>CM054125.1:3014677-4310313 GCA_028751855.1 Ambrosia trifida | reverse complement strand
TCTTCTTCTTCTTCTTCTTCTTCTTCTTCTTCTTCTTTTTTTTGTGGCGAAAGTGTTAAGCTTTGTGACGCTCAAAAGGGTATTTTTTCAATCGAAGATTAATAAGAATTCTACTAGGGCTGGCAAATCGTGTCTTAGTAGGTTTAACAGGTCTCAGACAACGCGAAAAACACAAGGTTTAAACATAAACACGACTCGTTTAACTACTTTATATCTCATGTTTATAACACAGTTATACGTTTTATGTACTAAAAAACAAAATGATGGATATTTGTCTCTTAATTCGATTTATTTTTAAAAAGGTAAAAATGGCATAGTGTAATTTTATTTAACAGGTCTAATTGTGTCTTATACAGGTTACCCATTGCCAGCCCTAAATTCTACCATATGATCACGTAGATTTGTTAAAAGAAAAATAAATAAATAATGTATAGCTTTTTGAATATAGTTAGATAGAAAGCTATCCATCCATGGTGGTGGAGTGGCTTTTGTTTCACCTATGTGATCAAATGTTCGATCTCCACTTTCATTATTTATGGTTTGGTATCTGGGTGAAGATCGAATACGGGTGGCGCCGGTTCGAATCTGGCGGGCGGCGAGGTTTTACCGAGTTCTATAACACTGTCGTGCCTTCGGGCGGGTGGGGCTCGGGTTTCTGCACATTGGGAGAAGGCGGGGCTGTTGAAGGTCGAGTAGTCGATTCTTTGGCGTGACGCCCCGTAATGATAGTTGCCACACAGTTGTTGGCCGATAAAAAAAAAAGTTAAATAGAAAGCTTTTATAACAATAATGCAACGTGGGATTAAGTAGCAAGTGCGTGCTTACGACGACAAACAGCCAAAACATGATTCGTTAAAAATTAAATCTGCCCAATCAAACCAAATGTCTCATGACCCCATCACTCAATTATTGCTATTAAACTACCTATGGGGTAAATGAAATATAATTACATTGATTGGTTTTTTACGATATATTTTTTTAAACCACCAACAGAAGTGGAAATGAGTCTCTTCGAAACCGAGCATAACCCGACATCTTTCCACCAACCTGAAACAATCCAAGATGTTGTCACAGGAAGTTCCCAATAATTCTGGTTTAATGCGAGGCTCGAACCTAATACCTCTCCCTAACCTCCAGGCTAGTTTCATTGCTGTAGATAGCTCTCCACTAGGGCATTTTGGAATTCATCTTGCCTTTTAAGAAATGAAAATTTACTCAATAAAAGTGATAAATCAAGGAAATAACAAGTTATAATTAAGGAAGATAAAAAAAATCGAAATGAAGTATTAGGGACTGTTTAGTTGATTAAGTGCTAAATCACTAAGAGGTCTGAATGGTTAAGATGCTATGAATGGTTAAGTGTTGAATGGTTCAGCTATGCATTAAGTCTGAATGGTTTAGCTCTTAACCATTCCATTTAGAGTCTTTTTTAGGTTAAAACAAATAATTTGAATGCTGAATCATTCATAGCCTCATTAATAGGCTACCAAACAGGCCCTTAGTGTCGGCCAATTAGATTCAGATATTATTCGTTCTATGTGTTGGGCCTCTAGTCCTTTAGTATTCTAAAAGCCCAAACCTAACATGTGTTTTTCAAAAGTGTTTTGAGATTTATTATTTTTTGTGGTGAAAAATATTTAGTTTTTTTTTATTTGTAATATCTTTGCTCCCGACAAGGGCATGTTTGGCTCTTCAATTGACTTATCTATTTATCTCATTTTCAAGGCACAAAAACTTTTTTTCAAACCATTACTAAAATATTTTTTTCGCCTTATTAATTTTTTGAAAAAGTCATACGTTATAAGGAGGACAAATAAGGAGAGCCAAACATGCACCAAGTAAAAGTCAACTACACTTAGGAGTTGACCGAATCCTCTAATGCATAAAAATGACATGAATTTTGACTTGTTGATCATGAAATATATATTTATCTTTTTTTTTCCTCAACAAAATCGTTTTATCTCATATTGTTGGGCCTAAATCCGATGGGTTAAGCCCAACTAGGATTATCCTCTATACATTTAAGAGCCTTTACTTTCTCGAAGCATATATAAACACCTTCCACATGGTTAAACTCCCGACTTCGTTTTAATGAAGACAGTCTCATCAATGATCAATCTATCAACTAGAAGCGCTTGTAGTTAGTGTCGGCTACGTATGGGCAATTTAGTTGGCCAAAAAGACCCTACTGACAGCCCTTATAAACTTAAATAAATGCATTGAAGCTGCAAGAAACTTGGAGCCATTGAGCCTTGGGTGTGTTAATGACCTCTATACTTTTTTTTTGAACGATCAACAAAATTTTATTACATCAAAGCTAGCAATACACCATACAAAATTCACCCAAATATACAAAACGAACTATTACATATTAGAACATACTACCACCCAATACTATTAACATTAAACGCTTTCCAAGCATTCCAATCCAATGACGGTTGTCTAGATCTCGCCTTCACCCAAAACAAACTAAGTGATTTAATGTCGCCAAAAACCCGTTGGAGTGACACTTGTGTTTGGTTAAATACCGCCTCATTTCTATGCTTCCATATACACCAAATGGTCGCCAATACAATAGCGTAAAAAGCCTTTTTCCTCTTTGTCGAACCGCCTATATAACCATGAAGCTCAAGAAGATCTTTGAAATGGAAAATAATGACCTCTATACTAAAATGCAATGTGTTTCAAAACGTAGAGAATAAATAAAAAAAAAAAAAAAACCGAACCGTTTCGTCTACACCTTTAAACCCAAACCCGGATCCTTACCCATCGGGTACCGGGTATACCCGTCCCAAATATTTCAGGTATACCCGTGAGGTTCGGGTCTTTTTGCCATCACTAATAACATTAGAGCTCGATTGGTTTTGTGTGTTTCTTAATTTACATGCAAAATTAGTTTAGGTTTAGCTTAATTTATTCCCCGATCAAACTTTTTGCATTTTCTTAAATAATCAAGTGAGACGTGAAATAATAACCGCATTCATGCTTTTGCGTGAGGTAATGTCATCAAAAAACGCTATAAAATCTTGGACCATGTTGAGACTCAACCGGAACTTTAAATGGGTCGTTTATTGAGTCACTTTTTCTTAACAAAAAGAACCAAAAAAACTGCCTTGATAAATTTAAAAACCGTATTTTTTTTTTATTATTGTGTTTTGTTTTATAGTCTTTCGTATATGAAACATTAAGTTATACGACTTTTCTACACCAGAAAACCGTACAACCCAAACCCGACCAACTTGAACATTAAATGGTTCGGTTATCAGGTCACTTTTCCCAACAAAAACCCGAAAACCCAAAACCCAAGGAAAAAATCCGAAGAACACCCCTAGTTTAGATTGGATGGTGAGAGCCATATATATTTTTAACTTATCGTATTTATACATTAATGTTTGAGGATTTAAGTTGGTAAGCAATATCACTTAGAGGGTGTTTGGATTGCGTTTTGAATCTGATTTTTAGATTATTGCGTTTTGAAAACGCAAATAATCAGCTTTTAGTGTTTGGGATTGTGTTTTGAAAACGCAGATAATCAGTTTTTAAACTACCCAAACGCAATAATCTATAAGCAGCTTCACCCCTGCTTTTCCAAAACGCTTAATCTGTTTTGAATAATCAATTCCAAACACCCCCTTAGTATCGATCAAGGGTATGATTAACATATCTGTATAACTAAATAAACACTGGAATATTGATTAACCAAATAAAATATTTCCTGAACTTACGTGATCTCTTTAGTCACATTCTTCTTTCTTAACAAAAAATAATAATAATCTATATCTATAATACATTATAAAGGAAGAGTGATGTACAACATAGTAATTTTGTATATCATCCAACTATTATAGCAACATGTACAAGTAAATTAAGCTTATATCACAAGGGTATAATTGGAACTTTGTGGAACATTAAGACACTTGCAAGGATATCAATGTAATTTTACTAATGGCATTTTAGTTAAAACTAGAAATTGTTTCCCATCCTACCCCTATTCTTGCTTTTGCTAAGGCAATATGAAGAGTTATAATTAAATCAATTGAATGAAGAAATCATTCATCATTCGTAATTGAAAACCTTTAAACACCCAATTCAATGCTACATCGGTTACAACTCCCTACCATCCTCATTCTTTATGTATTGAGCCATTTTCATTAGCCATCCATGATACTCCTTGCTGAAGGAAGGCATTTGACAACTGGACTATCCAACTATGATCATATGGCATTGCCTCCCTTTCAAAGAATTTAGCTATTCCTTGATCATGAACGCATCTGGCAGTATGGTTTCTTCTTCTTTTCCATCTATTTTTCTTTTTCTTATTGGATTTGGATTTTAAATATTGTTTTATTTGTTGTAGGGGAAGTTTTGAGATAAATAGAAGTGGTAAAACGGCTGAGTTTTGGGACGGTTTACAGGCTCATCTGTCAACATGTGCATCACCTAGAGTCTTTGAAGCTGTGATTAAATTTCCTCATAAAATTCTTTTAAATGGTGTATCAAGCGTTAGTGCCTGGCCTACACAGTTTGAAAATAGTGACGTAAAGAGGACAATTGTAAGTTATGTTAATAGTTTTGTTAATAATATAAAATTTATTTAATTTATTTGTTTAATTGTAGGGTTTGTGGATTGTAGGTAGAACAGTTGCACAAAATTTTCAAACTATGTGGATCACTGTCTGAGGATAATTGGAGAAAATCAAAATTGCCTCATGCTACCATTTTTAAGCTTCAACAATTGTACAAACGGGTCGTTGCAGAAACGCGACCTTTGTTCATCTTCGTTCATTTAACTAAATAAATTATTTATGACTCCTTGTTCTATTCCCACCTTTTAGTTGATTGTTACCTCATCTGATTAGTTAATTATAAATAAAATTATCTTAACCAATCAATTTCATGTTAGTTGACTAATCACCTAATAATCAACCAGTTCACGTAGCCTTGCTTCTCACAAAATCAAAGATCCTGTTCCTCACATGTCTAAGTCTATAATCTCATTAGTTCAATATAATTAGTATTATTATATTGCTATTATTATACTGCTACAACTTTTGTGTATGTTGTGTGATTCTGCAAGATTTTATAAAATGTTATTCATGATTTGATATGGGAACTGTTTTAGTGGGAGATTAATTTTGTACAACTTTATGCAGTTGGTGTGATATTTATAAAGCTATAGGTGGAGGAACCGTATTAACAAAGCCAATTATCATGCTAATATGTATTTTAACATTATATATGAATTCTTGTGAGTATTCAAGTTTGACAAGCATATGCACTCTCCTATACATGTTTTTTTTTTTTTTTTTATAAACCTTGGTCTGCAAACAAAGTTACTAGAAGTCTTTGAAGATTGGTTGCTTGAACTTTGTGCAAAACTTGATAAGGAGAGAATTACTATACCAAAGAGGCAACATCACTTTCCTTTTTCATATAATATACTTACTATACCAAAGATGCAATGTCACTTTCTTTTTTCACATAATAAACATCACGTTTGTTTTTAAGAATCAAATCATTTACCTTCTTATTAATAAATATATTTTGATATTTAAATTATTTTATTCAGTTTTTCTTACAGTTCGCATTACATCATCCACTAAAAGTGTATTATCTCATAATGTAATTTGGTTCTACATAACTAATACAAGTGATGTCAGAAAAGTTCTTTAACATAAACAAGTATTGTGTTGCAAACTTTCGCCGCCACAACATCAGACGATAATCTTTGTACTTTTATTTCATCCCTACTCTGTATTTAATGTACCATTATTAATTACATATTTTGTCAAATGGTGACCAGGTCAAAGAAGTTTGATTTTGTTATAGTTTTTTTTTTTAACTAAAGGGGAACGTGTCACATAGGTTGAACGACTCTACAATTCTTTTTTCTCCTTGAACGAGTTAATGTTTTTGTGACCTTGTATATTCTATGGCTATTTTTTGTTGAATAAAATAAAATGTCATAAACCCGGAATGGGTTGTGATTCGTAATCAACATCATTATTGATTGAATATAATAGAAGTTGGGACACCCGCTGCAACGCGCGGGCATCCCCACTAGTTTCAATTTCGATTCGAGTTCCTAAACCGGCTTTTCTTTTGCACCTCTAGCTTGAAGTTCGTCCTCAATCAAGAGAGCCATGGGTTGCATTGATCTTATTATATTGGGTTTCATAGTTGTGCTTAGAGGTGATTTAAAAAAAAAAAAAAAAAAAAAAAAAAAAAACACGGTTCGGGAACCGAAACCGGTAAAACCAACCCGAACCGAAACCGGTACTAAAAAAAATCTCAAACCGAACCGAACCGGTCTAAAACCGACGAAAAAAATCGGTCAAAAGAAACCTAAACCGAACCGAAACCGGTACACAAACCGGAACCGAACCGAAACCGGTATCGCTATAAACCGACCAAAACCGGTAAAAAACGAAACTGAACCGAAACCGGTTTAAGAAAAATACATTTTTGGCCATAAACACAAATAAAACTTTGTTTTTTTGTATTAATATTCAATTTCCTTCTTTAAAAAACCTTAAAAGTTATTAAAAGTTAAATTTTATGTAATTTATACGATCTTAAAAAGTGCGCGAAAAAACCGATTAAGAACCGAAACCGAAACAAACCGAAACCAAAACCAAACCGAAACCGGTCTTACGAATCGATAAAACCGGTCCAAAACCGAACCGGTTTAGAACCGAAACCGGTTCAGCAAAAAAAATCGATTTGCTCAGTTGTGCTTATTAAGAAACTAGTGGAAATGCCCGCGCGTTGCGGCGGGTGTCCTAAGTAATATATGATTCAATCATGATGTATGTTACAAAGTGCCACCCATTCTGGATTTCCAACTTATGGACTCTTCCCAAATTAAAAGATACAGATTATTAGATTAAGCAGGCGTAAATGGTAGTTCATTTAGCATAAGAATAAACCATGTGATGAACAAGAAGCATCATGTGAATCTAGCTAAAAGATAAGAAAATTGTAAACTATAACTCTTGTACAACAATAAGATTAACATCCACACTAAATATTAAGTTGACTTTTGTTAGTCAAACATAACTACTCTTTAATGTTATTCATCTACCTTTGTCTCTCCATGCTGTTAGTTCAAATACAAATGTTAATAAAAGGATAAAAATGAATCAACTATGCTACCAGTTTCTAAGTATGAAGTTTCGGCCCGTTTTAGGTTGCTTCTAACGGGTCAACAAGTAAAATTTAAGAGTTTAGCTAACATTTGAAATTCAATAATAGAGAAGTTGCAGAATACCTAGGACTTTATGGTTTGGTGATTCGTGCCTTAATGCTACACAAAATTTATCACTATCATTCAAAGAGTGCCAATCTACAAGCACCATCAAACCCTTATGGGCCTTCATTGTAGCTTTGTTTTATCAAAGTATATGTCAAACCAAAGGTTGCATTTCTTCTAGAAAATTAAATTTTAATTTGGCTTTTCAAAATTATCATGTTTTTTATACATCTAAGCACTAATTTATCTATAATTTTGCAAAGTATATTGTTAGTTCTAAAACTATATAAATTCATAAGTATATTGTTTAGCCATAATAAGTCAACTATGTTTAAATTTTTCTAAGAGGAAGAGGAACACACCTCAAGCTATGCAGTGACATACATAAAGAAATTGTTTAGATTTTTTTTTTCTGCTTAGGTTTTTGGTGATGCTTCTCGAAACCCTGTCAAAAGTCAACAATCATGAGAAAATAAATATAAATCACTCGCAGATTCAATGCATGCAAAATCTTTCAAACTAAAGTCTTCAAATAATTCCAATATTACCGTTTCAATTTAATTATTAACCCTCAAGTATCACTTCAATCAAACCCAAATTGCAACTAACATGCAATTAACTTAACAACCTCATTTGTAAATTATTTACCAACCACTTCATAATAAATTATCATATATAATTCCAATTTCCAACTTGGCTTCTTTTTTGTTTTTCAGAATAATTAGCAATCATAAATGTAACTAATAAAGAAGGTTAAATAACTACTTTTAATTTTTCCTTTAATATCATCTTCTTACTATTAAGAAGTAGTAGGTTGGCCCGCGCGATGCGGCGGGTATCATGGGTCATACCCTAGTGGTGTGATACCACATGCTATAGATGCTTAAATCTAGAAAGAAATGTGCATTATATTAGACAAAAGATGAATTTTGCTTTCGTAAATTAGCATACCACATTAGCTGCACCCCTCTACCTCCTAGTCTAGCGTCAATGTCTACCTGCAATTATATGTTGTGTTTGTATGTAAAGAATCATAATGACGAATTGACGATCATATTTAATTTTTGTATGTGGTTATGGGGATTAAGATTTTAATTCTGTTACATAAAAAATGGTCACGTACTTGCAAAATTTTTGAAACCGAGCGAAGGAAGGAAGTGGAATAAATTTTTAGTGGCAATTCATCACTGCGCTTTGTCTGCAATCCTACATACAGAAACATGAACAAATAAAAATTAATTAACCAATCATGAGAATGGAAAGAAAAAAACTGCTATTTTAGTTTCTCAAAACCTACCAATAAACTTTCTGATTATAACTACACCACCAAGAAAACTATAACCTGCTTATAACCTCCTTGAATGTTTGCCCATCTAAAACAATTTTATACCTTTCTGGTAAATTGGTTGAGCATTTGCATGAATATTTGGTTCAAGAAGACATTTATATTAAAAAATAAATTATACACATATAACCTGCTTATGGGCACAGTTTGGAATTAACTTCTATATATTTGAATCTTTCAAACCGTTTGACAAGCACAACCCATTTGAATTATACTTTTAGTTAAACCTAGCTAACCGATTAGATACCAAACAACCTAATTCGACCCATTCATATAATATTTAAATTAGAGCAATGAATACAAAATTCATCGATATTTCTTGTGGGTATCTGACGATACAGATATCGGCATTGATTGTACATGTATATGCACATAAAATCTACGTTTGACTTTTGTTGGTCAACACCAACAGAAACCATCAATATTTTTGGCGGGTGTCTACTGACACAAATATAGGCATTGTAAGTACATAAAGTTTGATTTTGTTTTATCAATGTAAGAAACCCCAATAAGATTATGGTGGGTACCTCACAATACATCCATCAGTGAAGAAGTAGAGTGATGCATAAGGCGTGAATGTCATTTGCTTTAAAAATGATATGCATCCTATCTGCAACAAATCATGGTCAACAAATGTCAAAAGTTATTTAAAAAAAACACCATCATGTATTATATTAAACCTAGCAATATACTTGGGTAAGGTCGACACAGGTGGATTTAAAAAAAAAAGTATAGATTTTGATAGGGTCAAAATGGGTCTTGACAGGAAATGAAAGACAGATATTGAGGTTGCGGCAGTGTCAACTTGTAGTGGCATCGATTGGGAGCACCCTTGTCCCTTATGTTTGCGTTCTAAGTTGGCTAGTTTCTAATGAGTGACTCGTTGGGAGCACCCTTGTCCCTTATGTTTGCATCGATTGGGAGCACCCTTGTCCTTTATGCTACATAATTAAGTTCGTTTTGTAGTTTTAGTCTCAACTAATCTATTTACATTATAGCAAATGCAACTATATGACAGCAAGTGGCTTTCAAAACACAACAAACATTGAAGAAAGCTATTATCATGGGGTGGGTGCTAATTTTAATTTGACTCATCAAGCAAGAAAGAAGTGGCTCAGTAAAAAAAAAGGCAAATAATTTCCAAATAAAATCAATTAAAATGTTGGAACTGAAGTAATTTCTTTTGGTTTTTCATCAAGATGCATCTATTAATTATGAACTCCCTATGTCCATTTGTGTATTTAACGCTAGAAAATATTAGCACTTGATAAGAATATCAACAGTTATCAAAGTGCAAAATATATAAATAAGTAAAAACGACTCTGGTCTTATAATTCAATGTTTGAAAGTTTGCATTTTATCTGCTTTTCCATATCCAACATTCCAGCTACATATCTGGTATATCCAATTGCTATCTCTTTAAATAGTGAATGAAGCACATTGCAAGCTATACAATTAGATATTTATATATGCACAACCAAATAGAGACAACAAACAGAGAAATGAACTAATGCATCATGAAGTCAAATTAAAAGTATAAAGCATATAGCCATATACTGTTATCTAGACAACCCAATTCAAATTCACACAATGTTTTTTTGTGATAAAGACTTACCAAGTAATTCACACGATGTTTTTTGTGACAAATCCTATTTGTAACAAAGACTTACCAAGTAATTGACTTTTACTTGAAGCATAATGGTTCAGAGTAATACCTCGAAAGCAGCTACCAAAAGTCCCAAATCGTAGTTGCTCATATGCCATGTTATGATCCTGAAATCGCACCTGAATGCATGCTGTTACTGTCCAATTTTCTGCACTATTTTGGCAGCTCAATATTGATGTTTTTTGTCGTTGTTTGGTCGCAATGCAGCCTGGAACACTCCCAAATCACCAGCAGATCAACCACCTATTGCCACCATATCAGTCGTCGATGTAGGTGTTCTTGAAAGATGAAATTTGCTACAAATATGTACTCAATCATATCATATGGGTGTTAATTCTTGAAGAGGAGAGAGAAGAAGGGGGTGCAGCAAAGAAAAACACAAAATACATAAGTACAGATAATCGTTAAAGATTGAATGTACATGTTGCCTTCAAATGAATAATAGAGTGGCATAGAAAGTTTGAAGATGATGATTATTCCATACAACTTAAGAAGCAACATTTACAACACATTTAAGCAAGAAATTTAAGGGTATTATGGGCATAGTTGTGACAATTAAGACACTTAGGAGGGTATGTTTGTAATTTTACCATCATTATCTCACTCACAACTTAAAATTCCATTCCAATCCTACCCTCATGACCATACTAATAGATTATCCATTGAATTGTCTTGAAGAATTGTTTTTAATGTGTTTATTGGAAGGAAACAAAGAGTTAGTATCACCCTCTTAAGATGTAACCACCTTCATAAAATCTAATTAAACCCAATTTAATGTTGAAATTCATAAAACTCTATAAAACCCAATTCTAGATTGGATTGAAAAGGTCATTGTACAAATACATTCTTTTAGCTTTTTCACACTCTGCTCGTTTATACATTCTTCTGAATTTACTCATTATACATTGCAGTGTAAAGATTCCTTACATAACAGGCAACGGTGCTGAATGGTAATTGGTGATGCTAAAATACTAAGGTAATTAAACTGTTTTTGAATCTTTTTTTCTTCTTTTTTGTAATTTCACAAATTTCAATTCTCACATTTTTATTTTAATAGGAAGTTGAACATAAGTGCTTCATATTCCGGTTTACCGGAATCCATTTATGGAAAAAACTTACAAATGTTATTCATGCTTCTGTTTGGGTCCAAATGTATGTTAAAGATTTTTTTTTTTCATTCCCAAATCTGTTATACTATCTTTGGCTTATGTTTTGACATAGTTTAGTAAAGAAGTTCGATAATTTTCATGTCGAGTCTACGAACACATTTATCCAAACATGTGTTCGTGACGTATTGTAATGTGTCTTTTCGAGCTTCTACACCCGTTAATGTGTGAGTTTGATGAATGTGTGTTTCTTGAACTATTAAATAAAAACGATCTTGATCTTGTTAATGTGTGTGAGTTTGATAAATTTGTGTTTCTTGAACTATAGAATGTTGAAAGAGAACCAACAAATGATGGGTCTCGTGATACTACTTCTAGGGAAAGATGAAAAGAGAACAAAAAGTTGACTCAAGAGACAAACATGTGTTTTATATATGACATATACTAGCTATCATTCTTCATTTTTCTTTAAACATTGTGTCTTGTGTTGGTTAATATCCGGTATGGGAATGAGTTGCAAGCGGAGATATAAGCATGCCAAAAAATTGCTTAAGAATAGGCGTTTTTAGTGGATCATGGGAGTTAGTACATCAACTTAGTCACCCTACAAGTGGCTAAGTATTTATTTTAGAAGGACTCATTTGAAACACAACGTTGGATACTTAGGTGTACTATTAGATTTGCATTTTTCGCTTTATACATAATCACATTATTGTAGTGCAAGTTGTATTTGGATCCCGCAACATATTATTAAGGAAGAGTGATGTACAACATTGTAATTTTGTCTTGGGTACAAATTTTATATCTACATATACAAGTTAATAAAGCTTATTAGATATGGGTAAATTAGTCACTTAGGTGTAAATTAAGACACTTATAAGGTTATAATAGTAATTTTATGCTTTGTTTTTAGTTTACAACTCAAATTTCATTCCCTTACTACCCTCCTTCCCTTCACCTTCTCTAACATACGTAACATTACATTCCACCATCAATGAATATTAATAGCCATGAATTAATGATCAATCATAAGGGTTGTAAGTTATATTCGTTCAACTCCCCAAAAATAATTACCGGATCATTAACCCTACCAGTTGAGCAATCTTTTAACCATTTTTTGAATCTCTATCACCCAATCGCTCTACTCCTTTTTTTTCCAATTAGGTCTCAATTCTTAATAATCATCGTACACCACATCCCTTGATTTTGTATGAATGCAGCAATGATGTTTGCAAGAGAATTGAAGCTGAGGGTGTTTTGAATCCACTAAAAGATCGCTGAAAAACTCGGATACCTCTGGAAGTTCATCTCATATGGTAATAACAAATATTTTACCTTTATATTCGTTTTTTTATTTTTATGTATAGAGGTGATTATTCTGATGATCTGATCATCTCCCTTTTATCGTCAGTACCCATATTTTTGTTATTCATAAAAAAATAATTTCAAGTCGTTGTTGATTCTTCTTAATTCATTATTTATAAAATGCAGGTGGCAGCATTTCATGTATTCACAGGGTAGTAAGTTATTTAATTAGTTGAACTAGAACTTATATAGTTATAATGAAAGTAAATACAATAAAGTACATGTATAATGTGTAAATAACCTTTTTTTTAAGTATAATCAACTGTGGCAACTATTGAAGCTCATGTACCATGCCCTGTTACGACTGGTTACCATCAAAGTGTGTGGTCTATCTAAAATAGGGGGGATGCCTAATCCAGTTATCAACCAATACGCTTCGTCTTAAAACTCCCATCTCTGCCACACAAGGATGGTGGTTCAAGTATTAATGTCTTTTTGGTGAAGAATAAGCAACGAGAATAAGGACCGATATAGAACTTAACATTATGTACTGTATGTTAAATTTATTCTAAACATGGCTCTTTCCATTTGTAGGGATGGTCTGATGATTTAACACTATTTCAAATTCATAAGTTGGATACTTTATGTGATGTTTTGTTGTTTAAAGAGATTGAGT
The DNA here is from genome assembly GCA_028751855.1 of Ambrosia trifida. Lineage (NCBI taxonomy): Eukaryota > Viridiplantae > Streptophyta > Magnoliopsida > Asterales > Asteraceae > Ambrosia > Ambrosia trifida. The sequence continues at coordinate 4,296,963 of CM054125.1, read as the reverse complement.
TTTGAAGATTTTGAAGGTATTCCAAAATTTGCTTTCGGAATACATGTACCATGTTAAAATATGAACCGATTTTGGATCCTAAATTGAAGTTAGGTATGAATTTCTTCTAGGTTTTCATCTCCGATTATTGATGTTGTGCTTTCGGGTAGTATGTCATCTGAGGAGTCAGTGAATAAAGAGGGATGTCGTTCATTGACTTACTACCCGACATTAAACTTAGGGTTACCAAATCAATAATGAAATTTCCACTTCTCCGGCAGATCGCGATAATAAAGTAGAGAGATAATGAGACCCTAATCGATCAATCAGGTATCTAATCATAAAGAGAGACAATGAAGGAGCCGGTCGAAATCCAGGTATTGGTTGTACAACCTGGTGTTTTTACTCCTGTTAATTTGAAGAAAAGTTGTGAAAACCAAACACATTATATCCCTCAAAGAGTTAACCTAATTTTGCTTCTTTGTTAGTTAGAGATAAAGAAAAATAGAAGGATGCGATAGCGAAGGAGGGAGATCAGCACATAAGTCACTGGCTTTGGCTCTGATCTAAACCTCAACCCTGCAAAAAGCTTTCCAACTGACCGCTAAAACTTGTTTGAAAAGGTCGGATATTTTTACTTTTCAATTGTTTTTTTATTTCAGTTATTAGCTTTTACTTTGTTCAATTACTTAATGTTATTATGTAGTTGCTGAACAAAAAATCATAGAGGTGAGGAGTTAATGGGTATGTCAACAGCATCAGATGTGATAATTAAGGTTAAGTGTTTCAGTTTCTTAGTGTTTTATAACATGTTTCAAGTTAGGTTTAGGGACATTGTTATGATTTATTGGGTTGGGAACTAAGTAATTTAGAGACCACTATGCTGAGCTTTTAAATCAATATAGCTTTAATTAAGTTTAGATATCACACTAAGGACTATTTAGAAGTGGTAGGGGTGATTTCGATTGGTGAGTTTCATATAAACTTTGAATGTATGAAATTTCGTTTTGAATAAAACATGGAGTTTCAAACTTTGGCCACTAAAGATAAGCTTTTTATCCATTTTATAACACACTGAACGACTTTTATTCGACCCGTTACAGGCTTGACCCATTTATATGCTAATAAGTAGTTTTATGTTTTATTCTTTTGAAGATTGATGGTGAATATACAAGATGTTCCTAATAGAGCAAAGAATATAAAGGTTCTAGCAAACGGAGATTTGTCACCCGATGTAGATTTGGATGTCGTTACAAACATGAAACATGACTGAGTAGTATGGTATTCTTTTTAGTTATCAAGCAATCTTTTGGGTTCATTTCAGATTTGTTTATATATAATTTTCAGCTGCAATTCATTTCAGATTTGTTCTTTTGAGTTCTCCCAGTTAGAGCAGATGCCATTGCAGATTGAAAGCTTAGCTATAACTCTTGATCTAAGCTATCTCAAGGTTTGCTAACAAGCTCCACTTTTGGCAGTGAGATTTATAATCTTGAATTTCATGCAACAAATTAGGAGTGTACGTGTGACAGATTTTATTTTTATTTCTTTTTGCAAGTTCTAGCTAATTGAAATAACAATCGCATATCTTTGAATATACTCTGACCATTGCAAAAACATTCAACTTTTGACTTGGCATGTAGTTTTAAAAAAATGACTAACAAAACCCATGGGGGTGGCCTGATGTAATATTACTAGGAATGGGCATCTCATCAATAGAGACGACAAGATGAGTGGGTTGGGAAGGTTTGGCGTTGGAGCCAACATGGGTTTGAGTCAAAAGACTGAAAACATGTAATTGTTTTTGTACTAGCTGGAAAGGGCCAAGTCAGGTTGACCCGAAAGTGAAACACACTTTTTTTCCCAAGAATTTAATATTTGTTCTTTATAAATAATTTGTTTGTCAACTATGATTATATTTTTGAATAAAATGTTTTATGAGAATATAAGCATTAAATATACATGTTAGGTGACTTGAGAGATATAATATAACTTGAATTGACCTGTTAAATATATAACATACCCAAAATGTGACCCATTTTAGGCTATTTCTAAACGGGCCAATTTATATGAGATGATCAGAGATTGTGGAGAAGTAGCTAAAGATCTTCGGAAATTGTTGTCTTCGCTAACATCACAAAAGGATAAATCGAACGACTAAGACAAACTCATTTTAGCTTTATAATATTGAAGTTGCCAACCAAAGTGTATTAAGACTCAATTCCAGAACAGGTGTATTTTTTTTATTAGTGGTACATGATTGTTGTTTTATTATGCTTACATGGATTTAGCTTTTTCTTCATGTACACGAGGCGTTGTTCTCTGCACAAGTTTTCTGTACAAGAAGACACTACATCTCTCATATCTTTTACATAGCAGCCTTTTTATCAAATAAACTTTACATAATTTCTTTATCCCTTGGGTTATTTTAACATAAAAGCCTCTTATAAACCCTGATTTGGACTCTTAAGATGCTGCCTCAAGACTCTTAGGCGATATCCAGATCGCCTTGGGGGCACTTACTAAAACCAAAAGTTAAGACAAGTACTTTTAGGGTACATGTGATTCATTGGCTCTAATTCGTTTACCTTTTTTTTGTTTCTTCAAGCTTCTCTCATACGTTCCTGTTGCTCGCCATTTTCCTTGCCATGAGTCGTTTCTGGATCCTAAATTGAAGTTAGGTATGATTTTAGTTTTTATGCTATTCTTTTAGCCTTTTTTGTTCTAGGTTTCCCCAAATCACTTTGTTATCAAGTTTTCAACATTAAGCTGAATTGCATGGTACTATTCTCCTTTTTAGATTTTTTTATTCCGGTTCAAAAATTAAAGTTCTATTTGGTTCCTCATTTGTTTTTTGTTTTCCCAATTCGATTTTTTATCAACTTAGTAACGCAAAACTGATTAACATGTTATTCTTCTGTTTCCTTTTCGATTCAACATATTACAATTACATTTGAGTTTATTGTTTAAACAACTTAATAGGTTTAGGTTTTGTTAATGTATATGGTTTTTTTTCAGGTGGTATAAATATCATTCATTAACAACTAACAAGGTTTACAAGTGGGCGGCGGGTAAATGGACAACAAGTGGGTGGTAGGTATTAAACTAGATTAAAAGAATTTATTGATTATCAAGCTATATATGACTAACAGAGTCTATAAAAATATTTTTGTACATGTTTTGGGTCTTGTCTGTTGATTTGACTGTCATAGAGAATCACATGTTGGTTTATACTACGATAAGATGTACACATAAAATAGAAAATATGAGTGTTCCCAAATGATGTTTAGACTCATTTATAGGATGGCCTCTCACAATGAGTTCCTAGATAGATACTTGCACTTCTCTTAATTAACTCATAATTTATAACATTCATTATGTTTTTTTTACTAAATATTTAATTGGGTTCAACAGGGTTGGATTAGCTACAGTCCAACCTAAGGCATATGGTGTGGCTTGAAACATTACATGCCAAAAACTTGCATCTGGCACATTAATAATTAGAAAAAGTATTTACTTCTGAATTTGAGTGTACTATGTTGCTAAAATTTGTTTTACTAAACAAGCAATTAATTAAAATACATAATGTGTAATGTTCTAAATTTTTATTTAAAATAATTTAATTCACTATTTTAAATAATATATTATTCTTCATCATATTGATACAATAGCTACAAAAATAAGGTATTATCCGCCAGTCTTATCACGACCTGACCTGACCCGTTTCGGCTTGCCCATGAAAATTGGCCAGTTTGGACTTGCACACATTAACTTATCCGAGGGACCAACTTGTTATGGACCAGCTTCATGTATACCACTTGATGGCAGCTGCCCATTATGTCTTATAGTAACTCCAAATTTATTCGTAGTATGTGCATCATCTTCATATGAAGTACCATTTGAGTTCTTTCAATGAATCCCTGTTACTATTGGCCCCTTTGTAGATTACCGGTTAACTAACAGTAAAGTGGATGTTTGTAAGTGTGATAACTGATAAGGCATCTTTGGTAAGTACACTAGATCCTAATTGTGAAACGACCTTTTGCATTGTTCAGGCTTTTACATATATACAAAATAATAATTATAGTATCATCTTACAAATATGTAATTGCATTTAGTAGTGCCTGATTTTGTTTCATCATTTTTGGAATTTATACGGTCCTCACCATTGTTACACTGTTTGCCCTTGAATCTAAAGCTTTATACTCAAGCATATGCTCATTTGAGGTGGTTTTTAATAAACAGGAATGGTAGGATGTTGGAACATTTTGACGCTTTTGTTTTAAGGTTCTTTGGAACTTTATAAATCAAATAGACACATAGAGTTTTCTCAGATTTGCCTAAAATTTTATACCTCTACATAAACCAACAACATTGCACCTTATGATCAGCGTAACACCATCGCCATGTAGTTTCCTTATTTACATTGTTTTAAGTGTTTATGCACTGCTGCTTGAATTTATTTATATATATACAATTATGCACACACACAGACAACTTATATGACTTTTTATATTGTCCACTCCGTCATAACGCTGGGGATCCCACGAGGTTATAGTGATATAGCCATGCGAACCATTTTGCAGAAGTCAAACAACTCGTTTACTGATTTGCAATCGAAGTTCGGTTCAGGGAGGATGGACACGTACTTGACCCTCTGGCTGATTTCCGGTTCACAACAGAAACATATTATATGCTAGCATCAAACATCAAACATCTTGTGAAATATTGGTCTAGCGGTCAGTGTGTGCTTTTCTTGGAAGGAGTAAACAAACTGAAATCTTTGTCATTTTCATTTGCATATTTTTTTCGTGCTTTTGTTGGAGAACCGAGCACTGAAGCAAAGGTTCATGATCTTGGCTACTTGTACATTGAACCGTCTTTTATGATAGAACAAGTTATTTAGAGGATCAAACATTTGCATGCTCTATTAAAAGCTATGACTTTCCCTCAAATTTGTGATGCAAACTTGTCTTTTTACTTTTGTATGTGCACATAGATAAACTCCATTTACGATTTATCTTATTTTTCTTGAACACTCGGTGTCGTTATTGTTTGTATTATGATATTAATCATGAAGTTTCATATTTGTTATTTTTATGGTTAGTACTTTTGTTGGTAGGAATTATTCGCTACGGAGGCATTCGATGGAAATTTGTGTTATTTGTTACATTAACGATATAAGTCTTCAATGTTTTTCAATCGATGTAAAACACCAATTGGTATTCTTTTAGGTATATGGGGAGGGTAATATAGATATACAATTTATTTGTGATTTTTTTATTGTTTTAAGGTTTGAACTATGTTTCCGCACTGTATTGTTGACTCACCTGACATTTCACAAGCAGCTAAGCATTTGCTTAGAAGGGCTTGTTTGAAACACAATTTTGGGCACTTGGATGTATTATTAAATCACCATTTTTGTGTTTGTACATCACATCAATTTATTGTAAACTATATTTGGATCCCGCGGCAACGCGCGGGTAAACCCACTAGTAATAATAAAGTACTATGAATATAACTATATTCGGCACTGACATTTATTGTCATTGCAATAGAATAAACGTCTAAAAAAAATAGACTATTATGAAATGCAACTAAATTATATTTTTATCATTTAAAAGCCTTAAAAGTGCAGGCTGGAGTTTGGATGTTCATTAGAGTTTGAACTTCACTCTCGTAACAGTTTGACTTTTTGAAAAAAGGTCAATGTTAATTCAAAAACAATAATAAACAAAACACAAAATGACAAAATCACGTGGGATGTTTTTGAAGAAATAACTGATATATCAACTTATTTGATATTTCAAAATTTTTAATTAAGCTTAAATTAGCACTTCCAAGTAGCGTTGTTCACGAGCCGAGCCGATTCGAGCGGAGCGGATCGTTTACAATCCAGCCGAAAACCGAACGAGCATTCTTCGAGCGCAAATTTTTCGAGCGAGCGCCGAGCAAGAATCGAGCGGAGAATAATATGGACGATTATAAAATTGGGATGTTTCCTTCGATGTTTTCATTGTCGGGTGACAACTAAGGTCGAAATGTCCAATGATAACACTAATATTGAGATCCCAGTGTCTAAGGATTAGGCTTAGATTGAGGCTGGTGAGGTGATGAGCATACGTTAGAGAACAATTGTTGCATTGTGACGTAGGTGTAATATCAAGCGACAATTAACGATGGACGACTAATAACATAAAGAAGTCAAGACGGTCACCTCATGACTTATTGTTTTACTATTAAATGTAGTGTTAATTTTTTTATTAAGTGTGTTGGTTATATTTTGTTTGCAAATACTGAGTCAAATCCAATATAATCTTATATATAAGGCCATAAATTTACCTGTAAATTGTGTGTATATTTATTATTAAATAAATAAAAATTTATTCGAGCCGAACCGAGCCGAGCGTACCTTTGCTAGTGCTTGGCTCATTTACAAACCGAACCGAGCCGATCGACTCATATACAATTGAGCGAAAGATCAGGCGAGCATTTTTTGAGCATTTTCCGAACGAGCGACGAGCGATCCACGAACAGCGAGTGATTTGAACAGCCCTACTTCCAAGTTTTCAAAATCTTATTAATTAAAAAAAAAAGTCCATTAGTATCAAGGTTGAATAGATAAATATTATCCCGTAATTTGTATGCCAATTAAATATGTTAAAAAAATTAATCTTAGGATTTTAACTCCACTCTCGTAACAGTTTTGACTTTAGATATGGTAACTTGAATTGCTTAAGACTGTAAGGAGTTGTGGGGAAAGAGGGGCGTGATGTGCCATGTGATACTTGTGGGGACCGTGTTTAAAGAGTGAAAATTGTAGGAAGTGAAAAGGGGGTGGGGGTGAAAGGAATAATATTATATTGTGTTAAAGTTAAAAAAAATGGCCAATCAAAAATCACACCTCAAAAGCTTGTCCCACCCCACGCACGTCGAATTCTCCCCGCCCTTGGGGCTCCCCCCCCCCCCCCCCCCCACACCCTTTCCACGCCCAACCGGGGTGGTGTGGAGGGTTTGAACATGCCTTTCTCGCCCCCTTTGCAGCCCCACTCCGTTTGCTCTAAAATATATCTGACACAAAATTGTTAAAAAAACAACGTAGCTTATTATGAGATGTTTCTAATCACCTCTAAATATATTAGAGTTAAGTATCGTTTAGTCCATCTGATTTGAGACGGAAAAAGGTTGAGTCTCTATTTTGTTGAATTTTCACCATGAGTTCCTAACGTTTTCAATTACAGTTAATCGCGTCCGTCTCCCAAACAGAGGTTAGTCCGCCATTAGTCTATTGGTGACTTATCCATTTATCCTCACACCCTTTCTATTGGTGACCAAAATCTAGAACGTTATGAACTCAGTGTGAAAAATCAGTAAAGTAGAGACTCAATCTTTCTTCAACCACAAACCATAGGGACTTAAAAAATAATTAACTCTATATAAGTGTGGCTTTACAAAATTTTGAAAATAGTTCAAGAGAAATTACATAATAGGCCAAACTTTTATAATTTGTAACATCTTTAGTCTAAACTTTACAATTTGTAGCACCTTTAATCTCTGAAATTAGATGAGATATTTGAAAGTTATTAGATTGTCTTAAAATTTATTAATTTTTGAAAAATCAATAACTTTTATGTAATATAAATCTAATATTATATAAGTTCGGGTCTGGTCAGTTTACACGATCGATTCTTAGTTTCAAAACCAAACCGTTAAACTAGCAACTCGTCAACAAACTTGTTGAATAAATATATTTGTAGGATTATTAAACATTAATCTTAATATAAAAAAATAAAAGCGGTTGATAATTGTAAGTTATTTAACTGTTTATCAAATATTTAAAATTTGTTGACTAAATTCAATTATAGATTATACTTTTTTACGATGATGGTCTCAAAAAGCATTGCTTTACTTCTTACTTCTTAGGAACATTATATACAAAATAACCCTTGAACCAATAATAAATTCAATGTATGTGAAGAGATGGGCTTTTTGCCGTTATTATTAGATTTTCATGTTGGTTCAAGTTTTCTATTCGTGATACCGAATACATGTAATTGTTGAGATTGAATGGATATTGAAGTGATGTGTTAACAAACTTATATTTCAACTTCTTTGATGACATAAAAAATGGTCTGAAAAGTGTCTATTACTTAACTTAGCCTAAAGACAACCCACATTTTTTTTCTCAAACAACTTCAAGTTAAAACATGTTCAGGTTCTTTTAAGAGGACGAGAACCGGTTTTGGTCAAATCGGTACGGGCTAGAAATGAAGATGGGTCGAAAATAAACGAACTTCCTAAAATCGATTGGGGTTGGGGGAGTCTAAAACAATTTTTTTTTCTTTTTTTAATTTTTGTAATATTTTAGTTCTTGGTTTTTCTATTAGTATTAATATTCCCATTTCGTCTATATTACCGTTTAAATTTCATTCAAAATTGGTACGTATTCGTGAAGCACGACGGGTTCCTTGTATAAATGGTAAAGAAAAAGGGTACATTGATGACTTTTATTTCGTTACAATTGATAATACATAAATCCGTCCATGGGGGGGGGGGGGGGGGGGGTAATAACTTAATATGCTTAGAGGGTGTTTGTCAAAACAACTTCTGCGTTTTGAAAAAACATGGGTGGTAGCAATTTTAGATTATTACGTTTTGATAGCCTAAAAAATTATTTCAAAACTCAACCCAAACATTAATAACTAGGGGTGAGCAAAATTAACCGCCATAACCAATAACCGAACCATAACCAATATAACCGAACCAATTTTAATCGATAACCAACATAACCAATGGTTATGGTTATGAAATTTCTTTAACCGACCGAGCGGTTATGGTCATGGTTTTGAAACTTTGGTTAACCAATATAAACAAAACCGAACCGAACTTCTAGTTTTAAGACTATGTATTATGCTTTACACTAACCATGTAGACGTATTCTACTAAAATAAAAGTATGCTAGTAACAACACAATCTTGATGTAAGTGACCTTTATTTTAATAAAGAATTAACTTATGCTTAAATAATTTTTTTTATTGTCTAAAAAACTCGTATTAATAAGGATCACTCATTCGTAGTTTAACAAAAAAAAATGTAATCTTGTTAGTGTTATTAAAAAAAACTTAAGCTAAGTCCACCATCGTAATTCGTAGTTTAACAAAAAAAAATGTAATCTTGTTAGTGTTATTAAAAAAACTTAAGCTAAGTCCACCATCGTAGGTTTCATTTTTTATTTTGTAGACCCATACGATTTTAATTTTTAAACTTTAGTCAAAAGTTAGTTTTAGTTGAAGTTTATGGTTAATAAAAGAAATAACCATAACCAAACCATAACCAAATTCATATCCGATTAACCATAACCGAAGTTTGGTTATGGTTAAGGAAATCTCATAACCGAAATAGTGGTTATGGTTATGGTTAATGGTAAAAACCGAACCAAACCGACCCATGCACACCCCTATAAAAAACTGATTATTTGCGTTTTCAAAATGCAATAATGTAAAAACTCATTTCAAAACGTAACCACAAACACCCCCTTAATAACAATTATAAATGATAAATGATATTTTATAAATGATAAATGATATTTAAATAGCTTTTTACAATTTCGACTTATATTAAACCCGACAACAACCCAGAAAAAAGGGTAATAATTATTTATTTTTGTAGAATTTATGAAACATCCCAAATTAACTGACTCATACATTTTACTAGTGTTGCTTCATACAAGACAATGAAACAATACAACAACAACAACAACAACCTACTTCTTCCCAAACAAACTTTTCAGTCTCCCCCTTTCCAACTTCTCTAACAGCTTAGCCGAACCGGGTATCTCCGACTCCGTCAGTTTCTTGAGATACCCGATCGCGCCATAGGAAACCATCAGTTTCCTACACCGTTTGCTCGATGACAGCAACCCCAAACAAGATATCGCGTATTTTTTAGCCGTGTTTTGTGGACTAGGATCAAGCAACTGAACTAGGTTCGGGACGCTCTTATCGTCCTTTTTTACCACCCGACGGTTATGTTGAAGCGTCATTAGGCTCGCAATGGCTTGAGCCGCCACCTCACGAACCCCGTTTGATTGAGCTTCTAGTAACTTAATTAGTAATGGGATACACCCGCTCTCGCCCACGAGCTTTTTCACCTCCATCGTGTTGCATATACGACATATTGATGACGTGGCGGCCTTTTGGGCCCCGAGGGATCCGGATTTTAGAACATGGACCAGTCTTGGTAGCAGCCCGAGTGAGATCAAGGTTTCCACTGAGACCAACCCGACCAAATTCCGTAATGCTGCAACTGCAGGCTCTTGAGGTAACGGGCCATCGAGATACGCCAATAGACTGCGGGCCCCACCTTCAGCGATTACGGCCCGTTTGAGATCGTCGTTACTGGAGGTGAGATTTTGCAGGCATTCGGCTGCGTATTCTTTTGAACCCAATAAAATTCCGCTATCGAGCACACTGATCATAATCTTTACAATCCCTTCTTCGGCTAGTGTCTGGCGAAGTTCGGGAATAATCGATAAGTTTTTCAAAGTACAAGTGGCCGAAGCTTGAGAAACGGAATCACCAGTGCGACAAATATCAATTAGTGGCGGCACGCCACCATGCCCCGCTATTGCCCTAGACGTTTCTTCGGACATAGACAGTCTTTGAAGGGTAATGGCTGCTTTTTCTCTACCTACCGAGCTTCCGGATTCAAGCAACCTAATTAAAGGCGGAAGAACGCCTTCGGACACAAGCCAACTTTCACAACCACCGGATTCGGCTAAAGAACATATTAAGGTTACTGTCTTTTCCCGGATTCGTGGCGAGGTAGCAGTAAGGAGCTGTACCAACGCCCCGATATTACTACGTCCAACGATGGACAAAACCGTCTTTTCATCTTCTTTCATCACATCAACAAGGCTGTCAAGAGCTTTATGCTTAGCTTCCAAATGACCAATTTGCAGCCTAGCAAGTAATTCTCGAATATCACTGCTTCGATGACTCGATCCTTCAACATCCGATGACGACATAGTAACCTCACCAAGAACCCCGGTTTTGATCAAAAGCCCACAGTCTCTTAAGTTTAAATCGATTTTTCCTGATAGCGAATCAAGATCGCTTTGCATTTGAAGCTTCCCATCATACCTTCCCTTGGAACAAATTTCCGCCAACTTGATTGATTCGTTTAACGTTTTGGAAATTGCTTCTAGTTGCTCGTTGCATAATGTGTTCTTTGAGAAGCATGGATGACTTGATAAATCTGATAAACGAGACGGGATTTGCTCTAATCGATTTATAATCATTTTCCATCTGCCCGGGAATTCCTTAACCTCTCGTGCCTTCTCTAAGGCGACTGGAACAAGATCTTTGGCGTACGAAAGCCATTCTTCAGCTGATTCGAAGCCAGCCATTAACTTATTCTTGTTACTTGTTATAACAAAACTTTTCGACTAATTGGAACTCAGGCAAGTATTACTGCAGAAGATTAAAAAAAAAAAAAAAAAAAAAAAAAAAAAAAAAAAAAAAAAGGTCAGAGAGTAGATGACACAATTAATACATATATGGGTCAAATAACTTGAATTTGACTTATTGAGGTCAAATTTAAAACTTTGAAACCAGTGGCGAATCTTGACCCGAAACTTCAGGGGGTCGAAACCTTATATACCAAAAAATTTCTATACGAATACTATATAATCGGAACTTCTGAGTGAAAATTCGAGAAGAGGGGGGGGGGGGGGGGGGGGGGGCGGCCGCCTCTTAAAAGAATGGCCCCTGTTTGAAACTAAAGAAACCAACATGTTTAAGTTTAAATGAACGATAAGTCGATAAAAACTATAACTTTAAAGACTAAAAGACACACAGATCAAAGGTTAAAACAAACCAACACGTTCGAGTTCATCAATACGAAGTGAAATCAAAACAAAATTGAACCTTTTTCAAACACAAATGTGAAAACTTGCATCTCTGATCTTCAGTTTACGAAATAAATGAAGAATAATGAAACTAAGATCAAGGAATATAAAGAAACCAAAATCATATTTGATTCTTGAAGCTTTGAAAACCATCATCTTCAAGTTAAGTAGTCTAAATGAGATTATAAAATGAAAACTAACAACTTTTTTATTAAAATAAATAAAAGTTGGCATCTTGAATGACAAATGGACCAAGATTTAAAAAAATTAAAGAATCTTGAATGATTGATTATATAAGAGAGACAAAGTTATTACAAAGGAAATGCATACCCCACATCTATCTGTAATGGCCATCAAGTGTTAGTAAAGTAGTAATATGTAGAAATTATATACATATATACAGAAATGTGTATCTGTAATTTTTTTCAGATAATTGTAGTGTGAAGATGATGAAAGTGAAGGAAAAACTTTCAATGGCCATAAACTAGCCGCCCATTTAAGGCTATCAACTACAAAGTTATCATTGTTTTGATGATGAAAATGACATATTCACGTATGGTTTTTTTTTTTTTTTTTTTATATAAAATTTTAAAAGGGAATTTCTCTCAAAAACAATCTAAAAATTAGATATGAATTTATGAAATATTATGATGGTCGTCGATCAAACTTTTACTTGACTAGAGTCTTGTTTACGAGTCAAACGGTTTCAGTTTCCATGTTAACTTTAACGTAAAAACTTCCAGCTCAAAATTTGATGACCACATCACCACGTTGTCACAGGGGCGGATCTAGGGGCTTTTAGGGGGTTCCCAGGAACCCCCTCGGTTTGGAAAAAATTGAAAAATTTAGAGGAAAATTTCTAAAAATCAGTGAAAATCTACAAAAGGAACCCCCTGAAAATCCGTCCTGGTCTCCTGGATATGCCAACGTTGAACTGGCATAACAACGGAGTTGCGAATTTTGGAATAATTATATCGATATAAAACTCGGAAATCTTTGGAATAATTTTTTTAAAAGTTACTAAATTTAAAGGAGACTTTACTTTGAAGTGATGACTTAAAGAGATCTCTTCTCCTACCATCACTACAATACAAGTATTTTACAACATTGAAATGTCACCAAACTATCAATGTATTTTTCAAGCAATTAAAAGGTCATTCTTTTACTCCACTTTTTATATATCTTATGGGTCCCTAATCATAATAATGTCATTAATACACATATGACCATATGTCAAGTTTATGGACCCAAAAATAAAAATTAAGCTTCCAGACAATTAATATAAGAACAATTCCATACCTGATTGTGACTAGCTTCCTACCACCATTTCAAATGCTCAAAATCCATTCAAAGCTATTGAATCTGTAATTATAAACACCAATGATTAATATTTTACACTGCAATCATGTACTGAATTTTTGTACAATCAGAATATTATGGGGGTGTTTGGGACTGATTATTCAAAACAGATTATGCGTTTTGGAAAAGCAGGGGTGGAGCTGCTTATAGATTATTGCGTTTTGGTAGCCTAAAAAACTGATTATCTGCGTTTTCAAAACGCAATCCCAAACACTAAAAACTATTATCTGCGTTTTGCAATAATTTAAAAATCAGATTCAAAACGCAATCCCAAACACCCTCTATATGTAAACTTAAATTTAGAACAAAAAAAAAAAAAACATAGATCAGAAAAACTTCAAATATTACAAATCTTTATAAAAGATGTTCATCAAACTCACCTTCACTACAAAAAGATTTGAACTTTATAAGAAAAAAACAAAACTTTCCAGCCCTTTTTAACCACAGAGTAATGTACAAATTATTAATGCATAATTTGAACAGAAAATTAATTATTGCTTTGAATTTGAAAATTGTTGCTTTGTAATGAAGCAATACCAATTTTAAGCTTTAAAAACATAGTTTTTTCCTACTTAACATAGTACAATAAAATAACTTTTACAGATTTTAACACTATTTGCCAATGATCAAACCATAAATCAAAAACACCATTTTCCCCCAAAATAATAATAATAATAATAATAATAATAATAATAATAATAATAATAATAATAATTAAAACACAAATTTAAACACAAGAACATGTCAAATCTTAGAAAAAAATGTTGACTTTAAGAGATTGTGAAATACCCACAAAATAAAGATTTGATCCCATCCCAACATGTGTTTTTTTAAAGATAAATCTGAAGAGAAAAACTTATTGAATGAAAACAATAAATAAATTTCAACATTAAATGCATAATAATAAATAAATAGGAGCTACAACGGTCAAATGAACAAGACCCAAATCAGTGAAGAATCATATCAAGATTGAAGTAATAAAAATTTAAAAGTTAATAAGAAATTTACCAGAAGATGATCAATCTTGAAAGTATCAAAGGTGTGAACTGAAGAAGGATAATATCATTCAAATTTTTTTAAAAAATAAAACAGAACAGGAAAAACGTTTATGTCTTCTGCTTCGAATCCCTCTCTAATGTCAGAAGCAAGTCGCAAGCTCCAACATTCATTTTATTATTATATCAAACCGTTGTGGTGATGAGAGAAAGATTAAATTCAGATGATTGTACAAGTTTTGATGCATAGAGTACATGTTGTTGATTAATATTTTGTGTGGAGTTTATAGTTTATAGGTGTGGAGAAGGTAATTTCTTTAAATATATCTTACGTGGATTGTAGTTTACATCCTTCTAGTTTTATTGATTATCACTATTGGTCCTTGGTGATATAGGACGTTCGTTATTTACCCTAAACATGTAATTCAGGATTGACAAAGTTTTATAGATTATCACTATCGGTCCTTGTTCTACGGTTGTTCATGAGCCGGGCAGATATGAACTAAAGCAAGCTCAAGTTCGGCTCGCTTATAAACCAAGAAGTTTGGCTTGGCTTGGATTTGAAACTGAGATGAGAATATAAGCAAAAGCTTGACTTGGTTTATAACCGAGCTGGCTTGACTTGGCTAAGCTCGAATTTAAAAGAAAATTTAATAACTTATTTCAAAATTCTATAATCCATGATATTATTCAATAGTTTAAAGGAACACATATCAAATAAATTCAACTTAATACATTACATGCCAAAATCAAGTTTAACCAAATACAAAATAAGTTTCAAATTTTATCGAAATATAATATATGTTCCTTAGCATCCTAATCAACAACAAAATATGTAATAGACATCCAACTACACTCTTAAAAACATGTAAATATTACTCCTTTCGTCCCAATTTAAATAGGGTCATACTATTTGGACACCCTAAAAAATTAAATTGACACCCTAAATATGCCTCATATAGACCTATATGGGGCATATGTAAGTACATTTTTTGTCTTTTAGCTATCTGATGTTGACTAACACAGAAAACAATAAAGTTGACACTCCTCGTATAGACCTATATGAGGCATATTGAAGTACAATTTTTGTCTCTTAGCTAATTAATGTTGACCAACACAAAAAACAATAAAGTAATATGCCTCATATAGATCAATATGAGGCATATTATGGTCTATTTGTATTTTTTTATATATTTTCATTTTATTGTTTTTAAATAACTAAAAATACTAAATTAACTTAAAAAATCCAAAAAAATTAATTATATTCATTAAAATATTATTTTTTTAAAAATTACAACTTTTTGTTACTAACATTATTTTATAAAAATTATTATCTTTTGTTTGGTTTTGTTTTGGTTGGTTTTGACTTTTGAAGATGTTTGTTTTGTTTTGGTGAGTTTGAAGAAGTTATATAAACAATACAAAGTTTGAAGAATTTATAAGATTTGTTTGAGAAAGTGTTTTTTTTTTAAATCGATTGATCGTTGTATTTAATACATTCGAAACAAAAGAAAACAAACATCTTCAAAACCAACAAAAACAAACCAAACAATTAAAAAAACGAATATGCCTCGTCTTTGTAACAAAAACATCTAATTTTTATAAAATAATGTTCAAATCAATAAAACTTTATTTTTTGTATTTTTTGGGATTTTTAAAAGTTATTTTAGTATTTTAAAACAATAATACTGTATTTAAAAAAAATTAAAAACAACCTTGATATGCCTAGTATTGGGCAATATGAGTAGTATTAAACACTGATAAGCCTAGTATTGGGCAATACGTGGCATATCAAGGCTAGTATTGGTACCAATACTAGGCTTAGAAGGTGATATGGGGGTGCCCAGATATGGGTCATATTGGGCAATACGTGGCATATCACGGCTAGTATTGGTACCAATACTAGGCTTAGAAGGTGATATGGGGGCGCCCGGGTCGAAACTGTCCTGGTCGATACGGGACGGGTCAGGTTGAAACGGTCTGGGCCGTTACAGGGCCCGGTCGGGTCGGAACGGGTCAGGTTAAAACGGTCTGGGTGGTTACCGGCCCCGGTCGGGTCGAAACGGTCCGGGCCGCTACCGGTCCCGTCGGGTCAAAACGGTTCGGGTCGTTACCGGGCCCGGCCTGGTCGAAACGGTCCGGGTCGCTACCAGGCCCGGCTAGTTCGAAACGGTCCGGGTCACGTTGAAACGGTCTGGGTCGTTACCGGGCCCGGTCGGGTAGAAACGGTCCAGGTCGCTACCGGGCCCGGCTAGTTCGAAACGATCTGGGTCACGTTGAAATGGTCTGGGTCGTTACCGGGCCCGGTCGGGTCGAAACGGTCCGGGTCGCTACCGGGCCTGGTCGGGTCCAAACAATCCGGGCCGCTACGAGATGGGTCAGGTTGAAACGGTCTAGGTCGTTACCGGGCCCGGTCGGGTCGAAACGATCCGGGCCGCTACCGGTCCCGTCGGGTCGAAACAGCCCGGTCGTTACCAGGCCCGACCGGGTCGAAACGGTCCGGGTCGCTACCGGGCCCGGCCGGGTCGAAACAGCCCGGTCGTTACCAGGCCCGACCGGGTCGAAACGGTCCGGGTCGCTACCGGGCCCGGCCGGGTCGAAATGGTCCGAGTCGCTGCGGGACGGGTCATGTCGAAACAGTTATGGTCGCTACCCGGCCCGGCTGGGTCGTAACAGTCCGGGTTGTTATTCAGCCCGATAGGGTCGAACCGGTCCGGTTCAAAGTGAAATATTTCAGATCCCTTAAAATTTTATTTTTAAGTTGATTTTTGTTTTTTTTTAATTTTAATTTTTTTATTTACTTTTTAATTTTTTATTGTTATTTTAATTTTTTTTTTAATTTTAATCTATTTTAATGTGAACCTATCGTAATTCAAACCATCCATACCCAAACCATCCATACCCAAACAAAAGAAATAATTTTTATAAAATAATACAGGTAACAAAAAGTTGTAATTTTGTTAAAATAATATTGGAATGAATATAACTAACTTTTTGTTAATTTTTGAATATTTTTTAAAGTTAATTTAATATTTTTAGTTATTTAAAAACAATAAAAATAAAAATAATAAAAAGACCTAATATGCCTCATATTGATCTATATGAGGCATACTTAGCTATGATATACCTCATATTGACCAATATGTGACATATTGGCACGAAGTTTCAGGTCTGAGATTCCCTTGAAATTTGTGTACAACTTTTTGACCTAAGTATGCATCATATAGACCAATATGAAGCATACTTAGGGTGTCAAAATAGATTTTAAGGGTGTCCAAATAGATTGAGCCTTTAAATATCCTAGGTTTAAAAACACACATTTTAAGAAATCTTTTGTTTGTATTGGTAAAATGACAATAATATCCTCAAAAGTTGTGATTGTGTTTTGTCTTTTATGAGCAAAATTGGAAATTGCATTTCTGTTTTTGGAAAGGGGCATTTAATTTTGGACAAACAAAAAACGAAAGAAGGACATTTAAACTGGGACGGAGGGAGTACCATTTTTATAATATATTATATGTATATATAAATAAATATATTATAATAAAATAATCTGAGCTAGACCGAGCCAGGCTAACGAGCGAGCTAAACTAAGTTAATCTGGCTCATTACGAGTTGATCCAGCTCGGCTCAAATTCAAATCAAGCCAGGTCAAGCAAGTTTTTCCCAAGCTAAATCCAAGCGAGCTCAGAGCCGCAAACTTTTTGAACAACCCTAATGCGTTCATATTATGATAAGTTGGATCTCAATAAAATCTTGGTTTATAAAATATTAAAAAAAAAACACTTGAACTAGAAAAAGAACTTGAACAAATAATTTATTTTGCAACTTGATTGATTATCGTTTTCGAAGGAAAAGATGGTAAAGTGACTAAGGGCCTGTTTGGTAGCTACTTAATGAGGCTCTGAACCATTCAGCTTTAAATAGTTCAGCATTCATACTATTTTGTTTCAACCTAAAAATAGCTCTGAATGAAATGGTTAAGAGCTGAACAATTCATACTTGGTGTATAGCTAAACCATTCAACACGTAATCATTCAGAGCCTCTTAACCATTCAGACATCTTAATGATTCAACACTTAATCAACCAAACAACCCCTAACATTTATATATTTTTAAAAAGAGTTGTATGCTGAGTCTTTGTGGTTACACCCCATCTGCTAGTTGTGCTCTGAATTCTATAGATTGATCACCTGAGACATTGCCGTTTTCAATCTTAGTCAGTTAAGTCTCTCCCTCTAACTGATATTACCCGACCATTTTGCAACTTGATTGCTTATCATTTTCGTCAGTTAAGTCTCTCACTCTAACGGACATTACCCAACCATTTTGCAACTTGATTGATTATCATTTTCGACAGAAAAAAAATGTTATAGTAAGTGACCAACATTTATAAATTTTTAAAATTCCAAAATACAAAAACTAACTAGAGTTAAGGGTTGTTCCAATGATAAAGATAGTTTCCTATTTTTGAAAGAAAAAAAACTATAATTAAAAGATAAAATTTTTAGTTAATAATATAATAATAAAAAAACCATAGTTTCTTTTTTTTCAAGATAAAAACTGCAACCGATTTTTGTATACTAAAGTGCTTAAGAATGGAAAAATAATTCAGACAGGGAGACCTATTCCACGTCTCCGCTTCGACATATACAGAAAGACATTAGTGAATTGATGATCACCCGAGTTGTATGCTGAGTCTTTGTGGTTATACCCCATCTGCTACTTGTGCTCTAAATTCTATAGATTGATCACCTGAGACATTGCCGTTTTCAATCTTAGTCAGTTAAGTCTCTCCCTCTAACGGATATTACCCGACCATTTTGCAACTTGATTGCTTATCATTTTCGTCAGTTAAGTGTCTCACTCTAACGGACATTACCCAACCATTTTGCAACTTGATTGCTTATCATTTTCGACAGAAAAAAAATGTTATAGTAAGTGACCAACATTTATAAATTTTTAAAATTCCAACATACAAAAACTAACTAGTGTTAATTGTTCCAATGATAAAGATAGTTTCCTATTTTTGAAAGAAAAAAATACTATAGTTAAAAGATAAAATTTTTAGTTAATAATATAATAATAAAAAAAAACCATAGTTTCTTTTTTTTTTCAAGATAAAAACTGCAACCGATTTTTGTATACTAAAGTGCTTAAGAATGGAAAGATAATTCAGACAGGGAGACCTATTCCACGTCTCTGCTTCGACATATACAGAAAGACATTAGTGAATTGATGATCACCTGAGTTGTATGCTGAGTCTTTGTGGTTATACCCCATCTGCTACTTGTGCTCTAAATTCTATAGATTGATCACCTGAGACATTGCCGTTTTCAATCTTAGTCAGTTAAGTCTCTCCCTCTAACGGATATTACCCGACCATTTTACAACTTGATTGCTTATCATTTTTGATAGAAAAAAAATGTTATAGTAAGTGACCAACATTTATAAATTTTTAAAATTCCAAAATACAAAAACTAACTAGAGTTAAGGGTTGTTCCAATGATAAAGATAGTTTCCTATTTTTGAAAGAAAAAACTATAGTTAAAAGATAAAATTTTTAGTTAATAATATAATAATAAAAAAACCATAGTTTCTTATTTTTCAAGATAAAAAACTGCAACCAATTTTCGTATACTAAAGTGCTTAAGAATGGAAAAATCATTCAGATAGGGAGACCTGTTCCACGTCTTCGCTTCGACATATACAGAAAGACATTAGTGAATTGATGAACCACCATTTGATCACCTAGGTAAAGAAATTTTTATAAGGTGGCAAAGAGTCCCCTCCTAGTAAGCAGGGCTTTGCTGGTCTTGCAAGGATTCGTCTACATTTACTCACAAAGTTGCCAAGGTTAAGAAAGCCAGTCTTGTTTTGTTTCTGCCAATTTCGAACGATGTATTATAATTGACGAACCTCTATCTATGATCGAACATTAATTCATTCATCGTGTCCCTAGGTTCGATGAAAGAATTTTATAAGTGTGTTTAGATATTTTGCAAAAAGGGGATACAGTGCCTTTTTAGTAAAAAGAATAAATAAGTATGTTAATTATGTTTAGGGGAATTGGAATTAAATAATCCCAACTTTGTTGGGTAGGAAGACAATAATCCTAACTTGAAAGTTAGAATTTAATGGGTCCAACTTGTCATGGATTTTATTTCATTTGACCAAAATTAACTGAGGTTAACCCAGTTAGTTATCTGCTGACGTGGCAGCCCACGTGGCGTATGACGTGGCAAAAACTACCCAGTTTACTGTCACATCAGCAGAAAACTGCCGGTTGGCTGTCACGTCAGCAGAAAAACTGCCTAGTTGGCTGCCAAGCGTACAGATTTTGACACGTCATACTCCACGTGAACTGCCACGTCAACAGATAACTAACTGAGTTAACCCAGTTAGTTTTGGTCAAATGAAATAAAATCCATGACAAGTTGAACCTGTTAAATTTCAACTTTCAAGTTCAAATTATTGTCTTTCAACCCAATAAAACTATGATTATTTAATTTCAATTCCCTTTATGTTTAATTACAATTACATGATTTTACCTAAAAGGTTTAAAGGATACTTTTGAAAAGTTGAAGGGGTATACAGTAGTAGGTAATTAGTTGTGTTTAGTAAAACGATCGTACGGTTAATAACGATTGACAAATAGGAGATCAGACCGTTGGAGTTGGTTGTTCAATCGCGAGAGTGACTTAAGACTTTTCAAAATAAACCCCACTTACCTCTATGACTCTGAGTGGGGACCACTTAAACTTATGTGTTGATGATTATCTTATTACTTTTCGATTTTATTTTAAATGTGTAATGAGATATAATCATTTCGAATTATTATATAATTTTTAATTTAATTTTAATTTTAACATTGTTACAAAAAGAAAAATTCACGTGTTGCGTGTTCTGAGTATGATAAGTACCTTTTTATAAATAAATTTATTTTTAAAAATCACGAAAGATCAGTTTGAATAATTAACTAGGAAAAATCGTGTGAGGTGAAGATGTACTAGTGTGACACGATAATTAGGCTTTAACTAACTCACTCATATATTTAACGATTTTAATATATTAAAAATTTTAATATACTAAAAACTAGAAAAGTTCTTTCCACCACTGGATATTCTATATATGTGTGTTGGAAGTATATTAACTTAAAACCCGAAACCATTTACAAAGACATTTTATGGAACTAGTCTAAAAAACATCATTTAAGCAATGATACCCTATTAATAAATTATAAATATCAAATCGAGCGAAAAATGGGAAGTCTCAGGGTGGCAGGGCGTAGAATGTGAAGAAATAAGATGGAAACTTATAATTGGTTGAATTTTAGTGATAGTGTAATTGGGGTGATAACAAACCAAAAGTGAAGTTACTAGATGAAAAATTAAAGAACAATAGTTGTAGTTGTGTTGATGGTAGTTTTTTTTCGATATAATTATAATATTCATTCTACGAACAAAACAAGTTACCTTTAGATGATGGGTAAGTGGACAACAAGCTGTGCCGTTATCCTTTTTTAATGATATTGATAACAATGACAAGGAAAGTACTACTAATCAAGGTTTTATTAGTCTTATTGGGCTATTGGCTATCGTTGGTGTGTTTGCAATGTTAACAAAATATGAAGTCCAAAATAAGTGTAAGACTAGGCCAATATCAAGAAAACAGAGAATTTTTGGCCAACTTGCGATGGGGTGAAGACTAGGCCAGGGCTATTCCCCAGTGATATTGGACGGCCTGAGAGAGGTGTCAAACTGCTAGGAGGGGCAGTCAGTCGCGATGCTAGCTTCATCTGTGATTTGTCTACTAAAAGGGCGTCACGGGCTGTGGATCTTATGGGGCTCCTCCCTCGTTTGCGGGATCCGCAAAGCGAGCTCATCCTGCTCAGATCCTGTATGGGAGTCGCAAAGTTGCTTTTCGGCTTACGAACATGCCAGCCCCCCTTTGTAGGCAGCGCTGTCTCATGTTTTGATAAAGGCATCCGGGAGGCAATTGAAGATATTGTAGTTTGTGGGGGGGCATATTTTGGGGACCTCCAGTGGCGGGTCGGAACCTTACCGAAGCGGCATGGTGGGTTGGGCCTTCTCTCGGCCCGGGATGTAGCCACTTATGCCTTTGTGGCGTCCAGATCTCAATCCTGGGGGTTGCAAGACCATATTTTACGTAACAGCGGGGTTGATATTACGGATCAGGATTAGGTTTGCGTTTTGGAACGCATGCATGAAAATCTCCCTGACTTTGATCTTGGTGGTTTCTCCAATAAAGACACCGCCCCCAAAAAGCCACAGAAAACCTTGGCGAATGCTCTTTATTGTCGAATCGCACGAAGTCTGAGGGAAGATTTTTGCTTGACCCCACGCTAGAAAGCCGTCATGGAATGCTTACAGAGGCCCCACGCCCAAGACTTCCTAACAGTTATCCCTATCGAAGGACTGGGGCAACGAATGTCAGCCGTGGAATATAGAGCAATCCTTAAATATCGTTTGATGATTCCCATTTTTCCCGATGACGAAACATGTCCGGTCTGCCGTAAAGCGTGTTTGGATAAATATGGGGAGCATGCCCTCCATTGTAGAGAGTTACCGGGGTTTAAGTACAGGCACGATTTCGTTCGGGACGTTTTAATGGATATTTTTAGAGAAGCAGGGATCTCGGCCAAGAAAGAGGCCCCAGTTAACTTTCTAACAGACCCGGCAGAAGGGAGGTCCACCTTACGTCCGGCTGACCTGCTAGTGTTTGGCTGGGAAGGTGGGAAACACGCATGCGTGGACCTTACGGGTGTGTCTCCTTTAGCGGGATTCAGGGAGAGTGGGTTCGTGGCGGGGCAAGCGGTAATTAGAGCAGAGTCGAACAAGGTGGCAAAGCATGCTAAAGCGTGTGAGGATAACCAACATGCTTTTGTCCCTTTAGCCTTTGACACTTTTGGCTCATTGGCCCCGGAAGCGATCAGATTTCTGACGAGAGTCCAGCGGGTGGTCACAGCAACTTCTCGACTCCCCAGGGGCGAGGATTTGTTTTCTCTAGATTAGGGTTCTCTATCCAGAAGGGGGTGGCGGCGCAGCTTGTTGCCCGCCTACCTGCTATTCTTATGTAATTTGCCTCTTTTGTTGAAATGGAAATTATGTTTAAATTCAAAAAAAAAAAAAAAAAAAAAGTAAAAAATCAACAATGAGATTTGGAAAGAAAAAAAATTGAATAGTTAGTCCATCAGTTCAACGGTTCAACCAGTAGGCGTCATAATCAGCTGACCATAATGAAGCTAGTAAAAGCGTTTTCAATTGAACTAGTTGAGTAGTTTTTCGATCCAACTTGTCGATCTATATTGAGAATCTTGATAGTTATACCAGTAGCAAAGTATTAGTCACTTTCGCGTGAATGTAAGCCGACGAGTTAAAAGCAGTCGATCATCCTCTATTATCTATCTATCCTCTTTGTTTCTTCCCAAACATGTGTGATCGGAGATGGTTGAGTTTAAAGATGCCTTTTCTTTTGTCTTGCTCCAAGCCTCCAATTGTTTTGAAATCTTTAACTTGTGGGTGGGTATTAATTGTCGTTATATATGTTGTCTCGACTACTTCCATTTAAAATATTTTTATCACGTTTGGTTTGTAAGAAAGTACTCTAAAATAATGTATTATGTAGAGTTGTCAAAACATTCAATTCATATTGTAATTCTACCTAGAAATAAAAAAAGCATGTTATTTGAAATGTAAACTTGCATGGAATAAAATAAGTTGTTTTCATGTTTTGTATCAAAAGCTTATGATAAGCATCTTGCAGATATCTTTACAAAAAGGTTTGACTTCACAACAACATGATTTCTTTACCGATGGGTTATTTGTGCATGACATGATTGATTATCAAATTGAGGGGTGATAAAAATATGGTTTATTCGTTTTTTTTATTTTATCAATTTGTTAATTAATCACTTGTTTTGTGTCTTCTAATTTCCGGTCTATGGCTTCGTTCTTTGGATGAGAATTAAAGTTTTCACTTGGGCCACTTAGGCTAATTGGTATGGGGGACGGCGTCGGCCCAGCAAGCCGAAGCTTGGCCCGGCAACACCGCTTCCTGGGGCGTCATCATCACCAACAGCATTCTATTGTCGTCATCGTCATCCCGCCACGTGTCCTCATGACCGTTCAACGGTCAATTTTATAAAAATAAATAAATTTTGAGGGCCGGAGAAAGACGACCGGAACTTAAAGTGTGAAGCGAGTGATAGAGAAATTGCTGCAAACCGGTGGTAGTGTTGCTGTTGCTGATGAAACTGGTGGTGGTGGTGTTGTTGTTGATGAAACTGGTGGTGAAGACGACCGGAGCTTGTTGTTGGTGATGAAACTGGTGGTGGTGTTGTTGAAATTGCTGTTATTGTTGTTGGAGAAATTGTTGCTCGTGTTGTGGAGATATAGATGGTCTTATTGTTGTGTATATTAATTAAGTAAAAAAAAATTGAGGCTCATCACTCCACACCCTTGGACCATTATGGAGAGAATGAACCTACCCACACTAATGCGACATACGAGGTGGAGGACCATCATGGATGATGAGTCTCCTCCACACCTACCAGCCTTAAAGAGTTATGTTGCACTTGGGCTATTAAGTTCATTCCTCTCTAGTAGGCTAGTAAACGAATCGAACGACAACGAATAAAGGCATGTTCATGTTTGTTCATTAAGAAATTTGTCATGTTCGTGCTCGTTTATGCTCGTTCGTTTAAAACCTAAACGAACAGTTCATGAACGAGCATAAACGGACATTTTTGAATATATTAAATTTAAACGATTTTGTATTACTAAAAAAACCCCCAATTATTAATTGGTTATATTTATACAAGCACAATTTATGTTTATATTTATATGAATATAACTAATGTAATTAACAAAATTCAAACAAACATAAATGAATAGGGCTGTAAACGAACCAAACGAACACGAACAAGGCCTTGTTCGTGTTCGTTTGTTAAAGAATTAACGTATTCGCGAACGGTTCACGAACGCTTACCGAACGAGATTTTTTGTTCGTATTCGTTTGTTAAGGAAATAACGTGTTCACGAACTGTTCATGAACACTTACGGAACGAGATTTTTGTTCGTGTTCCTTTGTATTTATTTGCTAAATTTAGGTGTCGAACAAAAACGAGTTCACAAACAAACACAAATAAATGTAAACGAACACAAATAGACATTACTTAACAAAACCAAGCACAAACTAACACATTAAATTCTGAAAATTAACATTTTTCATCGCTAACATTGTTCGCTCAGAATATACTAATCCAATTACCCAAATATACGTGACATAATCTTGATCAAATAGGTATCATATTAAACTTGAAATCCTCGTTTAATCCACAAAAAATAATAGTTAATCAAAATAGTTAAAGTAATATTAACATGTGATACACTTAAATATATAATCTACCACTAGGAAATTTGAAGTACTTAAATTAAATATAAAAAATTAAAAACCCTAATGAACTATCGAACACAAACAAGTATAAATGAACATGTTACCGAACGTTCACGAACGAACGCGGCCTTTGTTCATGTTCGTTTGTTTAGCTAAACGAACGAACACAAACGAACTTCCCGCCGAACAGTTCACAAACTGTTCGCCGAACGTTTGGTTTGTTTACAGCCCTATAAATGAATGAATACAAAATTCAAACAAACATAAATGAATGAATACAATGTTTGTTCATGTTCGTTCATTCTAAACGAACAAATTTTTTTTCTTGTTTAAATTAATCTACTAATAAACGAACATAAATGAACTTTTCGCCGAATAAATTCACGAACAGTTCATGAATGTTCAGTTCGTTTACAAGCCTACTCTTTAGAGATGTTTAGCCATGACTAAAGACTACTTCTTGTCAGCTCTTGGAGTCTCATGTTCAAGTCCTTCTCCAACTCAATGGATCTTTCCTTTCAAGGTTGATTCCTTCAATCATGCATGTTTCTTTTGATGTTGTCGGTTCACCATTTAAGGGAGAGCCATATTCCCTTTGAAACTATGGGTGATGTTGCCGGTTCATCATTTAAGGGCGAGCCATCTTCCCTTTTGTGAAGAGGTAAAATTCGGAACAGACCTTCAAACCGTCTTGAGCGGGTGACTGCTGTGAACTTACCTATTTATATTAATATTATTGATTATCTTGCACTAATCCATTGGCAAGGCTCACGCTAAGTTGCTAGTTCTACATTTGAGCCGGAGACTTTAGAGAAAACTCCTAACTAGGCCTGGCCCGCTAAGGTTAGGGTCCAATGGAATTGGATTAGGAGAATTCTGTCATCTAGGTGTCTCTTTACTCCCCATTTTCTCCATATTTAGGCCCGAAAAGACGAAGTGCTCTCTCATCCTCACCTTCTATTGATCGGTTCAAACCTACCCCATCTTCTGGGTGAGTGTTTTCCTCTTCAATATCGAAAGATGAATTTATTAAAAGATTACGTCGACTATTTTATTATGTGTTGATTTATAAATTATGATGGCGCGTGGGTATATATTTATTTGCATGCGAGTTTTTAGGGACTTCGGATTTTGGGTGACGGTGTCTGCTGTCGGCTGAAAGCCGTGCACTCACGAACACTACTTTTAATTATGATGTTCACAACTAGCCCCTATAAATTGGATCAGCTTCCAAATACACACCTCTAATTATTTTTCAGTTTTTTTTCTTTGCAGTCGTGAATGGGCTCATATAACTTGGGTTAAGTACTTAACCGTGTGAGACTAGCCCAATATCGATTAATTGTCTAGTACTAAAACATCAGTGCATTTTTTTTTTTAAGGCTATAAAGCTAAAATAGCAGCTTCCATTTTTTTTTTGTTTTGTGGACCCATTAATTTTTTTATTTTTGAAATATAGATGAAAGTTAATTTTAGTTGAAGTTTTTGGTTAGTAATCGAAATAATCATAGCTAAATTCATAATTATTTAACCATAAACGAAACTAGCGATTATGGATAAGGTTAATGGTAAAAACGGAACTAATCTGACACACACTGCTAATTGAAACTACTAATGACATGAACGATAATAAAATCTCCCTTCAAGCATTGATTAATCAATATCCCCTTCACCTAAGAAGACGAGCAAACAAATGTTTAGATATCCGTTGTATATCAGAAAGAGTAAAACAAATACATGAAATGATGAAAATGGCAGTCTAATAGACGGGCAACAAGTTGCGTCGCTACCCTCTTTTAGATTACAAACCCTATCTGGCTAAAAGATTAAAAACTGATTGATTGCATAAATCATATAACTGTGCAAAAGGGAGATAATTTTACTAGCAAAGAAATAAAGTGTCGACACTATATGAGACCCTAAACATTAAAATAACCGTGCATGTTTGATGATTGTGAGACTGAGGAGGAAGGACAATGACACGAGTCCGGTCTTATGGCAAAGTTGGATACTTAGATATAGGTTACCAGTATATTACATTATTTTTTTTTTTTTTTAGTCTCAAATTTTTTCAATTAATTGATTTTACCAATAACTCTTTACAAGTGGGAGGCATGTAAGCGGGTCACAAGTTGCGCCGCTACCCCTTTTTAAATAGAAAAACCTACTCTATTAAAAATAAAACTTAGGTCCTTCGTTGCTGGAGAGTTGCTCTGCACCACCTTTTGAACTCTTTTTAAGAACCGGATTGCCTCAGGGGCTAGACCTCCAAATGTGTTAAAAGCAAATGGCACAAAAACATTAATGAAAAAACTAACGAAAAATCAATAGCGGATCCAAAAAAATTTACATTATTCTAGCAAATAAACTTATAAACGTATGTGCGCCTTCATGATTTCATAAACAACACCCATCAGCAGTCAGGGGAGCAATCCGCAGAGGCCAACAACATTTTATGATTTAAAATGATGGTTGAAATACAGTTTACTGAGGCATACACTAATGCAATTAACTTACTTTTCCAAAAACGATTACTTCGTGTGTTCTTATGTAGATTCAATATCATAATCCTTGCAGCCAGGCGTTTGAAATACAAATTACGCCAGAGCATTCACATCCCATCCACCATTTTTACCTTATAATTTAACTAAAAAAATCATACTTTTTAAAATTTAGCTCTCATTTTAAAAAACTTCCCTCATTCCATCCACCATTTTTATCTTTAACTTACTCACAAACACATATTTTATTATATTTCTCGTTTTTATACACACACAATAATTTGGTGGAGATGAATAGTATGAAAAGCTAGATGATGGATTTTTAAAATATAAGGGTAGGGTAAATAAATGGTGGATGAGATGTAGTAAGTTTTTAGTATATTTTTTTAAATTTTAAAAATAGGGGAAGATTTGATGATTGGGTTGTGAATGCTCTCTATGAAATAAATTAACATTAGTTTATAGTTAACTAGGTTCCAAAGCAATGTAATATACTAATATTACACATTCAAAATTTTAAAAACTTATATAACCTTGTTATGAAATTAATAGATAAAAATATGATGGACCCTAACAAGAGTTAACCTATATATGGCTATACGAACAACATAGTATTCTAGCCTGTCGATAAAATAATGTGATGTTCAATAGTGTGACGTTAGAGTAATATTGACAAAGCTTATGTGATAGCTTTTGCGTAACACTATAAAATTTTGATGGGGGGAAACACGTTTGTGTCGACTTAACAGGTGTATCTCCTCTGGTTGGGTTGAGGGATAGTGGTTTCGTAGTAGGGCAAACGGTGAAGAAAGTTGAGAACCAACACCTTTTCGTACCCCTGACATTTGATACCTTCGGCTCCTTGGCACCGGAAGCCATACGTTTCCTGACCAGAGTCCAACAGGTTATTCATAGCACTGTCTCGACTCCGCGGGGGGGGGGGGGGGGGGGGGGGGAGTTTGCAGGGGTTTGTTTTTAGTAGGCTCGAGTTTGCCGTCCAGAAAGAGATGGCGGCGCAGCTTGTTGCCCGTTTGCCCGCTATCTTAATGTAATTTTTCGCGATTATGTGTTAATAAAAGAGATCGAATGATTTTTTTTTTTTGACATAGTATATACTAAAATGTTTGGTTTGTATTATCATAAAGGTAAAAAAAAAACAACACAATTGTATTTCATATTTTTTACATCGGCAAACATAACATGTAAATAAACAAGGCGAAAACAAGAGGGTGCATGACAATTTTCCATGACTTTCCCAATAGTTTCATATCAAACTCGACCTCACCATGGAAAAGGCGACTCATTAATCGGGTCACTAAACTTTGGAGGAACCAAAACCGACGATGAAACCTTAAACCTTTTACTCCTCGAACCACCTTCACTAGTGTCGGGACTACTTATCCACCCTCCAATCATTTGGTCTCCAAAATAACTACCTTCACCTATATCAGACCCATCCGAGTCCAAACCTTGTTGTCTAGAAGAAAACCCGATCCAATCATTGCTACAATCCGACACGCTTGAACTTTCCCATGATGAATTATAAGTTGTAGCGACTTCATGATCCAATACCGTTTGTGATGGTACAATCACACTAGGTTGCACTGCTTTGTCTATGTCACTAGCAACGTTGTTTTGGTTTTGGTTTTGGTTTTGATATTGGTAACTTCCTTTGAAGTTGAATATACTCGCGAAAGTGAAATGATCGCTCACCCTGCTTTTTGGGGACGACTTATTTTCAGTGGTTCGCGCCATGATGCTTTGTAAGTTCTTGCTTAGCCTTGCTTTTAATGAAGAAAAGCTAAGCGCGCGCCTTGAGTCTAGTTGTGACAATGAACTATTTAGCATAGGTGCAAAGTTGGTTCTTGTGTGTTCACCTCTCAAGGCTCGAGCTGCCTCGTCGTAGGCTTGAGCCGCTTCTTCAGCCGTGTCATATGTACCTAGCCATAACCTCACCTTTTGTGATGAATCTTTGATTTCAGCCACCCATCTTCCTGATGGCCTTTGTCGGACCCCAACGAATTTTCTCATAGTTTTTATGGTATTTGTTGTGGTGACAGCAGTGGTTTTGGTAGTTGAAGTCTTCATATTTTCGGATGCTCCGATGATCATTATGTAATTTTTTTTTTTGTTTTGTTTTTTTTTTTTTTTTTTGAGAAGAAGAAAACTTGTATTACTTGAGTTTCTATTAAATATAAGTGTTTTTGGAATGAGGTGGGAAAGTAGTTTCATGGTTGCATTTGGTATAGAACTATATATAATGCTACTCCATTGGTGTTTGTAGCATAAAATAATATTATATAATTGGAAATTAATATTTATATTCCTCCATTATTTGCAAACTTTTGTTTCTTTTTACAAATTAATTTTTTTATATCCTCTTGCAGGAAGCCCTTTTGGCTTGGCTCACAACAACTAGGTATATACCCGAATATATATAATATAATTCTCATTTATTTTTCTAAATAAATATAATATTTAACTAATACATCTTCTTAGGAATTAACCATCTAATGTATTTAATAGTGACAAAACAGTTTAGTATTTTATCAATATTTTGTGAATATTACCTACAAACAAAAGATGTAACTAAGAGTTTGTAAGCATCAACATTTTCTAAATATTAAGGTTAAACTCTACACTTTTGTCTTGGATAAGGATTCAATATAAATCCAACTTCAGTACTATCGTGAATTTGTCACAAATATAAACATCGTTGATATTTTCATGATTAATCATGGTTGTATAAATGACCAAGGCATTTTTATGTTATTAACGTAAATGTGTGAAGTTCAAGTTTAACAATTAGCACATCAAATAAAAAGCAGTCTATAGTGTTATATTCATACAACTCAACGAACGTTAGACCAATAAGTTTTTATATACACATAAACATGCGACGTTCAAATCTAACAACACATCAAATAAGCGGTCTATAGTGTCAAATACTTATAATACAACAAACTTTACGGAAAGTTAATAATAACGGAAAACTTTTATAACTAAAATGAAATAAATATGTTATTGTTTAGTGTAAATATAACGATATAAAAATTAATTGTTAAAAAATATAAAAAAAATAAGAAGGGGAAGGGGGATGGAGGATAGCGGTGACCATACCATAGTGGATGGTGATGAAGGATGGAGTGATGTGACCATAACGTGAATGGTAGCGATGGTGACTAAGAAGATGACCGTACCATACAGGCTAAAGCGATACGCCGATACACCTTTTGGTTTAACATTATCTAGTACTTTTTTATTTCAAGTTTAATGTAACATTGTTCACCACATCAAAAGAAAAAAAATATAAAGCACGTGTTTGTTGAATACCTATAAAAAAAACAAAGATATATATGTAGAGGTTTCTATACAAAGGATGAGATTTGTGAGAAGTGTAAGGAGACTTTAAAGAAACTACTTTCTCTCTTTATATCATTAAATTTACCAATTACTCTCTCTCTATATATATACCTCTCTCTCATTAAACCTGCTAATTACTCTCTCTCTCTCTCTCTCTCTCTCTCTCTAATAGAGATTAAACCCTTGATCTCTTCTCATTGATTATCATGAATATATAATACATCAAGACTCCCTATAATTTGGTAAGGGATAAATACAATAAATACAAATCAATATTATACTAAAATACATTATCTATTACTTACAATCAACAAAACATGTGATCGTTGAGCTTCTAAATCAATTGGGGCAAATCGAAAAATTATAAAGGGTTTTAACTTTCAAAGTAATCACGATCTCATAGAAACTAGGATGGAGTCATGATGTTTTAATGTCTGGATTGATTGCGTTACAATTCACGTCATGGTGTTTAACATTTGGAATGATTGTGTTACTATTCACGTCATGGTGGCTTAACGTATGGAATGATTGTGTTATGCTTCATGTCTGAAATAGTGTTTTAAATATGTTATTAATAGTTGGTTTTCACATGATATAAGCTATTTTATCACTATGTTCTATTTTTATGGTGTTCTTTGGATGATTTTGTTTTTTTATTCATATCAATTAATGTGTTTTATTTTCATGATGGTCATATTAGTTAGTTTTATTTTTGTATACTTTAAAAAGTTGGGATTGATAAAACACCATATATGACTAACATCCTTTACATGAATATAATAAAAACACTAAATGGGCAACATGTTAAACAAACAAAACATCAGGACATTTTTGGTGAAAAGTGAAGAAGGTGGTGAGTCTGAATAAGGAAGAAGACAATAGGGAAGAAGACAATTTTTTAAGTGAGTTGGCGAAAATGCCGATGACTTAACGTCAAAAACTTAACTGAGTTAAATCGTTGGACTGTTTTGGCCTATTTTCTCAAAAATCAGGGGTTATTTAAGCAATTTTTAAAAGAGTAAGCTGGAGTAGAAAATTTGACCAAACTACAGGGACATTTTTGGTAAGTTACTCTAGTTATTATTTGAAAGTTAAATTATATAGTAACAAAAGAAATACAAAATGATATCAAGTACGAGTACGAAAAATGAAAGGAGCAAGCCAAGCCAAGTAAGCCATTTTTTAAAATCAAAAGATAAAAGTCAAAAGGAAGGCAACAAATAACAGGCGGTCTTCGTTTGTCGGCTTATAAATGATTTAACGGATTCGGAACGTTGAGTCGTAATTTTTAAATCCGGCGTTAACCCTTTCTTTATTTGCTTCTTGTTTCTTGTGTTGTTTTTTTTTCTACTTCTTTTTTCCAAAATACCCTTCATGGAATTTCAACACTAAAACATGTTAAATGAGTCACTAAACAACATGAAGGTGTGTAAAACTTTTACGTTATATTGTTCACGAGACAAGTAAACATATGAGAAATATGCATCAGGTAAAACGATACAACAACAACAACTACCTTACCCAGTAAATCTCACAATTAGCAATGCTAAGAGCAGTGGCGAAGCTTGACCCGAAACTTTGGGGGGTTGGAAGGCACCGGGGGTCGGAAATCATTAGTCTCGGGGGTCGGAAACCAATTTCGGGGGGGGGGGGGGGGTCGAAACTGTATATATCAAAAAATTTCTATACGAATACAATATAATCGGAACTTCTGAGCGAAAATTCGAGGGGGGGTCGGCCGCCCCTCCCGCCCATAAAAGCTACGCCACTGGCTAAGAGTAGGGTCTAGGGAGGGTGAGATGTAAAACAATACGAATTAGTTTTAAAAATGTTGGCGAATGGCAATTTGGTAATAATATAGTCGATGAGGGTTGGTTTTATTTGAATGCGGCCGTTAGATTCCTTGGCAAATCATTCCTCTAGTGTGGAAGTAAGAGTTTTTGTTTCCTAACGTTTGTATTTTCATAACAGAAGGTATGTATGAAAATGACATGTTACACGTTGCAAATCTTGAGAAAGACTAGCTCATTTTGATTTCTATCACTGGAACTTAACTTTTTTCAACCTTATAAAAGCAAGTCAGATACATCATAACTAGGGGAGTTCATGAGCCGAGTTGAGCTGAGCCAAGCCAAGCCAAGCTAGGTCAAGCTCGGCTCGAATTTGAAATCGAGTTTAAAATCAAAGCTCAAGCTCGGCTTGGTTTGGTTTGACTTGAATTTAAAAAGAAAAAGAGAAAAATAGTTTTCAAAATTCAATAGTCTAAAATGTTATTCAATAGTTTAAATTAACACATTTAAAATAAGTTTAACCTAATACATTACAAGATAAAATCAAGTTCAACCATATACAAAATAAGTCTCAAATTTCAACAAAATATAGTATAAGTTCATTAGCTGAATTAACTCCTAAATATGCAATAGATGTCCGATTGAACTCCTAAATACTAACATCTTTGAAATCAAAAACATTATTGAGTTTGATAACTTGAGTACTTGGACAATTATCATTATGCTACGGTTTATTAAAAATAATTTGATTAATTGTAAATTCAATCCTAAGCACACAATCTCTATGCTACTATTAATAAATATTAAGTATGTAACATATTACCCCTCTTTTTTTTAACATTTTTATAGTATATTATGTGTACATACAAATAATATATATTAAAAATTAGAATTATCTTAGCCAAAGCAAGCCAGTTCAACTCGTTACGAACTAAGCTGAGCCGAGCTAGGCTCACTTTCTAACCGAGTCGGCTCGGCTCAGTTTCAAACCAAACCATATCAAACAAGCTTTTTCGCGCTAAATGTGATCGAACTCCGAGCCACGAGTTTTTTGGATAGCCCTAATCGTAACTATCTGATCGGCGAACTGAGGGGTTGAGAGTTTGTTGATCATGCCAACTTTTTGATTGAGAAGATATTATATCAATGTTATCGTTTCTCAGGTATTATCAGTAAATTAACAACGTAAATAACAACCTATTAAGACCGCCGGTTGATTATGCCATTAATCAAATGACTACAATATCACTTACTCATAAGTCATAACAAAGAGATAGTGCACTTATGGCCGAAGATATACAAACTCTTTGATAAAATCTATGAAAGTTAAAACAAAAGGATTTGTATTTACTGTTTGGCTATACCACTATTTGCCTATAGATGTACTTCAAATAAAATGATTACACTAACCAACCATCATTTAGATTATGGTTAGTACACTCCATATCATTTTGTGTTGTAGATTAAACATGTAACAATACCACAGACCACATACATGGCTAGATCGATTGTGAATTAAGATACATTAAGGTAGCGTTTGTTTCATGAGAATGGAATGAAATCAAAGGAATTGGAATTTGAATTTCAACTTTTGTGGTGTTCGGTTCATTGAATTTGTTGAAATTGGAATTAAAAAATTCCAATTTTGATGTGTTTGGTTAACAAAGGAATTGGAATTTGGTATGAATTCCTTCAAATTCCCTTAACTAAGGGAATTCAAAATCCTTCCAACATTAGAAGGAATTCAAGTCAATTTATTGGAATCTTCAATCGGTTGACGTCATTTCGACCCGAACCGATTCGGACCGTACCGTTTCGCCGTGAATCGTTTAGATCCGTATCGCTTTCAACTCGTACCATTTTGGCCAGTAACGTTTCGACCCGAACCATTTTGGACTGTACCGTCTCGACCCGAATTGTTTTGGACCGTACAAGTTTCGATCGGTACCGTTTCACCCAGTACCGTTTCGACTCGTACTGTTTCGACCCGTACCGTTTTGACACGTATCGTTCCGGGTCGAAACGGTGCACGCCAAAACGGTGGAGGTCAAAAAAATTCGGTTCGAAGGCTACGGGTCGAAACGGTGCACGTCGAAACAGTACGGTTCAAGCCGGTACGGGTCGAAACAGTACGAGTCGAAACGGTTCGGGCTGGTACGGGTCGCAACGGTGCGGGCCGTGGGGGCAAGGGTGATAGATTCCAATTTATTAACCGACCAAACACAATAATAAAGGATTTAAGATTCTAATTCCAACAATTTTCAATTCCTTTTGGAATGTTTAAATTCCAAATCCAATTCTTTCTAATTTCAATTCCTTCACAAATTCCAATTCCAATTCCAAACCATTCCCGTGAAACGAACGTTACCTAAGCTTTACGGGTTTGGATTAATAACTAGACTAGATATTTGCCCGCGTTGACACGCAGTTCAACAACGTACGATTATTTGGAGTAGTATAACGTATAAGAAAAATAAAGTAGAAACAGTTTATTAAAATTTAAAACCAACGAATACACATTTATTCAAATATCGCTGAAAATTTCCTTATAACCCACATTTTTTGTTTTAGTCATCACTTTCCCACCAGCATCAAGTATAAGTAACTTCACGCCTGCCCTGCTTTTAACTCTTGACAATGCGACATAAAGCTGGCCATGTAAGAATACAGGGTTTCTTAAATACAATCAAACCTGAATAAGGCGACCTAAATGGTATGTGTTAAAAATATACTTATGGCATATTCAACAATAAGAAAGTAATAAAAATGAAAATAAGAAACTAACTACCACCTAAATTTCACAATTTAATTTGACACGTCTGAGAAGATGAGCATTACCCATATCGACCCGCTAAAAAAACTTCGAGCATATTTTATTCTATGTTTTTATAAAAGAATTTATTTTTTAAAAATCGAAAATCATTCATTAATGTTTCGGTCAACGTGTTTAATAACTTTCCTAAACAATATAATCCACATTTTTTGTTTTTTTAAAATAAAAAACATTTAATAATTATTCTATTTTTAAAATTCAAAAAAGAGTTATTAATGTTTTTATAAAAAAAAATTATTTTTTAAAAATCGAAATCATTCATTAATGTTTGGGTCAACGTGTTTAATAACTTTCCTAAAGACTGTAATCCATATTTTTAATTTTCTTAAAATAAAAAACATTTAATGACTATTCTATTTTTAAAATTCAAAAAAGAGTCATTAATGTTTTATAAATTTTTTTTTTTTAATAATCGAAAATTATTCATTAATGTTTCGGTCAAAGTGTTTAATAACTTTCCTAAACACTATAATCCAGATTTTTAATTTTTTTAAAATAAAAAACATTTAATGACTATTCTATTTTTAAAATTCAAAAAAGAGTCATGTTTTTATAAAAGAATTTATTTTTTAAAAATCGAAAATCATTCATTAATGTTTCGGTCAACGTGTTTAATAACTTTCCTAAACACTATAATCCAAATTTTTACTTTTTTTTAAAATAAAAAACATTTAATGACTATTCTATTTTTAAAAGTCAAAAAAGAGTCATTAATGTTTTTATAAATGTTTTTTATTTTTTAAAAATCGAAATCATTCATTAATGTTTGGGTCAACGTGTTTAATAACTTTCCTAAACACTGTAATCTAGATTTTTAATTTTCTTAAAATAAAAAAAATGTAATGATTATTTTATTTTTAAAATTAAAAAAAAAGAGTCATTAATGTTTTTATAAAATTTTTTATTTTACATCAACGAAAATTATTCATTAATGTTTCGGTCAAAGTGTTTAATAACTTTCCTAAACACTATAATCCAGATTTTTAATTTTTTTTAAATAAAAAACATTTAATGACTATTCTATTTTTAAAATTCAAAAAAGAGTCATGTTTTTATAAAAGAATTTATTTTTTAAAAATCGAAAATCATTCATTAATGTTTCACTCAAACAAAATGGAGCCAAGTATTAAGGTTTGCGAATGAAAGGGGATGCCTAAATACTTGTCGAAGATTGACTAATATTATGAAAGAAGAAAGTTATTAATGTGATATAAAAATAATTTTGATTAAAATGAGACAATTTTTGTATTGTTACCTTGTATGATATGTTATCAATATCGAGACACCTATCCATGCCATAGAACATTAACCTGAAAATCAAATGAAATTACGAAATCATACACACTCGAACTCAATGAGCATACTGTAAATTATACATACACATTCGAATTTACAAAAATAAAAATAAATTGGGAGATGAACGAACCAGTAGAATGACTCAAACTTATACATCCTTTTGTAGTTTATTTGATTGTGCCTGCAAACAGGAGACTCCTAAGTTAATACATTTGACTATGCAGTTAATACATTTGACTATGACTATATGGAAAGTGTACAACTAATTGTGCTATTAACTTTCCTATAATACAATCAATCAATCTCTTACCAAAAAAGTCGACCCTTCCTTTTAACATCCAAGACTTTTCAAACCACCATTTATAACAATTAATTCTTGTAATTATCCTTCCAAACTTTAAGCCATCAACTTAGGAAACAAATAAAATGCTAATAAATGAGACCCGAATTAACAAACAGGACCCGGACCCGAATAGCTTTCCTAAGCGGATTAATCACTAAAAAATATCCAACATTCTTTTACCTTTCATCTAATATTATGATCCTCAAGAACACCTCGAAGAACATACGAACATTCAACCTCACCCGAAGACAAACATCATCGAGCCAACATAATATCATGAAGAAATATATAATTCACGGGAAATTTTCGTGTTTTTGCTACTGAGAAAACATGAAGGATCATATCACAAATCTGAAAATTATTAAAATCTCATAATTTTTGAAAACAACAAACATAATACCTAATCATTGAAAACAAATAACAATACCTAAACACTGAAACTGATCATATCACAAATCTGAAAATTATTAAAATCTCATAATTTTTGAAAACAACAAACATAATACCTAATCATTGAAAACAAATAACAATACCTAAACACTGAAACTTAAAACTCACAATATAATCTCATAGTGGAAAATAAGAAAGATGAAACCTAAAGCCCCAAATCTGAAAAATTATTAAAAACCATCAACTGAACACAAATAAATAAATGAGAATTTATATAATTAACCTGAAAGTGAATCCAAGCATGCTGTAGTTACAGGGCAGCGTTCCATATTCAGCAATGAAAGCTTGTTTAAGCCTAAAGAACAGAAAGAATACACAATACCTTGTGAAGTTCATTAGAGTTCACGACATTAGAACACCTTTACGGCAATTGACATCCATGTCATGTTTCTTATCCCAAAGGATCTCCTCAAACCATACACGCACTTGTGATATTACCATATATTCTGACATATAATGGTAAAAAAATATTAGGACATTATACATTGAGTTAAGAGCTTAATAGAGCACGATCACATAAGGAGATTTAGAGTTACAGAGAAGACCAAAGATATCCTCATTAGTATAAAAGATATCCTCATTAGCATAAACCATAAATAAAATCTCACATAAATAGAATACTATGCATCCTGTGAAGCACATACTTCAATCTTATAAAATTCCAAGAACATATACAATGAATAATACAAAATCCATCCAATATGCTTTTAAACATAATTGCACTTGATTAGGCAGAACCCATAGAGCTTTTGTAATAGAGCTTTTGTACCAGAGTATCAACATTTGATCTTACAATCATTGATTTGAATAAAAACCCTTCGCCAGAAAAGCACTGGTGGCTGGAAACCCACATCCGACCGCCGCACCCGAAGCCCAAAAGACGGCGGCGCGGATGCCATTATTAAAAATTGAAGGTGTGTTTGGAAATAATCACGAAAATGCCATCAAGATCAAAAAAAAAAAAAAAAGAACCATATGGATTTTGCTCATAAAGAGATAATATTTAAACCCTAATTTGCATTTGGTGGTTATCTTTAAACAAAAAAAACAGATCTTAAAACAGAGATTCAAAACATGTTCCTCTGTGATAGACGATGGATATATGGTTTCGATTAAATAAATAAGATAAATCGCATAATCGATACAGTAATGATATTATAAAACATGCGAAACAATGAAAATGTATTACCTGATGATGTCGATGATGTATTTCCTAGGATGGGTTTGGAGATTAGGTTTGAAAGTTATTAGAAAGATTGGTTTTAATTAACAAATAGGAAACTTATTAATGGGAAAATTAATATTAATGACCGATTTTGACCAACTTATTAATGGGAAAATTAATATTAATTACCGATTTTGACCAACCAATAAATGATTTTTGATTTTTAGAAAAAAGAAAAATTTTATAAATTCTCACAATGAGACACTTGGCACAATATGATTGGCTACACAATTGAGGATGAATGTGGGAGTGCCAAGTGTCCTCATGGACTTTAGTTTATTAGATGTATAGATATGCAACGTCAAAGCGTAATTAAACAGTTTATAGTTTAGACTAGTACATAAAAAGAAACTTATCTCAACTCAAAAGTTTAATATTTTCTAAAAAAAAAAGATGACATAAGTTTTTTATTCTTTTCAAAAAAAAGAATTTATTTAGGCTATTGTATCATCCTTGATTCCTTGGATCTTATGTATAAAGTTGAGTTTTGTGTGCTTCCAATTATGACATGATCAATAGTCACTTAAATAATTGGCATATTTTCATATTCTTATCAACAAGTAGCATACAACAAAACAAAAACTTTTGGTTTATACCTATAATTAATTAATCTATTCATTATATAATCAACAAGATTATCACAATGGAAAACTCCAAAATTATTAGTTTTTATTTAGATTAGATGGAAAAATCCAACACGTTAAATTTTCACCACTTCAATTTGTTTGATGCTTGCCGTTGTGGGAACAAATCAATTAGTTTAGAAAAATGCTATTCTTCTACTGCTTTCCAACTATTCATGGAAAGTTGTTTAGTACACTTTCTCGTCTAATAGTTCATATGAGACTTTTACTAACTAAAGACAAAACAATGCATGTGTAACACATTTGACTATTAGGTGAACCGGATAGATGTTGAATTGTTAAATTATAAGTAGGGGTGCAAATGAGCCGAGCCGAGCCCGAGCTCGACCAGGCTCGAACTCGAGCTCGTTTAAGTTATAAGAGCTCGGGCTCGAGCTCGGCTCGATTCGAGCTTTGTTTTCAAAGCTCGAGCTCGGCTCGTTTGTAATTCCTCAAGCTCGAGCTCGGCTCGGGCTCGGCTCGTTTAGTATTTAATAGTTAATATATTAAATAAATATAATATAAATAATTGCTCATTTAGGCTCGTGAGCTCGATAAGTGAAGCTCAGACTCGGGCTCGTTTACTAAACAACTTTAAATGAATGGTAAATATTATTAAATATTAAAAAAACTAATATTATACTAGGCTCGATAAGGCTCGACGAGCCTAACGAGCTTCACATGCCAGGCTCGAGCTCGAGCTCGATAAATAAACGAGCTTTCTTTTAGGCTCAAGCTCGGCTCGAGCTCGATAAAGCTCGGCTCGTTTCGAGCTTTTTGCCGAGCCGAGCTCGAGTAGCTCGCGAGCTACTCGGCTCGTTTGCACCCCTAATTATAAGTAACACATTTGAGTATTAGGAGTGAATTAGATAGATGATAAACTTTCACCTTTTTATTTTTATTTTATAAAACTAAACTACTATTGTACCCTTAGAACCTCCCTCCACACCCACACACGCATGACACAACTCATGACAGCCCTACACAACCTGACTGCTGATGGAGAGGCTAAAACCTGAGTGTTAATGTGATTAAAATGATTGGTTTTATTGTATTTTGGATGATTATATAGCTTGAATAAGACAACAACGCGAATTCGTGGATTTCCAGGTTAAATACGAAGATTGAACATGTTTTGGAGAGAATACATGAAGTGGAATTTAATATTATAATGGATGACATGATAGAGGGTCGAAAGATGAAGACGCGGGCGCAAACAGTGAAGAAAACGGAGTTGGAATGCAAAAGTTAAGACAAAAACAAGTTTTGTTAGAAATTTGCCAAAGTAGCCTACGTTGGCCCTGTTACGGGAATTCTTCAAAAGTCAAGAAAATTAAGGTTTTAAAGGGATTATTCCATTCTATTCAAAAGGAGCGACACTAGGTGATCAACGGGGCAACCTTCAGGCTTTTTCCACCATTCCAAAGCATCTAAATCATCCACAATCATCAAGCATGCATCTAGATAGGGCTGCAAACGAACTGAACTTTCAGCGAACAGTTTATGAACCGTTCGGCAGGAAGTTCGTTTGTTTAATAAATGAACGAACACAAACAAATTTTTTTGTTCATTTAGTCAAACGAACAAACATGAACAGAGGTCGCATTCGTTTGTTTATGTCGGTGAACGTTTGGTAACCTGTTCGCTTATGTTCGTTTTTGTTCGATAGTTTAATAGGATTTTTAATTTTTATACTTTTTTATTTTCTTTTATTTTTATCATGTAAATAAATAAATAATATATGTGAGGTAAATATATGACTATATGAGATCAATAAACCTACTTTTAGTATCCACGCTCATTATGTGTTTCCACATTCCGGCGTCGACGCCTTCCGCATTGCACCTCCGACGCTCTCCTCCATTCACCTCCAAATCTCCAATGCGAACTTACTTTTTTGAGACGCTACTTTATTATTTTTACCTATATTATGTTAATACTAAATATGTTTGGATAATTAAGTAATATTTCTGGTGGATCTAGCTAATTCCTTAATGTATGTGAATTCAATCGTATTCGAAAGTTAATATATGTCTGTTTGTGTTTGTCTCAGTTCATGAACACTTGTTTGTATTCATTAATGTTTTTTTTTGTGTTTGTGTGTGTTCATGAACAAAATTAACAAACGGATACAAACGAAAACGAACACGAAAACAAATGTTTTCTTAACAAATGAACACGGACATAAAATCTCGTTCGACAAGTGTTCATAAACTGTTTATGAACACATAATTTCCTTTACAAACAAACACGAACCAAGCCTTGTTCGTGTTCATTCGGTTCGTTAGCATCCCTAACCATGGAGGTTTATTTCGAGATATCTATGTTAACGTCAAATAAGTCAGTAACTAAAATTGTCGGCGGGATGAACTTTTATTTTCGGGCCTTCAGCCCTTCTTTTTCTGTATGGACTATGGAGTAGTTTAGCCCACTTTAAAACTTTAATTAGCCCAGTTGTTTATGCAAACTTTTAATTTAACTTTTGTTAAACTATTTCAGAAATATTTAATTTTTTGCTTTGTGAGAATAGTAAAGTTAAATGTTTCTAAATTATTTGTAAAAACAAATGTCAAACCCTTGTTCTAAGAAATTCAATCACTATTTAAAATGCCATATATTATAAAGCTAAGCTGTGTCTTTCTTTTTAACGGCCAAATAAATTCACCAAGAACTTTCTTCGGAATACCTACTCAGTCAAATCAGGATCACTTCCACCCGGCATAGCCAGACATGTAAGGGAGCTCTTGGTTTCACCAAGCCCACCAGTTTCGAGGAAAACCCGACTATCCACCCGCCCGAAAGCACGAGAATGGAATAATCGGTAAAACCCGGCGCTCTCAAGAATCGAACTCATGACCGCTTCTTTCATTGAGCCTCCATACCACTCTACCATAAGGTGGTTGGTTAAGCTGTGTCTTTTGAGTTTATATTTTAAATAAGTAAAATCAAATGGTTACAAAAAGAAAATTGAACATAGAATAAACATGTATTATTTAAAAAAAAAAAAAAAGGTAAATGCACCATCGTTATAACACTAAAATTTGATAATTAATGCGTTTATTTCCTAAAATTCTTTTTGTATCAAGGCTTGATAATATCGTTAAATAGTGACATGTCACCAATTCTCATGCGGGGAGCAACAAAGATCCAACATTTAATACTTTCATTCAATTCTTAAACATTCATGAAATGTGTTTAAAGTTTAAACCAACGGCCCCTACCTGATAAATCATTTCAACTTTAATCACTTGAATTACTACATTTTTTTTCTAGAAACCTTTATCTTTAGTAACATGTTTTCATATAACATAAGGAAAACGATTATATCAACTAGTAATCAGAGTCGGCTTAACGTTTTTGAAGGCTCAAAGTGAACGGAAATGTTGAGGCCCTTTACAGAAAGAAAAAAACTTTTTGATTCCTATCTTTCATTCCTATCTTTTTGTATTGAAATGAGATAATAAAAAAAAGGTATCAAATAGGTTCATCCGTTACGTTTCTTTTATAGTGGCAACGAGTGGAGGTAGTTTCGGCGGTGGCGGACGTGGTAACGACGGTGGTGGTGTGAAGATATTGGATACGACAACAGTGGTGGTGATGATGTCAATGGTAGTGGTGTTGG
The DNA here is from genome assembly GCA_028751855.1 of Ambrosia trifida. Taxonomy (NCBI): domain Eukaryota; kingdom Viridiplantae; phylum Streptophyta; class Magnoliopsida; order Asterales; family Asteraceae; genus Ambrosia; species Ambrosia trifida. The sequence continues at coordinate 4,253,258 of CM054125.1, read as the reverse complement.
TGCCTGGCGACGATCATGGTGGTGGTGTTGTTGGGCAATGAGTAGGTTATAGACACAAATTATGGTTGTATGGGTTCTAACCCATTTTGAGTTATTTTAAGTTAACAAGTTGTAATACCACACACTTTGACCCGTTAATTTGAATAAAGAAACATTACTCCACCTTTGAAAATCTTATAGAGTAAGCATGGTTAGCACTTGTAGCCCAGTGCCTAAAGTTTCATATGGGAGACCTGAGTTCAATACTCACTAGCTACATTTGGAGGACATTGGTGGATGGGAAATGAGGGATGACCTGGCCATTGACTTGGGTTCGAGTCCTGATCACAACCGATTTTACCGACTATTTCACCGTCGTGACTTCGGGTGGGTGAGTGGTCGGGTTTTCCCGGGAATTGGTGGCAATTAGTGGCCCGGGTACTCTCGAGTACTTGATTCGCCAAAAGGGTGCCCGAGAGTGCTCGGAATTGATTCATTGACCGTTCAAAAAAAAAAGTAAGCATGGTCAGCATCATGTCGGAACGTGGTGGAAACATCTTCCATCTAGGCGCTCACAAACAAATAGTTTTTGCTCTTTATTTAATACCCCACTTAAGCATTATTAATTTTTCACTTTTAAACACTAATTTTACAGAGTAGTGATCAATGACGGATATAGGAGCTTGTGGTGAGAATGGGTTGCGTTCTAGCGCTCGAAAATAATATTCCAAAGCTTTCGTGTGTTCTCCTGTCTTGAAAAAGTGTTTTCTCCTCTTTATCTTTGATTTATTGTCTATACATGTAAGTTCAAAGTCATCAACTTTATTTAAAGTGTGCTATATATTGAAGGAAGCAGACATAAGATTAAGCAAAGTAGTACTTGCACAAGCTCAAATATGACTGAAAAACAACAAAAGGATTTTGCAACCCGTGAAACTACTTGTACATCTCGCTCATGCCCGTTCCGTCTTTGGTCCCTATATGTTGCATTGGTGTTCTTGTTCTTGTAGCGGATGCTTGATGGCTGTTTGGTTGATTAAGTGCTGAATCATTAAGAGGTCTGAATGGTTAAGAGGTCTGAATGGTTAAGCGCCGAATCATTAAGTTGGACCTCTTAATGGTTAGTTTTCTTGTCTCACGTTGGTAGGAGAGCATCATTAAGGTTCAGCCTAGTTCAGTGCTTAATAATTGAGTGCTTAATGGTTAAGCAACATCCCAAATCTTAATGATTCAGACTTAACCATTCCATTCAGAAGCTGAAACAAACGCGCTGAATGCTGAATCATTCAGCACTGAATGGTTAAGAGCCTCATTAAGAGGCTACCAAACAACCCCTTAGATAATTTGAGAGTCGCGATGCACTTTCAGAACGAAATAATTAGCTAGTTCAATCTGATTTAATCAATTGAATAAAACTCAAAGATTCAAGAATCAAGCGATCTGTGTGATTTTTCGAACCGGTAGTTTTTGGTAAAATCGACTAATAAAATTGTAGTATTAATAATATTTTTTTGTGAAATTGGATTTTAGTAATCCAAACTTTGCCTCGTTGGCCGGCAATAATCTGTATTTAAAAGATTCCACACAACAGTCTCAACTTTTAAATAATTTTCCTCTAACAATCTTATTAACTTTCAAACTCTTTCAGTTTTGAAAATGGACCAGTTCTCATTTAACAAAGGCCGAAAATACTTTGAAAGTTTGAATTGACTATTAGGCCAAATTCCCTTTTGGTAAATTTAATTAATTATTTAAATTTGATTATGTGCGTGTGCCTTTTTATCATCTCCATCATATTAATTTGAAAAAATAAATAAAAAAACACTACTCCTCCAAAACAATTGATTAAAGCAGTTTCCAGTCAATTCAGGGGTCCCATTGGTATGGAATCCAGAATGGCCAAGTCATAAGGTTAATTATGAGTTAGGGTTAGGGTTAGGAATCTTAATTTAAAATAATTGTTATTGCTTTGAATATTTTTCTATCTTTGATCGCAAGTTTGGAACTTGATTTAAATTTTGAAATATACTAAACAAATTTTATATGAACATGATTTAGTACACATTTGAATTTTGGGAAACCTTTATTCTCTTATTGTTAATTTCTTGGGAATGACCTACTGCCCCCACAATCAATGTTTGAGCATTCAACAAGTTGAATCGAGTTTTTTAAATTTTGAAATATACTAAACAAATTTTATATGAACATGTATTTCATAGAGTTCTTTACCATGCTAAGTTTAGAACCAAACCGATAACTGCAAAGCCAAACTGATAAGCAGTTTTAGACAGTTTCTTGGTTAAAGTTAAAACGGAACCTTAAACACTCAAAAATTACTCAAATGAGCTTAGAAATATAAGAAAGAATGTAACGATGGGATGTTCATTTAGAGATGTAAAAAAACCAATTCGAATATCCAAACCGGCACGACACCGCTACCTAAACCACTAGTTCGTATACCAGTTCAAGATCTCGTTCACTGAAACTGAATTGGACTCAAACCGATTTGAAAAACTGGTCTTAACCGGTTTCAAACCGACCCAAACTGATTTGTATATGTAAAAATATTTTACTCCAAAATCTGTTTATAGCCGAATCGGTTTTTGCCTCGAACCGGGTTTGGCCAAAGTGGTGATAAGTTGATTCCGTTTACAACATGAACTGTTTTGAAAAAAAAAAAAAAAAAAAAAAAAACTTGAAATACACACTTCTAGGTTCAAGTATGAAGGAATTTGTACCTTTGAGGATGTGATATAGAAAAATGAAACTTAAAAGGACTTAGTGTGGAACAAAAATGGAACTCAAGGGAGTTTCAAGTTTCAACATAATGGGGAACAACCATTGGAGGCATCAAGATGAGTCATGTGAATAAACTATCAAGTATCTTTCAAAAAAAAAAAAAAAAAAAAAAAAGAATAAACTATCAAGTGAGAGAATCAAGAATCACAAAAAAGTCTCCACCTTTGCATCCATCAACAATCAATTTTTTATATATAAACAAATTGTTTATAATGATTAATGCAATGGTCCAATATAAACAATGAAATATTACAATTGACCTTTTGTCATTAACCTTGATAACAATTCTAAAATTAAAGAAACTGCCTTGGAGTTGTACAATATGAGATACCCGTACATTTAATACAAGTAACCTCTTTACATATAAATAAATATATTTACAAATTATTCTGTTGGGTTAGGATATTTTGGAAACCCATCCTTATTCGGTAAACTCTGACTTCCCAATTTTTTTTTTTTTGAAAAAAACAGGGCAAGTAATATACATGATTTTAAGCATTTTGGGCCAAAAAAATTTAAAAAGCGCCGAGTAGTTTTTTTTTTTTAAAAAAATAAAATTTTGACTAACACATGTTAAGCGATAATAACAGGTGTTTAGACGTTTTTTATTTTAAAAAAAAAAAACCGTTTGGTGCTTTTTCGATTTTTTTGGCTCAAAATGCTTAAAAAATGTATATTACATACCCTAAAATTTTCATAAAAAAAAGTCGGGAAGTTAGAGTTTCCAGAGTTTACCATATAACAAGGGTTTTCTCTATATACTTCCACTTATTCTGTTATATTATCTTAGATTAAAAAAAACTAGAAATAGAAAGAGGCCATATTTATCACATGTGGAGTTTCATCTGGAGAGATCCTCAATCCAGGTGGGATATATAATCAGTATAGACTAGCTAAGAGTGTTAGACGAAGCTTCACCGGCTACACCAGTTGCCGTAAAAAAAAAAAAAAAAAGGAAGAGGCCATAGATTCACTTTTCATCTATCAAGTCATTCCTTTGTTGGGGGATCTTTGATTCTTTTCAGAATTTATTCACTCATGAGTCATGAGTCTATACTAACTTTCTTTTTCTATATCTTTCTATATATATAACCTTTTTGCTACATATATCTTTATCTTGGGTTTGCTTTAATCAGATAATTCTAGTTTTGGATAAAAAAAAAAATCCAATCCAGGCAACACTCCAAGAGTGGGTCCCTTAGCCATTGAAGTGGACCCACATGAGATGCAAGTCCAAAGAAGCAAGCCAAGAAGAAAATGAGAAGAAGAATTGCCTCAATTTTTTCTCCATCATCAATGAATAGCCTTCACTTTCTTTACCTTTGAGTCCATTCAAAGAGAAGCAGATTCCATCTTTTGCCCAATATTTATACTCTTTCTGTAACTTTCATCATTCTTTCAATGAATCTTGATCTGGGCTTTGGTCAATTTTTAATCTTTTTGGTTGAATCTGTCAGAAGTTGAAGTCTTTTTGTTTGTTGTCAGAAGTTTGTCTTTTTGTTATCTTTGGTTGCAATTCTTGATATTATTGTTTTAATCTTGGATCTTAATCTTGATTTGTTTCCTTTGTTGTTTAGTCTACTCTGTAATTAGGATTTGGGTCTTCCAAAATCTTTAATGGAAGTTAATTGAACAATTAAAGTCTCAGTCTTGAATCTTGTTTTGCAATTAGGGTTTTGCTCATTCTTTTAGTTGTTGTTCATCTGTGGTCTGAATCTTTATTTGCTTGATTTTTCAAAACATTTTTCTTTCTTAAATTATTCTCCACAACTTGAGGTGATTAGAGTCATTAGATGTATGGTAAAACCATGAATTTGATCACTACAGTTATAGGCTTTGCAATGAGTGCCACTTTCATTGTATTTGTCTGTGCAAGACTCTTTTGTGGGCGGTTTCGTCGGTATGAGTCACGCGAGTTGTTTGAGATTGACTCAAGGATTGACCTTGAAAGGGTATGCTTTCTATCCCTAAAACATTTTTGATTTGCATTTCTTAATATGTTACATGAAATGTTGGACTTGTGCTTCCACATAACCTTGGACATTTGTAACTAGTTAGGCTGTTATATCGTTACTTGAATTCGAGTCTGAATGATCATTGATAGCTTTTGGTTTCTGGTTATCTAGTGTGGCCCTTGGGGGCAAAAGTAAAGTTGCACTAGTTTTAACGTTATTTTACTAATTTTGTGAAAATAACGTTAAAAACGACAGACGGTTAATCATGCATCATGTAGTGGCGTGGATAGCCAAAAGACAAAGGGGTACATGCACTGATCGGGTTTGTCCCGATTGCTAAGCGTTCTGTACCTTATGTCCAAGGCTTGATACCAAACCACATCGAGCCGGGGGTCTCACTGGAAGCAGCCTCTCTATTCCTAGGGGTAGAGGTAAGGCTGTCCACATCTTACCCTCCTCAGACCCTACCTTAGCTTTGCTATAGGTGGGATTAACTGAGTATGATGATGATGATGTTATCTAGATAGAAGTATAGATGCATAGAACCTCCATGAAAAAGAACATGCTATCTGAGTCTCCTATAAACACACCTATTGTGGTCTGATCTAGTTGTACAAACTAAAGGATACCCTTTTAATCGTATTTTCTGCTATGAGGTTGTATGCAAGTTATATGCCTCGAATTTTTGTAGAATTCGGTACTTGTTAACGTATTTGTATAGTCAATAATCTTTCTGCAGACACTGTCTGATGAAAATGACCACATTCCAGTCAATACATAGTTTACCCTTTAATATTATGAATAATACATACCTAAAATTCTTGACTTACATTTGCATATGTGTTTCTGTGTTATGAGGATTGTATTCATACCTAACCATTTGGATACACAATGGCAGCAAGAGCACCGGGTCGTAGGCCTTGAACCAGATATCGTTGCAGCCATTCCCACTATGAAATTCGATCGTGAAGCCTTCGGTTCCATGGAGGATGCCCAGTAAGTTTGGTCCTCCCCTCCTCATCCCCACTCATTGCATATCCTAAAATCTTGTCAAGTTTGTAATAATTTGCAGGGAAAAATAATAATAAAAACATGTATATTATGGTGATGTGTGTCCTGGTCAAAACTCACAATTGGGGTGGTTCCCTTAGGTTCTAGAACCATCAAAACAGTGACATTTTACAGGCAACGTTTAAAAGAACGGAAACGCGCCTCGAGGCGAACCGAGGCGTAAGCCCGAGGCGGAATTAAAAAATTAAATAAATAATTATATATCTTTCAAAAAATAAAATGCTAACTAATTTCATCATCAAATTCATCAAAAACATCAAAAACACACATAAAAAAGACATAAAATGTCACAAAAAGTCGAAAACATAAAAAATATACCTGAAAACCCCCTGAGGCGCAACTTTTCATAACGCCTCAGTTCTGTGAGGCGCATACCACTGTTCAAACACCTGAGGCGCCGCCTCAGAAGCGTTTTCAGACCAAATCGCCTTGAGGCGCACGCCTCAAGCGTTTTTTTAAACCATGTTTACAGGTACTAGGTAGTTGACAAAGTTTTTTTTGAAAAATTCCCAGGTGTACAATATGTTTAGGTGAATACCAAGAGAAGGAGGTGCTAAGAATTATGCCGAAATGTGGGCATAGTTATCATCTTTCTTGTATAGATTTGTGGCTAAGAAAGCAATCGACTTGCCCGGTGTGTCGGCTATCTGTTATATCCACAAGCAGCCCTGAGATTTCGAGGGATATCTCAATGGAGCGGTCCCGCCAGTGGCTGCTATCGCGCCCGGGTCAAGGAAGTAGTCAAAGTCAAAGAGAAGATTCAGCCATGGGAGATGTAGAAGCAGGATCTGAAGCAGGAAGATGACAGATTATGAAGTAAGTTGAAAGATTTAGGGTTTATCATCATTCTTGATTGCATGGAATTGGTGTGTATATGGTTGGGTAATTTTTTTTTTTCTTTCTTTCTATTGTTGCTTTACATATTTATCTGTGTACTTTAACACAATGAGTGCTTGTTATGGAAGCATGTAATCAGTGTGATTACTGGTTTTCTAATTTCTTATAGTTTGTATATAAATAAAGAGGTAAGTTTTCAAAAGGCTTTTAAAGTGTCTTTTGAGCATTACCGGGGAGCTAAAAACTTTGATCAAGTAGGCGGGGTGCAACCAGTGAATGCTGCCACTGGTACCCCACTACCTCTACGGGTTCACCGCCATCATGGTCAGTTGGTCACGGGTAGCTGATTTCTGGTAGTCCCGTGGAGAGTTTCCGTGGGCTACCTCACGTGTGCAGAGAGAGGGAGGGAAGGAGGGAGGGAGGGTTCACGGGTGGTGGTCTAGGTGACGGTTTGCGATTGTTGCGGTGGAGGTGCTCCACGGATGCTCTGCTGGTAGCGTCCTGCCCTCCCTAATGAGGTTAATCAGTGTAGCTAGCCCTTACATACCGAAAGGCTTGTAGCCTAGGGGGGTCAATGTGCGAAGCAAAAGTGTTCATTTCCATAAGGTTGAGAGTTCAAGTTCCATGGTGCATCAATGTGTAGATTTAGCCGGTAATAAAAACAATAAATACAAATAATGCTAACATACATACGAATGGAATAGGCCTGTGCTAACATTTCATATCTAGGATGTACCAACAGTATTTTGGGTGTGTAAAATTAAGTAGACTAAACTCTGATAATTAACATTACAATGTTATCAAGTTTTTGAAACCGGTCCGTTAGGGTGTAATCAAGATAAGCCGCTCATGAGCTACTTGAACTCGACTCTCTAGCAGATCAAGTCAAACCTTCAATAGTGCTTAAATGAGCCCGGGCTCAAACCTAAAACTAAACATCTATCTATATATATATATATATATATATATATTGCAAAGGGATTAATCCTACATGTCATACTCTTATGCAATCTCTCCTTTAAGAGATGCCACATAGGATGTGATGTGGCAAGTGTAAACCAATTAAAAAAAAGAAATAAATATGATTTAACCTAATCTATTATAATCTTTAACCTAATCTATTAAATCTCTAATATACTAAATCTAAATATTAAAACTTTATTATTTTTTCTCTCATGTTTCCTCCCATAACTTTTAAACGTTAATATCTTTTATATACGAGATTTTTTAAAGAAAAAAATTACACCAAATTAACGAGCGTTTTATTATCTTTCCAACGAGTACCATAGTGCTATATAAAAGCTGAGAAAAAAAATGACTATTTTTTGTAACCCGACAGGTATTGTGTCGGGTTTGGGATTAGTTTAAAAAAATTGTGGGTTTGGGTCGGGTCTGGGATTAGGTGATACCCGACCCGATTACCCGAAACAACATACCCAAATACCCGAACTATATACCTGATCATATACCCATGAATTTTTTAACGCATCACATAACCCTTAGACTAATGCGTTTGATATTTCAATAATTAACTTTTTTTTCTTATATTTGAATATGATAACTTATGACAGGGATTTATTTAAAATAATAATAATAATAATATATTTTATTATGTCATATTAGATATTTTAACCCGGGACGCTCCCGGGATAAAAACTAGTGTTTAATAAATCTCAAATCAATCCGAGCACGATCAATAGGCGATGGATGTTTAACATAACATCCATTTATAGCAGCTGTAGGGAAATATCAAATATCATCATGTATTAATGGAGAAGGAGATACAAGTGAGGAACCTCGTGACGGCTTTAGAGAAGGCAACTCTCATGGCTAAGCACCTTCCATCAACAACCGACTCTGCAACCATCTACGCCTCCCTACGCGCCGCTCATCGCCACCTCTCTCTCTTCCTCGCTCAAACCACACAACCGGATAATATCGATGATGATGATGATCCGATGAGAATTGGTGACGAGGAGCAACAAGCGATTGAGGAGGATTCCAAGATTGAAACGATGGAGGAACAATTGAAAGATATATCTATCCATAACAACAACAGCAACAGGAAGCGGCTGAAACGATCGTTATCGTCTGCGTCGTTGGATTGTGAAATTGAATCGGCTAGGGCTCCATTTGATTGCGATCCTCATGTAACTAGATTAAGGGCTTTAGATCTCATTTATCAGTTCCATTCTTAGATTCAGTTTTACATGTCAATTTACTATCGGTTTACAGTTATTACTTCCTTCCATTGTTGATTGATGCAAGCTTATTCAGTATAGGGAGTATGTACATGTTTTAAAGCATGCGTCTTTCAATTCACATCACACATGTTACAGATAAGATTAGGCAACAATACACCACGTTTATTAAGCTCCGTTTTTGTCGGAATCTGATTAAGCATCGCACGCCACACCATAATCTTGCATTTAAGTGGAACCACCCTTTCCAATACATACGGTTGTTCGATACCGGCTGCTGGATCTGCTGCATCAACACTTTAGTATTACATTATAATAATATTTTAAAATTAGGGTTGTAAATGACATGTAGTGGCTCGGTAAAAATCTTGAACGAGCCGAGCCTTAATGAGCCCTTGCCTGAAATATGACTCGTTTAGTTATCGAGCCTGAGCCAACCTAAACGTGCCAAACAAATGTTATATTATTTTTTTTATGTATGCGGTTTTGTACTTTGAACCTGTTCATCATCATCATCATCATCATCATCATCATCATCATACTCAGTTAATCCCACCTATAGCAAAACTAAGGTAGGGTCTGAGGAGGGTAAGATGTAGACATCCTTACCTCTACCCCTAAGAATAGAGAGGCTGCTTCCAGTGAGATCCCCGGCTCGACGTGGTTTGGTATCAAGCCTTGGATATAAGGCACAAAACACTTAGCAATCGGGACAAACCCGATCGGTGCATGTACCCCTTTGTCTTTTGGCTATCAACGCCACCACATGATGCATGATTAACCTTCCGTCGTTTTTAACGTTATTTTCACAAAATTAGTAAAATAACGTTAAAACTAGTGCAACTTTACTTTTGCCCCCCGAGGGCCACACATATATACATTATATGTGCACACCGTAAGTGGGGCTTAGTACTTTGAACATGTTCAATTTTAATTAATAATACTGGCGAGAAGAACTCGAGCCAATCTTTTGCTCATTTAAGCTATTGAAGCGAGCTTGAGCCGAGCTTTTAAGTCATTTAAAATTATTTTTAAATTACTTTGAGCCGAGTCGAGCTTGAGCTCTTAGATTTTACTTTCGAGCCGAGCTCGAGCTCAGAATAGTAGGCTCGAACTGAGCCGAGCTCAAGCTCAACCCCCAAAAGAGCATTGTTTTTTAGAGCTATAATCAGGCTCAAACCTCCAATACTAGAGTAAAAACAAAAGAACAAATTGAAAGCAATGCTTTTGATAATCTATTAAAACAGACAAGTATTTCAAGCAACTTATATGGGACATATAAGACTTTGATGGTTAAATTGGACAAGACTTAAAAGTTTGACTACATATAGAAAAGTTAAGGAGGTAAACATTTGACCTTCAAAACCTTATAATTTCATGTTTTATTCTACTATGACTATTGACTTGCATTTCATACTCAAGTAATTAATTATATGAAATGTTGGGAAACATGATATATAATTGCTGCTATTTACATGTTTGATTCCCTTAACCCTACATGCTCATTCATTTAAGTCAACATCAATCTTCCAAGAGTAAATCATCATAAAAACCTTTTGTTGTTGCATCAACCGCATTATCGTCTCCTAACGCTTCCAATTCTGGAGCAAAGGACGGTATAAAATCGCTAAAAATGTCGGTAATTGCATTGGCAGATGGTGGCTGCTGTGGAGAAATGCCTAGTGGTTCAGCCTCGTTAGTAAACCGCAGCCTTGTGGATTGCGGCGGAGTCATGACAGCCAGTTGCTGTTGTTCACAACTGAACTTAAGCTGCTCGTCCCAATCGAACGCTAGCGAAGCTGCAGAAGGTTGTAGCTGAGTCATGGTGGCTGGCATGGGTTCATCAACGGCTAGTAAAGAAGACAGCTGACTACTGATGCTAACCGACTCACCCATGATCCCTTGTGATGATTGTTGCGGAGAAATGCTCAGAGGTTCAGCCCCGTTGGTAAACTGCAGCCCTGCGGATTGTTGTTGTTGGTGTTGTTCACATGTGAACTTAAGCTGCTCATCCCAATCAAACGCTAGCGAAGCTGCAGAAGGTTGCAGTTGAGTCATGGGTTCATCAACGGCTAGAAGTGCCGATAAAGAGGACAGTTGACTGCTCATGTTAACTGACTCACTCCTGATTCCTTGTGGCGCAACTGATGATTGCTGAAACGGCTGGCAACGGGTAGAATCCATATCTGGAAAAGACGCTTGTTGCTGAACTGGTGACGGTATAACACAGTTTTGCCCAAACATGACTGATTTCCCATCACGAGCAATTCTAAATCCAGCAAAACTTGTGTTTGGCGTTGGATGCACCCTGCCGTCTTCAACACTTTTTAAGAGAATGTTTTTCGTTTCATCATTATACATACTAAACTTATTGAAGTCAGGTTTCAATCGGATTGCGCTCAAAAGGGATAAACTTTGAGGCATTATTCTTGATCTTGATTGGTAATAACTGTAATTGTAATTGTAATTAGAGTGTGTGTTTACTGAACCCATTTGAAAAGGATTCCTATGTGACTGTTGAAAACTTCCTTGCAGTATGTTGAAGCCGTAATCATCATACGATGAACCTGTAAGTCCTTCCTTCGCTCGTTTCACACACGTTCGATGCTTCTGCAATATTTAAGGTAATTTCTTCAAATAATAATGTCAAATGAACATATTAAGATACAGAAATGTAAAATTAAGAAACAGAAATACACACATTATATTATTATTATTACTTATTAAGATACAGAAATGAACATATTAAGTGACAATTCCAAAATGCTAATCACTCAATCATTTACTTAAAATCTTGATTTTTAATGAGTATTAATATTTATATTTCAAGATTGGTAAACATGATCCTAGTAATTAATTAAATATTTATTCCTTTTAATTGCACAACAAAATTAATAATATTCCATTTACTTCCAAATAAATCCTTAAAAAGAGACCAGCATGCCAATAAATAAAGTACATTCAAAACTAAAAATAAAGAGCCAGAAAGAGACATGCTTTACGAAATTTAGCCAAATTAGAATGCAATACGCTGTCATGTTTTTTTAGAATTGTATTTGCGCAGCGAAGCGCGCGGGCATAATACTAGTATTAATAATATTCCATTTATTTCCAAATAAATCCTTAAAAAGAGACCAGCATGCCAATAAATAAAGTCCATTCAAAACTAAAAATAAAAAAACAATGACAAACCTGCAAATGACTAGCCACATTTGCTCTTGTCAGTGTAGGATCATTCATGAGTTCAACTATTTTCTTTGGAAAGGCCTCTGAATCCCAAACAACAAAGCAAATATAATTAAATTTTGACACACATTAATAGAAACTAAATTAATTCTAAAATAACCTTATTTAACAGTATTCATATTAATATTCTATATATGTAATACAACCAAAATAACAATCAAATGCATTAAGATGAAGAATTATCTTACTATCTTCACCCAACTGTGCAACTGCTTCCAAGAACTTTTGATGTCTTTCTTTAGTCCAAACCACCCTTTGTTTCTTTTCTTTATTTCCATTTTGCTCGTCGATATCATCATCTCTCGTTCGTTTACTTTTACTCCCGGACGATGACTCCTTTTTATTTTTTTCTCGCGCCAATGCAGCTGCCCAAAGATTGTTCATCTCATCCATACTCAAAGATTTCATATAATATACACTTACACCCTTCCCACCAACTGTAGAAGCTTTTATATCATCAACGCCAGTCGGGGACATCACTGTTTCGCATAATAAATTAAGGAAATTATTAAGCTAAACAAGAAAATTTGATTAATGTTAACTCAATAGAAAAGAGTATATGAAACTTACAAATGATTTTTAATTTAATTTGTTCTTCTATATGTTTGATAATCTCATGTCTTTTTGCATCTACTGATCTATGGACATTTGTTAATATTAACTCTGTCACATCTTTCTTTTCCCATAGCTTATTCAGTGCATCTGTTTCGCCTTCATAACTAAAAGCTGCAACAGAATAGTATAGTTTAAATTTGTTATTTGAATAACAAATTTGCATATACAAATAAAAACTACAATAATCTTATTATTCCTTTTGGTACCTTCGTAACTACATCGTTCAAGCATATCTGCAACAATATTTCGACAAATGTAATCATCATTCGCAAGCAATATGCATATATCTTTGGCTGCAGTGGATTTTCCAAGTGAACTTGATCTGATCATTTTATTTGAAGGGAATGCTTTGTGAAGGATTAATATGATATGACTATTCCATTTTGTTTCCTAAAGTTGGTATATATAAGGTGGTTTTTCATGCATTGTTGTGTGTCCAACATTTATATCAAAGATGATTAGGATAGAGAAATTATAAGACTAGCAAATAAGCATGTGAATAAATGAATACCAATGCATTTTTTTTATAATGTGACTTTTTATTTGTACATAACGATATTAAAACCGATTGACTAGCAACGCGCTAGAACAGCCGTTTAGGTACAAGAGCAGAAAATCACCATATACATATGCGGAGGTATCCCTTGACGGACAGTTTTTTAGAAAAACTACGGCCTTTTACTCTTTTAGTCTACGGAAGTTTGAGGCAATAACATGTATGTGATGTCCTAGATGTTTTGGGCCGGATACGGCTATGCTGATTTATCCAATGAGTATATAGCCTTGGTCGACAAGCCCATTGAATATTTGCAATTTCATCATGATGGGGATAAATTATTACTCTTAAATGAGGAATTTTTGGTGAGCGCGAGTCATCCGCTCGTGTTGACTACGCGCCTGCACTTTGTACTTCTGATGTGAACACTTGAGAGCACTTAAATATTTGTGGAATTATTTAATGTTTGATAAATGATTTTAGTATTTTTCTTATTTAACTTAAATCTAATTAGATGATTCATGAAACTATTATTATAAAAATTAAAATCTTAGATAATGAATGGTATGCCTAATCAGTATGTATAAAAATTAATCATCAAATTATATTTGAACTTGAAGTTAGAGTTCTAAATCTTGAATTGCTTGGTTCTGATTCTTTGTTATCTATAGTCTCTATTATGTGCAGTCTCATTTAGATGTTACTTAGTGATTTCAAGAACAACATACTTCAAGGTAGATTGAGTTGTAATATTCAGAAAAACTCGTGAACCCAAAATAATAAATGGCATAATAAATACAAATTGATATGCCATAAACATTCCAATTTTTTTTTTTTTTTTAACGGCCAACAAATCAAACCCGATCACTCTCGGAGCACCCTTTCGACAAATTCAAGTACCCTGAGAGTACCCGAGTTGTCAAACACCAATTCCGGGGAAAACTCGGTAACTCATCCGCCTGTAGGCACGCAGGGGCACAACTTAGTTGGGGCGGGCGGCGGTGGCCGACCCCCCCCCCCCTCGAATTTTTGTGCAGAAGTTCTGAATATATACTATTCGCATAGAAAATTTTGAAAATATAGGGTTTCGACCCCCCGAAACTGGTTTTCGACCACCCGAAACTAGTGACTTCCGACCCCCCAAACCTTCGAGTCAAGCTTCGCCACTGTAGGCACGACGATGAAATTACCGGTAAAACCCGCCTGACTTAAGAATCAAATCCAGAATCTCTCGGGTCTTCTATGATTACCCACCAATGTCTCTACCGCTACAATGTAATGGTATTGACATAAAAGTACAAGGACTGATATGTCATTCACAAAAGTACAAGGACCCCATCTCCAAGTGAAAAAAATAATAATAATTTCAAAACCAAAACCTCAAAAAAGAGTTAAAAAAAAAATTTTGCAGCCATGGGAGACACTCAAGAATCAAAGCTTCAACTTCTTCTTCAATGGTTAAAGGTAACCCATAAACACCCTTTTTCCTTACACCCCTTCTCTTGATTCTTGCCTATTAACTATTAATTATTATGATCATTATATTAATTATTTAAATCCCAGTTAAATGGAGTGGAATTACGTGGTTGCCACATCAAATACAATGATTCCAACAAAGGTTTTGCTGTATATTCATCTGATGGTGCTATTGATGGTAATTTCAACATTTATTATTATTATTATTATTATTATTATTATTATTTATATATTTATGTTGTTACTGATAGTATGTGATCCAAGAACAATTTATATAAAGATAGTAACATGTCATAGAAACAAGATTGATCTTTTCAATTTTTATGTTAACAAAAATTAAATTTTGATGTTAAAGGTGGTAACTTTTTTTTTTTTTGAAATATTTTAGGGGTTTTATTGGTGGTTCCTTTAAATTTGGCTATAACTCCAATGAGGGTATTGCAAGATCCTATCTTGGGACCTGTTTGCTCAGCATTGTTTGAGGAAGGGGAAGTGGATGACAGATTCTTGATACTTTTGTTTCTTACGTTCGAGTTCGTAAGAAAAAACTCTTCGTGGAAACCGTATGTAACAAAACTTTGATTTATGCTACATATGTATATATACTGCTTTTTTTTTTTTTTTTTATATATTGAAATGGTTTTAATAAATTACTATTAGGTACCTTGATATGCTTCCAACTACTTTTGGGAATCCGCTTTGGTTCTCTGATGATGAGATGTTGGAGCTAAGAGGGACTACTTTGTTTAAGGCAACGGAATTGCAGGTGCTATTTTTGCTTATAAATGAAAATTATGATGTTTGTCTTTCGTTAAGAGTTGTTGACGTCTTTATGCTACAGAAAAAAAGTTTGCAGTCCTTATATGATGATAAGGTGAAAGAGCTCGTGAAGAAGCTTTTAGTTCTTGATGGCGACTTAGAAAGGTGGATGTCAAATATTTGTTCTCGATAACATTACTTTCGTTATTGTTTACCAATCTCACTATAACTGTCTTGATGTTATTCGTATACTAATGACAATTGTATGTCTTTTCTGTTTTGTAGTGACGTTTGTTTCAATGACTTTCTTTGGTATTCTTCTTTCTCCAAAAGCTATTATACTAATTTATAAAAATCTTGATTTCTGCTTTGTTTCAGCGTCTTTACTTACGTGATTGTCAACCCGAATTGTTTTATAGGGCTAATTCGATATTTTGGACCCGTGCTTTGAGTATCCCTCTTCCTCGGTCTTTTGTTTTTCCTCAAATTCAAGAAGAAGAACACAACTCTGCATCCAATCCTGAGTTAGCTAACGGTGATGATGTCAAAAGTGAGGTTTTATCATCTCAAACCTTCAAAATTGTGATTTTGATAATGAGATTACTTCTTACACATTTCAATGAAATATCTTTTAATATATTGCATTCTTTTATTCATTTCAGAAATGGAAGGCGATACTTCTACCATACAAGAAGAGACCGTTTGGGTCGAGGGTCTTGTTCCTGGCATTGATTTTTGCAACCATGGTACTCCAGTTTGTTTGTTGTTTGATCGTTTAAAGTAACTATTTTTTTTATATTGGACATGTAGTTGGTTAATGTATGTTTGAGCCTTGAGGTAATGACAAATTGGTTATACATTATGGTTGTATACTCTTATCGTAGATCATAGACCGGTCAACGTCAACAATATAAGTCAAATATTTTGTATTGCAGATTTGAAGGCTGCGGCAACATGGGAAGTTGACGGAACAGGATCAGCAACCGGTGTTCCTTTGTCCATGTATCTTCTTGCTGGTAATCAATTATCACTAAAGCGGTATCTTCATACTTCTTAGGAAATGTTGCAAAATTTATGGATCTGAGGGGAAGCATTTGGTTATATACGTAAACTGAATTATTGATCGACTTTTCTACCCTTTGTAATAAATTAGTTGAAGAAGCCCGTCTTCAAATTGGGGAAGAGATATCAATTAGCTACGGTGACAAAGGAAATGAGGTAAAGTCATCCTTGTCATCATGATCGATACATCTTTTTTTTTTTTTTACCATACTGATTCTTATATAGCATAATTGCAGGAACTTCTATACCTTTATGGATTTGTCACTGATAATAACCCAAATGATTATATCATGGTAATTGTTTCTTATACATCATCACTGAACTGAACGTCTGAATGTCTAAATCCATTTATCGACCTTTATATGGTTAGTTTCTTGGGGAGTAATATGGTCAACTTACTGAAGCTTGTTTATTTGTGCACAGGTACACTATCCAGCCGAAGCTATTAAAGATGCACCGTTTTCACAAACCAAACTACAACTTCTAGAAGCACAAGTCAGTACCATTGCTCCATTGCGAATTTTGATCGTTACAAATTACTGATCATAATCATTAGTTCGTTACATTATCCAAAGATATTTAACTAACGGATGAGCACTTCCATTGATATACAGTTTCGTTCTATCAAACAACTATTGTAAGGTTTAACACTCACTTTAACTTATGGATCTTACGCTATTTAATCTACAGAAAGCTGAAATGAGGTGTCTTTTATCAAAAAAGTTACTTGATCACGGGTTCTTTTCAAATGAAAAAGAAACCAGAGATAAAGCGAAAGAGACTGAAGTTGTTAACTATAGTTGGAGTGGTCAACGCAAGACACCATCTTACTTGAACAAGCTAGTTTTCCCAGAAGAATTCCTAACTTGCTTGAGGACTATTGCGATGAGTGAAGATGAAATATTTAGGGTTTCATCTTTGCTTGAAGAGGTGCATTCCTATTCCTGCTCTAATTCTTTAATTATCGTTGATTTTAACCTTAAGAAAACATTAACATCATGCTTGGCTTTTTTTTTTTTTTTTTGATGTGCACTACTGCACTGATATAAAAATCAGTTACAAGATTATCTTATATCGTATTTCTCGATAATTTATAGTCACGTTAGGTTAAAGCAAAGTTTGGTACTTAAAATGGAAATCTTTATTCTTTTATGCAATTTGCTAGTGTTTGTGTCTTTGTGATTTTTAACTAAGCTACAATTTTGCGTATTAAAGTTAGTTGATTCGGAAGGGGAGAGACAGCCATCAGATATAGAAGTCCGTGCCGCTGTATGGGAAGCCTGTGGGGATGCGGGCGCCTTACAATTGCTCGTTGATCTTCTTAATACAAGGTTGGCCTACATTTCATTTCTTATGTTAAAAAAAATAAAAAAATGACTTGTGGTTACATGAAATTTGAAGGATGATGGATCTTGAAGAGGGCTCAGGAACTGAAGATTCCGACACTGAGTTACTTGAAAAGGTCCGCGGCTACAAAAACAAAGCACCCGAAGATGGCAAAAGGTACGGGAAAGGGTCAACTTTTGACTTTTAAAATTTTATTTCACAATTGACAAGTATTATTTATTTTTTCTGAGATAACCAATGACTAATCAGCTTTATATAATGTATGGGATACATGAAACTAAATAAAATGTTGGTCAAAAATGAATTAAAAGCTCCTTTGGCTGTTCAAAAATAATAATAATAATAATAATAATAATAATAATAATAATAATAATAATAATAATAATAAGGGGCAGGATCAAATACAAAGTAATACAAACGTGCGAAGGATGCGAAGGATCACTTTGTACATGATAATTACGTAATGATAATTACGTAATGCCTTCATGAACATAAAAAACATTACGTAATTATCATGTACAAAGTTCTTTCGCATCCTTCGCACGTTTCTTTTACTTTGTAGAATAACCGCCCCCTAATAATAATTAATAATAAAAAACTGATTGACTATTTTTGCATATTTAGATTACTATTTTGTTTGACTTTTTGCAAATTTTATAATTATCTAGTAGTAGAAGCATGGATAAAGTCAAAAGTGTTTTTCTAGGCAGGTCAGCAATAGATATTAATATTTAACTAATTATTGTACATTGTTTAAGGCAGACGTAAAGTTCCATAAAAGGCATTTTAGACATTTACTACATATAGAGATTTTTATGCATCTTTGCCATGTTATTGAACACATGATGCTAGGTTGTTCATAGGGGTGCAAACGAGCCGAGCAGCTCGCGAGCTACTCGAGCTCGGCTCGGCAAAAAGCTCGAAACGAGCCGAGCTTTATCGAGCTCGAGCCGAGCTTGAGCCTAAAACAAAGCTCGTTTATTTATCGAGCTCGAGCTCGAGCCTGACATGTGAAGCTCGTTAGGCTCGTCGAGCCTTATCGAGCCTAGTATAATATTAGTTATTTTAATATTTAATAATATTTATCATTTATTTAAAGTTGTTTAGTAAACGAGCCCCGAGCCCGAGCTTCACTTATCGAGCTCACGAGCCTAAATAAACAATTATTTATATTATTTTATCTAATATATTAACTAATAATTACTAAACGAGCCGAGCCCGAGCCGAGCTCGAGCTTGAGAAATTATAAACGAGCCGAGCTCGAGCTTTGAAAACAAAGCTCGAATCGAGCCGAGCTCGAGCTCGAGCTCTTATAACTTAATCGAGCTCGAGTTCGAGCCTGGTCGAGCTCGGGCTCGGCTCGGCTCGTTTGCACCCCTAGTTGTTCATATTGACCTTTTTCTCATTATATATTATCTAACATCAATAATTTTCCTCTTTTTTTAAACTTCTGATTGAAGCAATGGCACCAATGAAGCATCTAAGAATCAAGAAACGAGTCGAAACAAATACGCAAGCATAGTGTACAGGCGAGGTCAAAAGCAACTCACCCGACTATTTCTCAAAGAAGCAGAACACGTGTTACAGTTAGCTTTGAGTGAACGTAATTAAAACATACCATTTTAAAACATTAGTAATTTAGTATCCTAGTATATTGTTTTGTGTTAAACTTCTGGATGCAACGAGTGCATTATATTGCTTATTTTGATGTCGCAATGCTGGCGTGCACTTGTAGTCGACGCAACGAGTGTAGCAAATGCTACTATTGTCTGGATCTTGATTAATTTATGCCCAGATGGGAAGTTATATATGATTATGATTATGATATGTCAACTTTAACCTTGCATGATTGAACCATTTTGATGATTTTTTTTTTCTTTTTTTCCTTTGATTGAGAATGTACATGAGATGGATAAGTGGGGCACTGAATTGTGGGCATCCCTAAAATCAATTGCTCTAAAGTTGGACGGTGTAGGGTTTGGCGTTCACTCCAATTCGGCAACTTTTTTGTACAATAGCGTCCCCACTGTTTCCCCGAAGCCATTATTGGGTGCCATTATCCTCCGCCATCACAATAACGTAGGCCAACGGGATTATCATCCCCCCCCCCTTTCTTATCCACTCGGTTTTTTTTTCCTCTTTTTTCCTTTTTTTTTAATTAAAAGGACGTTATTTTATTGCAACAGTATTATTGAATTGAGTCCCTGTCTATCTGGCGCATACGTGACGTTGGGGTGGCAGAACCATTCCACACCATTCAGCCTAAGGGAAGCTAGGTGGCAATTGTGCTCCTTGTGTGCTTTGCAAGCTACCTTTATTAAAATCTTATTGGTTAGCACGGTATTGGTGAGAACTGCTAAACATGGTATTGACAGGGTCTGGATCTTATGGTTGATTTTTTTCCAACAGAAGTTAAAACAAATCAAAACATTAAACAATAACATTCATATAAATAATTATTGTTGATGTGGGCTTGTAACTTAATTTATCTTTCAATTATTGTCCATGCCTACACAAACCACCTCAAAAGAAGGCAGCAAACTGAATAAACTTTCCTAGACATCTTTACCCAAACACAAAAACCAAATAAATAACATTGTATGATCAAACCAAAGGTCTCTTTTCTTCCTCTTCATTTCTTCGATTCTCGTCTTCGGCCAAAGTCAACTCTTTCTTCTTTGGAACCGTTCTTGGAGTCGGTTTGTTCTCAGGTATCATCTTCAAAATGATTCCCATAGAGATGAGAATCAAACCCGTCCCGTGTTGCTCTGTCAACGGCTTTGTGAAGATCAAGTATGATAGCAGCAAAGTGACCGCCTTTCTGGCTGTTGTTATCTGTCACACGGCATTATGTATATAAGCACGCAGTGATCGTTAGAAATGGAAAAATTAACGGGCAGTCAATATCCAAGGTGGGGATTCGGGTAAGAAAGAAAATGTACCATTGCAGTGGTGGCAGCTCCAAATATGGCGATTAGGGAAAGGACTGAGACTTGACCGATAAATGTTGCCATTGCTTCAAAGACCAGGACACCATACACATAAGGATGCTGTACCCAACAAAACAAAATCCATCAAAAATATGAATTATGTAGCTTGCGAGTTTATTTGACCAAAAAGGTGCATTCTTGACTTTCAGGTCAAACTAACAAGATTTCCAAACAGAATTTGACGAAATATTTCTATTTTCAAGATTTGTGTCAGGTTTAATATGAGCATAGTGGCGGATCCAGAGGGGGTTCCGGGGGTTCCCAGGAACACCCTCGATTTGGAAAAAATTGAAAATTTTAGTGGAAAAGGTTGAAAAATTAGTAAAAATCAGTGAAAATCTACGAAAGGACCCCCTGGAAATCATTCCTGGATTCTCCACTGTATGAGTATGAAAATTTTGAAATTTTCGAGAGAAAACGGAAATGTTACGCTTGTAAGAGATTACAGTAATATTAAACTTGAAAGCTAATAGGATTGACCTTTGAGGTCAAACTAACAAATTTCAGAGTTCAGACTCAACGCTAAAATCATGACCGAAATCCAGACGTGTAAGAAAAACGACATTGAACAATATAATATTCACCACAATGACAAAACAAAATTGGTTCGATGACAAAATTCACATCGATTTTGAACTTGTAAAGCATTAGGATTGACTAATAAAACAACATAAACTTCACCTGAGAGCAAGAACTCCACGCTTTGAATAATTCCCCGGTCAAAAGCATTGGAGGAATCAGAAAAGGCAAGCCCACAACGGTTGAGCAAAATAGCATCTCCATCTGCACAAGAAATCAAAGATTTCAGTAATAAAGAAAAAAAAAGGCTTTTACTTGTTCGCAAGTAACATATTAGTTATCAAGCCACATTCAAATGACCTGTGTTGTATCGGGATTCATGGTAAATATAGCTTCTTGAAAATTCCCTAGAAATGAATCCATGATCAAAGCGCCGGAAACCATCACAACACCAAGAATGCTAAAATTTGGAGAAGTATTTGCATCCGCTAGAGTGAATAGTATCAAACCAACAACCAAAAGTACCGCAGAAACATACTCATGCGGAGGGTATTTTCGTCTTAAACCAGGAATAAACGCTCCCATGATCATCACCGGAAGAACCTGCCACAGTTTGGTTCAAAACGTTCAACCAAAAAACAACCTTGTAATCACAAATAATGTACGATGGAATTGCACAAGTGCTAAGAGTCGTCTCTGAAAATCTCTGAATATTTACGTACCCTATCCGAACCGTTAAAAAATAGGCCCCTTAGGCTCAAGTTTAAGTGTTAAATGAGTTATATAAAAAATATATACACACATACAGGAATTTTTTTAAAAAAATTATGCCCTCAAGATTTATGGACCCTGTCCGGTTGGCCTCCTCGGACCTCCCCAAAGACGCCCCTACAAGTGCTCAACTAATCATTTAACAAAAGAAATCAAGATGTCACCTTGGTGGATTTAAACATGAGCTGGGCAGGGTAATTTAGGAAAGCTAAAGACCCTTTGGTGAGACCATGTGAACCCATAAGAACCGCGGAGAGCTTAACATACGTTTTCCACGGGTTCACCATTTGCTTAGTGGTGAACCCTTGCAAATAAATCAAAGCAATGTAGACCCATCCTTGAATGAATGTAAAATACCAACCATAACTACACAAGTTAAAAGTTAAATAAAAAAGGTCAACATTTTTAAACAAATTCATAACATGATTGATACTTAAAAAAAAGCTTGAATTCAAGATTTGATAATTTAATCCAAATAACTGACCTGAATTTGAGCCTATTATATACATATTCCTGAAAATGCAGCAAGAATATTTTATTAACATTAATCAATAAAGAAAGTAAACCATATACCACTCACAACACATATTACAGAAGAGCATGTTTGACTTTTGAAGGTCAAATGGCATATTTTTTTTAACATCAAATAATCTGACCCACGCAAATCTTGGTCCCTTGGAGAGCAATGTGAGGCTTTAATGCAAGTACCAATGGACTCAACTTATGAACTTGGTGGACCAAAAATTAAAAATACTTTTTTATTATTTTTTTTATTTTTAGGTTAATTTATTAAATTAATAACCAAAAATATCTATATTTATAATTTGCCCATTTTGTTGAAATTAAAATCTATATTTATAACCAAAAAAAAATTAATAATTCAAACTCAAAGATAGATGATGATGATGATATCATTCAAAACTCTAGACAAACTAACTTTTTGCACGGATTATTCCTTGATACTAAATTGAGATAAGAATTTTTATAAGTTGAGTAGGACCCATCTAGGATTCACCAAAGCTTCAAGGCTACAATAAGTACTTTAAGTCTTTTTAACAAAAAAACCAAATAAAAAGCATATATATTTAGGAAAAAGTAAAAGCTTAAGATGAAGAAAGAGTCCATAAAGCCTTAAAAATATCCAAAAATATGCAGACAATTTACACAAAGTATTGCATGCAAGCCATCAAGATTCAATATCACTTTAAACCCCATAAAAAAAACTAACTTTTTATTTAATTTATTTACATATTGTACCTTTTTCCAAAAAAAAAAAAAAAAAAAAAAAAAAAAAAAAAAAAAAAAAAACCATTTTTTCAACAAAAAAAAATTAGCAAAATTTTTTTTATGAAATTTTTTTATTTGTTTTTTTTTAATAGCAAGCTAATTTTCATTTTCATATCCACGAAACAAATTACATAAGGATAGCAGGTAGGCGGGCAACAAGATGCGCGCCACCTTTCTGAATACAGAACCCTAATCTACTGAACACAAATCCACGCCCATACGGGGAGTCGAAAAGCAAATATGTAAAAAAAATAATAAATAAAAATAAAATCATGGGTTTATGAAGAAACACCCAATTCTTGAAAAATATCATCAAATAAAACAAACCCTTTAATATTCTTAAGAAATAAATTATGGGTTTATGAAATTATAACATCACAAACAAAATCTTGATAAAAAGATACAAAATTTACATGAATAAATAGTACCCTAAAAAAATCAAGAAAAAACAGAGTGCTAAAAAAAAAAAAAAAAAAAAAAAAAGATTACCTCACAAACACCATTAACAAGATAGCCAAAGAAAAAGCCAGAAGAACAGATGAGAAATTGCTGCCATGTAGGTCGATCAGAGAGAGATATACCAAACAGAGATCGAGACTGTTCTTCGTTGTTCTTCTTCATCTCTTTTAATTAAGTTTGCTGAAGAATGAATGAATTGTTGATATAAAGAATTAATATGATGATCAACTGAGATTTGTATTCTGCATGTTGACTTTAGAGAGAGAAAGAATTGATTAAAGAGAGCGTATCGGTTCAATCACGTTAACCATGTATTGAAACACACGATAAATAATAAACCTTTTTTATTTCATTTAATGTTTAGCTCTTTTTTTTTAGAGAGAGAAAGCTTGAAGAGAGAGAGAGAGTATGGTTTTGGAGAAGAGGGAGGAGGCCAACTCATCAGGATGGAGAAGAGTCTGTATATTAGGAGGCTTTGACTAGTATGTAGTCTAAGATATTATTTTTCTTTTTTAACTTATTTAACATGTTTTTTTTTTTCTTTTAAAAGAAAAATAATCCATATAAAACAGATAATTATAAAAATGTTTCAAGTCTGATAACCAGCACAGATCCGTTTAAGACAACGTAGTCTGGGCAGGTCTTGGCTAGGGTTCGTTGATAGGTGAATGTGACAATGAGTCACTCATAAGAAAGTCATTGTTTAAAAAAAATATAAAAATGTTTCAAGGTTATATAGTATCCTTTTATT
This sequence comes from Ambrosia trifida, assembly GCA_028751855.1. Classification (NCBI taxonomy): domain Eukaryota; kingdom Viridiplantae; phylum Streptophyta; class Magnoliopsida; order Asterales; family Asteraceae; genus Ambrosia; species Ambrosia trifida. The sequence goes on along the minus strand of CM054125.1, from coordinate 4,228,638 downwards.
TTGATTTGTTTTTTGCATTTTTCCTTTTGTATTTTTTTTTTTTTTTTGTAATGATCTCAAATAGTAAAAAATAACTGAAATTAGGTTTGTTTTATGGTTAACGTTGAACATAATCCTTCAGCTTTAGTAAATCGTTGTTTGAACAGCCTCGGTTAATTATGTCTTTCTTTGATAATAATCGATACGGTTTTTATAAGGCTCCTCCTCTGAAGGAAATCCAATGGGATCCAGAGAGACCGTGTCTTCATCCATAGGCTCCTAAGTACCCGGATCGATCGAAAGTTCGATTCTATTGTTTATATCAATTCATTTAACAAAACTGTATATGAACTAGGGCTGTTCACGAGCCGATCCGAGCGGAGCTTTGCTCATGCTTGGCGCGAACTGAGCGGAGCGACTCGTTTACAATCGAGCCAAAAACCGAGCGACCATTTTTTGAGCGCGATTTTTTTTGAGCGAGCGTCGAGCGAGAATCGAGCAAAGAGTAATTTGGACAACCATAATGTTTCCTTTGATTTTTTCATTGCCGGGTGACAATTAAGGTCGAACTGTACGATAATAACACTAATATTGAGATCCGAGTGTCTGAGGATAATGCTTAGGTCTAGGCTGGTGAGGCGATGAACATACTGCAGAGAACAGTTGTTGCATTGTGACATAGGGTGATATCAAGCGACGTTTACAGATGGACGACTAATAACATAAAGAAGTCAAGACTGTCACCTCATGACTTAGGTGTTGTTTGTTTTTTCTGAGGCAAAAAGTCTGCAGTATGCGGACCACATTTGCAGGAGAAGAGGTGGACCAAAGGTCTGCAGTCTACAAGAGGAAGACTGTTTGTTTTTTAAAGTCTGCAGTGTAACCCAAAACCATAACCATAATCCACCACAAATATCCATAAAATCATAAACAAATAAAACACACACACTAACACCTAACAAATCGTCAAATCTCTCTGTTCTTCCTCCCCCCCTCTCTCTCTCTCTCCCTCTCTTTAAACACACACACCAACACCATACCCTCTGTTCTTCCTCTCCATCTTTCTCTAAAACAAACAAAACACACACACACACACCTAACACCAAATTGGCAGTGGTGGTGGAAGGGATGAGGGGGAAGTGGCAGTGGTGGTGGAGGGGGGGGAGGGGGAAGCTACGGCAGTGGTGAAGGGAGGAGGGATGTGACGGCGGTGGTGGAGGGAAGCGGTGGAAGGGGATGGAGGAAGAAGGGGGAGGATGAGTATGAAGAAGATGATCTGTTGTTGTGTGTTTTGTTGGGTGAGAAGAGATAAAAAGAGGTGGGATAACATCTGCACCAGGAAGAGGAAGGGCAGAGGTAAGAAGAGCTTCCAACTTCTAAAAAATAAACGAGTTGCCCACCTCAAATGTATGCCCACGCCTGCGCAACGCAAACATAAGAGGTTAGAAGCTCTTCTCACCAGAAAACAAACACTACCTTATACTTTTACCATTAAACTTAATGTTAAATTTTTTATAAGGTTAAGTGGGCTAGTTGTATTTTGTTTGCATATATTTGAGTCAAATCCAATATAATGTTATGTATAAAGCTATAAATATATCTGTAATTTGTGTCTATATTTATAATTAAATATATAATCAATAAATAAAAATTTATTCGAGCCGAACCGATCCGAGCGGACCTTTGCTCGTGCTTGGCTCGTTTACAAACTGAACCAAGCCGATCGACTCATTTACAACAGAGCGGAAGATCTAACGAGCATTTTTCGAGCATTTTCCAAACGAGCAACGAACGATCCACAAACAGCAATCGATTTGAACAGCCCTAATATGAACATATATACTTTTTGTTTATTATATGAATGAACAAATATGAACATATATCTTACTCATGTCTACGCGTTTGTGAATATTAATTCACCCGTCTCCATTCATTTTATGTTCGTTTAACAACTTTCATTTACTTTCTTTTAAACATTCATTCAATTTACATAATGCTTATATCAATTCAAATTAACTTGATATCAAATTAACTTGATATTAATTTGTAGATTTAGCAGTTCATTTTAAACTTTAATTTGTTCGTTTAATTAGGTGTTTGTGTTTGTTTAGTTAAAGTTGAACAAACGTATATAAACTCGTTCATGTTTGTTCAATTCATTTACAAACCTATTTGATGAGTTTCTTAGGTCTAGTTATACATTATGTTATGATAAAATTTTTTTTTATGAAACTTAGATAAAGATGTTCAAAAAAGTAAATTTATCGTAACAAGATATATGGATTTATACAAAACATCTTATATTAAAAGCTATAAAAGAAATTATATCTTAACAATTAACATAAACCCTAAAAGGCAATTAAAACCTTAATGATCAAGTAGACAAGTACATGTGAAAATGATAATTTCAACGGTTTCAGTAAAGTAACCCTTTACAAGAGGTACCTAGCTACTCTAAAATTACAAACAAGAGGTCCTACTCTAATTCATAATTTATAGTTAAAGACTTAAAGTCAATTGATATTTTGATATCATTAATACGTGGTGGAGTGGTGGAGTGGTGGAGAGGCCTTATGTTCACCTAGGTGATCATGGGTTCAATTCCCACTTCCAACATTTATGGTTTGGTATCCGGGTGAAGATCGAATACGGGTGGCGCCGATTCGAATCTGACGGGCGGCAAAGTTTTACCGAGTTCTATAACACTGTCGTGCCTTAGGGCGGGTGAGGCTCGGGTTTCCGCGCATCGGGAGAAGGCGGGGGCTGCTGGAAGTCGAGTAGTCGATTCTTGAACACGGCGTCCCGCAAGGGTGGTTGCCACACAGTTGTTCGTCGATAAAAAAAAAAATACATCATGGCAAAAGTGATACTTTGTGATTAGAGACATATAATTTCCCTTAAAAGAGAAAAACAAAAGCCTACATATATCTCCTTATAAATTGGAATTGAAGAGCATTATATTGCGTATTGAAACCCTTGAGTAAATGTGTATTTTTATTAATTTAATGGGTAATATATTTTATTTATGTCTAAAAAAAGAGAGAACCGGTCCCACATGGCACGGGCCATAATAAACAAACAAGCGAGAAACGGTCGTAAATTACCGAGTCTGAAGCAAAGGATGCTTGGTTATAGACGTGGCAAGATAATAAAAGAAGGTGTGTCCCTAGTGGTAAAAGGGTCGGTTCTCTCTTTGGGGAGCCGGGTTCGATTCTCACGGGAGACATGTGATGGATACCCCCACCCTTGTGGTGGGGTAGGTGGTTGGGAAGTGATAGAGAGACCCTTGACCCTTGTGGTCATGGGTTCGACTCCTGATCCCTCCAGGTTTTACCGGTTCACTACCGTCGTGCCTTCGGGTGGGTTTGTGGGCCGGTTTTTCCCTGGAACAGGAGACGGGTGGGCCGAAGGGCTCTATCCGTACGGACTAGAGGCCGTCTGGGACCCCTTTCGGCCATTGGGGGCCGCGTACAAAGTGCCCGGCAATACTTTAGTTGATCGTTAAAAAAAAAAAAGGTGTGTCATGAGTGAGAAGTGGTATGGAAGTTATGTACTTTATCCTCGTTTTTATCATGCTTTCGCTAAAGTTGAAACTAACTTATTCTCTAAATTTAGTGTGGTTTGGTCCAATCGAAATATCCAAATTTGCTCTGAATCCTTTACAGAAATAATTGAATTATTATTATAGAAAACGTGATTGGTAGGCGTTGTAGGAAAAAAACGAAAATGGTGAAGTAACTGAATGAATCAGCGGCTTCTCCTTCCTCAAGACAACCTTAGTAGCCGTTCTTACACGTGTGTAAGAAGTTGTCCATGAAGTCGCCGATTGGGTTAGCTACTTCATTGAAGTCGCTAAACCAATCTAAGGCTTTTAAGTGAAGTCGCCAAATGATATCAAGGCTTCATTCAAACTAAATAATGACAGCCTTATTATGGTACTATTATTGTTAATACTACTACTATTATTATTAGACGTTTTCTGCAAGTGCCTGCCAGTCCGTACCACGATCCAACAGCGTAACTTTTCCATTCCACGATCTTTTGTGATTATTATTATTTTTTATTATTATTTATTATTCAAATCATCAAAAAGGAATAATTCAATTTTTTAATTTAAGGCAAGTTTACCACTATTTTATAAAACCAGTCAAACTTCATTAATTGTAAAAATAATATCCATTACAAATGACAGTATATACAACATATATCCGAGTTGACAATCTATACAATCTACCGAGTTGACAAACTATACAAATGACAGTTACAAAACAATCTATATCCGAGAACACCCACTCCAACTTTATAATGGCAACAAGAAACATTTCTAATCTACGCATGCTTCATATAGAGCAGATGATGGTTTGTCTTATGAACGGCTTGAATATTTAGGTGAAGCGCAGAAGGGAAAGATTGTGTTCAAGTTTCATCTTAAAAGAGTAGCAGGGCAGCCTTCACTACACAATATGATGAAAACTGAACACGTGCAGCATTTCCAGTTGAAGCATTTCAATCTCATTGGTCGTGGAAGGGCCACTTGTAGGGCACATCACCCCTCCAATACTATTTAGAACACCATTTTTAATGGAGTCCGGTCTTCCTTACACGCGAGTGTGGGTAGCAGTTGTAACGTCGATCCAAAAGAACAGGGAGTGTTTGCCTAGAAAGTTAAACCTCCTAAAGAGAAAATTGGCATGCATGCGGGTGCAACGGGGGCATTCCTTGCCAACCAAGGGCATCTTCAACCATTATCTGCAGGCTACGTTAATTAACTCTCATTGGCTAGATATGGGAGGCAATCCTCACGCATGATATCCCCGCCAACAAAATCTAGCCGCACACGCCTACATTGATAACGCCGTCCACCTCGCCAGGCATATGTGGCAGCTCTACGAGTGTCAATTACCATTCTTCCACTCACTGGTAGATTGAAGGTGACCAACACTAGAGAGGCTTATCACCTACGCAAACCAACTCTCCAATATTATAAACTCTAATACCAACGTTGCACTCTACACGTGTTATACCACGTGCAGATGTAACATCGATCCAAGTAGTTTCATGCAGATGTAACACCGATCCAAAGACACTAAAAAACCATACCTTCGCACACCACTTTCATTTCAAACTTATGAAACGCCACAATTTTTTTTCATATACACCCGTAATAACACCGCGTATTTTTAACCTTTCTAAATTTCTATTATCAAATTGATTGTCTAACAAATGGAACAATCTAAATACTACTACCACTGTATTTTGCTATTAATGGAACAACAAAGAATGATGCAAGGCAAGGGATGATTCGGAGTGTGCTTTATGTTGCTAGACATCTTGAATGAAGCCTTGATATCATTTGACGACTTCACTTAGAAGCCTTAGATTGGTTTAGCGACTTCAATGAAGTAGCTAACCCAATCGGCAACTTCATGGACAACTTCTTACACATGTGTAAGAATGGCTACTAAGGTTGTCTTGAGGAAGGAGAAGCCGCTGATTCATTCAGCTACTTCACCATTTTTGCTTTTTTCCTACAACGCCTATCAATCGCACTTTCTATAATAATAACTCACTTATTTCTGCATTTGCTCTTCATTTGGGAGTAGTATATCTTGCGATAATAATTTGCTCATTACTCGTCTACTAACGTCCCATAAAGCTATAATAATAATAATAATTAACATGAATGTTACGTGTGTGTTAGTATTAGGATATATGCTTTATGGTTTGAAAAGGATGTCTTTTTACCCACACATATCATATTACATGACTTTGAGTGAACTATATTTATTTCTACTCGACCTGAGTCTGTCTCGCATAAAAATTTATGGTAAGTAAATATTTATATGCATGTTCGCTATTATATTATTTGCTGGTATGGGTTGAGTTATTCTACAAAGGCTACAAAAAATGAGAAGAGTGGAAAGGATAAAAAACACAATAGATCATGAATTGAAACAATGAGCCACAAAATATAACACAATGTCAAAAAAATATAACACAATGCTGAAGAAAAAAGACACAATGAATTGAAAAAATGATACAATGATGGAAAAAAAAAGACACAATGGTACATAAAAGACACAATGATATAATGCATATTCTAAAAACTACAAGCTAAAACCCCCAAAAACGAAGACCTAAAAACTAACGTCGTAGGGTTCGATAAGACGATTCCAATGTCGCTTGAATGAGTTCAATCAGGGTCCATTTGATACCCTTCATACGACTTTCTATTTTTCTTTCACCGTGTATTTAATCCTAACCCTTGTTGTTATTGTGTAGCATTTTCTTATTATGCATCAAGAATATATCTACTAGCGTTGGGCATAGCATTAATTTTTAACCCCTCCTTATTTTCAAAGATTTGTGAACAATTTTATCATTATTTAAGGTTTTTCGCTATTTTCTCATATTTTTGCATGTTTGTTTATGTCAAATGTTTGTATGATGTTACTAGCTGATTACCCTGGGAGGGTCCCGGGGTTGAAAAATCTCATTTTACGTGATAACCTATTGCAAATGGCTCAAGTTAACTAACCACAAAATCTCTCAATCATTGCATGTTCATAGTATTCTAATCAGTAATAACTAATATTCCCCACAAAATCTAATTTTACGTGATAACATGAACACTTTGTGTGTTTTTTTCCTGTATGAACGAAACCCTACAAAAAATAGTCGATTTTTTTCTCCGTTTTTTATATAGCACTATGGTGCTCGTTGGAAAGATAATACAATGCTCGTTAATTTGGTGTAATTTTTTTTCTTTAAAAAATCTCGTATATAAAAGATATAAACGTTTAAAAATTATGGGAGGAAATATGAGAGAGAAAATTTTAAATTTTTTTTTTAATTTTTTTTCCTAAAATAACTCAATTTAATTAAAAAAGGAAACAATTCAAAAACATTAAAAACTCTCCATTATGATGTCACGTGGCACTCTCAAGGAAAGATTGAGACCTCCATTGCACGCCATGTCAGCATATATGTTTTCTTTTATATATATAGATAGATAGATTTATATATGTTGAACAATTGTAATCTTAAAATGTGACCACCTCATAATATTTAACTTAAAATTATGGGGAGAGTTAACATTTGTTTAGGGTTTTTATAATACACAATGTGTATTACACATTGACAATAAGATATCATGTAGTTGTTGCGGGGAAAATTCGATACAAATTATTCACTAAACATGTAGGCATGGAAGTACCAAGTGTTTAGCAATACAAGATACGGTCATTGGATTTATGTTTAAAATGCATCGAAAGATTTCATCTACTAGCTACCCAACATACGCTCGATGACATTCGTGGCACGTTATTCTTTTAAGTGATACTTTATTATTTGTGTTTTGGACGTGAAGAGTTTTTAATTGTCACATTATCCTAACTGAAAATGGGTATGAATAGAGACACATTTAACGATATGTTTTCTGATGGAATAGTTTGTGCGAAAGTAGGCAATGGTTGAGACGTTTTTCCGAACTACCTGACCTTGATGATGTGAGTTTATTTACTACTACTAGCTGATTACCTCGGGAGGGTCCCGGGGTTGAAAAATCTAATTTTACGTGATAACCTAGCAAATGGCTCAAGTTAACTAACCACAAAATCTCTCAATCATTGCATGTTCATAGTATTCTAATCAGTAATAACTCATATTCCCTAATCTAAAACCTAATCAATAATCATCTAAAGAATCACTTATGTAAGCTGCAACTATTCAAAAACCCATCACATCTCTCTAATTTCTCACATTCTAATGGCTCTTATAATTCCTAACCTAATCAACTAAACAAACACTTAAGTTGGAAGTTGTAACCATTGCATCTCATTATGCCACGTGGCATAATCAAGAGATGGTTGAGGCCACCATTGAACGCCACGCCAGCAACTATCAATTCTTCCCGGGGGCGTCCCGGGGTTGAAAAATATAATTATTCTAATAATACTAATACTAATAGTAATAATTATTACTCTTGTAATTAAATAAATAAAAAATAACATTGCTATAAGCTGACACTATGTGTTGCAGTGTTGCGCGATTCTTTCTCCTAGCTTCTCTTGATGAAGTATACCTAGTAAAATTCCAATGATACCATGGCGATTGGGCTGATTTTCAACATCGTAGAGGGTTTAAAAGAAAAAAATATGATTAATGAATAACATGAACACTTTGTGTGTTTTTTTCCTGTATGAACGAAACCCCACAAAAAAAATAGTCGATTTTTTCTCCGTTTTTTATATAGGACTATGGTACTCGTTGGAAAGATAATAAAACGCTCGTTAATTTGGTGTAATTTTTTCTTTAAAAAATCCCGTATATAAAAGATATAAACGTTTAAAAATTATGGGAGGAAATATGAGAGAGAAAATTTTAAATTTTAAATTTAAATTCTTTTTTCCTAAAATAACTCAATTTAATTAAAAAAGGAAAAAAATTTCAAAAACACTAAAATCTTTCAATTATGATGCCACGTGGCAGTTTCATGGAGAGATTGAAAGCACCATTGCACGCCACGTCAGCAATGTTCAATTCTTTTATATATATTAATAGATTACTAGATAACAATTTCAAGATTTGGGAAGTTAAGCTCTTAGTAGATGAGCCTGTTTGTAGGGGTGAGCATATAAAAACCGATAATCGAAAAAAACTGAAACCGAACCGATAACCGAACCAAAAATAATCGAAACCGAATTAACCGATCGGTTACGGTTAACATATGGCCAAAACCGAACCATTCGGTTACGGTTTCGGTTTTCCCTTATTCCGTAACCGAAACCGAACCGATAGTTATATACTTAAGTATTTTTCATACATATATCCATGTATTTGGAACATATTTTCATGTATTTCTGGTAAATTTCATGTATCTTTCATGTATATCTATGTATTTGAAATATATCTTTGGAGGATGATAAATTGAAAAACCCCTTGAGTTAAGAAAACTAAGAAAACCCTTGTAAAAACCATCTAAATTTTTTTTTTTTGCAAAAAATACACAAGGTAACATACATGTATTATAAAACGCTCGTTAATTTAGTGTAATTTTTTTCTTTAAAAAATCTCGTATATAAAAGATATTAACGTTTAAAAGTTATGGTAGGAAACATTAGAGATAAAAATCTAATTTTGTTTTTAAATTTTTAATTATTATTTTCCTAAAATAAATCACTTACCACATGGGATGATACATGGCACACTTAATGAAGAGAATACCCTCTTTGAGTGTCATATCATTAAAATGGCTTTGGTTTATTATATGTATAGATAGATAGATAAACTAATTTTGTCTGATTCAAAATTGTATAATCCTAAATCTTAACTAGGTTTTTAAAACCACGACCTTAATAGCTACTTGTGAAGACAATTTTTTTTGTTTAAACAATTATTAAACAAAAAACTGTTTAAAAAAAAACAAAACTTCGAAACATAAAATACAATCATTTTAATTATAAAAAAATAAAAATCGAAAAGAGTATTTTTGAAAATATATATAATTAAAATAAATGCGGAATTTGTGGAGGGGAATGTGAAATGATACAAGTTGCATCAAGTGGTATAATGGGAAATTCAGCATATGGCATGTGATGAATTGGTGAATTTTCCCATCTTTTAATTATTATTGTGGTTTTTTTTAAAAAAAAAATTTCCGTAAGCTTTACTACAAGTTTTTAAGAACCAAAATTCTTAAACTACAAATTTTCCGCTAGCTTATATCATGACATCATGTAAAGCATCTTAAGAAGGTAGTACCTAACTTAAAACAATTAACAATGTATAACTTCAATGTTAACACCTAACCTTAAACAATGTAAATTTTAATGTTAACATATAACTTAAAACAATGTATAACTCTAATATTAATACCTAATATAAAACAATGTACAACTCCAATGCTAACACCTAACCTAAAACAATCAAAATGCCAACAAAAGTCTAAACATTGCCGGTGTTTATTCAATTATTTATATCTGAACATCCATTATCTGTTTCAACTCTTAAAAGCATCTGAACCGCATCTTCTTTAGCGTTCTTAAGCTCGTATTCAAGCCGAATAGCTTTCCGTTCAGACACCATAATCCTTGCCGCTGATTCTTTCCCTGTATTTAATATAATATCCGTATATGCCTTCGTCAAAGCGGTTAATATCTCTACGAACCAAACACCAAAAGAATGTAAACAATAAAGATCAAACCCGATCCCTCGATGCTTCAAGAAACCCAAATTTTTCCTAAAATCACTTAATGCCACATGGCACACTCAATGGGGAGGTGGGCACATACAATTTATAGTCTATTGAAAAGTACATTTAAGTGTGGATCATTAATCTAACCAGTGGTATTGATAGGCGCACATTTTGTTACTATCGAAACGCAAACCCAATCTCTTCCATTAAACATACAACTCTTTCAAAATAAACCCACCCAAAAAACAAACTCACTGTGTGTGAATGCATTTCTAAGTCATCATGTATAAACCAGCTATCATCATATGAGTTCATTGCCAACCCCATGAAACATAGGTGGGAACTTCTCATGTGAACGCAGAGTTCATCATAACCAAATAAATTATCGTGTCCAAAAATCCAAGAGTTTATTGAAGGCATATAATGCACAAACGAAAGCAGCCTTTTGATGATGATAACCACATTCCGTAAGAACATGTGTGTGCCTAATGTAATTATGTAATTATAAATAAACGTTAATCAAGTGTAGTTTAGATAAGAATGGTTAACTAACATGTTTTCATATAATCGGACTTAATAAACAATCCCAAACATAGACGAGCCAATATTTGTGGCCTACATAGTAACACAACGACACAACCTATACCTTCTAGCTTTACCAGCAGTTTTAACAATACCCAAAAGCGGTCATGCCACCATCAATGCTACCAACAACAACATAAACTTACACACACCACCAGCAGAGTGGCAATAGGAGCCGACCTAGAAGGTCGGTTGCGGGTAAACGACAACCGCTGTCCGTCCCTGCCACGCCAAAGCTACATCGGAAACCAATTTTTTTGTTGTGTGCATGAACTCATCATAGCCCACGGAAACACCAAAAAGACAGCAACAAAAAACCCTAAATTATTCTAGCACATGATAAAAAGATAGTTATGACAAAGACGGAGTCAGGGTCTCAGGCAAGCAACTGACAGCCATCATGGGCCCATTCCTCAACAAATCAAGTGGTCATCGGCCGATTTGCCGATTCAACAATTGATACCTAAGAACCTGCACATTGTTACGGTTATCATCATGATCACGGCGGAACGATAGAGCCGTCGGACCACCACCTCTGAACCCTCAAATTTGAGTGAATCCGTACCAGATCAGTACATGCAGTATTGATCGGAGGTTTTTGAGTTCTTACTGAAACGACATTGGTTTTGGAACATATATATTTTTAGAATCAAATTAATTCTCTGATTCAAACACAAAAAATTGGATTGAGGCAAGAAATTGGAGTGGTCGCTTGGGGCAATAAATGGTTGAAGGGTACTGAATCGTCAAGGGAGGTGGCCGGTGGGTGGCGCTGCTGCGGTGGTCGTGTCCATGGACCATGAACGATGACTTAAATGAAACTGGACTACGGCGGCAGTTGGAACCACCGCTTGGCTGGGCATACCACTGCCTCCCTTTGAGCATGTCGTTATCACCATGGTGGTGAGTCTTGACGATGGGTTTGGGAGCCTTGCAAAGGTTTGGAAAAGGGGTTTGTCAAATGAAGGCCTGGAAAAGTTGACCGAGATAGAAACGTGGCACAACCAAGCTGTATAACCAAAGGGTCCAATAAGAGTGTGCCACTGCCTGGCAGTACTCAAGAAAATACCCTCTAACAACCAACTAATTACAATAATGGCAAAACAACTATTCATTTCACTCAGCTATTAATATATAAATATATATATATATATATATATAATAGTTACGTAATGGTCAAACGGTTGACAGAAACCATATGTAACCCAAACCAGCCACTTTGCCACACATAAAAACTAGAAGTCAACCAAACCAATTCTAAAGTTCTAACCCAAACTATATAATTTATTCTGACCCACAATCAACCTAACCCGGAGAAGATGCAATCATATGAGGTATGAACCAAAGCCAAACCATTTTGCCACCGGAAAAAAATTGAGATCAACCAAACCAATTCTAGCCCAGATTACAAAAATCTATTTTGACCTGTAAACAATCTCAACCTGAAAGGGTGCAATGAATCGTATACTGTTTTTTTTACCTGAACATAACCCATTCGGTTTGCAACTCATAAACTAGAAATCAACCAAGCCCATTCTAAATAAGATTGAAAAAATTAAGTTGACCCTTATTCAATCCCAACCCGAATAAGATAAGGTAAACGGTAAACCAATGAAACAAGTTCTTTCAACTGTCAAAACTTGTTCAAGTGCATAAAAACGTAGGTCCTTTTAGAGGGTGTTTGGGATTGCGTTTTGAATCTGATTTTTAGATTATTGCGTTTTGAAAACGCAGATAATTAGTTTTTGGTGTTTGGATTGCGTTTTGAAAACGCAGATAATCAGTTTTTTAGGCTATCAAAACGCAATAATCTATAAGCAGCTCCACCCATGCTTTTCCAAAACGCATAATCTGTTTTGAATAATCAATCCCAAACACCCCCTTACTCTTTTAGGGATCGAGAAAAAACTTCAACCAATCTTTTTTTGATGTATTTTATCATCCATGGTTCAAATGTTAAACAATATAAAGAAATCTGATAAAGTTTCCATAAACCTATATAAATTAAATTTATACTTCCATCTCCTAGACATTTAAAGTTGTAAATGATTAGACCCATATAAATATACTCTTTTGACACCAACACGACATGATCCATTTAGGCCCATATAAATATACACTAACAATCGGACTCGCTTAGGCACTGAAAAAATATACTCTGACCCGATGCTACACAACCTATTGGGACACATAACATTATACACTTCGACAACAACCCGACCCGACCTGCTTAGGCACAAAAAATAATACATTTTTGTCGCCGACCATTGAACCCATAAGTATTCACTTACCATGACGTTCTAGACCATAAAATTACACACATTGACACCAACCCAACCCAACCCGTTTTAGGCCCAAAAAATTTATAGACACCAACCCAACCCAACCCAACCCAACCTGTTTTAGACCCAAAAAAATATACACACCAACCCAACCCGATTCCTTTATACTTGTAGAAGTATACAATGTGAAACGAACCCAACCCGGCCCGTTCTGTACCTATAAGAGTATACACGTACTGTGAAACCAACCCAACTCGACCCGTTGGATGTTTGACGCCGGAGACCTGTTGTTTTGCAGGTTTAACACAACTTGTTTATAATATTGGGAATTGCATCGTTTGAATTTTTGGTATGTCTTGTAGGTATAAAAGATTGCTGATGGTTAGCCTAGTAAAGAACAAATATTTCGTCCATTAGCCAGTCAAGAATTCTTTTGGATAAGTCATAGAAATAACGAAACTCTATCAGTTGCCTATAATTGACCCATTCTCATTTATTTTATTGTTGATAATATAATATGCAAAACAAATAAGATCTTGTTAAAAATCCACAAAAAAGTTAATCTTCTATACATATAATAAACCAAAGCCATTTTAATGACATGTCACTCAAAGAGGCATTCTCTTCCTTGAGTGTGCCATGTGTCATCCCATGTGGCATTGAGATATTTTAGGAAAAAAAGAATTTAAAAACAAAATTGGATTTTTCACTCTCATGTTTCTTTCCATAATTTTTAAACGTTAATATCTTTTATATACGAGATTTTTTAAAGAAAAAAATTACACCAAATTAACGAGCGTTTTATTATCTTTCCAACGAGTACCATAGTGCTATATAAAAAACGGAGAAAAAAATGACTATTTTTTGTGGGGTTTTGTTCATACAGTAAAAAAAACACAAAGTGTTCAGGTAAATCATTAATTATGTATAGGTAAGTCACTAATTATTATGTTCAAATCAGTAAATATGATTTTTTTTTCAACCAGAGCCGAATAAGTTAATAAAGTTATACGTTGTTTTAAGTTAGGTATCAATATTAGTATGTTAGAGTTGTACATTTGTTTAGGCTTTAGGATAGGTGTTAATATTAGAGTTACATTGAAGTTCTACATTCTTTTAGGTTAGGTGTTAGCATTGGAGTTGTACATTGTTTTAGGTTAGATATTAATATTAGAGTTATATATCAGTCTATTTCATATGTAAAATTGATGTATCATATTAAAATTTTCAACCCGGGACGCTCCCGGGGTATAATCTAGTTTTACATAAATCATAAACCTAAGTAATATGCGACGGTGAGGATGGTGTGGCGGCGTTGGTGTGACCCGGGGGGGGGGGGGGGGGGTGAGGGATTGGGTTCTGTTGGTTTCCAAAATGCTTAAAATGAGGAGATACTGAACTTACAGAAATGCTCTTATGAAAAAAAAGGAAATTACGAAATTACACAGTCACCGGTTAAATCATGGTTTATAATAACTGTGGTATGAAGCAGCCCGCGCGCTGGTAGACGCGCGCGTGCTTGACACAGACGTGTAGTGTTGCAACCCAAGTCCTTTCCGCCGAAACCTTGCTGTGTGGCTGTTTCCGCGGATCTTCTGTTAAGCGGGGATAGGGAGGCCGCGTCCGCCTGGATTAGGCTCCCTATCCCTTCAATGTAGGATTAGAATTGGTGGGATCGTTTAGTTTTATACATATGTATTAATGTTCTTAATTGTAATCGTTTTGAGTTTTGAAAGCTAAAGAGGTATAACCATTTTTTACAATACACTACGATCAATTCATCATCCACATGTATGATCAATGGGATTTTTTCGCTTGTCGAAGTAAATTGCAACATAAAATGTTGATCAATTTGAGATTCTTGTATATTGTTGTCGTGTTATCGAATTGCAAACTGATATGATTTTATATGATTGATTTGAACTTGCATTACAACAAAAACTTTGTTACCTAATTAAGATGTTCCTGTGTTCAAAAACTTAATTTGTAACAAAAACTTTGTTACCATGTATGACAACAAAATACTACATGATAATGGTGAGTTTACACAATGGTAATTAATGCTACCCTTCTAATATTTTCATTGAGCAGATGTAAAGAAGAAATAAATAGTTTTAAATGTATAAAATGATAGGATGAACAATAACAACCCAATCTTTTATGTATGTATGTTTGCTTTACGGTCAGAGGATATGAAGAACTTTACATTTGCTGGATGCGTAGCCTGTGAGCAACGTTTTGCTAGAAAAGCTGAAGAAGATGCAAGTAAAGAGACTATAAAGTCAGAAACTAAATCTGATGAATACAAGAGTAAACCACCCGCCGATGCTCATGGTGAGATTGGTACGAGTTATGAACCAACAAGTGTTGATGATGCCGCAAAAAAGGAGCAAGGAAGAGCGCAGCAAGAAAGTGATGTTCGGCAAGGTTGAGAGAACTGATGAAGTCATGGAAGGGCTGAAGATAACATTTTGATGTGCTTTTTTTTTTAAAGAGTAAATAAGTCATTTGACATGAACATGTTTGTTTGGCAACTCAAGTAGATGAAAAGGTTGTATAGTCTGTTCATTGATGATTTTCTTGACAAGGATTTGAATTACCAAATATCATATCTTAGTTAAAGAATTTTAGCCTTTAGAATCAACTATTGCATATGATGTATAGTTCTTTCAAGATAACAATAGATAAGTGATATGTGCCCATTACCATCATGTTCACCATTATCTCCTCACGTTATAATTTTCTTTTCATTTTTAAGTAGTTTCCCTTTTATTAGGAGTAGTGGGTTAAGTGGTATGTTAATTGCCGTAAGCCTATAAATGGCATTTGTTTGTTTTAGTTATGACTATGAATGAAATATGAAAAATTAGTCTCAAGTTCTCTCTATTTTCTTTGAGGTTTACCCACTCAACGGGTTATCTATCGGTTACTATTTTCTTTGGCCAATCGGTAATCGGTTGGAACCACATCAATAAGGTAAGTTGTCTTAAATATGTGGTTGCATGTAAAACACACTGTACAGTAAATACAATCGAATGTTGTTGTACAAAATACTTTAGTTAATTATTTACTTAATGTTGTAAGATCACATATGTTTTTATTTACAGACAAATAAATACTATTCTTAATCTATTACACTTTAAAACCATGCATGACATACTATATGTTTTTATTTATTTGTCTGTTCACTATAAAAATATAAATTTTAATAACACATATACTTGGACACTTATCAAAAGTTAAATTGTTGGGTTAACTTACTGTAAAAATATAAAGTTTGATAACAGTCTAACAGATACCTGGTCAGCCTGCCGGTCACCGATCCAACCGTCCGGCTATATATTCAACAGGTCCAACACCCTGAACCGAACCGCTAGGGACTCGGTTGTCGGTCTGGTCCAAGTAAGGGTGAGCATACGAATACTGATAACCAAAAAAACCCGAAAAACTAACCGGAAATAACTGAAATCGAATTACCTATCGGTTAGGGTTAGGATGTGGACAAAACTGGAATCATTCGGTTACGGTTATGGCTTTCTCTTATTCCATAACTGAAATAACCGAAACTGAGCAAATAGTTATATATGTATGTATTTTCCATGTATATCAATGTATTTGAAACATATTTGATGTATTTCCTAGGTATTTCATGTATTTTTAATGTGTTTCATGTATTTGTATTCTTAGATAAATGTTCAAAACACTTGACAAAATATATTAAGTTTATAATTTTGCATAAATTTTATTTTTTGTAATTAACCGAACGTAACTGAAACAAAACCTATAACTGACATATCAACTGAATTAACTGAACCAACCGGATTCAGTTATGATGCAACATGGTAATCAGTTAGAGAGAGAGAAAGTTTTAGAGAGAGAAAGTGTTTTTGTATTATGTTATCTTGTTATGAAAATACAAATACATCAAGAGTATATATAGACATACTAAGTGCTATACAGCTGTCATATCTATTAACCAACTCATAACTAACACAAACATAGTGCAAACCAGCTGTCATAAGTATCACTCTAATATGCCCCCTCAAGCTGAACGGGGCGAGGCAATGTGAAGCTTGACCCTAAGAGTGTCAAAACGAGCCGAAGACAACCCTTTGGTCAAGATATCTGCAAGCTGAGCCATAGTAGAAACATATCGAACCAAAAGAGATCCTGCAAGCACCATCTCTCGAATAAAATGCAAGTCAATCTCAATGTGTTTCGTGCGCTGATGAAACACAGGGTTGACTGCAAGATATGTAGCTCCAAGGTTGTCACACCAAATAGTAGGTGGACAAGATAAAGTAATACGTAGCTCAGATAACAAAGATCCAATCCATCTAATCTCAGCTGCAGTATGTGCTAAAGCCCGATACTCTGCCTCAGTACTCGATCGAGCAACAGTGTGTTGTTTCTTGGAACTCCAACTGATAAGGTTGGGTCCAAGAAAAACACAATAACCGGTAGTGGAACGACGATCATCAGGACAACCCGCCCAATCAGCATCTGAGTAACCATGAATATCAAATCGATCAGATCGCCGAATAGTCAAACCATGTGTAATAGTCCCTCGTAAGTATCGTAAAATGCGCTTAACAGCGCCCCAATGATGATCAGTAGGTGTCTGTAAAAACTGAGACACCTTACTAACCGCATAAGCAATCTCAGGTCTAGTCAAAACAACATACTGTAATGCCCCCACAGTACTCCGATACATAGTCGGATCATCCAAAGGAGTACCTGTATGACGCGATAACTGT
This sequence comes from Ambrosia trifida, assembly GCA_028751855.1. NCBI lineage: Eukaryota > Viridiplantae > Streptophyta > Magnoliopsida > Asterales > Asteraceae > Ambrosia > Ambrosia trifida. The sequence goes on along the minus strand of CM054125.1, from coordinate 4,210,843 downwards.
CGACCAGATGAAACTGGGGTAGATAAAGGACGACACTCAGACATACCAGTCCGCTGCAGCAAATCAAGCAAGTAACGCTGCTGGGATAAATGTAACTCATCATCAGAAAAGGTCGCCTGAACACCCAAGAAGTAGGACAAAGTGCCTAAGTCCTTGAGTGCAAACTGAGAGTGTAACCGAGTAATCAAGTCTCTCACAAACACAGATGAACTCCCAGTGATAATAATATCATCCACATAAACCAAAACATAACATGTAATGCCATCACGATGGTACATAAACAAAGATGTATCTGAAATACACTGTGAAAACCCACTAGCGATAAGAGCCGAAGAAAGCTTGGAAAACCAAGCGCGAGGTGCCTGCTTCAGGCCATAAAGGGCCTTCTGCAGACGACATACATGCTGAGGATGAGATGAGTCAACAAAGCCAGGGGGCTGTGCCATATACACAGTCTCAGACAAATCCCCATGAAGAAAGGCATTGTTAACATCAACCTGCCGAATATCCCATCCTCTGGAAAAGGCAACAGAAAGAACTGTACGAATAGTAGTGGGTTTCACAACTGGACTAAAAGTCTCAGTGTAATCAACCCCCTCAGTCTGTAGAAAGCCCTTAGCAACAAGCCGGGCTTTATATCTACTCACAGTGCCATCAGGATTAGTCTTAATCCTGTAAACCCACTTGCAGCCAACAATGTTGGCATCAGTGGGAGCCGGAACCAGACACCAAGTCTGGTTGGCATAAAGAGCATCCATCTCAGCACGCATAGCATCCCACCAAACAGACCATCGCTGAGCCTGGTGAAAAGTAGTAGGCTCAGTGGTGGGAGCCGTAGAAGCAAGAAAAGTAACATGGTCAGGAAACTGGCGTGCCTGACGAGTATGATCCTGTGACCGAGTAGTCATCGGATGAGTGCGAGTGATGGGAGGAGGAGGAGGAGGTGGTGGTGGAGGAGGGGATGAAGATGAAGCAGTAGGAGAAAAAGGAGGAGAAAACGAAGGAGAAGATGAGGAAGTAGGGGGAGAAGAAGAAGGAATGGAAGTAGGAGAAGCAGAGGCAACGGAATAGGTAGGAGGAGGAATAAAGAAGATAGGAAGAGAATCAGAAACAGGAGGATCTTAAGATGAAGAAGAACCGGGAATATCAAAAACTGACTCATGAAAGGTAACATGACGAGAAGTATATGTGCGAGAAGATGTAGGATCATAACAAAGATAACCACTATAACTAGGAGCATAGCCAACAAATATACATGGTGTAGATTTGGGTGAGAGTTTATCCTCACGGGTATCACCCAGAAAAGGATAACACAAACACCCAAACGTACGAAGAATAGAATAATCAGGACGAGAACCAAACAAGATCTCGTAAGGAGAAGAGAAATGAAGAACGGGTGTAGGAAGCCGGTTTATGAGAAACGCGGCTGTAGCAAAAGCATCATACCAAAAACTCTTTGGTAGATGCGCATGAAACAACAAAGCACGAGCAACCTCAGAAAGATGACGGTTTTTCCTTTCCGCCACCCCATTTTGTTGAGGGGTGTAGGGACAGGAAATCCGATAAACAATACCTGACTCAGAAAGATACTGAGCCATCCGTCCTCGAGTAAGCTCAGGTGCACCATCGCACTGTAGATGTTTGATGGTGCAAGAAAACAAATTTTCAACCATAGGTCGAAAATGTCGAAAACAATCAATGGCCTGAGATCGGCAAGTCAAAGGATACATCCATGTAAATCTACTAAAATCATCTATGAATGTAATGAAATATCTATAACCAGACCTGGACAAAACAGGTGTTGGTCCCCAAATGTCACAATGAATCACATGCAAAGGGGTAATAGAATGCAACACAACAGAATCAAAAGGTAATCGACAAGCTTTAGACAAACTACAAGAATTACATGGCTTATTTGAAATTTTATTTTTCAAAGGTAAAGAAAGTCTAGACAAAATAGGATCCGAGGGATGTCCTAATCTAGAATGCCATGTCTCACGCGGTACAGAAAAGGTAGCCGTCAGTGAGTAAAGCTGTCGAGGACTAGCACGCATGTGGTGGAGGACCCGACCCGCAAGCGTCTGAAAAGACAAACCATAAAGTGAGAATATAACCGCAATAGGATGATCAACAACAAGCTGAGTGATCGAAAGTAAGTTCTTGGCTAAGCCAGGAACTACTAAAACATGACGAAGTAATAAAGTGCAAGTAGATAAACGAAGTAAAGCGGAACCGATATGAGTAATAGTAAGAGGTGTACCATCGCCTACAATGACCTGCTCAGAGCCAGTGTAGGGAACCGCATCAAAAACAGTAGACTCATCCATAGCCATATAAGCGGAAGCTCCAGAATCAGGAATCCAAGACTCAACGTCTTGACAAACACTAGCAAAATCGGCATGAAAACCAAAATGAGAATGAGACGGTGGTCGAGCACGAACCTCAGCATGTAATCCATAATGTGGTGGTGCTTGGGCCTTAGCCCAGCTAGAGAAATGGTCAGGCCCAAATTTGGGAACAGATGGGCCTGTAGACGATCCTGGATCTGAGGATGTAGGCCCAACATTAGAAGCTTGCCCAAATGAACTACTAAAACTTGCTGGATGTGGACCAGGCCCAAGAACACCTTTATCACTTGATCCATTAAATTGAGAATAAGGCCCAACATTGAAAGTCGGTCCACTACTCACATTACTAAAACCCGGTCCACCTGGTTCTCCATAAAAACAATACTGTGAACTATCTTCACCATTTACCCCTGAATTGAAAACCCTAGAACCATATGCAGCCATGTTTGCTGAATAACCGCCATAAGAACCACCTTGATTACCACCTTGAAATGACCGATTAACACCATTTCCACCATGAAAAACATTCGGCCGGCCTCTATTATTCCCAAAACGACCACGAGATGAAGAGCCACCATAATTTCTACCACGTCCGCGTCCAGAACCGTTTGAATCTGACGAAGAATACCGAAAATAACAAGTAGAAGCCTTATGTCCTGTTTTTGCACAAATTTGACATATGGTTCCAGAAGGTGAAGCTTGATGAGGGACAGGTATGGTACCTGTGGTGGCTGCCATAGCAACAATCGGAGGACTCGATGCTTGTCTTTGCAGAAGTCTAGCCTCATGAGTAAGTAATCGTGCCCTAAGTTGAGCAAATGATGGTGTAACATCACTATTTTCAATATTCATAACAAAGTTCTCATAATCTGGATTCAATCCTTGCAAGATTTGCATTACTAACATTCGATCTGTAACAGGATCTCCAATAGCATTCAGTGAATCAACTATCTCTTTGGCTTGGTTCAAGTACTCAGTAATGGTTTTTGTTTGTTGCTTCAGCAGATAAAATTGAGTACGAAATTGAGATTGTTTGGCAAGAGCGTGTTGAAGAAATGACTCGGTTATGGTTTTCCAGAGTTGTGATGCAGAGGTGGAGTTTCGAGCAAGATGCATAAACGAAGATGAAAGACTAGAAGTGATGAGAGCCATAACATATCCATCTGTTTGCTCCCAAGCAGTACGATCAGAAGTTCCAACATCAGGAACTGGAACATCTGAATTCAAATATGAAAGCAATCCGAGGGTTTTAAGAACAGTCAACAGTTGATGTTTCCAATTCAGGTAATTTGTGTCATCAAGCTTAATTGATAGAAAATTCACAATGTTAGGTAATGGATTATTATTGTTTGAATGATTTTCGGATGTAGCAGATGAGGTAGTAGAATCTGCCATGGCAGCAGCAGAAGAAATGGAGAAGAAACAGAAAGAAATGAAGAAAAGCAATGGAGAAGAAAAGATAAACAGGTTCAACAATGGAGGTTATCGAAGACTTAGAGGTAAGTCATCGAAACCCTAGAAATGTGGCTCTGATACCATGATGCAACATGGTAATCAGTTAGAGAGAGAGAAAGTTTTAGAGAGAGAAAGTGTTTTTGTATTATGTTATCTTGTTATGAAAATACAAATACATCAAGAGTATATATAGACATACTAAGTGCTATACAGCTGTCATATCTATTAACCAACTCATAACTAACACAAACATAGTGCAAACCAGCTGTCATAAGTATCACTCTAATAAGTTATGATTTTTCCAAAACCAAATTTGGTTATCAGTTTCGGTTATGTGTAAAAACCGAACCGAACCGACATTTACTCAATGTTTTGATTAACTCTATATTATTTAAATCTATTTTTAATAATAATAAAAAAATACATAGAAAGATTATCCTTTCAAGTATTCACTATCGCTAGCCAAAAAAAAAAATATTCAAATTGATCCAACATACGTCATAAATCACCCAAAGGGTTTGATTTCTTAATAATATTTTCCATTAATTCGATCTAAATTCACCCAACAGATTCCATCTTGTCGTGGGTTTTTTTGCCCAACTTTATTGTTGAACAAAGTCTCGATTGGGTTGCCATAAATTTTATAAAAAGCTTCCAACTTTGACTTTTTTTTGTTGTTAATTTGGTGCAAAACCCAATTAAAGGAGTGAGCTTTTGACTTATAGATTCAGTTCAGATACTGAATTTTTGATAGCTATGGAAGCTTATAAGAGATGGGTTCGTAGGAATAAGGAGTATGTTCATTCTTTAGAGTCTCTTGCTAATGTAAGTCTACTTATTATTATTATTTTTTTAATCTTTCATTAGTTTGTGAAAAAGTTATGTGTGGATATGGAATTAAGGAGTGTTTGGACTTGTAGTTAACTGATTATTGTCAATTGTGTGTAAAGTTCAGTTCTTGATTGATAGACCTGGTTATGGTTATGGTTATGATTTTGACTTTTTATATACTTTGGAAACCTGTATCCAAATGCCCAAGTATTGTTTTTTTTAGGGATTTTTTATGGTTATTGCTACATTATTCTATGCCAAGTTTTGTAACCGAGGCGGTTATTTTACGGAGTTGAAATATGCATAATGGAAGTGTGTGTTTATATGTTTTGAGCATAGTTGTTAAAGGCACAAGGCGCACTTAAGGCGCCAAGGGTGAGCCTTGGGCCTTAGTGCAAGGCGCTTAAAAAGCAAGAGCATTTTTAAGCGAGACACACGGTATAAAAATACATTTTTAGGAGTTTTAAACATGTTTTAGGATTCTTTAGGATTAGTTTAGGATGTTGTAGGTTGATTATAAACTTGTTTATTTTTAGGAGTTTTAAACATGTTTCAGGATTCTTTAGGATTAGTTTAGGATGTTGTAGGTTTATAGACTTGTTTAGGTCTGTTATAATTGTTTCAGACCTGTTCAGATAATTGTTGGCCGGAATTATGTTGGAACTTGGCCTGAAAAATGTGCTTGAGGGCCCAAAGGTAGGGCTTTTGAAGCGAAGCAAGAAGGCTGGGCTGAGCCTGAAAAGTGGTCCTAGGCACGCGCCTAAGTGAGCTTTGATAACAGAGGTTTTGAGTAAGAAAGTACATGTAATAAGTGGTAGCATTCTTTAGTATAGATTGATGATTCTTTAATCGATGTTATTTGAATGCCAATGATTGATGTTGTTAGTTACTTAAGTTATGGTCGTGCATTACGGTATTTATCTTTTGAAAATAAAACCTTGTTCGTAAATTGTAAACTAGCGTGGCGTGGATGTTTGGTCTCGAGTAAAATAAGGCAAAATGCATAGTGCGGCCTTATAATCATGAATGCTAATAATGTGTCCACAATGAAAAAAACATATATCTCTTTTTATAAACCAAAATATTTCAAAATTAATTTTGGACAGTGTATATGGTTATGATGTTTCAAGACAAGTTGATGAACCTAGACAAGCTGTAGGTGAAGCTTTAAGAAAATCGTATTGCATCTAACAGTGTCGATCGCAAGTGGAATGCATGATGAGGATGTTTGATGGAAAGTAGTTAATGTCACACAATGATAGAAATTGGATCACACTGTTATGTTAACATATATCAAATGCAAGGTCAAGCGAATGTTAAGAACAATGACAGCTACGATTTTTGGTCAAATGTTAGTCCACCAAAGACCTGCACATGATTGATTAAGAAATAGAATTAAAAAAATGGGAATCTGGAAAAACCATGAAAATATTGCAGTTTTAGTCTTTGGTGAACGTCTTTTTAATATGCAAACGAAAGGCTTGTAAGCAAACTTATGTAAGAAAAAATTTAGAATATCGTTGAGAATAAATAACATTATTAATTTATTATATTTGTTTTGAATTTTGAAAATTTGGTTCCTAACTATATGTTGTCATATATTCAGGGATTGACATGGCTTCTTCCTGAGAGATTTTCCGAGTCAGAAATCATACCCGAAGCAGGTTTTGTGATATTTTGGTAACATTTACCTTCTTTTTTTCACCTAGAAACTTATATAATATATATCTTCGACTAGTTTTTAAAAAGCTTCGATTGAAACAAAATTATTTTATAATCATTTAAAAGTTACTCTCTTGACATATGGAAGTCAAATACGGACATCTAAAGTCAAAGTAGGTTCGTTCTAACATCTTGTATGTTTTTTTTTGTAGTAACGTCGGTATTGGGTATAGTGACAGCTGTCAATGAACATATAATTGAAACAACTCCACCTCATCCATCCCAAACGCACACAAGACCTGCGGAACCATCTTCTTTTCCGTACTCTTTGTTTTTGACTTTAATGAAAGATGTGGAGACTTTGGTTGAAGTTATGGCACAGCATTTCTATGGTGATGATAATAAATGGAACTTCATTGCTGCTACAGAGGCCATCAAGTAAGCAATGCCTGTTTTCTTATTTCAAAAATCACATTTTACTTTCCGGAGTCAAACCTTGTTCTTTCAAGACTCAAAACTTATACATGTCCATGACAATTTTAGCTTCAAGAACTTTCTGTGAGTAGAGGTTTTTATAGTAACTGATTTATTTACCAAAATTTGGTCAATAATGCCTTATGTCCAAGGCTTGATACAAAACCACTATCGAGCCGGGGGTCTAACCGGAAGCAGCCTCTCTATTCCCACATGGTAGTCTTAGCTAATCGGCTAAGAGGTAGAGGTAAGGCTGTCTACATCTTACCCTCCTCCTCAGACCCTACCCGGGCTTTAAAAAGCGCGCCTAGGCGCGAGGCGCATTAAGGCACAGCCTAGGGTGCCCCAGGGCTTTGCGCCGGCCCATTTTCCCAAAGGCGCATAAAAAGCGCATTTTTTGGCATTTCCAGTCGCTTTTGGCCCTGAGGCGCGCGCCTCTCGTACACCATGTATTTTTATGCATAAAAATGTTGTACCTTGTTTTTGGCTTGTACATATAGGTAAAATCATATAAAAACCTTATTTATAGCTATATTTTGGGAAAATGAAGCTAAAAACCTATGGGATATAAATGAGATATATAAAAAAATTATATAATTAGTGCGCGCTTCGGGTACGAAAATCCCACGCTTTTTGCGCTTCGCGCGATGCGCTTAGACCTCGTCGCTTTTGTGCGCCTAGCGCTTTTTAAAACTAAGGACCCTACCTTAGCTTTTGCTATTGGTGGGATTAACTGAGCATGATGACGATGATGATGGTCAAGAATCATGAAAATCAACCTACAATTTTGAAGTTTAAAAGTAGACAGTTTGACTTTATAATGTCAAAATGTTAATCAGGGTACTAGCGAGATTAGCTTTATTGAGAAATAGTGGGTACAAAATGCTGTTGCATGGAGGTGAGACAGTAAATGATGAAAAGGGTCCAAACAATGCAAACCAACCGCAGACTAGTGGACATCTTTTCCAGCAGGGGCGAAATGGTCAGTTCACATATGAAGGAAGAGCTCTCGCTGCAATGAGTAGATTTGGTGAAAGTGCTAGGATGATTTCTGATCCAACATGGTTTCACAGAGCTGAACATCATCAACGTGCAATTATGCCGCTTCCCGGTAACTTTAAACTTCCATTTTTTTTTTTACATTTTTAATTTGCTATTTTTTTTTTTTTTGCTTTGAAGAATATGTTGAAAAAAATTCTTTTTATGGTTACAGAAACCGACATAAAAAGACCTACACTCTTGAGCTTCTTGTCGGAGAAAGGTCTTCCCGGCGGATTATTAATAATGGGGGAGGTGATGTTTATAGCAAGACCGCTCGTTTATGTTCTATTAATAAGAAAATATGGCCCCCGGTCATGGCTTCCTTGGTTTCTCTCTTTGACCATTGACCTCATTGGGATGAGTTCATCGACTACGTTGTTAACCAGTCAAAATGCCCGGAAGCTTCAGTTATCTGATCCCGAGAAGGATGAGGTAATATTTACGTTAAATTTGAACTTAAACGTGTTAAAGGGTATTTTAGACAATTGGCAAATAGTTAACTGTGGCTTAAATAAAACACAGTTGAGAAGACGAAAACTGTTGTTGGCGCTTTACCTTATGAGAGACCCGTGTTTTGGCAAATACACACGGTATAGTTTGTAAATTCATTCTTTTAATGTTTTACTAATTTACAAGATCAAAAACATATTGATTTTGACTCAGAAATTGGTTGACTTTGGTTTTATTTTTTTCAGGCGAAGATTGGAAAGCACCGAGAAAACATTGGAACATGTCCCTGTTATCGGATTTCTTGCAGGTGTGTTTGCGCAATAAAACTAATCATCAGTGAATAAGCTAAAGTTACCATGATACTCGTTTGATTAACATAGATTTTTTTATAAAATTCTGTTGATAGTTATTCTTTTAACTTTTTTTTTTTTTTTTTTTTTTTGCAGCAAAGCTGATCGAGCTTTTGGTTGGAGCTCAAACGCGTTACACATACATGTCTGGTTCTTGAGAGAAAAGAAACAAATTGGTAAGTTGTATGTTTGATGTGTATCATTGGAAGTTTGATGTGTATGCAATTGCAATTTTTCTCATGAAGTTGGAAGATGATGATTTTATGGAATAATGATGTTTCATTATCTTGTTTAAGGTAATCCTATGATATTTGTATATATTTATATTTGATCCATTGTCATTCCTATCTGTGGTACCGCCCCCGAATATATACACATACAATACAAATATACATGATAAATAAGAAACGGTAAAAAAACGCATGCTGCCAATAGTGTTGTGCCACGTGAATGTCGGTGGGTAACCCCAACCTACCTTTGTAAATGAGGTAGTTATAATGTGACGGGATTGAACTGCGAAAAGTATTATTAGTAATAAAAACAATCCAGCAAGAAACTAGGTGAATGCACACTTCCTTTATAACAGATTTCAAGTCACCCAGGTGAACCCGTCTATTTCCCATGGTACAATAGCCTAAGCAGATAGTATTGTCGGGGTTAACCTAGCACATGAAAGACTACCTGAAACAAGAGCTTGCAAGTCTGAAAAGTTTAGTAAATTGTTAAGGTTTGTGTGTGAGTTTAGAAACCTTCATTTTATTTTATGTGTTTAGTATCTTAACCAGCTACTCATGCCTGGCATATATAACTCAAAAACGAAATGATTAAGAGATTCATAACTGGCCATAAATGTTTTCCCAATTCAATTTAGAATTCAATGGAAATGAATTTGAAATAATGAATTCTTAATAACTGTAGAATTTAAACAGTCTACACTAGTTAACCAAGTCTAGCCACAGGATCGAGCTTTTGTCGAGATTTTTTCAATCGAATTTCGAGTTGCGAGCTTTTTGTACACCCCTGTCCACGTATTTCATGAACGGATAACTTGATATAACTCAACCAAAAAGCTATTCTACTTGTTTATCTTAAAAAATAATTGCATATGAGAAATTATACATACTAATATATTGATTGAATGTTAACTCATTTCATTAGATTAAACGGTGTGGTTGATGGTGGTTGACGGACCAACCATCACCACCACCCGACATGTAAGCCACCACGTAAGACGTCGGGCCGGGTCATTACCGCTTGACGGGCCTAGGGGTGGTTGACGGAGAAGCTAGCGGCAAGGAAGAAGAAGAAGCTAGCCCCACTAATTATGAGTTTATGACCACCGTCTTCAACGTCCAATTTTGGACGGATTGACCGCGTTTGGACCGGCCGGGCCGGTGTTAGCCGCATGATGACGGGCTAGCCATAAGGATGCCGCCCTCACATCGCATAGTCTTATATTTTAGATTATGTGACATACATATTCAACAATCTATACATCAATGTTAACACGAATACCAAACCAGCATTTAAGAAGTAATTAAGTCTGGAAAAGCATCTTAAATGGTCCCACTCAAGCAAATGGTCCTGAAACTGAGTAAATTAACTTGAATTCCCATACTAACTAGATTTTTTTTAAAGGCCCCATACTAATTAAGGGCATGTTTGGATAAACTTATTTGAGGCAAAAAGGACTTTTTGTTAAAAAGGACTTATTAACTTATGACTTTTTAAAAAGGAGTTTTTAGAAAAGTGTTTGGATTAGCTTATGTGGTGGGAAAAAACAATAAGTTGATAAGTTAGTTTGTAAAAAAGTGTTTGGTTTAACTTATTTAGGTAAAAGGACAAAAAAGGGTATAAGGAGGGAATGTGTAAGGATATAATAAGGGCATGTAGGTAAATAACAATCAAATAAGTTATAAGGAGGTTCAAAAAGTCACTCCTCCCTTACTTTTCCAAAACAACTTATCATAAGCAAACAAAAAGTTAAAACAAAAAGTCATTTTCCTTTTGCCAAACACTTTTTGCAACTTATTAACTTTTTGGAAAAGTTATAAGTTATAAGAAGGTGGAAATAAGGAGAGCCAAACATGCTGACTTATAAACTATTGAGATAACAATAAGATCATAATTAATAATTAATAAAAAATATATATATATAAATATATCTATTAGCAACTTTATAATACCTTTTTTAACTACTCATGAGGTGGTCTTTTAAAATTTATATTTCCTCTAAAGGATCTAATATGTTATTCTTTTTTGGGGAGAGGAGTTATCCACTCAACCGATAATTTTTTTTCAACTTTTAAAATAAAAATAATATGTTATGCTAGGATTTTATATGATTCCGTCAAATATCGGTGATCTTAGTAATAAACTTTTGTGTTAAACTTGTCCTTTGAGGCTCTCATCACAAACAAGATCTCAAACTCACCTATAAAGAGATATGAAATGCCAAATAGTCGATTACAATTGTATCTATTATATATTTAATTTTAAATTATTTAATACACTTAGTTTCGAGTGAACAAGCGGGTTTAGACTAAATTTCAATAAACAAGTAGGTTGTTTTTAACCAACAAGCAGTCAAGCAGACATAATATAAATGAAGCCAAACCTACTAGCAAGGCGTTAGAAGGCAGCCAAAATCACCATTGAACGTCAAGAAGCTATAAAATATTTACATCAGAAACCTATCAGGTTCAGTTCCTTCCAGCGAGCACGAACCTTCAAACAAAAGTAAGTACATTATTCCTTTATCTCTTCAAGCAGGGTGGCAACAGGGATCAAGTGCTTCTCGTACACTCAATCATCTAGAGCGTCATTATAAATTAGTTATAATGTTCATGGAGATGGATTGTTTTTGTTTTTTATTTTTGTCCCCAACGGCTTTCAACAAGTCCAATACTAAACTACACAACACTAACCCTGGGATTGCTACCCAACACGGCCGGCTGGGAGGGTGAGCCGGGTGGTCACCGGCTCCGGGCCCGACCCTTAAATGGGCCTGAACGTTTTTTTAAAATATGCGCATAAATATATTAAATTCTATATTTAGGATATATATTTGTGTTTTATACATTAAGGTCTTGTTAGAGGAGTTGGAAAAACCTTGTTAATTTAATATAGAGGTCTCAAGTTCAATTCTTGGCTCTAGCACTATACTCAATTTTTTTATAATTCATTCCTCTTTACAAAATTTTGGGCCAAAATTCTTTTTCGCCCAAGGCACAATTTTTTTTTTGACGTTTTCGGAGACGGCCCTGCTACCCAAACACCCACAATCCACCCATATATGCTTGGCAGCAACACAGTTAACCAGTAAGTGTTCAACCGATTCCTTAGCATATCCACATCTCACACATCTTGGGTTAAAGGTTTAGACTTTGGATACCTTTCCGGTTCAGCTCATTGATTTTAGGAAATCCATTTGACATAGCCTCCCGATGAAAAAAATCGAGAAATGGATAAATCAATTAGGTATTAGTATCACATCACATCTTCTATCATACCCGATCTAAACTCGTGAACATAACATCATACATCATAACTATAATTATTCAAACAAAACATTAAGTAGCAAAAAAAAGTAGTTAAGTTTGTTTTTTTTTTTTTTTTTTTAATTTCAACTTCTTTCACTCCCGGACAAAAAAAATTACATTAAGATAACGGGCAGGCGGGCAACAAGCTGCGCCGCTAACCCTTTCTGAATAGCAAATCCTAATCTACTAAAAACGTAACCCTGTCCACCCGAAGCCGAGACACTACTATGAATAACCCGTTGTACCCTGGTCAGGAAACGGGTAGCCTTTGGTGCCAATAAGCCAAAGGTATCAAAAGCCAATGGTACAAAAACGTGTTGTTCTCCTCGCAGAAATAATAGTTAAGTTTATAAATATTACAAATCGTTACTACACGGAATACGAGACTGGATAGGCGGAGGAGCACCATGCTATGCTAACCCGCGTGCATCTATCTATGGACCCACAAAAAAAAACTAAAAATTACAAAATAAAAAACATCCAATGAAAAACATCCACGTGTCTAAGCCCTACAAAAGTGTCCATAACCCCATCCCGATTGCGACACATGGCAAACTTCGTTACCGTACACTTCATTGCTTTGCTGCGCAGGTGGGTCCCACCTTTTAACGCGCATAATATCAACGGTTTTAAAAACAAGTGGCCCACCGATCCACCAAAAGTGGTCCTTTATCCGGGGTCCACTTATGCACCATGACCGTGGTCCCACCACATTTACCGTAGACCCCACCTACACCCAATTCCTCCCCACCTTGTGGACCCCACTTTACTCTTACCCTTCACTCACGTGCTCACGTTCTTGACGATAATCATACAAAAATAATTTTTAAAGAAAATAAAAAGGATGAATTAAACATTGAAATTTGAAACTAAACAAGTAAACATTAAAACTAAGCAAGTAATAAACATTAAAACATGTCTTGTTAATGGTCGGAAGGTGTACGATGATGTGGCTGAATGAAATGGAACTCTTTTCTCACCACTTGAGTTGCTGACGTGGCGGTGGTATTTGAATTTGTTGTGTTATTAGTTGATGATGGTTTTTGTTGTGGTTGTGCAGATGAGAAAAAGGAGATGGGTGTGGGTGGTTGAAACGCCCAAAACGCTGTCGTTCCGTTCATGGGTATGGCCCATACCGGGACTAAAGATTGTGGTTGTACCATGGTTGTTGTTAGAGGAGCTAGAACGGTTGTGGTGGTGGTGGTGGTAGTCGAAGATATGTTTTCAATATTTTCGATATTTTCGATTCGATTAATATCGAAATCGGAAGGGAGTTTTCTTTTTTTATCGGTTGTGGTGGCGGTGGTGGGGATTTTAAGGGTGCCGTTAACTGACGTGGCGATGGCGGGGATAGTACCGGTGCCAGTGGCGGCAATTATGGACGGTTCGGCGTGTTTTAGAAGCCATTGGATGGTTTCACCGTCGGACTTATGGCCGAGCTCTCTAGTAAGTTGAAATACCCGCGCGGCACAAGTAGCCGGCATTCGGATTCTTCGGCCTCGGCCTTCCACTTTTGTATGACGGTCTTTAGTGGAAGACCTCTTTGCCTGCCCCGCCTGTTGAGATGTTATAACAGGCGGGGCAGTTTGAGTTGTAATATTAAATTTTTGTTCAAGTTGTTGTTCAACAACCGAAGGTTCCGTCTTTAATTGAATAAGAGGAACCTCGGTTGTGGACGGTGGTGGTGGCGGTGGTGACGATTGAGAGTACATGGTGGTGGTGGAGACAAAATTGGAAAAGGAATGGAAAAGGTTAAGTTGTGATTCCCTGAATTCAAGAAAGAAAGAGGGCGGGGATTGGGTAAATGATGGTGAATAACGGGGGCCCCAAGATTTGGACCACCATACAAATTACAAGGCCATTCTTTAATTGTGTGGGGACATGTATGAAACATGTTCGATCAAATGCCCCACCCAAATTTTACACTCATAAACGACGAGTGTCCTATGAGTTGTAAAGTTGAAAATATCCATACTCTCTAGAAACTCTTTTGATGTCTGGTTTCTTATTAGGTATCTTATTATTATTGTTACTTTGAAGTGTAATTGTTAAATCTCAATCACCTATGATAAAGCTTTTTTCATTAAAAAAATAAAGATAACTTTACCGATATTTGGTTTTTTAATTGCATGTTAAAAGAGTACAATACCATGGAATGCTATTATTTATAACTAGCTGATTACCCCGGGAGGGTCCCGGGGTTGAAAAATCTAATTTTACGTGATAACCTATTACAAATGGCTCAAGTTAACTAACCACAAAATCTCTCAATCATTGCATGTTCATAATATTCTAATCAGTAATAACTCATATTTTTTAATCTAAAACCTAATCAGTAATCATCTAAAGAATCACTTATGTAAGCTACAACTATTCAAAAATTCATCACATCTCTCTAATTTCTCACATTCTAATGGCTCTTATAATTCCTAACCTAATCAACTAAACAAACACTTAAGTTAAAAGTTGTAACCATTGCATCTCATTATGTCACGTGGCATAATCAAGAGATGGTTGAGGCCACCATTGAACGCCACGTCAGCAACTATCAATATTCCCGAGAGTGTCCCGGGATTGAAAAATATAACCATTCTAATAATACTAATACTAATGGTAATAATTATTACTCTTGTAATTAAATAAATAAAAAAATAATCTTGCTATAAGCTGACACCATGTGTTGCAGTGTTGCGCGATTCTTTCTCCTAGCTTCTCTTGATGAAGTATACCTAGTAAAATTCCAATGATAACATGGTGATTGGGCTGATTTTCAACATCGTAGATAAGAACGTGGTTTAAAAGAAAAAACATGATTAATGAATAACATGAACACTTTGTGTGTTTTTTTTCCTGTACGAACGAAACCCTACAAAAAATAGTTGATTTTTTCTCCGTTTTTTATATAGCACTATGGTACTCGTTTGAAAGATAATAAAACGCTCGTTAATTTGGTGTAATTTTTTTCTTTAAAAAATCTCGTATATAAAAGATATAAACGTTTAAAAATTATGGGAGGAAATATGTGAGAGAAAATTTTAAATTTATTTTTAAATTCTTTTTTTCCTAAAATAGCTCAATTTAATTAAAAAGGGAAATAATTCAAAAACACTAAAATCTTTGAATTATGATGCCACGTGGCAGTTTCATGGAGAGGTTGAAGGCACCATTGCATGCCACGTCAGCAATGTTCAATTCTTTTATATATTAATATATATTAGACCGAGTTTGGTTATTCAGCCTTGTGTTACTTGGATTTTATGATACCCAACTGTCATAGTTTTTGTAGCATGTAATATATATATATTTTATCTTACTATCTCGAACTACTAAGAGTGTGTGTAGTGATGGGGGTTATGTGAGAGTTATGGTATTAAAATATTAAAAAGTAATAGAAGGGGGCTTATGTGGGGGTTATGGAAAAAGAGGGTGTAGTGGAAAGGGGAGTTATGAGAGGGTTATAAATGATTGGATAATCATTGTTTTTTTATTATTATTATTATTATTATTATTATTATTATTATTATTATTATTATTATAACCAACCCAACCATCCCTTACCTTTAGTTCTTCTTCATCCTCCTCCTTCAACCCTCTTCTTCATCCTTGCCTCCTCATACCTGCCTCCAACCCTCTTCTTCTTCAATCTTTTTCCCCCAATTCCCAAACCCTAATAATAATAATAATAATAATAATAATAATAATAATAATAATAATAATAATAATAATAATAATAATAATCTACAAAACCCGTATATGAACGCAATTTTACCCGATCCAGTTTGACCTTCAATTTCCAATTCGTCTTCTTCTTCATCCATCGATCCCTTCCTACAAACCTACTTTCTACAAAAACCCATCTAAAAGATTTGTTCATCTTCTACATAATCAGCAACCATGGGTAATAATAATAATAATAAAAACAATGCTACACAAAACGCCCGCTATCACCTTAACCTGCAAGCTCAAAACGCCCCCATAGCGCCGGCGGGGGCGGTGTTCCCCGGCGCTATGGGTGGTTATAACGCCCATAACGTTTGCCACTACACACCCTAAAGAACATTGAGGGTTATAGACTTTTAGATCTTTAAATTTGTATAATTAGTTAAATAACACATAAGATCTTTTTATCAAACGGGCCCATCAATAATGAAATTGTGGTTCCGTGTCTAATAAAGGATAATGGTATGTCAACATTTACAGTACGAACAAAAATATGTTTTTTTTTTATTTTTGCTTTCCAAATGTAACTGTTATTTTTAAATCAAACATTCACACACACTCTTGTTTTGTATTTTTGACTAGATAATTTTGTTTTTCATATAGAAAATGATACACTATTATTAGCTTCTTTTTTTTAATGTAAAGACTAGTTATTTTACCCATGTCTTGTGACGTGAGTCAATTTGGTTTTTCATGTTAGCAGTGAAAAATTTTGACTCGAAACTTCAGGGGTCGGAAGTCACCGGGAGGGTTGGAAGTCATTAGTTTTGGGGGGTCGAAAACCAGTTTCGGGGGGTCGAAACCTTATATATCAAAAAATTTCTATACGAATACTATATAATCGAAACATCTGAGCGAGAATTCGTAGGGATTGACCGCCCCTCCCCGCCCCTTAAAAGGATCGCCACTGCATGTTAGTAAGAGAAAAGCACTAAAAGGCAAAATACTGAATGGAACAAAGTGAATAGTGAATGGAAGGAAGGGGTTCGTGTTTAATACATATGTAATGTTATATACTAGTAACACAATAGATGTATAAAATGAAAATTATCAAAACAATGTTATTTATCAAGAGTTTTCAAAAATACCCCTTGAATTTTAGTTGTCACAAAAGCGCAAGCTAAGTTTTAGCCGACATTCACAAGAGCGGGTTATTAGAGTAAACATAGGTTTTTCGTTTATTGTGAGGCCGAATGGTATGGAATAAAGCCTCCATGCGCCACGTAGGGAATGTGCTCTAACTAACCCACATTTTGACACCCATGGTGTGGTTTAGCTGCATGTTAAAAAACAAAAACAAAAAATGAAATCTAATTGGCTCATTCATGGCGGTTCCCATGCATCACACGGTTAATGCTCGTGAACGAAATGGTGGAGGTGTTGATGGCACTCATCTTTAGCTATGGTGGGATGGTGTTGCTTTAAAGGCTGAAATGTTGATGGCATTCCCTTTTTACCATAAAGCATTGTGTGGACACGTATAATTAATTATTTACTACTTAAGCATAACTAGACCTTAGCTTAGCTCATTGTATCCTATTCCCTTTTACCACAAGTCTGGTTTTCAAATCATGAACAACTTATCTAGCTTAGCTCATTGTATCCTATTTCCTTTTACGTCAGTGGACTCTATCATACGAAAACCTACAAAGATTATGAGGTCACTTGCCCATATGTTCACTAAGTGATCCCGCGCGGCCACCTTTGATCATGCCCACCTTGTCGCTAATGTTGTGTTCATAGCTTATATTGGTGATTGGCTAATTTGATCGTGAGGTGATCCTTATATGTCATTTGTGATAATAACATCAATTATTTATGGTGTGATCAAGATAAGATTTTGTGTTTTTATCGCCTTGTAGGTTTTTTTTCTATAATGTAAAATTTGTATTTGACGGGACTTTAAATATGCAATTCATTTTATCATGTTAAAAGATAATCACCCAACAAGAGATTGGTGATCGGGTATAAAGGAAGGGTGTAAATACCTCAAACATACTAAGGTGTTGTTTGTTCTTGAAGAGGTAAAAGGTCTGCAGTCTGCAGACCACATCTGCAGGAGAAGAGGTGGATTAAAGGTCAGCAATCTGCAAGAAGAAGACTGTTTGTTTTTTAACATTTGCAGGCTGCTGAAATTAAAAAAAAAAAAAAAAACTGATTTTTTAAAGCAAACAGATCTGAAAATACTAAAAAAAAAAACTGAAAGTAAAAAAAACCTATCTACAATAATCAGATTTGAAAGTGTTGTTATCCTAAAACCAAAATCTAAACACATCTTGTCATGAACACTAAAAAAATATCTAAACACGGATTTAAAAACAAAAAAACAAAATCTAAACACGGATTTAAACACGGATTTGTTATCCTAAAACCAAAATCTAAACAGGGATTTAAAAAAAAAAAAAAAAAAAAAAAAACTTACCTTTGCTTTCGTGCAGAGCTGCATAGCGGGAGGACAGAGGGGTGCATGGAGACAGAGGAGGAGGGAGGAGAGAGGGCGGAGGGAGAGAGGGCAGAGGGAGAGAGGGCGGAGGGAGGAGGTACAGATCGATTGGTAGGAGTTGGCTGCTAGGGTTTTCCTATGGTGGAGAGGAATAAGGGGTTTTTTAAAGTGTTTGAGAAGAAGAGATGTGAAGAGAATTGTTTATGTCTGCACGAAAAAGAGCTTGGGAAGATCTTTTCATCTCTTATGTCTTCTAAAAATCAAACGATCTGCCCGCCTCTAATGTCTGCCCGCGCCTACGCGGTGTAGACATAAGAGGTTAGAAGCTCTTCTAACTAGAAAACAAACACCACCTAATTTTCCTTTTTAAAAATTGGATACACGTAATAAACAAAGCTACACAGAGTTAGATACCTCATACATAAGGGGAAGAGATAACGTATATATGAACCTTAACGTGAGAAGCGTAGGAAGAATTCTCAGCCCTTAGATTATAGGCATGATGGTAATTAACAACCCTAATCATGGTCGGCAGAATCTAACCAGGGTAAATTAGGAAAAAATGTTAAAAAGTTTTTCAAATCGAAAGAACAGACCTAATTCGAAACCTAATTTTTCATCGTTTCAATTTGATTAAACGTTCAAAATGATTACACAATCAAAATAACTAAAAACATTCGATTACAATTAACGAAAACGTAAAAAAAACAGAGTTTTACACTGGGACGATTAATCATACGAAAAACATACAATTATGAATAAATGCTCGTAATATTTGTCAAATACTTTCGATTTTGTTTCAATAAGTATGATTAAACATAAAAATTAGGTTAAAAAAGTTGCAGACAAAAAAGACGATGTTGGTGATAACAGAGTGTTTTAAACGCACATACATTATTTTAAACGCACGTTTTAAATGTTTAGATGCACTTGTTGTAGAATTTAAACTCACATGCCTTGAAATGCACGTTGTAAGTGTTTGGACGCACGTTGTAAGTGTTTAGACGCACGTTAAAAAGGGAATGTATATTTAAAAGCATGTATATAAACGCACCTTAGAAATAAGGTGCGTTTGTTTTCTCATTCTCACCATGCTTGTGAATAAGCATGATCATGCCACACCCAAGCATAACCATGCTCATTCCTGATCACAACCATGCTTGTGAATAAGCATGATCACGCTTGGATTTTGTCCAGACAAAATAGAAAATAGACGCACATGTATACTCTTAAACACACTTACAAAAACAATGCCACCAGATACTCATTTCCATAAACGCACGTTTAAAAAACCTTGATTAACTATAAACACACGTTATGTATCTTCTTCTTCATTATACCATTACTGATAATCAAAATTCCATCATCTAATCTTTCTATCTGTACAATACATCCATGATCCTTGATTTTGATTAACAACATATAATCAAGATGTAAACCTAAGTCAATCATACGATCATCCCTAGTAATCAATCGTTAAAAAAAATGTTGGTCGAATGAAAAAACAGAGCATAATTATAATCGTATAAAGTTATTGTTAATTGAATCGTAAATTGAATAGATCGTCAATCGAAAATAGTTAGTCGATCATGAATTGAATCTAAGACGTGAATTGAACTGTGAATGATTGGATCAGAGATTAACGTAACAATAAAAGGACTAAATTACCCTTTTTAATCAACTAGGTTTAGGTTAAATAAACCTAACTATGGTTTCCAGGTGTCATTCCCTGGTTGCTTCCTACACTTCTCACGTTAAGAAAACTTTGTATCGTATAATTTCTCCATACATAAGTCTAATACATTAGGCCATGGGGTATACTCTAACATATGTAGTGTTAAAGGTGACATGGTATGTTAACTTGCATTGTACACCACTCCCTCCTTGTGTTAAAGGGTGTTAAAAAGGTTATGTGTTAACATGTTAACATGGTGTTAAAAGTCTACAATAATTTTTTTCCTTTTATGAACCTAAAACTACTAAAAATATATGATTAGGTGAAATTGATGAGATTAAGCCATTTCCTTAGGGTGAAGTGGAGTCAAATGAGAAAAAATGGATGATGTAACATCTAAGTGGAGTTAAGAAGGGTTAAAGTATACCATAAGGCCTTATGTGTTTTACTTTCAATCAAATATCTTGTTTACAAGATAACTGATAGCTGATTTGACGGGGCTTTAAATATGCAATTCATTTTATCATGTTAAAGAGATAATCACTAAACAAGAGATTGGTGATTGGATATAAAGGAAACAGTGTAAATGAGTTGAAGCCCTATATCAAGTCAACTATAAGACTTTTGTTTAACAAGCCTAATTCAAGCACCCAATCCAATATTAATCTATGTATAGTGTACACATAAATCGTATGTGATACCGCATATCCCATTCCCCAACTCGAATATCTTGAAGCAGTGCCGACCTCATTGCTTATGGTTGTTCATGAGTAGAGTCGAGCAGAACCGAGCCGAGTTAGGGCAAGTGCGAGCTTAAATCGCTTATAAACCAAGCCGACTTAGATTTGAAGCCAAGCCGAGAATCTATGCTTAAGCTTGGCTTGGCTTGGATTTAGAAAGAAGTTTATATATATATATATATATATATATATATATATATATATATATAGGCTAAGTATCCACAAGAAACCCAAAATTTTGAAGAAACTCCCACAAACTCAATTAGTGGACACAATTCAACCACATCATCTCACTACTTTTAAACCTGGAAGGGTATAATGGTCATTTTATCATTCCCACTTTTTTTTTTTAATTTTTGAATCACATCCCCTTCTATAAATTAGAATACTCTCTCACCACAACTTTCACCACCACTTTTTAATTGTTAAAGATCTAATCCAAGCAGGAGAAACAACCACCGTGTCGTTAGTCCACCGCCCACTGGCTTACCTCCGTCGCCACAGCCACCACCACCGTGTCGTCAGTCCCGACCACTCTTCCACACCCCCTACCTGGCCATCGAAGCAGGAGATACATATTCGTATCTGTATACATCCATTTATTATGTGAACAACCTAATCTACAAATCGATGCAAGCAACATGAATAATTACGAACATTATGTTAAAGAGGAGGAGATGAAGATCGACTCATCTGTGGTAATTAAATGATATTCCTTTTTATATTCATCTATTCAAACTTGTTTGTGTTTTTTAATAATATTTCTTTTTATATTACCAATGCTTATCCAGATTTTTCTTGTAATTAAACAAGAAAGTGGTTCAAGTTGAATAATAATAATAATATATATGAGCTAATGATAAGTTTTGGAGAGAAGAAGAAAACTTTGTTTGGTGAACCGGTTTATTGTTTTGAGGGCGGCGCCGGTTTGTTTTGTTGTTTATGAAATAAAGTTGTTTGATATACCTCTGTTTCAATTTATATCTTATTTAAAATCAAATTTTCATATATTTGTTTAGATTTAAGGTGGTTTTTTCTTAACTCGTATTATTTAAAATCAATGTTTTCAATTTATCATTATTTAAAATCAATGTTTTCATATAAAATCTTGTATTCCAGTGACTTCCCATGAAAACATGAGTGTTTGATATATTTTTAGTTCATTATTATTATTATTATTATTATTATTATTATTATTATTATTATTATTATTATTATTATTATTATTATTTTCGTCTCCTTCTTAAAGATTCCAATGTACTCAAGATTTGCTTAGCTTGTTAAAATTGATCCACTTATTGGAAATGTCATTTGTCATGTAACTCCGTTATGACTATTGTTTGGGAACATGGTTTTTGGTAAATGGTGATCACCAAGTTTTGATTTTTTATGAACGGCGAGATCGGTCAATTTGTGAATATCATTATTATTATTATGAGTTTTTTTTTAAATAAAAAAGTAGTGAATTTTAAAAAGTAAATTCATATGGAGTGTGTGCAATGGTACTAAGAAGTTGTTTGGTAATCGTGTTTACATGTAGGTAGCATACCTTAACACGTAGGTTTACATATTAATTAACCTTTTTTATATGTTATTATTATTAATATGTTTTTTTAATCAAAATTAGTGAATTTTAATGTCTCTTAACATATGCAACAATATGTCTGTTTCGTATGTAACAACAGAACCAAGTTGGTATAAATTACCTTCTGATTTTTTTACCATATATTAATTAAAACAAAAGTCATTAATCATGAGATCAAATCTATGTTTGCGTCTGTTTCGTATGTAACAGCAGGACTAAGTTGCGTATGTTACACATCTATGCAGTTATATAACGTTCCTTCTAAGTTAAGTTTGATAATCTTGATAATTAAATGGACAAAACAATGTTTGTTTGTTTCAGTTTCGTATGTTTTTTGTAATCCAGATGGTTAACATACGTTAAGACCGGGGGGGGGGGGGGGGGTTTACATGTAAATTGATGATTTTTGTTTTATTTTTGCAGGTGAGCATATTTTTTGCATTAAAGATGAAGATGATTATCAAGGATGAAGTGTAGACATTTTTTTTTTTTATTTATGATAGGTTTTTTTAGCATTTGTTGATTTGTAATGACCGTTTTGTTTGTTTTTAGCACTTTGTAAGAAACAATGCTTGTGTACATTTGAATGTTTTTTGATCTATAAAGTTTTTAATTGATTATATACAATCTGTGCAATTTTAACGTACGCAACACTGCATATGTTACATATGTAACATGACGTGCTGACAGATTTAGGACCATGGTCACAAAAGTATGAGAGAGATGATGTGACATGTGTCAGGTCAACTTGTCATAAATGCTTTTTCAGAAAATGTCATTTGACCCTTTTGCCCTTTTTTTTGTCATCTAGTCTATTAAAGGTATTAAATTTAAATCAATAATCATGAATAAAATGTGGACCATTGATCTAGTTTGATCAATGGTTCTAAGAGAGTTTAGTGGGTTTCTTCAATTTAGGAGGGTTTTTATTTAATCCTTCCCCTATATATATATATATATATATATATATATATATATATATATATATATATATATTGGTTTTATAATTGAAATATTATTAATTTTAATACTTGTTTTCAAAATTTAATAATCTAAAATATTATTTGATAGTTTAAAAAGAACAAATTTAAGATAAATTCAACTTAATGCATTACATGACAAAATTAAGTTCAACTAGATATAAAACAAGCTTCAAATTTTAAAGAAATGCAGTATATATTCACTAGCATCCTATTTAACACTAAAATATATTTCACTTTTAAATACATGTAAATAATAACCATTTTTTATAATATATTATAAATATGTAAAAATAAATATATTGTAAGTAAAACAATCCGAGCTAGACCGAATAGAGCTAATAAGCGAGTCAAACCGAGATAATCTGGCTCGTTACAAACCCAACCAAGCTAGGATCACTTTCTAACCGAAATGAGCCGGCTTGGCTCAGTTTCAAACCGAACCATATCAAGCAACCGTACACAAGACTATTGCTTGACGAACAAGACAATTCCTCAGCATTTATGGGCCCAAAATCGAAGCCTTTATGTACATACGATAGGCCTGCTTTTAATTTCTCTTCGTTAACCTGCTTATTTCGCAATCGTTCTATGTTCTATCTCTCACTCACAATCGATTACTGTTTGGTGAGAGTATTTATCTTTTGATTATGTATTTATCTTTTGATTTCTGTGAATTGATTATGAATTTATGATTGACTCATCTTCACCTACTTCTGATTGTGTAAATTTCTACTTGAAAGTATGTTAAATTTCTAAATATGTATATTTCTAATGAATTTGTTATCTAATTTTTATGTCTGCAACGAATAATGACATGTGGGTGAGCATTAATATTTCTCTCCGTTTATGCACACCACCTGTTTGATGAAATGCTTTTATTTAATTGTTATTGGTTTTCATGTCCTAAACTTTTAGAATTCATAACTTAATTCTAATTATTAATTTTCCTGGTCATCAAGATAGGAACTACCTATGTTGTAAATGGAATATAAAGAATGCTGCTTGTTAATCATGTATATGTGTTGTCAAAAGAAAAAAAAAATTTAACCTGCTGTTAATAGAATAGATTATGAATTGGTAACAGATATGGTTATACGTTGTTACATGGCGCCTTTAAAGGCTAGACTTTCGTATCTTCATTCTGTAATTTATACTTCATTTTTATGATAACTAATACGTTGTTTATGATCGGTTCCGACCGAAGTCTGACGGTCCGACCGGAACCTGGTACGCGTTGTTTCTTAACTTTTAAGTACGATGTTAATACTGTATGTTAATTTTGTAATATGTAAACTCTAAAGTATGAGAAAAGAGTGCTAATATTATGCAACTGTTAATTGCTTCGTCTTTAAACCTTATGAATGAATCTATCCCACAAATAATATTCCGTCTTATCTTTCTGCTCTTTTGTGATTACCCTTTTAAGAAAAAATGAAACTTTTGGACATTGGTACACAAGGTGTTCGATATAGTGCTCCATATAATCTTTACAATATGTACTGGTGTTAAACATTTTATTAATATTGCATTAGCCTTTGCAGGAGAAATAAGTGGCTGCTGAAATGGATGCTGTACCGGAAAACATTGTTAGGCCTTTCTTTGTTGTTGCAAATTGCTCTACTTTAGATGAATCTTTAGAGAATCTTGTAGAATTAGCTAGAACAAGCGATGGACGCGCCGAACTTGCTTCCAAGAATATGCTTACCACAACCCTTAAGCTATGCCAATCAGTATCATATACTTCTAGTGGTGGCACTCTTTTGTTAGCCCTTAAACTCACCAGAAACTTATGTGCTGGAGAATTGCGGAATCAGAATTCGTTTATCGAACAGAATGGAGTTGATATAGTTTCGGATATTATCGGTGCTAAAGAAGTTGTAAATGATTCAAATTATGGGATGATTAGGATGGGGTTGCAAGTTCTCGCGAATGTTTCTTTGGCTGGGAGTGAACATCAGATTGTCATTTGGAATCGTGTTTATTCTATGGAGTTTGTTGAGATTGCGAAGGTAAGACGAAAAGAGACGTGTGACCCTTTATGTATGATTGTTTATGCTTGTATTGAAGAGAATCAAGAACTGCTTGACCAGTTATGTTCTGATCATGCTTTGCCTCTTCTAGTGGAAATTGTTTATACTGCTTTGGCAGGTAACTTTCTTGTTTTTTTTCTTTTGTTTTGGTTCTCGCGGTTTGCACCTTATTTTTTGAACCATATATTGTTGTTCAGTGACTATTTCAAATATCTGCTTACCCCATGCTTCAGTTAACAATTGATTGCCAATTGATAATGCTTACACAACTTGTGCTCATCAATCAGTTTTTTTTTAAATCAACTCAAGTGTTAATTTTCTGATCCTTATCACTTACCGGTAGATATGGCAAAATAGACGGGCCCTGCGGGTTGAGCAATGGACCAAATACAGTAATTCTTTGGTATGGGTCAGGCTGGGTTGAACCATGAGTCCATGACACCTTTTTATCTTCATATTCTTGAAATTTCTTACACACCTATAGTGTATATTGTGACTAGTGTAGTCGTAATATTTTAATAATAATCTGACACTTTGAAGATAATGATTTCGGTGGTTTTATACGTTGGAGGTACCTTTTGCCACCTTCTGTAATGAGTAAATTTAAATGGGACATAAATATTAGTTACTACAAAAGGAGTGAATGAGTTTTCGAGTCATTGTACCTGTAGTTTAATTGCAATTATCTTGCAGGCTTTGCAAATATGCAAAAAAAAAGTAAAATAAAAAATGCTATAGTTATCGGTGAGCAATTCTAACGCTCAATTCTGTTTCTTTTCTTTATTTCTGCAAGCACAGTGATTAGTTTGCTGCAAAACTACAAGTATTATGCTTAAAAAACAAAAATTACTCCTTAAATAAGTCATCAAATTTTGTTCTAAGATGTTTAAATAATCTTAAGGTTTTGGTTTAATGTTAATTTCTTATTTATTTATTTTCATTTTTTTGCAATGCAACAGTTGGGTTAGGAGAAAATTGGCTGAAGCTGATTCTTACAAAAGCGTGCATTGAGGAATCTTACTTCACACCCCTCTTCTCAAAATTGCAGCATGAAAGTAGCGAAAGTAGTTCACCCCAAATGCATACATACACGCAAGCTCAATCATTTTTGTTAAGCATCCTTTCCGAGATGATAAACGAGCAATTAGAACATATTACACTTTCCAAGGTCTTCGCGTTTGATGTTTTAAAGATTCTAAAAACCTCTCTTGGTGTTCTTAATTGTGTTTCGCGGCCAGAATCAGGACTTCCAACTAGTTCTCCTGACATTAATGCTCTGGGGTATTCTCTCTGTATATTAAGAGACATTTGTGCATTTGATGGTCATGTCATTATCATTAATTCTTTACTATCAATGGGGCTAATCCAAATGCTTATAGATTTGCTTCATGATCTTGAACCACCTACAATAATTAGGAAAACACTAAATCGTGCTGAGAATCAAGATTCTACAACTTATTCGGGTAAGTTATGCCCTTATAAAGGGTTCCGTAGTGACATTGTTGCTGTTATTGGAAATTGTGCTTATAAAAGGAAACAAGTTCAAGATGAAATAAGGAACCGAAATGGGATTCTTTTAATGTTGCAACAATGTGTTACTGATGATGAAAATCCGTTCTTGCGTGAGTGGGGTATATGGGGCGTGAGGAATTTATTGGAAGGAAATTTAGAAAATCAAAAGGTAGTTAGTGACCTGGAAATTCAAGGTTCAGTCAACTTGCCAGAGTTGGCCACACTTGGGCTAAAAGTGGATGTGGATCAGCAAACTCGGCGTGCAAAGCTTGTAAACACGACAGGTTGAAGATTTTGGCCAGGTATTGTACCAGTTACTTGCTCTCTTTGTAAACATGATTTTGGATGATGAATTAACTTGTTCTTTAAAAGATCTTATTTTCTAAATACTCTCAATCTTGAATTTTGTTTTTGTTAATTTGATGATGAATCGGAATGATAGGATATTAATTGAGGTATGCAGGTAAAACAAACACTAAGGTTTAATAATCACTTTATCAAAATTTCATGTAGTTTTATCAAATGGGTCAAAAGGTTCGCTCATAGTGTTTATTGCTTAAAACCTCACAAATCGCTTATTTTTTAAAAAAAAAAGATCATTATTGTAAAGAACTAGCAATTGTTTCTTCATCATCAAAAAAAAAAAAAAAAATTAAAAAAATAAAAAAACTAAAAATGGGCAAAGACTGACCTGTGCCCCACCCATTTTGACTGGCACAACAAATTACCTATTTGACCCATTAGAATCCCATCCATTTTGCCACTTTTGGGTCCACTTTATGGTTAAAGTTTGGGTCTTATCTTGGCTACTGAATGTAGAAGCTTTATATTTGCAGGTGGTGGGTTGCTATCCTTTTTCTTGTGATTGCTGAAGCTGCAAGATGCTATAAGAACTTTTAATCTGTTGAGGCCTATTTTGAGGCATGGTCGATTTAAGAGGGTCATGAAGAAACGTATTGTTTATACATCTGGTGATGATAACTTCAACTAGTTTAGAAGAAAACGAGTTACGAGTCCATCTGGTGTATTTTGTTAAGTCTGTCTTTGATGCCTGTTGATGATGATTTCAAGCAGTAAAATAGTTTGTTTTTTGTATTATATTTTAATTAAACTGTATGATGGACTACAACCAAAAGCTCAACAACTGTATGAAATTTGTCAAATGGACTACAACAAGCAAAACAGATAAACTTACAGGCTCAACAACTCTAAACTATTTATTTACACATTTTTTATTTTTCATTCAAATAGTATTTTTTTTTAGGAGTAAACGAGTTGAGCCAAGCACGAGTTTGCCTCATGCTTGCCTTGTCTAGTGTAAGAAAGCTTGAATTTAGCTTGTTTTAGGCTTTATGTTCAAAACATGAGCTGTCAATTTATATACATATATAATACAATTAGTTTCTTTTATTTCTATCAATATGTAATTATATTAGATAAAATTATTATATTTTGTATAAATAATCCTATCAAGCTCAACACACGAAACTCAGGCTTGTTTACTAGAACAAGTTTATTTTCATACTTGAACTCGTTTAAACTTTGCTAGATCCGAGTTTATAGCAAATAGATGTGAAATAGTTTTTTTTTTTTTTTTTTTTTTTTTTTTTTTTTGAAGAAAAACTTTCATTAAAAAACCAACCACAAACTATCCCCAATGTGGAGATAACAAGTAAAAACCAAAACATCTATACAATTACATCAAATCAAAATTAGACCATCTAACCCAATCCACACTACCATCTTTGAATCTATGTTTATACCAAAAGAAAGCCAAAGTCTTGATGTCGGTCACCATCTTTACCACATTCAAGTCCACGTTTGAAAAAACCTTGTCGTTTCTAGCCTTCCACAGAACCTAACAAGCGATAATGATAACCCCTTTAAGAACTTCCTTCGTTCTTTGTACAATGAAACGTGGCGCGAATTAATAACTGTTTCTTGAATGATCAACTATTATTGATCATGGTTGGGAGGTTTTTATGAATGTGATGACTACTTTATAAATAGTCTTTTCCATGGATTAGTTGGTGAAACAATGGTCATCCGTATGCAAGAATAGACCATAACTTTCAATTCAATAACTAAACGGCATGTTCTAGATGATACCTAAATCGAGCCCGATCATTCCATCTATAAATCACAAGCATTGGGATGGTGTAACATCTACCTGGGAATTGGGATCCATGCGTAGCATAAAACGAGTGAATCAGGTATAAACTTCTTTCCTGCTGGTCGTGACAATGTACTCCACGATCATTAGCTCGCCATTAAACGCATAACACATAAGAGGTTAAACGAATCTCACAGTTCCATTTAAGTTTTCCTCGTGATACCAAGAATAAAGCGAAATTACTTTTATAAACAACCGAATTACTACTTTATGCTGCACGCATAAATCAACCTGCACTTCATGTTTCTAGACTGTCCAATATCACCAGGCTGGTTGATTGCGCACAACCAGAACGAACTTGAAGTAATCAGTGTTCATGGATGGGTTTTACGTCTAGGGTCTAGCCATAAACGAGTAGTTAATTATCATGGAAAACGTAAGGATTAAGAGCGCTCACTTCCCCTCCGATTTTTACTCTATAATTTAACTAAAAATCATACTTTTCATGGTCATTCCCATTCACATAATTTTGAGATTCACAGTCTCAACACACTCACAAAAGCCCAATTAAGATGAACAAACTCGAAAAACAAACACTAACTTCACAAATCAAATAAACAACGGTGACGTTGGCTGGTATAATATGCCTTGTTTAAGAGAAAATTTTTTATTTAGAAGTTTGAAAAATCGTCGTCACCAAACCCAAATATGGTGTTTAGCTCTTTTTAAAAAAGTCGAGTGGCTGCCCTTTCCCTTTGTAGCAAAAAGAAAAAAAATAAGTTTGACCCATCTTCAACCATACTAAGAATTTTGGAATGAAAAAAAAAACCCACAAACGAACCTTCTTCCAACCGTACCACCTTGATGTCATAAGGCAGATTGATCATCCAACTTTAAAGTAGCAAGCAACAATAAGAATCACATTCTTAACAAATATCACTATGAATTAAGAATCCTAGTTATGAATCAAGATAAACTTTTTTTTACCTGCTACATGGACTTGATTCATTTGGTATTGAAGTTGGAGAGAGATAAGCAAGAGAGATAGAGCATGTTTGGCTCTCCTTATTTCCACCTTCTTATAACTTATTACTTTTCTAAAAAGTTGATAAGTTAAAAAAGTGTTTGGGAAAGATGACTTATAACTTCTACTTATAAGATTTTATAACATGAAAAAGGAGTTTTTAAAAAGTAAGTGGAGAGTAACTTTTTAAAACTCCTTATGACTTTTTGTAAAAAGTTATAAGGAGGTGGAAATAAGGAGAGCCAAACATGCTCATAATGTCCATTGAAAAAAGATATGATATTTTCATTCCAATCATCTATTCACACCAAATGCATCACGGGCTCACGATAGATAAGAAAGATAAAAATTTTTATGTTTGAAAATGCCAAATAAATAGTAACATTAATAGTGGGCTCTATCTGAATACTCTTGAGTGATGATGTAGTTCCTAAAGAGAAATTCACCTTCAATTATTACAACTTTATATATTCAATAAGATTTTTAATACCTTTCTGATTTTAAAGCCAATCCACCTTTCACTATAGAGAACACATTAACGAAGGTTTGGAAAAAAACTAATTACAAAAAAGTTATCGAGCAATGAATGTGAGACAATCTAAAAGAAAGCAGGTATGTTCATCAATAATTGCTGACATTGTTCGTCCAGAATATACTAATCCAATTACCCAAATATACGTGACATAATCTTGATCACATAATGTCTTATAAAAACACAGAGGTATCATATTAAACTTGAAATCCTCGTTTAATCCACCAAAAATAACCGTTAATCAAAATAGTTAAAGTAATATTAACATGCGATACACTAATACATGTTAAATAATCTACCACTGGGAAATTTGAAATACTTAAATTAAATATATAAAATTAAAAACCCTAATGAACTATCGAACAAAAACAAACATACACGAACACGTTACCAAACGTTCACGAACATAAACGAATGAACCAGTGGCGAAGCTTGGTTTCGGAATCGGCGGGGGCCGAACTCAATTTTTTTCAATCGGTAGTGGAAAATCGGCGGGGGCCGGACTTAACCCGGACTCAATTTACCTATGAAAATCGTAAATTTCCACTACTGCGCCAAAAAACAGGGGGGGTGGGGGGTAGGGCTACCCCTGGCCCAAAGCATACTTCGCCGCTGGAATGAATGCGGCCTCTGTTCATGTTCGTTTGTTTAGCTAAACGAACAGAATTTTTTGTTTGTGTTCATTCATTTATTAAACGAACGAACACAACTGTTAAGATTGGCCAAACGAATACGGGCCCATCATACACTTTCAAGAATATCATAAAGCCCACAAATTCTTTCTAACTGTCAAGATTCCCCCTTTCACCTTATTAGCTTGCAGTTGCAGCTGCAAACACACCTTTCCTCTCTGCAAATGCATCCATATCTCTCTTTAACATAACCATCACATTACCTTACATGGATGATGATGATGATACGATCATCATTCATCCTCAAACACTCCACACATGACCTCAATCTCAACTTCAAATCTTTCACATCTGTTCTCCACTCCTCTCTTTCCCCATCCCTATCTTTATCATCACCACCCATCCAACACCAACAAGATGAACATTTCTCATCTTATTTACTTACCCTTTTATCCTCACCCAATTGGCATCAAAACCCATATCTCAAATCCCTTATTCCATCCATATCCCCATCACAATTGACCCATCTTTTCACCAATAACCCTAATCTCAACCCACACACAACTCTTTCTTTTTTCAATCTTTTATCAAAAAGATCCAATTTTGAACCCACTGTTGAGTCTTTTGCATCATTGTTGATGATCTTAATCAAGAATCAGTTTCTGGGTGCAGCTGAAAAGATCAGGATTTCAATGGTGAAAGCTTGTGAAACAGAGGAGGATGCAAGGTTTGTTTTAGGGTTTTTAAGGAAATTAAATGTTGGTAGTAATGATAATGATGATGATGATGATGATGAAGAGTTTAAGGTTAGGTTTAAGCTTAGTGTTAGATGTTATAATATGTTGCTTATGTGTTTGTCAAGGTTTTTGATGATTGATGATATGAAATGTGTGTTTTTAGAGATGTTGGATGATGAAATTGTGCCGAATATATATACGTATAATTCGATGGTGAATGGGTATTGTAAGTTGGGGAAAGTTGATGTGGCGCGTTTGTATGTGGGTAAGATTGTTCAGGCGGGGCTTACGCCGGATACGCATACTTACACGTCGTTGATTTTGGGATATTGTAGGAGTAAAGATGTGGATAGTGCGTATAAGGTGTTTGATGTAATGCCTAAGAAAGGGTGTCAGAGGAATGAGGTTTCTTATACGAATTTGATACATGGGTTTTGTGAGGAAGAGCGGATTAACGAAGGTCTAGAGTTGTTTTATCAAATGGGTGATGATAATTGCTCCCCGACGGTTCGTACGTTTACTGTTTTGATATCTGCGTTAAGTAGGTTGGGCAGAAGGAAAGAAGCATGGGAGTTGTTTGAAGAGATGAATGAAAGAGGTTGTGAGCCGAATGCTCACACGTACACGGTTCTTATTGATGGATTGTGTAAAGATGGAAAGGTGGATGAAGCGAGAAAATTATTTGACGTGATGGAAGAAAAACGAGTCGTTGGGACAGTGGTGGCGTATAATGCTTTGATTGATGGATATTGTAAGGAAGGGAAGATAGAGAATGCGGTCGAGTTGGTTGAAAACATGGTAAAGAAAGAATTAAAACCAAATGTTCGTACTTATAACGAGTTGATTGGTGGCTATTGTAAAGCTGGCCACATTCACAAAGCTATGACTTTACTTGAAAAGATGATGAAGATGAAGTTATCGCCTACCGTTATGACCTACAATCTGCTAATTAATGGATATTGTAAACATAATGATGCCGATAATGCTTATAGGTTGATTAATTTGATGAAAGAGAACGGTGTTGTTCCTGATGAGTGGACCTACGGTGTCTTTATACAGACTTTATGTAGACGAGGGAGTGTAGAAGAAGCTCATGAATTGGTAAATTCTCTAAACATGAAGGGCGTAAATGTAAATGAAGTTATTTTCACGACTCTTATAGATGGATATTTCCAAATTGGGAAAATAGATGGTGGGCTGGCTTTATTCAACAAAATGCTTATTAGTGATTGCTTACCGAATTCTTGGACGTATAATGTGCTGATTCATGGTTTGTGTAAAGAAGATAAGATTCAAGAAGCTTCAGTTTTTATAGGGAAGATGATAAAGATAGGTTTCGAACCGGAAATTACCACATACACGATTTTCATTGAAGGGTTATTGAAAAGATTTGATTTTGTTGATGCCCGTAAGCTTTTCTTTGAAATCGTTTCATCTGGATTGAAACCTGATGTTTGTACATACACTTCATTTATTCTTGCATATTGTAGTCAAGGGATGGTCAAAGAAGCAGAAGATATGATGAATAAAATGATGGAAGAATGTGTAGAACCGGATACAGCAACATATACGGTTTTCATTGATGCGTATTTTCGTGCAGGAAAGTCAGATTCTGCTTTTGATGTTTTAAAACGTATGATGGATGCTAAATGTGAACCGTCTCACCATACATATGCTATAATAGTGAAGCACCTTTTAACTTCACAACAAAAGGAAAACAAAAAGTTTCAAACTTTGGATCCTAATATTGGTAACGTTTGGAAACTAATGGATTTAGACACTGCTATGGGTCTGTTTTCAGAAATGGTTAAGAGGGGCTGTGGACCGAATGTCAAAACTTTTGAGGCATTAACCGTTGGGCTTTGTAAAGAAAGTCGACTTGAAGAAGCTTGTAGATTGGTTGGTCATATGTTAACAATTGGGCTTTACCCAAATGAACATATATACACTTCTCTAGTAAACTGTTCATGTTACTTGCGAATGTATGACCAAGCATTGACTTTACTAGATTCTATGATTGAACATAGGATTTTACCTCATCTAGAGTCGTATAAGTTGCTGATCTGTGGGTTATATGATGAAGGAAAACATGAAAAAGGTAAGGAGGTGTTGTGTAGTTTGATTGACGGGTATAAATACAATGCGGATGAAGTCGCTTGGAAGATTTTTCTTGACGGGTTATTAAAGCAAGGGTTTCGTAATGAATGCACTGAGCTTGCTGATGTAATGGAGGAAAAGGGGTGTCTTTTGAATCCACATACATCTGTAACATTAGTTGAGAACACTGGTGATTGAGTAGGTTAGAGGCAAGAAATCTTGAATTTCGATAAATGTACTTATCATTTTGGGATCTACAAGTTAGACAAAAAGAAACCCGGGGCCCATAAAAATGAGGGGCTTGTTAACCAAGAGTCATTATAAGCTTGTAGAAGATCTCACTGGTGCAGATTGGCATCGTGGAACACATATTAATTACGGTAATCTTCTTTTCTGGTTTTGTGTATTAAATTGTAGAAAGCGATTTAATAGCCCTTGTATTTGTCTGTAAAAGTGGCTCTAATTATCATTTATAAAAACTATAGCTTTAAAAAAAATTGAATTTATTGACACATTGTTTCGGGTCATCCGAACCCATTCGGACCCTTACCAAAAAACGACGAACATTGCCCCCTCAAGTTTGGTACTTTTTGATTTTTATGTTTTTTTTTTTTTTGCTCTTCTGCTTGTTATCGGACTGTTACGTTAAATTGCTTGGTTTATTATATGTAATTAACTTGTAATATCATTGCAGGTGAAGGAGAAATTCGTTATAAAGTTTGTTGTTCCTGGAAACATATGAAATGGGATTTCTTTCTTCCAATCTTGACAAGATTTTTTGAGGTTAGCAAATTTATACATATCTGTAATCAAGTATTAATTTTGTTAATCAAAAAGAGTTCATTAAGACGGATCCAGTTGTAGGTTTGGTTTGGTTAGTCTATTTCCAGAACGTTTTACACAACATATGAAAATAAACGCAATATATAAGCATTGTAGTAATGTTTGAACTTTGAACCAAAATATACGCGGTACTAATCTCAAGAATGTTGCCGTGTTCTATTAAGTCGGATTTGTACTACCAAGGTAGCAACTTTGACCTGTAATATACAAGTGGGTTGGTTTGGTTGAGTGAGTCGACCGGTCTAATGTGTAGAAAGTCATCTGAAATATTTTCATATGCATAGAACCATATAAATTGCTTATTTTAAAAAAGTACGGAGTATAAAGTAATATAGTTTTGGAATAATATTCCAACTCTTATTCCTACCCAAATAAGAGGAGAATTGAGGTTACATCACTAATGAGACTGGTTTGAATCGGATAAATCGCCCTTTTGTGCTCTTACCCGAGTCCTAGACTCTAGCCACATGGATTTTTGGATCAAGATATGATGCCATCTGTAGAGGAACGAAACAAACGTGCTTCATATCTCTACAATAAGGTTGGATATGTGCTTTTCACACGGTTGATGTGCCATACAATAGTGTTGTACTTTCGGTTCCAAAACGAACCGTTAAAAATGATAAAAGAGAAGTTGAAAGTGAGGATTAAATTAGGCTGAGATATCTGTTGCAGCAGGCGAAGAAGTCAACTCAGGTGTTAGCTGCAAAAAGAAGGCTGAAGAGGAAGACCAAGTCAGTGGGCTGGATCGCCCAACTACCCATGACCCGCCGTAACCTGGTTGCAGTGTCGAACACTCTTCACGTTTCACGTTTATATTCCGTCCCCAACATTTTTATTTACTATCAAGTCTTAGTCAGTCCATGTTTTGCATGTTCAGTCGATTACTTGGTTGATGTCTAGAATATGAATAGAGGTCATGGGTTAGTGGGTCAGTTAATCTCCAGTAATCTTGTAACTGTTATTTGAATTTATTTCGAATGAAGGGAGGGGGTGATCTTTTGTATGTGAAAACCCTTTTACGTTGCGCTCTGTTGAGTTAACCTTAGCCTTTGCTAACTGGATCTTGGCACATCGAGCCGCTGATCTAAGGCACCGCGTTCTAGTTGGTGGTGTATCCATAAACAACAAGCCCTACTGTAGTACTGTTGGTTTTGAGTGGTGCATCTACAATAGTATTAGCCATTAAATCGGCTGTTTCACAACGACATACTTGGAATTGTAAGAGCATTCACAGTAGATACTCTATAACAGTGTGAGGGGGGCCTCTATATTATATAGAGCGGGTATAAGTGGTTGTGAGTAGAGGAGAGGTAAAATATATAGAGGAGACAGTGTTTATCAGTAAATTTAGAGGAGACACTATTCACCCTCCATAATTTTTTAATATTTTTAAAAGTGGTTGTGAGTAGAGGAGAGGGAAAAGTTAATGATAAAAGTATAGAATAAATATTATTAAATAAAAAATGAGAGAGAAATGTAGTGATTTTTAGTCTAATTATAGAGATGGAGATGAAGTATTTAGTGTGAATGCTCTAAGTATCGTATCTTAAAATTCAAAAAATAAAAACAAAATATTCTCAATGTTAACTTAATAATATAATACAAAATTTTTAATTTAAAAGAAAAAAACATTGAAAATAATATGGGTACTATTTTTATGGTTTTCTTCCGATGTGTTATCCAAACCGCTACCGGCATTTGTTTTATTGTTTGCGATCGATGCAAAACACGTATTGATATCTTCTTTAGTATATTCTATTCGGTTGCTATACCAATTTTTTTTTTTTTTTTTTTTTTTTTGAACAATCAAGCAGGTCATTTTATTCACCAAAAGCCTCACTTTCTAACAAAATGCTAGAAAAAGCAAGCAAACTTCAAATATAACCAAAATATAATCAAAATAAGTTTACATCGAGACGTCACTGATAAGGTTTTCCACTTTGGTTGACCGCATAACCACACCTAGTAAATGTTCCATTAATTTGACCGCATAACCGCATAACATAGTCTGCTAAAGATACAATACCAACTTCACACAAATCATTCCTCATAGTTGTAATTTCGAACTCCTATCCGCTGCTAGAACCCTAACACCACCTATCCAAACGATTGCTACTATAATGAATCGAACCTGTACCAATCCCTCTACAACATCACTCTAGTTCAATACATATGCCACAAAATTGAGCTACATAAAATAAAACAACATATCTAATCTCAAAGTAATAGACTTTTGTTTACTCCGATGACATTTCGTAACTTCATAACCATCGACAACGACACCCAGTAGAACAATAATAATTATATAAAAAAAAAACCCTTCCAAATTTACAACAACCATAAACACAACTGGGTAGTCGGACAGAAATGTTTGTTGGCCGTTCAAAAAAAAAAATTATAGAGTATGGTGTACAGGCTACAACATATCAGGATGAAATCAAACGCGACATTTATTAAATCTCCAAAACCCTGCCACTTCTTTCCATAGTTGTCTAGTTTCAAAGACTAATCATTTGAGGCAGATGTGAAAATTACAATGACAATGATTTGATGTACAAGATGATTATTATTATTGTTATATTATATTAAATTATTACTTGGGGTAATGGGGTGTGGCGGAGGTGCAGGTGTGTGACGTGGGGTGATGAGATGGTAAAAGATTGTATGTGTAGTAATTAATAATAATAATAAACGAATTATTTAAATCGTTCGTCTATATATATATATATAATATTAAAAAAAAAAACCCTTAAAACACGCAACGGTTGTCTGTTTTATTTCCTCATATTTTGTCAACTTTTTGTCGGCAAAAATCCCACATTTTTTCATGACCAACAACGGCAATGGCAACAACAGCGATCACCGATCAGCGATCAAAGTAATAGACTTTTGTTTACTTCGATGACATTTCGTAACTTCATAACCATCGAAAACGACACCCAATAGAAAAATAATAATTATATAAAAAAAAACCCTTCCAAATTTACAACAACCATAAACACAACTGGGTAGTCGGACAGGAATGTTTGTTGGCCGTTCAAAAAAAAAATTATAGAGTATGGTGTCCAGGCTACAACATATCAGGATGAAATCAAACGCGGCATTTATTAAATCTCCAAAACCCTACCACTCCTTTCCAATGTTTAGTTTCAAATACTAACCATTTGGGGCAGATGTGAAAATTACAATGACAATGATTTGATGTACAAGATGATTATTATTATTATTATTGTTATATTATATTATATTATTATTACTTGGGGTAATGGGGTGTGACGGAGATGCAGGTGTGTGACGTGGGGTGATGAGATGGTAAAAGATTGTATGTGTAGTAATTAATAATAGGAAAAATGGAAATAAATAATCCCAACTATTGACTATTGGCCAATAACAGTCCCAACTACGAAAATCACCAATATTGGTCCCAACTTTCGACATATTGGAAACCAACGGACCCAAACTAACGGAGGCTAACTCCGTTAATGTGATGCTGACGTGGCATGCTTAGGTGGCAAGATAATCCTACGTGACATCCTACGTGGCATGCCACATGGCAAAATAATCCTATGTGGCATCCTACGTGGCATGCCACATGGCAAAATGATCCTACGTGGCATGCCACGTCAGCATCACACTAACAGAGTTAGCCTCCGTTAGTTTGGGTCCGTTTGTTTCCAATATGTCGAAAGTTGGGACCAATATTGGTGATTTTCGTAATTGAGACTGTTATTGGCCAATAGTGAATAGTTTGGATTATTTATTTCCATTATTCCTTAATAATAATAAACGAACTATTTAAATCGTTCGTCTATTAATATATATATATAAAAAAAAAAAAAAAAACCCCTTAAAACACGCAACGGTTGTCTCTTTCATTTCCTCATATTTTATCAACTTTTTGTCTGCAAAAATCCCACAATTTTTCATGACCAACGAACAATGGCAACAGCAGCGATCACCGATCTCCGACGCCCTCTAATACTCTCCAACAACACCCTCACACACACATTTGCAGATGACAATTCACCTTCCCAACACATCTTGACAATAAACGATCACCCAGATTACAACAATAATAATAATAATCAAGATTTGACCCGTTTTGCTGGACCTTTTGCAAGAACAGAAACAAACCCATATCAGGTTATCGGGTCAGATGGGTTTGAGGCTCCGGTGTCAACAACGGTGGACCCGTTTAAAAATCAAACCCCCAAGATTGCAGGGGTGTATGAATGGGTTAAGATGGTGGTTTGTGTGCCTATAGCTTTGGTTCGGCTTGTGTTGTTTGTGTTGTGTATATTGATTGGGTATGTTGCTACAAAATGTGCTTTGTGTGGTTGGAAAGATAAGGATAATCCGAATCCAATGCCTAGATGGAGATGCAGGGTTATGTATGTTACTCGGTTGTGTGGGAGAGCCATTCTTTTTTCATTTGGGTATGATCAAGTTTTTTTTTTTTTTTTTTTTTTTTTTTTTAATATTACAAAATATGTCATTGGGCCAGTCTTGTATGTTAGCCAAGTTTGTTATCTGTTATAGAGTTAGAGACGGAACCGGAAACTTTTTGGTAGGGGTCATCATAAGGTTCTCTTCTCTGCCGGTTTAAATCATTTTTTTATTATTATTATTTTTTTTTTTCCAATTAATAAATTCTTGTGACGGGTCAGCGGACCCTCTTGACCCCCTGACTCCGCTCTGTTATAGTTATCAATTATCATTATTTGATATTTCTAGTTTGTTCGTAAGTCAATATTTTATCTCTCGTTTGAATATCAGGATCGATAGTTATTGACGTTTTATCATTATTATTAGTTGTTTAGCTTTGTCATTAGCATAGTTGTTAAAAGCCATCGCCTCTTGCGCCTAGGCCCATTTTTTAGGCGAGGCGATTCATTTGCGCTTTGAGTCGAGGAAATTGCGCTTTAATTCTCCAGGTGATGTTTTAGCCGTAGATTTTAGCTAGATTCCCAAATTCCGGAGAGTTTTCAGCTAATATTATTCATCAATATTAGGATCGTTGCATTTTTTAGGCGAGGCGATGCATTGTGATCTCATTATATAGAGATAGCTGGTTTTCAGCTATTCATCACACAGACAATGTTATTCATCAATACAGTTTTTATTGTTATTTTGAATTTCTTCATCATACATAGGGATGCCATTTGCTATTGTAACCTATTTAGATAAATGATTGTAAAAATTTGTATGTATCACCAAGCAACACTATTTTCATAATAACATTGTGAATTCTGGTAGCTATATTTGTATACAATCACAGTGTTGGCGGTAACCTTTTCTCTTTAAATAATGCAGCTACCATTGGATTAAAAGAAAAGGGAAACCTGCTCCAAGGGATATTGCTCCTATTCTTGTATCTAATCATGTATCATATATTGATCCCATTTTCTTTTTCTACGAATCCTGTCCCACAATCGTTACATCTGATTCCCATGATTCTATGCCCGTTGTTGGAGTCATAATCAGAGCTATGCAGGTGATATATGTGAATCGGTTTTCATATCAATCACGGAAGCAAACTGTACATGAAATAAAGGTAACAATTCGTCGCTTTTATCTTTCTCTTTACATATGTTACTAGCTTCAAGCTTTCGCTTTTTAAACCAAGACTCTGTACCTTGTATGGGTCGTTGCTTGTTTCCCAACTTATTATTTCTCGTTGTACTTATAATAGTTTGACTAGCTTATGTGACCCCTAAGTTTCTTTTTGGACTTCATGAACTTATATCGTAATTGAAAATCAGTCGTTTGACTTTTGCTGGTCAAAGTATTTTCAGAATGAAAACACTTGCATTTAATCAACACATAGGAATTTGATACAGATGTGTTATTTCAAGGATTTAAATACAGAGAAAGGCCGCAACAAATACATATCCTCGAGTACTTTTGTTTCCTGAGGGAACCACGACCAATGGGAAGCAGCTTATATCTTTTCAACTCGGTGCATTTATTCCTGGTTATCCCATACAACCGGTGGTCATTCGCTATCCTCATGTACATTTTGATCAGTCATGGTATAACCAGCTCTCATTTATAAATTCCATATGCATTATTTATTGTTAGTATTTAGGGGCTGTTTGGCTGATTAAGTGCTGAATGGTTCAGCTATGCACCAAGTCTTAATGATTCTGCTCTTAACCATTCCATTCAGAGCTTTTTTTAGGTTGAAACAAACAGTCTGAATGTTGAACCATTCAGAGCTAAATAGTTTAGAGCCTCATTAAGAGTATGGTCTTTAACTGGTTGATCACATTTATGTAGGGGCCATATCTCTTTGGCGGCCCTCATGTTTAGAATGTTTATGCAGTTCCACAATTTCATGGAGGTATGCTTAAGTTGAATATAGTTTAGTTTGTAAACTTCAATTACTTACATCTAATATATTTTTTTTCATGTAAAACAGGTTGAGTATCTTCCTGTTATTTCACCCTCACAAAATCACAAGGAAAGTCCTGCTCGGTTTGCTGAGAGGGTTAGTTTATTTCTTCTATTTTTTGGAGTTTTTTAGGCATAGGATTTTCCTAAATATATTGACATGATAACTTTTTACTTTATAAAAAAAAAAATATTTGAAACTTGAAGTCATGTTATAGTATTATCCTTTGAACATTCTTGGACGCATTATGGATTTGCCTAATTTCAGTAAAAGACGGTTCATTGTGATTTGTAATTTTTTTTTTAATATTATTGTTTAAAGGATCTTATAATTTTTGCTTTGTTGTTAAATTTGTATTTAATCATTGAAGTCGAACTATTTCATCATACAAAAGTGAGCCATAAACTGAAAATTTTAAATGACTTAAACAATACAAGTTATACGACTTCGATTTGGTCTGATCTTTTTGATGATTTCTAAAACCTAGCTTGTCTGATAAAATATTTATAATATGTGTTGGTGCAGACTGGGAGAGCCATGGCTTCTGCTCTAAATGTCGCACAAACATACCATTCTTTTGCAGATTATGCACTTCTTTCAAAGGCAGCTGAAGCTGGACAGGTATATATCTAATTTTAAATATGGGTATGCAAAAGCTTTAAACTATATCTTAAGAACGTATGCAGTATGTTTAAGTTTAAGCGAGTGTAGAAAACCTAATACTCTCATAGTGCCAAGAGAGTTGCAATGTTTGACCGATGCACTTGATCTAGAAGAGTGTTTAGCATTTGTTTTCAATACTGTAAAACACTAATCATACTTCCTTCTTTTCGCAGGAGAGGTTTTCACCCTTTATGGTCGAAATGGCGCAAGTTCAAAAGGTGAGTTTTTTTTTTCATAGAAAACGAAACCAAACTTGTATACATGGTTAAATAGAGATATTTGACTACCAAGTCAATTGTTTAAATTACCCTTTAATCCTCACTTAAAATTATTCGGATAAAAACTGTTAATCTGTAATTTGCAATAATGAAGTAAATAGATAATTTCGGTCTTGAATATGAGCCTTTCATATGAAGTAAGTAGTTACAATTTTCATATGAAAAGAATTTTATTAGCATCAAGGGCGTAGCTTTATAGGGGCTGAGAGGGGCGCCCGACCCCCCAAAATTCTCGCTCAGAATTTCCGATTATATAGTATCCGTATAGAATTTTTTTGGTATATACGGTTTCGACCTCATAAGCGGTGACTTCTGACCCCCTGAAATTTCCACTCAAGCTTCGCCACTGATTTGCATTATATTTCTTGTGTTTCACAAATTACTTCGATGAGATGAATTTGGTTTTCTTGGTGTTCCCAGTTATATCATTTGAGCTCTTCAGAAGCAGTAGGGTTCCTGGAACGATTTCTTGCCATGAATCCAGACAGCAGGTATATAAATCATGTTTTAAGCAGAAATTTGCAGCAGATGCATTAAAATTCAACTAACTTGTATTTAGTTACTAGTGGGGGTGCCCGCACGTTGCAGCGGGGACCACAACACTTTAAATAGAAAACATGTAGGATTGATTCATTAGGTTCTAGGGGCCTTTTTTTCAGCTCGTACGAGACACATAAATCCTGAGGACTGACTTTGTGTATGAGTATAACGTAATAATTTCATAATTCAAACCGTTACCTAATGATTAAAAACACAACTTTCATTATTGATTTCTCGATTTCTATATAGTATTATCAAGTTTATAAAACTTTAACTTTCTAAATTTTCTAATTTTGTATAAAAGATAATAACAAAACATAGCATTATGAATTGTTTTTATAGGTTTCTATTTAATGTGTTCAAAGTAATTATAAAATTGAATGTCATGATCTCCCATAAACTCTCTTGACTTTTGATTTCCTTTTGATTAAATATGGTGTTGTAAAGACAACTTTGCCCCCAAAAAGTAGTTATTTTATGCATTATGTATTGTATGACAAGCAACTATACTTGTACTTCTTAATTTTTAAGAAGTCCTTGGGAAATGCTTTATAATATAGATATAGATATAGATATAGATATAGATATAGATATAGATATAGATATAGATATAGATATAGATATAGATATAGATATAGATGAACCACAAACATACTCGAGTTTTTATTATTATTTTTTTTATTTTGCAGTGGATG
Source organism: Ambrosia trifida (assembly GCA_028751855.1). NCBI lineage: Eukaryota > Viridiplantae > Streptophyta > Magnoliopsida > Asterales > Asteraceae > Ambrosia > Ambrosia trifida. The sequence continues at coordinate 4,167,451 of CM054125.1, read as the reverse complement.
TGTTCAATATCATGATTTTATCAGGGTTTTAAGATTAAAACATTCTCACCTTTCCGAACATGTCAGTAAGCAAACTACTCCGGTTTCTTTATAATTTGCTCTCTTTTTCTTTATTATTTGTCCTTTGACTTATGAATGTAGTAATTTAACGAATTTATAGTTATAAATTAGAAATTTGTAATAAATCTTTCGGTAGTCTGTATTGATGGTATTTTTGTACCATTCAATGCATTTATATCTTAATATACAACAACAACCGAGCCCAGTAAATCCTACCTATAGCAAAGCTATTGGTAGAGTCCGGAGACGGTGATATGTAGACAACCTTCCCCTATCCCCCAGGATAGAGAGGCTGCTTCCAGAGAGTATACTGTTTTATAAAATAAACCTGAAAGTGGTTTTTTTAACATCTGAAATCTACTTAGTATAAATAAAGAAAACAAATGGAATGTTATTTATCAAGTTACTTGGTTCTTTACATGCCATAGATGACTTCAAGTTTTCTTCTGTGTTACAGATTTTTGGATTTATTGATGATGACAACGACGGAATTATAACCTTCAAACAGGTAACCATGGGTGCATAAATTCCATTTCATCAGTCTGCAGTTTGTGGGTCTCGTTTCTGTTGATTATTCAACCAAAAAACAGGATCCACTAGATGAAATGATTCTCGTAGGTCCTTGTTTACGGGTCCTGGTTGGTTATGCAGTTCTATACCGACATGACTTAAACTGGCCCTACAAAATGAACATCACTTGTAGTTGTAGGGCATTATTCGTGTCTTGCGTTTTAAACACCGGTATATGCAACAAAACATTAAATTTGGTGTAATGTTGAAAACAACATTTTCCAACCAAGACACTAAATTCAGTGTAGTTTTTGGTGTAACATTATTCATTCAACCATTTTACACCAAATTCTTTATAAACCTCATTCAACCATTTTAACACCGAATATTACATCAAGATAGCGGGCAGACGGGCAACAAGTTGCGCCGCCACCCCTTTTGGTATAGCGAATCCCAGTCTACTGAAAACAACCTTTGCCCCCCGTAGTCGAGACATTACTATGTATAACCCGCTGGACCTTAGTCAAAAAAACAGATAGCTTCCGGAGCTAGAGACCCAAAGGTATCAAAAGCTAGGGGGACGAAGGCGTGTTGGTTATCTTCACAGACTTTAGCATGCTTTTCGACTTTTTTCGCCTCTGCCCTTCGAACCGCATGCCCAGCTACAAACCCATTGTCTCTCAAACCAACTAAAGAGGATACTTAACACATGTAAAATACATGTAAAAAATATTTATTTAAAATAGTATTTTTTTTTTTTTTTGTGTGTGAAAAATTTAGCAGTATGTGAATTGGGGTGGACCAGTGAAGCTGTGGAGGTCCCATTTCTCTTGAGTTGTTTCTATTCAGATTAGTAGGGATTATTATGTGGGTTCAATATATGTTGTGGGCACATTTCTTTGTGGGTACCATTGTTATCTTCATCGAGTGGCTTACATAGTCATGTCGTTTGAATTATGCAGTTCTTGGTCGGATCTATTCACGTTCTGAAGCTACCATTATTCCCACGAGCATGTGAAGTCGCTTTTAATGAAAGCGATGAAGACAAAGATCATTACATTTCATTGTTCGAAGTAATATCTCTAAACTTTTTTCTGAGTTTATGGTTGGTTTGTTGAAGTCTCTAAGTTTGTTTTCTAATTCTAAATCGACAGTTTGGAGGTTCCACCAGCGCAGGTATCCCCGACTTGACCACGAGTGAGGTCAGTAACCGTTTCAGTAATTCAAAACCGTAGAAAAATGATTCTTTATTGATTCTATGTGTTATTTTTTAATTTGTGTACAGATACAAGCGCTCTTCGAATTGTTTGACACTGATGGTGATGGTAGGATCAGCAAGGATGATTTTATTACTTGCTTAAAAAGAAATCCATTGCTTTTAGCACATTTCAGTCACCTTTTCATGCATAAAGATTTGGATGCAGAAACAGGTTTAGCAGACATGGTTTGATGATAAACCTTTCTTTTATATCTTCTTTATTCTTTCTGTTTTATATAGGAAAAAAAAATAGTGTCCATTCATTGAATTTGTGTTATCTACATGTAAATAAACAATCTTTAGTGTATGTAAATTTTGTATACCTTTAGTAATTCAAGAAAGGTATATATAGAGTGGCGTGTTCACAGGAAAAAATAGTCCGAAAACCGTCTTAGTTATAACATCTAAAACGATAAGAAATGTAGTATACCAAACCCGTACCCGAAAAAAAAAGTAATTTAAACCTGAACTAGGACCCGCACCGGTCGGGTTTTAGGTATACCTGTCCCAAATATTTCGGGTTTTGGATATACCCATGAATTTTTTTGCCATCCGTAATAAGAATAATGATTACACATGTCTTGCAATTCTCTACTTCTGGGTTCAAATGAAGACCAAAAGTGAATAACTTGATATGTATGTACTTTTAAAATTATTTTACTGCAAGTGCAAGGGATCTAATGTTTTATTTGTATTCAAAGTTTAATAAAGTTCTTCTCAAATTTTGGGAATTGAAATTAAATAATTCAAACTTTGTTGGGTTGGAAATTTGGAATGCAATAATCTCAACTTGAAAATTGAAATCTAACAGACCTAACTTTTCTTGGCTTTTATTTCACTGGACCAAAACTAACTTGGCTATGATGTTTATGTAGTCCTTTTACATTGTATTATATTAAAAAATACAAACGCAACAATTTAAAACACAATCAAATATGACGTAGACATGATGTTTAAAACACACTGATTACTTTCATCGCATTGTGTTTTAGATTGCATGTCGAAAAAAATACATTAATTAGTGTTTTAAATTGTTACGTTTTGTGTTTATCTATATAATACTATGCAAAAAGAATATAAAACATCATGCTTAAAATTTAAAACACAATGTATATATAGACTTCTCACACATTGTACGAAAAATGCACTTTATACAGGAACCCCATCGTCTATATATAGGGTTAGGATCTTGTGGAAACCCTTGTTATAGTGAAAACTCTGACTTCCTGAGCTTTTTTATATGAAAATTTTTGGGCATGCAATATACACGATTTTAAACATTTTGGGCAAAAAAAAATCAAAAAAGCGTCGGACACTTTTTAAAAAAATAAATAAATAAGTTTTCGACTAACACATGTTAAGCTAAATTAACATGTGTTACCCGAATACTTATTTATTTATTTATTTTAAAAAATGCTCGGCGCTTTTTTGATTTTTTTGGCTTAAAATGCTTAAAATCGTGTATATTACATACCCTAAAAAATTTTAAAATGTATATATACATATGTTATATGTGTGTGTTTTTTAATAGAAAACTTATTTTAATCTTAAAACTTAGGTACATTGAAAATTCATTTAAAACTCATGCACTTATTAGCCAATTTACAAGCTCAATTCTCATTTAAATCTCAAAACTTAAGGTCTTAGGGGCCTATTTTTGAATGATTCGAATAGAGCATCTAAATCTTCAATAACATCTTTGCATTCATATATAGGAATTCGTCTTGATCTCCTCCAATACATTTTGCATATTGCATATTGCTTGTCTTGTAATTCAAAACTTGTTGGTTTTAGCTTTTCAAATATAACATGCATGTTAAGCTATGTGTTATGGTTTTATATTTCTTTTACTTTATGTCATTGCTACGTAAGAATGAGTTTTCACTCATTTTTTTCTTCATACAGGTTCATAAGTTTTCATTATCCATTATTTATTAAAATATAAGAAAATAATTAAAGAGAGAGAGAGAGAGAACATCTGATTGGATGTTGGGAAAAGGGCTCACCTTCTTCTTCCTTACGTCGTTATCCCCACCACGTCCCCCACTTTCACGCCGGTTCCACGCTGCCATGGTCGCTCATGCCGGAAATCACCCACGTCAACAGGGAATAAGACCTTAAGGTCATGGGCTATGTTTTAACCTGCCTTATATACGCTTAGGTACCACATCATCTACCTTTTCCCATTTTGGAATTTTGCTCCACCTCACCTAAGAAATGAGTTTAAACCTGTTAACTCTATCTAGTGGTTTTTTGTTTTAAAAATGATATATAATTAATTCAATTTCTTACCATCTTTAAATGTTACTTTATTTTGTTGAATTTAAATACAATAAAACAAAATAAAAAGAAAATTAATGATTGGGTAATGATAAGAAAGTTTTATTTTATTTCCCGTGTATTATTAAAAGAAGGCAATGAAACTCGTTTTTAACGTGGCATTAAAATGCCGCTAAAGTATGACATTCATTCTATGAGCTTCATTCCACATCATGCAACCAAATAATAAAAAAAAAAAAACAATTTGTACCTATAGTGCTACTGTGGGTTTTTTTTCTCTTTTTTCACCTAGGCTTTGTGATTAGAGGTGTATAAAACCGGGTTTTTTGAATACCCGGGTTCGGGTATGACTGGGTAAGGTATAATCGGGTATTACGAAATAATCGGGTCGGGTTCGGGTAGGGTATTTTCATGAAAAGCCATACCCTATATAACAGGTTCAGGTCGGGTTCGGGTTCGGGTTTTCAATACCCGGTTTCGGGTATACCCATTTTCGGGTACTATATACCTATTTTCAAGTAAGCGAGTGAATTTCCGACACGACCCGAAAACACGACCCGAACCTAAAACAAAATTAGCGGGTTTAGGTTTAGTCTAAATGGGTTCGGTATTTTATGCTACACTTATAACTTAAAATAGAAATTGGTATGAGATTTTATAAATAAAACATAAATGTTTTATATATATTTGTGTTTTTTGTAGTAAAGTTTTAATTTTAATACATTAGTTTGCGAAAATACCCTACGGGTAGGGTCGGGTTCGGTGCTGGCAATGGGTAACCTGTATAAGACACGATTAGACCTGTTAACTAAAAATTTCACTATGCCATTTTTTACTTTTTTAAAAATAATTCGAATTAAGAGACAAATATCCATCATTTCTCTTTTTTGGTACATAAAACGTATAACTGTGTTATAAACATGGGATATAAAGTAGTTAAACAAGTCGTGTTCATGTTTAGAACTTGTGTTGTTCGCATCATCAGATACCTGTTAAACCTGTTAAGACACGATTTGCCAGCCCTAGGTTCGGGTATTAAATAACCGGGTAGGGTCGGGTTCATGTATTAAATAACCAGGTTTTAAAATACCCTACGGGTAGAGTCGGGTTCGGGTATTAAATAACCGGGTTTTAAAATACCCGGGTTCAGGTATTTTTTTCGGGTTCAGGTTCGGGTATTTTGTACAACTCTATTTGTGATCATTCCCTTCTGATAACTTGTTTGTATAATTTTTACTTTCTTGTTTAACTAACCATTTCAGTCTACACTACCCATCCAATTTCTCCACCACAGTGTGACAGTGTGTATAGTGTTTTCATTTACTTCACGTGGCTGTCTTCTTTTCTTTTTCTTTTTCCAATTGTAACATTTTTATATTAATTTTGTGATTAGTTTTTATACTTACATATTGTGTCAAGGCTCATATGTTTCCTATATCTATTTTTAAAAACTGTACTAACATTTTTTAATAATGTAACTGTAAGTGAAAATAATTTAACTTTCATTTGTGTTTTTTTGTTGACATTTCGTTATAAGTTTTGTCAAAAACATAATCGAGTTTTCAAAATTTTATAAACTATACGAGTATCGGTACCATGATAAACCCAAACTGATTCTGGCCAATCAACATCCAGTACGTATTAATATTATTATAACCTTTGTCGTTATTCGTTTTTACAGTTTTCGATAGATATAAAACATGTGTCAATATCATTTTGTGCATATCACAACTTTATTTATTGGGTTTTCTCTTTCGACAATAAAATAATTGTCGGTGCCTAGTGAATCAATACGATCGAGTGCCGCGCGGGAAAACCAACTAGTTTAGTCCTATATGCCAACAAATATATCAAATCAAATAAATGTATCGTACCATTCTATATGGTAAAAAGAAAACCTCCCAACAGGGAGTATGAATAATGAATGTACATTTGTACTTTTGTTTCCAAGTAAATGATCAAAATTGTAATATGAAAAATATGAAAATATCATGAAGACAATTTATGAAATTAAATTAATTAATTTTTGTATTTAGTTTGTATATGAAGAATTGAAGACAACTTTCCTGACCATTTTTACTGTCCCTCCCTTTTCTTCTCTCCTCTCCTCCAACTATACGCCAACTAGATTTTCATTGTCATTTTATATGCACTCCCTATATCCTATTGTTATGATAGATACAATCTACCAATGCGGCGTGATCAATTAACAAATGCAAAACCTTTAAAACACGTATGTTGTAGAAGGTATTGGCTTCAAGTCCTAAAAACCACATAATTAAAAAGAAATCAGCCTTTTAAAAAAAGGGTCATTTACATATTTCTCCCTGCTAAGATCATTTATTACATATTTACCCAACTTAAAAAGTCAATTACATATTTTCCCCTTCTAAGGCATACACAAGTTGCAAGTCAATTACATATTTCCCCCTCCCAGGGGGAAATATGTAATTGATTTTTAGGGCTGGGTAAATATGTAATTAGGAGCCTTAACAGGGGGAAATATGTAAAAAATCCTAAAAAAAATGATAGATACAATCTTGCTTTTTTATACCATCTAAATTCCTTGCATCTTTACCTACATTTGCAACTCAACGAGAAATCTTTAAGAATCATAGCAAATCATGTTTCACACCGTTATTAAAATGAGATACAAGAAAATAGCTAGATGTATTGATTTTAAAATTGTGAAAAGGTTATGTTTTAGATTAAACGCTTTTGGTGCAATACGCGTCTCGATTACTTTAATTACAACCATACATCCATTGTGAACCATTGGAAATTTATGTTTTTGATAAGACGATTTTGGTGTAATAGGCGTCTCAGTTACATTAATTATAGCCAACCTAATTTTATAGATATATCTAACCGCTATGAGTAATGAGCCCAAAGATAAAAATGTTTAAGCATAAAGTAGATCTGCATGATATAACTATGACCAAAAGAATCTGATATAAAATAGTTTTCTCGTAATCAGATGTCGAATGTTAAAAATACCATAAAGTTCAACTATGTTGATAGTTATGTGGTATGGATTGTCGCCCCTAATGCCTTTTTCCACGTGGCATTTCTTTTTCCATTTTTTTTTTTTTTTTGCCACGTGTTATGCCACGTGGCAAAATTCTGTGCAATCTGGGCAGGACCTTTAGGGGCGACGGGTCGCCCCTAAAGGTCTTTTTTTTTTTTTTTTTTTTTTTTTTTGCTTTGTCCGCACACGCACAATCAAACGAATTAATAACAAAACAAATTAACCAAACATACCAACATTACATATATATAAACATACCAACATTCGTCTAAACAAACATACAAATATTTACGGTCAATTATACCAACAAAACTAAATACCAACAAAACTAAATAAACATACAAAAAACGCCTAAACGTCTTCGTCGGCGTGATCGCCACTATTGCCGTTTCCGCTTGATTTCCAAACATACACTCATACTTAGTTAAGAGCAATGTAATCTGGTTCGGTAACTGATCCATAGAATTGCTTGACAAAAGATTGCTTCAAATTCGATTATAACATACTGATTAAACAAAATTAGATGAAAAAAATCATGATCATAAAATGTTCATAATTTATATATAACAAACAACAGATAAACAGTTTTCATTATTCTTTAGTTTTGTAAAGCATTAAAATGATGTGAAACATAACAAAAAGAGTGGCCAAACAACGATATCAACTTACCAGCCAACCTAAAAGAGCTGAACGTTTGCGTTTTACAATGAAATCATGCTCTTGAACATATGTGAGTTTTGGCTCGATAACTGCAACCATCGTCACCATAATATGAATGATCTTATGCTAGTTAGGAAAACAAAACAAACAAAGGCTGTACACAAACTGTAATCAAGTTATAAGGGTTGAACTAATTACAGCTATACATTCTTTTTTTTTTTTTTTCAAATTTTACACAGGAAGCTTGTTTATTTAAATACAACCCAACCCAACCCAACCCAACCCAAACATGGTTCATTCCATTTATTATGCAGGCTAGGCATGTCAACATGTCTACAACCTGACCTAATTACCCAAAACATGATTATTTTCATGTCCATGTGGGGTCACAAGATGACACTCGGTGGAGCCCTGAAACGAATACTGAGGAACGATATATATTACCAGTTGAGATTGAAGGATATGGTAGTAGTATGGCTAGTTTGATTTACCTTTTGATGTGTCGAAATTATCTTGCTTTGTAGATGCTTCCCATTGCTTCCATTGGCTTATCTAATTTCCGGACAAAACAGGTCATAAACAAACCATCATATGCGAGTTAAGAAAACAGTCTGTTACTAACCTTAGCCCCTCCAAACACAACAGTAAGAACCGAAAATGTCACGTGGACAATAGCAAGTACAAATATAAACATGTGTAGATGATGCATTGCCTCCAGAGATAACAATGGGACCTCATTCTGTTAAACAATAGTGGTAAACAAAAAACAAGAGAACATTGGTTATATATAATTCTTGAAAGCTCAAAGAAAATTGTTTATGAGCCGGCCTGACCTGACCCGTACTAAAAATGACCCGTTTTGCTCGTTATCTTTAGTATGTATGCCTTGATTTATTACCGCACATACACACATACACACGCACACACTCATACATACATATCCATACATACACTCATACATACACGCATACATACATACACTCACACATACACATACACACACTCACACATACACATACTCATACATACATACACGCATACATACTCATACATACATACACGCATACATACATACATAAATAAAAACAAAAATAAACAGAAAAAAATAAAAAATAAAAACAGAAAAAAAATATATAAAAACAGAAAAAACAGAAAAAAAATAAAAAAAACAGAAAAAAATAAAAATAAAACAGAAAAAAATTTAAAAAAAAACATAATACATACCTAAATACACACATACATACCTATTTACACACATACAAACCTATAACTAAAATATAAGGCATAAATAATAGAAAATAATAATTAGGGGCGACTACAAACCCGTATTAGGGGCGAATCTTCAGCGGGTTTGGTAGATCGGAGCTTCCTACAACTCATATTATTATTATTAAAAAAAATTAAACATATATACTTCAATATAAAAAAAACAATAAAAAAAAAAGAAAAAAAGCTTACGGTTAGGAGGGCAGGTGAGAGAGAAGAGCAGAGGGAGAGGAGGGTGGTTCGGTGGTCCCGTCGTCCGATGGTGGGTGGTCCGGTGGTGGGGCTGCTGGGGGTGGTGCGGGTGGCTTCGGTGGTGGGGATGGTCTTGAGAGAGAGGAGAGTGAGAGATGAGAGATTAAGAGAGTGGAGAGAGTAAGATGAGAGAGGGCAGCAGAGGTGTTTTGAGAAAGAATGAATTAGGAAAAGAGGGAAAGAAGAAAAGGGCGGGTGTTTTTATTTTTTTTGGACCTTTAGGGGCGACAGTCGTCCCTAAAGATGTCGCCCCTAAAGCTTATAAGTACGATAAAATGTGGGGCGTTGATCTGCTCATTGATCCAATGGCTGGAGATTTGATTGACTTTTAGGGGCGACTACTCGGCGGGTCGCCCCTAAAGATGTCGCCCCTAAAGCCCGAAATTCTTGTAGTGTTAGTTGGTTCTTACATGAAAACAAGTCTTAAATTTGTAAACACAATAAGATATGATCACTCTCGAGTCTCGGCAACACATTAGGGCAAATTCTCCTATTGTTGGCGCATAAGTGATTGTTGGGTTTGGCAATCCAAGTCCCACATGGAAGAAATAAGGAAGGGATGACTTCCTTATAAGTGAGTGCACACTCCAATTAGTATGAGGCCTTTTGGGAAGGAGCCCAAAAACAAATCCGTGAGGGCTAGGCCCAAAGCGGACAATATCATACTAATGTGGTGTGGAGTGTGCATGCGGTCCGATCCGGTGGGTGACTCGAGTTGGAAAAGTTTGATGGGAGAAACGATTTTAGTCTGTGGAGGATGAAGATGAGAGCCCTGTTAGTGCATAACGGTGTTGTTGATGCATTGAGGGGTGAAGATCATATTCCTGGTGATCTCACTGATAAAGAGAAGAAGGAGATGTTAGAAAAGGCTCACAGTTCGATCATATTGAGTCTGGGTGACAGGGTGTTGAGGGAGGTGTCGAAAGAAACGTCTGCTGCTGGTATTTGGGCAAAGCTTGAGACCCTGTACATGACCAAGTCATTGGCCAACAGGTTATATCTCAAGAAGAAGTTGTATACGTTTCAGATGAGCCCTGGTAAGACACTGGATGAACATACAGATGAGTTTAATAAACTTATCTTGGATCTTGAAAATATTGAGGTTGAATTGGATGGTGAAGATCAGGCCATCATATTTCTCACATCATTGCCATCTTCGTATGAGCATTTTGTTGATACTCTTATGTATGGAAGGGAGACATTGACTATGGATGAAGTCTTGGCTGCCCTGAATTCAAAAGAGTTGAAAAGAAGAACAGATGTGGTAGAAGATGGTGGAGATGCATTGTTTGTGAGAGGGAAGGCTGATCAGAAGAATTCAAGGTTCAAGGGTGAATCAAGATTCAAGAGGAGGTGTTATGTTTGTAACTCAGAAGATCATTTGAAGAGAGACTGTCCTGGATTGAAGAAGAAGGGTGAACAGAGGTATGATAATCACAGGAAACAAGAAGGTGATTCATCAGATGAATGTGATGTTCTTGTAGTAACCAGTGAAGAATTCTGTTCAGAGAAGTGGATCTTGGATTCAGGTGGGTCTTTTGGGATGACATATGATCAGGGGTATTTCAAGGATCTGAAATATGGTTATCTTGGTAAAGTCAAGATGGGTGATGGCAGAACTTGTAAGATTCAAGGAGTTAGGATAGTTGTATTCATGATGAACAATGGTAATATTGTTGAGGTTCATGATGTGAGGTATGTTCCTGATTTGAATAGAAGTTTGTTGTCATTGGGTTGTTTAGAAAAGATAGGTTACCATGTGTGGTTGAGAGATGGTAAGGTCTTGATCATGTTTGATCAGGAGGTTGTCATGACTGGAACTAGACAGGAGAGTAATGTTTATGTTCTGGATGGTCGTGTGTTGCCTAGTGAGAAAGAGTTCATGGATCACACAGATGAACAGGGTTTGGTTGGAAAAAGAAGTCATGGTGTTGTTCATGATGTTGGTACAGAGAGGTGTAAGACTGTGGTGGAGTTGAGTCACAGGGTGTTGATCTCTGGTGAAGGACAGTCAATGGTGGTTCATGGTGAAATGTGTGATAGGATTGTGAACTGGGGTCTAGGTGGAGTTTGTGATAATTTTTTGGTTAAAAAGGATGTGTTTTCAAGAGGGGTAGTTTTGGAAATGTTTGGCTGTGAATTGAATAAGTGTTCTAGACAGGTGGAGTTGATGAAATCAAGGACAGGTGTTGATATGTTCTTGGGATATTCTGATGTGTTGAAAATTTTCAGAATATGTGGTCTAGAAGATGGGAAGCCAAGGTTACAGGATAGCAGGTTTATGCTATGGATAAAAGGCAGCAGGGTTATGCTGTATTTAGAAGGTTTTTGGACTGAGGTGGAGGCTGCACAAGGTGGTGATGTTCAGGTTGAGGTAGAGTTGCCTGGTAAGAGTGCAGGAAATGTTACTCAGTTGTGTTTTGATGTTAAGCAGTCCTGTGTTGAAAAGGACTGGTCAGTAGTTAATGCAGCTAAACTTTTGACTAGTGTTGAGCCTGATATTGAAGCAGTAGAGATCAAGGGTAATGCTTGGTTGGTGCTTAGAAGTTCTAAAGATCAGTGGATACTTGTTGAAGATGTAAAGAAGGGTTGCAGGGGCAGAATGGTCATATTCTGTGATGTTACTGGGTCAATAGGAGTAAAAAGCTAGAAATGGGTCAAGTCCATTGAAGTTTGTCAGGTCTTTGAATGTTGCTCAAGGTTGGAAAGAGTTGTGCAGCATGGGTCAGGTCTGGGTGATATTGATTCAGGGGAAGCTGATAAGTTCAGGAAGGGCAGTTTGGTCCTTGAAAAGTCTGCTGAGAAAATCAGCTGTTTGGTGTTGTTTTGTAGCAGTTGTTTGAAAACTGCTGATGGGAAACATATGTTGGAAACAGCTGATGAAGAGCAGAGATTTGAATCTGCTGTTGAGGAGCAAAGGTTTGAAAGTACTGATGATAAACAGATGTTAGAACTACTGATGGTTCAGTTGATCAGTAGTTTGGAGGACAAGGGTTTAGAATCAGTAGTTTGGTCAGAAACTGTTGATGTTGAAGATCAGTAGTTTGGTAAACAGCTGATTGTTTTGTTGATCAGTTGTTTGGATAATTGTCAAGATGGCTGGATTGATTGTTGACTTAAAGGTGGAGATTGTTAAATATTAAGTCAAAATCAAAGTCAAATAATAAGTCAAACTTGGTCAAGAAAGTTTGAGGGGCCATTTGTGACAAGGTGCAAAAGTTTATTTCAGTTTATAATAGTTCTGGTTAATAAGTGAACGTCTGATGGAGATGGAGGACTAATCCTGTCAAGTTCAAAAGTCTCAACAGACTTTAACGGTTCAATTAGGGATTAGGGCTTATAAATAGGTCTCATCAATTCGTTTGTAGGGAGTCTTTTTCTTAGTAATTCTCTTTTGTATTTCGTTTCCATTATCAATAATAATTCGAAGCTTTCGACAATTGTGTTCTTGATTCAATTTCATAGGTGTTTTTACAACAATTCTTGTTATAACTTGAGTCACCCACCGGATCGGACCGCATGCACACTCCACACCACATTAGTATGATATTGTCTGCTTTGGGCCTAGCCCTCACGGATTTGTTTTTGGGCTCCTTCCCAAAAGGCCTCATACTAATTGGAGTGTGCACTCACTTATAAGGAAGTCATCCCTTCCTTATTTCTTCCATGTGGGACTTGGATTGCCAAACCCAACAATCCTCCCCTCAAGCCAAGGACCACATAACTCATGGCCTCCCCTTCAGCGAAACACCATCTTGTACCGCCGCTACCACCACGGGACACGCCGCCTGAACCATACTATCAGGAGGACTTTCGACACAAGGCTACAATCACCGTAGCAACCATCGCAAGGGGTCGCGTTCCAGCCGAACCTGGCTCTGATACCAATTGTTGTAAAAACACCTATGAAATTGAATCAAGAACACAATTGTCGAAAGCTTCGAATTATTATTGATAATGGAAACGAAATACAAAAGAGAATTACTAAGAAAAAGACTCCCTACAAATGAATTGATGAGACCTATTTATAAGCCCTAATCCCTAATTGAACCGTTAAAGTCTGTTGAGACTTTTGAACTTGACAGGATTAGTCCTCCATCTCCATCAGACGTTCACTTATTAACCAGAACTATTATAAACTGAAATAAACTTTTGCACCTTGTCACAAATGGCCCCTCAAACTTTCTTGACCAAGTTTGACTTATTATTTGACTTTGATCTTGACTTAATATTTAACAGTGATTTTAGTACCGGAATATCTAGTCAAACCATAATAAAATTTTGTTTTTGAAAGTTATAATTATAAAAAGCATAAAATAGAAGTAAGCGGGAAGATAGTTTTTAGAAAACAATAACAAGAAGACAAAATTAATCTTTATTTATGGACTTTTCAAACGATAAATATACGAAAATAGAAAGGGGTTGGGTCAGGTTGCCGAATCATACGCCACTTCAGAAAGTTTTCACAAGCAATTTACATGACAACCACCTAGTCGTTATATAAAGAAAGCATATACGCGTGTGTTGACGCCATAATGTAGTACGAATCCTTTTTAGGGCATCAATACCCTCAACAATATTGGAAGGAAGCAGTCAGGAGACCGATTCGCAATGTCAGGTTTAAACCCACAACGGAAATGTTCGGGTATATTAAGTTAAGATATTTTATACGGGATGCAGCCCACTAGCTACTATAAACCCTATAATTTAATGTTATCTCCTCAAAGGTAGTGAAAATGCACTAAATCAAGTCCTTCTGCATCAACTATACCACCTCTATGTGCAAGACAAGCATTTAACTCAAACCACCACCCCCTTAAAAGTAGTTAACATGTTTTTATAAAAGATGTAAAGGTATGAATACTTGAATCAACAAACACAAAGTGATGGTTGAATTAGAATTCACTTTAATATAAAGATAATTTTACTCAAAGTTAATACATGGGGGCATGTCTACGTACACACGGGGACATGTTAGAAAACAGTTTTCTTGTGTAAACTTGATTTTCACCATGAAAATACTTGATTTGTCATTTTGTGTCAATTTTATGTCTGAAAATCAAGTGCAAACAAATAAATGACTTGTCTACGAACTTTATACAAGATAATGACTAAAACCGAGCCTCAAATGATAAAAAAAATATATGTATAGTTTTACACGTATCAGATACTTAATGGATTTGGAGCAAATTAAGCTTTATTTACACGAGTTAATATGAAGTGAGAAACGACAAGAAAGAAAATCCATGTTAACTTATTCACTACGTACCTAAATGTAACCGATGAAGCCTAGCTCAATTGGTGAAAATTGGGGGAGTTAGAGTGGAGGTTGAGGGTTCGATTCTTGTCGGAGCCATATTTACCACATGTGGGGGTTTCACCTGGGGAGATCCCCAATCTAGGTGGAATGGGTAATTAGTACAGACTGGCCTAGGATGTTAGCCGAAACTTCACCAGTTACACCACTTGTCGTTCAAAAAAAGAACTTATTCACTGCGTACCTAAATGTAACCTTTTAATAGCATTTATTGTTTTGTTTTCTTTATTTCAATTATGCTAGGTGTAGTGGGGCATTAAAAGCCTACTGCATCACTACCCACATAGGCCCTCACCCCTCCTATTTTGGTTAAGACCATATGAGGTGGAGGGGGAAAGAGAGCGTGAAGCACCATGTGGCATATGTGGGGCCCTTGTGCGAAGTGTGAAAATTGTGAGGAGTGAATGGGGGAGGAAAGAAATAATATTATTGTGTGTAAAATTAAAAAAAAATTAATCAATCAATAAATGCAAGACCCAATCAAAAAGTGCCACATGTCCCCCCTCAAAGCCCCACGCCAGTGGACTTCTTCCCCCCAAGAAGCTTCCCCCCTTTCCACGCCCCCGCAGGGCGGTGTTCATGGCGTGAAGGAGGTTTTCCCCCCATTCCGGACTGTCTAACACAACACTGATAAAGCTTTAAGTGTGGGGCCAAGTGAATCTAATCAATGAAATTATCATTTTCTTTGAACGGCGAACAATGTCCCGATTACTTGGGGTATCCACTATTTGGTTACAAAAGCGCCCCATAGGTAGTGTTGGGTAGCCAGAAGCTACCTAGCCAACAATTACAGGGAAAACCTGACTCCCCACCCGCTCGAAGGCACGACAGTAAAAAATCAGTAAAATCTGGTGAGGTCAAGAATTGAACCTGACACCTCAAAAAGGCTAGATTTTACCCATCATGAAAAATCATCCTATTCTTATCTTTATTAAGAAGTTTAAAAATCAATTGGTAGTTTAGTTAAAATAACTATACCCTTAAAAAAACGATGGTTTAATTAAAGACTCACTGTCTACGTAATATTAACGTGACACTTTAACAATGATGTATAGTTAAAACTACGAAACATAGTCTTATAAATATAAAACTTCGTGCTTTACGATGGAGTTAAAACTTTTATTTTACATTTCATTCACATACGCAACTTTTATTTTCTATGCCTCGTAAATAATCATGGACAACATTGTCCACAAAGTAAATGGTACTCATTAATTTCAAACTATGTTAATTACATAAAAAATATCCCAATCAATTAATATTTTACCTTTGATATCGTGAACTTTATGATCACGTCATTATGAACACACAAATTTCTAAATAAATTGGAAAAGCTTGACGATACATAACCCCAACTAATCGGACCGGATGGATTTAACTTTGCTTTTCTTAAGCATTGTTGGGATATTTTCAAGGATGATTTTTGCAAAATTTTAGAAGACTTTCACAGAAGTGGCTCGATTAGTCAGGGTTGTGCATCGTCCTTATTCCGAAAAGCAATGATCCAATTGCCCTAAATGAGTATTGCCCAATAAGTCTCATAGGTTGCATCTCAAAAATCATTTCCATGGTGTTGGCAAATCGGATCAAAAAAGTCATTAAGAAGGTTGTTTTCAAAACCCAATTCGGTTTCTTGGCAGATCAAAGCATATTAGATTTTTTTTTTGAAAGGTTAATTTCTTTTTAAATCCTATGGTCTGTGGGACTTGAACCCAAGACCTTCCCCAACCTAGGTGTTTAAAGGCTTTGCCTTTGCCAATGGACCACCACCCCATTGGTTCAAAGCATATTAGATGAGCTGTTAATCCCAATTTAGTACGGGTTATCAACAGATGAAGATATTTGGAAGTGGGATTTAGAAGCGGATGGTAAGTTTTCAGTCGTGTCCTGTCGAAGATTCCTTTCTCAAACGGCTATCCCTTTCTTCCCTTATGAATGGTCTAAACGGGTACCAAAAAAGGTCAATCTTATGGCTTGATGAGTGGAACAAGATAGGTTGCCTACTCTTAAAGGTTTACCACGAAGAAACAACGGCCAATCATCGGTTACATGCAAGCTATGTGGGGATTGTGCAGAATCTTCTCCACGTTTGTTTACGGAATGCTTCTATGCTGCAAACATCTGGAACAAAGTCAGTTAATGGTGCAAGATTCAATCCATCTTTACGTTCAACTTCAGGGATCTTCTGGAACAGATGATGAGTGACATTAAAACAATGTCATATATATAGGTGTGGAACCGGGCAAAGCAACCCACTTATAAGCCCAATACTCATTTAAAACTCAAAACTTAAGGTCTAAGGGGCATAATTTTTAATAGCTCGGATATAACACCTAAATTTTCAAGGACAACTAAATCTTCAGGGACGCCTATGGTTGTGGTGATTCATATTAACGTATATTGTAAACCATTGATAACCTTATGAAAGTTATTCGTCACTTAGCAATCTATCGTTACCTCATTTGAGATAGAGCATCATATAACAAATAAACCATGAAAGGCTTAAAATCAATTTAAAAGAGAGACAAATTAAATGAGAAAGACTTTGAAAATCAATTTAACTATGAGGAAGAAAATTATTCATTAAATTTTTTAGGAAAATTGAATTTTATTAATTCAAACTTTGTCCCATTAGTCGTAATTTTTTTAAACGAATTAAATTGCACTAAATCCTCTTATGGCAAGACTCGAATCCTTTATTTTAATAGAAGTAACACCTTAATTTTAATGGCTTTGAACATGTTTTTTTCAAACTGAAATATAACCTATTTAGTTTTTGTTGATGTAGACTGCTTAGGTGGCGAAAATGTCAAAGTTTTGATTACGTGGATTGCTTATGTGGTAAAGTTTTGATGATATGGAACAAACTAACTGTGTCAACTTTTAGTTAGTATAAGATCGCTAAAAAGGTATGTTCAAAGTTGAGACTATTAGTAAAAATTTCATGAGTTGGGATTATTTTTTAACAAAAAATGTTGCTCCTACTCTACTTTACACAAATAATTCTAAAATACTTTCCTTATCCAGGTTTGAACCTGAGTTTGAATTAATCCTGTTAATATTATATTACACGTCATAAATCTTATTTACCAACAAATTTATTCGTATAGACATACAAGGTTGTTCAAATTGCTCGACATCCGCTCGATGTTCGCTCGAAAAATTCTCATAATTTGCTTGTTTGATTCAGCTCGATTGAAAAGGCGCTCAGTTCAGATCAGATCGATTTGTAAATGAACCGAAAAGGCCTACGTTAATATTTTTTCCAAGATCCAAATAGAGACCATTTGAGTAACTAGAATTGAAGTCCAATACCATTAGTCACTTGTCCAATAATCAATGTCCATTTGACTAATTGAGTAAAAATTTCAGATACTGAAATGTGAAGTGTAACAGTCGAAGGTAACCCATACCGGATATTATCCTCTTTGGTCTACCCCCAATGCATGAAAGGGTGGCTAGCCTCAAGGGTTTAAAACACATCCAATAGTGAGGGTGGCCACTCCCTTATAAGGAGTTCTGTTATCCCTTACATAACCGACGTGGGATGCAACATTCCACCCCCTTTAGGAAGCCCAGCGTCCTCGTGGGCACACTGACATACCGATTCGGGCCTCGGCTCTGATACCATATGTAACAGCCCAAGGTAACACGTACCAAATATTGTCCTCTTTGGTCTACCCCCAACACATGAAAGGGTGGCTAGTCTCAAGGGTTTAAAACGCGTCTAATAGTGGGGGTGGCCATTCCCTTATAAGGAGTTTTGTTCTCCCTTACATAACTGATGTGGGATGCAATATGAAGCGTCGATCGAGACTCAACTCTCAACCCGCCATCATTATTTGATTTCTCCATCGCCAGTTGCCAAAGTTTTGCTTTAGTGGTTTAATTCGTTTTCGATCTTTCGATAAAACAAGGGTATGCTTTAATCGGTCAACAAATCATATTCCCGCTTTGTTGATCTCGATAGAACCAGTTGAGTGTTTTGCTTATTCATTGTTATATTTGTTTATATACTAGTGTTCTAATTGGACAAAATATTAGGGACGAAAACTCTACTTTACTAAATGTGACAGCCTCATTGTTGCTTTTCATTTTTGTTATGCAACGCTCGATACTACTCGATGTTCGTTCAAATCCAAAGACCCTCACTCAACATTGGCTTGATTGAAAAGTGCTCGGTCCGCTTCGATTTGTAAACAAACCAAATATGAGCAAAGGTCTGATCAGTTCGGTTTGACTCGTTAACAACCCTATGCATATGTTTTTTACATTTCATCATCATCATCATCATACTCAGTTAATCCCACCTATAACAAAGCTAAGGTAGGGTCTGAGGAGCGTAAGATGTAAACAGCCTTATCTCTACCCCTAAGAATAGAGAGACTGCTTCCAGTGAGACCCCCGACTCGATGTGGTTTGGTATCAAGCCTTGGACATAAGGCACAAAACACTTAGCAATCGCGACAAACCCGATCGGTGCATGTACCCCTTTGTCTTTTGGCTATCCTCGTCACACATGATGCATGATTAACCGTCTGTCGTTTTTTACGTTATTTTCACGAAATTAATAAAATAACGTTAAAACTAGTGGAACTTTACTTTTGGCCCCAAAGGACCACATATATACATTATACGCGCACTCCGAAAGTGGGGCGTAATATATTTTTTACATTTATGGTATGTAATTATTATTTTCTTTATACTAACCTACACCAATAGACTAGAGTCTAGACCATCCACTAGGACCCGCTAGGCATGGCCCAACGAAAAACTCATCCTGGGTGCGTGGGTCCGGAATATAGACTGGGACACCTGCTTTTGCAATGAAAACAATAGGCTCCCAATGCGTTTTCGATTTCTAATTGGTCCATCCTCTTTCTATAATCGTACTAACGATGTTGACACCTATTTTGGTCTCCAACTCGTACGGACCTTATTTGTTTTCTATATACAATGCCTTTTTACTGCACACTGTACAACTACTTATAATGTTCTTACCATCTTTCCCAGTTTAGTAGGTAACATAAATAAACAATGTCATTTTGTTTTTTTTTTTGAACGGCAAAGAACTTTATATATATATATAAAGGCCCAGCAAGAAACTGGAGGGGGTACAACTACAAAACAGAAACACGATTACATCAGATTATCCACATCAAAGTTGACCCATTTCTCCCAAGAGAGCGAGGAGAGACTGGACCGTTGAGAAAGCCAAAGGAAGGAGTCCTCCTTAATTATCTCCACTAATCGTTGCACCGGAATGAACAAGTCTTCAAAGACTTTGCAGTTTCGGGCTTTCCATATATTCCACACAGTGGCCATAGCAATGGTAGAGATAGCTCGCTTCCATCTTCTACTCCCCGGGTTAGCAACTAAGCTGTCAGTTATGCCTTTGAGACTGTTAACTCCAACCGGCCATTGAACACGAACCCATCTGAAGATGTTCCACCAAGTACTTTTCGCAAAGAGGCAACCTTCAAAGCAATGCTCAGTCGATTCGTCTCCGAAGCCGCACCGATCACAAGTCGAGTCAGGGAGATTAACGCCACGTCTTAGGAGTTCTTTTTTTGTGGCCACTTTACCCATGAGGGCCCTCCAAAGAAGGAAGTTACACTTGAGCGGCGCCCACGAATTCCACCGAAATTGGTCCCCAATCTCGTCGCCCAAACCTGCAGCCACTATATCCAGCCTAAGCCCTTTCGCAGAGAATTTTCCACCCTCCCTGTTCTCCCAAAACCATCTATCTTTGGATTCATTCAAGGAAATATTCTGGAGAAGACCCATTAGCAGCCCAAACTGACCCCATTCGGGAATTGAATTTGGTTCGCGGGTCCATCCCCACCACCACTCGCCCCCTAAGCCATCCAAATTGAAGTTGTCAGCAACCGAAGCCCCTTTGTCAACCGCGAGCCGATAAATAGCAGGAAACGTCTCCTTAAGTATGCTATTACCGACCCAAATGTCCGACCAAAACTTGACCGTATTACCATCCCCAACTTCAACCTTGAGCTTCTCGTGAATATTGATGCCTAGTTTCATTAGGACTCCCTCCATACCACTGATGTCTTTCCAAGTACCCGGGATAGACTTCTTAATAGGAATAAGGCTGCCATTATTCCTATTGTGGTGAATCGCTTGCACAACCCGGGCCCAAAGCTGTTGTGGATTGTCCTTGAAACGCCACCACCATTTCGAAAGCATCGCAACATTAAAGTCTTCAATGCCCCCCAAGCCAGCCCCACCGAACGTTTTCGGGGCCACCAATTTCGACCATTTAACCCACCTTATCTTCGATCTACCTCCGGATACACCCTTCCCCCAAATAAAATCTCTACGGATTGCTTCCAATCGATTAATAACCTTCTTTGGCGCCGCGAACATGGAAAGGAAATACGAGGGGAGACTTCCCAACACCGACTTGGCAAGAGTAAGACGACCCGCGAAAGAAAGCCATCTCGCCTTCCAACTAGACAATCGATTTTTGAATTTTTCTAACACGGGTTTCCAAAACTTGATGCGCTTCATATTAACGCCAATGGGGACGCCTAAGAAGACGAAAGGAAAAACCCCCACTTCGCAATTCAATATACGAGCAATGGAAGCAACATCTTGTTCCTCAACTCCAATTCCATGGATGGTACATTTACGGTGGTTAACTTTCAACCCGGTGACAAGATAAAGGCAACGAAGAAAACGATTGAGGCTAATCGCATTATCATGAGACCACTCCCCCATAAATAGGACATCGTCGGCATAGCAAAGATGGGAGATAATTGGGCCGTTATTAGGTAACTTCACACCTTGGAAAAGTCCCAAAGCTATCGCCCTTTTCATGAACATATCCACCACCTCCATCGCCAAAATAAAGAGAAACGGCGAAAGCGGGTCTCCTTGCCTTAATCCTCTCTTGAAGCGAAATTCGTTCGTAGGAGACCCATTCAATAAAACCGACCCCTTTCCGGACCGAAGGCAACCCTTGATCCAATTTATCCATGTCTCGGGGAATGCCATAAATTCCATCATTCTAAAAAGGAATTTCCAATTTAAGGAGTCATACGCCTTTTCAAAGTCCACTTTAAAGATCATCAATTTAACCTTGCTTTTTTTGGCCCAAGATATAGTCTCACTAACTATCATCGGACCATCTAGAATGTTTCGCCCCCCCACAAATGCAGATTGTGTTGAAGAAATAAGCCCATCAATCACCAACTTGAGACGGTTCGCGAGCACCATTGACAGAATTTTATACAAAGACCCAATTAAAGAAATGGGGCGGAAGTTGGCTATCGCTTGGGGGTCTTTGATTTTCGGTATTAGAGCAATGAAGGACGAGTTACATCCATCCGGGATAGAACCCGAGGCATGGAATTCACCCAACGCCGCAGAAATAACCGTTTTTAGAACATCCCAATACCTCTTGAAGAATCTCATGGTGAACCCATCGGGGCCCGGCGCTTTACTCCCGTCACATTTCTTAATAACATTCCAGATTTCGTCGAGACTAAAAGGCCTGATCAGAGCTGCTGCATCAGCTTCCGATATCTTCCTTAGACCCAAATCAGAAAAACCCGGTCTTCGTCTGATCGGCTCGGCAAACTGCTTTTTAAACCAAGTCATCACCCGTTGCTTTAATTCCCCAGGCTCCGAAATACAAGACCCATCAAAAACCAATCCATTAATTCTTCTAGAGGCCAAATTAATTTTCATAGCTTTGTGAAAAAACGAGGAATTGTCGTCCCCAAACTTGATCCATTTTAGCTTAGCTTTCTGGAACAAGTCTTTCGCTTTCGCAATCTCCAGCCGTTTAATTCTAGCTCTCGAGACCATACGGACTTCTTTCTCCCCAGCAGACAAAGGTCTAGTTTCGGCCTTCTTTTCCAACTCTTCCACGACTTTACACAACGTCTTGGTTTCTTCATCCTCCTTATTTCGGACCTCATTTCTCCACTCTTTGATATCACGTTTGATTCGTCTAAGCAGGCCAGCAGCTGACATGAAAGAGAGAGGGTCCGAGGACATAGAGTTCACCGCATTGTTAACGATCTCATTCAAATGTTCAGACCCGAGCCAACTATTAAAGAATTTAAATGGGATTGGTCCGAAATCCACCAAATTACAGGAAAGAGTTACCGGACAATGATCGGAGTGGCCTCTCGGGAGCACCGAGAGGACCGCATTAGGCCAAAGACTCATAAAATTTTCACAAACAAATATCCGATCAAGTTTACTGAACTTAACTTCCCGGTTGTCGGATATGTATGTGAATCTGCCCCCCAACATATGGTACTCGAGAAAACCAGCATTGCGGATAAAATCATTAAAGAAGGAGGCTGGAACCGGGTCAAACCTCGAGTTCACTCTTTCTTCAGGCCGCCTAACATCATTAAAATCCCCTAGAGCTACCCAGAGTCCAGGGTGATGAAGGCGAAGCTCCATAATAGAAACCCAAAGATGGCGACGAAGAGCTTGGTCATTCGGGGCATACACATTAAGGATATTAAATATCTCATCCACCCCATTCAATCTACCGGAAACCAAAAGAAAATTCTGTCCTTTTGTCACCGAAACCAGCGAGAAAGTATCCGAGTCCCAAACAGAGATTATACCCCCCGATCTCCCCACCGCATCCACCGAATCCATCCCGAAAGAGGATCTGCCCCAGAGCCTACCAACCTCCATAACACTAACACCAACCAGGTGTGTTTCTTGCAGCCCCAAAAAGGAAATTTTGTTATCAACAATTAATCTACGGATCCACCCCAGCTTGTGGATGCCGCTAGCCCCCTTAACATTTAGAGTGAGAAAATTCATCTGGACCTTCTCAACTCCAGTTCCCCATTAACGATCTTTCTCATATGATTTCCAAAGCCACCCACCTCAATCCCAAGATCTTGCCCATATTTTAAAGTTTTACTAACCTCCAATTCTAACTCATCCACCTCAGAATTCGCGTCAACCATGTCCAACCGCCCTGCATCCACTCCCACCGCCATATCAACCGGTTCAGTTGGGTTCTCGACATTACAACCTGCATCCCTGGATTCCAGCACAGCAGCGTGCTTTGAAGAACGCCTAATAATTTCCTCCAGGCCAAAAGGGTCCGAATCAGCCCCTTCGTCATCAACAGCTTCGGTATTTAAATCAGGTGTTATAAAGTTATGAGTGTTAGGGAAGCTAATAGGTTTCTTCCCTTTGGGTCTCACAGTAATATAAGAGAGGCCAAGTCCAGCCTGTGAGCCCAAAGAGTGGCCCAATGGACTGGGGGTTTGATCCGAGCAATTGTTAAGGCCCATAACCTCAGTAGGCGAAGATGGGTCCCCACCACCAAAGTCAACCTCCTGACATTCACCCTGGCCCACATCTCTGATAGGGGAATCAGTATAGTCATGCAGAATTCCCATGCATGCCAGGTCGTTATCCAAAATGTCGTTGTCCACCTCTGCAACTTCTGGAATTACCACCTGGGATTTCAGTTTCAGTTTACCGTTGGGGTCACCGACCGGCGACCGGCCGGTTACGAACGCCGGGGACCAGTCAACAGCCACTTCCTTAACTCTAACCGTAATCAACTGACCACGCCACTTGAGCTCAACGATTTGGTCCAAATCCACAACCGAATTAACCAGAATCGCCATTTTATTGGAAGCCAAATCACAATCTTCATGCGACGCCGAGGACCTCGCAACAAGACGGCCACACCGCTCCCCTATCCTGTTAAAGACCAGCCTGTCCCACAAGCAGACAGGGACACCCGTGACGACTATCCAAGCAATCCGTTCATAAACTGGTACTCCACCATCCCAAATATACAATCTGAGGAAAAGCTGAGACCAAAATTCAAATTGAAATCTTAAGAATTCCTCAGCTTCTTTGTTGGATTGAAAGACCAGCAGAACTTTCAGGCCTCCCAGGTATTTGACCCCAATGTTAAGTTGCCCTCCATCATCTAAAAGCTCCACCAAGTGATCCAAGATGTCCAGATCTTTGACTTCGCCGATAAGAGAACGCCCCACCCAATTTTTCCTGCAATGTGACATCACTGGAGGGAGTTCTAAGCACAAACCACCCCGGGTTTGCCCCTTCCGCCCTGTCAGAACGTTCAAATAATGTCCAGGGGGTTGGGTCTGTTGATGGGAGGAGGGATCTTCCGAAGGCTTCCGACTAATCGGAGGGTCCAACCTATCAAACACCGAGGTTTTTTCCCCACCAGACTGCAGGGTAATCTTACTCCCATCTCTGTAAAATTTAGCAATACTGACATCCACCACCGCCCCATCAATCTTCACATCTTGAAGTCTAGGTAACCAGTCCACGGCATTATCAATACCAGTGAATCTGATGAACCCAAACTTGTTACCCGCTCCGTCTCTTTTCTTCGGGATGAAGACGTCATCCAGATTCTTGAAGTGTTGAAAGGCCTTCCATAGTCTGTGACCGTTGCAAGAGTCAGGCAAATTAGAGACAAAAAAGGAGGTGGTGCATCGAGCCTTCTCCTCTCTTTTCCTGAACTTTTTTTCTTGTTGGATTTCCTTTTTGCTTAAAACTTTCTGCCAATCCCCATCTTTGTAGCCCTGTTGTCTTATCTTGATCTGCTCCTCCGTCTTTCTTTCTCTTAGTTCTTGAAGCTTCCGTTGATCCAGCCGTGTTTGTTGACGCCGCTTGGTCTTCTCTCCGCTCATAATTTTTGCTTTTATGATGAAACAATGTCATTTTGTAATTTGGACTCAAAACTTTAGATTTATTCTCATTCAACATTTATTGCATAGTGTACAGGTACCTATGCATTTAATATCTTCTCTAGATTTACTTGGGGTAACTTTTTTTTTTTTTAAATGGCCAACACAATTTTTTTATGTCCAAATTCTCAACGAGAGTTTTTTCTACAAATCTTACTCTCATTAGGAACCAGATCTCGCACGTGATTCTCGAACCGGGAAAAACCCAACACCTCACCCATCTTAAGACACGACAATGATAAATTGGTAAAACTCAGACCAGATCAAAAATCAAACCTAAGACCTATCAGTCTCAAGTCTTATCTATCACTTGGGTAACTTGACAACGGGAGATTTTAGCCTAATTTTTTTTACAATCACTACTACAATTCGAAGCAAAAGACGGGGTCAAAAAAATAAAAAGACGGGGTTTTTGGTGTGAACCCTGTCTTTTACTCATTATAACTTATAATCATTCAGCCAAAACAATAAAATATTCAAAAAAATTCAACACAACCCCGTCTTTTGAATCTAAACCCCGTCTAATAGTCCAAACACCGTCTTTATAGTAACCCTGTCTTTTGCTATCCTAATAAAATATTCAAAAAAATTAACCCACCCACCGTCTTTTGATTCGAAACCCCATCTATTAGTCTAAACACCGTCTTTTGATTTTGAACTTCGTCTTTTATTCTAAAGAAAACTTCCTCCATCAAATCTACAAACCCACACAAACCCTAACCCAGCCACCCCATTTCGTTCTTCCCTACTGCTCCCATTAACCGATCCAAACCCTAACCCAATCCCTTCTTCCCTGAAATCGGACGACCACCATCAGGTTCACCGTCATCTAAGGTGTAGATTAGAACGAGGCACGCACCAGATTACTTTGCTGGCGGTAAGAACCAAACAACCAAACCCTAACCCAATCCCTGCTCCCCTTCTTCCCCTGTTCGTTCCTCCACCATACCTGCTGCTCCCCTTCTTCCCTACTGCTCGTTCCTCTTCTTCCTCTGCAGTAACTCCTCAGCAGCCGGCCACAATACAGTAACTCCAGTCTCCAGGTGAGTTTTATTTTTGGTTCGTATGATTTGGACAGATTAAGGTACTTATATAAGGTGTCGATTTTTGGTTCTTACTTGTTTGATTTTCTTAAGTTTTATTTTAAATAATAATAAATTGTTAAATTAATGTAGTGCAAGCAACAAAGGAGCGGTTGGAAATGTGGATACATGGTAATCCAACATATGTTCGATTTTGTCAAACTTTATGAAGACCAATTTCCCCAACGAGTAAGTAATTTACTATTTCTTAATTAGAAACCTTACACATTATGCATTTGCTCCTTGTGTTGTTGTAAGATTTTTATGATATGATCGTCAAAACGCCACTTTGCTATATGTAAGATAAAGAATTGTTTATTGAGGCGACATGGTCTAAAAACCAAAGCGCATAGTGCAAAAGGCACCACTTCTTTTACGCGAGGTGCAGGGTGCTTATATAATTGTGTCAAATTCATTTTATTGTTTGAAATGCATCACTTGCATGGCTTGATTTAAACTTGTATATTTCATAAGAATCTGATATTCTCATATTCAGGTTATAATGTGTAAGGTTTCTAATGAAACACATCATAACTTGGGGTCTCACGTAAATATAATAATCACTGGAACTTCTGATTAGTTTGTTACAGATTACAAACAATGAAACATTAATTTGAGCTTATTTTCTTATGTATACTGTTTGTACTAAAATGTGTATACTGTTTGTACCAACTATGTTTATATTGGTTTGCTTTGTATGTTATAACTTAACTTTTTGTATTTACTTTTATCTTAGATGTGGAACGACACCAAATTCGCCACAGACGAAGAGGTTGATATTCTAGTAAAGAAGTTGATTCCAATTTTACTTAGTGAGTTAGATATTCCTATTTAAATTAACTTTAGACATTGATTTTAGCTTTTTGAAAACTCGTTTGATTAGTTTTGTCGGATGAATGTGTATTTAGATACTAGATTAACTTTGTATTTTCGGATTGAATGTGTATTGGATTATTTTGAACAAGTTCGGAATGATGTATTGGCTAAAAGACGTGGTTTGTTATTTTTAAATAATATATTGTATAGGCTTAAAGATGGGGTTCGGTGCAAAAGACGGGGTCAAGAGTATACTAAAAGACACGGTTTGTTATTTTTATATAATATATAGTATAGACTTAAAGACGGGGTTTAGTGCAAAAGACGGGGTTCAACTAACCCCGTCTATTGGTGAATGAGCAAAAGACGCGATGGCATAAGACGGGGTTGTAAACCCCGTCTTAAAGGCATATTCACCCCGTCTTTTGTCTATTATTCGTACTAGTGAATGTATAAAATTTCGATGCTAGTGTACAACTACTTGTGCTTCTACTCAAGATATCGAAACAAAACTCTAGAGTTGATTTTAATTTTGATGTCACCAAATACATTTTTACAGTGCTGTAATTTTTTAAATGGCATTATATAGTTTGTTATTAATTTAAAAGGTATAAAAAATTGAAAAAAAATATGCAAATTATATTACTGTAATATTTTCTTTCCTTAATTAAAATGATAAATATACAGTAGGATGACAGTTAGACAGACAACAGGCTGCACCGCCTACTCATTATTTGGATTAATATGTTGCAAAATATACACATATTTTATGCATGTATTTCCATATGATTTAAGGGCGCGAGTTATGGTGCAATTTCTTTAGGATTGGATACTTATCTTGGTATTTTATATTAATTCTTAGGTTAATTGGTGAGAGAAAACGATGCGAAAAGCAAAACCGGATCGAAGAAACGAGTTTAGAGTAAAAAAGCAAAATTGTTCTTCAACATAAAAAGTCAAAACTCGCACGCTGTCTTCCAAAAGCCCACGACTGGCCGTGAATCAATAGAGGTCTATTATTAAAAGTTTGCAGCATAGTATCCGAGTTTTGATATTCGGACTTACTTACAACATTGGGACCCATACCCTTGTTGATTGTGTGTGTGTTTTAGTTAGTGATTCTCCATTTAAACTTGTTTCAGATTTTATATATACATTTTCACACACATCATGTATACATAGCTATAATCAGCTATTGGCCGTCACCGGTTCCAGCTAATGGAATGTGTGTTGGCGGTCCCGCCTTTTATCATATTGTCACAAACGGACCATGACTAACATATTTTTCAATTTTTAACTATTAACTATTTGCCGTCACTAGTCCCAAGTGATGTGAAATGTTTGTGTCACACCCTCAAAATCCACTTGCGGAGTTTTACCGCGAGGCGCATGACAAACCAGGATCCAAACCAACGATCACAATAAACAAGTCTAAATGAACATAAATGCAATTTCAAAACATAGTTTAAAATCCCCGTTTACAGCGGAAGCTTATTTAAAAACAATATCTCAATAATGAAACAATAGTTCAACGTTCAAAAGACCATGCAACCCTATTAAGACGCCGTGCAGACGCGTGCGCCCTAGTCCAGTCGTGCTACCTTAGCGACCTGAGAAAACATGTAAAAGTTTACGTCAGCACAAAAATGCTGGTGAGTTTACAGGTTTTGTATCCAAGTACCAAGTCCACCTGTCCATACTATAATAATCGAAAACCAGTATACGCTAGCTAGGCGTACGTTTTGTTACTACCACGATTGGAAAACCATTACTAACGCGAATACCAAAAGTATGCCCGATGTAGTTCCTGTTGTTCCTGTTGTTCCTGTTTGAGACAATATGCACCCGCCGACCCTCCAAGTCGACGAGCGGGGTTGGTCACTCCCAATAGCGCTATTCACATTTCCCCGTTGTGCAAACCCGCACATTCATGGTTCCCCCCGGTGTAACACCCCAAAATTTCGTTTTAGTCTAAATACGCCTTTAGGCGTAATTGATAAAATAACAAGCGAGTTAAATGGTGGATGTTTTTAACAACCAAATAACAACAAACCCGTTTCATTTAATTACGCTAATAGGTGGGATCAATATATATACAATATTGAGCCCATTATCAAAAAGGAATATTTTGCGGATAATAAAACGAGACATTGACAAGTCCCGTAAATTGCAAACACACGTGGGAACATTATGAGAACTAACTTAATTAGTAAAGATCACATACTTGTACTAAACCGGAAGGGCTGAACTTGACAACTAGGCAAAGTTGGAATAAAATGGGGGTTAAGAGTGAAAATGTGTGATAACACACACTAAAATCGTTCTTCACACCATCAAAAACACACACACAAGAACCTCCACCAATTCAGCCCCAAATCATGCCAAAATCGATGGCTTTTCTAAATGCATGATGGAATTCATGATCATCTAGTGTTCTAAACGTCATAAGGTAACTCTAGATCCTTTTAAATCATCCAAATCCATGGTATATTGAAGATGATGGTTCTAGGGTTTTATAAAAATGTGGAATTGATGGTTAATATAGGTTGCCCTAGCCTTGGGGAGCCTTAAACATGTATAATTTGGTTACAAATCACATTTAATATGTGTGTTTGATTATGTTCATATGAATATGTTAACTTATGAAATTGGGGTTTTAACCTCTAGGTTGAAACCACACATGGTTAGTAGTTTTGGTGACTCTTAGGAGTTGTTATAATGATCAAATTTAGTTAAAATGCCTAAATATCTTGTTATGATAATAATTAGATACATGGCTATATTTTGGATAAACTTAAACTCATGAAAATCAAGTGAATTTGGTGGGTGCACACCAAGTGTTTGATGAAATGCCTCAATAGTCTTGTTTGCAAATTGAGGTGATAACTTGATTTGGGTAATCATGGAATTACCCGCATATAAAACGCGAAACACATGTTTAAAAGATGAATCACGCCATACATGAAAAGTTTAGCCAAATGATAATTGGGAAAACAAAATAATGGTGTGAATAAACTCATGAGATGTGTTAGTTATTGGATATAATGACTAACTTAATAAATCTTATGAGTATAGTGAAGGTTGATCTTGTCAAGCTAGGTGCAAGCTTGGATGGAATGGATCAACGAACTAAACGGGTCAAGCGGATATGAGCCTTTAGTGCAAGTCAATGGGAATGAATACAAGTAAGTTCTACTTACACTACTAGACTATGACATGGATTAAGTGTTATATATATTGGTATTGAGTGTGTACTAAAGACAAATCCCAACGGGTGAAATTCATTAAGTGGGTCAATTTATGTGGATTCACAATAAATCAAGGTTTATGAGATTAATTGAAACCATGAGTGGTGACCGAATGGTGAAATTCATCAAACGGGTCAATTAATAATGATATGTAAGAAATAATGTTTTAACCCAAGATGGGTCACTTAAATCATTTGAATGAAATTGTTAAGCTTGTTGTTAAATGGGTCAAGTTTGTAACACTTGAACCATATATAAAAACTTGGATAACTTAGTATTATGAACTACGAGTCTAAACGGGTCAAATGGTGATATCCTCACCATGTGAGTCCAATACTTGATGCTTGTATTTCAAGCATTAAGATTCATAAAGTTAAACGGGTCAAATGGCAAGTTATTGCCATTTGAGTTCCGAGAAATTAACGTTGTCTATTTAGAAAGCATACAGGTAGATGCAATTGCGCGTGCATTCTTGATGTTAAGAATCATGGAGGATAAACACAAGGTATGGATATGGGTCAAGGCCACCCGGTAAGTCCGTAGTCAAATAAACGCCTTCGGCGAAGCAACATAGGTGATAAAGTACCCACATGAAGTGTGGGTGCAAATCAAGTAAGTTATTTCCATAACTATGTCTAATGCGCGCTAAGGCGCTTAGAATCGACCACATTAGAACAATCTTGAGAAATGTTGAAAATCTAAGTCCGTGTGGACTTAGAAGTTTTTAAACAAGTCATTGAGTCAAAAACATTGGATTTGAAACAAGAAGTTTCGCCACGAATGGCTAAATTGAAAGATTTGGTCATGAGGGGCATTTTGGGGATTTAAAGGATTAATAAAGGTTGATTCTAAGAATCTAAGTCGTAATGAAACAAATCGGACAAACGCTTTTGTTGATCAAGTGTCTAATGACTTGACAACTCAAACGGTATGCAATTTAAGTGGTCAAAAGTGCCTTGTTTGAATTAAGGCCTTAATGGGTCAAAATTGGGTAAAAGTCGCCATAAACATTCAAAACTAAGAACCGGATCATGGCGACATAAACCGGACCATAATTTCAGTCAAACAAAGGTTTAATTAGTCGGCAAGTCATTACTTAGGCTTCGGGAATCATCAAATGCGGTTGCGACATGATTCCCACGCTTAAAAGCCACCAAAATTACATCAGAAGCTTCGAGCGGCCGCGCGAATAAACCGAGCGGCCGCGCGCTTTGACCTGCACGTCAGCACGAACTTTAAAATTGCGTATAAAATCGTAGAAAAATCGTTAGGAGGTGTTCTTTATATGCCTGGAAAGCTCTCGGAGCGTAGAACAATTCTCATTTGAAAGTCGAAGTCAGATTTTGGGTTTTAGAAGGGGTAAAAGCGATCCGAACAGCTGCTGCGCATATTGCAGCAGTTTGTTCTCCTGATAAAGGGCCGTTTGGCCTGGTTCGTTCCGTATCAACGTGTAACGAATACCGTACTAGTTTAAATGTATCATTGACAACCCACTAACCATTTTTGTGAAATGGTGCTAGGTAAACAAGTGAAGGAAGTCCCGGAGCAAGGATCAAGTCGCGAGAAGAACCGAACACGCCCAAACATTCATCAAGCTTCCGCACTAGAATCCAAGGAACTCCCGTTAAAACGCAACATCTTAAAATATGTTTTAACTATTAAAATGTAAAAATTTTGTGTGAACCAAACATGTAATTGATCTTAATGGGTTGACTTATAAAGAAAATTTCAAAGTTTTAAATCGGGAGTGGTTTTTAGTTAAGGTCAAAACCCGTAAGATTAGGCAATAATCGCGTGATTACGGGTTAGGGTCTTACACCCGGGACTTCCAAAGATCGTGTAGTACACAGTGTAAACCCATAGTATGACAGTAATTACCAAATAATCGTTTTAACACATGTTTTCTCCCCCGAAAAGTGTAAACCAGTTTAAAAGAGGGGCCGTAAACTCACCTTAAATTGCGTTACTCCTTAACCCGAGTAAACCCAGCTGCTATGCTAGTCCCGTAAGCGGCGACCTAACATACGACAGTTACAAGTACTTAGACTAATAACCCGCAGGCTAATTAGTCCCTAGATGTCCAGACCATAACCAAGTTCGTTTGAAAACACCGTGACTGTTTAACCGACCCAAAGTACAAGACTCGACATCCCATTGGTGACCCGAGACTCCCCGTGTTATGTTTACGCTCCAAAACATACAATAACGCAAGTACACTTAACATACGTTAACGCACAACAAGTTATAGCACATAGTTCACGTATCACCGGAATACATCCAAATATATGTTACCAAGTTATTAGACATGTTACGGGGTTCCTAGCATGTTACTACATGTTAAATCGGGTCTCGGAATGCTAATTTACACTTACAGCAGCAGTACACGCGATTAGGAAAAGTCAACTAGCAATTAGGAAAGTCAACTAGCAATTAGAAATCCTACTCGCCTCTATTATAGGCGATTAGGAGCTACTCCCCTGAACTTACTAGCAATTAGGGCTATTCCCCTGAACTTATAGGCAATTAGGGCTATTCCCCTGAACTTATAGGCAATTAGGGCTATTCCCCTGAACTTATAGGCAATTAGGGCTAATCACCTGATCTTACACAAGAGTAGACCTCTACTCGCCTATAATATGGGCGATTAGCACCCTACTCGCCTATAACATAGGCGATTAGGAATGCTACTCGCCTGTAACCTTGCTGTTCCGTTTTTTCGCGCGTTTAACGCTCCAAATCAGATCCAGAACGTGTGTAACCACCCAATATCATCCCAAACACTATCCTAAACATGTTTAACCCAAAATCCTTCGTTCAACCTCGTATAATCAGTCCTGCATGCAACCAAGTAATCCAAACACCAATTCACATAGCATGCAACATCATACTAACACGTGTAATCATAACCCTAATATCCAATTACTGAGATTCCTATTATCATAATATCAATATCAATACTGATCTATCATAATAACATATCAAATCATCATCATGAATCATAAAAACCCTAACTTTCTAATCATACACACTCATAATGCATGCATATTAGTTATAATCCGATTAACAACCCTTATTGACGATTTTCAGAAAGCTTTTTCGTTTAAGAACAGGTCTGGACCATTAGGGATTGATTAAAAACGTTTATAAAGAGTTATGGATGAAAATCAAACCTTAGGATTATGAAAATATGATGATTCAAGCTTGAAACCTTGAGTTTTGATCAAAAATCGCCTTCCAGAGGTTGTTTATGTGTTGGGGCGGGTTATGGGACGACTAGGGTTGGTATAATGAAGTTTAGGAGGTTAAGTATGGTATTTATAGTCGTTTTTAGTCGTCCAGCACGTAACTAGCGAGTATGCAGCAGTTTCAGGCGATTAGGGCTTGTAATCGCCTGAATGTTCATGTGATTGGGCCTACTCGCCCTTAACTACACACGAGTAGGACCCTACTCGCCCTTAGGGTCCCCTACTCGCCTCCCCTATAGGTGAGTAAACCTCCTACTCGCCTATAGGGGTTGGTTTTGTGCGTTTTGCGCGTTAAACCCCGTTTTAACATATGTTAATGCATATTCACGTACCGACAAGTCACATAATGATTGTAAACACATAACACAAGTAAATACACATATTTACACTCGTTCACCAATTCCCGGGACTCGAGACTCGTACGTTCCGTATGCCCTGACGATCCTACAAATCGTCACCGTTTGTACACTTGGTTAAGGACTGACATCTAACGAACCTCTAGACCAACATCCAATGATCTTCTAGACTAATCAATAGTTCCCGAACCATAACCCGACTTAACTAACCCAGTTAAGTACAATATACGCGTGACTCGCTAAGGTAGACTTTCATCTAGACAACGTTGTTAACCAGAATTTGCCGGGTGTCACAGTTTGCTTGTCAAATTCCCTCTTGTGTGTCAAATTCTCTCTTAGTAATCTGTTAGTTATGGTCCATTGGTGGACAATATGTTAAAAGTTGAGACCGTCACGTTTCGTTAGTTATGACTGGTAACAGCCAATAACTTATAGTTGAGATTATTAATATTCAATACTCCAATTTGAAAACTTCAAACACTTTTATAGATAATGAAATAAAGTGATGTTAAGACATTATTTTGCAGCAAAAGCTAGAGTAAACGAAACTAGAATTATAACTAAACAAATTGAAGTATTGAGTAGAAACTTTAAACAAGCTAGAACTTGTTGTTAAAGTTATAATATGATAATAAGTCATATATGGTAATTTATCATCATTTGTGTATTGGTTGTTTATTGATTAAAGGTGTCATATTGCAACACATATGGCTTGGCTGCTTTGTTCTTTCTTTTAAATATTGTAATGTGCAGAAATCGTACAATTTTCTTCTTTTGGGGTGTGAATTTTATGATTTAAGAACCGAATACCTATGTTATCCCTATATTTTCTTTTAAGTTACACTTTCTTTTTAATAATTTTTTTTTTACGAAAAGTGATGCCTATCTTTTTTTAAACGGCTAGCTCGGCTGGTTCAAGACACGAACCCGGTTCAAGACGGCGCGTTACGGTGCCAAGGCGCTTCAACTGAAATACTAGGTTTGTAAACGAACTAAACGATCATGAGCATATAATCGAACACATTTGTCGTGTTCGTTTATTAAGGAATTTGTCATGTCCGTGTTCGTTTATATTCGTTAATTTAAAACCTAAACAAACAGTTAATGAACGAACTTAAACGGACGTTCACGAACATAATAAATGTAAACGATTTTGTATTATTAAAAAACCCAATTACTTTTTTTTGAACGGCCAACAAACATTTCTGTCCGACTATCCAGGGGAGTCCCCACACTATGGACAGACCCCCACGACCAACCCAATGGAGGGTCCATACGTACCTCGAGCGGCTGGTGTAATCAAGCCCGCCCATGCAGTTCCCGAAACAGGGGAAACCCAACCCCTCACCCGCCCGTAGGCACGACGGTGAAGGATTGGTAAAACCCGGACGAGATCAGGACTCGAACTCGTGACCATATGCGAGGAGTCATCCATCATTTCTCATATCTATTCACCAACTGAGCTACCCGTGAATGACAAAAAATGACCCAATTACTAATTGGTTATTTTTATACAAGTCGCTAAAGCCCAATTTATATTTAAATTTATATAAATATAACTACTTGTGTGATTAATAAACTTAAACTAACATAAATAATGAAACAAAAATGAACGAACATAACGTTTGTTCATATTTTTTTATTTAACTAAACAGAGATTTTTTTATATTCGAGTTTGTTTGTTTATTAAATAATCGAACATAAACAAACTTCCCACCGAACAAGTTCACAAACAGTTCATGAATGTTTGATTCATTTACAAGCCTATGAAATACCACCACAAACCCTTTGCCAAAAGAAAGGGGCTTCTAGGAATCAAACCGGTGACCTCTAATAAAACCCACCTATCATGTTAACCCCTCCCACCTCAACCACGTTCTTATGTCATTATTGACATGTCTATATATTAATATTACCGGGTTGTCACAAAATGAATCATAAATAAACATTTGAAACACACTCTCTCTTCGAAACAAAAATAACATTATTTATGGATATGTAAACATTACATTATTACATTTTATGGTAAGAATTTTTCGGTAATGTCAGATCCTATATTAAAATTGACATAATAAAAATGAAATTAGAAAAATACTTCAATAATTCAATAAGAAATTTGTTAAGTTCATGATATCGGAACACCCCTCTCAATCCTTATTCTGACACCCCTCAATATGCTTCATATTTGATCAAATATGAAATAAAGTAGTTAATATGGACTATACTGGGTGTGTTAAAAGACAAAAAATGATGGTTGAGTTGACTCTCGGGGACCACCAATATATTGCATATTAGTCAGTATTGAACATAAGTCGGTGGAGGGTGTTTAAATAGATTTAATGGTTGTCTCTATTCTCATTCACAACCCAACCCAACCCAACCTTTAATTAAGAAAAAAAGGAAAAAAAACATATTTCAACAAGCCCAACTCAACTTTTCAGACCCTTATAAACCAACCTTAACCAATGTTTTACTAAATAAATATTATTTAGGTTTTAATTAGTTCTATACAATTTTTATGATTTAGGTTTTAATTATTTTTATAAATTTTTTTTTATCATAAATAATAAAAATAAATAATAAAAATGCTTGTTGTTGGTTTGTAGGCATGTAATTCAGAAATTCAAATGTATCACAATAGTGAAGGTGTGGTTGGGGTGGGGTTGTTAAAACACAACAATTGCAGGTTGAGTTGACTTATGGTGACCGCTGATATATTTCCTATTGGTCAATTAAGCTCTGGCTTGAGCTCATCTCATTCGAGCTTTTTACCGATTAAATCTTAAATAGCTCTTGAGGCGTTTAGGATAGTTTACACCCCTGCCATTTTGTTACCATAAAAGATGGAAAGTGGCTAAATTCGGTGAGTTTAGTTTACACTTTTCTTTTTTGTGGTACACATCCATGAAAGTGAACTCGAGCACCAATCAATCATCTCAAGTCTACCTTAACCAATAGCAAATTTAGGCCTACCCCTATCTCTCTAGGGTTACCTGTTGGCTAATTTTAGGGTTGCCCTCCTTAAACAAAGTTTAAATTACATGTCTCACTGCATAAATTACAAGTCTATAAAGAAACATGACTTTATAGCTTAATTCATTGAAAAGTTCATTTACCCATTTTCTCCCCTATTCCATACACTCCATCTTTGATTTTTCTTCACACATCTTCCCCCCCCCCCCCCCCCCCCCCCCCCCCCCCCCCCCCCCCTCTCTCTCTCTCTCTCTCTCTCTCACACACACACACACACACACATCTAAACAAGAAACAACAAGCCTTTTTAATTTGTAAGGTCAAGTTTCTTTCTTGAACAAATATTCTTGTAAGAGTTGATATATTTGTAAAAAACTTGTCTTGATTCAAGAATTGATAAGGGTTTTTGAGTCTAGTGTTTGTTTGATAGATCTTGATCAGTTGATCACATAAAGATTGAGTCTTTATGTGATGGGTTCTCCTTCATATAGTGGTTTGACTTAAATGGCAGTAAAATGACTTACTTTTTTCACAATATCTTACCCTCTACTTTATTAACCTTTTGTTGCATAATATAGGGTACTAGAATCGATCAAGATGGTGAGAGGAAAGACTCAAATGAGGAGAATTGAGAATGCTACAAGTAGACAAGTGACGTTTTCTAAAAGAAGAAATGGTTTGCTTAAAAAAGCTTTTGAACTTTCTGTGCTTTGTGATGCTGAAGTTGCTTTGATCATCTTCTCTCCAAGAGGCAAACTTTATGAATTTTGCAAGCTCAAGGTTCCATTTTTCTTACTCGATTTAAACGATCTTTCCGTTTCATGACTGTCAAATTACACTAAATACAGGTAGGTGGGCAACAAGCTGCGCCGCAGCACCTTCTGAATCTTAAACCCCATTCTACATACACAAACATGTATGTAGATTCTGGGTTTCCATTTTTTTATAAAAAAAAAGTTACTACTCAATGCATACTATACACATGTATACATACACAAACATGTATACTGTGGTTGATCAGATCTTAAAACAAACAAATGAAAAGAAAATCAAGATTTTGAGTTACAGGTTTCAGTCTTTAATGTATGTATGTATGTACATGTGTGTACGTATATATATAATGATGTGCTAATAAACCGGATCTTGAAACAGACAACCTTAATAAGAGAATCAAGAGTTAGGGGGCAAAATATATAATAATTGCTTTATACGAGAAGAAAGGTAGAATAATTTGTGGGTTCGAACGTCAGCCTACATATTTAAAGTAAACATAATCTTGAACAGATAATAACAATAGCTGTAAATTTATATTTAAAAATAATAAAGTAAAGGTTTTTCATACTCGTAACTGATTGACTCATGTCTGGCCTGTTTTGATCACATAACTTGAAATGGGTTGTTTAATATATCACACGAAGCATATGTCACAGCTTTTGCTTTTCTCAGTTTACCCTAAAAAGAATCAATTTATGACTACTATATTATATATATATTTTTACAACTTTTATGATGCAACGGGTTTATAATATTTTTATATTCTACCAACCAATAATACAATCAGTAGTTCTATCATATGCTTTTGTTTTTTCTTTTAAAACCGTGAAAACTGTGCACAGGAAAACTCAGAGTAAAATTTAAACTGTTTTGGTTAGTTGGAAGTGTTGTGGTAATTTTTTTTTTTTAACGATCAACTAAAGTATTGCTGGGTACTCTGTACGCGGCCCCCAATGGTCGAAAGGGGCCCCAGACGGCCTCTAGTCCGTACGGACAGAGCCCTTCGGCCCACCCGTCTCCTGTTCCAGGGAAAACCCTGCCCACAAACCCGCCCGAAGGTACGACGGTTGTGAACCGGTAAAACCTGGAGGGATCAGGAGTCGAACCCATGACCACAAGGGTCAAGGGTCTCTCCATCACTTCCCAACCACCTACGGGTATCCGTCACATGCCTCCCGTGAGAATCGAACCCAGTTCTCCCAAAAAGAGAACCAACCCTTTTACCACTAGGCCACATGTTGTGGTAAATTTATAAGGCAAGCTTTTAGTCTTTTACTTCCCCAACGTACAACCCCTACACAACACTTTTCAGTGGTTTGCACACATTCAAGGAACCTTGGTTATGTAGAGCATCAAGGAGACAAGACTTAAAAAAAGATGTTTTCAATTAAAAAAAACATCATTTAAATTCAGGGTGGGAAACTTTTGATTTTTATTCATTAACGAATTTCTTGTAAATTATTAAGCATTTTTTAGAGCGGCACCGGCCAAATGATATATATAAAAAAATCTAAGTAAAGGAACTAGAAGATTACAAGTTAAAAAAATCTAATCGCGAAGCTTTGAGCAATCACAAATATATAGTCCAAATCATGTCTAAACTTTGGATTAGTATAAATGTTTATAATTTGAACCCATGGCCGGCACAACCTTTATGGAGGCCAAAAGCAAATCCTAAATTGAAAGTCATTTTGCAAAACTAAAAAGCAACATAAAATTTTAACGTAACACTAATTGGAGTATTAGAACTATTTGTGTGGTAAATACAATAAATAATACATACAGAACATATAGATTAAGCTAAAATTCCTTAATTACAAAAAGATACAGTATATACATATATATAAAAAAAACTTATAAAATTTGGGGCCCTCATAGCCTAAAATCCTAGCTTAAAAATCCCCCCCTCTAAGCCAGCCCTATTTGAACCGCTTATTAAAATTCAGTTATGTTAACTTGATTTACTCAAGACAATCCTTAAGCTTAAAAGATAAATTTGGTCATGCTAAACATATTAATCGAGTAGATTTAAGGGACTCTTACACTATATGCATACATGCATCTTTTGTATATAAACTTCCATATACATGCACACGTACGCACATATACATAAGGATTAACGCATATATAGGGGGGATTAAAAAAGAAGAAATTTCATGGGAGAACAAAAATAAGAAGTTACATAATGGTTAAACATTAATAGTTTAACTCTTCTTACATTAATTATCATCATCATCATACTCAGTTAATCCCACCTATAGCAAAGCTAAGGTAGGGTCTGAGAAGGGTAAGATGTAGACAGCCTTACCTATACTCCTAAGAATAGAGAGGCTGCTTCCAGTGAGACCCCCGGCTCGATGTGGTTTGGTATCAAGCCTTGGACATAAGGCACAAAACACTTAGCAATCGGGACAAACCCGATCGGTGCATGTACCCCTTTGTCTTTTGGCTATCAACGCCACCATATGATGCATGATTAACCATCCGTCGTTTTTAACGTTATTTTCACGAAATTAGTAAAATAACGTTAAAACTAGTGCAACGTTATTTTACTAAAAATTATGGACACATATTACTTACTGAGCATTTTGTATCCTTTCATGGGTACTTTTGAATTGAATCAGCATGAAGGAGACCATAGAACGATATAGAAGTCAAGTAAAAGATGTTCAAACAGATACTTCAAGCGTCGAAGATGTTCAGGTTCATAAATTTAACGACAAATATCCACTAACCACAATATTGTCTTCGTTTCTTGAACCGGTTCTTTGACTTTCTTTTATTTAACTCAATTTGCAGCATTTGAAGAATGAAACAGCTATCATGGCAAAGAAGGTAGAGCTCCTAGAAGTTGCTAAAAGGTGCATTTTTTTTATTTTTTATTTTTAATTATTACATCGTTAAGTTGTATTACGCCCCACTTACGGTGTGCGCATATAATGTATATATGTGTGACCCTTGTGGGGCAAAAGTAAAGTTGCACTAGTTTTAACGTTATTTTACTAATTTCGTGAAAATAACGTTAAAAACGATGGACGGTTAATCATGCATCATGTGGTGGCGTGGATAGCCAAAAGACAAAGGGGTACATGCACCGATCGGGTTTGTCCCGATTGCTAAGTGTTATGTGCCTTATGTCCAAGACTTGATACCAAACCACATCGAGCCGGGGGTCTCACTGGAAGCAGCCTATCTATTCTTAGGGGTAGAGGTAAGGCTGTCTACATCTTACCCTCCTCAGACCCTACCTTAGCTTTGCTATAGGTGGGATTAACTGAGTATGATGATGATGATGATGATATCGTTAAGTTGTATAATATATATCAGCTTCTGATGAGTAACTTTAAATAAAAAAGGTAAAACATAGGCTGTTGATCTTACAATGGTGCATTTTTTTCATGGCATCATTAAAACATCTTGATGAAAGAAAACTGACTTTTTATATATGCAATTCACATTTCTATGATCGTTTGAAACTCATTAGCTACTTAGATGCAATATACTTATCTTACAAATCTTAATGCAGGAAACTTTTGGGAGAAGGTTTAGGATCAAGCACAGTTGAAGACCTAGTTCGGATTGAACAGCAGCTGGAAAGGAGCGTACGCATTATTCGAGCACGAAAGGTTTAAACCATAGTTACCTATTTACCTGTTTCAAAAGAAATCTTTTTCATTCTTTTTAGATAGATTGAATTACAAGTTTTATCCTTTAGAATAGTAAAATCACCCCCCCCCCCCCTTTTTTAATTCCCCCCAAATATAACACCTTATATACCCTTATGGGACATGTGGCAAATGATTTTACTGTTCTACCCTCGTGTGCCATCAACGTGACCTAATTTAACGACGAAAACTAACTGAGTTAGCAATAAAGGACATAACGTGCAACATTTTAACAGATAAATGACAAAACCAATCAATTTTAAAGTTAAAGGACAATCTTTGAAATATGATATAAACCTAAAGGACAATCTTTGAAATATGATATAAACCTAAAGGACAAAACTTGTAATTCAATTCGGTCTTTTAGATATATGTTTTAAGGTTTATTGTGGAATCAATCATTAACATTAACTTGTTTGGCAAAATTTCTATTTTTCAGATGCAAGTTTACACTGAACAGATTGAGCAACTAAAGGCAAAGGTTGTTTTAATTTAATTAATTACATAGAAATATTCAGGTTGTCATGTTCTTATGCATTAATTAGTCCTGAAATAAATAATCTAATTGTCTTTCTATACATGGAAATATTCAGGAGAGGTTGCTAGCAGATGAAAATGCAATACTGACAGTGAAGGTCAGTAGTTTGTTTACTAAAATCATATGATTTGATTATTTGAAATTCTAATTTCTCTAAAACATAACTTTTTGAAATAGTGTCAAAGCCAAAAAGACCAAGAAGCAGAAGAAATGCGGCCGGATTTACGCGTTGTTGAAAATGGAGAGATTTCGGATGTGGAAACCGAATTGTTCATTGGACCACCAGAGACAAGAACGAAGCAAAGATGGCCAAAGTAGCCGCGCACGTGGTTTATAAATATATACGCAGCACATATATCTATATATCTATCTATCTATCTACCTACCTATCGAGGTTATGTTATGTTAACAATATTAAAATGGATGTGCATGCTTTATGAAGCTTGCAATTGTTGCTTTGCAACAAAATTTTCAATCTGCCGGAAGTCTTGAATTAAATCAAACTTTGTTAGCGGAAAGCACAAGTTACCTTTATTTCCTGTTAAGAGTTTAATTAGTTATTGTACATATGACACTTTGAAACCTATGGAAAACCTTTAATATGGTTATGACCTGTGTTATTCTGATTAATTTGGTACATATCAACTTTTGTAGCCGGTTTAAACTTGACTCAAAAGTTAAGTGATTAAATTGTGGCAAGCTAAATCATGCCTGTTAGAATTCGCGAATGAGTATGCAAAGTATGTGAACAAGAAACGGTTTTTGGAGGGAAGGAATTTTGGAGGGAGAGTATTTTGAAAGTTGGTTATAGAACACAAATCTTTCATATATTAAAATACATATGTTCGGCCCCTATTTATACATTACGAATGGGTACAACTGAACAGACATGACCCTCCTACAACTTAATAACCGTCGGTCTATATATGTGACACACCGGTCAACCTATATCATTTCTAGACTTATGATATCTAAATAATATTGTAACTTAACATATGTACAGCACGGAATTAACACATGTTTACTAATTGAATCAAGATTATATAGTCTAACAATGCCAAAGATGGCATCAATGTTGAAGCAAAATCGTATACGATTATTGAAGGGGACTTGTGTGTAGGAGATTACTTTTGCTTGAATCCATCTTAATGGTGGTGTAGTACTGTCAATGTGTCGTTGTCCCTCCTCGCGGTCCATGGGGTTGTAGAAACTAATGAATTCTGATCAAGAGTTGAAGGGTCGCTGAGTCCGAAACATGAAGTAACCAATGAACCTTGATTTATAACTATGATAGAAGATGGGGTTGCGGCGTAGCTTGTTGCCCGCCTGCCCGCTATCTTGATGTAATTTTCGCGTTTATGTGTTAATAAAAGTTTCATTATAAACTAAAAAAAAATGCATATAAAACTGTAGCGACCACCTTAAAACATTTGTGGAACTTTGTTATTTTTTTATGCTAGTGTTCGAAGAACAAATCCAATGCTTCTTAGAAAGCCCAAAATAAAATATAGCATTATACACTTTCTTGAACAAAAATACAAAATCGACCTTTTGTTATATCGAAAACAATGAACATGGTTTTAAACTTCATTTGTAACATATTTTGTCCCTACTATTTGATGTGAGTCAAAGTGGATAGAATAGTTAGTTAGTCGGTTAAAATAGTTAGTTGGTTAAAAGGGCAAAAGAGTCCTTTGTATTGTAATAAGAGGGGCAAAAGAGTCAATTGTATTGTGAGTCTATAAAAGTCAAATGTCTGTACAATTGAATGGCAGTTAATAATTCAACAAACTTTCCCGCTCAATCTTATTATCTCTTCCTATCTTCTGTTTAGCTTATCTTCTTCAAGATTACTCCATTAATCTTTGGAATAAGCTTGTGTGTTGACCATTACTTTGTAATCTCATACACAAACCACATCAATGGTATCAGAGCTGTGTCTTCCTCGGCACGCTCCATTTCTTCAAACTCTGTAATTCCACCATTAACGATCTCATCTCACCTTCATAATAATAATAATACTATTACTTACAAAAACCTTACATTCTTTTCATAATAATAATAATAATAATAATTCACTTCAAATTCAAGAAACCCTAAAAATGACGAAAAGAACTGATACCAATAAACAATCTAATTCAGTACCAGATGACGAACGAGCTAGTGATTGCAGTGATAATGAGGTAACTCAGATTCAACAGCAATTAAAGATGTGCATGCAAAACATTGATGAAGCCAGAAAGAATCAAGAAGTGTCCATTAATGAGATTCGTAAAGAACAGAGCATGTCTTTGTTGGCAATGAAAGAAATGTTAAAAGATTTGTCAAATTCTCTTAAAGATCAGACTGTTCGACCAAGATCACAAAGACCTTCCAGTTCAGATGACGCTAATTCAGGGTACAATTACTCTGCAAGGTTAACCAAAATTGATTTTCCGAGATTCAATGGTGATGAGTTGTCAGCTTGGCTGTATAAAACTGAACAATTCTTTCAATTAGATAATGTCACTGATGATGTAAGGGTACGATTGGCAACAATTCATTTTGAAGGAAGAGCCTTACAGTGGTACCAAACTTTGATCAAGCAGAGACACAATGTTACTCCTACATGGGATGAATTGAAAAATGCCTTAGAGGTAAGGTTTGGCAATCTATTTGATGATCCTATGTTTGATTTGAAAAATTTAAAACAAACATCAAATGCTAAAGACTATCATGATGAATTTGATGCCATTGTGAGTAAGTTGGATTTACCACCTGAATATGCACTGAGTTGTTTTCTAGCTGGTCTTGAAGAAGAAATACAGTTGCATGTTAGAATGTTCCAACCTCAAAC
The DNA here is from genome assembly GCA_028751855.1 of Ambrosia trifida. Classification (NCBI taxonomy): domain Eukaryota; kingdom Viridiplantae; phylum Streptophyta; class Magnoliopsida; order Asterales; family Asteraceae; genus Ambrosia; species Ambrosia trifida. The sequence goes on along the minus strand of CM054125.1, from coordinate 4,122,548 downwards.
TGTTCAACAGGCTTATAGCTTGGTTAAATTGAAAGAGGCAAGTCAAAACTGTAAGAAAATTAAGTGGAATGGTAAAACAGTTTTTAATTCCAATCAAAAGGGTATTTTACCAACTCCTAAACAAATAACCAATGGTAACACCTCTAAGACTAATGTGGCTAAGAAGACTTTTACAACAGAAGAGTTTGAGGAAAGAAAAGCAAAAGGTCTATGTTATTTTTGTGATGAAAAATATGTGAGAGGCCACAATTGTAGGGGTAAGAGGCCACAGTTATTTCACATTGAAATGGAGTTGAGTGATGATGAAGAGGACAATTGTGAAGAAGATCTTGAGATGGAGTTAGCTCAGATCTCCTTAAATGCAGTAGAGGGTAATAATAGTTATCAGACTCTAAGGATAACTGGCCATTTTGGAAGATATAGACTGCAGATTTTGATGGACACAGGAAGTTCTCATAATTTTGTAGATTTCCAGTTAGCCCAGAGATTAGGATGTGTTATAGTCACTACCAAGTCCCCTATGTTGGTAAAGGTGGCCAATGGTAAGAAAGAGGTGTGTGACAAAATGATTCTGAACTTTAGATGGAAGATGCAGGGTCTAGAGTTTGTATCTGATGTGTATGTCATGCCATTGGGGGGCTGTGACTTAGTGTTGGGAGTTCAGTGGTTTTCCACATTGGGGACCATTCAAATGAACTTTCAAGACAGGGTGATGGAGTTTAAGTATCAAGGGCAGAAAGTCATCCTCAGGGGTAATATGGGCAAGAAACTGTCAAGTATAGGAAAAGGGAGTTTGCAGAAAGTGACAATGCAGGCTGCAGAACTCTCAATGATTCAATTGTGTACAATTGAAGGAGAGGAGACCCCTACTTCTATTGTACTGCATAAAGATTCAACAAAAGAGTCTTCCAATCAGTTACCAGGGTTAATGTCTTTGTTAGAAGAATTCCATGATGTATTTTGTGACTTGCAGACTCTTCCACCAAATAGGGGAGTATTTGATCACAGAATACCATTGAAGGAGGGAACTCAAGGAATAAATTTGAGGCCTTACAGATACCCTTTATTGCAGAAAGATGTTATTGAGCAAATGACCTCTGAATTATTAGAGCAGGGTATAATTAGACAAAGCAGCAGTTCATTTGCCTCACCTGTGGTTCTAGTAAAGAAAAAAGATGGTAACTGGAGGATGTGCATAGACTATAGGAAGTTGAATCAAGCAACTATTCCAGATAGATTCCCTATTCCATTGGTAGAAGAGTTGATGGATGAGTTATATGGGACCCAATTCTTTTCCAAACTGGATCTGAAATCTGGGTACTATCAAATCAGAATGAATTCTGAGGATATAGGGAAAACTGCATTTAAAACACATAATGGGCATTATGAGTTTATGGTCATGCCCTTTGGCTTGACTAATGCACCATCAACATTTCAGGGACTGATGAATCATGTATTCAGAATGCATTTAAGAAAATTTGTGTTAGTTTTCTTTGATGACATTTTGATATATAGTCCAACCTGGAATTCTCATTTAGATCATTTGAAGATGGTATTACAACTGTTAAGAGAAAACAAGTTGGTTGCTAAGAAGTCTAAGTGTGTTTTTGGAGCCAATGAGTTGGAATACTTAGGACACATCATTTCTGAGAAAGGAGTTGCTACTGATCCAGTCAAAGTGGAAGCTATTCAGCATTGGCCAATGCCAAAGAATTGTAAGGAGTTAAGGGGTTTTCTTGGTTTAACAGGTTACTATAGGAGATTTGTTAAAAATTATGGTAGCCTTGCAAGACCTTTGACTCAATTGACAAAAAAAGATGCTTTTGTGTGGACTGATGAAGCTACAGTTGCTTTCAATACCCTCAAAAATGCTATGATGAAGCCACCTGTCCTAGCAATGCCTAATTTTAATGATACTTTTATCATTGAAACAGCTGCTTCAGGCTATGGTATTGGGGCTGTCCTGATGCAGCAGGGCCATCCCATTGCATTCATAAGTAAGGCTTTGTCTCCTAAGAACTTAGCCTTATCTACTTATGAGAGGGAACTACTAGCTATCATTCATGCAGTCCAAAAGTGGCAACCATACTTAATGAATAGGCCTTTCATTATTAGGACTGATCAACAGAGTTTGAAACATCTGTTGGAGAATAAGGTAGCTACACCCTTTCAACAGAAGTGGCTTTCAAAGCTTATGGGGCTACAATATGAAATTCACTATAAGAAAGGTTCAGAAAATTCAGCTGCTGATGCTCTTTCAAGAGTCACACATGGAGAGTTATTACAACTTTCTGTATCTTCTGCTCACTCAGATTTATTGACAGAAATTCAACAAGTTTGGAATGAAGATATGGAAGTTAAGAAACTGATTCAAGAACTTAAGGACAATTCAGTCAGACACAAGCATTATACATGGCAGAATGATGAATTGAAGAGAAAGGGTAAATTGGTAATTGGGAATTCTCCTGCTCTCAAGTTGAAGATTTTACATTGGGTGCATGATTCTGCCCAAGGGGGCCATTCAGGAGTGCAAGCTACCTTGAAGAGGTTGTGCAGGTTATTTTACTGGCCTAAAATGAAGAATAGTGTCAAATCTTATATTCAGGGCTGTCCTACATGTCAACAGTGTAAATATGAGAATGCAGCTTATCCAGGGTTACTTCAACCATTACCTATTCCAATAGGGGTTTGGGAAGATATCTCTATGGACTTTGTAGAAGGCTTACCCCCTTCTAGGGGTAAAACTGTCATTTTTGTTGTTGTAGACAGGTTGAGCAAGGCTGCTCACTTTTTGGCCATGAGTCATCCTTTTACAGCAGTAGATGTGGCTCAGTTGTACCTTGACAATATCTACAAGCTTCATGGGAGTCCTAAGAGTATTGTTTCTGATAGAGATAAGGTATTTGTTAGTACTTTTTGGAAGGAGTTTATGATTTTACAAGGAGTAGTACAGTGCATGTCCAGTTCTTACCATCCACAATCTGATGGTCAGACAGAAGTATTGAACAGGTGTTTGGAGAGTTACTTGAGATGTATGTGTTTTGAAAAGCCAATTGAATGGTTAAAGTGGCTTCCTTTAGCTGAGTATTGGTATAATACCAGCTTTCAATCTGCCATCAAGTCTACTCCATATGAAGTTGTTTATGGTCAGCCTCCTCCCATTCATTTACCATATCTTCCTGGTGAGAGTTCAGTAGAAGTAGTAGATAGAAGTTTATCTGCTAGAGAGCAAGTCATTGGTATGTTGAAGCACAATCTATTGGAAGCCCAGAATAGGATGAAACAATGGGCTGATCAGAAAAGAACAGAAAGAACTTTTGAGATTGGAGATTATGTGTATTTGAAGCTGAAACCTTATCGACAGATGTCAGTTCAGCATAGGTATAATCAGAAGCTGTCTGCAAAATTTTATGGCCCATATAAGATTTTGGCTAAAGTGGGAAGTGTAGCTTACACATTAGATTTACCAGCTGAAAGTACTATCCATCCTACTGTACATGTTTCTTTGTTAAAGAAATTTCATGGCAGTACTCCTATGCAGCAGTCAGTCATGCCATTGGAAGAAAAGGAAGTGCAAAAGCCAATGCAAGTGTTGGACAGAAGGGTGCTTAAGAAAAACAATAGTGCTTGTGTGCAATGGTTAGTTCAGTGGAGTGGAACAGGACCTGAAGATGCAGTGTGGGAGAATGCCAGTCAAGTGTCTGCAAGATTTCCTGATTTTGACCCTTGGGGTCAAGGGTCTTCAAAAGGAAAGGGTATTGATGTGAGTCAAAGTGGATAGAATAGTTAGTTAGTCGGTTAAAATAGTTAGTTGGTTAAAAGGGCAAAAGAGTCCTTTGTATTGTAATAAGAGGGGCAAAAGAGTCAATTGTATTGTGAGTCTATAAAAGTCAAATGTCTGTACAATTGAATGGCAGTTAATAATTCAACAAACTTTCCCGCTCAATCTTATTATCTCTTCCTATCTTCTGTTTAGCTTATCTTCTTCAAGATTACTCCATTAATCTTTGGAATAAGCTTGTGTGTTGACCATTACTTTGTAATCTCATACACAAACCACATCACTATTCAAGTTTTGTACCACATATAAGTATCCAACCTAAACTTCATCATGCCATATCAAATTTCAAACCTCCCTTAAAACCCTTCATTTTCCCACAACACCAAGCCTCAAGTCCTCAACAAACCTCTACCTGAAAATCAACTTTTTATATAAAATAATATTGTTTGTTTGTTTGTGTCTGGAGCCCACCCATGAAATCCGCAAAAAGGGTCACACTTCTAAACATTTTACCAAATTTGAGGGATCATACGAGGGCCACATCGTTTGAACTCGGGTTGAGGTCCGATCCTTAAATTCGGACACTACCACATGAAAAGCGTTATGAATACTATAAGACCATCCACAATGGTTCTGCCGTCCAAAACTCCAAACCTACCACATCAGCATGCCGTATTATTCTAAACCATTCCAAATCCATTTTTTCCTACGACAATAAACCATACCAAACATTCACCTCACACCCCACTTTAAAAAAACAACTAAAATAATAATAATAATAATAATAATAATAATAATAATAATAATAATAATAATAATAATAATAATAATATGTTTGTGTGTGTGGCGGATCCCATGTAGTAGGTTTTAGACTAGTCCGGTATATCAAACGGAAGGGATGGTTTGGAATTCCAAAGTCCAAACCGGTCCACTTTAAACCACAGTGGATGCTAGGGATGAGCTCGGGACGGTATCGGTACCGAACCGATACCGATCCCGACAATACTGATACCGAAAAGTCCAAAAAACCAATACCGATACCGATACCGAACACATACGGTACGGTACGGTACCGGTATGGTATCGGTATTTTAAGGTAAAATACCGATACCATACCGGTACCGTACCGATACTGATAATACTGAAACCGAAAATCCATAAAAATGGGTACCGATACCGATCCCAAAACCCCTCGGTTCGGTACAGTATCAGGATCGGAACGGGAGGGATCGGTATTCGGCCTTGTATGCTCATCCCTACTGGATGCTCTAAGATTCATAAAACCTTTCTTAATACATAGGCCCAAACCCAAAACATCTTTTAACATTTTAAGCCCATTAATTAATAAAAAAAAGAGCCCAAATGTAAGCTCCTAGGCCGATGCATAAAACCCCATTATCTCAAATACTAGTGTTTGTTTTGGTATTATTTTCTAGAAACAGAGTTGCAGAGGCGTAGTAAACAACTGTTCATCAATGGCAGCAAGAGGAGGAGATGGGCAAAGAAGAGGCGGTGGCAGACCACTTCCTCCATCAGCAAGAGGAGGACCTCCTATGCACAATAAACCTGGACCTCGATTGGAACCCGTTGATCGGGAAAAGGTTAGGTTTTTCTAGGGTTTGGAATCATATAATATAATATAATATTTATGGGGTGTTTTTATTTTGTATGCACTTTAATCTTTTTTCTGTTTTTAGCATCCTTTCATGTTAAAAATGTTAAATTTGACTCTACATGGAGATCAAGATGGCAAGTTTTCATGGGATATCTTTTAATAGGAATTGGAGCCTGATAAATGTTAATAGTTATTGAAAAAAGAGGCATATTTAGGCTTTTTTTTTTTTTTTTTTTTTTTTTGTTTGTTTCATGGTTAAAAAAAGAGGTGTATTTATCGGATTTTTTGAAAAAATGTAGATGTAAAATATTTCTTAAATTTTCTTCTAGAGTTGTAGTGTATCGCTAAACATGAAACAGCGCTCGCTATTTCATCACTATCACCACGTAGCTTATAGGTAGCTTGTTGCTATCGTCTGTTATTCGGTATTGACAACTATGCTTTTGAGAGGACATGGCTGTTAACCACTATAAGGAAAATCTTTACTCAAAGCAAAAGAATGTGGAATGTTACTAATGGATCATGTTTATGCTGTTGGTAGGATATTAAGTGTTAAAAAACCATTTATCACAAACTGTTTGAGATAGAATGGTCGCCACGCTAGCATAGTGAAATAGACAAACAGTACAATATTCTTAAAATTCGAAGTTCCCCACACTGTCTCAGTTAGTAAACATGTACATGATAGTCCACCTAAGCGTGAAATGTTTATACTCGTTCGCCTAGCAACTGATTGCTGAATTAAGTGTTTCAAGAAGCTACGAGAAGATTAATCCTCATTTCTCGGCTTGTGCTGGTTAAACAAGTTCCGTTATTGAGAAGGCAATCTTTCCAATCCTTTGCAACTGATCATGTCAATGACAATGAAATCTCTCATTTAGAAAAGCAGTCGGATCAAAATGGTTTATTACCAGAATTTAATTTCTCATATATCTTCATAAATCTATCATCATAGTGTATGTAGTGAAATAAACTGCCTGTCTTTGCGTAATCCCTTGTTAGATATTTAGGCACTAGAGGAACACTCAACTGCATAGCTCCACTTAGTTCTTGTATGCCACTAATTAAAGCGCACAGTAAATATGTATGTAAATGCTAAGCAAACAGACTACACCTGTATTGACTTAGGACATTCATGAATTCCATTCCACTTGATGGTTTCTGTCATTAATAAACTATAAACATGTTAAAGGATCTTGTCGGCCTTTACTCTTAACAATTGCATGTGAAGATTATTCAAAATCTTCATCTTATGCAGTTTTGTTCATTTGTGGAAGTATTAGATGGGGATAATTTTGTCACTCTTCACTTATCAGTATGACATTTAGTTGCAATAGTTATTATTGATGGAGTGTTTTCTTTGACATACAGACTTGTCCGTTGCTGCTTCGAGTTTTTACCAAGGTAAGAATGCTGTTTTAGACAAGGTTTAAAAGTACGGAATCGTGCCTCCAGGCGTTTTCCCTTCGCCTCACGAGGCGTAAGCCCGAGGCGGAATTAAAAAATGAATATAAATATTATATAGATAAAAATGAAATACTAACTAATTTCATCCTCAGATTCATCAAAAAACACACACTAAAAGGACATGGAATGCTTGAAATTGACACAAAAAGTCCAAAACATCAAAAACCCCTGAGGCGCAGTTTTTGTTACCGCCTCAGCTCTTTGAGGCGCACGTACAAAATAACACCCTGAGGCGCCGCCTCAGATTCGTTTTCTTACATAATCGCCTTGAGGCGCATGCCTCGCCCGTTTTTTAAAACCATGGTTTTAGACACTGCAAACTTTTTTCTCGTAAAACTATTCAAAAAATTATTGGTTTATGGTGCATTTAATTTTTGAGTGTTCCTGATTTCAAGCAGGTTGGTGGCCATCACAGCCAGGCAGACTTCGCGGTCAGAGGCAAGGAGCCTAAAGATGAAGTCCAAATATACACTTGGATGGATGCTACACTTCGTGAGCTAACCGATTTGGTATGCCAAATGAGTCAAGTTTAAACATTTATTTTTTAGCTTTTATTTTTGCCCCTTGGAGTTGGATGTGCATATGTGTTCAGATTCTTTGCATAAGATTCTGAATGATATGCTGTGAAAAGATTTTAGTTTTATATTATGTTTTGTGGCCAGAGGCCCAGAAGTGTACCTTATGTTCTGTTGGCATTCATTTTATCATTTGCTTTCCAGGTAAAGGAGGTAGCACCAGAAGCTAGAAGAAGAGATGCTTTGCTGTCATTTGCTTTTGTATATCCTACTAAAACTGGTCACTTTACTGTCAAAGAGGTATCCACTTTTCCTTTGTTGGTTTCTCAAATGTTGATGGCTTTTAAATTTGTAAATATGAATTACCGATCTACTACCGGGAATAATTAGAGGATCAAATGTGGCAACGGAATTTTTGTTTTGGGCATGATTCGAAAGTATTGTTAGCATCGCATTGTTTGTGTTAGAAATGGATACATAGTTCTCAAGAAAAAAATTATTCCTCGTGCTGTTGCCTTGGTGGGGTAGGGTTTAAATAGGCACATTTGTTTACCTTAAGTCTTAAAGAAATAAACAAGTTTCTAATCAGTTTCTTTGTCCATTTTTCGGGTCCCATTTTTGTTTCCCCTCGAGTAAGTGATAGTAATTTATCTTTCATGTTTCCCTTTTTTCATTTAGTTAAATACTGCCCTTGGTTTTAAAAAGTTAAGCGTGAGGCAACATGAGGTGCAAAGTCTTGCGCCTTGTGTGACATAAGGCACGCAGCGTACAAGAAGCGCAAAAAAAGTGCGTTTTTTTGGGGAAACCCCCCCCCCCCCCTGAAGCGCGCGCTTTTTGTACACTGGGTTTTTTTGTGCTTCAAAATGTTATATATGTAGCTAAAATGGTTGTACATTTAAGTTAAATCATATATAAAGCTTATTTATATCTATATTTAGGTTAAAGGATGCTAAAAACCTAATAGGATATATAAAAAAATTATATAGTCTTGCGCCTCGCGTACAAAAAGCCCACCGCTTTTGTGCTTTGCGCCTTGGTTTTAGACCCTGTCGCTTTTGAGCGCTTCGCGCTTTTTTTAAAACCAAGATACTGCCTCACATTTTGTACACAGAACCCACAAAATAAGATGATCAAAATGTATGAAACTCAAGGGTTTTTTTTTTTTTTTTTTTTTTTCCTGAGCTCGATAATCAAAATGTATGAAACTTAAGTTCCATATGATCACTTCACACAATCAAATTAAACAGACCTTTTTAATAGTGACCATGCGTTGATTTTTTTGTTAAACCTTTTGTTGCATTTTGTGTCTACAAGGTTGGGAAAACTTTCTCCTATCCTAATGCAAGGCGACCAGACGATGGCAGCAAGGCCCTTGGCACCCTTAGCTTTGAGGTACTTTTTGTGTTTGACCATGTAAAAAGACCAAGTTTGACTATTCTACCCTAAATATTCTTTTTTTAATTAAAAAAAAAACGCGCTGCTTATTTTTAAAACTTCTATCTATGAACCTGTTTCTTACTACCAGCCAAATTTGCAGATTGGAGATTATCTGGATGTGGCAATTCTATAGACTTCTGTACCATCTTTAGATCCTTGGTGCTTAATAGTGTCTATGCTCCCGTTTTGACTTTATTAAACCGTTATGTCCGTTTTGTTTGTCTGTGTGCGCATTTGAGTTTGTGTATTAACTCACGACCAGATAATCGTAGCCCTTTGTTTTAGTCAACAAACTCTAAGTTTGAGCAAGGATAGTCATGCCTTTGCGTTGACCAAAATCGAATCAAACCAAAGTTATTCACTCTAATGGTTTCAAATAAAAATGAAGCGTGTGCATGATTGGTGAAAAGTTGGACTTGATGTTCCCATCTCCTCTATGTGGGTGCCGATAATGCGATGACATGGCTTGTATGTTAGGGCATTACGTTCACCCTTATCGAGCTTCCAAGGCTCATGTAATATTAGTATATTCCCTATGCTAGGAGGGTGGAAATAGCCTGTTCAATACCTTTTTATTGCAATCCTCTTTGTGCTATATGGTTCAACTCTTACAATTGTTTGATTTGTATTACAAGATAAAACTGCTTTTTTAAATCTTTCTTTTCCATCTGTTTTAATATTTGAATTTGTTTGGTAATGGTATTTCTCGATTAAATTGAATCGAATTACTCAAATTATGAAATTTTGATTGGATTTGATTCGATTTTTGAATCCGAATCGAGCGTAAAAGTTTAATTAAAGTCTAAATGAACTCGAAATCAAACAAAGTAACAAATTAAATGAACTTGAAATCGACTACATTAACTCTAACTTGACTTATTTTTCTTCAATGATGGTTGTGGATTGGAGTGGAAGTGTTGCGGCTTAAATGTTAGACATTTCGTGATTTTTTTTTTTGGATAATTGTTTATTTAGTTGATCTTTTAGTTGGATGTTAATTGTTTGGAGGCCCAAATGTGTGAACTTGTCTTTAAAAGTCTTTTATGTAGTTGTGTGTATGTGGCCAATAAGGCAGTGGTGGAGCGGTTGGGAAAAAATTTGGTGTTCCTTGTAAACCATATTTGATTCCCACTCTCCTCATTATTTTATGCGGCATCTAGGTGAAAAGCGAATACGGGTGGCACATGTTCGACTTGGATGGCAAGCGAGGTTTTACCGATTATTCCACTGTCGTGTCTTCGGGCGGGTGGAGGTTGGGTTTTCGCGCATCTGGGAGAGCCAAGGGGATGGCGTCGGTCGAGTAGTCAACCTTAGCCACAGCGCCTGATGTCACGGTGGTTGGCACATCGTTCCTTACCGTTCAAAAAAAAAAAAGTTGTGTATGTATGTATGTATATTCAAATCTAGTGTACTCGTGAAAACCTGTAGCTTGCGTGAGTTTTTGTGTCTCAACACCCTGAAATGATTTTCAAGTTATTGTCACATTTTCGGGTTTCTATTTGGATTTGATCCGCAAACACATCCCATTTAACACGCATAAAATCCAATTAGAAAAGAAAAAAAAAAAATAAGTTTATTTAAGTAATTAATCTTCTTGTTAAAACTTTATATAAGATGCCATTTTCATATATCTGGATTCATTTAGATCTTTTAAGCAAACCAATAATTTTTTAAGTTACATCAAAATAGAAAGCAGACGGGCAACAAGTTGTGCCGCTACTCCTTCTCTGAATTGCTAACTCTAATCTACCAAACACAAACCCATGTCCCCTAGAGATGAACTATTGTTATGAATAACCCGTTTGACCCTGGTCAAGAAACGAATAGCTTCTAGCGTTAGGGAGCCGAATGCATCAAAGGCCAAGGGGACGAAAGAAATGTTAAATTTTTAGACAAAAAATAGTTTAATGATAATAATGATGATCTATATTCTTTTATAAATAAAATATAAATCTATTTTGTGTTTATATGACATAAAGACAAGACAACCATCAATCCTACACCTATAAAGAAAACCTTAAATAAACAAATAATATTGAATAATATCTAAAACTAATTTTTAATAAGGATAGCAACATAACATACGACTAAATACCCCAATATATAGCCTTGCGATTTTTGTCAGCATCAACATATACTATATCACAAAAAATGAGCGTACGGATTGATAGACAGAAATCTTGATTGAAATACAAATTGATAAAAAAATATATTTTCAGAAAATCAACCATAAACTGTTAAGTGATCAACCATTAGGCCGGTGAATATTGTGAATAGTACTATTTGGCCCGACAAGCCCAAACCGCAGGGCCAGGACGCCATAAGGAACTGAAAGTGGTAGTACTTGAACAATTTTGTCCTAGGAACGAAATACAAAGATTAGAACATGAATTTTGGAATCACCAAATGCAGGGGGCATATCATATAGGGTACACCAATAGGTTTCATGATCTGGCTCGACTTCTACCACACATGGTTACCCCATAATCTAAACGTATCGAACGTTACATATGGGGACTAGCACCCGAGGTTCGAAGCATTGTCAATTCGATTGACCATCCCACTATTCAGAGTGTCGTGTCTAGGGCTGGCACCATCACCTTTGATATGGTTAGAAGGGGGGTTCTCAAAATGCCAGGGGAAGCAGTGAGCGCATAAAGAACTACTGATGAGGGAAGAACGGGGAATAACCAACTTAATAAGCAAGCAAGACCAGCGGCACGGAAGTATAGTATGACTACTTCTGAAGCAAACTAATCTGGCTTATGTTGTGATTTTAATAAAAGGCAAATTAGGTTCGCATCTAATCAGTGTTTATGAAATTGTTGAATCAAAACTTAAACGTTCTCAGGGTGTTGCTCAGTTCGTGAGCCATACTTTTGATAAAGCTCGAACAGGCTATTGACTCGGATTCGTCTCTCAGCATCAACGAATTCATTTTTGTTCTTTTTATTTTTCTGTTTTTTTAACATAAAAACTTTATAATCTTTTATAAATGCGTTTAAAATACCAAATATGCTTTATAAATTCTATAAAAAATATATTATGATATATGAATCATAAACTTAATTTTACAATTTTTGATTTTCTGAAAATATTTTTATTTATTATATATATTAAATAAAACAAGTTTTATTCCAAATAACCTTAAAATTTTATTATTATGACTTAAAAGTTTTATAAAATTCCACCAAATTATTTTTGACTTATAAAATGATTACTTTTATAAAACTGAATTTTATTTTCATTAAAGAACCATTAATATATTTTGTTTGAATTAAACTTGTTTTAATCATAATAAATTCATTTTTCAACATTTTTACACCAAAACTTTACACAAATTATTTCTTATGATTTGGAACAGAAATATAATTTTGTTCATTAGAAAATACGAAATCTAATGTTATAAAGTATTATTTTCATGTTTTTGATAAACATATAATAAATTATTGTATAAACTTAAATTACATAAATAATTTCATAAAAATTATTTTCACATTATATTAGTTGGTACAATCAATGTTGGTCAAAATTTTATAAAGAAATCTTTTAATTATTAATTTTCTTAATTTATCATTTATTTTGATTAAATAATAAACATTCACAAATCTCCAAATTAGGAACCCTAGATTGCCTAGAGCTTTATCAAAAGTAGTTTTTCACTATAGAGCTTTTTCTCTAACCTAAAAGCTTCCAACTCCTTCAACCAAACAAAAGTTTTTATTGAGTAAGAGCTTTTTTTTAAAAGCTTGAAGCTCTTAAAAGCTCATTGCCAAACATACCTTATAAGTAGCTTTTAAGATCTTTAAGCTTCAAGCTTTTAAGAAAAAGCTCATACTCGATAAAAAATCTTTGTTTGGTTGAAAGAGCTTAAAGCTTTTAGGTAATTAGGAGAAAAAACTCTATATTGAAAAGCTATTAGTACTAGCATTTAAGAAAAAACTCATGCTAGAGAAGCAGAAAAGAGAAAAGGATTGACATTAGCTAAATTATTTTTTTTCATAGATTTTAGAGAAAAGTACTCTCTAATTTTCAGTCTGTTTAGATAATCAACTTGTGTTCTTGCCGTTTGCTTTTGACACATTTGGATTTCTGGCCCCTGAGGCAGTACGGTTCCTGAAACGAGTGCAGATTGTGGTCCACAGTGACTCGCAGAGCTCTAAGAACCAAGGATTTGTGTTTAGCAGGATAGGCTTTGCGATTCAAAAAGGGATAGCGGCGCAGCTTGTTGCCCGCTTACCCACCATCTAAATGTAACCTGTTTTGTTTAAGAAAAAAAATAGAACTAGAAATTGTATAAAGATGATTGCGACCCAATTGTAAAAGGTTCTGTTTTTTAAATTTTAACAATTGTAGTTTTATTTTTTAACATAAAATGACAACATCTTAACATGGTGTAACATTGAGAGCGTGAGCCATCTCCTGCATTAAACGCATTGTTTTGATATTTGTACCGTAGGTGATAAACGCATACATCTAAGAAGAGTTAAAATCTGTTTTAAGGAATCTGTGTCAAACACGATCCTCAACTATAACCCCTCAACCTTTCAGTGTGCTCATTGTTGCAATCAAAGAGCATGGCTGAAGGCATAACATGTTGAATGCTCATGCCAAGGATACTACAAGAAGACATGCTGAAGCACCAAAAAAAACATGTTTCGAATATGTGTGGTATATAATTTTTTGTTTTAAATTTATTTTTATTTGTTTTTAACCGGTATTGTTTTTTTTTAACTGCCAATGAGTTAACACTGATAAATAGCTATCAATTGATAGCCCAAGTCCACAAAGCCACCAATTCAGGGAAAACCCGCTGTTCTCATTAATTATTTCCCTTACCCCCTCTCTCCTCCTCTCCTTCTTTCTCTTCCCACGTCTCGGAGACGCCACCCACAACAATCAGTTAAGAGAATCACGATCCTTCGATGCAGAACCATCATAATTTGTTTACTATTTCAACGAATGAACAGAGATAAACAATAACAATAATAATAATAATAATAAATTTTCATCTCGGAGACATCTTCCCTTCCATCAGCCACACAGCCAATGGAGACGTCTCCGTTGTAATTGATTCAATCGGCGGTACAGATATGTTTTTATTCAAGAACTGAAGTAAACATAAATTTTTAGAACTCTAACAATTTGGTGCTTCCACTTCAAATAATTCTTTTCATCAAATTTTATTGAAATAGAATTTGTGATGTTTGGTAAATAATTTGATTGATTTGGTATAAAAGTGTTTGTTGTTGTTGTAGATGATGCCATAGAAGCAGGAAGAACAAGAAAAAAAAAACAAAGGATAATGAAACTTCGTTGGAGAAGACGAAGAACTTCACCGGAGAGTTATGAACGAAGAGCGAAAAACAGAGTGATAGTTTCCGACAAAGAAAAGAGTTCGCCGGAGGATCACCGGAGAACAGGAACGTCATTGGTGACAGTTATTAAAAAGAGGAGGAGAGAAAGAGAGGAAGAGATGAGAGAGAGATGTCAGGGATAATTATTAGAGAGAGAAGGAGAGAAGGAGAGAGAGAGAGAGAGAGAGAGAGAGAGAGAGAGAGAGAGAGAGAGTGTGTGTGTGTGTGTGTGTGTGTGTGTGGATGGTGACTTGGCGGTGAGTTATTGGTTGGATTTGAAAACGTCTTGAGAGACGTTTGAGACGTCTTGAAATTGTGACCCGTCTCTCCAAAAAAACAAGAGAGAGCTATTTTCGTAAAACACTTGATGAAGGAGCTATTTTCGTGATTATCCCTTTTTCAAATTTGGTTTAAAACTTTAAGTTACGGCTGTTTTTCCGTAAATATATACTACAATACCCATTATATACTATTAATGTTCAAACTGATTGAACAGTGTACGCAATGAACAGTAGATTTTAGGTATTTGATAAGTATTATTAGTTAGGAATAGAGTTAAGATAAGATACTTGTGGTGTGGTGGTTAGTTGGTTGGTATGTTAATGAAGGGGTTTAGGTTCGAATCCTGTATACTACACCCAGTTTTTTTTTTTTTTTCTTTTTTTTCTTACTGATCTGCTTTATAGATATTCAGACATTACACACACTCTTTTTAGAGAGAGAAAGTAAAAGAGCAAAGAGAGGTTTGGGTTCAAGAGAGAGGTGAGGAAAAGGGGTTCCGGCCGGCTGCTCATGGCGGAGCACCGGCGGAGCAGTCCAAACAAACACACAACGCCAAGTCGTCAATATTAGGAACGGGAAAAGAGCGACACACTCATAATCACAAAAACCAAACCTTCAAAAGTTTTGCAACAAAAGGTACCAATGACCGGAAGAGATAAAGAGATAGAGAGAAGGAAAGAAAGGATTG
The DNA here is from genome assembly GCA_028751855.1 of Ambrosia trifida. Lineage (NCBI taxonomy): Eukaryota > Viridiplantae > Streptophyta > Magnoliopsida > Asterales > Asteraceae > Ambrosia > Ambrosia trifida. The sequence goes on along the minus strand of CM054125.1, from coordinate 4,107,406 downwards.
TAGGAGCCGGTTGAGGTCTTCGATTGGCCAGCACATCAGGTTCAAGGGAAGCAGATAATAGAAATAGAAAGAGGTACAGAGATGATGGCGGCGGCGGTTTAGGGTTCAGATTAGGGGTCCGATAGTCAGGTAAGATCTGATAAACTTCTTTGATTTCCATTCCTCTTACTGATTTCTGTTAATTGAAGTATTATTGTGGGTTAAGGTGAACCAACAACAATGGTGACGGCCAGATCTGTAGTGATTGTAATGGTGGAGGTTTAGGTGATGGTGACGGTACTGGTTCTATAGTCGGGTTGGTTAAGGTGGTCGAGGGTGGTTGTTGAAGATTCTAGGGTGTGCAACGTGGCAGTTTCTTGATTATCTTCTTTGGTGGCATTCCAGGTTTGTGCCCTAAACAAACTAATATTAATATTTTTAATATTAATATACGTGCTAAGTTGTTTCTGTCCGTAGTGTTATTGAATCGTCTGCTTTAATTTAAACTTAGCGTAAGCATTGTATTTTACATAGCTATTGTTATTATTTGTAATTTAACTTCTGTAACATTACATAATATGTAGTCATTTTGTTGAGTAATTATGGAATCTGTTTATGTGAGTGTGAGAGATTTGGTTGTTATTGAGATGTAAATGTGATTATGTAATTTGGATTCTTATTGATTAGATCTTGGAGTTGTGATTATTATTGATGATATATACAGTTAGCATGTTTGGTGGTTTAAGTTAGTTATTATTGGATCACAGTTTTTGACAGTTGAATAAGAAAACATCTATACAGTTCGGATTCTATAAACAGTATTGGAGTTGGAGAGTTAGTTGCATTGTATTGTCAGCATGTGGTAGTTAGTTAGGCGGATAGTCTGTTACATCTCCTCTAACTTGGTTATATATAGAGGATTCATATCATAGCTTGTAGAATTGAAAAAGAGTAGTTGTGTACTATAACCAAAGTGTTTATTTTGGTACAGGTAACTGATTTGCATTCATGAAACACACGTATGGTTTCTTTATTCCTATCAATGGTTGCATAACTTATTACATATGATTGATCATTCAGCTTACTTAGCACTTGATATAATGGTGTTTGTGTATACATTTTGCCCAACAAATGATTTAATATTTGTTTTTTTATTGTTGTTGTTTGGACAGAGATATGGTTAGATCACACCCTTCATCCAATGCACTAAAAAAACATTGCAAGGAATGGGAAGGTGGCTTGGAATGCTAGATTTCTAACGGTAACCTATTCTACTCTATGCGATTTAAATAAACCATGATACTCGGTGAATGAAATTAAAAATCATACATTTTGTTAACTTAATACATGAATACACATGTAGGACATGTTTACATCAGGATTCCTATAGGGTAAGAAACATCGTTTCAAAGTCACGCGTGCCCTCGCGCGACGTAGAAGCACACTAGAGTTTATATTAAAAAGGGAGTTTATAATAAAGAATGGTTTTTATGCACACATTTCTTGATATTGAAATCTTGAAGACACAATTGAAATCGTCGAGGTTGTGGTAGCTATGCTAGATAATAGTAATAATAATCGAATGGAGCAAAACGTCAACGTTACGCTGGTTAGTAACCAAAGCTGCCAGTGTTAGCAGTTCGCCGAATAGTAACTAAGTTTGAACTGATTTTTGCAATCATGAATATGATGCATATACACACCTGCACATTTAAAAAGTAAATAATTAAAAGGGTCAGACGGCTAATTCAGTTTGCACGACCAGCTCAAACACCAAACCAGCAGGGAACCCTTAAACCACCAAAGTGACAAAATCAAACTGTGCTACCTGGATAACGTATATTGGTTCTTTATTTTTAGGTGTCCTCAAAGCCGACTGCGAACATCCTACTGCAGCTGTTGGTGGTGGTGTCGAAGACGTGTATGGTTAGGATAGCGCCACCGAGGATCGGTCTATTACTCCTTTGTTTGTTCTGGTGCAAGGTAAGTAGATACGATGGTGGAATCATCAGGACCTACAAATGGTCTCTGGCCATTCACTATGGTATATCCTCAGTGGAGTCACGTGCAGTCAAGATGTGTCATGTGTCATCAGTCTCTGGCTACAAATCTTAAGCCTCAAATACAACGGTATTGCTGGCCCATTACCTCTTTTGCTTCCGTTGTTTGGAAGATTAACAATTGTTAATATTTCTAACAATAAGTTATATGGGTTAATACTAATTTCTGATTCATAATTGACCAATCTTTCTGGTAAGTTTATTGTGGGCGCGCAACGCGCGCTCATAGAAAAACACTAGTTAAATGTTAAATAACAAACTGAACCACTAAAAAACAAAATTTAGCTAATAGTATAATAGAGTAGGTTAGTTGTATAGAATATATATAAACTCACCTAAACAAAATCTTGATTAGTGATCGATGGCTCCTATTATTCTCACTTCACCCTTAGAAACAAACCCTTTAGTCTTTGATGCTTCTATTTTCCAAAAGGAACCCAACATCCCCTCACAATTTGTATGGCCCGACCACGAAAAGCCTCGTCTTGAACCTTCACCACCACTTGACGTTCCTACGATTGACCTCAAAGCCTTTCTGTCCGGTGAACCACTTTCGGTGTCTAATGCAACTCGTTTAGTCAACTCGGCATGCCAACAACATGGGTTCTTTCAAGTGTTTAATCATGGTGTTGATTTGAGTTTGATAAATGAAGCACACAAGATTACAAATATGTTCTTTGAAATGCCGTTAATGGAGAAGCAAAAGGCTCAAAGAATGTTTGGTGAATATTGTGGCTATGCTAGTAGTTTCACTAATAGATTCTCCTCTAAACTTCCTTGGAAAGAAACACTTTCTTTTCGGTATTCTGCACATCCAAATTGCTCCAACATAGTTCAAGATTACTTTTTGAATGTAATGGGCCAAGATTTTAGCGATTTCGGGTAAGAAAAATGACCACAATCTTGCAACTTTTTTAGATCTTGAATCTTGATTTTACTTGTATTAATCAAGATTTTATTTCTTGATTTGTTTAACATAATTCCATTTGATTTTTAAATTCTTACGTTGGTTTAACATTTTTTTTTTTTTTGGTCTTAATATTTAGTTTCTAAAACAAAATACGAAAGTTACATCATGATAGCAGGTAGACGGGCAACAAGTTGCGCCGCCACCCCTTTTAACATGTAATATATAATAAATAGTTTTAACAATGTTGTTGATTTATATAGGAAGGTTTGCCAAGAATATTGCAATGCTATGAGCAAACTTTCTCTAGACATCATGGAGCTACTAGGAATGAGCCTTGGAATCGACCGATCTCATTTTAGAGATTATTACAAAGACAATGATTCGATTATGAGATTAAACTACTACCCGCCTTGCCAAAAACCGGATCTAACTCTTGGAACAGGCCCTCATTGTGATCCGACGTCCCTAACCATTCTACATCAAGATCATGTTGGTGGGCTTGAAGTATACGTCGACGAAAAGTGGCACTCAATCCCTCCTTGCTCTGAGGCGTTTGTCGTTAATATTGGAGATACATTCATGGTTAGTACACAAATTATACAACATAATGTAATTTTTTTTTTTTTTTTTTTTTTTTTTGCTAGATTGACTTTTTAGGAGTGGGATATTATTTGGTACATTTGTTTGTTTGTTACTAATCTGTTTTAACCAACAGGCTCTCTCAAACGGGTTATACAAGAGTTGCTTACATAGAGCGGTAGTGAATAACCAAACTCCTAGGAAATCTCTTGCATTCTTTCTCTCGCCGAACATGGATAAAGTGGTGACGCCGCCTAAAGCATTAGTTTCCAACGACCAAAGGATGTGTCGCGATTTTACATGGTCTAGTTTCCTTGAGTTTACACAGAAACATTATAGAGCAGACATGAAAACCCTAGATGCATTCTCGAATTGGCTTGAAAATGAGAACAAGATTTAGATATTTGTTCGGTTTGTAATGATGATCATGAACACTCTTCTGTTAATTGACTAGTTTCAGCTTTGTACGATATTAATTAGTATTGTCAATGTCTACTCAATATGTTATGATTTAATGTAGACTGGTTTTCAATTGTAAATCTAGAGTAAGTTCCAAAGCATATATTTGCGGACAAAATAATCAAATATGGAAAACTTTTGTCACACATGCGACAAAAAAAAACATATAATTAGATGATAAAAAAGCTTACAAAAATTAACATTTTTTGTGACATTTGTCATAATCACATGATACGTGGATGAGTTGTTGAAGCCAATTCGTCATAATGATATGAATTATTAGGATAATTGGAAAGGGAAATTAAATAATAAAAAAAGATTCATAATATATATTGGTCATAATTAATGACATGAAATACAAGAATAGTTGTAACTTACGTGGATGACAGGATGAGTCGTTGTTACACGTCTGTGACAAGCGATTTCTGTCATATATGTAAAACTTCTTATTCCCATAAACAGGATTTTAATATATTCAACTTTCCATGATTTGGTTGCTTCTGTCTTATGTTATGATATTTCCACATTTCACAACACGAAAGTGTCATTTAGTTATAGAACTAGAAGTGACAACTTAAAAAGTGTTATTACATCCAAATTTTTAGTGATATTGTTGTCGGTAAAAAGTTGTTTTGTTTATACCTTTTAATATAAACATGATAAAACATCAAAAATCTATTTCAGCACTAAGGCGGGGTGGTGCATGATGAAGTCACTAGGGGCTTTATTCCGCTACCTTAGCACCATGTATGCTTCACATCAAGAGGGCTTTATTGCCCTCTTTTAATAAGGGGACTGCTAAACGTACCTCACTCTTATTTATTTTTACTGAACATATTCATTCCTTAAGTTTTACATTAATACAATTCAAACATTTTTATTTTTATATTGCAAATTTTTAATATTCTGTTATCAATTAAAAAAAAGCTTTTTTTATATTTTATTGATATTTTTAATGTTTCTTAAGACAATATTTTATTGTTTTAAAACGTTTTTTTTTAATTTTCCTAAGTACGTTTTTTTTTTCTTATTTTGATATTTTTAACGTTTTTTGAAACATTTTATTGTTTAAAAAAATTTTCTTTTAATTTTGCTAAGTACTTTTTTTTTTCTTATTTTGAACAAGGAAAACAATATTTTCTAAAATTGATTTAAATTATATTCGAAAGCTTTTGCAAATGATTTTTGGTAATAGTTTTTAACATTTTTTTTAAAAAGATCTAATCTTTTATTAATGAACTATAATGGTCAGCTAACATTTAGTTTGATTTACACATTTCATTCTTTTCTCAATTGATCTTAAAACTTAAATGATGCAACTAAACCAAATAAAAAAAGTTTGTATATACTAAGTAAAAGAGGTTAAATCCTTACAGTTTCATGATTTCAAAATAGTCGTATAATTAGAATGAACACGTTAACATTAAAAATAATTTAAAAACAATAATTGATTAGATTTTATAAATATAGATTAATGAAGTTTTAGTATTAGTTTCACCACTCCTTACTTTTAAATGTATTAAAAATGAGGATTTTTAAAGAGTTAAAATTTGACAAATTTAAAGTGATATTTCAAAGGGTTATGGGTTTCATACACCCCATGACATCACATTTTAGAGGTGTGACATTACATTCTGAGGTATGTGGTAGCTTCCTATTAGTGCTTGATGTGGGTCAGGGTGTATCATTCCTAATTAAGGGGTGTATGGTTCTAAAATTCATTTTCAAAAGGGGGTATAAAAAGCAAGAAGAGAAGTACATTTAGCCCACCTCATTAATAACTACCAGAAAATACAATAAAACCCATTTAATTTAAAAAAAAAGAAAAAAAATATGATTGGTTGAATAAAGAGGTCCACTATCCCCTCTCCAATGCAACCATATATACTATTTTTTAGAAAAGCTGAGGTGGCAGGGATGACACGCTTGCACCAACCACCCTAAGATGATGGTACCAATACTAGTCTTGATATGCCACGTATTGCTCAATACTAGGCTTATCAGTGTTTAATACTACTCATGTTGTCCAATACCAGGCATATCAAAGTTGTTTTCATTTTTTTTAAATAAAATATTATTGTTTAAAAATACTAAAATAACTTTTAAAAATCCCAAAAAATAAAAAAAAAATAAAGTTTTATTGATTTGAACATTATTTTATAAAAATTAGATGTTTTTGTTTCAAAGACGAGGCATATTCGGTTTTTTAATTGTTTGGTTTGTTTTTGTTGGTTTTGAAGATGTTTGTTTTGTTTTGTTTCGAATGTATTAAATACAACGATCAATCGATTTAAAAAAAAAAAAAAGAAACACTGTCTCCAACAAATCTTATAACTTCTTCAAACTTTGTATTGTTTATATAACTTCTTCAAACTCACCAAAACAAAACAAACATCTTCAAAACCAACCAAAACAAAACCAAACAAAAGATAATAATTTTTATAAAATAATGTTGGTAACAAAAAGTTGTAATTTTTTTAAAAATAATATTTTAATGAATATTGTTAATTTTTTTGGATTTTTTAAGTTAATTTAGTATTTTTAGTTATTTAAAAACAATAAAATGAAAATATATAAAAAAATACAAATAGACCATAATATGCCTCATATTGATCTATATGAGGCATATTACTTTATTATTTTTTGTGTTGGTCAACATTAATTAGCTAAAAGACAAAAAATGTACTTTAATATGCCTCATATAGGTCTATACGAAGAGTATCAACTTTATTGTTTTCTGTGTTAGTCAACACCAGATAGCTAAAAGGCAAAAATTGTACTTACATATGCCCCATATAGATCTATATGAGGCATACTTAGGGTGTCAATTTAATTTTTTGGGGTGTCCAAATAGTATGACCCTTAATTAATTAATTAATAGTAACAAAGATATATAATAGCATACTAAAACGTGAATAACTACTTACAAAGTATGCTACATGTAGGCATTCTTTGTGGTGTCATCATGAACTCGAAAATGTGTAAAACTTATATTTTTACACTTTTAATCAAGCATTTATCACAATCTTTAATTTAATCTTTAATATATTATAAGAATAGTGTTTCATAAGGACGAAAAGGTGAGAGAATATAAAGGACAAACTATAAATCAGAATGTATTTAAAAATAATGAAACTATTACGAAACTGATCGAATGTAAGTTATATATAGATCGACACTCAAAACAATTGATAATGCAGTTAAACAAAGGCACGAGGACAAGTTATAATTTAACAAAACAGACAATTTAAACAGCACCAAAAGTATTAAATATTTCTACAAATTATTGGATGTTTGGCTGAGAACGAAATAGTACCCTTGGCAACGACAATCCCTTTTATTCAATTAAAGTATCATTTCCTTTCAATCTTCTTTTTAATCAGAAGAATGATTTTTTATTTTCTTTTTTTCATTAGTCTAATTAAAAATGAGATTTTTTTTAATTGTAAATGAAATTTTAGGCCACGCTATTCACTATTGTCGATCTCCAATTTGAAACAACAAACAACACTATTCGATCTCCAATTTAGAAAATATGTTTAAGAAGATGGCATGAGAGACAGTTCAATATCGAACGGTCAGATATTAGATGAGGTATGTTATTTATTCAAGAACAAAAATTAGGTTTGCACAACTCTCTACGGGCCGTAGAGGGTGTCAGTGCAATAAATGAGGGTAGCCTCTACGGCCCGTAGAGGCCTCTACGGTCTGTAGAGGTGAGTTGGTGGAGTGCACTTAAACCCTAGACGGCCCGTAGAGGTCTCTACGGCCCGTAGGCAATACGAGGTACGAGGACAATCAATGAACAGATTGACTTGCAGTGTGTCAGTCTGAAAAAGCAATCCTTCTACGGGCCACGGCCCGTAGAAAACAGGGTTGTTGGGAGCATTAAACCCTCTACGGGCCGTAGAGGTCCAGATATATTCTTCTTCCTTGTCTTCTTTCCTCAGTCGACGAAATATTTCAAAAAAACCGGAGCACAAAAAATCCGATCGATTCCAAGCTACCGGGATGTCTTCGGGCCACTTCAGTAATGTTTCGGATGAATGGGAGCATTCGTTTAGCATATCTCACGTCTCGGAAAGCCTTTCCGGACCCGTGGTGGAACATGGCGAAGATGAGGTTAGATCCATTGTTCACTGTGGTGACGGGAAGGTGCTACCCGATTTGAATCTGCTACCCGATTTGAACCAGGAGTACGTAGAAAAACTGGAGTCATTTGACGTGCCGCCAAGTCATCCACAGTACGAATACAGGACTTATCATTCGCACGAGGAGGGTCATGGGCTCATGGCAGTTTCAAGGAATCGCACGAGGGAGGTGATAACGGTGGCGACGAACCTGTCCCGGATGTTTCGTTTGAAACAAGTACGGTGTGTTTATGTATTTACACTTGTATTTACTTATTTGAACTCTAATTATGTTAATTAATGTTTATTTTTATCTGTTTGTTTATATAAACGCTTGTGTTAACGTTTATACGCTTATCGAGACGACATTAGTAAAAACAACACGTTTTCTAATTATAGTTACATAGTAAAAATCAATAAACAATTAAAATGTGTTAAAAACAAAAGATTTTCGATGCATTCTCTTGACTTTGTTTTGTCTGTGTTCATTAAAAGTCTAGACTTGCAAGTTACAGTACTGCTCATAAGGATTACTCGTCGGTCAAGGCTTTTTAAAACAAATTACTAAGCCTTTTAAAACAAATGAAAATAAAACTATGTTTAATAAGAACAAACATTTCTTTTTATTTTATTTTTATTTTTATTTTTAGAACTTTTGAAAATAAAACTATATTTTACAAGAACAAGCATTCACTTGACTTTGTTTTGGCCGGTTATTTTTTTATTTATTACTATTATTATTTATTTATTTTTTAAGGTTATTTAAATGTGAATGAGTAGACAAAGAAGAAATTAGCACCACCAACGGTGTATATAGGATGAGTGGATGACACCATTGGAGGGCTTGTTCAAATTCAGCCACTTATGAACTCGGTTGGAACTCCAAACTTAATGGATACAACAATGTGTATATATTTATAATATTTTTTTTAACGGCCAACGAATCAATTTCCGAACACTCTCGGACACCCTTTTGGTGAATCAGGTACTCGAGAGTACCCGGGCCACCAATTACCACCAATTCCCGGGAAAACCCGACCACTCACCCGCCCGAAGGCACGACAGTGAAATAATCGGTAAAACCGGTCGGGATCAGGACTCGAACCCAATCCAATGGCCGGATCATCCCTCATTTCCCCTCCACCAATGTCCTCCAAATGTAGCTAGTGAGAATTGAACCCAAGTCTCCCATAGGGAACTTTAGGCCCTCAACCAACTAGGCTACAAGTGTTGGACATATATATATATATATATATATATATAGGGTTCCTGTAAGAAAATAGTTTTGTGTAAGAAGTGTAGGAAGTGTTTTCAACCATTAGATTTAAAGATGGATGGTTGAGATTAAAAGATGGGATGGTGCTTAAAATATAATTAATATATTAAAGAAATTAGGGTATGATCGTCAATATGCGTTTTAAATGAGGGTGTCAATGTCATTTTATATCAATATTTTTAGAAACTGTTTGAATGTTTTCTACATTTATGGTATCTCCCCCCATCTTTCTCTCCTAATTATTATTTTCATTAATATCATTCAAGACTCAAACATTTATTTTCATAAAACAAAATCAATTGTGCACCCATCTTCAACATTCATCTTCATCTTATGTGTAAGAAACACGTAACAGTGTTTTTATTTGTTATAAAATCGTAACATTAGAAGTGTTTTATATAAGGATTTTGTTAGTTGATTGTTCTATATGGATAAACATAAGAAGTGTTTTATAAAATGTTTATGTATATTAGGTATAGTTGTTGTTGTGGATTAAAACATTTCAACGGTGTTTTGTTTGTTATAAAACACCTTCAGTTATAAAACACTCTTGATATTATATAGTTATAAAACACTTCCGATGATATTATAAAACACTCCTTATTAATGCATACTAGTTTCTCTATCATTATAAAACACTCCTGACGTTGTTATAAAACACTCCTGATGTTAACCTTCTGCCATGACTAGATTAATCGAACAAGTGATAGAGATGGGTTATATGTTTGAAGAATCGAACAAGTTTTTGGGTATTGATCAACTTATTTAATATGAATATCTTATGATTCTTATGAAAATAATGAATAGTTAGTTAATTTAGGATGATTAATTTTCATAAATATCCAGATGTTAGTTGCTAATTTAGTGGGTTTGTAATAAATAAAAGATGGATAAAAAGTCTATAATGCCCTTCATCAAAAAATTTAATCAGATTTGATCTAATGGTTGAAAATACTTCCTACACTTCCTACACAAAACAATTTTCCTACCGGATCCTCTACCTATATATATATATATATATAGGGGATGGATAATACGGAAACCCTAAATAATGAGAAAACTCTCGAAAACCCTCAAAAAAACCTACTTCCCGAGCTTTTTTTTTTTAAAAAAAATTAGGGCATGTAATATACATGTTTTTAAGTGTTTTGAGCCAAAAAAATCAAAAAAGCGCCGAAGGGTTTTTTTTTTTTAAAAAAAAAATAAGTTTTGCATCATAACATATGTTAGCTTATTTTTGCACTGGTAACATATGTTATGATGCAAAACTTATTTTTTTTTAAAAAAAAAAAATCCTTCGGCGCTTTTTTGATTTTTTTGGCTCAAAACACTCAAAAACATGTATATTACATGCCCTAATTTTTTTTAAAAAAAAAAAAAGCTCGGGAAGTAGGTTTTTTTGAGGGTTTTCTGGAGTTTTTTCATTTTGGAGGGTTTTCTCCCTATCCTTCCACTATATATATATATAATACTAGGTTATGTATCCATATGATACACGGATAAACAATTTAAATTTAATATGTATAAATATATAAATGTAATTAAGACAAATTAAATTACATATTAGATTAAAAATAATTTCTTGTAAACAACCGACAAAAATATAAATTATTCATCAGCCTAAGTAAAAAAATTCACCTTCAGGTAAAACTTTTTTTAAACTTTCCAAAATATATATTCCATACCGTGGCTGCCACCTTTTAAATTGCATATACAACAAAACAAACAAATCAAAAGTAATAAGTGTAATGAAGTTTAGGCTAAGATATAAAAAATGAAATTAACTTAAAAGTACATCCTCACCCGTTAAAATTATCTCAATCGAGTATCATTCATTTTGAAGCTTGACATGAGGTTTCTTCCAAAGCCTAAATATTTAACCTTTAGTGTGTAATTATTTAATACGGAAGTAACCAAACATATTTAATTTGGCGTTAAATCAAATAATAAAAACTAATGAGGATTGATTTATTTCATTTTATATTATTTGTTCAGAATAATATGAAAGTCTCACAAAAGCTTAAGTAATTACATTGTTAACATCTAAAATTAATTTATATTGTTGAGCATATTTAACATCTAAAATAACCAAAATCAGTATTAATAAAACTTAATAATCAGTTGTCAAACATTGTAACAAATATAGTTTTAAACTTAGAGAGAAGAACCGAACTTAATAATTATTAAATTCAAATTAATAACATATAAATACGTTTTTTAAAAGAATCAATAATTTTTTTAAATAATATTTACTTCATTTAAATAATAAACATTTTCAATGTCCAATAATTTATTTCTAATTTTGTATCAAAATATAATTATATTAGTTGATTTATAAAAACATAATATAAATATATTAAATTGAATTTTGGTAAGTATATTAATAATCATAGTTATAACAGAAATCATTAAAACGGTATGAATGAGGATTATTAATTAAAAAACAAATTAAAATAGGTTTATTGTTTTGAATATAAAATAAGAGGCTTCAGGAGGGAATGTTATGTGTCACTCAGGTGTTTTCTTTTATTAATATAGATAGATTAAAAGATGTTTAAGATTTTTCAATATATAGTATGCTTTTTGCTGCAAAACATACCTTTAATGCTTTATTAATAATGTTGTTAAAAGTTTTTCATTTTTATTTGTGATTGAATTTAAAGTACCTTTTCAAAACCAACTAATAGTTTTACAATAACATTTATATCAAAATATATAAAAAAAATTGATAAAAAATACAATTAAATTTATATCAAATACATATAAACAACCACATTGACAAAAATCCTTTTTCTCTTTTAATTGCCTATTTAATATAATATCTTAATTTTTAAATTTGTAATATCTTAATTTTATAATTTCTAATATACTTTGTTTAATTTATTTATTATAGGACCAATAAAATATGAAAAGTACTCTCATAATTTCGGTGTAAATAGAATAGACCTTTCTGGTTTACACAAGAAGCTCATCAAGTTGCAAAGCTATAATTACTCTTTTAATATTTACAATGGGAAAAACAAAATCAGAATATAAAATTAGTTTTTTTTCCATATTATTAAACACATAATCGCAAAAATTTACATCAAAATTAGCATGTTGATATTTTTCTTTTCATGAATATAGAAACGGTAAACTACACAAAAATTACTGAACGATATGTAGTTTTTGTTGTTGTATGTAGTTTTTTATTCGGATAGACTGAGTCTTTTTTTATCGGTTAAAAAAAATACTCAATGTCTCTTTTAAGTAGGTTTACGGTCACTATTCAGCTTATGTGACCTGCCATTTATGCTTTGGCCAGATGGTAGAGAATAGGTAAGAGACTCTAAATAGTAAAAGGTCTAATTAAGTTCGACCTGATTAGTTGGTGATGGAGGAGGTAATGCGTGAATGGCCGGCCAAAGGTTATAAACATAGGTGAATGGATAATACGGTAAATTTTTTTATTTAGAATCATTTTAAAACTTTAATAGGTAAGAGAATTAATTACTAATTCAGATGTGTCATGTTAGTAAGCCAAACACACTACTATTAACTAATTAAGAGATAGTCACCTAATAGAATTACATAATATTAATAATCAAACTAAATGAATATTGATCACAAAATTAATAGTAAAAATATTAATATTTTATTTATATTATTATTTTATTTAAAAACTTTATTATATTATATACTACTAATATATTATATCGATCCCGACAATACCGATACCGAATGGTACAGTATCGGTTCGGTATCGGTATTTTACCTTAAAAATACTAAAATACCGATACGATACCATACCGATCCCGTACCGATAACACCGAAACCGAAAATCCATAAATATGGGTACCGATACCGATCCTGAAACCACTCGGTTCGGTATCAGTTCGGTACGGTATCGGGATCGGGACGGGACGGGATCGGTATTCGGCCTTGTATGCTCATCCCTAATTAATATATTATATACTATTATTTTATTCAAAAACTTTTTATACCGATCCCGACAATACGGATACCGAACGGTACGGTATCGGTACGGTACCGGTATGGTATCGGTATTTTACCTTAAAATGCCGATATCATACCGATCCCGTACCGATACCGATAATACCGAAATTGAAAATCCATAAATATGGGTACCGATACCGATCCTGAAACCACTCAGTTCGGTATCGGTTCGGTACGGTATCGGGATCGAGACGGGACGGGTTCGGTATTCGGCCTTGTATGCTCATCCCTAATTAATATATTATATACTATTATTTTATTCAAAAACTTTATTATATTATACTCTATTAATATATTATATACTATTATTTTATTCATATTATTTTATTAAAAAAATTTATTATATTATATACTATTAATATAAATAACATAATCTTATGTAATTTCGTTACAAATTTCATGTGTTACCTTATGTGTAGATTTCTTTATTTTTTTAACGTTTACAACCAAAATGGAATCTCGATTGTATAATTCATTGATTGATTAACACCTCATCTAAATCTCGATTGTAAATCGCTCAACGTACGTGATTTTATACAACTAGTTATTAAGAGTTACCAGACTAGACTGCATGCTCCTAACATGCCCTTATAAAAAAAATGAACATGACTTTAAAGTGATGCTGTTATATTATCATTATTTTTTGTTTAGTTGCTAAGTGCTAACGACTTTTATTCTTGAATATTAGTGATTAAATTATGCTAAAGCATGTGATTAGATCAAGTTGAGGATCCGCACACCGAAGCATAGACATGTTGGTACATAGGGGTCATGTTCGAGAGTGATGCGGCTAAAGTCTTTACTTTTGTTTTGAAGGGTCAAATATTATACTAATGCTTAGCTCATATTTTAAATCAGATTACAGAAACTAAGTTCCTGCCGTATCAAACATAACAACAAAATAGACTTCACAATAAGCGCATGGGTTGCAATTGTTTTGTGACTCGACTAGTGTGAAAGCTAGTTCATCGATTATAAGTTAGAATATTAGGAGTCATTATTTTCTTAATTGTTTTTATCCTATGTTAAGGAAGATATGAATTTCCTACTTTATCTTTTAATCATTATAATTAATATTTTAGGTTTCACTGTTAGGTAGATTTGAATATTGAAGATTGTAATTTGAGTCCTGAGACTTCGAGACTGTTGATTGCCTGGAACCTTTGGGTTCATCTCTTTGAATTTAATCATATGTTCTTGAGCCATTTGAGTGTTACCATGCATTCGGTATCATTTGGTATAAAAACTTTGGTTGTTCAAATGGCTTACGTGAACATGAATTTTTTCCTATTTTGTAGTTCACAAATTTAACGGTAAGATCCCTTTGATTGTTTTCTTTATTCTATGAACGAATTAAATGGAAAAGGTACGAGAATAAATACAAAAGGCCCGAAGTTATACATAGAAGTTACTAAACATATAGGCTAATAGAAAAGAATGATTAGTAGGAAAATAAGGGAGAATATCACGTATCCAATGTTCCCCATCAAGTTGGACGTGTGAGTCTTTCATGCCTAACTTGTTAAGTAGAAACTTGGGTTGTTGTGTTTATAGTCCGTTGGTGAGGTATGCAATCTGCATTTTAGTGTCAATGGGCTTTAGTTGAATTTCTTTTGAGTCAACTCTTTCATGAACGAAGTAGCAATCCATTTCCAAGTGTTTTAATTCTTTCGAGGAAGACGGGATTTTTGGAGATATGTCTAGTCGCTTGGCTATCACAAAACAAGCGGCTAGTCCGTTTAAAGTCCTTTCTAACTCATTTAGAAGCAATCTTAGGCACACGACTTCACTAACAGTAGATGACATTAATCGGTATTCTGCTTCAGCAGAAGAGTGGGAAATAGAAATTGTTTCTTGGTTTTCCAAGAGATTGGTGCCTCACCAAGTAAAACAAGGGATCCCATCCGTGACTTTCTGGTAAAGGGGTATCCAAGTCAATTAGAGTCGCCTACACCTCCTTCTCGAGGAAGAAGCACACCATGTCCCGATGTACGCTTCAGGTATCGCAAAACCCTATATACTGCATTGAGATGTTTTTTTCTTGGATTGGCAACAAATTGACTCAAGACATTAACATAGTAAGCAATGTCCGGTTTAGTGGCCTATAGGTAGAGAAGTCTGCCCATTATATGTTTGTATTGGCTAGGATCAACTTTGGGTGCTTCACTGTCTTTTTCAAGTTTTAGGTATTGTTAGCCAATGGAAAAGAACTCAGTCTGCATCCTTGTAGGCTGCAATCTTCCAAGATGTCCAAGGTATATTTTCTTTGACTTAAAACTAGACCTTCGAAGGTGCATGCCACTTCAATTCCCAGGAAATATTTTAAACTTCCCTAATCCTTAATGTTGAATTGCTTGTGGAGGCTTTCTTTAGTATCATGAATCTTGGAAGGATCATTGCCGCCAACAATCACGCCATCCACGTAAATAAGCGTCGCCACAAATATGTCATTTTGTTAAAAAAAAAATTAAAAGAGAATGATCTGCTTTGTATTGATTGAATCCGAGACTGAGGAGAAAGGTCGTGAACCGGTACCAATTACGAGAGGCTTATTTAAAACCGTAGAGAGATTTCCTTAATGTACATATTTTTGTCTCACCCTCCGTGGATATGCCCTATGAGATTTTCATAAATACTTTTTCATGCAGGTCTTTGTGTAGAAATGCGTTATTGACGTCCAGTTGGTGAATCATCCTACTCCTTTTTACGGCAACAACAATGAGTGAACATACGATTCAAAGGATCATGGTAGTTTGCTCCTTCCATTCGGGTAAAACCTTTTGGAATGAGACGTTCCTTGTATCGTTCTAATTATCCATTTGGATTATATTTGATTTTGTAAACCCATTTCAAGTTAATAACACGTTTTCCTTCGGCTAAGTTTTCAAGAGTTTATGTCCCAGTTTCTTCGAGGGCCCGGATCTCTTTTACCATGGCCCCCTTCCATTTTTTTTATCCTACACATCTTGATTAAAATTTCTCGGCTCATCATTGGAATTCATGGGCCCTAAGAAGGCTTTATGATTTTTTTTAGAAAATTTGTTATAGGAAACAAAATTGGACAAGGGATGTACCATCAAGGAACATTTAGTTGGTGCAAGATTGGCGATATTCAGTTAAATGACCCACCGATAAAATATTACAGTTAATGTTTGGGACATAAAGGACGTCTTTTAACTCAAGACCTTCCCTTAGAGCACATTTGCCTTTCGTACAACCATTTACCTAATATAAACCTAAACCAAAAGACCAATATGGCAACAACAAGCCCACATTTTCTTTCTAAAAAACTATCCGGCCCACTCATATGAGCTAGTCGACTACTTGAACACAACACGAAACACCATTTCCATCGTTATCTGGTTGTTGTGTTTCACTCAATCACTCGATTTTCTGATTTGGGGTTTGTACTTCAAGCGAATCAAGCTGGAATCAAGTGAAGCAACTTGCTGCGCTATTGGATTTGGATTTGACAAGGAATTTTGCGCTTATTGCCGTATTGGATTTGGGGATTTCGACCTAAATTAGTTGTTCAATCTAATTATTGAATTGTATTTGGTTTATGTCCTAACTTTAGGAAGTTAGGATAGTTGAAAAACAATACATTATTGAGTACAAAATTTATGATAGTTAAAGAAAGAAATCTTTGTAAGCAAATCTTTAACTTAAAACTCTAGCTCATAAAGTACTACTTGGTCTTGTCTTGATATAATTATGGATGAAACTTGTATTTGTTGAAAATTTTTGTTTTTTATGTGAAAAAAACCGTAATTTAAATGATTGAATTCAGAGTTTTTATTGTTTGACATACCCCGAACCGGATCGCCAACCCGAAACTTAGCAGTAAGAAAAAAGTTTTTGGGTCTCGTGACATTTGGCCCTTCAATATAAAAGTGGCACTGCATGCATTTAGTGTCCCACCTACTGACTTTTGAGAGTGCACTCAGACATGTAAAATAAACAAAGTCACTCGTTAGCTACTCAATGTCAAATAAGCGTTTTGATGAAATTCAATATCAAATAAACGGTTTGATAAAATACGAAGAATTATAATTATATTATAAATAACTTAATAGGAGAGCAAAATGAATAGTAACTACATTTATGGCATTTGTCTTTTTTTGTTTTTTAATACAACACTTATTATATTTAAAAACATATAGTTTAATAAAAATTAACAAAATGGGGTAGTGGTGGAGTGGTTTGTGGTCCATGTGTGTACCTAGAGGTCTTGGGTTTGAAACCCTTATATGAGTCTTTTTTTATACAACACTTATTTATATATTAATAGATATGGTTCAATAAGAATTCAAAAAATGTGGTAGTGGTGGAGTGGTTTGTGGTCTATATGTGTACCTAGAGGTCTTGGGTTCAAAACCCTTATGTGTCTTTTTTTTTTTACAACAATTATTTACTTATAAATACATATGATTCCATAATAATTAACAAAATGGCTTGGTGGAGGAGTGGTTTGTGGTGCCTTTGTGTGGTTTGAGGTCTTAGGTTTCAAACCGGTTTGAAACATGATTTTTTTTTTTTTTTTTTTTACAAACACCTATTTATTAATAAATATATATGATTTCATAATAGGTCACAACATTGTTTGGTGGTAGAAGTGTTTTCCACATCCAATTTTGGATGTTGAGAAAATGGTGGTAAGTTATGGTGAGAGTTGAGATGAGGGATGTTATCAAAGTTGATAAAGTTTGTCAAATATTCCGAATTTAAAAATATTAGTAGGATCTTAGGAGTACCACGGTTTTACAAACCCCGCCCCGCAACGCGGGGTACACACTAGTGGAACTATATAAACCCCTAAAAAGATATTGAAATTGATTACCTTAATATAGTATATCATGTATCATGTATGTTTCTTTGTAAAAAAAAGTTCTGATCAATTCAAAATTCTAAAAAATATATGTGATTTTAATTAATATCATAAAAGGAATTCATATTTTACAAGCATATCCTATAAAACTTATAGGTCATCCTATAAAACTTATAGGTCGCAAGATATTATTTTTTTTAACGACAAACAAAACACTCACCCCTTAAATCTACTCCTATAATTCATTTCATGCTTAATTTTTGGGACTCGAATGTACACAACATTGATGTCATCGACAAGTGATATTAGGAATAAAAGCTAAAAATGACACGTTATAATAATCAAAAACCCTAAAGTTTAAGTAGTGAGAGAGTTCAATGCGCATGATGAAAAAAAATTGTATAATCTAGTAGTATATCTTCTCCCATCAATCTATAAATCTGCTCCCATCTTTTTTTTTTTTGAACGGCAAATTTTTATTACGCCTTTATTTCACATCACCTTGCATTTGTAAGGATTTAAACCCACAACTTTATATTTGTAAGAGGGGACACCATACCACTAGACCAAGAGGTCATGGGTAAATCTGCTTCCATCTAATTGAAAATCATGTAAATAACGATTTGCATACAAGTGTAAAAGAATCACATTTAATTGGTCATGATTTAAAAACCTTAATTTTTAGGTTCTTTTTACATCTTCGGGCTTATTTATAAAACTAACCCACCCGCCCAAGGCCCCCAAGCGTACCCGAATGAAATCAAATCCCATATTCGAGCCCTCTGGCTATGTCGAGTTGTTTTTTACCGATGGGTTATTGCTATAGATATTGTGCAAGTTATAACTAGATGCCAAAGGCGTTGAATTGCATTTAGAACAAGTAATCATCTTCCCTTTTGTCCAAGGCTAAATACAAAACTATTATCGAGCTGGGGGTCTCATTGAAAGCAGCCTTTCTATTCTGACATGGTAGAGGTAAGTTTGTCTACATCTCTATTCCGACATGCAAAACTATTACATGTTAAATTGAGTTTTTCTAAATGTTAAATGTATGATTTTCTCGGTTTTCACTTTCGGAGGTTCCCCGTTAAACCTCACTTTTTGAGGTTCCCGTCTAGGTTTTAAAAAGCGTGTCTCAGGCGCAATTAAGCGCGAGGCGACCTGAGGCGCGGATCTATGCGGCTTATTTCACACAAGACGCACAGTGTATAAAAAGCGCAAGAAAAGCACGCTTTTCTTTGGAAAAAAATCCCTTGAGGTGCACGCTTTTGGTACATGGGATATTTTTGTGTTTCAAAGTGTTATATACGTAACTAATAATGTTGTACATTTAAGTTAAACATAAACCTTATTTATATCTATATTTTGAGTAATGGATGCTAAAAACCTTTAAGATATATACAAAAAATCGTCTTGCCCTCACGTAAGAATAGCCCACCGCTTTTGTCTCGGTTTTAGACTTCATCGCTTTTATGCGCTTCGAGCTTTTAAAACCAAGGTTTCCGTTCCCCATTGATATTCTTCATCCTGATCCAAGCCCATATTCAAATCCAACAAAGGCCCAATTTTGTTTTTAAAGTAGATCTTGCCAAATACTTGACCCAGTACATGTTGTTCCTTTAAGACTCCCATCCCAAGTCCCAAGTCCTGTTCCACAATACATTTTGGCCCATAAAAAAACTAGGAAGAATTAATATAGTAGTCGCAGATAAAATAGATAACAGTTGCTGCAACTAGCGATTGTACTGTACAACACTGAAATGCATGGCATCCCAAACCTGAACATCCTCTGAAGTCTGAACCCATATATTAGGGCCTTTTTAAAACAATTTATTGAAATAAAAAGGTAAAATAACCCTGTTGATTTACAGAGCTTTTAAAATTAGTTGGTGAAAATAACCAAATGTTTTATTGACTGGTGAACGGCAAGCGTGAAAACAAGCTGACATGTTAAACATATGGGTAATTTTTTTTAATGAAAATCATAAGTCGTATATCATTGACAAAAAAATTAACTGCTTAAACCCAAAGTCCAAAACTTTAATTATTTGAGTCCCTATCTAAATATTAAGTAACCTATTGAGTCCAAATTACTAACTCCATTAACTAAGTTTGTTAAATCTGTATGAAATGACAAAAATACTCCTACTTATTAAAAAGTGGCAGGTAAATTGTGTTTGTATAAAAACATGTATCACCATAAGTCCATAAGTAAATGGACACTGATAGAATCACTATGGGAAAAGTCAATAATGTGTGATCGTGAGTAGGTGGACATAAGTTGAATCAACATAGGAATGGTGAATAATAATGTATGTCACCATGGATAGGTGAATATAGGCGGAATCAATGCGAGTATGTGAATTAAAATAAAAAGGGGGAAAATGTGATTTATATTCATAATAGATTATTTTGTTGGGATGTAATTATAAATTGATGTACGAGTATAATGCAATAACGAGATGTGATGACGTGCCTCCTAAAATCTTTATGTTTAGTCTCTTGTTTAAAAATAAAGCAATGTAAAGTGTTAAAAATGTCTGACTTAATAGAGCTGAGCAGCCTACGTAGAGCAGCACAGGGGCACCTTAAGCTGCCATACGGTAACGCTGCACTGAAAAATGAACAGTAATTTCATTGGAAAAGTAAAAATGTATTTTGGCTCTTGCTATGGTCAAAAAGTAAAAACAACACACAGCTCCAAGCTGACCTAGAAAGTAGCAAAAGCTGAAAGTATACCAAATGGGCAAAGCTTCTCTGCAAGGACTAAGAAGGAGAGTCAAACATTACCAGGTATAGTAGGAATGCTACCTTATGGGAGCTCATGGGCAGAAATCCACTGCCTATATAAGGAGACCCTTAGGTTGTCATTCCACACACACATTCATACTCATTCCTTTCATCCTTATACTCTCTACTTTATTTATACCCAACTCCTAAAGAATACATACTTATTCTCACGCCGGAGTCCAAACGCAGGAGCCCCCCTCCTGCGTTAAGGCTAATAGTGTTTGCTTCATTGTGCAGGTCAATCCAGCAGCTCAAGGACCCTCTAAACTTAACACCCCCATAACCTTAAACATCTCTTAACCTAATCCCGGTCATTTTCCTTGTTGTAGCAACAAGATGATAAGCGAGTTTTGGGGTTTGTTATATAATATACTTAAGTGTAAATTGACTTACCGAAAGCTAATGTTGTGTGATATATACATTAAGGGCGCCTCGAGTTGACGGTTGATCATGGGTTTCGATCATCAAGTTTTTATTATGGTTATAAACTTCTGGTGTAAAACAAGTGTTTCTTTGATAAATAACCGTTTTTTATATCTAATCGAGATAAGTTTGACAAGATGTAATAATAGATCTTAAATGAAACCTAAACTCCGCAATGTTGTTGATGAAAATGTGGCCTTTACAAGTATTGTGTGTACATATTAAATCCATAGAGAATAAATAACCGACTAACCGAGCCCGATCTAACTAGCCAAGCTTAAGCTAAAAAAACTTTCTTACAAGAAAACTCGACCTTTGAATATGGAACTATAAACGAGCCATATTCAAGCTTTGTTAAATTAAATATAAGATACTGATTAATAAAAAAAATCGTGTTTCTCTTTCCCTCCCCCCTCTCTCTCTCCACCGTCACCTCACCCACACCAACTGCCACCTATCCCAAATCACCTGCCACCAGCACCATCTCACCTGCCTCACACCACATATCATCGCAACCACTTACCATCTGCCACCCCCACCACATAAAACCTCCAGCGAACAATGTAACCCTTCACCGCAGCCACTGTCAACCGACTGCGATCATTGAGTTAGAATAATTGTGCAACTTCCTCAATTAAACGCTGGCCAATTTATTCCTTTGGGTTTTGGTATAACATGATGGAATGAAAGAGAAACGAAGCACAAACTCTTGTAGTTTAATTTCTTAAAAGTTCCTTTTTTTATATAAGCACAATTTGCATGTACTCATACAAATATTATAATTTCTAAGTCAAGTGGATTTTAAAACTAAGTAAGCTTTGACAAGGTGTGTTGGGTTGAAGACAAAGATATCTAAACAAAGGATGTGGATTTTAGATACATGGAGTGATTCAAGGATTTCGGTGTTAGGGCAGGTAGGAATGAATGAAGAAGAAAGGGAGAGTTCAGGGGAAAACTCCACATTTTTTTATAGTGTTTTGAGTGGAGAAAATGAGAAACTTACTGTTTAATCAGTTTATTTGAAGATGTTTGGAATATTTTTGGGAAAACAATTTTTATTTTTTACATTTGTTAAAAGTGGTTGTGAGTAAAAAAGAAAGAAATTGTAATGATGGAATGGATTAGGGATGGGAAACCTACTGTGAATGCACTTCTGAAATAGTAGGGTTTATTTCTTTTAATCATTTTTTTTATACATATATAGTGCAAAATTCGTCAATTTTAAAGGCAAAAAAAAAACATTCGTTGAAATCTGATACAAAGATAAATGACAAAATTTGTAATTAAGTGATGTATAAAAATAGTGACATCAATCGAAAGTACTTGAGCAAATACATGTTTAACTTTTTTTTTTCACAACAAGCAAATTATATTAAGATGACAGGTAGACGACCAACAAGCTGCGCCGTCACCTCTTTATGGATCACATCTAATCTGCTAAAAACAAAATATTGCCCCTTTGAGTCAAAATGTTGTTATAAATAACCTGTTAAAAACTAGTCAGGAAACGGATAACTTCCAACGCCAAGGAACCAAAGGTATCAAAAGCGTGTTGATTTTCTTCACAAACTCTAGCATGCTTCTCAACTTTTTTTCGACTTTGCCCTCTTAATTGCTTGCCCAGCTACAAAACTATTGTCCCGAAAACCAACCAGAGGAGACACATCCATAAGGTCAACACAAGCGTGTTTCCCGCTAGCCCAACAAAAAACAAGCACATCCGTTGGCCGGAGGGTGGATCCCCCCCCCCCCCGGATATGTCATAAAGTTCACGGATGCCTCCTTCTTGGCTGAAATACTTGCACGCCTTAAGATGTCCCATAAGGTGTCACGGACTAAGTCATGCCGATATTTTAAACCTGACATTTCTTTGCAACGGACCGCATGCTCTCCACATTTATCCAAACATGCTTTATGGCAAATAGGACATGTTTCGTCATCTGGGAACATGAAAACCATCAAACGATATATAAAGATCGTCGTGTATTCAACTGCAGACATACGTTGCCCCTCTAAGCTTGAGGACCCCGCCTGCATGCAATCAGTCACTGCCTTTATTAATTAGTGCTATACATGGACCACATCACAAGATGCCTGTCGTAAAATAGTTCACATCAATAATTGGATCAACACTCTTTATCACCAACCAATCTAAAGTTGCGTTCTTTTTATCTTCATGGAACCACACCACCACCAATCTCCGTCGTCAGAAGTCCGTCAAGTACTTGTCCTCGGTCCGCCACCCGTCTTCGCAGTCCACGAACAACACTTCTCTAACAGATTTCACATCCTTAAAGCATACGACTCACCATTACCTACCCACGACTTCCTCCAAGCCCATGCCCAGTCTGTGAAAGCCGTCCTATGCTCCGCCATTGGCCCGATCACAGCCGATGTGATACGCGCCCTTCCTGCTCTCCAACTCGTTGTCTCGGCCGCCACTGGTGTTAACCATATCGACATGGCTGAATGTAGGCGACGTGGGATTAAAGTCACTAACGCTGGAGATGTGTTTTCTGATGATGTAGCTGATGCAGCTGTAGGGTTGTTGATCGATGTCTTGAGAAGAGTTACTAGTGGTGATAGGTTTGTTAGAGGTGGACGTTGGGCTACTTCACAGGATGAGTATCCTCTTGGTTCCAAGGTAATTAGTAACAAAACAATTATTTATATAAAAAATGATATAATTTATATGACTTTGAATTATGATATGCAATAGTAGCTAAGCTAGAATATATTATTGTTGGAAACTTTGTGGAAAATATGTTTTTCTATACACAAATAATTATTTTTTTTATCGGCGAACAACTGTGTGGCAACCACCCTTGCGGGGCGCCGTGCCCAAGAATCGACTACTCGACCTCCAGCAGCCCCCACCTTCTCCTGATGCGCGGAAACCCGAGCCCCACCCGCCCGAAGGCACGACAGTGTTATAGAACTTAGTAAAACCTCGACGCCCGTCAGATTCGAACCATAAATGTTGGAAACTTTGTGGAAAATATGTTTTTCCAGACACAAATAATTATTTATTTTTAAGTTTAGTATAATTATTATTTAGGGACTTTGAGGATTACAACGAACCAAAATTGTCTAAATGGAACCAAGATGAACAAGATATAGAAGCTTTAGGTTGTGTGGTTGAAACATTAAAACTGTGGAAATTATGTACCATGTCGGTTGAATGATTGACCATGAGCTAGTTTAAGTAAGGGGCCGTTTGGTAGCCTCTTAATCAGCCTCTTAACTATTCAGGTCTGAATCATTCAGTATTCAGACTGTTTGTTTTAGCATCTGAATGGAATGATTAAGTGCTGAACCATTAAGCTAATAAGAGATGCTGAATGATTCAGCACTTAACCATTTATTAGAGCCTTTTAACCATTCAGACCATCTTAATGATTCAACACTTAATCAACCAAACAAAGATTATAAGAATTTAGTAGAATGTCCTATATAGCAAGGCACGCCATGTGGTAGTCAGGAGGGTATTGACGAGCCTGGACATGGGATCAGGGCGAGGGCAATGGACCTAATGTGACATTTTGATGGCGCACTTTACTCTTCATGTTATCTTAACAATTTTGGGAACAAAGATCTTTGTTATCTAGCTTCATCATCATCATTGGGTAGTCTCACCCAACATCTGACCGACTTGAAGTAACCACAACCATCACTGCTAATCATAGGTACCACCACGCTTCTTCTACATGTATTCAATCCTCACTTAAAGACATTCTCACATATTGACTTAGCCAATTTCCCAGAGGGTTGGACACTTGAACCGCTTTGATACCACTTGACACAATGGTGTTTATTGAGGGCCCATGCGGCATTGTTCCTTTCTATTAAAGGCCAACTAATACTCTAGCTTATTAATATGTGTAACTTGTTTCATCTTTCCATGGAGTCATCAAGGAAAGTGGCCCCAAATCTCTAGTAATGACACCCGAGAACTTTTAGCGCTTCTAAGGTAGACCCTTAATTGAACACTAAGACGCACTCTAAATGTCACACCCTCAAATTTCCACTGCGGGGTTTATACCGCGAGGCGCGTGACATACCAGGATCCCATAGCCATAAGTCACAGGAACGAACTCTAAATGCCCAAACCATTTAGTTCGTTTTCAAAAACCAAGTTTAGTTAAGCTGCGGAAGCGTAAACCAATTTAAACCTTTTAAAACCATGCGCAAAACAACGCACCCAAATTAAAACCATACGAAAGCATAATATATAATTTATGTGTATGCCCGAGAGCCCAAATGCAGTGAAGTGTACAGTGCTTTCTAATCCTGGCACCGGAAGCTAACTACCTGCAAAAGCATGTAAATCGTGGGTCAACAAACAATGTTGGTGAGTTCACTAAGTAAAGTAGGTGAGTAAGTAAAAGCGTAGGTTTCCCAAACCATGTAACCAAATGAAAGTGTCGGTCTCACAGACCACATAACAATAAGTAAGAACGTCGGCCTCCTTGGCCACAAGTAAACAGCTAATTCAAATGTCAGGGGTAGCTAGCCCACTCATGATAACTAAAACCGGCGAATACCGAACTACTAATGAACAAGTTCCCATAACTGGGATAAAGATGCCTTGCATCATTGTCCATCGACAATGATTATGTTTGAAGCTAATAGTTCACATCCGTGCCCCCAGCACGATGTGAGGTTTGTTAGACCTAATAGCGCTATCAACTAATTAACCCGCTTGCCCAACCGGCAATTGATTCGGTATTTTGAAGGACTTAAACGATGTGTTTGGTTTAGTTCATCAAGGACATATATATGAATTAGTAAAAATAGATTCACCACGTGAACCATGCACCCCAAATCCGGTATGTGTAAAAGTAGTCCCGAACCGGACTAGAAACGTTAAGTAGTTGTCTCAACCCGAGACGCATGCTTTTGAGAAAAGAGTAGTGAAACTCACCTTATCGCGTAAGCAAAGAATCCGAACAGCAAGTATTATATGCTACCGACACCCTAATAACAGTGTCACTACGTGAGTATAGGCGTAACATCATTACACCATATAACTCGTTTGTCCAAGGCGTTTTAAATATTCAAAAGTGTGTATGCGACGCCTAGTGATTCTACATGCAATAGTAAACCCTACGGACTCGTTGGTGAATGAGTTGGTTATAATTAGTTTCTACAGCCCATATGTGTCGTAAACATGTGTACTTCCGTTATATGTCAATTTTAGATCACCTAAGACCTCAAGTAATCACATAGTCACATAATACACAATCTGTGTTTTCAGGACAGATTGTGCGCCATCAAAACGAATTTATTTAAAATAGTAAACCAGTGAGTTATCCTCCCAAATTTTTACTGAATTTTCTTTGGGATTCACTTGGCAATACCTATTTTTGTTTTGTCTTAATTCCAAACACAAAAATTATAAAAATTCGTACAACACAGCAGTGTTCAGAAAATTTCCACAACAGGTCAGTTTAGTAGGAAAATTCTTACAAATTGTGTATTCATCCAAACGAGATGAATCCACTTGGAAGAGCTCTATTTTTCCAGTATTGACCTACTGTAAAAATTTCATAACCTAACTCCTTGTAAATCTCAAGTTATGGCCATTTAAAGTTAGCCCAATTTACAAATCCGAAAATCTGATATGACCCCTAATCAATTAAAATTCCAAAAACGACTCATCCTACGTCCAAAACACATGATTTTACCCATTATGAAAAGCTAAGACCAGGTGTGACCTAACCATGCCAAGAAAACCCTAAAATTATTATGTTAGAGCCGTGTTACAGCTCCTACAAGTTTGACTAACCATTCTGTCCAGATTTTAGTTTCGCCTAAATCATACTTTAATCGCCTAACATGTGCACAAAAACTATTAACATTCACCAATCATCAACACAAAACATTCCTAATACCTATTTTATCAGATTCTATGATTAATCATGTCAAGATCAAAGCTTTAAGAATCAAAACACCAATTACTTGCGCAACAAGTATCCTACGATGTTACTAAGCGTTTATTAATAGGTTTAATCCGTTTAATCTTCAAAAAGACTCATGTTTTAATGTTTATTAAACCCATTCAGACCTGGACAAACTTGTTATATGATTTTTACAATAAAACATAAAGTAAAAAGCGTAAGAAATCATGAGTTATACCCTTAGCTCTTCAAATCAATCAATCGCGCGCCTTGGAGCCTCCCAATTGATGATCTTGAGCCTTAGCAGGAGTTTTTGGAGTGAAATATTCGTGTGGGGCAGTAAGGGGGCGATTAGGGTTAAGTATGGGGGGTTGCATGGGAGTTTAGGTTGCTTAAATATAAGTTTAAGGCGGTTTAGACCCGTCAGTTCGTTTCGAGCGGCCGCTCGGTGCCTGTGAGCGGCCGCTCACAGGTCCGGGTGGCGCGCTCTTTTCTCGTTTCGTCTCCCGACGCGTTATCCTTCGACGTTTTCGTTATTTCGGACCGTAACAAGTGTAACCCCATGCATTAAGACCCTAATCAACCTCATGCTCCACTTTTAATGATTTCTATTAACGTGTTCGGTTTAGGTTCACATAATCACGTATGGTTTTCACATAAGTTTGTCAGGTATCACCGAGACACATAAGTTTATTATTCACCAACGTCCGAGGTTCACTAATCATGCAATCACACCTTGACTCATAACCATGCACGTATGTCTTATCTAACTAACCCTAGTTAAGTATAATGCAAGGAATGTAACTAGAGTTTAGTTAAAGTGAGAACCTGAATTTTCGGGGTATCACACTAAATATATGCTAAAGTAGTCGGAAACATATGTAGTTTGGCACAACTCGAATAGATGTGATCTAGCTTCAAACATGTGTGTTTTGTTACAACTTTTAAAAGTGATAATCATTACGTGCAAAATAAGAATCACGGTTATATAGTAATAGTAATGCTTTTTAATATCTTGTATTTTTGTCTTCAGGTCGTGGCCCTATTAATAAAAATAAGGTTGTAGAAAAACCAATTAAACTTTTACACCCACATACAATAACTTATTGATTAATCTTTCGATGTTATGGTTATCAAGTTAGCATGCAAAAGAGTTGGAATTGTTGGGCTTGGAAACATTGGATCTAGAGTTGCCACAAGACTAAAGGCCATGGGTTGCATAGTCTCATACACCTCAAGGCAGAAAAAAGACTCTACACCCTTCCCTTTTTATCCAAATATCATTCAACTCGCTTCTAACTCAGATGCGTTGGTCATATGTTGTGCTTGGACCAACGAAACACATCACATGATCGATGGCAAAGTCATGATGGCCTTAGGAAAAAATGGTATTATCGTGAACGTTTCTCGTGGGGCCCTCATTGATGAGGTGGAGTTGGTGAAAAGTTTGGTAAAAGGTGAAATCGCTGGTGCTGGTTTGGACGTTTTTGAAAAAGAACCAAATGTACCTAACGAGTTGTTTGAATTGGATAATGTCGTTCTTTTGCCTCATAGAACGGCTTTCACAAAGGAATCATTCTATGACGCCGCTCAAATTTTAATAGGTAATTTGGAAGCATTTTTCATGAACAAACCCTTGCTGACTCCTGTCGCTAACGAATTCTAGTCATTTGGGTTGTACCTTTTTGCTGAATTTCCCTATATTAAATAATGTTTATGATACCCATTTTAATAGTTATGGGACCTTTTGTTTGTGTACAAATGCAATTCATCCATATTTTGTTAAGTAAGTGCTCAAGACGACACCAAGTTTAAGTTGATCATGGTTTAATTATAACATCACAAACTCTTATATTTATTGTTTTAAATGTGACACATGAGATGATTATTTAATGCATAACCCGTTTATCTTTCTCTCTTTTAATAGATTCGATCAACAATATCTACAAATGCATATCAATATGACAATATATCATGTAAAAACGCATATTATGATTGTAACTAATCTCCTAAATTGGTTATAAATTAAACACCAAACACCTACATTATATGTTCATATAAACTTAAATAACTGTTATTGATACCCATACCCTTGTGGTAAGACGCGTGCAAATCTTATGGCATACGGAGGGGAAAGAGGGGGTTGTGTAGTCCCAAATGGGAATGCCGCCTGTGGTATTCGGCCCTGATAAAAAAAAAAAAAAAAAAAAAAAAGCTCCAAGAATAGGGTGGGATTCTCCATTTTCTTCCCGATTTGGTGACTACTTCCACACACTCGCTTACGTGTGTGTATCATTTGAGAGTTTGGGAATTTTGGTGGATACCATCCAATTGAAGAGTTTAGGAAGTTTAGGAGAAATGCTGATGTGGTATTTGAGGAGATATAGAAAATTTGGTGCATACACCTTGTGCTCTAATGTTGTCATGTAACTAGTATTCAATTTTTTTTTTTTTTTTTTTTAGGTTTTCTTTTAAATGGAAATAAACCCACAAACACATTACAAGTGGACGACTGGTATTCAATTAGCTTTTGAAAAATACATCTCTAAAAAATTAGGGATTCTCAAAGCATACGACTCACCTTTATAACCTACTCGCGGCTTCTTCCAAGCAAATGCTAGAACAGCTTGACGTCGGTCTGATCATAACCGACATGCTATAGGACCTTGACCTTCTAAATGACATAACAAATATTATACTTTATAAGTGTTTCATATAAAACAATTTGGTCACAATGCAAGATGGTTAGGCCTCTTTCTTTGGAATTAAATAGGGCTGGCAAATCGTGTCTTAGCAGGTTTAACATGTCTTTGACGACGCGAACAACAGAAGTTCTAAACATGAACACGACTCGTTTAACTACTTTATATCTCATGTTTATAACACAGTTATACGTTTTATGTAACAAAAAAGAGAAATGATAGATATTTGCCTCATAATTCTAATTATTTAAAAAAGTAAAAAAATGACATAGTGTATTTTTCAGTTAACATGTCTAATCGTGTCTTATATAGGTTACCCATCGCCAACACTAGAATTATTAAAGCTAAAAAGAACGACTTACAAATAGAGGTGTACAAAATACCCTAACCCGAACTCGAACCCGAAAAAAATACCCGAACCCGGGTATTATAAAACCCGGGTATTTTAAAACCCGGTTATTTAATACCCGAACCCGACCCTACCCGTAGGGTATTTTAAAACCTGGTTATTTAATACCCGAACCCGACCCTACCCGGTTATTTAATACCCGAACCCGACCCTACCCGTAGGGTATTTTCGCAAACTAATGTATTAAAATTAAAATTTTACTACAAAAAACACAAATATATATAAAACATTTATGTTTTATTTATAAAATCTCATACCAATTTCTATTTTAAGTTATAAGTGTAGCATAAAATACCTAACCAATTTAATTTATAACATAAAAAATATTGTAAAAAAATAATATATAGTATAACCAACCCGCCAGAGTTGACCCGAACCCGACCCGTTTAGCTAAACGGGTTCGCGGGTTTGACCCGAACCCATTTAGACTAAACCTAAACCCGCTAATTTCGTGTTAGGTTCGGGTCGTGTCGGAAATTCACACGCTTACTTGAAAATAGGTATCTAGTACCCGAAATTGGGTATACCCGAAACCGGGTATTGAAAACCCGAACCCGAATCCGACCTGAACCTGGTATATAGGGTATGGCTTTTCACGAAAATACCCAACCCGAACCCGACCCGATTATTTCGTAATACCCGGTTATACCCTACCCGGTCATACCCGAACCCGGGTACGTAACCGAACCCGGGTATTCAAAAAACCCGGTTTTGTACGCCTCTACTTACAAATACAATGATAAAAACCTTAAAAAACGGCAACTTGTTTCTAAACACAATATTGGTTGATCCATTAAAGCTCCCTTTTTACCAAGTCGCAGGCCCATGAATAGCCCAACGATAAAAACTTTAAATGGCTTAGGCCCAAGGTCAGCGAACTCAATCTTTAACCAGAATGTTGACTGTCGAGTGACACAAAACAACCGCAGAGCATCACCCCAAACTAGAGGTGATAAAATAACCGATTTGCTAACTGGAGCCAGAACCAATTAATAACCGTTCGAGCCACAACCGGTTGGAGTTTTAAAATAACTAACGGGTCATAACCGGACCATTCCAAACCTCCCGTTGTGGGTGCTCTAAGTTTTGGTCAAGGTTAGTGGGGATCCACATAGATGAAGTTGACCCAGGTTGTCAACCCACATGGATCAACTTGTAGTTGTAGATGCTTTTCATATAATGATATATAATTCATCTATTTCAACAACTTTTCATGCAAAATAGTCATGATATTCTTTAAGGTCGTTCCTGATGATTTAAGTGCATGCCCTAGCGGAGGCGGAAAAAATATGCCCTTATAAGTTTTTAATGGGTATTAGGCTTATAAGTTTTAGGTTTTTATGTTTTAAATGAGTTTTATATTAAAAAGAAAAAAAAACTAGTGAGATTCTCTCTTGCTACCCAGTGGGCATTCAGTCAATTCCGGTGCGATTCGTCATGCTACCACGTACAATGGAAAGAGAAGCCCCGAAAAATTAAGTCGTGATATGTCTAACTGTTATAAGAAGAGAGAAAATGCAACATAATGGTAACAATAACAGTGACTACGACCTTAGCTTTTGATCAAATATGAAAAAAAAAACTAATTAATAAGAACAAATAAATGTACTTCAATTGATACTAATCTAGTAACTTAGGCTGAGGGGTATGGTCATCGGGGCATGGATCGGTGGGTGAGGTGGATGGTTTTGCCGAAGGGGAACACCGCCCCCCCCCCCCCCCCCCCCCGACCACACTTCGGCGAAAACGGCAAGATTGTACCGATGGTACCGACGCGAATTCCAAGGCTTGGTGTGGTGTGTGTGGCTGAAGATGGAGGATGGAGGATAAGTTTTTGGTTTTTTTTTTTTTTCACTTAAAATAATGGAAGGGGGAAGGGGGAACCATTTCCCCTAGAAGGGGGAGGGGAAGGGGGAAATGACGTGGCGCTGACGTGGACAAGGGGGAAGGAAGGGAGAAGGGTGACCACACCCCATAGCCTTAGTAAGTAGAATGTATTTAATGAGTAAATCATGATAGATGGGTGATAAGTAACTAAAATTAGACAAAAATAAAAGATGTTCGAAGGATTGCGAATATGCAATTTACATTCAAGATGAAATATGTAATAAAGGCTAACAATCATGAACTCCACTGAAAAAAAAAAAAAAAACCATTGATAAAAGATGTTGTGGCCGGCCATTTATTCCCTAATGTCAATTATAGCAAAGATGTATGATGACAATATGTTAACTAATACTAGTAAATTCCCAAACCTGACTAAGTACGTAAAGGTAACCCAAGTTAAAAAATAATTTTTTTTATTACCAAAATGGTAATTTTAAATTAAAAGTATTTGATATATATAAATCAGGATATTAAGTTTTCTTTTAGTTAGTTGTAATATACAGAGAGAAGGAGATAGAATTATTGGCAAAAAATACATATATTATATGAGGTTAGACATCATGCTTTAAAGAGTTATACAATTCAACAAACAAAAAAAAGACAAAAATGTCCAATTACTACAATGTTTATAAGCTCCAACAAAGCCTAATAGAACCATCACAAACATTGCTTGTTATTATTAAATAGATGTGTAGAAGGATTTAATGAAAAGCTTGGGTTTTATTGAAATTGAATTGGGGTTTAATTAGGTGTTGGGGTTACATGTTGAAATGGATATGAAGTATGCATTACACATATATACAATGAGCATTATAGGTTGTACATAAGGGCATAAAGAGAACAAAATGACCAAATATTGGAAATTTGTGAAGGGACTCTTCAACTCCCATCTTAAAAATTGTGTAAAATTATTTTCTTACCTATCACTCCTCCTTAATAAGATAGTAGAGATTTATATTATAAAAAGACATCTTCCAACTGTAACAACATTTTTTTAATCTGAATGATCCACCCCATCACCACTCATCTAAAATTCTTAAGTATAGTTATCAATCTATCATCAATCAATATTAATGGATCCACAAGACCACCAATCTCCATTGTTGAAACCTTCAGAACTCCAGCAAGTACTTGTCCTCAGTCCGCCACCCGTATTCGCGTTCCACGAACAAGACTTCTCTAACAGATTTCACATCCTTAAAGCATACGACTCACCATTACCTACACACGACTTCCTCAACATCCATGCGCAGTCAGCGAAAGCCATCCTATGCTCTGGCTCGGTTCCAATCACAGCCGACGTGATACGTGACCTTCCAGCTCTCAAACTCATTGTCTCTAACGCCACTGGCGTTGATAACATCGACATGGCTGAATGTAGCCGTTGGGGAATTATGGTCACTAACGCTGGAGATGTGTATGCTGATGATGTAGCTGACGCTGCTGTAGGACTGTTGATCGATGTCATGAGGAGAATTACGAGTGGTAATAGGGTTTTTCAGGGTGGGCGTTGGCCAACTTCAAGTGAATATCCTCTTGGTACCAAGGTAAGCTATAACTAACCAACAAAACATTCACATGTTGTAGGAAATAGACTACTATTATTGAAGAGGAAAAAAGTACCTCTCCAGATGGATACAATTAAAGGGACTAATTGAAGGTGATGTAGGGATGGTTAGGCTCGTTATAGGGGAGAGGTTTACTAGTGTTTAGATCTGGTAAAACCTGCAAAAAAGAACATCGTTAGGTTCGTCATAGGGGATGGGTTTACTAGTGTTTAGATCTGGTAGAACCTGTAAAAAAGGACATCGTTAGGCTCGTCATAGGGGAGAGGTTTACTAGTGTCCCTAAATGATGGTTGAGTTGGAGTATTTATACTTTTTCTCGATGGGCTTTGGATGTTAAAGGGGAGTGAAAGGGGGGATAATATTATTGTGTGTAAGATTAAAAAAAACAAACCAATCAAAAAAATACCACATCGTTCCACCCCCGCCAGTGAACCAGTCCCCGCCCTTGGGGCTCCCCCCCCCCCCCCACACACACACACTGTTCATCCTAAATTCATGATTACTTTTTAAACATTTTCTTTATTATATAACCTAAAATATAGTAGCTATTACAAAATGGAATATAAGTGTATTTATGTGCTTAAAGATGTCTCAAGACATAAAAGCAAAATTTATCACAATGGTTCATTCCGTTTCGCCTCTCATTTTTACATACCAAACACTTCCTGATTTTTAATCTCAGTTTTCTTATGCTATCTTTGTCTTCAAATTTTGGCCACATACTAAGTAAGAATGTTAAGAGGAAAACTCAATTCTTTCACATTGTACAATTGATATAATTGCGACTTTAACTTATATATGCCATTCATTTTTACTAACATACTCAAATTTGTTTTCGATAACTTTGTTTAGTCATTTGATTTTATGGTTTTCAAGTTAGGAGGCAAACGCGTTGGAATTGTTGGGCTTGGAAACATTGGATCTAGAGTTGCCAGACGACTAGAGGCCATGGGTTGCATAGTCTCATACACCTCAAGGAAGAAAAAGCAATCTAGCCCCTTTATTTTCTACCCAAGTATCCTCCAACTTGCTTTGGACTCTGATGCTCTTGTTCTTTGTTGTGCGTTAAACGACAACACGCGCCACATGATCAACAACAAAGTCATGATGGCATTAGGAAAAAAGGGTATAATTGTGAACGTGGGCCGTGGAGCCCTGATTGATGAGGTGGAGTTAGTGAAGTGTTTGGTGAAAGGTGAAATTGGTGGCGTTGGGTTGGATGTTTTTGAAAACGAACCAAATGTACCTAGAGAGTTGTTCACCTTGAATAATGTCGTTTTTTTGCCTCATAGAGCGGCCTTCACAAATGAATCATTCTATGATGTCACTCAGGTTTTGATAGGTAACTTGGTGGCGTTTTTCACGAATAAACCCTTGCTTACTCCCGTTGACAACCAATTTAAGTCGTGATTTGTGCTTACTACTTGTAACCATGTAGAAAGAATCATTGTAATCATCTCATTAATTGGGTAGTGAACTCCTCTCACGTTTCCACTATACGGGTTCATGGCAGATTTTTTATATACATTTTCACTATAAATTTAAAACCAAGTGGTTTCGTCGGATCTCGTACCTTAGTACCTAAATCCGTCCCTAAATGGTTGTATGTGAACCACTGGTTTTGAAATTATTTTCAAGAAAGTACAACATTTATCGGCCCTTTTTTATTTGTTTTTTTTTTTTACATTTAATTTTAGGCTTATTTTTTATTTACGTTATTTTTGTTGTTGTTGTCGTAAATTGATGGCTTGTGGGTTCGACTCTTCTCCAACCCCATTTTTTTTATA
This sequence comes from Ambrosia trifida, assembly GCA_028751855.1. Lineage (NCBI taxonomy): Eukaryota > Viridiplantae > Streptophyta > Magnoliopsida > Asterales > Asteraceae > Ambrosia > Ambrosia trifida. Next base: position 4,071,723 of record CM054125.1, on the reverse strand, counting down.
ATCATAATTTGTTTTCTTATTTTGTTTTTTTCCCAGGTTTTATTTTTTATTTAGTTCTTTCATTTGTTACTTCCTTTTTGTTTTACTATCTTTCCATTGTTAATGCCAACGTAAAAAGGGTCAAAACCGAGTGTTACAAATCTTAATACCTCATGGAGCGCGAGTATTTATGACTAGTTAGTACAATATGAACAATATCACAACATTGGTATTATACATGCCCGGCTATGGCCCAAGCCGGAAAGCCATCCGGTTTGGGCCTATTTTTATCGGGGGCACAATTTTTTTTTAATAAAATTCTTATATATGTGTGTATTCCTACTTAAATTAAAAAAAAAATGACTTTGCAAATTGACATGGTAGCTATTGAGAACGAAAAATTCAGATAATATAAACTGTGAAAAGTTGATCTATCAATTTAATATTACTTTAATCATTGTTAAAAAAAATAGTTTACGTTTTTTATTTCATTAAAGCCTGAGGCCATCGCCAGGATACCTAATATTTTAGGGACTTCCATGATAATAGTTGTTGTTACACCCAATGTTTTGGAGACCGGATCGGACCGGCCGGTCCGACCGGTTGAACCAGGAATCGAACCTCCGGCCGATCCGAGTCACATAATTTGATCGGAGTGCGCCTGAACCGGGTTTGTTCGATGAACCGGTCGGTTGAACCGGTCCGACCGATTGAATCGGGAATTGTTCGATGAACCGGCCGGAGTGCGCCTGAACCGGGTTTGTTCGATGAACCGGCCGGAGTGCGCCTGAACCGGGTTTGTTCGATGAACCGGCCGGAGTGCGCCTGAACCGGGTTTGTTTGATGAACCGGCAAGCGTGTATTTTGACAAGGTTGAACCGGAATTTGATAGAATTTTCGAGTATTTTGTTGACTTTTTTGACCGGTTCGTTGACCCGGTTGGACCGGTCCAACCGGTTGAACCGGGAATTACCGGGGTGTCCGAATCGACGTCCGATCCTCAAGTTCTTGAAAACATTGGTTACACCTAACCTCTATGGCAAGATTCACGCTTGTATCAATACTTTTTGTAATTTAACTACTTATTAATTAGTTAATGAAGAATATTCGATCCCCTTTATGGTGTGGCTATGCAATAAAACCAGAAGACCGATCATAAGCCAGTTCACATCATAATCCTAATGGATCAAGATCACCATTCGCAATCGTCTCAACCGCAAGTGCTAGTTATCCGACCGCCACCCGTCTTCGCGGTCCACGAACAATACATCTCTAACAAATTCCAGATCCTTAAAGCATACGACTCACCGTTACCTACTCACGATTTCCTCCAAGCCAATGCCAAGTCCATAAAAGCAGTTTTATGCTCAGGCAATGGTCCGATAACAGCAGACGTGTTAAGGGACCTTCCTGCTCTACAACTCGTTGTCACCACGACCACTGGCGTCAACCACATCGACATGGCGGAGTGTCGCAGGCGAGGAATAAGGGTTACTAACGTCGTGGATATGTTTTCTGATGATGTAGCTGACGCTGCTGTAGGACTTTTGATTGACGTTATGAGAAGAATTAGTGGTGGTGATAAGTTTGTTCGTGGTGGTTGTTGGCCGGTTATAGCGCAGTATCCTCTAGGTTCAAAGGTTAGTATTGGATTATAATTACAACATATCCTATCGTGTTTTACTATTGTGTTTCGCCTCTAGTTTTTGCACTGAGGTACCGACTAGAGATTAATTAGATTGGATTTCTATATATATTTTTCCATATTTATTTATACATATATAATATTAATTTTATATCTTATACGTATAAATTTAGAAGTTTAGGCGCCAAAAAATATAAATTAGTGAATACGAAGGGGTGTTAAATATTAAGATATCTGAGCTTAAATGACTTTGGTTCTAAATTATGGATTATCATCCAATTTTGAGGTAAGAACTTGTTTTATTCGATCGATTTGCTCCAGTTTTGACCCGTTCAAATTCATTCTGGGCCTAATTTTGAGTTTTTAGGTCCGACTAGGACCGATTTGGTCCGACTTTTCGGTGATTAATCGTGACTTTTACAACACTGAATTAAAACCGATTAAGTGATTAGCCCAAAATTAATCAGCAAAGTGAGGACTCGCGATTAATTAATCGGTGATTTTTTTTTTTTTGAAAGGCTAATTTCTTTTTTAATCATGTCGCCTTTGGGACTTGAACCCAAGACCTCCCACAACCTAAGTGTTTTAAAGGCTTTGCCTTTGCCAATGGACCACCACCTCATTGGTAATTAATCGGTGATTAATTGCGATTTTTATAACCTTTGGATTAGATTTTTGTTAGTTTACTATTGTGCTTTTGCTTTCAACGCTTGATATTACATCAACGATAAATATTTATTAGTGTTGATGGTTTGAACTTCAGTTGGGAGGAAAGAGGATAGGGATTGTTGGGCTTGGAAACATTGGTTCAAAAGTTGCTACAAGACTAGACGCCATGGGCTGTATAGTCTCATACACTTCAAGGCAAAAGAGAGACGCCAGCCCATTCACTTTCTACCCAAATGTACTCCAACTTGCTTCCGACTCTGATGCTCTTATTTTTTGTTGTGCGTTAACTAACGATACTCGTCACATGATTAATAACAAAGTCATGGCGGCGTTAGGAAAAAAAGGGGTCATTGTAAATGTGGCTCGTGGTGCTGTCATTGACGAGGCAGAATTAGTCAAGTGTTTGGTCAAAGGTGAAATTGGTGGCGCGGGATTGGATGTCTATGAAAATGAACCTAACGTCCCTAAAGAATTGTTTCGATTGGACAATGTTGTTATTTTGCCGCATAGTAGTGCCTGTACAAAGGAGTGTTTTCAAGATGCTGCTCAAGTTGTGGTTGGTAACTTAGAAGCTTTTTTTACAAACAAACCCTTGATTACTCCTGTTACAAATGACTTTTAGTAACAAATACATACTGTACCTTTTCATTATTAGACCATGTGTACTGGATGGGGTTGTTTATAACGCCCCTGATTCTGATTGGTCCATGTGATAGCTGAGTCGGCATGGGGAAATAAAGTGAAAAAGGGGTGTAGTGGTAGGGGGTTATTTATAATGCCCCTGTTTCTGATTGGTTGTTTATTTTATTATTTTTTTTAATCTTTTAACTCAAAATAATTAAAATAAAAGACAAATAAATATAAAAAAATTACAAATAATATTAAAAACACACAACTAATATTAAATTAAAAAAAAAAAAACAAAGAAACAATCGGTATTTATAACCAAACTCAACCATGTTTATTTCTCAGCTTTATTCATCGAATACCACAAACCAAACCAAACCAAATCAAATGCAACACAACTATTTATATACTAACACTTACTTGGACACTAGGATTAAGATTCACCAAGAGTCCAAAACTAGATGAACACACCCAAAACAAATAAACTAGATAATAAACTTTTGGACCTTTAGGATTAAACCTCTAATTCAAAACCAAATGGTCACAAAGTTGACATTTTGTCAATCAAAGTCCAAATTAATGAAAGCTTTGATATCATCATACAAGACTTGTGCTTTTTGTTGGTCGAAGACGTCTACACCATGGTACCCTTCATCAACAAACTTCTTTATCACGCACACACCTTGTGCCTCTAACATATTAGCAAACGCCCTTTGTCTATCAAGCATCGGATCGCCACCATAACCCCTAATCAAACATTTTGGCAACCGTTTGATCTTTTCAACGCGTGATCTGTTCAGATCTCGTAGTGGGTTACAAAACTCATGGTCTCTGTCACAACCTTCAGGCAGTGACAGAGACCACATTAGATCATTCACTACTAAAGGAACAACACGATCATTAACTAGTCTTAACTCCAATTCAGTACGCTCGACCCCACTAAAAAAAGGTTGGTTCATTATGAGCCCTACGATCTTGATCGGGTTAAGATCAAGATCAAGGGCTCGTAAACCCGTGTGGTAGGTTATATTTCCTCCTGCACTACTTCCCATCAAGTACACTTTCGAAAAGTCTGCTAGCTCGGTTAGCCACTCATCACAAGCGTTGACTCCTAACGCTTGATCACGTACCCATAACACCGCCTCCATGGCGTCCTCATAGGCCGCTGGGAGGCGGTGTTCGGGTGCGAGACGATACTCGACAGAGATCACTATTGCTGGAGACTGAGTGGAAACATTATAGCATGTATTGTGAAGGGGGAGGGACGTGGCACTGAAGAGGATGAAGCCACCTCCATGGATGTAAATGACAATGGGGAGTTTTATTCCGATGGGTGGTGAGACTGGGCGAAAGAGTCGAAGGAAGGTGGCATTGGTTGAGTTGAGTTGTATGTCTTTGGAGAGACTGAGTTGGGACTCGGTAGTGAGTTCGGGTGTTGCTGGTAAGGAAGGAAACGAGCGGTGTCGGGTCAAAGATCCATCTGGGTTTTGTGTGATTTTGAGGAAGTCGTAAGGATCTAAATCAGATTTCGGATTGGCCATGTTTGTTTACAAGAGACATGTCACATATGGTAGGCTTATAACAGGACACCATTCTCTCTCTCTCTCTCTCTACCTTTTATTTTTTTATTTTTTTTATTTTTTATGCCACGTTTTCCAGGAGACACCATTTTTTACTTAATGGTAGTAGGTATTAGGTAACTCGTGTGTTACGCCTAGTGGTGCGTGAATTTTGTGGAGGGTATACCTAGGGGTGCAAACGAGCCGAGCAACTCGCGAACTACTCGAGCTCGGCTCGGCAAAAAGCTCGAAACGAGCCGAGCTTTATCGAGCTCGAGCCGAGCTTGAGCCTAAAACAAAGCTCGTTTATTTATCGAGCTCGAGCTCGAGCCTAGCATGTGAAGCTCGTTAGGCTCGTCGAGCCTTATCGAGCCTAGTTTAATATTAGTTTTTTGAATATTTAATAATATTTAGATTTAAAGTTGCTTAATAAACGAGCCCCGAGCTCGAGCTTCACTTATCGAGCTCACGAGCCTAAATGAACTATTATTATATTATTTTTATTTAACATATTAACTAATAAATACTAAACGAGCCGAGCCCGAGCCGAGCTCGAGCTTGAGAAATTACAAACGAACCGAGCTCAAGCTTTGAAAACAAAGCTCGAATCGAGCCGAGCTCGAGCTCGAGCTTTTATAACTTAATCGAGCTCGAGTCCGAGCCTGGTCGAGCTCGGGCTCGGCTTGGCTCGTTTGCACCCCTAGGTATACCGTATGTGTTTTTGTTATAATTTTGTTGTTTTTTTGGAGTTTGTATCATGGTCGGCCCTAAGAATGGATCAGGTGGATACCAGTTTAGAGTCCGACTCTCAAGTAGGCCCAATTTTTTTTTAATTATGTAAATTAAACAATATTAACTATGTTCATTGTGATTTTATATTTTGTAATTGTAGTTTAGAACGGACCCAATATTTCACAAATGTTATATTTGTTCACAACTAAAATTAACCCGATATCTAGGCCCAATCCAAATTTTAAAGTTTAAACCCAATAAAAATTGTAGGTTTAGTTTATTATATTATGGGGGTAAGGCCCGATTTTAATCTCACCGAGGACCCAAACATATTATAAAATTTTTGGAGACGACCCTCATTTGTGTTATGTTAGTTTTGTTTTTTGTATAGTATGCATGGTGTGGGTTTGTAAGTGGTCATGTTGACATAATGTAAATAGTACCACACCTTTGAATAAGGGGGGATGGGGCACTCCGCGGCTACCGTCATTCGGCAATTGGTGCCTATCGGCAACACCACCAATATGTTAGTCATGGTCCATTGATGGTCAATATGTTAAAAGTTGGGACTGCCAACACATATTTCATTAGTTGAGACTGGTGGCAGCTAATTGCTAATATTTGGATTATTTAAATCAAATACTTCTTCTTTTATATGTAGAAGTTTCATTTTTAGGGCCCATTTTTATAGCTCGAACATGTAAAGTCAACTAAGTGTTAAGGTTTGCCCAATATAAAGTATAGCTATGCTTGTTATTTCAAGTTTATCTATATTTTAGCACACACTCCATCGGAGTATTAATACAAATAGGAATTCCTTTGATGTTCATCTTAATTAATAGTCGTCCCATTTAAAACCTCTTTTGCACAATTCCTCGTGTATCCTTCCATTTGAAGTTTTTGACTTTCTTTTGTCTAAACACATTTTAAAAACAATCTCCTGTCATTTTCGCCATAATTGATTTTTAGTATTTCTCCGTTTGCTAGATTATCTATTAATCAAGCGGAATATATGTCTTATGTGAAGTACATAAACCCTAAGATATGGAAGCAAGAAACAAACTCATGTGCGGCTTTTGCTATCACCCATATAGTGACGATGCTTTACCGAATGACGACTGACAAAAATACCATACAACTATCTCCACATGTTTTATTAATATTTCAGGGTGAAAAGGGTATTGGTAATCACATGGCGATGGTTATTGTTACAAATAAGCAAAAGGGAGTTGAAGAGTTAAATGAGAGTGAAATCCTGGGAGAAGTTCAATCATAATTTGAATACACAAGTCAATAGAGATACACCATAAAAAAATGTAATTTACATGATGGGGAATATGAGATAATTAAGTTGTTAAAAACATTTGGACCTGGAGGGAAACCGTATCCACTTGTCAGGAAGTGTTACCATATTGGTATGTTTTAGGAAAATGAAGTAGCTGCGAAAACGACTAAGGAGAATCCTTTTTTTTGGAGTGAGTTCTATAAGCGTAGTGATTTTTGCTATAGTGACGAGTCTCTCAAACCGTTATGTGTACCACCCACATAGTGTTGATAACGAGACTATATACCCGGATTGATAACCCCGAGCCAAATGACTACAACATCAAATAAAGAATTCTTTTAGGACATATGGGGAAACAAGGTCATCGCTTGGGTCAATGTTACTGTATTGCCCATTATAAAGTATAACTCATTGATATATTAGCTATGCTTGCTATTTCAAGTTCTAAAAATACTTCGCCAATGTATATATGTACCTTAGACGGCACTCCATCGGAGTATTAATACAAATGAATGAATGAATCCACCTTTGATCAGAGACGAAGGTATTTAGTAGCGGAAGCTTTAGACATGGAACATTAGCGAAAACACAAGTGTTTGTAGTATTTAATCACAAGCATGCCCGGTGTTGTAAAAATCAGGCTAGGCGGTCGCCTAGGCGCTAGGCGGGCCAAAATAGTGTAAATTCGAGCTAGGCGGGGGATTAGGCGGCATGTGCATTAGGCGGGGATTAGGCAAACCTAGGCGGTGGACTTTTTTTTAATGATTTCAGGCCCATTAAATCATTTACCAACCCTAATTCTATCTAATAAGCCTCATGGTTAAAAAAACACATGAGTTTCTAACTATTATGTGAATTGTTCGAAATTCGAAGTATTATGTGAATTTCTAAGTATTATTTCATATAAATATGTGTATATATATAATACGTGTAAAAATTCCAAGACGATTAATACGCTTAATCCCGCCTAATCCCTAGGCCCCCACCGTCTGTTTAGCGTCTAGCGCCTTTTACACCCTCGAGCATACCAGTAAAATGCTTATGTATTACTAAAAAGCTTTTAAAATGTTTGTTGTTTACAAGTATATGGGATATTTACAAATAATGCTAATCATCCCTATTTATAGTGCTAGGTATTGCTTTCGCAATTCTAAAAATCTAGTAGCTTCTATACAAAAGTTTATAAGGTATAATCTAGAGAAATCAAGTAAATATCTAGCATTTTTTGGTTGTTCTGGAGTCTTCCAGGCAACCCATGAAGCTTCTAAATTTATCCAGATAAATCTAACCCAACAAATTAATTCAGTGTCGGCTCAAGCCCAAGCCAAATAAGGCCAGGGCTTTGGGCCCTTAAATCTATAGGGCCACATTTTTTATTTCTGAACACTGAACTGGATTGTGTAAGGATGGGCAAAGATCCGGATTTCAGGAACCAGGCTGTGCAAGAAACATTGAACCTATATACTGCCACCAAATTTTTCATGTTGCCGTTGTGGGATTACGAGTGCAAGTGTGCAACAACCAACAAGTTTTTTTTTCCTGAAAACGCTCCGGATTTAAACTCCGCTTTAAGAGCATTCTCAATAGCTTCCTCATCCCTCGTTCACTCACAACCAATCACAACCACATATTACATTAAAAATCATTACAGTTTCTCTCTCCTCCACTCACAACCACTTTCAACAAATATTAAAAAATAAATACAGTTTTCCTGTTTTTCGTAAAAGATTCCCAATGAACCCAAAATTTACCGATAAACAGTAGATTTCCCATTTTCTTCACTCACAACCACTTCCTACCCCATAAAAAATTATAAGGTTTTGTCTCACCAAAAAATAGGAATACTACTGTGAATGCTCTAAGCCACCAAATGATTGAGCCAGCCCTAATAATTATGATCCATTTGTGCGAGTTGTATCATCCACCCCCACCTAAATTCGTGATGTCGTTGTAGTGTTGTTGACTACTCCATGGTTAGTCTTGATAGATTCAAAACAAGTTTGTAAGGGGGAAATGGACACTCCTAGATTTTAGTTTTTTTTTCACTGATTTTAACCAACCCTGTATTGCCACATCACTTCACTAATTTACTTAACCAGAAACACTTTTTGGAGGCAGCACTACATTGATTCTTTCATTTATATTTTCATTTTAAATTAAAAAAGTAACCGTTTTTTTAATTTTCAAACGACAATTAATTTTCTAACCGTTATTAAAAAGTAACCGTTGCAACCATAATTAAAGAAAAGTAACAGTTACATTTTGTTCTATAAAAACCTCATAAATTCAATACCAAAATCACACCAAAACCGGTTATCAAACTATAATCGTATCATTAAAATGATCCCGTGGAATGTAAATGAGGAGATCGCGTTAACGAGGGCATACTTGACAGTGAGAAACACATTTCTTCATGTTGCCGATTTACAGAGAACTTCGTTTTGGAACCGGGTGTCGGTGGTATTCAATGAAATAACCGGCACAAATGCCGCCCCAAAGATTCGCTCGTTAGTAAGTGGCATGCTCTCTGGTCCAGGTGTATCCGATGGAACGCCCTCTATGAAGCCACGATGGAGAGACACCCTAATCTTCAAGAGGACATTGCAATCCAAGCCACGCGCCGCAACTATTACCATGCACACGGGAGTAACTTCATCCATTTTGCGACATGGCGAATGTTGCGCGATATTGTGACTCGTAATATTCAAATGCTGGGGGAGGTTGTGTAGTCGTTGGGTGTGTTGTTGGTTGATGTGCTGTTAGTTGTGTTGTTGGTGTGTGTAGTCGGTTGATGTGTTGCGTGGCGAGATGATCGTCGTCATCGACGACGATGCGTATTCGGAAACATACTACCACCACCCATATTAAAAGATGTAGTTTTGTGAAATTTTATGTGAAGATATGATTTATATAGGGTAAAACATAAAAACGGTCAAAATGTAAACGGTCACAAAATTAAAAACGGTCAAAATTTAACAGTCAAAGAGAAAAAAATGTGGCAACTATTTATTGGTCAAGAAAAAAGACCATTTCTTTCTATCAACACGGTAACAAGAACCAGGAATTGGTTCACGGGACCCCTACCAGCACGGGTGACGGTGGTATTACCGTGCTAGTAATGGGGTACCCGTGCCCGATTCTGATGACGCCCCCATCCCCCTAAGTATATAAAGAAATGATCCAACCTTAATTTTTCATTTAGTAGATGCCATTGGATGCATAGGAGAAAAAAACACATCTTTCACTTTCTACGCAAAAAAGTAGCGGTGTGTTCGGTTCGGTTTGGTTTTTTGGTTTTTGAAAACAAATCGATTTTGGTTTTTCCGGTTTAGTTACGTTTCGGTTTGGTTTTTCGGTCTTTTCGTTCTTGGAACATAATTTCATTAAATTTAAAAATAGAATTTATAATCCAAGGTCTAAGAATCTTTCTTATATGTTTATATTTATATTAATATACTTAACATTTTAAATTAATATTGTTCATATAAACCGAACATTATAAACGATTTCCATACATGACATTCTTAACGATTTCTATGTTGTTTCAAAGTTTTTATTAAGACTTGTAATAGTTTAAAAAGTAATTATTTTCAAGAATAAAACTAATAATTCCTAAATCAATGTATAAGATATATTAAAAAAATGATTTTTTTTGGGTTATTCGGTTTGGTTCGGTTTTATTGGTTTTTATAAAATGTAAAACTGAAACCGAACCGTGAATTTTGGTTTGGTTTTTTTGGTGGGTTTCCGGTTTTTTGTGCAGTTTGGTTATTTTTTGTTCGGTTTTTTTGGTTTTCTGATCACCCCTACGCAAAAGTACTCCCAACTTGCTTCCAACTCCGATTCTCTTAGTCTTTGTTATGTGTTAACTAATGATAGTCATCACATGATTAATAACAAAGTCATGATTGCGTTAAGGGTAGAGGTGAGCAAAAATACCGGTTCGGGAACCGAAACCGGTAAAACCGACCCGACCCGAAACCGGTCAAAACCGGTTTCGCGTGAAACCGGTACTAAAAAAAATCTCAAACCGAACCGAACCGAAAACCGGCCTAAAACCGACAGAAAAACCGGTCAAAAGAAACCGAAAACCGGCCTAAAACCGACGGAAAAACCGGTCAAAAGAAACCGAAACCGGTACACAAACCGGAACCGAACCGAAACCAGTATCGCTAAAAACCGGCCGAAACCGATAAAAAAACGAAACCAAACCGAAACCGGTTTAAGAAAAATACATTTTTTGGCCATAAACACAAATAAAGCTTTGTTTTTTTGTATTAATATTCAATTTCCTTCTTTAAAAAACCCTAAAAGTTATTAAACGTTAAATTTTAAGTAATTTATACGATTTTAAAAAGTGCGCGAAAAAACCAATTAACAACCGAAACAAACCGAAACTGAAACCGAACCGAAACCGGTCTTACGAATCGACAAAACCGGTCCAAAACCGAACCGGTTTGGAACCGAAACCGGTTCGGCCAGGAACCGGTACTGTAGCGAACCGGTTTGGAACCGAAACCGGTTCGGCAAAAAATAACCGATTTGCTCACCTCTAGTTAAGGGAAAAATATAATTGTAAATCTGGCTCGTGGGGCTACCATTGACGTGGTGAAACTAGTCAAGTGTTTGATCGAAGGAGAAATTGGTGTTGTTGGATTGGATGTTTATAAAACATACCAAACACTACTAAAGAGTTGTTTTGATTGATCAATGTTGTTGTTTACCACATAGTAGCACGTTTACAAAGGAGCTGTTCAACATTTTCTCAAGTTGTAGTCGATAACTTAGATGTTATATTTCACAAACAAACCCTTGATCACTCCTCAAAGCCACAAAAAACTTTGGCGAATGCTCTGTTTAGCAAAACTGCTCAGAGCCTTGGAGAAGTTTTTGAGCTGTCCTCCCGCCAGGTGGCGGTGTTTGAATGCCTAAAGGGTCCTCATGCTCAGGATTTTTTGACCGTTATCCCAATCGAGGGGTTGGGTCAATGCATATCCGCAGTGGAGTACAGGGCTATACTCAAGTCTCGGTTGATGATCCCTATGTATCCGGAAGATGAAACATGCCCCGTCTGCCGTAAAGCTTGCATGGATAAATATGGGGAGCACGCAATTCATTGCAAAGAGCTCCCTGGGTTCAAATATCGGCATGACTTTGTGAGGGACGCTTTGTGGGACATCCTGAGAAGAGCTGAGATTTCTGCCAAAAAAGAGGCCCCTGTAAATTTTCTCACAGACCCTGCGGAAGAGAGATCCACCCTGCGACCAGCGGATCTGCTTGTCTTTGGTTGGGAGAGGGGGAAAGATGCTTGCGTGGACCTCACAGGGGTATCTCCTTTGGTTGGGTTAAGGGAAACAGGGTTTGTAGCTGGGCAAGCATCGAGAAAGGCGGAATCGAAGAAAGTAGATAAGCATGCTAAAGCTTGTACAGAGAACCAACATGTCTTTATCCCCTTGGCCTTTGATACCTTTGGCTCCCTAGCGCCAGAAGCTATTCGTTTCTTAACCAGGGTCCAACGGGTCGTCCACAGCAATAGTTCATCTCCAGGGGGGCAAGGATTTGTCTTTGGTAGACTAGGGTTCGCAATTCAGAAAGGGGTGGCGGCGCAGCTTGTTGCCCGTCTACCTTCTATTGTGATGTAACTTTCGTATTTCGTTTTAAAAATAACTAAACTATTTATACTAAATGATTTTGTGTTTTGCCTCCTATGCACCAGGATTGTTAATCGTTGGTCATTTGGTAAGTTCATCGACAATGTAAGGCGCCTAGTTCGTATTCTTCATTTTCGCAGGTGTCAAATTAATAAGAAACTCTAATGTCTTGAGTTGTTTTTCCCTCATCGAAAGGAAAAACAAGAATCTAGAGTGATAATGGTTTATTGCATATTTTTGAAATAGAGTTTCTGTGTTTTGTTTTGAACTTTAAATTAAACAAGAAATGCCTAAAGGTTTTGGTTTTCTATTTTTATTAAGTTCCAAGGCTAAACGTTTTTTTTTTTGCATGTTTAGCGCGGCACAACACGCGCGAGGAAAACTCAATACAATTAGAGAAACAATATCAATCAAATTTCGAGCGAAAATATGATACATGAGTGCCGGTCATGTATGACATGCATCTAAGCCTGAATTTTAAGGATTAAAGTTTGATATCGGAAAAAGTTGTAGAGGTATAACACACACGAAAAATGTTACTTTTTTTTTTTCCATACAATTAAAAATAGTAAATTCGTGAATTTCTTTTCAATCACACCTCTTTTTGTTTTCTTTAGATTTCACATAAAGTAAACAAATCCTCACATAGTAGACACGTAAAGTGGTGGTGCGTTGGGTCCAATTGGTAAAATAATGAATTTATTGTGTTAATGTGGTGTTGCTTCTTGAGATCAAGGGTCCTACATCCTAAAGACGAATTTAATGTAAATTAAGATAGTAAAAAATTCTGACACATAAAGTCGTAAGGTTGCTTTGGAATTAAAGCTATTGATGCCTTTAACAAATTTCAACAACATTTGCATGCAAAATAATCATGCATTTAAGGCTTGAAGTTTTAGGACAAGTCTAATTTAATATTTAATTTGGCTAAATACTTGGGACAATGATACTTCCGTATTTCATTTTGTTTATTAGTTGTTGTAACACTCCATTTCTAATCTGGGTGATTATGCAGAATTGATACAACTTACAGCAGTAACAAAACATAATTTCAACAAATGTATGATTTTGCCATTGGGGTGGTGGCCCAATGGTAGAAGCAAAGCTTCTAGAAACACCTAAGGGGGAGATCATGGGTTCAAGTCCCACAAGGAGTGAAATTTGCCGTTCAAAAAAAAAAAACAAATGTATGATTTTAAGGGTAAATAAATAACATCACAGTTCTTTTTATATCAGTGATGAAGATATTAAGTGTAATCAATCAGTTGTAATGTGTTAAAGAGTAAAACGAAATCAGTAATAATTTGGCGTAAAATTCAGTATCAAATTCAGTGTAAAAGATACGAAACAACGAAATTGACCTTCAAAGTACATGAAAAGATTGTCCTGTTCATGCCTTGGTTTGTGTTGACGAACAATAACAGCAGCGTTAGTTAAATTTGAGTTTACCTGAGCGAGCCAGAGAGACGACTTGACCACAAACAGCATACTCATATTTCAAGACCTGGACATAAAGGAAACAAGCCTTCACATGTAATTGTTTTGTAGAAACAGATATAGTTCCAGTTCTCTCACTAACCAAAAACGAGCAAAAAGGCCACGCAAACGAAGATGAACTATTTGTAGAAACATATTTTTTTTTAACAGAAAAGGGAGCAATTATATTCCAACAAAAGACGTTTTCTAAGATAGATGCTAGGGAACAGATTCGAACGCGATCATGATCGTCACTGAACACTCTTCATTAATTATTACTTCTTTGTAACCGGATTTTCTGCTTCAACAACAGAAGCGCGCCTATTCTACCTGTATGCTCAACTTCAGCGCCTAAAACTTTCCGTTGCAACCAATTGGATTTCAGTACCCATTCGACTAAGCCACCGAATTCAGAGGAGAACTTGAGGTCTGTGATTGAAACGATGACCCAAAAAAGAAACCCAACAGCTGACAGAAGACGTTGTGGACCAGATTTCCTGTGCTCAGCAATTGACCCGCTTAATGGGACCGAGTAAACCCAAACAGACCCGTTTGATGCCAAGAACAGACCAGAAATATTGTTGTTGTATGGCCCATTAGCTGCAACAATCAAACTGATGTAATAAAACTGATCAGAAATTCAGAATACCAACCCAATCCATGAGCAGACCCAAATGAAACATAACAGCAGCGATGGCCGATTCATTGCGTTAAGTAGTTGCTGATTACCCATTCTTTGCAACTAAGATTCGTCTTCCGGGGTCTGTCCTATATTTTGAGCAGCACCTTTATCAGCATTCCGCGTACCCGTGTCCAGAGATCCATATGGGTATAGAACACTGTGACTATTGAAACAGTTATGAATGGTTCCTTGAGATAAAGCTGCAAATTGCAATATATTTATTCATATTCATAAATCATAATACAAAAAGAATAATTGAGCAGATTATTATAGTTGGTTACAAGAGCATTGATCATGTGTACAAAGTCAATGCATGCATTTCATATTATATTACCTAATTACCTAACCTCTTCTATATACTAGCCCATATATAACTTTAATGTTGTATCATAAATCCTGAAAATAATGACATGAAACTACACAAAGAAAATAAGTGGCATTCTATAAAATTCTCCAAACATGGTCATTGCAATAGAAATAAACGGTTTTATCGCGGGTTCTAATTTTATCAATATATTATCCTTTTAGTCCCTTGTTTTCACAATAATTAATCACGTTAATGAGTTGATGTAAATGATTAAAAAATGCAGCAAATGAACCTGAGTAAAAGCATGTATATAGAGCATGATCCTGAGCCTTCTTCCCTACACTTCTTTGTTTGAAAATCTGATGGTTTTAATCCCAATGGTTCACACTCTCACTGGACTTTTTAACTCAACCTTTCCACTAAACCAAGTCATCTCCTAATCTATAACAAAAACTTTCAGATCCATAGCCATCATCATTATAGAAATAAACGATAAAAACGAAAAACAAAAGAAGAAGAAATTGTAAACGACTCAGATCCATAGCCATCATCATCAAATTAATGGTTCAAAAAGAAATTAACCTTACCCTAACCGTCTATGGAGTGAGTCGTCTGTGGGTAACGGGGAGCGGTTGTGTGTGTCGTCGGTAAACGGCTGTGAAAGGTCGGGAGCGGCTGCGGCGGTGAAAGGGCTGTCTGTTAGGTTTCTGTTGGAGCTGCAAATCTGTTCCTTTGGAGCTGCAAATTTGTATGTAGTGTCAAGAGAATTTTATTATATTTAATTAATTAAAATCACAACATATTTAGAAGTCGCGGTTGAATCATCAATAGTCTCGGGTGATTCTTTGACCGCGTTTTTTACTCCCAAAGCCCGCGTCTTTTAAGCAACTTTGTACTAGTGTTTCAATATATATTAGGGACTTTTACATAATCAAGATCTTTAAAGTTACTTGGAGACAATTATGCATGTTCAGCATCGTTTGTATAATAAATCTTCTTGAAAAACTTCATATATCAACCCAGCATGACATAAATAATAAGTCCCCATATATTAAACCTTATGGGTCAAATGCCTAAAAAAATTATTAATTTAAACTATACGGGATGCAAGGGAATCAACCGAACAACCATAAAAAATAATCACTCACTTTAGCAACGAATGATGTTACTCTAATGAAGTCTATGGCTGAAAAAGCATCTTCGGCATGCAAACTCAATAACTTGAGCCGACAATGTCATAAAAACAAATAATGTATAACTAATTAACTATATTTTGATATCAAATAATACACATTTTACTTACCATATAATAAACGAATATCAGATGACACCTTATCTGAATCACTTGATCTCTCTGGAAACGATCAGAACAATTAGCCAAAGCAGTAGCATATTACTTCGAATCACTGTACACTTCCACATAACCCAGACTTCATTCATGAGCAGTTACAGATGCCTGTTTTGACTCTCAAAAATCAACATTTAATTAAAAAAAAACTGATTTAAGAGCATAAATGTGTGTGTGATGGAACTCATAAGACACACCTGAAAGATTGAATTTTCATCAAATGCATAAAACAACCCAACAAATGCATCAATGGATAGACCAATTATTTTTTAGATGCAGGACAGGTCATTCAACATTAGTTGGTTCATCAGATCATGAAGATTAACCAACACTCACATTCTGTATTGATGATCCCCAAGGATTCCAACTGAATTTGAATATAAAATGAAACAATTGTTGAAGATTTCCTCATGTTTTTCAAAAGATAGCTTCGTGGTACCAGACGCTTCATGTTGGCAAATAGCTTTTTTAGCTAAACAACAATTTGTAAACAATAACTAAACTAGTTGATTTTGCAAAAAAAAAACCTAATCAATAAGCTTGTCAGGAAATAAAACATTAGTTAAATTGTTATTTAAAGAGTACAAAAGAATAACTAAAAAGTCACAACAGGCTATATCAAAAAGTCGGTTTTTATTGTAAAAGAAAGTGTTTCGATGGTACAAACCACAGGGATGATTTTGGCAATCAACCCAAATTTCTTTTTTTTTTTTTGATGAATCTGATGTTCACTTCCCACCATCGCTGCACTTTTCTTAATTACTAAAGTATGTGTGATTTTTTGGTATTGTATTAACGGTTTGGGAGATGATGACAACAACTTCTGTTGCAGCCTTTGCTGTGTATTTCCCTGTAGGTACCCAGTTGTTCTTTCCCTCGGTCGCTTCTTCTAGTGAAGAACTCAAAGTATGGTGAAGAACCCAAAGTATGTCATTGGATATACTCAACTCTCTGGAGTTCTTTTCGCTCTCATCTTTAACTTTAACAGTGTCTCTATTAAAGAAATGCCATGGCACAACTGCAGGAACAGCATTGAGGCAAGAAGGTACTGGAGAAATGGAGACCAAATGTGTTATATTACTGGGGCTATATATACTTGTATTGGTTCCTTTTGATATATCAACTGTGGATACAAGTATTGTGAATAATCAATCTGCGGATGCAAAGGAATCACCACCTTTGGTGGCTAGTATAATCAATCCTTTTGATATACAAAAACAGTTATCTACTTATTGTTTGATACACCAAATAAGTTGTTCTGAGGGAGGACACATAGGATATGGAAGCAGAAAGATAGCAGGTTAATAATAAGCAATCCCCGTTGATAGCATTTGTGTTTTACCATATATCTAATCTAAAATTCTAAATAACTAACTACAAACATCCACAATAACCAATACGACTGGAACCAAAACATAAAAACCATTAAAAGCAAAGAACTTTATATTGAAAATATGTTACTTTAACCATAAGAGAATAAATAAAAAAATAAAACTGACCAGAACCGAACAAGCATAATAAAACAAAAAAAAAAGTTAAGAAATGTATGCCCTCAACCAAGAAGAAGAGCTAGACTAGCTGTATAGCTAATAGCATGAACAAACCTATGTGAACCTTGCATATTGAGATCTTGCACCTCATTCTTGATTGCATCAAGCAACACAAGCCTTCCATCATTCAACACAATCAAAACTTCATGTTGGTTTTTCATCAACAATGGTGGACCTGAAGGTTTAGGCAGTGAGACGACAAAAAGCTTCTTCCAAGAATCCACTGATCCATAATCTCCCATCACCCAAACATCCCAGCTTTTTTCACCGCGCTCATGAAAATAGCTAGCACACAATGACAAAGATAAAGCATCGTCCCCATAGGAACGTATTCTTAGTTGACTATAACCAGGGACAATATTCTTGGGTAATTCAAGAAGTTGAAACCTCTCATGGTCTAAGTCAAATGACATGATAACATGTGAGTAAGGTACCAACCAATTTACAAAACCATTGACAAAGACGTTATCAGACCAAAACCCAGGGAAATAACAAGGTGCGGTCAAATGTTGTTTTGTCACCCATGATTTGGTACTAAGTGAGTAAACCAAGACAGTGTTGTCGTTGTTAGTTTTGGAATGATAAACAATATTAACGACCTTAAAGTCTAAAGTCCTGGAAACAAAACCAAAGGCCAACAGAAAATGAGAAAAATCATGGAAAACATTATGAGGGCCATCGAGAATCTTATACTTATGAATGCTAGGGTTCCAGAGAATGAGCGTACCGACGCTTGGGCGGAAATTGGTAACGAACAAACAGATTAAACCTTTGTTGGATCCGACAATATGTCGGTAGGACCTACGAACGTTTCCGTAGGGGGGTTGAAGTTTGAGGGTTTCTTGGAAGGTGACTGGAGACAAGAGGGAGTAGAAGTGTGACCTGTTATCCCAGGATTCATAGTAGACAACGGGGGTTTGGTCGTTAATGTCGGAGGACAGGTGGCGGTTGATGAAACAGGGGTGGGAGATCAACGGTGGTGACCAACGGCAAACACATAGGAACTCAAGTAGGGTTTTGGTGGGAACACGAGAAAGGATGTCGAAGATGATATCTTCAGGGAGGTTAAACAAGATGGACATCGAATCAATCACCAAAATGCCGCCTGCCTAATAAATACGTATACACTCACATCACAGAGACAGCGAACCATATTTTACTATTATAAATATTGTATTATATGTTATTATGTTGTATATCTCTCCACATGTTTAGGAGATATTGTTTCCCTTGTTATCCCCTGTAAACTTGTATATATGGTTTTGCTTGGGTTCAATAATAATCTGTAAGACCCATCATAAAATGACTAAGAAATCCTTCACAAATCGGGAGATGTGGAGTATTAGATATAAAAATTACTGAATTTTCTTGGGTGGCTTACTTCACATGAATAAATGATAGAGATGATATGTGTTGATTGACATAAAGTGGCAAAACACTCAACAAGACTATTAATAGTTTAACTTTTGTTTTAGGTATATATGTTTTGTGGTTCAACCAAGGAGATGGGTTTGCAAACTGTGTGTGACGGCTGAAGTTTGATTTAGGATATTTGTTTTGCCGGTGACATAAAAATGGAATTGCAGGTGTTTTTGGCTGGTGATGAAAAAAAAGTGAGGAATATTAGGGGTGCAAACAGGGCCGGCCCTGAAAATTCATGTGCCCGGGCCAAGCCGCTAAATATGTGTCCCTTAGTCTTAGCTCTTTTAAGCAATGTTTTCATAACCGAAGCTTCCCTAGTTGGATCGGTTGAACCAGATATAGAACTGAAAGTGTTGTAATAATTATAAAAATTACTCCATATGTTTGGCTAATTGGCTTATAAAAAAAAAACCACCATTTCTTAAAATTCCATAATAATTTGAAGAGTTATTATTTATGTCTAGACTTCAAAAGGTTTTTTAAGAAAATGAATTTGACTTGCATCATGTGCAAAAGCGTGAAACAATTACTGTTTTGTAGTACTACTATATATTAAAATTTATTGCAAAGGCTGCACAATTACTGTACCACCATACAAATCTCAAGTAACACACTTCAACTTTTTTTAATTATGTCGTATTCTTCCAATCTAGTTTTTCATGTATGACTCATCTTCTTCCTTATTTACTCTTCGCCTTCTTGCGTTTATAACCAGTGATGTTCAAGACGAGATCTTTTTTTGGGTCGAAAACAGCAAAAAAATAGTTGTAGAAAAAAAAAACATTCGTCACCGCTCAAAGTGCCCCTTTAGAAATTGGGCCCGGGCCGGTAGTCCTCCCCGCACCCCCTCAGGGCCGGCCCTGGGTGCAAACGAGTCGAGCCGAGCCCGAGCCTTGCATTATCAAGCTAAGCTCGTTACAATTTTCAGAAGCTCGAGCTCGGCTTGAAAGCTCGATCAAAGTGTATGTGGGAAGAGACGAGCCCAAGCTCGGCTCGAGCTCGTTTTGGACCACTAAGAAGCTCGTTACTCGTTTTGGACCTTTAGTGAGCTCGTTTTGGACAAGTAAGAAGCCCAAGGCCCAAAGTAATTTAGTAAATGCATGGGTTGCAATACAATTGGACTATATAGTATTAATCAACATAAATAAGCAAAGCTCGATAAGGCTCGACGACCCCAACCGAGCTTTACATTCGAGGCTCGAGCTCGATAACTAAATGAGCTTTATTTCAGGCTCGATAACTAAATGAGCTTTATTTCAGGCTCAAGCTCGATAAGACTCGGCTCGTTCGAGCCTTTTACCGAGCCGATCTCGAGTAGCTCGCGAGCCGCTCGGCTCGTTTGCACCCCTAGTGAGGATGATAAAAAGTAGACATGATAAGACGACTACACCCACCATTTGATGGAGTTTTTTTAACGGCCAATAAATCAATCCTGATAGGTATCTACTGGACAAAAGAGTACTCCGAGAGTAACCCGGGTCCACCAATAATTTCACACCAGTTTCCGGGAAAAACCCGCCGCCCTAAGGCCCACTGCGGTAAAACCCGACCCACTAGCAACATTTTGGTACCGGCAGGACTCGAACTCCCCACCTCCCATAAGGAAAGCAAGGAGAGTGCCACTCCACCATAAGGGGATTGGCACCATTTGGTGGAGTGGTACGGGGAAATGAAGATAAGGGTTTGAGGCTATTTGGTCTCAAGTTCGAATCCGATCCAAATGGGTTTTACTACAGTGGGCCTTTGAGCGGCAGGTTTTTCCCTGAATTGGTGGCTTGATTGACTTGGGTTGTCCAGTGGGCAGCCATTTGTCCAGTGCTAACCCACTGGCAGTTCAAGTGATATTTATTGGGCCGTTCAAAAAAAGGTAAGACTAAGACTAAAGATCATGAATTGGGAATGACTTACCCAACAACCAAGACGCATGTCATCATCAAAACTTGAATATCTATCTACCTAGGCCATTGAAAAGTCACCATCTCCCTACGACCGCCCTTCTCCACCAATGACATCAGATACGTACTGTTCAAAATGGCTCTTCTATTAATAGTAACTAGGTGAAATCCTGCGTGAAAACACAGGAAGACTAAATCCAACTAAAGCTGAAAATCCATTCATTGGTGGTTGTGCTTCTGCCTTTGGTAACCACTGATGAATGAAATAGCTTATTGGAAACTACTGATGAATCGATAACCACTGATCATTATCCACTGATTAACTATCTGGTACTGAAGTGCCTTGACTTTCAACTTTCGGGCCTTAGCTTTATCTTTGGGCACAATATCATTCATCAAGTACTGGACTATGGGAGTCATCCAGTTGTCTGATGCTTGAGCTATTGACAACACCGCGGCTGCTAAAATAGAAGGGTCATTTAGTGCCTCGATATGTACTTCTTGATTGACTATGTCAGTGGTAGAAGCAGCCAACTTACTCAGGGCATCTGCCTTCTTGTTTTTGCCTCCTGGTATGTGGAGTATTTGACATGCTTTGAACTGTTTCATCATATTTTTAGCCTGTAATCATTGGAAAAAGTTAGTCGTTTTCTTTTGTTATTAATTGTTGATGGGGGTTTAAGGTTTTGGGCCATGCCCATACCTCAGCTAAATAAAGAGTCATGTTAGCATCTTTAGCTTCATATTCTCCGGATATCTGGTTTGCAACCAACAAAGAGTCAACATGTGAAATGACCTGTACCAGGCAAAATATTTCTATGTTTAGAATATTGGTGAACTTTGCATATAGCAGGGAGTTAGATATGATATTTTCTTAACACATTCTTGACTCCGATCTTGATTGCCAGTCGGAGCCCTGCTAGGCATGCTTCATACTCGGCCTAGTTATTAGAACTTTTGAAGTTGAGACGAATAGCATATAGCAACTCTTGTCCTCCGGCTTCCTTTAGCACCAACCCAGCTTCGGATCCCTCGATACCCGAAGCTCCGTCTGTATACAAAGATCATGTTGTTTTGGCTATGGCTTGGGTACCAGAATTTTGGGGATTTCCACCAAGAAGTCAGCCACTGCCTGCCCTTTAATCGGACCTCGGGTTTTGTACGTGATATCAAATGCACCCAACTCAATGGCCCATTTGGCCATCCTCCCGGAGGCTTCTGGCTTACGGAGTATGTTGAGGATGGGCTGCTCAAATTGAACCTTAATGTCAAAAGCTTGGAAATATCTTCGGAGTCTTCGCGAAATATGGACCAGGGCAAGTGCTAATTTTTCTAAGATGGGGTATCGAATCTCATACTCTCGGAGTGCTTGGCTTATATAATATATCGGAACTTGAGCTGCAGACCTTGTAACCACAAGGACAGAGCATATTGCTCCCTCCAAAGCCGAGAGATACACTGTGAGTGTCTCTCCTGGCTCGGGAGCCGTTAAAGTAGGCATATCAACTAAACACCTTTTCAATTCAGCAAAGGCTTCATCAGTCTCTTTGGTCGACTCAAACTTCTCCTTTCCCAAACTCTTCTTTAAAACATTCATGAATGGGAGAGTTTTCTCCGCGACTTTTGGCAAGAATCGATGAAGGGCAATTAGCCGCCCGTTCAGAGACTGCATCTCTTTTAAGGACGTGGGTGGTTGCATTTTTAGCACGACCTCCACCTTCTCGGGGTTGGCTTTGATGCCATCCCGTGCCACAAGTACCCTAGGAACTTCCCCCTTCCAGGCCAAAGAAACACTTTTTGGGGTTTAACTTCATGTTAATCTCCCATTCAAAACTTAAAGTGTGTTACTCATTAATTATTCTAAGTGGTGTTTTGATGTTTATATGTCATCATGTGTTCTAATTTGTCCAAAGTGATATTTCTTCTTATTCTAATCAAATGGTAAGATGTTGGGTTTAGTGTTTATGTGTACACTTTTTTGTCTGTTGGCAGTAGATACATCACATTGACGATGACTTAATCTGGGTTTGGTGGTTAAAGATGATCTATCTTTAATACTGTTGGTATTTGCATTCCCTTGTAGAAGGTGATTCTAGAGATGTTAAAAAGCCTTTTCATGAGATTATTAAGGTATAGGTAATTTCTCTTCTGTTTTTTATGCAATGTTGACTTTTCATAACTTAATAGTTTAAAATGCTTGGACATGTATTTGTAAACGGTAGGAAGTTGTTAGAAAGTCTACAACTCCTAATTAAAAGGATAAGGAAATAGATTTAGGGTTATTGAAAATGAAATTTTATGAGTTTAATATTTACTAGTGGAGTGCCCGTGCGTTGCGGCGGGGTGACATATATTGGAGCACATAATGTCGGAAACTTACGCGATGCAGTGGTGACGAACTGACGATAATGTAGTACC
This sequence comes from Ambrosia trifida, assembly GCA_028751855.1. Lineage (NCBI taxonomy): Eukaryota > Viridiplantae > Streptophyta > Magnoliopsida > Asterales > Asteraceae > Ambrosia > Ambrosia trifida. The sequence goes on along the minus strand of CM054125.1, from coordinate 4,048,478 downwards.
CGATACTCATTTTGTGCTAGTTTACAACCCTCTCATGCTATATTGTATTGTATTTATGTTGGTAATCTAAATCAGGAGGTGTGTACATTAAAAATATACTTTGATACTGACAAACCGGTTATCAAACCCATTTACACGAAACAATATATACATAAAACTGAACTTTTTCCTTTGAGTGGTTTTACACAAAACCAATCCATCCAAAACAACAAAGAGAATCCGATCCACTAAATCATTAACAACAATTTAAGCAAGTTGCACCAACTCACAATAATGATACCCTTTTCTTGTGTGGTTAAATGAAGAAACCCTTTTGGCAAATTTTGTGTCTATGAATCTTTAACTTCCAAAGAAAGTAAAACCCACTTTTTGTAAACTCCATGAAATTTTCTCCATCTCTAGTTATGTTAGTAACACCATGCTTCCAAAAGATACGTAAACAACTGAGTTTGAATAGTTGGTTTCAAACCATTTGGTGCAGCCATCATCAAATGGTCTCCATTGACTTGCACCCCAACCTTTGTCATTCGTTTTTCTTAGGCTATATCAATGTAAACATCATTACCACTTGAAATGTGTTGTTTGTAGAATGATTTGAAAACAGGTCGGGTCACACATTCGTGTCCTTTTTTATAAACATGTAGTGCATAAAATATGATTACAAAAGGTATTTGTTACAACAATAATCTTTTTTTTTTAACTAAGAGGCTACAGGTATTAAATATACACTTTGGACGACTTTTAACCCGTTTGACATTTTTAATCCTTTATAGGTAAATATTTTTGTACGCAGTAAGTGACCATTTAAGGATAAACCATAACTTAAATCAACTTACTCAAATGTATATGATTAAAAAAAAGAATACTTTTTTCTTAATTTAAATATTCGTTCTTTCACAAAACTTCCAATTTGGGGTATTTAGAAAAGCTCGGGGCAAAGCGTATTACAACTGAAGTGTAATAAGTAAAAACAACAGAAATTTTCGTTTGACTTGATTCATAAGGTTTTCAAAATTACATATGAGCAAAGAATAATTAAAATTCATACCTTCTTAGGGTTGTCGTACAAACTATTTTCTTCCCACAAAACTGTCTTGTTCCTGGTCAGTGACCACCTAAACGATTAAGGCCTTATCGTACAATAAATCAATAACAAGTGCATAAAACTTCTAAACTTCTCACTCTCACCAGAAAGTTTCGTCTTTTTGCAAGATCCGAATCCCATATGCGGCCGTACATGTCATCCGGGTACACATTATAACATGTTAAAACTAATTCAGTACTATCAAATAAAATTGTGTTTTGATTGGAAATATAACATCATACTACCATAGGCTTATGATACGGTCAAAGTGTCATTAAGCTTTTGGTGATGTGTGAACCTTCTTATTAACTAAACACTATCTGCACCAGATTTAAACTATCGATTAGAAGCTTTAAAGTTACTTTTGTTGGAGTTGAAGAAAAAGAGTCTGCCATTGTTGTTTTGCTGAATAAAAGATGTCAAGTTTGGATCCCTATTTATAAACTTGGTTGATTAATCGTTGAGTTGAGTTGGGAATATAAAAAGCAATCGTTTCAATATTGATGTTGAAATTAATGGGACTTAATTGTTGATATCTTTTGGAATTCTTATGTAGTAAAATGATATGTTTTAATAAGTAGTTGTGCATTCAATTTAACATTTCATATCCCTTCCCTTGAGTATTAGGTAGTTTACAAATCATGCATAAAGTTTTGGTTTGAATTAAAACAATTTAATAGCAATGTGGAAATACCATTATGCTCTCATACTAACTTTATTAGACCATATGTAGTGAGAAGAGGATTGGGGCGTTATTGAGGCTAAAAACGCCCCTAGGTTATTTACACACCGCCCCTTGGGGTTATTTGGGGCGTTTTTTGGGGGAGGTGAAAAATTCCACCGCGTTATGTTAAATGTTTTGGCCAATCAGATTGCATTCCTTTTGTGTGGACCATTCAGAAACAAGCCCCAATGATTGAATGCTTCATAAAAATTTTCACCTCCCACTATACCCTCATCATAATTTTAATCCCTTAATGGGCCCACATGCCACGTGTCGATTAATGCCCATACAAGGTGAACATTTTCACCTCCCACTACACATGGTTTTAGGTTGTTGTACCCTAAGCCTTAAATGTTGTAATTACTTAATTTTGTTAGAAATCCCTCTTATATGTTTTATAATATAGTATAGATAATAATAGATGCACCATTTTGTCCTATAATTAGAATTGGACCAGGTTTATTAAAGTTCAAAATATATATATATTTTATATGAAAATCTATTTATATTTAAAGAAAAAGTTTTTATAATTAGATTAAACACTAACTATGTACATGATGCTTTATGATGATTCTAGTGGCTCATTTTGTGTTTTGCCTCTTATGCGGCAGGATTGTTAATCGTTGGTCATTTGGTAAGTTCGTCGACAATGTAAGGCGCTTAGTTCGTATTCTTCATTTTCATCGGTGTCAAATAAATAAGAATAATTTCATGACTTGTTTTTCCCTTATTGCGGCTAAGTGTAGATATATGTGAAATTGTAAGCTTTCTAGATCTTTAACTACCCTTATATGAAAGCAAAAATCTAGTGTCATAATGATTTATTGCTTAATTTTTAAATAGAGTTTAATAGTTATTATTGCCGTTAAATAACATACAGACTTATTAGAAAACCAACAAGTGATCATAAAGTTGACATTTTGTCAACAAAAGTCCAAATGAAACTCTTGACATCATCATACAAGACTTGTGCTTTTTGTTGGTCGAAAATCTCTACACCATGGTACCCTTCATCATCAAATTTCTTTATCACGTACACACCATTTGCCTCTAACATCTTAGCAAACTCTTTTTGTCTATCCACCATAGGATCACCACCGTAACCCCTAATCAAACATTTTGGTAACCGTTTGATCTTTTCAATACGAGATCCATTCAGATCTCGTAGTGGGTTACAATACTCGTGGTCTCTGTCACAACCTTCAGGCAGTGACAGAGACCACATTAAATCATTAGCCACCAAAGGAATAATACGATCGTTAACAAATCGTATCTCAGACTCAGTACGCTCAACCCCACTAAAAAAAGGCTGGTTCATTACGAGCCCTACGATCTTGATCGGGTTAAGATCAAGATCAAGGGCTCGTAAACCCGCATGGTAGGTTATATTTCCTCCTGAACTACTTCCCATCAAGTACACTTTTGTAAAGTCAGCAAGCTCAGTCAACCACTCATCACAACCGTTGATCCCTAGAGCTTGATCACGCACCCATAACACCGCCTCCATAGCGTCCTCATAGGCCGCTGGGAGGCGGTGTTCAGGTGCGAGACGATACTCGACAGAGATCACTATTGCTGGAGACTGAGCGGAAACATTATAGCATGTATTGTGGAGGGGGAGGGACGTGGCACTGAAGAGGATGAAGCCACCTCCATGGATGTAAATGACAATGGGGAGTTTTATTCCGATGGGTGGTGAGACTGGGCGAAAGAGTCGAAGGAAGGTGGCATTGGTTGAGTTGAGTTGTATGTCTTTGGAGAGACTGAGTTGGGACTCGGTAGTGAGTTCGGGTGTTGCTGGTAAGGAAGGAAACGAGCGGTGTCGGGTCAAAGATCCATCTGGGTTTTGTGTGATTTTGAGGAAGTCGTAAGGATCCAAATCAGATTTAGGATTGGCCATGTTTGTTTACAAGAGACATGTCACATATGGTAGGCTTATAACAGGACACCATTCTCTCTCTCTCTCTACCTTTTTTTTTTTTTTTTTTTTTTTAAGCCACGTTTTCCAGGAGACACCATTTTTTACTTAATGGTAGGTATTAGGTAACTCGTGTGTTACGCCTAGTGGTGCGTGAATTTTGTGGAGGGTATACCGTATGTGTTTTTGTTATAATTTTGTTGTTTTTGGCAATGTTTTTAGAACCGGACCGGAAATCGAACCGGCCGGTTTACCGGTCCACTGGTTGGACCGGTCAGATCGGTCAGACCGGATTTAAAAACCGGTCAACATTATAAATATTATAAATATATATAATTCATAAAAATTCATAAAAAACATAAAATTTCAAAATAACCGTAGATATGTGTGCATAAAGTCTACAGACTTTGACTTTACCAACTTTCCTTTTTATTTGTTCATCTTTTTCTTATGAAGATACGTAAAAATATCTCTGCAACTTTACCTTCATCTATCATCATCAACGTCCATCTTAATCTTTATCTACCATCATCCATCACCATTCTAGTGTTCATCTTCATCAATCATTATCGTTCGTCTTCATCTTCATCAATCGACACTCATAATCATCATCATCATCGATTGTATATTAACAAAAAAAACGGTCTGGTCCAAAGCTTAGCGGTTCCGGTCCGACCCTCCGGTTCCCGGTCCAACCAGGCGGGTCAGTGCAAAGGCGGTCCTATAGGGCGACCCGGCTCGGCGTGGCCTCCGGAGCCCGGTCCGACCGGTCGAACCAGCCGGTCCGGTCCGAGTTTAAAAACCTTGGTTTTGGGGAGTTTGTATCATGGCCGGCTCTAAGAATGGATCAAGTGGATACCAGTTTAGAATCCGACTCTCAAGTAGGCCCAATTTTATTTTAATTATGTAAATTAAAAAATATTAACTATGCTCATTGTGATTTTACATTTTGTAATTGTAGTTTATAACAGACCCAGTATTTCACTAATGTTATATTTGTTCACCATTAAAATTAACCCAATATCTAGGCCTAATCTAAATTTTAAAGTTTAAACCCAATAAAAAGTTGTGGTTTAGTTTATTATAATGTGGGGCCAAGGCCTGATTTTTATTTCGTCGAGGACCCAAACATTTTATAAAATTTTCAAAGACAACACTCATTTGTGTTATGTTAGTTTTGTTTTTTGTATAGTATGCATGGTGTAGGTTTGTAAGTGGTCACGTTGACGTGATGTAAATAGTACCACACCTTTGAATAAGGGGGGATGGGGCACTCCGCGGCTACCGTCATTCGGCAATTGTTGCCTATCGGCAACACCACCAATATGTTAGTCATGGTCCATTGATGGTCAATATGTTAAAAGTTGGGACTGCCAACACATATTTCGTTAGTTGGGACTGGTGGCAGCTAATTGCTAATGTTTGGATTATTTAAATCAAATACTTCTTCTTTTTATATGTAGAAGTTTCATTTTTAGGGCCCATTTTTATAGCTCGAACATGTAAAGTCAACTAAGTGTTAAGGTTTGCCCAATATAAAATATAGCTATGATTGTTATTTCAAGTTTATCTATATTTTAGCACACACTCCATCGGAGTATTAATACAAATAGGAATTCCTTTGATCTTCATCTTAACTAGTTGTATAAAAGCACGCGCGTTACGCGTTTTACAATCGAGATTTAGATGAGGTGTTGATCAATCAATGGATTATACAATCGAGATTCCATTTTGGTTGTAAACGTTAAAATAAAAAAATCTATACATAAGGTAACACATGAAATTTGTAACGAAATTACATAATATTATGTTATTTATAATAATAGTATATAATATAATAAAGTTTTTAAATAAAATAATATGAATAAAATAATAATATAGTTAATTAAATAAAATAATATTATAGTTACTATTCATTTTAGGTTACTATTCATTTAGTTTATTTATTAATAGTATATAATTAATAGTCATCCCATTTAAAACCTTTTTGTACAATTCCTCGTGTATCCTTCCATTTGAAGTTTTTGACTTTCTTTTGTCTAAACACATTTTAAAAACAACCTCCTGTCATTTCCGCCATAATTGATGTTTAGTATTTCTCTGTTTTCCAGATTATCTATTAATCAAGCGGAATATATGTCTTATGTGAAGTACATAAACCCTAAGATATGGAATCAAGAAACAAACTCATGTGTGGCTTTTGCTATCACCCATATAGTGACGATGCTTTACCGAATGACAACTGACAAAAGTACCATACAACTATCTCCACATGTTTTATTAATATTTCAGGGTGAAAAGGGTATTGATAATCACATGGCGATGGTTATTGTTACAAATAAGCAAAAGGGAGCTGAAGAGTTAAATGAGAGTGAAATCCTGGGAGAAGTTCAATCATAATTTGAATACACAAGTCAATAGAGATACACCATAAAAAATGGAATTTACATGATGGGGAATATGAGATAATTAAGTTGTTAAAAACATTTGGACCTGGAGGGAAACCGTATCCACTTGTCAGGAAGTGTTACCGTATTGGTATGTTTTAGGAAAACGAAGTAGCTGCGAAAACGACTAAGGAAAATCCTTTTTTTTTTGAGTGAGTTCTATAAGCGTAGTGATATCTGCTATAGTGACGAGTCTCTCAAACCGTTATGTGTACCACCCACATAGTGTTGATAACGAGACTATATACCCGGATTGATAACCCCGAGCCAAATGACTACAACATCAAATAAAGAATTCTTATAGGACATATGGGGAAACAAGGGCATCGCTTGGGTCAATGTTACTGTATTGCCCATTATAAAGTATAACTCATTGATATCTTAGCTATGCTTGCTATTTCAAGTTCTAAAAATACTCCGCAAATGTATATATGTACCTTAGACGGCACTCCATCGGAGTATTAATACAAATGAATGAATGAATCCACCTTTGATCAGGGACGAAGGTATTTAGTAGCGGAAGCTTTAGACATGGAACATTAGCGAAAACACAAGTGTTTGTAGTATTTAATCACAAGCATGCCCGGTGTTGTAAAAATCAGGCTAGGCGGTCGCCTAGGCGCTAGGCGGGCAAAAATAGTGTAAATTCGAGCTAGGCGGGGGATTAGGCGGCATGTGCATTAGGCGGGGATTAGGCAAACCTAGGCGGTGGACTTTTTTTTTAATGATTTCAGGCCCATTAAATCATTTACCAACCCTAATTCTATCTAATAAGCCTCATGGTTATAAAAAACACATGAGTTTCTAACTATTATGTGAATTGTTCGAAATTCGAAGTATTATGTGAATTTCTAAGTATTATTTCATATAAATATGTGTATATATATAATACGTGTAAAAATTCCAAGACGATTAATACGCTTAATCCCGCCTAATCCCTAGGCTAAACCCCATCATCTGTGTAGCGTCTAGCGCCTTTTACAACCTCGAGCATACAAGTAAAATGCTTTTGAATTACTAAAAAGCTTTAAAAATGTTTGTTGTTTACAAGTATATGGGATATTTACAAATAATGCTAATCATCCCTATTTATAGTGCTAGGTATTGCTTTTGCAATTCTAAAAATCTAGTAGCTTCTATACAAAAGTTTATAAGGTATAATCTAGAGAAATCAAGTAAATATCTAGCATTTTTTTGGTTGTTCTGGAGTCTTCCAGGCAACCCATGAAGCTTCTAAATTTAACTAGATAATTCTAACCCAACAAATTAATTCAGTGTCGGCTCAAGCCCGAGCCAAATACGGCTAGGGCTTTGGGCCCTTAAATCTATAGGGCCACATTTTTTATTTCTGAACACTGAACTGGATTGTGCAAGGATGGGCAAAGATCCGGATTTCAGGAACTAGGCTGTGCAAGAAACGGTGAACTTATATACTGTCACCAAATTTTTCATGTTGCCGTTGTGGGACTACGAGTGCAAGTGTGCAACAACCAACAAGTTTTTTTTCTTGAAAACGCTCCGGATTTAAACTCCGCTTTAAGAGCATTCTCAATAGTTTCCTCATCCCCCATTCACTCACAACCAATCACAACCACATATTACATTAAAAATCATTACAGTTTCTCTCTCCTCCACTCACAACCACTTTCAACAAATATTAAAAAATAAATACAGTTTTCCTGTTTTTCCTAAAAGATTCCCAAAGAACCCAAAATTTACTGATAAACAGTAGATTTCCCATTTTCTTCACTCACAACCACTTCCAACCCCATAAAAAATTATAAGGTTTTATCTTACCAAAAAATAAGGGCACTACTGTGAATGCTCTAAGCCACCAAAACGGTTGAGCCAGCCCTGATAATTATGATCCATGGCATCCACCCCCACCTAAATTCGTGATGTTGTTGTAGTGTTGTTGACTACTCCATGGTTAGTCTTCCATGGTTAGTCTTGATAGATTCAAAACAAGTTTGTAATGGGGAAAGGGACACTCCTAGATTTTAGTTTTTCTTTCACTGATTTTAACCAACCCTGCATTGCCACATCACTTCACTGATTTACTTAACTGAAACACTTTTTAGAGGCAGCACTCCACTGATTCTTTCATTTATATTTTCATTTTAAATTAAAAAAAGTAACCGTTTTTTTAACTTTTAGACGGTAATTAATTTTCTAACCGTTATTAAAAAAGTAACCGTTGCAACCATAATTAAAGAAAAGTAACCGTTACATTTTGTTCTATAAAAACCTCATAACTTCAATACCAAAATCACACCAAAACCGGTTATAAAACTATAATCGTATCGTTAAAATGATCCCATGGAATGTAAATGAGGAGATCGCGTTAACGAGGACATACTTGACAGTGAGAAACACATTTCTTCATGTTGCCGATTTACAGAGAACTTCGTTTTGGAACCGGGTGTCGGTGGTATTCAATGAAATAACCGACACAAATGTCGCCCCAAAGATTCGCTCGTTAGTAAGTGGCATGCTCTCTGGTCCAGGTGTATCCGATGGAACGCCCTCTATGAAGCCACGATAGAGAGACACCCTAATCTTCAAGAAGACATTGCAATCCAAGCCACGCGCCGCGACTATTACCATGCACACGGGAGTAACTTCATTCATTTTGCGACATGGCGAATGTTGCGCGATTTGTTTAATAATTAATGTTTAATGTTTAACGTTTAGTATTGTTTAATGTTTAATGTTGTTTAATTTTTAATGAAAGTTAACCGTTAAAAAAATTAAAGTGAAAAATTAACACTCAAAATACAAACATAATTAACCTAATTAAAACATTAATTAAACATAAACATAAACCTAATTAAAATACTACTTAAACATAGCTAAAATAGAAAGAATACGCAATTGACTCGGACGAAGAAACGTCACGATCACTATCACGCCCGTCCGACCTCTCGTAGTGATATCAATATCCCTCACTTTCGGGTGTCGGGCAATACATTTCTTTATCCGAATTATTTACGTATTCGGCCCCGAGATCATTTTCATAACCTTCATCCGGAGGGTTTTATACCGGGACCGGTGGGTTTCGCACTATAGGAGGATTGACACGCTCCGACACTCGTACAGAATCTCCAAGCCATATTGTTCCTAGTTGTACTAGAGCAGTTACGTAATCATATGCGTAAACCAATTCTTCGGTGGTCAAATCGTTAGGATATTGTGACTCGTAATATTCAAATGTTGGGGGAGGTTGTGTAGTCAGTGGGTGTGTTGTTGGTTGATGTGTTGTCAGTTGTGTTGTTGGTGTGTGTGTAGTCGGTTGATGTGTTGCGTGGCGGGATGATCGTCGTCATCGACGACGATGCATATTCGGAAACATACTACCACCACCCATATTAAAAGATGTAGTTTTGTGAATTTTTATGTGAAGATATGATTTATATAGGGTAAAACATAAAAACGGTCAAAATGTAAACGGTCAAAAAATTAAAAACGGTCAAAATTTAACAGTCAAAGAGAAAAAAATGTGGCAACTATTTATTGGTCAAGAAAAAAGACCATTTCTTTCTACCAGCACGGTAACAAGAACCAGGAATTGGTTCACGGGACCCCTACCAGCACGGGTGACGGCGGTGTTACCGTGCTGGTAATGGGGTACCCGTGCCTGATTCTGATGACGCCTCGTCCCCCTAAGTATATAAAGAAATGATCCAACCTTAATTTTTCATTTAGCAGATGCCATTGGATGCATAGGAGAAAAAAACACATCTTTCACTTTCTACGCAAAAAAGTAGCGGTGTGTTCGGTTCGGTTCGGTTTTTTGGTAAAACCATAACCATAACTGAAGTGTTCGGTTTTTGGTTTTTGAAAACAAATCGATTTTGGTTTTTCCGGTTTAGTTACGGTTCAGTTTGGTTTTTCGGTCTTTTCGTTCTTGGAACATAATTTCATTAAATTTAAAAATAGAACTTATAATCCAAGGTCTAAGAATCTTTCTTATATGTTTATATTTATATTAATATACTTAACATTTTAAATTAATATCGTTCATATAAACCGAACATTATAAACGATTTCCATACATGACATTCTTAACGATTTCTATGTTGTTTCAAAGTTTTTTTTATTAAGACTTGTAATAGTTTAAAAAGTAATTATTTTCAAGAATAAAACTAATAATTCCTAAATCAATGTATAAGATATATTAAAAAAAATTATTTTTTTGGGTTATTCGGTTTGGTTCGGTTTTATTGGTTTTTATAAAATGTAAAACTGAAACCGAACCGTGAATTTTGGTTTGGTTTTTTTTTGGGTGGGTTTCCGGTTTTTTGTGCAGTTTGGTTATTTTTTGTTCGGTTTTTTCGGTTTTCTGATCACCCCTACGCAAAAGTACTCCCAACTTGCTTCCAACTCCGATTCTCTTAGTCTTTGTTATGTGTTAACTAATGATAGTCATCACATGATTATATATCATACAATTAGCAACTTAACGGTCAAACCTAACTACCGTTACAACTTAACGGTCAAACGTAACTACCCTCAAATACCCATTACCCACATACCCTTCACGCTATATCTCCTGTTTCTGAAACCGTTCACCCTTTTTAACACCCAACACCACCATTTTTTCATCACAAATTCTTCTTTTCCTTTTTCATACTCTCTTCATCTACGCTAATCCATTCGTCAAATTCGCGATTAAAGGTACCTTCCCTGTTTTTAATTTCTTACTTCTTCAATCACACTTAGGGTTATAGTGTTCAGTTTTTTTCAGTTTTGTCAATCGTAATTAGGGTTAGTGTTTAGTCAAAAGGCCAATTCACTTATAATCCGGGTTCAATTCTGTTTCATCTTTACAAATTTCTCACTTATTGAATTGCAATTGGGATTCAATGCAAAGTAATATGAGTGATTTAATGTAAAAAACTATTCTTTATTGATTCCCATTAATAATCTTAATTTGACAATGACAATGGCCTTACAAATCGTTGATGATTGTTTTGGTTTTGTATTGTTTTTTTTTCTTTTTTTTTTTTTTTTTTTTTACTTTTGAAGCATTGTTATTGCTTATTTTTGTTTATTTAGGCAAATTTTATGAAGATATCTTAATTTGACAATGACCTTACAAATCGTCGATAATTTTTTTGGTTTTGTATTGTTTGTTTGTTTTTTGTTTTTTGACAATGACAATGGCCTTACAAATTTTATGAAGATATCTTTTTTTTTTTATGTTTGGTTATTGAGGAAAACTCTATGAAGATACCATCTGTTAAGAATTTTACAATAAAATAGTGGTTAATTTTTCTCATGTACTCATTCATAATTAAAATGAATCGCTTATTTCCAATACATTTGAAGTAAATGCATTGCTGTTTTGTTTTTTGTTCATACCAATATGGATATGCCTACACAACCAACTCTTGCTTTATTGTTTTGTTTCTATATTTTCATATATTTTAGTGCATTTTTTAACTCACAAAAGTGCATAAATGTGCAGAATGCTACTGAACAAGACTGCAGTTTTTTTTTCCATAAACTTAAAATTTTTGACGCATATAATCTATCGAAACTCTATAGATTTTTGACACTTTTAGTGCAGTTTTTAACTCACAAAAGTGCAGAGATGTGACCCCTATTATTGCAGTTTTTTTGTACTCGAGAAGTGCATCCCAAATTAGGGTCGTATTTGAACGAATGCTGTAAATTATTGAAAAAAAAAACGCTACCTTTTTTTAGCCCAGAACGTGCAGTTTTTATCGAAACGCTATAGATTTTGACACTTTTAGTGCACTTTTGATTTTTATTATGAATGGGTACATGAGATGCGCAAATATTTAGGTTGTTGGAAAACACTATTTCATTTTGTCTAACCTCCAATCTGCAACACTAAAGCATTTTAAAGGCGTTAGTTGTTTGGCATGTTTAAATCACTAAGCGACCTGTTACACAATAATCCTTTTTTCATAATTAAAATAAGTGCAATGCTACATCACTATGCAAACACACTTGACAATGACATACAAATAGTTCACGTATGATGCAACCAGTAAACACGGCATTTGGCATATGTATTCAGTTTTGACACACGTGTGCTCACCTCTATCCAAAGCTAATGGTGATTTCCTACTTGATTTTTTTTCCCTAGAATTAAGTATATATTTTAATATGGAATCTAAATAATACTTAGGAATTCTAAAAGTACTCTAAGAGTTGTAAACCATATTTTAGTGCCATGTATGTCGGCAAAAGATTTATGGTGGCTGATCGATGTGTGGGTCAAAATCCTAGCATTATAGTCTTGCTCTACTGTTAAAGAAATTATGACCCTTGCTATTAATGTACGAGGCAGCAGCACCCAGGGGCAATGAGGTGCGCTCATGTCATTTTAGCGATTTACTTGGTTGGAATTTTGATATTTGTTTTATTCGGTTCTAATCGTTAAGCATTGTTATTGTTTATTAAAAGAGAATATTAAAAAAGAAAAGACAAACTGGTGTGATTTTGTTTGCATAATCATCTGATCATCTGATCATTTTTTGTTTGCAACCAACATGTGATGTTTATTTATCATTTGTTTATATTTCCTATGTTTACTCAAGAGCCAAACATTGGTTCAATAGATTTGTCCGAACACGATTGCAAATCTGGTTTCAAATTAATTGGCAATAACATCGTGATAGGATTTACATTGGGGATTGACACATGATGCAGTGATTGATTAGGGAATTTAATTTTGAAAAAAACATGGATAGGAAATGTTACACATGTTTTGTGTGTTTATTATTTGAAAGATAAAATCAATGGACATTAAATATAATATCAATATGTAAGAACATGAGTTTAATCGGTATGTATCAAGATTGCTTGAAAATTATTGAAAATTTGATACTCATCAAACAAATAAGTATTGCAATAAAAACCGAAAGACAAAAAAATATGGCTTAAAAATTAAACATAAACAAACACAAATATATATTTTTTAGTATATATATAATTAGTTGTTATCATGTATGTTGCGCAAAAACATATAAAATTGTAAACCTATTTTTCTTAGTTTTTTAACATCCTGTCGCAACGCGCGGGTAACGTTGATAAATATATTTTAATTTCATTTTGTTTGCATTATATTTATCATCAGTAAATTTACCCTCTTTTCTCTCATATGTGTGCTATCGCAATAGGAAATATATTTGCCATTCATGGAGATATCATCGGTTCGACCACATGATAGCGCTAAACCATTACAAGTAAGAGTCATAAGGAATTGGATACCCTACGGAAAAAGACAAGAATTCTGCTATTTATTTGTGGATAAACATGTAAGTTGTATGATATTTGTATTGATATTATTTTTCTAAAATTTTCACACTTTTATTTCTCCTTTTTTTTAATCAGGGGGATGCAATAGAAGCTATAGGTGACCTAAACCACAAATCGCATTATGAGTCATGTATATCATTACAATGTTGCTACACTGTAAGTGATTACCTATCGGACACTGCACGACCTTATATGAATATCGTACCGCATACAGCATGTATCCGACTAGGATTAAAAACAACTTTTGTGGAACTTGATGACGACACTATCCCAAACCACTACTACAATTTCGTCAACTATGATAGTTTAAGGCCTCGCCTTAACAACCATCTATTGCTGACAGGTAAATGTTATTAAATTAATAAAAATAATTTTATCAAAATAATTTGTTTAATTTCTTTTATAGATTATATTGGTCGTATGGACAAAGTATCACCTATTCTTAACAGAGGAGGCACAAACATGTTGAAAATAACTCTTCAAGATCAAAGGTATCCCATTCTTAAACATTGTCTACATTGGTATTCTATCTATTTTCTAATGTAAACATGTTTTCACAGTGGGAACTTTATTGAAGCAACCTTATGGGAACATATTGCATTTTCTTTTCCTAGAGAAATAGCTTTACAAAAACCCCAACCAGTGATAATAGCTTTGACATCAATGAAAGTCTCAGAGTATACAGGTAGTCATTAAAATATGACGTTTCCCTAGCATGTTTTTTGTATTAAACATATATTATAGTGACAGGAATGCTTCAATTGGGTTCCACCAATGCAACAACTATTGTTATCAACCCAGAGATTGAAGACATGGAGAATGTCCTTACCAGGTATAACCATACATTAGGCTAATTTGTTTCATGTTAGTTTCCTTTCTTTATATATGTATGTGTACTTTTGCATTTAGGTTTAGAGTCATGAGAGGGCGATCAAGAACATATCCAAGTACTTCAACATCCATCACGTCTTCAGAAGTCGACATAAACAGATCAACAATCGAACAACTTCTTGAAAAATCGCCAAAAGAAAATTATGTAAGATTTTAATATTGAAATTTTATTTCTATCAAATAATGATATATTAACATTTATTTTTATTTAGAAAATCAAGTTCACATGTCTTGCAAGCATAAAAGATATTGATAGCTCTCGCAAATGGTTCTACAAAGCATGTACTGAATGTAGAAAGAAAGTTTTACCAAAGGAGGAAAAGTTCGCATGTCCAGACCACGGTGAAATACAATCACCAAGATTCATGTAAGCATACTATGCAGAACAAATTATATTTCTTTACACATGAAATTTAACCTTTTTTCTCAACAGGTATGCCGTCAACGCAACACTTTCCGATGACACATCATCAGTAGCCGTTGTTCTCTTTAACGAAGTGGTGACAACTTTAGTTGGAATTGATTGCAATGATTTGGTTGTTGAGGAAGATTCTCCAAACCCAAATATTTTACCCACTCCGTTAAGGGCTATAAAAGGAAAACCCAAAATTTTCCAACTTTTGTTTCGACAACAAGATAGCAAAGAGAAGATCTCCTTCACAGTTAACAATGTTTTTGAACCAAGTTCCTCCAACATTGATATTCCAAGCTCTTCATCTGGACCATCAACTAAAGTGAAAAAAAGACAATCAAAGCGATCGTACGGTATGAATAATATATTTTCTTTAATATTTTTATTGAACAATTGTCTTATACATTTTTGCATAAAATGTTTTGATAGAAATTTTTTTAATACATCTTTTTTATTTTTGACAGATGTTGAAAGTGCAGGAAAAAAGAAGCAAAAAGACTAAAAAAAGTAGTGATTGTTCGGTTTATATAGTAATGTACAAATCTATATTTTATAAGCTTGGAACTGTATTTAGTAGTACATGTAGTATCAAAATTTAATGTTATTCATGTAAATATTATTTACATTAATAATGTTTTAAAATTCTAACACCGTAAGTGTATTTCAAGTCTCTGTAGGTGAGTTTTATTGTCAGGTTCAGGCAATGTAACCCGACGGGTCGGTTTTGGTGAATTTTTTAAAAGTAATTGTTTCGGTTCGGTTTCGGTCAAGTGACTATATACGTGAGCTGCATGTTGTTGTTCTGATTTGTGTTTCCATGCATATATCTCTAGACTAGAGTATGTTTTACACTAGAAGAGAGTATGTATTACACTAGATAGTAGATAGTAAATTCATTATATTATACCACTAATCTGAGTAACTATGTTCATCTTCCCCAAGTGTCAACCATACCAATTTCTCAAACAAACAATAATACAGAGCAACTTGAACTATCTGATCTCTTTTTATTTTTTTTTTAAAACAGAGCATACTAGATTCTTGCAAAGCGACTAAAAAACAAAAACCCGACATTTTAACCAAACCGCACCCGAACACTAACCGAAATACACAAACCCAAAATAACCGAAACCGATCGGTTTCAAAAAATTACTAACCGAATATGTCGGTTACGGTTAGGCTTAATGTTAAAACCCGACCCGAACCGACCTGTGCACACCCCTATCAATAACAATGTACAAAGACCATCATTTAATGTTTAATAGCAAATGATCAACAGAAAGTATTTTATAAACCCCTCTCAATCAATGTCTACGTGACTAAAACACAAAAATGATTGGATCTTGGGTCAGAATGTCAAAAATGGTTAATAAAACCGGACTAATTGTCTACTAACTCATAAATGGCAATATGGCATCACTCACAAATTCGTCTTCAGACCTAACTGCAAGTTTCATAAAATTATAAAACCCACCCCAATTTATCCGAAACCTTCAAACCCGTTGAGATGAAATAGAATATAACCAAAATTGGCCCATTTCTAGGCAAACAGACACTTTCTCAATCCAACTCACAACCACCATTTCCTACCCTTTCACAAACCAAGACCCACCCTTTCACAATCCAAGTTATATATCACCCTCATTTTAGACCACCACAATCTAACTTTCTGCCCATATTTCCAAGAGTATGGATTATACGTGTAATACTCACATAGTAACCCACAAACACCGTTTTACCACCGTCACATTCTTTTGCCGGTAACCATTCCTTCAACATATATATACCGTCAAATCTCCGCGCCCTTTGTTCTAACTCTTTTCCGATCGTTACTCAATCCTGTTCTTCCAAGATTTGCCGTCACATGTTGAAATTACCTTATTTTATTTCAGATCCGGTATGTTTCCACTTCCACAAATTTTGGATTTCATGGTAATCTTTCCTTATTGGTTGTTTTAAAGATTTTAATTTAAGTTGTTTTTCATTTTACAAATTCAATTCTTATTTACTCACATACACGTTGTGTGTTACTGAATTTGTTAATAAATAAAATGGATGATGTGATGTGATGGTAAATAGATGCATAGATATTAATTTATCAAAATCAAACAACCCAACTTTTTTATGTTGACGAAGAAAAAAGAAGATAAATTTTGGGGATTTTGGGATGTTTTTGTTTTAATTTTTCTATCAACATATTCTCTTTATTTAAATTTAGTTTTTAATATAATTGAAATTAAGTGTTGTATGGAGAACTAAGACAAAGATATTGCCAAAAAGATGATACCTTACATTGAAAAACATGAAACAAAACAGAAACATAAAAGAAAATGAGAGAAGATTGCTTTGGATCATTCTGTGTTTTTGTTTGCATTTCATAAACAACACATGGTTCTCTATATTTATAAGTTGTACGTGGATTTTTAGTTGTAATTGTTATCAACAGCAGTGCAATCTTTTGTTAATTAGATCCTTTTTTTTTCTTTTCACCAGTCGGTTCCATATTTGTATGTTATAAACAACTATTACAATTTATATGTGGACAATTTTTTTTTTTTTTTTTTTTTGTGGACTTTGTTGAATACCATAGATTCATGTTAAATTGCAAATATGCTTACGGAATTATGGTTCTCTGTTTGTCTAGCATTATCAACATATATGGTTAACATTTTTCTATGTTTATCATTAATCCACATTATTTTCTTTGAAAATTTCAATTGAAAAATTCGACTCTTCCCAAGAATTATTGCATCTTGCTACATTTTATGTTTAGCCTTTTTGGTTTTACTATGCTTCCCTATTGATTGTTTGTCTCCCCTTTGATGGGAGGTATTCTTAAATTGGATTTTTAGCAACCCAGATTTCTCATTGATTAATGGTTTAAAATTTTTTGTGTCGGGTGTGTTATTATTATTATTACTATTTTTTGTAGGTACACAGAGATTATTAATCCACATTTTTACCAATTGCTCCACATACCATTCATTTACTATTAAGGTATATTTCATACTGATATTATTTTTCATAATAATTATTGTAACCTTTACAATTTTAGACAATCATTTTTTATTCGTATCATACAAATTTTTCTTTTCTTGCATATTACAGTTATTATTCATTATTTGTCTACATAAACTCTCATCTGGATTCAATATGGTTAATCCTCATAAAGATAAAGGTAAAAGAAAATTGCAAGAACCTGGCCCTTCAAACACCTCGAATTGCTCTACTTACTCACACGACAACGTGGGTGGTCAGTTGTTACGAAAAGTACGTATACGATCCTCAAGGCCTAATGCAAATATAAACAAAAATCATGTTTACAATCTTAATGATAGTTCTAATCAAATGTCTTCAAGTACAATCATGATAGATCAGCAAACACATCGATCTCTTGATATATCTTATTATTTAGATTCTGGCGATTGCGATCAAGTATGTGAACATTGTTCTGCTAAATTTTGGTATGTCGAAGGAAATTCTCACTCTTTTACTAGCCAACGTCCTACATACAATCAATGTTGTAAAGGAGGTACTGTAAAAGTACAACTCCCAAAAGAACCACCTCTGTTTGTTAAACAACTATATGAACGCAAAGACTTCCTTGAAAATATTCGTTCTTACAACTCCATGTTTTCAATGACATCGTTTGGTGCAAATGTAGATGATTCAATAAACAACGGTTCCAGCCCTTACGTTTTTAAAGTTGAAGGTCAAATATGCCATTGGATTGGAACTTTATGTCCACCTTCAAATGAAATGCCTAGATTTCTACAAATGTACATATATGACACCGAGCATGAAATCTCTAATAGGCTTCGATTTTTCAATGGACACGAATTACAAAATGATATTGTACAAACACTAATTCATATATTAGAAAGTTCAAATGAAGTAGTTAAACTATTTCGTTCCGCAAGAGACCTTATTGAAGACAATGTGCCGACCTTTAAAATTCAACTATATAGCTCTCGCAATGAACGAAGCTATGATAAACCAACACCCGGCTGCATAGGTGCTATTTTGTATGAAAATGAATCTTCATCAAATGACTTTGACATTATAATTCATTTAAAAGATGGATATCCTCAACGAATAAGCAAGTTACATCCTTTATACATGGCATTGCAATATCCTTTATTACTTCTAAACGGGGAACGTGGGTGGTGTCCTGAACTTAGGCAACTATCTACCAACAACACCTGCGGTAAACAATTGACAATGAATATGTTTTACAGTTACCAGCTTCATGACCGTGATAATGCTTATACAATTTTGTTAAGAGCTGGCCGATTATTTCAACAATATTTAGTAGATGCATATGTTTGTATTGAACAAAATCGCCTTGATTACATAAAAGCACATCAAAATATTTTTAGAACTGAATTTCTACAAGGTATACATGACGCTGTTCAAAAAGGTGACACAGAAGGACATGCGATTGGAAAACGAACCTTCCTCCCTTCATCTTTTACTGGCGGTCCTCGCTATATGTATAAACATTATCAAGATGCTTTAGCAATATGTAGAGTACATGGCAACCCCCAATATTTTATAACATTTACATGTAATGTAAAATGGCCAGAAATTGAAAGGTATTTAAGCCAATTTCCATCACTAAAAGGCCAAGATCGCCCGGATATTATTGCTAGAGTTTTCCAAATCAAAGTAAAAGCTCTTACTCATTTTTTAAAAACAGAACGTATATTTGGCCAAGTTGTTGCAGGTACTAGAACAATTACCCTTCAATTATTGCTAATCACTTTTGCATTCATGTTGTAGCTTTCATGAGTTAATTCGTTTATTTTTTTTTTCAGATCTATACACAATCGAATTTCAAAAAAGAGGACTTCCACATTGCCATATGTTATTATGGGTAGCGCCAACACATAAAATACAAAAAGCTGAACAACTAGATAACTTTATATCAGCTGAAATCCCCGACCCTATTGCAGAGCCACAACTATATAAAATTGTAACAAACTTAATGATGCATGGTCCATGTGGCATTGTAAAACCCAATGCACAATGCATGTCTAAGGGTTCTTGCTCTAAAAATTTTCCGAAAGGCTATGTACCATCAACTACGTTCGACAAAAATGGATATGTACATTACAGAAGACAACAAAATGGACATACTTTCATTAAAAAGGGGGTTACACTAGATAATGGTTATGTTGTACCTTACAACAAAACCCTTTGTCTAAGATTTCATGCTCATATCAATGTTGAATATTGCGGGTGGAATATGATGATTAAGTATTTGTTTAAATACATCTCCAAAGGTTGTGATCGAATTCGTTTTACAATTACAAAAACACCGTCTACCTCAAATGACACATCAACTCAATCAAATACTCAAGTAGACGAAATAAAAAACTTCCAAGACGGTCGTTACATTTGCCCACATGAAGCTACTTGGAGAATTTTCAACTTCCCTATTCATCATAGAAATCCCCCAGTACAAGTATTATCTGTGCATTTAGAAAATATGCAAAACATTAGCTTTAAAGATACACATAAATTGCTTCATTTACTAGATAATTCACTCATAAAACGAACAACATTAACAGAATGGCTTCGTAACAATCAACTTGATGAAAGTGGTCGGCACCTTCGCTACATAGATTATCTATCTGAATATAGATGGGATATATCAAAAAAATATTGGAAACGTAGAACGACGAACAAAACTCCCGCTATAGGCAGATTAATATATGTACATCCTACAAGTGGAGAAACCTTTTATCTTCGTATGTTATTAATGTACCAAAAAGGTTGTCAATCATTTACTGACATTCGAAAAATATCGGGGGAAATTTTACCAACATATCGCAGTGCATGTGAAAAACTTGGTTTGCTTGGAGACGATAAAGAATGGGTACACACTTTTGATGAAGCTGCTGTTTGGGCTACCCCAGCCGAGCTACGTTCGTTGTTTACCCATATGCTTCTATTTTGTGACATCTCTAACCCAATGGAATTATGGAATAAACAATGGCAAAAAATGGTTGATGATATTGTACGAAAATTTTCATTTGCCCAAAGCTCTACAATTACAAACATTAATGAAGATGATTTAAAACAATATGTGCTCTATGAAATTGAACTTCTTCTCAATACTAACGGATCTTCATCTACACTTTCAGCTTTTGGATTACCAATGCCACGTGATGACTTACTTGCAACTTTGCAAAATAAGCTATTAATGGAAGAAAAAAATTATGATAGGCAAAAATTAGCTTTAGATCATGAATCATTTCAAAAATGTCTTCACCCTCAACAAAGAGCAATCTACGAATTAGTAATTAACTCAATAGCTTACACAAAACAAGTTCTCCTTTTCGTATATGGCCATGGTGGTACTGGTAAAACATTCCTTTGGACAACAATCATGGCAGCCCTACGTTCTCAAGGAAAAATTGTTTTAGCAGTTGCAGCCTCTGGTATAGCTTCGCTTTTATTACCATCAGGAAGAACTGCTCACTCTCGCTTTAAAATACCCTTAGACCTTACAAATGACTCAATTTGTCATATAAAAAAAAAACACTCATCTTGCAAAATTATTATTAGAAACAAATCTTATTATTTGGGATGAAGCTCCAATGAATGATCGCAGATGCTTTGAATCACTAGATAAAAGCCTTAGAGATATCCTTAATAATCCTAATGAACCTTTTGGTGGAAAATCTATACTTCTAGGAGGTGACTTCAGACAAACACTACCTGTTAACCCTAAGGCTTCTAAGGCACAAATTATAGCATCATCGCTCCCACAATCATATTTATGGAAACATTTCTCAATGTACAAGCTATCTAAAAATATGCGTCTACAAAAGCCAAATTTAACCCCAAAAGATAAGGTTGAAATTTCAAAGTTTTCATCATGGCTTCTTGATCTAGGTGATGGCGTATTAGGTACAATAGATGTGGATGAACCAACAAACACAAGGAAAATTGTAATTCCAGCAAAGTTTATAATACCTTACAATAATTTTGCTCTAAATGAGCTCATCAATTTCATATACGACAAACACACCCTCAATAATCCATCAACTTCATACTTCTCACAAAAAGCAATAGTGTGTCCAAAAAATGAAACATGTGACCAAATCAATGAAATGGTCCTAAATATGACTCCTGGCAACAATGTTCATTATTTAAGCACTGACTCTATCATTCCAAATGCAAAAAACACAGGAGACATAGATATTCTTTATCCTACTGATTATCTAAACCTTTTGAACTTTAGTGGACTTCCTCCACATAAGCTTGAATTAAAAATCAATTCTCCAATCATGTTACTTCGAAATATCAATATAACAGCTGGTCTATGTAATGGAACAAGACTTATAGTCACACAATTATTACCAAGAGTTGTTGAGGCACAAGTTATCACTGGAACTGCATCCGGTCATCGCGTATATATTCCTCGAATCATTTTAAGCCACACAAATAAAGATCTACCATTCATATTCAAAAGAAAGCAATTTCCAATTAAGTTATGCTATGCCATGACAATTAACAAAAGCCAAGGACAATCTTTAAACAAAATAGGTGTTTATCTTCCTCAGCCAATATTTGGTCATGGTCAACTTTATGTTGCTTTTTCTAGAGCCACCTCTCCGGATGCCTTAAAGGTGTTGATCGTGCCACAAGAAAATGACTCTCCAAACATAACAAAAAATATTGTTTTCTCAGATTTCCTACGTCAAATACTACGTACAAAGGTATGTTAAAATCAAATAATATAGTGTGTATATATACTCTATAACATAATTATCATTTTCTTCAAATATTACTAATCATATCATTACATTACATTACAGGAAACTAATAATGAAGATTCATTAATTCAAACCACACCATAGCACACAAAATACATCAAATGCCTAAAAACATGGCTAAAGTTTGGGGAAAAAGGTGCTCTCTTTTGGTAAATAATCATATAAGCTTTATAAATTTATTAACAATATTACTTACCTATGATATTTACACTTTAATTTTTTTCTTACTTTGCAGATGATACCAAACGAGAGCCGCTGCACACACTACTTCCCATCTTGATTCCCTGATTACACAACAATGTTACTGTGCTGCTACATGTTACTGCAAGACCATAAATAAGTGTTGTACAATATACTACATTATTTTTCAGTAAGAAAAACATATTCCAGTGCATGAATTAGTTACTTAAAACACTTTCTACTTTGATATCAACAATTATTATTTTACTAATGCCAATAGTGTATAACAAAACTAATCAACATCCCGCCGCAACGCGCGGGTATGCGTTAACTCGTTAATAACAAAGTCATGATTGCGTTAAGGGAAAAATATAATTGTAAATGTGGCTCGTGGGGCTACCATTGACGTGGTGGAACTAGTCAAGTGTTTGATCGAAGGAGAAATATTGGTGTTGGATTGGATGTTTATAAAACATACCAAACACTACTAAAGAGTTGTTTTGATTGATCAATGTTGTTGTTTACCACATAGTAGCACGTTTACAAAGGAGCTTTTCAACATTTTCTCAAGTTGTAGTCGATAACTTAGATGTTATATTTCACAAACAAACCCTTGATCACTCCTCTTACAAATGATTTTTAGTGAAACAAACACAAATTGTATTCTTTTCCTTTTCATTATATTATACTAAATGATTTTGTGTTTTGCCTCCTATGCACCAGGATTGTTAATCGTTGGTCATTTGGTAAGTTCATCGACAATGTAAGGCGCCTAGTTCGTATTCTTGATTTTCGCAGGTGTCAAATTAATAAGAAACTCTAATGTCTTGAGTTGTTTTTCCCTCATCGAAAGGGTATTGTGGCTAAGTGTACATATATGTGAAATTGTAAGCTGTCTAGATCTTTACTACCCTAATATGAAAGCAAGAATCTAGAGTGATAATGGTTTATTGCATATTTTTGAAATAGAGTTTCTGTGTTTTGTTTTGAACTTTAAATTAAACAAGAAATGCCTAAAGGTTTTGGTTTTCTATTTTTATTAAGTTCCAAGGGTAAATGTTTTTTTTTTTTTTTTGCATGTTTAGCGTGGCACAACTCGCGCGAGGAAAACTCAAATACAATTAGAGAAACAATATCAATCAAATTTCGAGCGAAAATATGATACATGAGTGCCGGTCATGTATGACATGCATCTAAGCCTGAATTTTAAGGATTAAAGTTGTAGAGGTATAACACACACGAAAAATGTTACTTTATTATTTTTTTTCCATACAATTAAAAATAGTAAATACGTGAATTTCTTTTCAATCACACCTCTTTTTGTTTTCTTTAGATTTCACATAAAGTAAACAAATCCTCACATAGTAGACACGTAAAGTGGTGGTGCGTTGGGTCCAATTGGTAAAATAATGAATTTATTGTGTTAATGTGGTGTTGCTTCTTGAGATCAAGGGTCCTACATCCTAAAGACGAATTTAATGTAAATTAAGATAGTAAAAAATTCTGACACATAAAGTCGTAAGGTTGCTTTGGAATTAAAGCTATTGATGCCTTTAACAAATTTCAACAACATTTGCATGCAAAATAATCATGCATTTTAAGGCTTGAAGTTTTAGGACAAGTCTACTTTAATATTTAATTTGGCTAAATATTTGGGACAATGTTAGTTCCGTATTTCATTTTGTTTATTACAGTAGTTGTTGTAACACTCCACCCGTAATCTGGGTGATTATGCAGAATTGATACAACTTACAGCGGTAACAAAACATAATTTCAATAAGTTTACAGTAGTATGAGTATAAAACATAATTTATTTATAAACTCTTAACAACTAAAAATTTCTTAATCTTCTAGGCTCCACTAATATCAAGTAAGTCTTACAATTGTCCTCACGATTCACATGAGATAAGTATACTCAAAATAATATTAGTTAAATGTTGGTAAGCTCATGTTATGCAATTGGCCAAATAATCCCATTAACAGTTATACATATACAATATGAGATATGACTACCGTACTTGCTATTACATAACCACTGTACAATTGACACACTAATCCCCCAGTAGTGTCACCACACCCATCATATAGGCATAGATTCCATTACTGAGTGCATGGTTGTGCATACTGGACATCCCGACCCTATTTCAACTTTTTGTGACATATTCATTAAGCAAACAAGGATCCTTTATACCCCCACCGATATAAGAAGAATGCATTAGTCGTATACATCTAGAGCCGGAGGTCTCTGTGGAAGCAGTCTCTCTATCTCTAGGTATGGGGGTAAGGCATGCCTACATCCCACCCTCCCCATACCCTACCAATAGTTTTACTATTTGGGGGAATTACTGGGCACAGTTGTTGTTGTTGCATTAGTCGTATACATTTTTTTTTATCGGCAAGTTTCACTTCATTTCACCAAAAAATATGTACAATGTTTTCGACTAATAAGACACTAGACGAAAACCACAAAACACCAAACAAAAAAACACCGTAACGCCTAATTACATGATTTCTAAAAACCCAAGAAGAGTATCAAGTAACCGGTACATCAATTTTTTTCCATTTTTCCCATGTCCAACCGGCCGGTCTTAGTTTATGATTCACCCAGCTGAAAGATGTCGCTTGTAGCTCCCCAAATAATCCGTCCAAATTCGCTCTTTTGCCTTCAAAAACAGCAGCGGTTCGTGCCTTCCAAATGGACCATACAGCAGCAAAAATTATGATTCGAACCCATTTGCTTTTGTTTGCTGGAATATCGCCATTTTTATGCAGTTTCAGCAGCTCACGAACATTAAAAGCATACAGAGGAGGTATTTTACACCAAAGACTGACCTTGTGCCAGAGCCAAGAGGCTACGTAACAGGCGGTAAAGAGGTGATCAACGTCTTCTTCTTGTTCTCCACATAACTTGCATTCAGATGAACCCTGTATAATTTTCCTCTTCAGCAGCCCCATTTTAGTTGGTAATCTGTCTTGCTCAGCTCTCCATGTAAGAACGGACACCTTCTTCGGTACTCCTTTCACCCATTGGAACGGATAGAAAGGAGCAACATGATTTTGTAATGCTTTTCTGCACGCAGCGACCGAAAAAATGTCATCCGAAGTCCCAACCCAAGCCCAAGAATCCCGATGAGATGACAATATTGTACCAACAATTAGTCGTATACATACTTCACGTCTTATACATGGTAGATAAAGTTATAAATGCCTTTTGTTGTTTTGGTCAACGCTTGAGGTCTGATGTTCAACGACACTTTTATTCTGGTTTAACATACATGTACCTTCATAGGAGCTGCGTCCTAAACGCAGGCGATCCGGGGTTCACAACGTTGACTGTGCATCATCGTTAACTTCTTTATCACAGCCGACATGCCCCATGTGTTGGATCACATAAACCATTATGCTTCAGGTTTTGGCAATTGTGATCATCTAGGTAATCATACCTTCACTTATTATATCTCGATTATTTGTGGTTGTGAATTTTAGATATAGAGGTTTGTAATTTATGTCTCTTTATATCTCTGTTTAAATTTTTGGTTTGCTATTTCAACATGATTTTTACTAATGAAATTTATGTCTGTAATGGAATTTTGTTTGCCTTTTTAGGAAGCCAAAGTTAGAAGAGGCAAGGATCACGACTCGAGAGTTCTAGATGTCCATGTGACTTCATAGTAAACGCTTGACTCATGTTTGACTCATGTTTACTGTAGAAATTACAAACTTAAAGATTGAAGCATATGTCCATCCCCGTAATTATAGGTGAATTCGGCTCACACATATGTGGTTGTATGTTGTGTCGGACAACCACGGTTTGAAGGCTGTATTAGAGTATCTATTTTGGCGCGGACGCACAAATGGGTGTGCCCGCACTTTAACCTCCTCATGACTTTTTTTAATACATGTCTATATTTTTACATATTGCTTGTTATTTGGCTCGAATCTTTTTAGGGACAAAGAAGCTTTCAAGTAAAGATCTGTCCATAACATCCTAAATTGCAGGTGACAGGCAAACAGCGTAAAAGGTAGACGACAACCAGCAAACATGCTTTGGAAGAAATGATGGCAGCAAGCAAAAATACCTAACAAAAATACTGAACTGTCTAGTTTTGATAAATGTAATTGTTAATTGTTGGTATGCACTGCTCTGTAGTAATTGCCAAGTTTTGATAACAATCAACTTTATATACTTCATGCAGTTTTGCTATGTCATCAACCAGAATACAAAACTCTCTTCACATCGTGCAAAGCGCGCCCGTTGATGCACCTTGTTGTATTAATAGACAAAAAAAACATAGAATACCAGAGATGCTTGAATATGTTTGCAAGAGACTAATAGATATTTAAAGAAACTTAAAAGTTAAACTATTAATAGTCTTGACAGTTTTTAGCTCAACAGTGTTTTGCCACTTTATGTCGATCAACACATATCATCTCTATCATTCATTCATGTGAAGTAAGCCACCAAAGAAAATTCAGTAATTTTTATATCTAATAATAATACTCCACATATCCTGATTTGTGAAGGATTAATCTTAACTATTCTTAGTTAAGATGGTATGTGCATGTGAAGAGGAGGCGAATGACGACCCCAGTTAGAGTAGTGGAAACTCTCACTGTAGAGGGAAAGAGTTGTAGAGGAAGACCCAAATTGACTTGGGATGAGCGGATTAGGCAGGATTTAATAGAGATTCACCTCTCTGAAAACATAATCGAGGATAGGGGTTCGTGGAGGCACAAGATTAAAGTTAAGGATTATTAGGGAAGGTTTGGTTGTATCATAGCGTGGTTATAGGAGCCTCGACTTTTTCTTAAGTTGGTCGGAGGTCAGTTAGGGTGACTTGTATTTGGGTGTTTTATTTGGTTGTTGTTTTTGATAACATATATACCTTTATTTTACTACGTGACTCTTTCAATTTTTCTCTATATTTAGCTTCTCTTTTTTTAGTGTTGTTTGCTTTTCGATTATGTGTTGTCGAGTCGGGGGTCTCTCTGAAAGCAGACTCTTTATCTGCAAGGATAGGGGTAAGGTTTGCCTACATCTCACCCTCCCCAGACCCTACTATTAGCTTTGCTAATTGTGGGATTTACTGGGTATGATTGATTAATTGATATTCTTAGTCATTTTATGATGGGTCTTACAGATTATTATTGAACCCAAGCAAAACCATACATAAAAGTTTACAGGGATACATTCTTCTATTGCTTGATTGTTTCCAGGTTAACCCCGGTTCGGTTTCTTTCAATTTCTTTGATTGATTGTGGCTACATGTTAAAAACTTTATGCAAAACTTTTCTAAGTTAAAAAACGGAAATAAACTTTCTATGAAAAATCCTTCTTTGTGCCACGCGAAGAAGGTTCTTTACTGGCCTCACGATGCACGAAGAACTTAGCCAAAATTTATGGATTTTCACCACTTCTTGCCACGCGAAGAGGCGTCCTAAAATCCAACTAGCGATGCGCGAGCAAGCTGTTTTCACAAAAAGTTTAGTAGGACATTGCCCCTTCAACCCACAACCAATCTCTGGCCACGGTCCACCACACACCACTCCACGGTCTCGGGTCTCCACCAACTTATTGAAAATACGGCAAAAAAAAATTTTTAAATGTTATCCTAAAATGTTTGTCTAGAATATTCTCCACTGGGACTTTGGATAGACATGAAACTAGTGAAATTTGAGCTAATAGTTGAGAGCTTGGTAGTCCGGTTTTGCTTACATATGGCAAAAGGGTTTCAACACACACATGATCAGGATATAAAGTTGATCGACACTACAACTCGAAATACATTCTTGCACGAGAACAAGACTCGACGATGGTGGAAAATTAGCCTAAAATTGTGATAGATATGACCAATATCTAGTTACAAGATCAACTAAATCTTCTTAATTTTGGTAATGATATTATTGGAGTGTATTGTTTCTACTGGTTGTATTCCCATTTGGTGTTACATGTATCTCCTGTCAACAACGGTTATTACCGGCTATTGACACTGAGGTTAGTTAGGGCGGTTGAGAGCCTGTGAGTCTCTATATATATGTGTGTTTTTTGTATTGCTAAAATCATTCATAATAAAATTCGTTACATGTTGAGCTCTATACATTCTATAGATATTTCTTATTCGACAATCTTCTTTTTTTCCATCTTGCATTAATACTTCTCATGACCTCTGTAAATTCAACTATAATCAACTCATTGCTTCCATCTTGAAATCAAAATATCAACATGTACGTCATAAAAATAATAGAAAACCTCATGGAAGAAAGTGCAATGTAAGTTCTTATTCTCTTATATGCGGGCTTAGTAACCATCTTGAAATTAAGATTGTAATACAAGTTTTCTTCTCAAGTTCTGTGTTTCAACTGGTGTTTTATAAGTTCTTGATCTATTTTGTTTCCATGTTGATTTCGTTTATGTTTTGTAAGCAATAAATTTTACAACTGATTATCTTCTTTTTCTTTTGACACTCAAAAAGTTTTTAAATATTACAAAACCAACATGGGAAAAAAAGAACGGAAATAAACTCATGTATGTTGATCAGGAGACTAAAGAAAGGGCATTATAAGTTCCTACTAGTATCTACGAAAGCGACTGAGGAAAATCCTTTTTTGGATTGAGTTCTATAAGCGTAGCGACTTCTGCTATAGTGACGAGTCTCTTAAACCGCTACGTGTACCACCCACATAGTGTTGATAACGGGACTATATACCTGGATTGATAACCTCAGGCCTAATGACTACAACATCAAAATAAAGAATTCGTATAGCACATATGGGGGAAACAAGGGCATCGTTTGGGTCAATTGTTAATGTATTGCCCATTATAAAGTATAACTCATTAATATCTTAGCTATGTTTGCTATTTCAAGTTCTAAAAATACTCCGCCAATGTATATCTATACCTTAGACAGCACTCCATCAGAGTATTAATACAAATGAATGAATGAATCCACCTTTGATCAGGGACGAAGGTATTTAGTAGCGGAAGATTTAGACATGGAATTTTATCGAAAACACAAGTGTTTGTAGTATTTAATCACAAGCATGCCCAGTGTTGTAAAAATCGGGCTAGGCGGTCGCCTAGGCGCCAGGCGGACCAAAATAGTGTAATTTCGAGCTAGGCAGGATGGGGATTAGGCGAACTTAGGCGGTAGACTTTTTTTTATGATTTCAAGCCCATTAAATCATTTACCAACCCTAATTCCATCAAATTAGCCTCATGGTTAAAAAAACACATGAATTTCTAACTATTTGTGTGAATTGTTCGAAATTCGAAGTATTATGTGAATTTCTAAGTATTATTTCATAAAAATTTGTGTATATATATAATACATATAAAAATTCCAAAATGATTAATCCGCTTAATCCCGCTTAGTCCCTAGGCTAAACTCCACAACCTAAAGAGCGCCTTATACAACCTTGAGCATTCCAGTAAAATGCTTTTGTATTACTAAAAAGCTTTAAAAATGTTAATCGTTTACAAGTATATGGGATATTTACAAATAATGCTAATCATCCCTATTTATAGTGTTAGGTAATGTTTTAGGCAATTCTAAATCTAGTAGCTTCTATACAAAAGTTTATAAGGTATAATCTAGAGAAATTCAAGTAAATATCTAGCATTTTTTTGGTTGTTCTGGAGTCTTCCAGGCAGCCCATGAATCTTCTAAATTTAACCAGAGAATTCTAGTACTCAATAATTATTAGGGCCGGCTCAAGCCCAAGCCAAATGAGGCTAGGGCTTTGAGCCCCCAAATCTATAGGGCCACAATTTTTGTTTCTGAACATTGAACTGGGCTGTGTAAGGATGGGCAAAGATACAGATTTCAGGAACTGAGCTGTGCAAGAAACATTGAACCTATATACTGCCACCAAATTTTTCATGTTGCCGTTGTGGGAATACGAGTGCAAGTGTGCAACAACTAACACGTTTTTTTCCCTGAAAAGGCCTTGGATTTAAACTTTGCTATAGGTCACCAAAATAGTTGAGCCGACCCTGACAATTATGATCCAAATTTTTGCAAGAGGTGGCATCCACCCCACCTAAATTCATAAAATTTAAAAATAGAACTTATAATTCAAGGTCTAATAATCTTTGTAATATGTTTATATTTATATTAATATACTTAACCTTTTAAAAGGGTATTGTTCATATAAACCGAACATTCTAAACGATTTCATTACATAAACCGAATATTCTAAACGATTTCCATACATAAACCGAACATTCTTAACGATTTCTATTTTCTTTCAAAGTTTTTATTAAGACATTTCTTTTGTAATACTTTAAAAAGTAATTATTTTCAAGAATAAAACTAATAATTCCTAAATCAATGTATAAGATATATTAAAACATGATTTTTTTGGATTATTCGGTTTGGTTCGTTTTTTTTATAAAATGTAAAACTGAAACCGAACCGCAAATTTCAGTTTGGTTTTTTTCGTGTCGGTTTCCGGTTTTTTGTGCGGTTCGGTTATTTTTGGTTTGGCTAATATCGGTTTTTTCGGTTTTCTACTCACCCCTACGCAAAAGTACTCCCAACTTGCTTCCAACTCCGATTCTCTTAGATAGCGTTTGATATGTTGGAATGAAATGCGGAATGGAATGGACCATTACGAGGTTATGTGTTAACTAACGATAGTCATCACATGATTAATAACAAAGTCATGATTGCGTTAAGGGAAAAAGATAATTGTAAATGTGGCTCGTGGTGCTACCATTGACGAGATGGAACTAGTCAAGTGTTTAATCGAATGAAAATTGGTGTTGTTGGATTGGATGTTTATAAAACATACCAAACACCACTAAAGAGTTGTTTTGATACCACTCACCTACTGGTGGTGTGATATGGAAGCTTAATAATAGGTTACTTGGGGCCTAATGGTCACAAGTTCGAGCCTTGAAGTATAATAGGTTTTACCGATTATTCACTGTCGTGCCTTTGGGCGGGTGGATGGTCGGGTTTTCCTTGGATTGGTGGACCTGGAGGACCGGGTGCCCTGTGGGTATCCTGAATTCGTCATAAAAGGATTCTCACGGAAGCCTGTGACGACTTTGTTGGCCTATAAAAAAAAGAGTTGTTTTGATTCAATAGTTTCTCAAGTTGTATTCGATAACTTAGATGTTATATTTCACAAACAAACCCTTGAATTTGATCACTCCTCTTACAAATGATTTTTAGTGAAACAAACACAAATTGTATTTCTTTTCCTTCTCATTATATTATACTAAATGATTTTGTGTTTTGCCTCCTATGCATCAGGATTGTTAATAGTTGGTCATTCGGTAAGTTATTCGATATTGTAAGGCGCCTAGTTCGTGAGTTGTTTTTCCCTCATCGAAAGGGTATTGCGGCTAAGTGTACATATATGTGAAATGGTAAGCTGTCTAGATCTTTACTGCCCTTGTATGAAAGCAAAAATCTAGAGTGATAATGGTTTATTGCTTATTTTTTAAATAGAGTTTCCATCTATTTTTATTAAGTTCCAAGACTAAATGTTTTTTTCATGTTTAGCGCGGCGCAACCCGCGCCAGGAAAACTCCAATACAATTAGAGAAACAATAAAGCGCGTGTTAAATTTAGTTTTTAAGCAAAGTTATACATGCTTCATTTACTAGCAATATCAATTCATTTCAGCTATAATGTTTCGTTCTTATTCGCATGTATGCTGTTTATTTTGTTATTTAAAAGCTCTTTGTAATATGCACTCATACTCATGGCTACAAACTATTAGGGTTCTTTTGTATTTATTCAGTTCAACTTTGAATGTTGGTTTTTACTTTGACAATCGACGTCCTACAAATGAAACAAAGAATATGTTGTTCGTATTTGTATCAATTTATAGTTTTCCCATCACGTTAGAACAAAACAATAATCCTCGCGTTGCATATCACGTCTAACTGAAATGATCTCTAACAAATCGCATCAATACTAATCGAATCTGGGGTTCTCCACTGCAACGCAGTGGTTAATCCTTGGGGGACATGAGGGATGACCCAGCCATTGGCTTGGGTTCGAGTCCTGATCCCACCCGGTTTTACCGATTATTTTACTGTCGTGTCTACGGGCGGGTGAATGGTCGGGTTTTCCCTAGGAACAGGTGGCAGTTGGCCCGGGCACTCTCGAGTGCCTGAATTGGCCGTAATGGGTGCCCGAGAGTGTTCGGGATTTGATTCGTTTACCGTTAAAAAAAAAAAATACTAATCGAATCCCACGCGTGGGAGATTATAATAGTTATTATTATCGTTATATAACATACAAACTTATTAGAAAACCAACAAGTGGTCATAAAGTTGAGATTTTGTCAACAAAAGTCCAAATGAAACTCTTGATATCATCATACAAGACTTGTGCTTTTGTTTGGTCGAAAATCTCTACACCATGGTACCCTTCATCATCAAATTTCTTTATCACGTGCACACCATGTGCCTCTAACATCTTAGCAAACTCTTTTTGTCTATCCACCATAGGATCACCACCGTAACCCCTAATCAAACATTTTGGTAACCGTTTTATCTTTCCACTACGAGATCCATTCAGATCTCGTAGTGGGTTACAGTACTCGTGGTCTCTGTCACAACCTTCAGGCAGTGACAGAGACCACATTAAATCATTAGCCACCAAAGGAATAATACGATCATTAACAAGTCGTACCTCAGATTCAGTACGCTCTACCCCACTAAAAAACGGTTGGTTCATTACGAGCCCTACGATCTTGATCGGGTTAAGATCAAGATCAAGGGCTCGTAAACCCGTAAAGTAGGTTATATTTCCTCCTGAACTACTTCCCATCAAGTACACTTTTGTAAAGTCAGCAAGCTCAGTCAACCACTCATCACAACCGTTGATTCCTAGAGCCTGATCACGCACCCATAACACCGCCTCCATAGCGTCCTCATAGGCCGCTGGGAGGCGGTGTTCAGGTGCGAGACGATACTCGACAGAGATCACAATTGCTGGAGACTGAGCGGATACGACTGCACATGAATTATGGAATGGGAGAGACGTGGCACTGAAGACAATAAAGCCGCCGCCATGGAAGTAGATGATGATGGGCAGTTTTATTCCGGTGGGTGGTGAGACTGGGCGGAAGAGGCGGAGAAAGGTGGCATTGGTGGAGTTGAGTTGGATGTCTTTGGAGAGACTGAGTTGGGACTCGGTGGTGAGTTCGGGTGACGCGGGTGAGGAAGGAAGCGGGCGGTGTCGGGTCAAGGATCCGTCTGGGTTTCGGGTGATTTTGAGGAAGTCGTAAGGATCCAAATCGGGTTTTGGATCGGCCATGATTGTTTTTACAACACAGAGAGATTGATATGCAAGTTGTATGTATATAGAGGGAATGAGGGACACATGATTTGTGGTTTTAATGAAATGATGATAAGAGTAGTTGTAACTAATTCATTTAATGCTTAATGAAAATTATATAATATAGAAAATTTATATATAACTAGAGATAGCCCAAGTAGTTGGTGGATTTTTCAACCTAAGCTAAAGAAACACCTTAACTAACTTGTAGAAGACGACCGTTGCTAGTATTCTTCTACTCCTTGTTTACATTTCTTGTAGCGTAGTTCAGGCTTGAACACAACTTATAAAATTTGGTTTTAAGGGTAAATTTCAAGTGGAATTGGATTTTAATAACTTAAATTATTTGAAATTGGCTGTTGGCATCGCAAAAGTGCATGTTTGGGGTGACAAACGCTTCTCTGTATCAGTATCGTTTTTGTCTTGGTTGATAGGTTCATTGTAACATATTTGCTAGTGTTATAAAGTAAGTATGATAGTCTTTTGTGTTTAACCCTAGCAAACATAGTTGGTAAACGATGTTAGCTATAGGGCGAAGATAGCAGTAGACGAAGATGCCATTGGGCATCTTCGCTAGACTGTGTGGGCTGTCATCTTCGCCTGATACAGAATCGGCCCATGCAAGTATAAATAGCTTGCATGGGGTGTAGGCTAGGGTTGGTTGGTCATATGCTTGTAATTGATATTATTCCCACCGAAAGTTATCAATAGACAAGTTGGTTTTATAGTATTTTCATGTAATTGATATTATTCCCACCGAAAGTTATCAAGGGATTCCGCACCTTGATAGATCTGATCTTACTTGTTATCGATCCATTCCAATGGCCTACAAAGTGGCCAAATGAGAGTTGAAGAGAAAGTTAACTAAAGGTTGTTTTTATTAATCGTGAATATAAAGCTCATTTAGATTCATGGACGGCCTCGTTTGTGTGACTCGTTAAAAAGATGATTGCTCGGGGAAAGTTTGTACGTGTTCCTAACGTGTAATATGACTAGGTAAACTTGTAGGGGTGTTTGAGTTAATGTACTTGTGAGGATAGAGAATGGTTACGGTTATTGTCAAAGACTGTCCGTGTGAGATGAAGCGTATTTATATGATAGGTGGAGAAGAGAAAAAAAGTGTGGAGTGAGTGGGAACCGTGGGAAAGGTGAAGTTCGTGAGACAAGCACCGAACACTAAACAAGCTGGTTGGAATGAAGGTGTATATGTTAACTTCTTGATCGAAGATGATCTTAGCTCATGGTTATATAGATGTCAAGTGTGCAACACAACATGAAGCGGGTAATAATAATAGAAATTTGTTTAACCTACATTGCATGTCCACTTATGGGATTTTTTTATTGAATCAAGTCATTTTTGGAGACAATGCTCAAAGGGCTACAAAAGGGTACGAAGTCAAATGGACCTATTGCATATGTTTACATATCTGCCCTTTTTAACATAAACAATCCCTGAATGCAATAGGTCCATTTGGCTTCGTATAGTATCGTCGGTGTACCTCTCTCTCTCTCTCTCTCTCTCTCTCTCTCTCCCTCTCTCTCTCTCTCATATGCAAGTTCCCATGTGGGACGTTCGTATGCAATCCACGGATAGACCACGCCAAGGCATGCACCTTCGACATACGCGTAGGTGTATCTTGATGCCCGCCGTTATGTTGTTCGCACGTTTACTCCTTTTAGGCTTTTATTTGGTATGAGCCTTTCGTATTTCCTTATA
The DNA here is from genome assembly GCA_028751855.1 of Ambrosia trifida. Lineage (NCBI taxonomy): Eukaryota > Viridiplantae > Streptophyta > Magnoliopsida > Asterales > Asteraceae > Ambrosia > Ambrosia trifida. The sequence goes on along the minus strand of CM054125.1, from coordinate 4,012,725 downwards.
AATTTAGGCACATATCCTTTCACCTGTGTTTCAAATTCAATTTAAGTAAAAGGGTAGAACTTAAAATGGAGAAAGTTAAACTGGTTGACTTTTAAACATCAATCAAATTGCGAGCGAAGATATGATATATGAGTGTCGGTCATGCATGACATGTCGGAAAAAGTTGTAGAGGTATAACACAAGCAAAAAAATGTTACTTTATTACTTTTTTTTATACAATTAAAAATAGTAAATAAGTGAATTTCTTTTCAATCACATTGTTTTCTTTCAATGTCACATAAAGTAAACAAATCCTCACACAATAGGCACGTAAAGTGGTGGAGGGTTAAGCCCAACTGGTAAAATAATGGAGTTAATGGGTTAGTGTGGTGTTACATCTATTAGATATCAAGGGTCCTAACCTAATTTAAACTAAAATCTAGGGGTGTTCTTCGGGTTATTTTTTCGGGTTTCGGGTTTTTCGGGTCGGGTTTTTCGGGATTTTTGTTGACAAAAATTGACCCGATAACCGAACCATTTAAAGTTCGGGTTGATCGGGTTGAGGTTATTCGGGTTAGTTCGGGTCGGGTTGTTCGGTTTTCGGGTTTATATGTAATATGAAAAATGTTTTTTTTTCTTGCAAAAATATCATGAAAATTCACGTGATACTAAGAAAAATATTATCAAAACTTAAGCATTATTTAACGACATGATATAATAGTGTTTAAAATTCCTAAAACTTGATGTTTAAGATGCCAAATAATCTAAACTTAAACACATCTATAAAAACAAGACATTACATGTTCGGGTTTTTATTCGGGTTTGGATTTCGGGTTCTTCGGGTCGGGTTGTTCGGGTTTTTTGTTAGGGAAAATTGACCCGATAACCGATCCATTTAAAGTTCGGGTTGGTCGGGTTTTTGTTATTCGGGTTCGGGTTTTTCGGGTATTGTCTTATTCGGGTTTGGGTGACCTCGAATTCGGGTCGGGTTTCGGGTTTCAGATAAAAAAGAACACCCCTACTAAAATCTGACACCTAAAGTCGTAAGGTTGCTTTGGAATTAAGGCTATTGATGCCTTTAACATATTTCAACAACATTTTCATGCAAAATAATAATGCATTTAAGGCTTGAAGTTTTAGGTCAAGTCTACTTTAATATTCAATTTGGCTAAATATTTGGGACAATTCTACTTCCGTATTTCATTTTGTTAATTAGTTGTTGTAATACCCTATTGACCTATCCGTAATTTCGGTGATCATGTAGAATTGATACAATTTACAGTGGTAGCAAAATATTATTTATTTACAAACTCTTAGTAACTAAAATCTTTTTTATCTTCTAGGCTTCACCAAATAAGCCCTACAGTTATCTTCACGATTTATCTGAGATAAGTATATTCAAAATGATGTCAGTTAAATGTTGGTGAGCTCATGTTCTACAATTGGCCAAATAATCACATTACCAGTTATACATACATAATATGGGTTATGACTACCATATTGGCTATAAAATAACCATTGTACCAAGTAGTATCACCACACCGCATATTGGATACCCCGACTTTATTTCAACTTTTTGTAACGTATTTATTAAGCAAACAAGGATCCTTTATACCCCACATATATTCGCATATTGTAACATTCTCATCATTACCAGTGTAGATATGATGAGTATACTATCACAGTTTTATAAATAGGCATGATAACTCACGTGGTGTTCCGCTGTAATAATGAGCGACGTTGACAATTGTTTTAGAAACTCATCATCATCATACTCAGATAATCCCGCTAATAGTAAGCTACGGTAGGGCCTAAGGAGCGTAAGATGTAGACAACCTTACCTCTACCACGTGGGAATAGAGATGTTGCTTCTAGTGAGACCCCTAACTCGATAGTGGTTTTGCATCAAGCCTTGGACATAACACTTAGCAATTCGGACAAGCCCAATTAGTGTATGTACCCCGTGTCTTTTATAAAGCAAGCTTAAATCGAATGCATCATATTCTTCAAACGAAGGTGTCGACGGTTATGGCACGATCACTAATAAAACCTTCTCATCATCGGCCCACCACTGGCACTGCCGACTCAATTTTAGCTAGTGAGCTAAATGGGCCAACTTTATCTTAGCCGATAGACCAAAGGAGTTAATTCAATTGTAACCAACACAAAAATAAAAAAATAAAAAAATGGAAGAGTTTTATCCACCGACTAAGATATAGTTGGGTCCTTTGGCTTTACTCCTTTAACCCCCATTTATACTTTTTATTATTTTTAGTGTCAGCCAAAATTAATCCTCCTTAGCTAACTATGCTTACTTGATATTTTCTAATCGGTTGTTTTGTATATGTTTATTTTTAAAATGTTTTCAAACCTACGATTTCAAAAACTGAAAAGCGTAAAGCATAATATTAATAATCCTACGATACGATTTCAAAAACCCAAAATTTCTTTAACACTTTACCCTTTCAAAACCAGATCACACATTCCTTCTCCTTCATCTCATTTCATTCATTTACAGGGTCTTGTTTGTGAATCATCGATTCAATGGGACAACAGTCGTTGATCTACAGTTTTGTCTCCAGAGGCACCGTTATTCTCGCCGAATACACAGACTTCACCGGCAATTTCACCTCCATTGCTTCACAGTGCCTTCAAAAGCTTCCAGCAACCAATAATAAGTTCACTTACAACTGCGACGGCCACACCTTTAACTACCTCGTTGAAGATGGCTTCAGTAAGCATTCCCAAACTTATTATTATTATTATTATTATTATTATTATTATTATTATTATTATTATTATTATTATTATTATTAAATGTAACTTATAAATTCTGTTGTAGATGTAATTTTTAGGGCTTTTAAATGTACCATTATGTGTTGCTTAACTTAAGGTAAACACAAGTAAGCATTCCCAAACTTAGTATTATTATTATTATTATTATTATTATTATTATTATTATTATTATTATTATTATTATTATTATTATTAAATGTAACTTATAAATTCTGTTGTAGATGTAATTTTTAGGGCTTTTAAATGTACCATTATGTGTTGCTTAACTTAAGGTAAACACAAGTAAGCATTCCCAAACTTATTATTATTATTATTATTATTATTATTATTATTATTATTATTATTATTATTATTATTATTATTAAATGTAACTTATAAATTCTGTTGTAGATGTAATTTTTAGGGCTTTTAAATGTACCATTATGTGTTGCTTAACTTAAGGTAAACACAAGTAAGCATTCCCAAACTTATTATTATTATTATTATTATTATTATTATTATTATTATTATTATTATTATTATTATTAAATGTAACTTATAAATTGTGTTGTAGATGTAATTTTTAGGGCTTTTAAATGTACCATTATGTGTTGCTTAACTTAAGGTAAACACAAAATTTAAAATTATGTGCGTATCTTGAAATGCAAGATGTATGTAAATTTATAGTGATCTTTGACGGTGTTCGTTTCGTGGAATGTTATGGAATTGGAATTCGCACGGGAACTGGAATTTGATTTGGAATGTAGGTGTGTTTGTCATAGTTATCAAAGGCGTGAGGCGCGCTCAAGGCGCTTAGGTGGCGCATGTTGCCTAGGCGAGAAGCGCAAAAAAAGCACGGGCCCGAGAAAAAAAAGCGTAAATATAAAAAATAAAAGAATCACCAAATCATTACAAATAACAATCATCTCATAAAATAATATAAATATAAACCGACTGATTTAGCCATACCTGCTAAAAGGATTAACACGCCTTTGATAACTATGTAGTAGACAAAATCAGTTGATTGTAAATCAATGAGCTGAGGTGTTTTATATATTGAAGAATAATTTAATATCTATAAGTGTTTTAAAAATCAAGTATATTTAAAAAAAAGATTTGATTGAGATTTATATATATCTCTATAAATTGATAAGTATTGGTCGATTATATTAGTCAGGGGATCAGGTTTTAAAAAATCAGACCGTGGCTTTTTTTTATCCAGGAGGGAAAAGCGGGATCTAGTGGCTTCTAGGAAATTGGTCGCCTAGGCGGTCAAGGCGATGGCTTTTGATAACTATGGTGTTCGTTTCACATAATGGAATGGAGTCCGGATGAAATTTAAGTATGGTTTTTGTTCAGTTCCAATTCCTTCTTTTGTTGAAAGGAGCAATATACGAAATGAGATATACATTCCAATTTCATTACATTCGATTATGTGAAACGAATGCTACCTTAGAGTATTCACTTCCCATCCACCATTTCTCTACCATACCACACCTCTATATTTTGAAAAATCACTACAACACTTTTTCATATACGAAAAGCTACTATTCATTTTTCTTCATCAACTTATTGTGAGTGTATACAACACTTTTTCATATACGAATGCTAGTGTATGTAGGTAAGATAAAGATAAAAATGGTGGATGGGATGTGAGAGGTTTTTTACAATGAGAAATATACTTTGAAAAGCTTGAGTTTTAGTTAAATTATAGGGTAGAAAATGGCAGAGGGGATGTAGATGCTCAAACATAATATTTTGTATTGCTCAAACATAATATTTTGTATTGCATGGCAGAGGGGATGTAGATGCTCAAACATAATATTTTGTATGGGGAACTGAGGATATTTTATCTTATGCTCTTTGTGTTGTTGTAAAGGAGACAAATGTTAAGAAAATATTAACAGAATGAACAAACAATAATTTTTATAAGTTTTGAGACATTTTATTTTTATTCGCTTTGTTTTAAATCATGAAGCATACTGTGTTGTGGCTGCTGAATCGGCTGGCAGACAAGTCCCAATGGCTTTTCTTGAGCGGATAAAGGACGACTTCAACAAAAAATACGGTGGTGGGAAAGCCGATACGGCTGTTGCGAATAGTCTGAACAAAGAATTTGGGTAACCTGGATTTTCATTTTAACTACATTATTTGTGTAATCTTTCTAGTTTAATTACATATTCACGGTTAAGCTTGTTGTTACCAGACCCAAGCTGAAGGAGCAGATGCAGTATTGCGTGGATCATCCTGAAGAAATCAGCAAGCTTTCGAAGGTCAAGGCCCAGGTTTCAGAAGTCAAAGGTGTGATGATGGAAAACATTGAAAAGGTAATCCTTTTTTCATGTGTTGGTTAAATTATCACGTATATACTTCTTCAATGTTGGTTTTATGTTAATGTATTAATTGTTTTAATATATATAGGTTCTGGACCGTGGCGAGAAAATAGAACTTCTTGTGGATAAAACAGAGAATCTTCGCTCTCAGGTCAGTAAATTTAAGTCCTAATAGGGATAGCAGCTGTAAGTTAAAAAGTTTGACTTCAACTGCTAAGCGTAAAATTTAAGAATTAATTTAAAGGGGTGTATGGGATTGATTATTCAGAATAGATTATGCGTTTTGGAAAAGCAGGGGTGGAGCTGCTTATAGATTATTGCGTTTTGGTAGCCTAAAAAACTGATTATCTACGTTTCAAAACGCAATCCCAAACACTAAAAACTGATTATCTGCGTTTTCAAAACGCAATAATCTAAAAATCAAATTCAAAACTCAATCCCAAACACCCTCTAAGGGGGTGTTTGGGATTGATTATTCAAAACAGATTATGCGTTTTGAAAAAGCAGGGGTGAAGCTGCTTATAGATTATTGCGTTTTGGTAGCCTAAAAAACTGATTATCTGCGTTTTCAAAATGCAATCCAAACACTAAAAACTGATTTTCTGCGTTTTCAAAACGCAATAATCTAATAATCAGATTTAAAACGCAATCCCAAACACCCTCTAAGTCACCATGGCTCAAATAGGCTCTTTTTGACATCTTTCCATCCTAGATTCCTAGCATCTTTCTTGAGCTAAGTTGGGCTTTTATAATAATACGAGAAATATTGGATCCATTTTTAGTTTTCTTTTTGTTGAAAAAAAATTCAAATAGTTTTATGCATATCGACATGTCATGTTAAAGACATAATGTGTACAGGTTAGTGTAATGTGTAGAATTAAGTCTAATTATATTTACTTTGGCAGAGTTTTATGCAGTGTAATATATTAACATTCGTATGTGTACGCCTTTTGTGTTATGAAATAGAATTTTGATACTATGTTTTTAAAGGCTTGTACCACACAATTGATGGTGCGTTTTTTTTTTTTTTTTTTTTTTGAAACAAAGTTAAATAATTCCTCTTTAAACAACTGACAATTTATTTTTCCGGGGGTCGTCGCAAAATAATAATTAAACTATTTGTCCTTTTCATAGGGTCCCAATCCAAAATGACCTTTTGTATCTATTATGAAATGTTGGTATCACTGATATGATATAACTGATTCCTTTGTTCCTTCTATTATTGAATGGTACTTTTGTTATTTTTTGAGTTTTTCCAATATTTTTTAGGATACCTGCACTTCCTAAATAGTAATGTTTTATACTGATAGTTTTAGCTGATGTAGCAACTGTTTAGGATGAATCTCTATTTTATATATTACAGCTCATATGATTCCGAATGTGAGATTCGTCGTTATTCACATTTGTATTGCATCCGTGATTCCGTTCTGTTTTCATCTTTGCTGCCTTTTTATTATATGCCTGTGTTAGAAAGCATGCACCTCTATTAGTGGTTGCTTAGTAGGCTGGACAAGTTGGGTAATGGGTCAAAGATTTAAGAGGTTGTGTCTTTTACATGTTATATATGATGGGTTTGTTGTAGGCACAAGATTTTAGGACACAAGGTACACAAATGAGGAGAAAAATGTGGCTGCAAAATATGAAGATAAAACTTATAGTTCTTGGCATTATTATTGCCTTGATTCTCATAATAGTTCTCTCGGTCTGTGGCGGTTTCAATTGTGGCAAATGAAGTATATTCTTCTACTTGTTTATTTGTTTTTCCATGTTGCTACACTGACTTGTATCTATCTAGACCATGAGAATTGTTTCACTGGTCTATAATGTCTAGTACAATTATTTTTATTATCTTTCTCATCATCAATAAGGTATTATATTTGATACATAATATAATTGTGTAGCGAACTAAAATCTTTCTATATTAGTGTATCAACTCTCTAAAGAGTGTAGGTATAAAAATGACTAAGCTCTGATTAAAGTATGCATGTCAAGTTAGATTAGGTCCATTAATTTTACAACTAACCGATTAGCTTGTGCTGACTTTTAGATATACTCGATTGACCCAAATCGAACATACCAGTTACCTGGAAACAGTGGCGAAGCTTGAGCGGAAATTTCGGGGGGTCGGAAGTCACCGGTTACAGGGGGTCGAAACCGTATATACCAAAAAATTCTATACGGATACCATATAATCGGAACTTTGGAGGGAAAATTTCGGGGTGTCGGCCGCCCCTCCCCGCCCCTATAAAGCTACGCCCTTGCCTGGAAACCCTGTTAACATACCAGTACTTTTACGTGTACTCATGGTTGTAAAAATACCGCCTAGCCTCCGATTAATCGCTAGTCAGTGGTTCACCAAGTAGTTTTGAACTAATCACTTAATTAATCAGTAGGCGGTCAACAGTGGGCAAACCGGTCAAAATTGGCCAAAAATCGCGGGCAATCTTATGATTTTGGCTAAATTATAGCCAAAACCTGTAAATTTCGGGTAGATTCCGGCCAAAACTTCTAAATTCCGGTAAATTAATCTTATCTACTTGAAAATATAGGTCGAAGGTGTTAACATATGTCAACTTACAAAACTGTATATAAAAAGTGTGTATGTACACATAAAACTGAAAATTACATATAAAATCACAATCCAATTAATCCCTATTAATCCTGATTAATTGCTAGTCGGTACCCTACCGGCCGACTAGCGCTTAGCGATTCTTACACTGCATGTACTTGATTAACCCAAACCGATTAACCTCAAGGTTGTAGAAGGCGCTAGGCGCTAGGCAGGCGGTGGGGTCTAGCCTAGGGACTAGTCGGGACTAGGCGGAATTAGGCGTTGATATTGTAAATAGTTATTTATAATTTATAATACATATATAATGTTGATATTATATTTTTTATGCATAAATTTATAAGTTTTAAGAGTCAAATGTAAAATATTAAAGATTGAGGGGGTTAAATGTTTAAACACACAAACTTATTTTAAACTTTTTGAGTAAAATTTATAAGGTTTAGAGACAAATGTAAAATAGTGAGAAGAAGAGGGGTTAAATGTTAAAACATTTAAAGTTATTTAAACCCTAAAACATACAACAAAATATTCGCAGCCTCCATCTTTTCTGTATCTTCATCTTCCTCCTCTGGATTCTGACAAAACTTGCAGATCTGACGCCGTCGCCGGAATTTGTTGCCGGAAATCAAGAATCCGGCGCCGCCTAGCACAGCCTAGGTCCGCCTAATCCCAAAAACACCTAATCTCCAGCCTAGGGTTGATATCCGATATTGGGTCCCGACTAGCGCCTAGGTGCCGCCTAGGCGGTCGCCTAGAGCGCCTTTTACAACCTTGATTAACCTGAAACCCGATTAACATGAACTATATTGGTTCAACTTTAGGCCTGTTATTAATAGTTCATAGGTACACATTAACATCTAAATAACATGAGGCTATCTTATTGTCTTGAATTATATTCACTTTAAAAACAACACGAGGATTGGAGGACTTGGAGTCTTTCGTACAAACAATGTGTTATTCAAGCCAATTTTCTTTTTAAATTAAGAAATATGTCCAAACCTGAAATACTTGCCTTTACTAGCCTGATAACTGAACCTGAACCACTTGACCAAACGAATCCAATAACCGAATAACCCGTGGCCCGATTGTGATATGGGTTGGTTATCGGATACAATATTGTGCTAATGAAATTTGAAAAACCCGACCCAAACTAACTCAAAACTGAATAATAAACTTGATCAGCACTCTTTTAAGTTAGATACATTTTGATATAATATAAAATGATCTTAGGGGCTGTTTGGTTAATTAAGTGCTGAATCATTAAGATGGTCTGAATGGTTAAGAGCTTAATGGTTCAGCACTTAGGGGCTGTTTGGTAGCCTCTTAATCAGCCTGTTAACCATTCAGGTCTGAATCATTCAGCATTCAGACTGTTTGTTTCAGCATCTGAATGGAATGATTAAGTGCTGAACCATTAAGCTAATAACAGATGCTGAATGATTCAGCTCTTAACCATTCAGAGCCTCTTAACCATTCAGACCATCTTAATGATTTAGCACTTAATCAACCAAACAGCCCCTTAATCATTCCATTCAGATGCTGAAACAAACAGTCTGAATGCTGAATGATTTAGACCTGAATGGTTAAGAGGCTGATTAAGAGGCTACCAAACAACCCTTAGTTTGCTACACAAGTATAGTTCTAATGCATGTCTTGTTATACAATACCCTCTTATTCAGGGTAAAATGCATCAAAATTCAATATGTGTTGAAATTTGACACATGAAGAGATAAGTTTTAAATCTTGGTCATTTGGAGCCAAAATCATTAATGTCCAAAAAAGCATTTTAGAATTATTATTACGTTGTGAAAATGTTGTTTTGTTTTCTTCATCATCATACGGAATAGGAATATGTGAAGCCTGTTATAAAATGGGTCCATGTGAAGTAAAATTTTGAGGCTATCCATTTGCAAGGTCTCACATCCACTAATGCATCAAGTGGAGAAAGATCACTGGACGGAATGAGCCATCAATTTTGTTGAAAATAAATTAAGGACCACTTATGGTTCATGGTTAGTTTAGGCTAGGCTAGGGTGGAAACATATCGGTCTGGACCTGACCCTAGAGATAACCAAAGCCGTAAAATACAATGTTCATGTATCACAAGGAATGACCAATCTCAGGCAAGCATTACCTAAGGACCTATATTGACTTGTTATAGTTTGTCGTATGTAACTATTTTATCATTTATACCGAATTATTAAGTGAAAAAAAAAATTGTTGTATACTCTAATTTACGTTTATAATAAGAAATGAAAAAAAAAACATTTATAAGAAACACAAATATCATACTTAAAATATATAAAACACACTTACAAAATATATATAAAAAAAAAAAAAAATGAATTACATGAGATCGTGGATACCCCCATGAGCCATATAAAGGTATTCTATGGGCCGTGGAGAGCTCCAAGGCCAATGAAGGTGGGTCTAACCACGGGCCATTATGCCTTCAACAACCCAGGGATATTAAGCTTCCACGAGAAGCTTTGTTTTATTTTAAATAAATTTAAAAAAAAAACATTATATGGGCTATGGAGGTCTCCACAACTCATAGGATGCCCACACATTTCTTTTTCACAACCCCCACCCATCCTACTCACTACCAATCATTATCAATCATTGCAGGGGGGTCCTCATGACCCATGAAGGTCTCCACTGACCCGAAGGGAATGTCTAAATAAAAACCGACCCATATGCAGATAACCAAATCATATAAGAAAACCATTTGTGAAAAAACGATTTTTGACCCATGCAAATTTTGAAGGAAAAAAAAAAAGAGTTTTAACCCATGCACCTTTAATAAATAAAAATATAACGGATAGCAACTAATTATTAATTTACTTTATAACCAACTATAATAATTCCGAAAGCCAATGACCCTGTGGTCTAGTGGTGGAAAGGATTTGGTTTTTTTTGGGAGAGCCAGGTTCAATTCCCACTTGCTGCAGGTGTGGTGGGAGGTTTTTAGGCTTTGCCTGTTTTCTACCCTGGAGTGCCCGGTTCGAATCCCACGTCAGCCAGACTATGCTCATGTATAGCCCTGAGCGAGGTGCCGTTCAAAAAAAATAAATAAATAATTCCGAAAAAGAAATGAGTCGAGTAGCCAATATTGTCGAAACCATCCTAGTCCACATGCACATGGGCCCAAAAAAATCCCCATGAAAGAACATTAACCAATCAGATATCAGAGTCCAAGATCGCCCAAATAACTCAACGAATCAGCATCCTGATAAGACCAATTTATTGGCCCACAAACCCTACTCTCCAAATTTCCTTCTTATCAAAGTGTTAACCCCACCACTCTTACACGCGACCACTCGAGCCTTGCATTCACAAACGTGACTTTTGGGGACCAACAACCAATCACTTATTCTAATAATAATAATAATAATAATAATAATAATAATAATAACCACACTCTTCTCGTATATATATCCAATGCAACAAGCCCTTGCACTACACTTTGCCATTTTAATTACCTAGTATAAGCTAGTCTTTTTTAGTTTTTTTTGTTCTTTCTATTTTTATCTATTTCCTTTAGTTGTTTTATATAACCAAACCCTGATGATTTCCACAAAGAAAACAGCTAATGCCGTTGGCGGCAAGACGGCTAGGGCTTGCGATAGCTGCGTAAGAAAGCGCGCACGATGGTATTGCCCTGCTGACGACGCTTTCCTTTGTCAAAGTTGTGATGCCTCGGTGCACTCAGCCAACCAGTTGGCTGGTCGGCATGAGAGGGTCCTTTTGGAGACCGGGTCCAAGTCCTTTGGTTCAGGCGATGACTCGCCTGAACCAACTTGGCACCAAGGGTTTACCCGTCGTGCACGTACCCCACGACAAAGGAGTAAACATTCTCCCAAGATAGAAGGAAAGAACGAGGCAGCAAATTCCGCGGCTCCTTTAGTTCCTGAGATGGGCGTTTTAGAAGCATCATTGCTTGATGATGAGGAAGAAGAACAAGAACAAGAAGAACTATTGTATCGTGTTCCGGTCTATGATCCTTTCGAGACTGAGTTATGTAATGCTTCTAGTGAAGAAGGTAGGTGCTTGCCTTTTATAGGGGAAGACAAGAAAGAAGATGATGCATGTAATTTGGATGACCTTCAAGGGTTTGATCTTCCAAATGATGATTTGGAGCTCTTGGATTTTGCGGCCGATGTTGAAAGCTTGTTAGGGAAGGGTTTTGATGATACATCTTGCAGGATTGAAGATTTGGGGTTGACCAATAGCTATAAAGATGATGGCGATAATTCTAACTATATAGGAGTATGCTTTGATGAAAATAGAGTGAAAGTTGAAGATAAAGAAGTAGAAGCAATGTTAGGTTTTGATTTGGATGCAACTAGGGAAACACTAGATCATTGGGACTTTGATTATGATAGTTCAATAATGATTAAGGAGGAGGAGGAGAAGAAAGTAGTGGCGGGCGTCGCGGTGGAGCATATGATGATGGCGCCTAACGATCAATGCGACGACAACCGGAGGATGAGAACATCGAGCATAACTTTGAGGCTTAATTATGAAGATGTGATAAATGCTTGGGCTGATCAAGGCTCTCCTTGGACAAATGGAGTCCGACCCGAACTCAATCTTGATGGTTCTTGGCCTGATTTCATGGTTCTAACTCTCACCTTTTATTGTTATTATCTATTTATCAATTTATCTATTAAGAGTGTATTTGCTTATCAAGTAGTAATCTATGTTTTAGGGCTTTCAATGGGGCGGGAATAACAATCATTCGTATGGAGGCGTAGGAGGAAGCGATGGAGGACGAGAAGCAAGAGTGTCAAGGTATAGAGAAAAGAGAAGAACACGCTTGTTTTCGAAGAAGATAAGATACGAAGTGAGGAAGCTGAATGCCGAGAAGAGGCCAAGAATGAAAGGGAGATTTGTGAAAAGAAACCTTTGAAGAACTTCTAGTTAATTGCTCAACTAATATCATCAAGAGTTAAGAACTAGTGTACACACTACTTGATCCATGAACAAATAGGCTTTGTTCATTAATATGTTGTTTTTCTACTACAAACCTTGAAAATTTGCTTGTTTACTTGGCAAGACTAGGAAAGGGTAATTAGTACTTTGATTTTTCTAATTTTATTTGGTAAATATGTGGTTTTGTTTCTTCTTTCATGTGATCTAGCTACTTTGTATATGATTATATATAATGAAGCATATATACTTGCAACTTGAGTTGAACTACTAATGCAAATTCAAGACAAAATGAGTGTTTTGTGGTGTAGTTTCACACATGATTAAGAGTGACTTATATCTAACAGAAATGTTACTCTATTCTATGTTACACCAAATTAATCTCAATTACACATTTGTTCATGTTTGAGCCTGAGACCTCATTTTTAACATGCATAAGCATCTACCAAAAGGGCTAGCCTATGAGTGTTATCAATTTAGTTTGGTATTAATTGTTGCGAGAAATATCTAGCATAAAGCTAGGGAAAACTTTACACATTTATGTAACAACACAAGGCCGTCTAAAGCTTAGAAAGTAAAGATATGTGAAGTGGTGTTTGTGTCATGGCACTAACGTGATCCTACTTTGTTGGGAGTAAACATCACAACCAAAACTAATAATAACATGATAACAAATCAAAAGCCAATTATGGGATGTTTTACGAAGGGCAGGGATTTCAGCCAAAAAGGAGGCCCCCGTGAATTTCTTGACGGACCCACGTGACGGGCGGTTCACATTGAGGCCAGCGGATGTTCTTGTGTTCGGATGGGCGCAAGGCAAGCATGCGTGTGTTGACCTGACTGGGGAATCCCCATTGGTGGGACTTCGGGATTCGGGTTTTGTGGCTGGGCAGGCAGTTTTGAAAGCTGAGGGCAAAAAAGTGGATAAACATGAAGCAGCTTGTCTAGAGAACCAGCATGTGTTTGTGCCCTTCGCTTTTGATACTTTTGGAGCGCTGGCCCCGCAAGCAATCAAGCTCCTCGATCGCGTGAAGAAAGTTATGCAAAGTAATTCCCCAGCTGCTAAGGGCCAATGTTTTATTTTCAATAGAGTAGATTTTGCAATACAAAAAGGGGTAGCGGCGCAACTTGTGGTCCGTTTGCCTACGTATCACTTGTAATTGGTTGTCTTTGGTTTAATGATATTTATTTCCTCAAAAAAAAAAAAAAAGTAATCCTTAAAAACTCAGTGTTAAGGACCTAGGATTTAAAGAAGACCCTCATACTCTAAATACTTTTGGATACAGTCACCTCTTTTTCTTGCGATAGGTGATGTTGTCCACACTCATGATTGCAAGTCATGTTCGTGATCACGTAATGCCTCAACTCAATCCCTAATGATCTGTTATTAACACTGATTTAATTACCTTCTATATAAAAACCTTAGGTAATTGTATGTCTGGTAAAATGGGTGTCTGGTGAGGTGGGGTAACAGGTCAGAATGAGTTCAGGTCAAGATGGATTCGTACCAAGATATAGGCCGTTCTACAAACATAGTCAAGATTGGTTCAGGTAAGAAGCTAGATATTGACTATTTGCGAGGGGATCATCGATCATCGGGTGGAAAGAAGGTGAAATTCATTGTTTATGATGCTATCCCATCGATCAACCTGAAATTCGTCGTGATGATATGAGACATTTACTTTGTCATCTCCTGTTCTTTAGGTATATTGTTTTCGGGGGTCTTATGGCATGTTGTCGATATTTATAGAAGATAAATCATTCTCATGTATGAATTCATCCCCAATTTTAAGCTTTCTTTCTTCTCTGTTGCCGTGTTCTCTACAGCCCACACACCGCGAACACATCTATCTCGACAGGCCCGTCTTAGGCGTGGTGCAAGGTAGGCAATCGATCTGGGCCCATCATTCTAGGGGGCCTAAACTTATTTTCGTTAAAAATTATATATAGACTTTTTTTAAAGGGTAATCTATGTATAAAGCCCATTTCTAAACATTAGGCCCATTTTTAATAGTTAAACTAACAAAGTACAACCGTGATTGTGAAGGCTTTATTTTCAAAGTTGAAAGGTTATTTTCTTTTTCTCCAAAATTCATGTAGTTGAAAGCGTTTTTATTTTATTTGTAACTTATTAATTTGGGGCCCATTTTTATTAATCGATCTAGGCCCATGAGGACCCAAGCGTTTTCGGAGACGGCCCTGTATCTCGATAAAGAATTGTCCATCTTCATATCAACTATTAAGTATCTCTCTCTCTCTCACGTTTCCTTCTTTGTATCAGTACATTTGTTGATCAATGGAGGTGGTCTGTTATTAACCCGCCTTAAGTCCAAGTCACAGCTCGCATATATATATCTTAGGTGTTGTTCATCGTTTAAGTGAGACATCCGGGTTAGTATCATTGATCACTATCAATAATCTGTTCAGCTATTAGCACAACTATCATCGGTTTACTCTTGTTTATTTTTCTGTGATCGGTTAATCTAATGGCGAAGCTTGAACTTTTAGATGGTGGCTGAAAGTTACAACACCTATTTTTTTCAAATAATCCAGGGGGCCGGACTCAAAAAATGCAAATATTTTAGATAAAACCAGAGAAATTTACACTATTGAGCAAAAAAAAACCGCCGGTAAGCTTCGATCTTGGGACGAACCAGTTGGTTCTTGAGTCTGACCAAACGAACCGAACGAACACGAACACAGACGTGTTCGTGTTTGTTCATTTAAATTTATCCGAACACGAACATGAACACGAACACATAATCGAACACATTTTTGTGTTCGTGTTCGTTCATTAAGAAATTTGTTGTGTTCGTGTTCGTTTATGTTCGTTCATTTAAACCTAAACGAACAGTTCATGAACATAAACGAACGCAAATGATCAATATAAACGAACACAAATGAACATAAACGAACACAAACAAAAACAAGTTAATAATGATTCATGAACAGAAATGAACGTTAGGGTTTGGGTGGAGAGCGGCTGTGAAGTGTGAAGAGCGGCTAATAAGTGATATGTTTAGAATGTTAGGGTTAGGGTTAAGTTTTAGAACATATAAATTAAGGTTACTTAACAAAAGGAAATAGATAATAAAAATAAAGCTAAGTTTAATTAAACGAACATAAACGAACAAAATAAACGAACATAAATGAACGAACATAAACGAACGTTCATGAACATAAATGAACGAACACAACGTGTGTTCATGTCCGTTCGCTTAATTAAACGAACAAAAAATTGTGTTCGTGTTCGTTCATTTATTTAAATAAACGAACATAAACGAACTTCCCGCCGAACAGTTCATGAACGTTCGGTTCGTTTACAGGCCTATGTTTACATTTACCTTGCACATTTTTTGTATTATTTTGTTGTATAGTTATTTGGTGATGGTTGGGCTAATTTATTAATGGAATGCGCTGTTGCTGAGTTGATCAACTAATGAATGCTGATTGGGCTTCTGTTGCAGCTTGAATATATAGACACGTCACGTGTCACGTGTGGGTATATAGTGACCGCTTCACCGATTCCACAACTCTCTTCGGTAGGCAGCATGTGTATTTACTCTCGCTTCCTGTTACTCTTTCAGGTCCAACCTGAACATATATATATATACATATTCAATAATATCATTAAGACATTACAACTAAAATTGTCGGAACTACATTGTGATAATATTATCTAAATAAAATATGGGTCATGTTATTTACACCGGGTTTTTTAGGGTTTCCAAGCTTTCTACGGCACGTAGAGGCCTCTACTAGTTGTATAGGTGGGTGCACACTGCAATGATTGACACAGGCCTCTACAGCTCGTGTTCGTTTGTTAAGGAAATTGTGTGTTCACGAATAGTTCATGAACACTTACCGAATGAGTTTTTTTGTCCGTGTTCGTTTGTTAAGAGAATACTTGTGTTCGTGTTCGTTTGTTAAGTTTGTTCACGAACGCACACGAACGTTAATGAACACAAACAAGTGTTTATGAACACAAACGAACAGAAATAAGTGTTTATGAACGGAAACAAACATAAACAAATCTATATTAACTTTCGATAAGAACGAAACATATACTTAGCAGTGAGCATAAAGACTAAAAGTAGGGTTATTAGTCTCATATAGTCATATTTTTGCTTCCATAAATTATTTGTTTATTTATTTATTTAGGTAAAGTAAATAAAAATAAAAGAATATAAAAAATTATAAAAATTAAAAACCAACTATTGAACACAAACGAACACGTTACCAAACGTTCACGAACATAAACGAACGAACGCGGCCTCTGTTCGTGTTCGTTCATTTAACTAAACGAACGGAAATTTTTGTTCGTGTTCATTCATTTATTAAACGAACGAACACAAACGAACTTCCCGCCGAACGGTTCATGAACTGTTTGCTGAAAGTTCGGTTCGTTTACAGCCCTAGGTGCAAATAAGTTTTGGGATGGTGCAAATACAGTGGCCTAAAATATTCATAAGATTTTTTTTTTTTTTTTTTTTTTTTTTTTTTTTTAAGAATTGCAATTTCATTCCAGGACAAAGAAAATTACATTAAGATAGCGGGCAGGCGGGCAACAAGCTGCGCCGCCACCCCTTTCTGGATAGCAAATCCTAATCTACTAAAAACATAACCATGTCCACCCGGAGCCGAGACACTACTGTGAATAACCCGCTGGACCCTGGTCAGGAAACGGGTAGCCTCCGGTGCCAATGAGCCAAAGGTGTCAAAAGCCAAAGGTACAAAAACGTGTTGGTTCTCCTCGCAGGCTTTAGCATGTTTTTCTACCTTCTTTGCCTCTGCTTTTCGGACCGCTTGCCCTGCAACAAAGCCACTATCCCTCAACCCAACTAGGGGAGATACACCCGTCAGGTCAACACAAGCATGCTTCCCCCCGGACCACCCAAAGACAAGGAGATCTGCTGGTCGTAGGGTGGATCTCCCTTCTGCTGGATCCGAGAGGAAGTTTACAGGGGCCTCCTTCTTGGCTGAGATCCCAGCCCGTCTTAAAATGTCCCACAGAATGTCTCGAACCCAATCATGCCGATATTTAAAACCGGGCAACTCCTTACAATGAACCGCGTGTTCCCCGTATTCATCCAGGCAGGCCTTACGGCACATCGGACAGATGTCATCCTCCTGGTACATTGGGATCATCAGACGATATTTAAGAATGGCCCTGTATTCAATAGCGGACATGCTTTGGCCTAAACCTTCGATCGGGATGACAGTTAGGAAATCTTGGGCGTGGGGGGTTTGCAGGCATTCAATAACTGCCCTCTGACGGGGGGACAGACCAAAAACTTCACCCAGGTTCTGAGCGATTTTGCCATAAAGGGCATTCGCCAAAGTTTTCTGAGGCTTTGGGGGGGCGGTGTCCTTGTTAGAAAAACCGCCGATATCAAAACCTGGGAGATAGTCATTTAGCTTTTCGAGGGCCTGCACGTAGTCCAAGTCTGCGCCGAAAACCCCGCTATTTCGTAGGATGTGGTCTTGAAGATTCCAGGACTGAGCCCGTGACGCCACAAACGCATACATGCCGACATCCTTCGCAGAGAGGAGCCCTAATCCTCCCACACGCATCGGCAAAGACGCCATTCGCCATTGTAGGTCACCAAAGAAAGGCCCCCCACATACCCCATATTTATATTCAGATTAGATATTTCGATATGAGTCGGTAGCCATTCACAATAAATTGAGTTGATCACTTATCTGAATAAAATATATTCACAAGATCCATGGATTATCTCACCTTTTCTGCCTTATTTGCTTTGTTTCTAACACTAGTCTATGCTATCACCTTCTCCAGCCGTCGAAGCTCACGGCTTCCACCAGGACCGTACCCTTTGCCTATCATTGGAAACATTTTACACCTTAGTGACAAACCCCACCAATCGCTTGCCACACTCTCCAAGCGTTACGGTCCTTTAATGTCGCTTAAGCTTGGAACTAGAACAACCATAGTCGTTTCATCACCAAATGTTGCTAAAGAATTCTTTCAAACACATGACCATTTGTTCTCTAGTCGATCAATACCCGACACTGGCAGAGTTGTGGACCATGAAAAGTACTCCATAGTGTGGCTTCCAGCCGGAGAAAAATGGCGAAAACTACGAAGAATAAGCAAAGAGTATATATTTTCAGTGCAACGTCTGGATGATGGTGAACTCCTACGCCAAAGGAAGGTATGTGTCTACCAGGGCCGTCTCCGAGAATGCTAAACAAAATTTGGGCCTCGGGCGAAAAAAAAAATTGGGCCCAAAATTTTGTAAAAAGGAATGAATTTAATATATATATGTATTTTTTTTAAAAAGTTCGGGCCCATTTGTGGGTCGGGCCCTGAGCCGGTGACCACCCGGCCCATGCTCAGGGCCGGCCCTACTGTCTACTAGCAAATTAATATTCCAAAACTTTTGACTACATTAATTTAAGCTGGCGAAGCTTTTATAAGTAGGATAAATAGGCCCCTTATATATGAACTTATAAAAGGGTATAGATCTTGAAGTTATGAATCATTGTTCATGAAATTTGCTAGGAGATTTATGATTTGTAACTCATCCGATTTTTATATCCGAAAGTTTTATGCGATAGGGTATATATGCGTTGTGGTGAATGTGAAATGTGAAAAAAGGTGTCACATAGGTAGTGAAGAGTTTAACATTTCATATTTGATGTCTCATTGTGCTTTTAGGTAAAAGAACTCCTCGACTATGTTAATCGTTGTTGTACAAGTGAAAAGGCTATAAACATAGGAGGAGCGGCATTTACGACATCACTTAACGTTCTCTCAAACTTAATATTTTCTATGGATTTCGCTCAATATGATTCATCATCATCACAAGAAATCAAGGATGACATATGGGCTTTACTGGAAGTTGGAGGGAAGCCAAATATAGCAGACTTTTTTCCAATTTTTAGATGGTTTGATCCCCAAGGGTTAGTGCGACGTGGAAATGTTTATGGTAACAAATTATTGGCTATCTTTGATAGGGTCATCAACCAACGGTTGCAAACAAGATCAACTTCATCGACAAACAACGATGTGTTGGACTCGCTACTCTACCTCAACCAAATGGATGAATCCGTGTTTAGTCTCAATGACATGAGACATTTGTTTTTCGTAAGTACAACTTTTTTTAATATGTCACAAATTAGTAAAACCAACGGTTAGTTGAGAAATGAAAAAGTTAAAGTGAATTTGTATTTTCATCATGTAGGATAAGGCCCAAGCGATTTTATCTTCTCTCACGACGTTGATCTTTGAAAATTTATCGTTTTTAAAACTTTTTGCAGGCTTTGTTTATTGCTGGAACAGATACAACATCAAGTACGTTGGAATGGGCCATGACTGAGCTTATTCACAACCCAGATAAATTAGAAACGACTAGGTCAGAGATCAGCAAACTCATGGAAAACAAGAAGAATATGATACAAGAATCGGATATCCCTAGGCTCCCTTACCTACAAGCCGTTGTAAAAGAAACTCTACGCTTACATCCTCCGGCCCCTTTTCTCATCCCCCGCCAAGCCATACACGACGTAGAGATCCAAGGCTTCATAGTGCCTAAAAATGCACAAATTCTTTGTAATGTGTGGGCGATGGGAAGAGACCCAAAAATTTGGTCACATCCGGAAATGTTTATGCCAGAAAGGTTTTTAGAGGTCAAGATTGACTATAGAGGCCAAGATTTTGAGCTCATTCCATTTGGTGTTGGGAGGAGGATGTGTCCAGGATTGAATATGGCACATAGAATGTTGCATGTAATGTTAGGTTCTTTGATCCATGATTTTGATTGGAAACTCGAAGGTAACATGAGAGCACATGATATAGATATGAGCGAGAAGTTTGGGATCACATTGCAAAAAAATGTACCACTCAAGGCAATCCCATTAAAAAATTGTTGAATTTTAAATTGGGGTATTTATATTGAATAAACACGAACTAAAAAATAATTGTATTTTGCTTACCTTTTAAATATTTCTCAAGTTGCATAATGTAACTAACGGGTTAACGTTAGCCCGCCCGTTAGAGCGGGATGCTGATTATGAATGTTTTAGTACCACTTAGATAATATTTTTATGCTTAGTCATAATGTTCTTTTCTTTTTGCTTTATCCCTTGCCTACGAAACAATGACAACAACTAATCCTATACTACTGTCGAGTTTATATAATACCCTAAAACAAATCATATTCAAACATGTATACCTTAGTTGATAAACTTAATCAAATATAATAAAATTTACCAATTTATTATTATTATCCTTTGAACATGTGTTTTGATTTCTTTTTTTTTTTTTTTTTTTTTTTTTTGTCTCCAATTAAGGTATAGGATCAATTTAAAATCATGGAAGCAAACGAACGATGAATAATGAAGGCAAACCTTAGAACTTGGTTGTCAAAAGTGACACGGATTTTGTGGCGCGCGCGTTGCTACGTGTGATTGTTATGTACATCATTCGATGCACCACCATCATCTTCATGATCGCAAAATTATATCTTAAACAAATGTTAGTGGTAAATATTTTCTTGCAAAAAGAAACAACAAACATTTAGTTGATAATACAAAAAAAATGCAAGTTCAGTGGCGTGTTACAGCAAAGGGATGCAAGTTCTACAGCTCAGTTCCTTGGTACACCATCGGATCTTCATGAACTTGTTGGAGCATTCTACATGGAGAAGGAGATATAATATTTATAAATATAAAAGGTTGCTTATTGTGGTGTAACTTTGTGTGCATGTAAAGCAACAGCTTTAATTTAATTTTTGCAAGAATTTGAGAAAGATAACTTTGTGCAATGAACCCATGAACTTTATACCTTAAAAAAAAATTATGTTTTTACGGCAAATGCTACATCTCCTATACTACTACACCAAGAATTCTAAATTACACTATACCTTGTACCTCCCCCCGTAAAAGACATGTGCCTTTACCAAGTGAGCTAGCCACACATTGGCTTATAACCTTTAAACAATTCACCAAAATCTTAATATTAAGTTTAGGAAATTAAGGGTGTTATTTGAATTCGGTGCCTTTACCAAGTGAGCTAGCCACACATTGGCTCATTTTGTAAGATCCATCAAAAAAAAGTTTTTCTTCTCATCTGAACCACCAAACCTGAACCATCAAGGTTTCCCTAAACATTGCGAGATCCACCCAAGTGTCTTAATTATGTTAAAAACTGACAATAAAAACTAACAAAAACATGATCTTGAATCCTTGATCGACACACGAATAACAAACCGAACACACGGATTGTTCCAACTAAAGAACGACTCTTTTATTTATCGACTAATGAAAACAAAACAAACTGGAATTATAATTGTTTTGAGTCCATGGTTTATATATTACCCATGATTACTATCCTCCCACAATTCAAATACTATTAATTCGAAAGCTAAACTTTTTTTTGAACGGCAAATTCGAAAGCTAAACTAATACTGGATTGACACAAATAATAAACTAACTATTATTTTCTTAATCCTATTAATTCTCCTCCAAGTCACCCTTATCCAAAATAGCACACATTTAGACTATGCGGAGTGGGGGCGGGAGGGGCTGGAACACCGCCGCAGAGTGGCGTGGAAGGGGGCGGGAGTGGGGGGGCGGGAGGGAAGCCACTGGCGTGGGGGGAGTTGTTTGGCCACGTGACAAGATGTTATTGGGCCAGCTTTTTTTTTTTTTTTAACTTTAACACAATATAATATTATTTCCTTCCCCCCCCCCTCTTCCCCCCCCCCTTCCACTCCCCACAATTATTTTCCCCCCCACAAGGGCCCCACAAGTGCCACATGGCGCTTCATCCCCCTCTTCCCCCCCCCCCCCCCT
Organism: Ambrosia trifida; assembly: GCA_028751855.1. Taxonomy (NCBI): domain Eukaryota; kingdom Viridiplantae; phylum Streptophyta; class Magnoliopsida; order Asterales; family Asteraceae; genus Ambrosia; species Ambrosia trifida. Next base: position 3,990,318 of record CM054125.1, on the reverse strand, counting down.
CCTTATAGTCTTAATAGTGACTTTGTGAGGGGCGGGAGGGAAGCCACTGGCGTGGGGGGAGTTGTTTGGCCACGTGACAAGATGTTATTGGGCCAGCTTTTTTTTTTTTTTAACTTTAACACAATATAATATTATTTCCTTCCCCCCCCCCCCTCTTCCCCCCCCTTCCACTCCCCACAATTATTTTCCCCCCCACAAGGGCCCCACAAGTGCCACATGGCGCTTCATCCCCCTCTTCCCCCCCCCCCCCCCCCCCCCCTCCTTATAGTCTTAATAGTGACTTTGTGAACATATCAACAATATGTTTGGTCCTTGCATGAAAAGTAGGATCATCAGTTAAGAATTGAAGGTAGATTATCACCAAAGAGAATAACTTTATGCTCTAACTCTTGATTTAATTCACTAATTAATCTTACCAACTAAGTACGTTATTGAGCTGCTAATGGTGTTGCTCGATATTCAGCTTTAGTCGACAGCGGTATAGTTAGATGTCGTTTGCTACACCACGAAACAGCCCCAATGCTAATCATGAATACATATCCCGTCGTCGATCGATGAGTACTCAAATCCCCTAATGCCTGATCATCTCAATTTTTGTCACCTTCCTAAACAAGGCTCCATAACTTGTGTAGACTTAACATATCGAAGAACTCTTCTCACTGCATCAAAGACTCACGTATTACATGGGTAAACATGTAAGTGATAAGTGGGGCATATAAGCAGGTTAGAAAAAAATAAAAACTAAATAAATAAAAAAATGACCAAAATGCTCCTCATTTAACGTTATTTTTTAACATAGTTAGACATTTGGATGGATCTGACAACGTTTGAGAAACCTCGATGGTTCATGTGAGAAAAAAAAAATTTGGATGAATCTAACAAAAGTGAGAAAACCTTAGGGACAATTTTGGCCATTCACTTTTTTTAAAATATACAAGAATGCTCTTTTTGGTGTGAGTGGGGAGAGAGAAAATGTAATGATAAAAGTATGAAAAAATATTATTATTTTAATTAAGAGAGAGAAGATTTAGGGGTGAAGTAGTGATTTTTTGTGTAATTTGATAGATGTGATTTGATGGAGGGGATGTGAATGCTCTAAATACCTTTTTAATAGTTCTTTTAGAAAAGTCATAACTTAATAAACGCTTAAAACAAAAAACCAGTTGTAGGAGTAAAATAAATACAAGAGTTAATTGCCAATTTAGTCCATGAGTTTGTCAAAAATTGTCACTTTCATCCAAATCTTTTTTTTTTTTTATCAATATAGTCCTTGTCATTTTTTGTCATTTTAGTCCCTAAGGTTTGTCATAAATTGCTACTTTCATCCAAATCTTGTTAGTCCACAGGGACTAAAATGACAAAAAAATAAAACCACAGGTACTAAATTGACAAAAAAAAATTGGATGAAAGTGACAATTTTTGACAAAACTCAAGACTAAATTGACATTTAACATGTTAATACAACCCGTTATTAAAAAAAGTGTAATTGAAATCTGTATACAGTGTACATGGAGGGTTGGATTGTTGGAATTAGGGATGAGCTCGGGACGGTATCGGTACCGACAATACCGATACCGATCCCGACAATACCGATACCGAAAAGTCCAAAAAACCAATACCGATTATACCGGTACGGTATCGGTATCGGTACGGTACCGGTATTTTACCTTAAAATACCGACACCATACCGATACCAATAATACCGAAACCGAAAACCTCTAAATGTGGGTACCGATACCAATACCGAACACCCTCGGTTCGGCATCAGTTCGGTACGAGATCGGTATTTTTTCGGTTCGGGATCGGTTTTCGAGACCGTATGCTCATCCCTGGTTGGAATGACATAAAAAAAAGGTCGATGACAGGAAAAGGGCGAGGAATACCCTAACAAAAAATAGAGCGGGTCGCTCTTCTTCGTCTTCGGTGGCTCTTTTTTAACATAAATTTTGTGAACCCATTTTTGTGTGCAGAAAGTTAGGGTTGCTTCTGCTACCTATATATAATCTATAATCAGGTATTTTGCATTTGGTACACATTTTTCCCTCATTTATGTGTTTTCTCAAGTATTTTGCTGGCATTTGCCTCCTCTTCTAAGTTTATATCTTCTTCTTCTTCTTCTTCTTATTATTATTATTATTATTATTATTATTATTATTATTATTATTATTATTATTATTATTATTGTGTCTAATCTTCTTCACCTCTTTGTTTCTTGTTAACTTGTTATAGTTTCTTCTTTATAATCTGAATATAAATTTGATCATTAGATGTCTCAAATATATATATATATTATTATTGTCTCTAGGAGTAATTAAAATTGTGCTGTTTTCTTGTTTCTTAGATGATATTAACTGAGAGGAAGAATGATTGTTAACTCAAAGATAAATCAACTGATTGCATTAAGAATATAACTAATTGTGGTTATAATCATTTGTACTTGATTTTTTTTGGCCAACGAATAAAAGCCGGCCTAGATAGAGCTCTGGGTAGCCCGAGCCCACCATCTCTGGTTCCGGGGAACACCCGCTGCCCGAAGGCCAACTGCTGGTTGGGATTGGATTCGAACTTGAGACCTGTGGCCTTCAGCCCAAATCTTGACTTCCCCTCCAATGGCAGTTGAGCTAAAGCTCGTTGGCCTTGAGTTACAAGTAGGAACAGTGGCGCAGCTTAGTTGGGGCGGCCGATTCCCCCGAATTTTCGCGCATAAGTTCCGATTATATAGTATTCGTATAGAAAATTTTGGAAATAATTTTCGACCCCCCAAACTAGTGACTTCCGACCCCCCGAACCTTCGGGTCAAGCTTCGCCACTGAGTAGGAATTGACGAATTGTGTTTGTTAGAACCTACTTGTTAACTGTTGGTTTTACCTGCCCTTGTGAAGTAGTTTGATGTTTTTTGTTTTCTTTTTTGCTGTTTTTACCGACCCGTTTTGGGGTCATCCTTTTATCCCCACTCGCAACAATTTCTGGATCTCTGTCACTGGTCGGAATTGTAGGTCGTAAAAGGTTGCAGCTTTTTGAATAGTTATTTAGGTAGGTTTGAAGTTTTGTTGACTGCGCTTTACTGGGTACGGTTGTTGTAGGTTTGAAGTTGTTATCTGCATTTATCTGTCTTTGATTCTGTTAGTGTGAAACATCAGGTGTTACGACTTACGTTATCGGTTCACCCTACAGAGACTGAATCTGGGTACCATGTTAAACTATAGGAGTTTCATCATTAAGTTTGTTTAGTTCACTATGATTCTTGATTGTTTCAATTTCAGTGATTTTTTTTTTCTTATTTTTTAATGCAAGTTTTAAATAGCTGAAATTCGAAATGACGTATTAGTAGTACTTGGTTGATTACAATTCATGCTGTTGAGTATTCATTAATCGGTGTATGAATGCTCCAGCCGATTGAAATTGCAATTGGTGCTAGGGTTTGTTCAGATGGCATTTAGAGGAAGGGGACGTGGGCGAGGTGGTTTCGGTCAGGGTTCCGTTCGTTTTGCAAAAGAAGAGAAGTATGAAATATTTCCTGTAAGTCAAGTTTTGATATTGTTATCTCTGGTATCTGCACTATTTTCATGTGACTAGATTCCAACAGCACACGATAGTCGCTTGACGATGTGATTAAAAACATGATAGCATCAGAGAAAATGCTTTTCTGGTTCCAAATTTTGTTGTCACCGTCATTATCGATTATCCCTGCCATAAAAAAAAAAAAAAAAAAAAAAAAAAAAAAAAAAAAAAAAAAAACTGGGTTTGGTGTCAGTTATCAAAAGGATATATTTCTGTTTGCAGGAAATCAAAGAATACCCAGGTGTCAGTCTTAAACAAGCAGAAGAATTCAGGAAATTAATATTAATGGAAAGTGCGTTGAAAAAGTTCTGGGCTTCATCTGCTTATCATTTGGGGTCTTCCGGTCAAGATTCTGAAAGTACGCATTCCATTTACTGAACCATTTTTCCTCTTAAACCGCTTATAGAAAAGTTGATGTCGTTTCTCTTTTAGTACACGGAAACAACCGGTGTCATGTCATACATGAAAAGTATCAGTTTACATTTTTCACTTGCTCACAGAAATTCTTGGACAGGGCCATATCTTATTCAAAATGTATGAAAGACGCATAAAACCTAGTAATTCGTTTTATTACAGATAAAAAATTTAGTAACTAAAATAGTCCAAGAAATATAAAAATTTATTTCTTTTTGGCCCATTCTAAAAAAATACGATTCCGCAAGCTCTAGAATTTTTACATGTAAATTGTGGTGCCAGGAAATGTTGGTATGAGAAAGATTCCGCTTTCAGAGTATATGAAGTTGACCGATGACTATGTTCCTGCAGAACTAGGTAAAACATTGTCTATTTACGTTCCTTACATATGTCATGATTATATTGTCACATTTTATAACTTATTCACCATTGAGATACCTGTTTTTATTCCTCTCACAACAGTTGCAAAGAATGTGAAGCGCAGACATAAGAAGGTCCGATGGGATCCACAGTCAGGTTTGATAAATATTTGTAAATTATGAGTTAAAACAAAAGGCGATAAGACAAAATTACTCTTCTGATAGTGGATTCAAGTCACATCTTCAACCATACTATCTCTTTTTGCGCAGACCTACAGAGATTGGATTTATTTGAGAAGCTAGATCAAGGGTCTCAGGTAATATTCTATCATTTCAAACTTACTTTAAACAGCTCATTTGAACTCGTGTTTATTTCTTTTGTTTATATGTTTTCTAATCTTAACGTACCATGTTGTTATCGTGTTTGATATCCTAGGGTCAAGATGATGGTGAAAAGGAAAAGAAAGAAGATGAAGATGACGAGGAGGATAACGAAAATCTTGAAGATGAAGAAGACGAGAGTGGTGATGACTATGATCAGGTATTCTTATCTTTCTCCGATAATGAATACATTATTAATAGTTATTCTTGTTCATGAAAAACAATAAAACAAAAGAGAACTTATATTTAGTATACACTTGTGCAAAAAAAAATAATTTTAACGTGTGGGTCAAAAAAAAGTCTGGTTCATCTGACCGACCAAGACCTTTTCTGCTTTTCATCCTTTACTTCTTTTTAATATATAAATGTATTAAAAATGATTACGATAACTGTTATGAATAATGTATCTTGTTATTAGTGAGACATAAAGCATCTGTAATATACTAATATGTATGCATGTTAGGTGGATTTTTACCCATTTAGCGTGTTTGACCCATTTGAAATGTTTCACTATTTTGTATTAAATCTCGTTGACCCATTAACAATGATATACTACCCTAATTGACATATTTTTCTGTACAAAAGTTTGAAATGACACTTCTTTGTTTGCAAATCCTAAATTTGTGTCGTCTAGGAGGCATTATTCAAATAAAAACGCATATTCATGGTTTTTGCAGAACATTGATTTTGATGACGATGAAGATGACTTCAATATGCATGATGATCACGGTGATGGTATGCAATCTTTCCATTAATTTACATCTGAGGAACACCATTACCAAACATCTTGAGTTGGCCGTTAAAAAATAAATAAATAACAACATATGCCATATGGGCTCTCTGTGGTTATCCATTAATCATTAATATACGTGTGCGCTTTTTGGTTATCCATTATTTACATCTAGGCGCTCTGATTATCAATTTATTTGCATCTGAGCTGACTCTGACTAACCGTTAATTTGTTGATTTCTGGTTGCAGACGAGGGTATTTATTAGAAGTTGCTTGCGCATCCGGACGTATTGAATAACTAGCCACTTACTGGTACATATCTTGATCTGCATATGAGGTTGCTAGTTACTGAAAATGCAATACTAGTTTTTTAAGGTTGAGAATAGTACGAAAACATCCCGTGCTATGGTCGGGTATTATGGTCATTTTAGATCATTGTAAGACCTTTTTATAGGTTATAAATTTTGGTTGTTTTTTGTTTATTTCGTTATTTATATGTGTTGATTATGACTGTTAGGCTTTTAGGTTGAAAATTAAATACACAGTTACGCGTTAATCACTAGACGATTTATCATTTGGGATATAGGGCCATAGGGGGCACTCATACCTACAGGTGCACACTTTGGTTCTTTTTAGAACATGAACTGGGTTGGAACCGGTTTTTGTGTTGACCGGTTCCTTCCCGAACCGGTTTCGGGCTGGAATTGATTGGTTTTGCCCCGGTTTCTTCCCTGACTGTAAAATCTCCATTATCACCTTGCAATCGGCAATCCCACAATCACCCACACACAAATAATTATCACGGCCGTCGGTATCTTTGAAGTGGTTTAAGCCACGCCGAAGACGAATTTGATGTAATTTAATCCGTTAAAGGAAGTAAGAAAGATAAAAAGAAAAATAATTTTATCTGAAGCGCTCATTAGCCGCTAATATCTATTTGTTAAGTAATGAACATGTTCGTGATCTCCTTTTAAATCCATTTCCTCTTTACCGTCTCCCTCGTGTGGACAACGTAACAATATACGTTGTAGACATAGATTTAATTACCAAGAGTACAATCAAAATAAAATATTATGAGAAATAACAAAAACTTAAAAAGTGTAGTGTTTAGACTATCCGGAGTGGGGGAAGAGGGGGATGAAGCGCCATGTGGCACTTGTGGGACCCTTGTGAGGGAGAAAAAAATTGTGGGGAGTGGAAGAGGGGGAAAGAAATAATATTATATTGTGTTAAAGTTAAAAAAAAAAAAAAACTGACCAATCAAAGCAAGACACATCATCCCACCTAAGTGCCCCACGCCGGTGACCTCCCTCCCGCCCCCCTCCACGCCGGTATGGCGGCGGTGTTCCCCCCCTTCCCGCCCCCGCTCCGGATACACTTATAATGTGTAAAAATTTGTTAAGTGACTTTCGTGTGAAAAAAAAAAAAAAAAGTTTAGTGTCTTTTATGTAAAAAAAATTGTTAAATGATTTTTGTAGAAGAAAACAAAAAGAATAGTTTTTTTTTTTTTTGGTTTTTAATGATATTTTGCCAATATTTAATTAATATAAAAGTAATCTCCTACCTAAAGCTATTAGACTAAAGTTAAACTCCATAAAGTATGAATAGGGGTAAATGAGTCGAGCTGAATCCGAGCCTAAGTGGGCTTGAGCTGGGCATGCTTTTATACAACTCAAGTTCGGGCATAATACTTTGAGCTAGAGTTCAGCTCGAAAGTAAAATCCAAGAGATCGAGCTTGGCTCTAAATAATTTTAGAACAATTTTAAAGAAGCTAAAAGCTTGGCTAGAGCTCAGCTCGTCAATGTTAAATAGTAGTATACTATAAATAAAATAATAATAATATAACATTTGTTTGGGCTCATTTAGGCTCATGAGCCTAAACGGTCTTTGTATGAAAAGATCGAGCTCGTTAACTAAATGAGTCATTTTCAAGCTCGAGCTCAGGATCGAGCTTGTTAAGGCTGTGCTATTTCAAACTTTTTACCAATCTGATATCGAGTAGCTATCGAGCCGCTACGCGCCTACGCATCATTTACACCACTAGCAAGAAGAACCTCCATTTTTCTATTAGCCCAAAAAACTTAGCCGACCCTGATTCTACTTACCCCCATTTATTCCTTGTAAATCCCTTGACAAACTAAGCAATTATTATCATCTCACCAAGGGGTTGTTTGGTTAATTAAGTGCTGAAGTATTAAGAAGTCTGAATGATTAAGTGCTGAATTATTAAGTTGGACCTCTTAATGGTTAGTTTTCTTGTCCCACATTGGTAGGAGAGCCTCATTAAGGTTCAGCCTAGTTCAGTGCTTAATGGTTCAGCTACATCTCAAATCTTAATGATTCAACCTTTACCAGTCCATTTAGAAGCTGAATGCTGAATCATTCAACACTGAATGGTTCAGAGCCTCATTAAGAGGTTATCAAACAGCTCCTAAGTTTTTAACCTACCCCTGAAAAGCTAAATTATAAATTTTTCGATACAAGACCTTTTGGCATAGCTAGTTGGTCATACGATGAAGGGAAGAGGGTCTGGTCACAAGTTCGAATCCTGAAGCACACAATGCAATGAAGATAAGAGCTTGTGGTCTACTAGTTGATGCAAGTTCAAATATGAGCTAACCTGGTTTTCATCCGACTGTTACTCCAGCGAGGAAACTCGTGTGGAGGCAGTACGGTTTCCAGCCGAACGACGTAGTCCCCACCGTACCAGCGTGGACCCGGTTCAGACAACATAGTCTGGACGTGTGGGTGATTAGGGCATGCCATGAGGTGGGTGTGATGATCTCTGCCACACAGTTAAGAAGGTCACCGTTCAAATATTTTTTTCCGATACAATTGGTTTTGCTTTTAATTTTCAGAATCTAAAGGGATTAAAAAATAGGGTTATATCAAATACATAAGACATTTTTTTTAGAAAGGGTGAGAAGGATTGTGGTTGAGACTATTTTGCTGAAAAATAATAAATAATAAATAAGAGAATGACATAAAAGGAAAACCATATTTGTTGACTTTATCTCTCCACATGCAATGCACAAGTCACTTCCCCCGTCATTTTAAAACATCTATACTTTTTGCATACGATATTCTCTCTCTTTTTTTTAAATTCACCATATTAATGAGCGTTTTTTATCTTTAATATGAGTACCATATTGCTACACTAAAATTGAAAAAAAAAATCCATGTTAAAAGGGTTTTCTTTTTCATTGTGTATTCTACTCGTTCATTGTGTTATAGTATGCACGTGTGCTTTATAAATATGTTATTAATGTTTTTTTAGTCTACACATAATTTAACTTTGTCCATTGTGTTTTTACTTTTTAGTATGCTTAACATTGTGTTTTACGCGAATGGGTTTTGTATTTGTGGTGTATATCTATATCTATACTATATTATAAAGCATTTGACAATGACTTCTTAAAAAATAAGAAGTACAAGTATATTTGCTTATCATACAATACATAATGCACATCTTAACTACTTTTTAAGGGCAAATTTGTCTTTTAAACTTGTCTTCAATTACACCACATTATAGTTAATTAGTGAAAATCAGTAAAAATCTACGAAATGAATCCCTTGGAAATCATTCCTAAATTCGGCACTGAATATAATAAGGGTTTAAGACAGATCAGCTTAGAAAACACTTTCTAAAAGAGACTCGACGACACCCGCCGCATCGTGCGGGCTAACCCACTAGTTGTGTTTTATTATGTTGTTCATTGTGTTTAAGTCTATTATTCATTGTGCTTTTAGTCTTTTGTTCATTGTGTCTTTAGTTTGTTGTCCATTGTGTTTTATTAGACTCTTCATTGTGTTTTATACCCTATTGTTCATTGCATATTTAATTGGTACTCATTGTGTTTTACACTCCATTGTGTATTACGCAACTGAATTTTCGACTTTTTTTTTTCAAAAGTATAACAATATGGTACTATGTTAAAGATAAAAAAATCCTCAATTTTATGGTATATATTTTTTTTTAAAGAAGATGACATATAAGAATTAAATTCAAAAAAAAAAAAAAAGATGATATATAAAAAAACTATGAACGTTTAGAAATGAAGATGAAAGTGGCATGTGACCTATAACGCAGGCTGTCAAAAAAGTAATAATAATATTGAGTATACCGTGACCCTAATTAACCCCCGAGAGCTGAGTATACACTATTAACTACCGCCCCAAACACAACAAACAGGCGGGGGTTGACAACGATCTAAACTCAGTCGTATCAACACATCGACCAAATCAGGTTATTATTATTATTATTCTTCCTTCATCTTCGTCAAATTAATCTCATTAACTATCCACTCGACCATAAAACCCTTACATATTCACGATTTATATAAATCACCAGCATCATCACAATATTATAGATCTATACACTTAACATTCATCTCGATCTCTCTGCAAATCATTTCATCAACACTAACAACATCGTCATTGTCTTAGATCATCGGTATCTCTTTGGATCTTGTTTTAGAAGAACATGTATAACTAGTTTTTGTACTGTAGTTAGATTTTTGTAGCTTGATCTATGAATGTGACTTTGATTTACTGTTATTACAGGTGATTGGTAGGTTAAATAGTTGATAACTGATTGCTGATTGCTGATTGCAGTAAGTAATATTATGGAAGAAGAAGAGGATAAACAAGTGCATGTAGATATTTTAGGAGGTGATACTAATGTTGAAGTAGGTAGAGTTAGTGGTGTAGGTTTAACAGTGGAAACGTCTGATTCCGGACTTATTGCTACGGTTGACTTGAATACGGCGGATGATGTGGGGAAAGTTGAATCTGAAAGTGGAGATGTGGATGATGGCATGTTTGAGCAGGTATCGTTAGATATAGAAGAGATTGTTGGGGAGTCTGATAATGGTAATGTTGGGGCTTTTGGTAATCAAAACGACTCATTTAATGGAAATGAGGAGAAATTAGGGTTTTCGGTGGAGTCTGATGGTTTACCAGGGGTTGTTCAAGAACAACAGGGTAGTAATGTCTCAAGCCGTGGATCAGGGGGGCGTTCGCCTGATCTTTCTGAGAAATCATCGGCTAGAACTAGTTATGATTCTCCCTTGTATGCGTATGGGAATGAAGGACAGTCCCCGCTTGGTTCACCGTTAAAGCCTAAGCCAAAACCCATGCCGAATGTTTCACCTGAGCTTTTGCATTTGGTGGATTCTGTTATCATGGGGAAGCCTGAAAGCATGGAAAAGCTAAAGAATATTGTGAGTGGTGTAGAAAGCTTTGGTAATGGAGAAGAGGCAGAGAGCGTTGCGTTACTGGTGGTTGATTCACTTCTTGCTACCATGGGTGGCGTTGAATCTTTTGAAGAAGATGAGGATAACAATCCACCTAGTGTGATGTTGAACTCGAGGGCTGCGGTAGTATCAGGTGAGCTTATTCCATGGCTTCCTTGGTCGGGAGATGGTGCGGGTTTCATGTCGCCTAGGACACGTATGGTTCGTGGATTACTTGCCATATTGAAAGCTTGTACAAGAAACAGAGCTATGTGTTGCTCAGTAGGGTTGTTAGGGGTTCTTTTGCAATCAGCCGAGAAGATTTTTCTCAATGATGCCGGTTCAGGTCAGCAGTCGCCATGGGATGGAACTCCTTTATGTTATTGCATAGAATACTTAGCTGGACATTCACTTAGTGTAACAGATTTGAATAAGTGGTTTTTCACGATTACAAGAACAATTAATACTTCATGGGCACCTCATTTAGTGCTTTCGTTAGAGAAGGCTATGGGCAGCAAAGAGTCAAGGGGTCCATCGTCTTCATTTGAATTTGACGGTGAAAGCTCTGGTTTACTTGGTCCAGGGGAGAGCCGATGGCCCTTTCAGAATGGTTATGCATTTGCAACTTGGATTTACATTGAATCATTTGCAGACACATTAAACGCAGCTACTGCCGCTGCCGCTATCGCTGCTGCAGCAGCAGCAAAATCTGGAAAATCGTCAGCCGTGTCTGCTGCCGCCGCTGCTAGTGCACTCGCGGGGGAAGGCATGGCACATATGCCTAGACTTTTTAGTTTCTTATCTGCTGATAATCAGGGTATGGAGGCATATTTCCATGCTCAATTTTTGGTGGTTGAAAGTGGTAGTGGGAAGGGTAGGAAGGCTTCTTTGCATTTTACTCATGCGTTTAAGCCACAATGTTGGTATTTTGTTGGTCTTGAGCATACTTCCAAGCAAGGGTTACTTGGCAAAGCAGAGAGCGAGCTGAGATTATACATTGATGGAACCTTATATGAAAGTCGTCCTTTTGAATTCCCTCGAATCTCCAAGCCACTTGCCTTTTGCTGCATTGGGACAAACCCACCACCAACAATGGCGGGTTTGCAGCGGCGCCGCCGCCAGTGCCCTTTGTTTGCTGAGATGGGACCTGTATACATCTTTAAAGAACCAATTGGGCCAGAGAGGATGGCTAAGTTAGCTTCTAGAGGAGGAGATGCACTTCCATCATTTGGTAATGCTGCAGGGTCACCGTGGTTAGCGACATTTGCTCATGTGCAAAATTTTTCAGAAGAAAGTGCACGTTTAGATGCAGAAATTGCAGGATCTCTTCACCTTCTATATCATCCCAGTCTACTAAGTGGCCGTTTATGTCCAGATGCTTCTCCTTCTGGTGCTGCAGGTTTAAAAGATCTATTATATCATCTAATTGATTGCGATGAAAAATGTTTTTTCTCTGAAGCATACATTACTCTGTATTTTCTAAAAGACTTAACTTTTTTTTTTTTTTCAAATACAAGTATACCAGTTATGTCTGTTTTCACATGTTAAGGCTCTATAGGACACCTTTTCATTGCTCGGCCCCAAACTTTATAATAAACTTTCAGTTCTGGCATGTAAAATTCAAATAAGTTAATTGTTATGCCCTAAACTGAATGCAATATTTGAGTAGGCACATGGTTTTATGGGAGTATTTGATCATCTATTTTCTATTTAGTATGCTTTCGAATGTTGCTAAGATGGCATTGGCATACCTACTTAGGCATCCATACATAACTAGATCTTTTTCTATGGTGTAAATAATTTTTCGATGTGGTTCATGGTGGCATGGCCAAAAATCCTTTCGTTATGATAGTTTATGCCCCATCACTAAACAACTTAGAGGAAAGAGGTAAAATATGATATTCTTGCATTTATTTGGGGGACCCTATAAAGTGAATGATTCCTTTTGTTTTGGTGGTATTAAGGGATTATTTTTTACTTCATAATTGTAGGTATTGTTTTTGTATATGTAATAAATTAAGAAATGCATCAAACTTCTCAAAAAAGCTCCAAAGGAAAATCTTGTTGCCTAAAAGTTAAGTCACTGGTACAATATTTACCGTTGTATAGTACTAGATTTGAATATCCATAAGCGGACGGAAATAAGGTAGTGACAATGACTAAATATTACATCCTTAAATTTTCATGTAAGAATTATCTATGTACAATTAAGATTTGGATTTGGTGTCTTAAACAATACTTCATGTTTCAGGAATGCTCAGACGGCCTGCAGAGGTTCTTGGGCAAGTACATGTAGCTACAAGGATGAGACCCACAGAAGCTTTGTGGGCTTTGGCATACGGTGGCCCAATGTCTTTACTTCCATTTGTGGTAAGCAAGGTTGATAATGATAACTTGGAACCACAAAAAGGTGATCTTACTTTGTCACTAGCCACCACAGCCCTTGCCGCCCCAATATTTAGGATTATATCACTTGCAATCCAACATCCCGGTAACAATAACGAGCTATGTCGTACTCGTGGGCCTGAGGTTTTATCAATAATTTTAACCTACCTGCTACAAACTTTATCTTCACTTGATGTTGCCGGGCATGGAGTGGCACATGAGGAAATCGTTGCCGCCATTGTTTCTTTATGTCAATCTCAGAAGAATAATTATGCACTTAAAGTGCAGCTATTCAGCACACTGCTGCTGGATTTGAAAATTTGGTGCTTATGCAGCTACGGTCTACAAAAGAAACTTTTATCGTCTTTAGCAGATATGGTTTTTACAGAGTCATCTGTGATGCGTGATGCAAAAGCTATTCAGACTCTTCTTGATGGCTGCAGGAGATGTTATTGGACCGTTCGAGAAAAAGATTCAATGAACACATTTTCTCTAAGTGGGCCCACTCGTCCAATTGGAGAAGTGAATGCTTTAGTTGATGAGCTTCTAGTGGTTATTGAACTTCTTGTGGTGGCAGCTCCTCCCTCAATGGCAGTGGACGATATCCGTTGTTTACTTGGCTTCTTGGTTGATTCTCCACAACCAAATCAGGTATCACATTGCGGGATATGTTCTCAAACAGAATAATACCAAGTGGCCTCAGTGGATTTATATTACAGAGATGGAAAACTGGACGGGATGGGTGGTGGGGTATTGTGTCAACAGATTTTTACTACGTGTTGACCTGAAACACTTTTCGTTCCACTTTTTTAAGTTTACATAAATATTTTTTCTTTTTACATATGATTACAAAGATATATTACTACACTATAATCTAGTTCATTAAATAAAGGGAGTTAGTAGGTTGTATGCATAAAAAAACCACTTTGACCTACTTTCAAACCCTCTGACCTGTTCGACCCATTTGACTCATGTTCTGTTAGCTAAAGCTTTTATGTGTGACTGACTATCTGATATGTTAAGAGATAAAAACATAACTTGAATCTATTCATAAGTAAATGGGTCAAAATTGTCAGTTTGTCACCTTTATCTAATTATCTATAACCTTGAGGTTGTGCGTTCAAGTGTCTCTTGAGACATCATTCTAGTGAGATCTCTTATTACTTAATAATTATCACCATCCATGTTACTTTTTAGGTTGTGAGTTCTAATCTATTTAAAGACACCAACAGGCATAATCATCACATTGCTATGCCAAATTAATGTTTTATTGTTTTTCATTTCTCTTTTGCCATTCCTCTATGATTAATATCTGCAATACATTATAATATCTGGTACACTTTCAGGTCGCAAGGGCGTTGCACCTGCTATATAGGTTGGTGGTACAACCAAATACTTCTAGAGCTCAAACATTTTCAGAGGCATTTATATCATGTGGTGGCATAGAAACACTTCTTGTCCTATTGCAGCGGGAAACAAAGGCTGGAGATTATGACATACCAGATTCTTCAGCTGAACATGATGAAGCTGTAACATCCCCAGGATCTAAACCCAACGGTGGTGATCATTTGGGAAATAATGATAGCGAATATGTTGCATCATTGGATAACAATGAATCGTCATCTACTGAACCTCAGAGCCATACTAGTGCCAATACCATTGTAAGCAGGACATCTATTTCTGAGAGTCAATTTAAAAAGATTTTGGGTGGTATAAGTTTTTCTATCAGTGCTGAGAATGCAAGGAACAGTGTATATAATGTCGATAAAAGTGATGGCATTGTTGTTGCAATAATTGGTTTATTCGGTGCGTTAGTCAACTCTGGTCAGCTCAAGTCTGGATCTCATACTTCTCAAGATTTGACACGTAACTATCATGGTCTGCTTGAAGGGGATAGTATGTTTGAAGATAAAGTTTCACTTTTGAGGTATGCTTTGCAAAAGGCTTTTCAGGCTGCACCAAACAGGCTTATGACTGGCAACACCTACATGGCTTTATTGGCTGCCTCGGTACACTTTTTCTTTATTTTTCATATATAATAAATTTTTTAATAAACTTATTCCTTTGTTAGAGGGTGTTTGGATGTGTGATGTGTATTTAGCCTATCATTGCAAGCATATATTGAGATTTGAAGTTGCGATAATCATTTCAAGTGTTTGGGTAAACTGTATTTTTGATTGGTTTGGATGGTTGTGTAAGGAGTAGCTATAACTATAAGAAACTGGTTGTTGAGATAAATTAAGATTACACATATCTCGCTAGCATTAAGTGACTTTTAGTTTCACGTGTTCTAGGGTTACACTTTTATGACTTTTTTTTTTTTTTTATATAGAGGGATATGTCTGACTGTTACTGATCTAAAAAGAAAGTAGACAACATGTTTCTCTTTTTAAAGTAAATGCCAAAAAGGTACCGTACATATGAAATTTATAGTGTACAGTAGTTATAAATAGTAAAAGAGCGATCTGCAGTTCTTTTAATCCCGCCCCGCCCAACTAACTAACAACATTTTTCTTCAGTTAAATGCATCCACAACAGACGAGGGACTGAATTTCTATGACTCACAACATCGGTTTGAGCATTCACAGCTTCTGTTGGTTCTTTTGAGTTCACTTCCTCATGCTCCAAAGAGCTTTCAGTGTCGAGCACTCCAGGTCTCAGTGCTTCATTTTTATCTCCTTGTCCTATTTACATTTGTGGATTTTGAATTTTTATTTTGTATATTTACTTCTCCTTTTGATTTCAGGATCTTTTAATTTTGGCTTGCAGTCATGCTGAAAATAGAAGCAGGCTCACTAAGATGGAAGAATGGCCTGAATGGATCCTGGAAATTCTTATTTCCAACTATGAGGTGATCTTATTTTGTTCATCACCAAAAATCTATTATCTCCTTGAAGCTGATATGAGTGTAGTAAAGCTGGAATATATTCCTCTTAAATATTAGACACATTATTTAATCCTTTCTCATGCTATAAATGCATGCTTGTTTTCCAGACGTGTGGGAAGAACGCTTCAATCTCTTCAAGCTTCAGAGATGTCGAAGACCTTATACACAATTTTCTCATTATCATGCTAGAGCATTCGATGCGTCAGAAAGATGGATGGAAGGTTGGACCGTTTTCCTTTAAGATAATATATAATCCTTTACCTTTATTAGTATTCCATAATTTATGTTTGTTCTGTAGCTCTTTAAGTTTCTGGATTTGGTCAAATAGTTTCAGATTTGTATAGTATAGTATCCACAATAAGACCATTAGTGAACACTTTAATCAATGTTCAGTTCAATCGAATGATAAGGTTTAGCAAACGTTCATGATCCGTAATACTGAGAAATTGGGTTAACTTCTATGTGTTTTGGTATGAAATTGACATGGTGATCTATCATACTCCCTCTATTCAATGTAATGCAATGATTCCTTTTTTAAGAAGCCTTTTAAAATTTACATGTTTGCCCATTAGCTATCATTGTAAAATATTGGCGACATTGACTGTGGTGTACAAGTTTTCTTATATCTAGTCAGCTATCAAGTTGAACTTTGCTTTTTTTTTTTTTTTGTGTGTGTGTGTGTGTGGGGGGGGGGGGGGGGGGGGGGTTATTGAAACAAAACAAACCATTTAGGACTTGTCATTTGTGTATTCAGTTTTAAGGTATGTTATCAAATGCCCATGTTATGTCTTTTGGTGCATTGCACTGATGATATAGTGCATTATTAAAATCCGAATTCACAAAATATACCTACGGAATGCAATTTTTACCCGCTACTATTTTATATACATATATATAATTATATATGTATGTATGTATGTATCTCTGGCGTGAAGTTAAATTACTTCGTTCTGCATAAAAATACAATATTTTCACCCTGTTTAATCCCGTTAATACAATTTAGTTGATTAATTTTCTATATCAGCAGTGATAAAAGCTAAGAGTAATGTTCTTTTGGTGGACTAGAAGCTTACATTCGTTGATTTCTTCATTTCCTGTTAGTCTTTGTTGTGTTTATCATTAGCCAACTTTCTTTTTTTCGGCCCTGCATGTTTGTTGAATATGCATCTTTACATGCAACTAAATACATCTATTTTGTTAAATCCCTGTGCTGATTATTACACCAAATTTTGTCTTTGTTTACTTCCATTGTCGAAAGTTGATTTAAGCAACTGCGGTCTGAACTTTCAAGCATCATCTGGCTCATTTATACCGTTTGGTCATATTTCTCTTTGACAGGATATTGAAGCTACAATTCATTGTGCAGAATGGCTTTCAATGGTGGGTGGATCTAGCACTGGCGAGCAGCGAAAAAGGTATATCCCTAGAATTAGAAATTTTGATTAAGCAATCACTCACACACACACACACACTATATATATATATATATAATTATATATATATATATATTATAATATAGATATAAACCGTATTCTTTAATTTGATAGACGCGAGGAAATATTACCCATTTTTAAGAGAAGGCTTCTATGTGGGTTACTGGATTTTGCTGCTAGGGAGCTGCAGGTTCAGGTAAAAAATCAATGTCTTGATATTGGATGTCTTGTTCTAACATTTTCTTCCTTTTCTTTCCCCTTAATTTGTACTCGAATGTTTGATACATGTTCAAACTTCTTTCTTTTCATCCTTTTATGGTGTAGACTCAAGTTATTGCTGCAGCAGCTGCTGGTGTCGCCTCCTATGGGTTATCACCTGAAAATTCGAAGGCAGAAGCAGAGAATGCTGCACAACTTTCTGTTGCTTTGGTTGAGAATGCAATCGTGGTGTTAATGCTTGTTGAAGATCATTTGCGCCTGCAAAGCAAACTTTTTAGTTTTTCACTTGTTCAAGCTGGTTCTGATTCTTCACTTTCATCAGTGGTTCGTGTTGGTAGCAGCAAAAATCTCCCCAAAATTCCAGAACCACTAGAGGCACAGTCTTCATCTACTGAATCAAGAAGTCTTCCCCTTGATGTATGTTTGCAGTTCTTCCATGATCATCATATAATAGAGGTGGCCTAGAAATCGGCCAATTCGGGTTTAAGTTAATTCTAATGGGTTAAGTGGGATTTTTTTTTTAAAAACTGGCTACATTTGAAATGGTCCAAACAGGCTGAGGTTGCCCAAATTGTACACAGAGGCTTCCGCTCTCTTAACAATGTGGATAATTGTATTAAGGGCTATATCATTTCAACTTGTCATACTTTCTCAGTTTTGACACTTAAGCCCCTAAACTTTTTCTCATGGTGGTAAATTTTTTTATTCAAACATATATACTTCTTAGGGAAAAAAGTGATAAAAATTCGACAAGTATGATATTTGAATAAAACTGGTAGATACCCATTATATTTCCAGCTTTATCATTTGGGTCACTAACATACTTCTTAGGGAAAAAAGTGATAAAAATTCGACAAGTATGATATTTGAATAAAACTGGTAGATACCCATTATATTTCCAACTTTATCATTTGGGTCACTAACATATCTGTATTTGGATAAGGCAATAATATAGGGGTTTTACTGGTATAAGAAAAAGTAAGGGTCTTAAGTGATAAAACTGGGAAAGTACTATGGGTTTAAATGGGATAAACCCTTATTTTAATAGCAAATTAGCAATGTTTGTGATCATATTTTCTTCATGTGTAAAATAAGAATAAAATAGACAAAAAAAGTGTTGGCAGGTCAAATCACTACTATAATAAACCCTATTTGACTGCACATTGTACCTCCTATACTAAGTACCGTTCATGCTAGTGTGTAATTATCTATTAAAAACGATACCTTTAAGTTCTAAAGTTGTGTAAATATTCTCTCACAAGGTGCTTGCTTCAATGGCTGACACTAAGGGGCAAATTTCAGCAGCAGCAATGGAACGCCTTACTGCTGCTGCAGCAGCTGAACCCTATGACTCTGTTTCTTGTGCTTTTGTATCATATGGAAGCTGTGCTATAGATTTAGCTGAAGGTTGGAAATACAGGAGTCGATTATGGTATGGTGTTGGTCTTCCTTCAAAAATATCTGACTTTGGTGGTGGCGGTAGTGGCTGGGCTGCCTGGAATTCTTCTTTAGAGAAGGATTCAAATGGTAACTGGATTGAACTTCCCTTAATAAATAAGTGTGTTGCGATGCTACAAGCTTTATTATTAGATGAGTCGGGACTTGGAGGTGGTCTTGGTATTGGTGGTGGTTCTGGTACAGGGATGGGTGGTATGGCAGCTCTTTATCAGTTGTTAGACAGTGATCAGCCGTTTTTGTGCATGCTTCGGATGATTCTTGTTTCTATGAGGGAAGAAGATAGTGGTGAAAATAATCTGCTTATGAGGAATGTCAGTGGTGTTAATGAGGTGTCATTTGAAGTATCATATGGACAAGATGGAAGTGTTCCATCATCTTTGGAAAACAGTCCTCGAACTTCAATGAGACAGCCCCGTTCTGCATTATTGTGGAGGTATACATATATTATCATAATTCATTAACATGTGATTATTTTTCCAGATCTCATTTGAAGCACGATAGATCATTTGCTATTGTAAATGTGATGTCTGTTAATTAATTTCAGTACACTGAGATTGGTCATTGCCGACCACCATCAGCATGGTAGGGCCCTCAGTATTTGAGGATTGAGGTGCATGGGGCATGGGATTTATCGAGGCGGGGTAGTAGTTGCTTTTTTGCCACTGTTAATTAGTCAAATATATTTTGAAACACACCCCTTTTAGTTCAAATGGGATCATTTATGTGCTAAACGGAAATAGGAAAGTGAGATTGAATAATTAAGATTAGGATCTTCGGTATTCATTGTTAATTCAACGTCAATGGTGAACTGATGGTATTGATGTATCATTTTTAATTGATGTATAAATTAATCTTAAAACGGTTGATTAATTGAAATCATTGGTTCTTAGCATTTATTCTATCAATGTGTAGGCAGTCATGTTTATGTTAGAAATCATACTGATCTTTTTGCAAGTCATCTGTGAACTAAAATTTTCAATGATTGTGGACAGTGTGCTTTCGCCTCTCTTGAACATGCCAATTTCTGAGTCCAAGAGACAGAGGGTGTTGGTTGCATCTGCCGTTCTGTATTCTGAGGTTTTTTTTTTTTTTCAAGCAAAGATGACACGCAAATTGTTACAACTTTTTCATAGGACAAAAGGCGCATTAACTTTTCCTTGTCTTGTAACTTATTGAAAATACATTTGCAGGTGTGGCATGCAGTTAGCTGCGACAGAACCCCTCTCAGAAAACAATATCTAGAAGCTATTGTGCCACCGTTTGTTTCTGTTTTAAGGAGATGGCGGCCTTATCTAGCTGGAATTCATGAGCTTGTTGCCACAGATGGTTTGAATCCTTTTTCGGTAGATGACCCTGCCCTGGCTGGTGATGCACTACCTATAGAGGTATAGTTCTAGGGTTTCTAAAGTAAATCTTTAGCTTTGTTATACACATTCCATGTCAGGAAAATGTAGCTTGTATTTTAGTTTTTCCTATACGGTTAACAGAGGGTGAGTTAGAGTAAATAACGATGCACTAGACTTCATTTCAAACTGCAAACAAAACCTTGATACTGTAAAACATTCTTACAAAACAATTCAAAATGTTACTAGGTTCTCCGTTCAAATTACCCTAATAATAAATCTTGAAAGGTATAATGGTTCTGGTTGGCATTTTTTTTAATAGAGATGGTATTTCGACCCAGGTACTTATAGGTCAAATTGGGTTGCGTTTTATTTCAAATTGTCAATTGGGTTGGACGGGTCGAAAGTCGCCCAAAGCCTGTTTTTTAGTGCATTCAACATTTAAAACTGTTATATTAAAAAATTAAGTCATTATTCCAACAATGGTGTTTATGTAATCATAAGTAATGCGTTACCAAACCCGTATATACCATAACCTGTTCTGACCTGTTGCCGAACCCTCCGTCCATCTTGCCACCTCTAATGTTTTATAGTTTAGTCTTTAGTGACCAAATTAGAAATGTGATGAAAGTATGTTGCTACTTATTGCAAATTCCCCAATGGAAAAATGTTCATTAAGTTTCTTTGTGTGCATGCCATTGTATTGCCAAAACTTCTGACACATCAAATTTATACAATCAGGGTGCACTTGCTATGATCTCTCCTGGTTGGGCTGCTGCTTTTGCATCTCCACCTGCTGCATTGGCATTAGCAATGATTGCTGCAGGTGCTGGTGGTGGTGGGGAAGCTGCTGCTCCTGCAACAATGGTGAATCTAAAACGTGATTCTTCCTCAATCGATAGAAAATCAAAGCTTCAGTCTTTTTCTAGCTTTCACGAACCAATAGCTGCGGTTAACAAATCATCATCTGTAAAAGATAAAGCTGCTGCAAAAGCTGCTGCACTGGCTGCTGCTCGTGATCTTGAACGCACTGCAAAAGTTGGTTCTGGAAGAGGTCTTAGTGCAGTTGCAATGGCTACAGCTGCACAGAGACGGAATAGAAGTGATATGAGTCGTGTAAAAAGATGGAATGTTTCTGAAGCAATGGGGAACGCCTGGACAGAATGTTTGCCATCAACTGACAATAAACCCGTTTATAAGAAAGATTTTAATGCTACATCCTATAAATTTATCGCGGTTCTGGTTGGAAGTTTGGCTTTAGCTCGAAATATGCAGCGATCAGAGGTAACCTTGCTCCTGTTTCTCCTTGTATTTTAGATTCAGAGTGTTTGTCAGTATGTTAGTGTTTGGTAAACCGTTTCTTATTCTGATAATCTGTTTATCTATGGATCAAATAGTCAGTTTTATACTAGCTGCATCAAAATTGATAAGTGTAAATTGAATTAGTTTATTATTATCAATACAGTTGCAGAGATTTTTTAGGGATAATTGGAGAGTATTCATATCCCCTCCACCATTTTTTACCCTATAATTTAACTAAAAATCATACTTTTCAAAATTTTGCGTTTAACGTTTCAATCTAAATTCTGTGAGTTGAGACGCTGCAACGCGCGTGTCTGGTTCAACATTTTTAGGTCTTTTTTTTCCGTTTTACGTCCCCGTCGCAATACGCGAGGACTAAGTCGCCTTAGTTATTTTTTTTCTATGTTTTACACTTCGGTTAATTTTTGCACGTTTAACACTCTACAACAGGTGTGCGTGGTTCAACGTTTTTATGATACTTTTTGTTCGGTTTAAGAGTCCCGCCGCAAAGCGCTTGACCTAAATACTAGTTACTTTTGATATGCATACCACTTTGAATGGCATCAAATTCCAATCCTATTTTCAGGTTGATAGACGTGCACAAGTTGATTCCATTGCTCGACATCATACATGCACTGGCATACGTGCCTGGCGCAAACTCATCCATTACTTGATAGAGACAAAATGTTTATTTGGACCTATCAGAGAGAATCTTTACAATCCTAAACGAGTATGTTTACATCCTTAAACATTTTTATAATTGCTTTTTGTTGTAACATTATATATCTAAAACATAATTTTCGTGCATAGATGTTTTGGAAGCTAGATCATATGGAAAGTTCTACAAGGATGAGGATATGTTTAAAAAGGAACTTTGAGGGCTCAGATCATTTTGGTGCTGCTGCGAATTATGAAGATTCTTTGGACCCTGAGCATAGTAAAGAGAATGTGTCTAGCCCTTCTAAGGCTTCTATTTTGCCTAAGGAAGCTATATCAATGGAAGTTGTAAATGAGGATGATGAACAAGATGATGTTAACGTGGAGAGGAAGACAGATGATATGGGGGAGATAGATGATATTCAAACGAGGTTATCTGGGACTGCAGAGCAGCCAATGCAAGCGTCAGAACCTACCAAATCTCTTGATGGGAATGATGAACATGTTGCAAGTTCATCAGCAGTGGGACCCAGTTATATTCCCAGTGAAGATGATGAAAGAGTTATTCTAGAGCTCCCTGCATCAATGGTCCGACCATTAAAGGTTTGGCAAGGGACATTTCAGGTAAGCGTCGATTATTATTAGCAATTTGCACCAAGAATTTACGGTACTTACTTTTTTATTTGCCCATTATCATTGACTCATTGTTAAGATAAAGTTCTTTGTTTGCTTATTATGTTTAGAAGGTATTCTAGATATTTGATGAGTAGTCAAATGGATTGCTCAAACTATACTATATGTTCAGGTCACATTTTTTTACAGGGATGGAGGGGATTTACACCCTTCATTTTCAAATTAAGTGCCCAACTTTTTTAACATGCAGCTGTTATTGGTAATACTTAATCTTTGGTCTAAGAAAATAATCTGGAGCATCCTAAAATGGAAAAAGAGAACAAGAATTCAGTATTGGCAGAAGTAATTCTTCCTTTTCTTTTGAGAAAATGACTGAAACTCCATACCATTATAACATTATTAAGTAACGTGTGAAATACGCTCAATTTTATTTATAAATTAGAGATTTTGTTTTGGCCATGAACTTTCATTTTGTAATTTCTTTTTTTTGTGATAAAAAAAGGAAGATGTGTGTATGGGTCTCACTTGTTTTATACTCTTGACCCCAAAGTGAAGAATCTATGGAGATATGGACATAAATGAATAGAATTATAGAACCTTACATTGTTAGTTGCTAAGCTTTTGTAGATGACATCTTATACTTGGCTTATGTTATGTATGTCTTATTTTTCAAATTATCTGGACTGTCTTAGAAAAGATTTTATTCCTGTTCCCAGATAACGACGAGAAAAATCAATTTTCTTCTTAGTAAATCTGAAGGCGATACACCGGAGGATGGATTGGATCATAAAACTGAAAGCAAAGTTGAAGATAAGGACCGGAGTTGGTTATTATCTTCTCTTCATCAAGTATATAGCAGGAGGTCAGATGAATATTTATTTGATTCTTTATGATGGTTTTGTTCAAATTAAAGTGTTGGTTCGTGTGTCATTTTTCGATGAAGATCTATTGTTAAGCCTTGAAAGTATCTATTGGTTGTGACTAGCCTCACATTTGTACTAATATGACAGATATCTCCTAAGAAGAAGTGCTCTGGAATTGTTTATGGTTGACCGATCAAACTTCTTTTTTGACTTTGGGGTATTTGCCATCTCCATATCGTCTCCATATGTTACTCAGTCAACACTCAACAGGGTTGTTGGTTTCAGCTTATAAAATGTTCCTTTTCTTGCTGCAGACTACTGAGGGAAGGAGGAGTGTATACCGAGCCATTGTTCAAGCACGCCCTTCTCATTTGAACAATATATACTTGGCAACTCAGGTTTTTTTCTTTCCGATACTGGACATAGTCGTCAATTTGTGAACCAAAGCAAATAAGGTTATGCTAGTTTCGTGGTGAACTGGATCATTGATTAGCTTCACTTTTTAGACTCGATGCAATATGATAATACATAATGTGAGCATTCTACTAATGTTTAAACCAAAATAAACCTGTATGGTGACAGCACATTTTTGAAAGTTGTTATTGAATTGATTTTCTGAATGAATAGATACAAAGATGAGGATCCCTTTATATAACAATAAAGGAACCCTAAAAACCCTAGCTAGAAATAAGGAAAGGATAAACATTCCATAACAAACTATATCTCTAACAAATATAAACTATATCTCTTAATAAAATATGTATCGCTAAGATCCCCCCGCAGTTTGAGCGGTCGTAGGACAAACGTTCAAACTGGATCTGAAAGACTGGAACAGCTGCCGCGATAGACCCTTGGTAAAAATATCGGCGTATTGATAAGCGGAGGGGACATGAAGGACCCGAATATCACCGACACGAACCTTCTCACGCACAAAATGGATGTCGATCTCAATATGCTTAGTGCGTTGATGCTGCACAGGGTTGTCAGATAAGTAGACGGCTGAGACATTGTCACAATAAACAACTGTAGCACGCTGAAGAGGTACTCGTAATTCTAGCAGGAGGTTGCGGATCCATGTAGCCTCTGCAACCGCATTCGCGACCCCTCGATATTCGGCTTCGGCGCTTGACCGAGAGACGGTGGGCTGGCGTTTAGAAGACCATGATAGAAGGTTGTCCCCAAGAAACACACAGTAACCGCTAGTAGACCGTCGGGAGTCTGGACAACCTCCCCAATCTGCATCAGAATATGCCGTTAAAGAGTCCGTGCGAGATCTAACCATACGAATACCATAGTCAATAGTCCCCTGGATGTACCGAAGAATACGCTTCATAAAAGCAAAATGAGGATCTCGAGGTTCGTGCATGAAGAGGCAAACCTGCTGTACAGCATAGGAAATATCCGGGCGAGTAAATGTAAGATACTGAAGTGCCCCGGCCAGGCTACGATAAAGAGTCGGGTCATGGAACAAGGACCCATCGGATGCACTGAGCTTTGAAGATAAATCTACCGGTGTAGTACAGGGTTTGCATGCGGTCATCGAAGCACGCGCCAAAATCTCTTTGGCATATTGAGATTGATCCAAAAAGAGGCCATTTTGTTTGTGGGTGACTCGAATGCCCAAGAAATGATGAAGCTGGCCCAGATCTGTCATTGCAAACTCCCGTGATAACTGCTGAATAATGTCATGAAGTAAAGCAGTGGAAGATGCTGTTAGAACAATATCGTCCACATACAATAATAAATAAGCAGTATCCGTGCCCCTGGTATAGACAAATAGAGAATTGTCACATGTGCTACTTCGAAAACCCCGTGACAAGATGTAGGTGGCAAACCGGGTGTACCACGCCCGAGGAGCCTGTTTAAGGCCATAAAGTGATTTCTTCAACCTGCAAACATAACCTGAACAACGCCTATCAACAAAACCCGGAGGTTGATGCATAAATACCGTCTCATTTAGATGACCATGTAAAAAAGCATTTTTCACATCCAATTGATGGATGGGCCAGTTTCTAGACACCGCTAGAGAAAGAACTGTACGGATGGTGGCCGGTTTAACAACCGGACTAAAAGTGTCCTCGCAATCAATACCAACCGTTTGGGATTTCCCATTAACTACCAAACGAGCCTTGTAACGCTCTAATGTACCATCCGCCTTATACTTGTGGCGAAACAACCACATACATCTAATAACCGGGCGGTCAACTGGCCTAGGTACCAACTCCCATGTTTCATTTTCCTGTAAGGCCGTAAATTCAGCCTGCATGGCGCGCGACCAATTCGGGTCGGTAAAGGCTTGGTTATAGGTAGACGGTAAAGGAGAAATGGTAGTAGTGTGAAAATTCTGGTGTGGTTGGTTAAGGTTAGCTGTTTTAGAGCGAGTAGTCATCGGGTGGTGAGATTTGGGTGGTGGGGCTTGCGGTTGGGTTTGAGGCTGACTGGGCATGGGGATATGGGCTGGTGCGGTGTGTTGTGGGGCTGTTGAGGCCGGTGTGTTTGTTGGATAAGGACCGGGATAGAAACCAGGTGGGACAGAGAGCCGAAGCTAGGGTTTAGAAAAAAAAAAAAAAGGGTAAAAGAGCCAAGGCTCTGATACCATGAAAGTTGTTATTGAATTGATTTTCTGAATGAATAGATACAAAGATGAGGATCCCTTTATATAACAATAGAGGAACCCTAAAAACCCTAGCTAGAAATAAGGAAAGGATAAACATTCCATAACAAACTATATCTCTAACAAATATAAACTATATCTCTTAATAAAATATGTATCGCTAAGAATTTTCTGGTCCTAAATCTTACGTTACTTCACTAGATTTCAGCAAGCATGTCTTTTCAAGTGCTACTAGTAAGTTATTGATTAAAAAGCTCTACACAAAGATGGTAAGAAATCTTGCATGGAATTTTCAGAAATTTAATTTGGTTCAGTTGCTGATGCGACTTTTATGTTTCCTTCTTAAACATAGCAAATTCTACAAGTTTTGACAACTACCGCATGAATGATGGTGTAACCAAAAAATAAAGATTTTATTTAACTATCAACCTTTATGTGTTCTGGCAAACTGATTTTGGTACCAATGAATAGTTGTGGGACAAACTGAGTTTGGTACCAATGAATAGTTGTGGCCTGTGGGACCTACTAGAGTTTGATACCAGTGAATAATTGTGTGGACCTACTGTATATGCGGACTTATATTACTGTGCTTTAATCTTTGTCATAGAGACCAGAACAACTGCTCAAAAGGACTCAACTTATGGAACGCTGGGCACGTTGGGAGGTACATAGAAAAGTTAAATTGAGATGTTCCATGTTCTCATTTTGTAATATATATACACACACAAACACACCCTCAGCATTTTACTTGATATTTTACAGATCAGCAACTTCGAATATCTGATGCAGCTTAACACACTGGCTGGGCGTAGTTATAATGATATCACCCAGGTGAATATATTCATAATAAACGTTTTAGTTTTCTAGTTGAAATGCGTTGAGTAGGTTAATAACTTGATTTTGTGTGCAGTACCCTGTTTTTCCATGGGTCCTTGCAGATTACAAGTCAAAGAATTTGGATCTTGCAAATCCTTCATCTTACCGAGATCTATCAAAGGTCACAACATTCTGTTTTTTTTTCAGGATTTACACATGACTTAAACTAACATATTGACCTAAACATATTTTCAGCCTGTTGGAGCACTAAACATGGAACGGTTGAAAAAGTTTCAGGAGAGATACCACAGCTTTAGTGATACCATCATACCCAAATTCCATTATGGTTCACATTACTCAAGTGCCGGGACAGTACGTTTTCCAGTCACTTGTTTGTGGATTTCCAGTTCTAGAAATTGTCTTTTTGCTGGATGGTTTGTGCATACTGAATAAGATGCAATGTTTATGTTTTATTATTATATAAAGAATTAGAATATAGGTGTCACTCAATTACTAAAGATTCTTCAATTTGGGTATATTCATCATTATAAAGAATTAGAATTTAGGTGTGTACATAAGTTAGTGAGAGATGCGTCATGCGATTTTATGAGTATGCATTATGCACATGTTTGAAAGTATATATGCATACATGGTATATACAGATGACATGGATATGTAGCCTTTTCATTTGGCCTTATATGGCATGATTCATTAATAGGAATTCATAGTCTCAGCATCATCCTTTGGATGTGCACTTTGATTGTATAAGCTATTGAAGATTTGTGGGGATGATATATGTTTGGCCCCTGCAGTATCAGTTAATCAATCTGCTGACATTATTATTTATATGCCTATCATGCTTCATAGTCTGATCACGTTTTGTCCATTACTCTTACTTCCTGACGAAGTTTCTCACTTTCGGAGACATTAATGAAAACATCTGTTTAACAAGGGAAACTGGCCATTTAACCTTTTGCATCTACAACGTGCTAGGGTAAAACCAAAATTTGCTTGTCCGTCGCAGGTATTGTATTATCTCATGCGAGTGGAGCCGTTTACTACTCTTTCCATTCAGTTACAAGGTGGCAAGTTTGACCATGCGGACAGAATGTTTTCAGATATTTCTGCCACTTGGAATGGTGTTCTGGAGGACATGAGTGATGTGAAGGAACTGGTACGAGTTTCTAAAAACAACAAATTTTATGTATCTGTTGTGAACGTGGTTTCAGTTTCTTGTTCTGTCAAATTATAGAACAAAGAACTTAGATATGCTTGAGCCGTTATTTGTCTTTTGTTTTAGGTTCCAGAGCTGTTTTACCTTCCTGAGATATTATTAAATCAGAATTCAATTGATTTTGGCACCACACAACTTGGAGACAAGCTAGGTATGGCCTGTAGACGTCAATTACTTTGATTGCAAGTAGGAGCTTAGTCATGTGTCTGTTTGAGGTGGCAGTTTGTATGCTCTAGTTTCATTTTTGTTGATTTATTTTCAGATTGTGTTAAGCTTCCACCCTGGGCTGAAAACCCTGTTGATTTTGTGCATAAGCATCGGATGGCTCTTGAGAGTGAGCATGTCTCTGCACATTTGCATGAATGGATAGATCTCATATTTGGGTGAGCTTTAATGCATTGAGTTTCATTAGTTCCGGATTTTATGTTTCTATTTTTTTTTTTTTTGAAAATATAGAGAATCGATTCAGATGCTTTTCTAGGCCACTACCACTTCATACTAAATGGGACTGTGATTCCTTGCACCACATAAATATAAAGCACAAGTTGAATTTGTCTCAACAAGCACTTAATGTCTACTCTAGAAAACGTGATATTTACATTAGAATTTTTCTTATGATAAGGTATAAGCAACGAGGAAAAGAAGCTATATCAGCAAACAATGTATTTTTTTACATTACTTATGAAGGGACGGTAGATATAGACAAAATCGTGGACCCGGTATGTCTTTACGTTAATCAATTAATTAAAGTTTTTGTATGCTGGTTTTGTATCTCATCATTCGCTAATAAATATTGTTTGTAGGTCCAACAACGTGCTATGCAAGATCAAATTGCTTACTTTGGACAAACTCCATCACAACTTTTAACTACTCCTCACATAAAGAAGATGCCACTTTCAGATGTTCTTCATATGCAGGTATTTCAATTCATGGCACTTGTATTATTTCTTTCTTTTCATAGAATGGATAGTATACGTGCGTCTTTTCCCTGTCTTGTACTATTTAGTACAATGTTATTTACCATTACGCCTCATGGTTTGGCTACTTTCTTTTTCCTGCCAATCCTATGTTCTAAGGGAAAAGAAAGGAATTCATCAGTATACCCTTCTTAAAGGGGTACCACAAGCACACATATATGGTGTTGTACACTTCTTGAAAATACAATTGAATAATAAATGCTCAAAACATGAGTTACAGTAGCCATGTAAAAGATAACCTAAAAGCATTATATGAGGTAAGGGAGGTACCAAACAAATATTCTTTTTGAAGCTTGAGTGACTTGCGAAAGCATGATAAGCTTGTTGTTAGTAAAGATTTTTCTTGAAGTTCTTGCACGTATTTTTCTGAATCTTATATTTAAATTTATCCCAAGCATTTTGTTTGGTCAATAAGGCAATTATACTTTATGCTATATCTTTAACCATCATCCTTGAATAAGACATTTTTATTATTACCTTAATTACAAGAATCTATATTTAGTATGGGTAGGACTCGGGAGATACTATTTCATTATGCTTGATGTGGTATATCTTCAACACACACACACACATACATATTATTCGGGTCCTAACATATTCTCTTCTCAGACCATCTTCCGGAATCCCAAAGAAGTGAAAGCATACAGTGTTTCTTCTCCCGAGCGGTGCAATCTGCCAGCTTCTGCCATTAGGGCATCTTCAGATTCACTTGTGGTTGTTGATATGGAAGCACCAGCAGCACATATAGCACAACACAAATGGCAACCAAACACACCTGATGGCCAGGGAACGCCCTTCCTGTTTCAACATGCAAAAGCCACTGCAAGCCCCAGTGGTGGATCTTTCATGCGTATGTTCAAAGGAGCGTCAGTGTCATCTGGCTCAGAGGACTGGCATTATCCCCAGGTTCTTGCTTATCCTGCACTGGGTATTAGGAGTTCTTCCATAGTCTCCATCACCTATGACAATGAAGTTATCACAGGTAGTTTTTCTAATACAGATCTTGTTGTACATTGTTTTGTTTCTGAATGAAATTGGGATTTAATTCCACCAGTAGAGCGGATAATGGCGTAAAAGGAAACGAGCCAAGCAGTCAATAGCCCAGATTGTATTATTGTTGCATAAAAACATCTTAATTTTTTGTTTTAAGCTAAGGTTGTTATGGAACTTACATATTTTGTAATCACAGTTGACAAACTGAATGTAAGTAAACAATTTTGACTGCTTCGGCTTAATAAACCCAACGTACTGACCAAATTTGTTTCAAACTGTACCAAAAATTGCCTGCTTTGACCCCTTACCCATATCTATCATAAATGTCACCTCTACTGCTCTACACACCCAATGACTGCAATATTTCTCTTCTTACAAAGTTTCTAACCCAAATTTCATATTACACTTGTTAACAATCTTAAATACCAACAGCTTTGGTTATGTCTTACCAAAATACTTTCTTTTGACATGATATTTTTGCATTGCGCCCTTAATCAGCAGTTTAGAAGCTCATTTTAAATTGTTGGATTTAACCTAGGTGGACATGTGGACAACAGTGTACGGCTAATATCATCAGATGGTGCAAAAACCTTGGAGATAGCCCATGGTCATTCCGCGCCCGTCACATGTATGTCACTGTCACCCGATAGCACTTATCTTGTTACTGGTTCACGAGACACAATGGTTCTCGTCTGGAGAATACACCAATCAGGTTCACCACAAAGCAGCATCTCAGAACCCCCCTCAAACTCAGGAAAACCAACTTCAGCAAACAGTAATACTATAAATAAAAATAGCTTGCCAGATAAAAAGCGTAAAAGACGTATCGAGGGTCCGGTACAGGTCATCCGGGGGCATTTTGGGGAAGTAATTTGTTGTTGTGTTGATTCAGATCTTGGAGTTGTTGCCTCATGCTCTGATTCTTCAGACGTTTTGCTTCACTCATTAAGTAGGGGTAGGTTGCTCAGAAGGCTTGAGGGTGTGAAGGCACACATGGTTTGCCTTTCCCCAGCTGGTGTTGTGATTACTTGGAATAAGTCATTGAACACTCTGTCGACGCATACGATTAATGGGGTGATGATTTCTCGAGCATATTTTCCATTCTCTTGTCGTGTTAGTTGCATGGAGGTTTCTTCTGATGGACAAAGTCTTTTGATTGGATTAAATCCATGTTCAGAAAATAATGATGTCAGCAGAACCAAGTCCAAAAAGGATGAAAGTGACTGCGGTGATGCTGAATCAAACGAAGATGTTGGAATTGAAAGATTAGATATTCCATCTCCTTCGATTTGCTTCCTTGATCTACACTCCCTTAAGGTAAATATTGTTACAGTTGTAATATCACGGTGCAATGGTTGTTGCACAGTTCCATTATACGTGGAAGTTTTTACTCGTTTGCTTTGGATTGGATTGATCTGGGTTATATTTATCTGTAAGGGTTAATGGATAAAATAAAAACAGCTATATATATATATTCTTTTTTGAACGGCTAAATGTTACTCTCCACACTCTAATATAAATAATACACCCCTTGCTTGGGATTGAACCCAAGAACTCTCACTAAAAGGCAAGAGCCTGTACCAAGTGAGTTAGCCCCACTTGGCGAGTATTTATAGCAAACAAACCGGGCTTTTTATAGCAAACAATCCATCATCTCTGCAGAAATGCTAGAAAAAAAACACTAAGCTGTTTTTGCATTAATGTCAATTTGTTGACAAACATATATACACCCTGACAGGTATTTCACACATTGGAACTGAAAAAGGGGCAAGATATAACAACACTAGCTGTGAACAAAGACAACACAAATCTCTTGGTTTCAACAGCTGACAAACAATTGATTGTATTCACCGATCCTGCTGTAAGTTGACAAACTTTTTTTTTTTGAATTGATCTTCAAGTAGTTATCTAAGCCCTAATTTGGGTGTATACATCCAATGTTCTTTCTACCTTTTCTAAGTGTTAGAAAGCTGGATCTTTTTAGTAAATCATAAAATGTAAGCATTCTAGTGACATTGTTTCGTGTCTCTTTAGTTGCTCTTTATGACTTCAATTTTAACAGATATGCAAAAAGACCATTGTTATAATGTAGCTATTGAGTATTATCTGGATAAGCTATACACAACATAAACATTTGTTAAACCATGGGGAAGGAAATAGTCAACAGTTGGCTACATAAATTTCAATAGCATGCATTAGTCACTCAATCCTTTTGAAATATATTTATCATTTGGCAAAATGTTATTTAGAACCGTGTACATCGAGTACCTGCTACTAAAAGCTAGTCTGCTGATGCATTACCATATTTTTTTTCGCTTCAAATTACTCTACAATTGAAAGATTCTAATATGGTATCAACTTGTCAATGCCTGTTTTATTCTGCTTGAGTACTAATGTTAAGCCAGCAATTTATTGTCCATCTACGTTGTATCTCTAACGTTCTAGAAAGTGTTTGTGGATCTACCCAAATCAATACAGCCTGTTCTGCCCCGTTCTAGAAGCTTACCGATTTTGAAGCTCTAAGTCTCTAACTAATGTGAATATATTTAGTGTTGACTTTCTTACGTTGCTTCTTGCAGTTGAGCTTGAAGGTTGTAGATCAAATGCTCAAGCTTGGTTGGGAAGGTGACGGGCTTAGTCCTTTCATGAAGTAAAGAACCTCAGCCCAACGTTTGTGTTATTCCACTATTGTGGGCCGTACCTCTTGACCACCACTTGACTAGTCAGTCGGAGAGATTATATTTTAAAGATTCCTTTTCAAATGGTACCTGAAGTCGACACACGGATTCAGTAGCTGGTGGTGTTGACTGTTGAGGTGTAACATAATGTTTTTCCTGGGTAGGGAACAGC
Organism: Ambrosia trifida; assembly: GCA_028751855.1. Lineage (NCBI taxonomy): Eukaryota > Viridiplantae > Streptophyta > Magnoliopsida > Asterales > Asteraceae > Ambrosia > Ambrosia trifida. The sequence goes on along the minus strand of CM054125.1, from coordinate 3,956,974 downwards.
TTGGTTGTGCATTTTTCCCTGGGTATATAAAAACTATACATGGATTGGAGAGAGTAGTAGATGGTACTATAGACACTGTTATGCGAATTCGACTTTGTGTTGTAAATTGTGCCACCATGAAAGTGGCAGTTGCATTTGAGGTTGTGCAATTTTGTCTCCAAAGTGTGGTATTAAGTATTGTATTTTGATGTAAACCCAGAGATATTGTGGAGGGTAACTAATTCATTCAAGTCTCCAAGTTTCTGTAAAAAAACCTCACATTTGAATATTTGATACAAAATAACTTAACTGTCAGTTAGCAGGTATTGGTGGCCCCCGTAACGAAGTTCATTCAAGTCTCCAGGTTTATGGTATTGACGTCCTAGGTGACGAAAAAAACACCTTAACAACCAAGATCCGTTACTGTCATGCTTTTGAGTTATATAATAACTTTCTAGGCTAGAAACCTGTGTATTACACGAGTTGAATGAAAAAAATATTAAAATACTTAGTTATGAATATATAAGAACTATAAAACAAGATTTGAGATAAAATATGATTGGATATGTGTAAGTTTTTATGATTGGATATGTGTAAGTTTTTATTAGAAGTGAAAAATATTGGGCACAAGAATTGTGATACGTAATACAACCAACTACTTATTAATTTGGTATAAATTTGGCCCGAATTTGACTGTTTGGTTCTCAAAATTGAATCCTAAAATATAAGAACATAATTACTAAAGAATCACTAGTCTAATTACACCAAATATAAAGGAGAATCAAGAAATGTTTATTATTCATGATCCTTGACGATTACAATGGTGTCACAAACGAATACAATCAGACAACGCTTAACTAGAAGGTCAATAATCACGGGTACAGTATGTTTTTCTATCAAAGAGTCGTACCTTCTTCTATAGAAAGATGGGTATTTATAGGAGAATTCCCTCATGCTCATTGGCTGACCTTGGTTGACAGCTCATTCCGCGTGTGTCCCGTGTCTGCTGACCGTTATGGAATTAAGAGAATCATCGTGTTGTCCTTCTGCCATTGGCTAGGTGTCATTGTCGTTCGTCCTTGTTGTCCTTTCTACCATCGCCTAATTGCCAGGAGATCATGGAGCAGGGTGTTTTTTCCTCTGATTGGCTAGACGTCTCTTTCAACTTGTCCTTTTGTCTCCTTGTACCAAGCAGGTCCTAGGTGGTACGCAAGCCCCATATAAGCTTCGTTTAATTGTTCTTAGGGCTTGTATAGGCAAATATCTTTTCAATTACAAAATTAAATGTAGTTTTTTCAAACAAGTGAATACACTTGCCTTAATTTTTTTTATAGCATCCATCATGTAGGTGCCGTTTGTTTAGGAACACCTCTAAGTCATTTTACTTCTATACGAGCGTTTGTACCATGACAATTCCTTGTATATTGACGTTTACACCTTGCACACTTCTTCTATACGGGCATAAAGCCCTACAAAACACTCAAATTAATAGGGGACTAATTGGTTACGTTATCAGTTAATACATCTAGTTTTTTTTCGATTTTGGTCTAATCCAGTCCAAAACCGGAAAAAAAAAACCAAGACGACATGAAGGCTTTTGGTTACTATAGACGACTTTCTTTTCCTATGTTCCATAATGTCATTTGACTTTCTGAAATCACCAACCCTAATCTTTATTCACATTTCGAAATTGGAGTCAGGTGGCATCAACGATAATAACATCATCTTGTGACATCCTACATGAGATGAATAGTAGTTTCACTTTTACTCCTTATATTATAAACGAGATGATTATTTCGAACAAGGTTGTAAAAGTGACGGACATTGTTTCGGACGCGAAGGTTTCTGGTTTTCTTTGGTCTAAATACAGGGCGAAATGGGGCTCGGTGGATTGAGAGAAATGGTGTAATTTTGAATTGATGTAATTTTGTACATTCGTTTTTGGGTATCTTATTTTGTCTTGGAATAGTGCCCTGGTGTTGAATGAAAGTGTTGATTCTAAAAAAAAAAAAATGTAAATGGATGGCCTTGACTTGGTCTTATTGGTTCTTGACCCATAATTAACTCATTAAACACACGCATATATAAATAAAACTGGACAAAAGTTTACCAAATCGTAATACATACAGCTTTTTTGAATTATTTTTCTAAATCATAGTATACTAATATTACAAATAAAAATATAGTGTTTATTGTTACATATTTAAAATTATGCTTTAAATATGTAAGGGAAATGTTAGGGTTGGTTAGTATTTCACACAAGATAAAAGAGGGGAGATTGAGATGGTTTGGGCATATGAGGAGGAGGCAGACGTCAGCGTCAGTTATAGTAGTGGAAACGCTCACTGTTGAGGGTAGGAGGAGTAGAGGTAGACCCAAGTTGACTTGGGATGAGCGTATTAAATAGGATTTGCTAGAGTTGCACCTCTATGAGGACATGGTCCAGGATAGGAGTTCGTGGAGACGTAGAATTAAAGCTAAGGATTCTTAGGGGTTGAATATTTTTTGTTGGACTTGGTTTGTGTTGGTAATCTTGCTTGCAAATATGTTGTGTATCATGTTATATCTGCCTCTTTGTTTGTTATGGTACTTTTTTACCACTTACTTGATTATTGGTAGTTTTTATTTTATATATATTCAGTGCGTCATTGTTTTAGTTTGAAGGGGGGGGGGGGGTATGTGTGTTTTAACCACGGTGGCGTGGTGTGTTTATATACACAAATTTTTGAACAGTTTTGCATGTAAAACATTTAATTTTCTGACCGTTAGGTGGATACGGTTAATGCCTAATAATTACACTGTTTGGTAATTACGATTTGAATGCAAAAACTTAAATTTTCTAACCATTTCTGATGATTTGTTAACTACGGTTTTAAACCGTGTGAAATAAAAAAATTAAGTTTAAATCAGTATTTATTTATTTAAATTAAAAATAAATAAATGAATGAAGCGCTACCTTAAAAATAGAGTTTTAATGAAGTGATTTAGAAATGGTAGAAATGAGGGAAGTTAAAAGATGTCAAGGTGCCTCTCCCCCCTGATAAAACGAAACATTCCCTTGAAAAGCTTTGTGTACATTTGAGAAGAGAAATAAAAATATTTTATATACCAAGGGTAATATTGGAAATTCATGATTAGCAACGTGTAGAAAACTTACTTGTTTACCAATTAGTCAATAGTCAATACTCAACAGAGACCCATTAGATAATGGAGACGCAAACGGTGAACTGTTCTTAAGAGCTTTCCTGAATTGTTTATATATATAATAACACACGTTTTTAATAACTCTTTTAATGTTCTTTTAGTTTGTTTTTTTTTTCTATAATAACTTGTGTTCATGATACTGTATATTTTCTATTTTGTATCTGTAAGTGAATCTAGATAACTTTCATAATTGTGTATTATTACTCGAGGCTAAGGTCACCTTGTGTGCTTATCAATCGATATAAGTAGTGGCGAGGCTAAGTTGGGGCGGGAGGGGGCGGCCGACCCCCCCGAATTTTCGTGCAGAAGTTCCGATTATATAGTATTCGTATAGAAAATTTTGTAAATATAGGGTTTCGATCCCACGAAACTGGTTTTCGACCCCCCGAAACTAGTGACTTCCGACCCCCCGAACCTTCGGGTCAAGCTTCGCCACTGGATATAAGTCCATTAAACCAAGTCCAAGGTCTAAAATGTAACTTTAAAAATGTTCAAGGTTCGTCTCTGAAATTCACATGCACAACATAAATAGGATTTTGACTGAATGAAAGAAATAGAACTAACCACCACCTGACGTCGTCACCGTTATCTGCCGTGATTCCACCGTTATCTCCTCACTCACTTGAATATATTTATAATCTTTAGGAATATAAATTGTACCTGTTTTGCTTTCATCCAGATTCTATGATCTACACACACACCAGCCGATTCAGGTGATTTATAATTTCAGATCTCACTGTTTGTAATGTCTGATTGTCCGTGAATCCAGATGTTGTTGTTCAGCTTAATTAATAACTGTAATGATGTTTAGTTTAGTCGTTTAATTATTAACGAATGCTTTTGTTTGATTATTAGGTAAATTGCTGCCTGAGGTTTATTGATTTAGAGAGGGATGGAGAAGACGAGTACTTTAGACTACATCAACCAGATGTTTCCTACAGGTCTGTTTATTTCATCTTCTAGCTGTTATTATTATTATTATTATTATTATTATTATTATTATTATTATTATTATTATTATTATTACATATGTCATTTAGTTTTAAAAATTAAGATCAGATCAGATGAGATCAGATCAGATCACACAGCTTGGAAATGCTAAATACTGTTTATTATTGCATACTATAAGGAAACTGATGAAGCATCTGCTCTGCATAATTGTGTGGGACAGTTAGTGGTTTTGTAAGCTTATAAGATCTTATTGATGATGGAAGTTATGTAATATAGAGAATTGTTTAAGAATGTTTGCTTCAAACCATGCCTGGACTCTGATTCCTTTATCCTAGGCTAGGGGAAGCTATGTACCGCATAATGAGATACACATGCTGAACAAAACCTTTTATCCTAAACTGGCATTATAGAATTAGATAGGTTATAGGTATCGCCAAGTTACGACTTCTTGAATAGTGTCGTAGGAATTGCTAGACGCTAGTCGGCCGGTGGGGTACCGACTAGCTATTAATAGGGATTAATTTGCATTAGTTGGATTGGGATTTTATATGTAATTTTCAGTTTTATATAGACATGTTTTAACCCCTTCCTTGACCCATATTTTTTAAGTACTAGGATTAATCGCCGGAATTTACAGGTTTTGGCCGGAATCTGGCAAGAATTTACAAGTTTACGCCGGATTTTGGCCGGAATCGCTAGACTGACACCAATTTTGGCTGATTACGACCGGTTTGGACCACCTTTGATCGCCTAGCTATTTTTGGGCCGATTAGATGAAAATTAATCGGTGAACCTCCGACTAGCGATTAATTGGCAACTAATCGGAGGCTAGGCTCGATTTTTACAACCATGTTCTTGAGGATTTTACGTATTAGAAAATTGTTACACTTCATCCTTTGTAGGTTACGCGTACAGGCTACAGCTACGCATTTATGTGTCTTGTAGTATAATGCTTCTTGTAGCACAATCTCTATTTGCATAGCTGTGTTGATCTTTATGATGCATTTTCTTCTAGATGCGTTTTTCTTGTAGTTTGACATTATGGAATGTTCACTTTCCAGAAGCATCTTTATCGGGTGTAGAGCCACTTATGCAAAAAGTACACAATGAGATACGTGTTGTGGATGCTGAAATTCTAGCGGCTGTTCGTCAGCAGGTGAGTTTGTGTTTTCCAATGCCTTTTTTGCCTGAATCATAAGAAAGTTACATTTGGGACAGCAGTTTTACCCTTTATTTATGCCAGCCACATAATCGTTTGTGGCCTTATGGTCCCTATTATTTTAATTTATTACCTCTTATTGTTTCTATTTATATATTTATTTGCGGGCAATCTTGGCACTTTATTGTTGAACTTTTTTGTACCCAGAGTAATTCAGGGTCAAAAGCAAAGGAGGATCTGGCTGCAGCTACAAGTGCTGTGAAGGTATGTTGACGTTCTCTGTTGTTAAACGGGACTCTTTTATATTGGACCACACAAATCATTTTGCCTCCGTTGCTATTATTCTACGCAGGAACTCATGTATAAAGTCAGAGAAATTAAAAGCAAAGCCGAACAAAGTGAAGCAATGGTTCAGGAGATATGTCGGGACATTAAAAAACTGGATTTTGCAAAGAAGCACATAACAACTACTATCACAGCTCTCCATCGTCTTACTATGCTTGGTTTGTGCCCGGATCATGACTTTTTTTAAGAAATGTTCCAATACAAGTCTGATAATCTATTTTATAAGCCTACAAATTCTCACACTAATACACCACTTTAACTATGACAGTATCCGCCATTGAACAACTTCAAGTAATGGCTTCAAAACGACAATATAAAGAGGCCTCTGCACAGTTGGAGGTATGTACAATGTTTGTAAATTGGTACCTGTTAACAAATGGCATAAGAATAACTTAAATTTGATGTACATTATAATATCCAAACCACCCTTAAAATTGTACAGCTATCACTAATTCATTTGATTAAAAGGTTTTATAAGGTTAGGACTTAGGATTTTAAAAGGAAGTGCAACATTGATGAGTGGCGGACCCATGAATTTTTTTCATGGGCTGTGGAATCATATAGCTTATATATATCATATAGCTTATATATGTCATTTATCCATCAGGTGGCCCGGGTCGGGTCGGGTCGGGTCGACTCGTATACCAAAAATAATAATACTAAAATTATATAATCAACAAAAGGAAACCAAAAGCCCAAAAGTAATTTAAACGTCACTACATATGCTGATATGCATAACAAAATTCGAAAATCAAAAGTTGTTTTCTTCGAGTCTTCATTTTTTGTAATCTATCTATAACATCTTCTATCTCCATGTTCAATGCAAGTCCTTTCCAATACAAGCAATACAACTAGCGTTTAAATTCTCATCACCAATCCAATTGCGCAAATCATTCTTCACAAACTTCATTGCCGAAAAGCTTCTTTGGTTGTGACGGGTAATGTGAGAGATAGCTTCAATAAACGATAATGCCAATATAAAGTTAAGGTGTTTCTTTGTTTCAACCATCAATTGTATAAGACTTGATATACCATTCAATTGAGGGTTTTCAGTTGGGAGGGGAGAGGACCGGTGGACTACTCGTTTTTTGTAATGTTTTCAGGCGCTATGTTGTTTTTTTTCTTTTAATCAGAATTAAAACCTATTAAAAATTTGGCCAACTCTAAAGTTTAAACACAAAAGTTGGCTACTAACTATTAAAATGGCCCATCTCTAAACACAAATTATATATATTTTTTTTCTTGGGGGTCGGTTTCAAAAGTCCAAGGGGCGCAATTGAAAATGTTTATGGGGTGCTGACGAGATTAACGCGTATATATAATACTAAAAATAAAATAAAAATTCAAGGTGGGCGCCCGCCCCTCTTCGGCTTGGGGTGGGTCCGCTAATGATCATTGATGGAGGACCTGGTTGACTAATTAGAAAATATTTTCCTGCATGAACATATGTGCTATTGCATAATATTCATGTTTTACTTTGTATGTTATAGGCTGTCGGCCAGTTATGTAGTCATTTTGATGGCTACAGAGATAACCCGAAGATCACCGAGCTAAGAGATAAGTTCAAGAACATTAAACAAATTCTCAAGTCTCATGTCTTTTCTGATTTCTCCAGGTGTGTAAATTTGATGTTTTTTTCGGAATACATAACTGTTATTATGTTACATCTCTATCTTGAACCTGTTGAAGTTGTATGTAGTCTGACTTTGTTGGTTACTCTTTTATACTATTTTTGTGAAAAATGCTGCAATTTATTAAACATGATATACGAACAAACATCATTATCGTAATTTAATGATTATTATTGTCTTTTTTATTTCTTTAATCCCAGCTTAGGTACAGGGAAAGAGACAGAGGAAACTAATTTGCTGCAGCATTTATCAGATGCTTGCTTAGTTGTTGATGCTCTGGAGCCATCAGTGAGAGAAGAGTTGGTGAAGAACTTTTGTGACAAGGAACTTATTTCTTATCAGCAGATATTTGAAGGAGCTGGTATGTTTTATTTCCATAATTACTTTCATTTTGTAGTTATAACTGTTGGTATCTAATTCTGAAAACATCTTGCAATTTATCAGAGCTAGCAAAATTGGATAAAACAGAGAGGAGATATGCTTGGGTTAAACGTCGTTTAAGAACAAATGAGGAGATATGGAAAATCTTTCCCACTTCATGGCATGTTGATTATCTGCTCTGTATACAGTTCTGCAAGTTGACCAGGTTTGTTGTTTGATTCTTAAAATGTAAGATGTTTGTATATCTTGAACCATGGTGGGAAGATTCCATTTTAAACTGACATTGGTCATGTTAAATACTATTGTTCACGTTATCTTTTCAAGATAATATATTTACAGTTTTTCTTTATTTTAGGACACAATTGGAGGATATTTTGGAAAACTTGAAAGAGAAGCCAGATGTTGGAACATTACTAATGGTAACGTTTGAAGTAGCATTGTTTGACAATTATATTTATTTCTGTACTTCATTCTAGGCATTGGGATATATTTACATTATACGCTTCTTTTTCTTGAATTTTATGTATATATGATCTATCATTTTACTTACCTGACATTTCTTTGGTTCTTATTTAATTGGTATATGTTATTTACTTCCCCAGTCATTCTAGGGTTCGTTCAGATTATAGTTTATAATGTTTTCTCGGTATAAGCATACCCTTTTATTTTTAAAATGTAATGTTTGTCCTTTCTGTTCCTTTTCAACCAAAGTGATTGAAACTTATATGGTGCTTGCACCTGATTCTAGACTTTTTCATGTTTATTTAAAATGTAATGTTTGTTCTTTCTGTTCCTTTTCAACCAAAGTGATTGTAATTTATTTGGTGCTTGCAGTTTAGTGTCTTTATTATTTTCATGACACCTGATTCTAGACTTTTTCATGTTTGGGAATCATCTGCAGGCATTACAAAGGACAATAGAATTTGAAGAAGAGTTAGCAGATAAATTTGGCGGTAGTGGAAGTAGCAGAACTGTAACAGATGGCTTTGAGGAAACAGATAAAACAGAAAATAATAATCAAGCTGTTCTAGACATTCGTAAGAAGTATGAGAAAAGGCTTGCCGCACATCAGGGAAACCAGGATGAAGTAAACTGCTTTATTTTTTATTCCTGTTATTTTTTTTTTCAAATTTCTGGAGTTTTCTGCTTTATTTCTGTTTTTATGCTTCTTGCTGGATGACACAAACGAATTTTATGCTGTCAGGATAAAGATTTGGCCGTGCCTGGAGCTGGGGTAAGTTTTATCATTCTTAATTGCACTTTTTATGGTTTAAATTCATACATATTATAGCAGAACGTGGTTCCTTTTTAGAGTTACATAACCCATTTCAGTCCTTGTTTTGCATATTGGCCTATTTTTCCATTAACACATGATGCCTGGAAAAGAACTCTAGGACACAACTGTGGAACTAATTTTTACAATCCGTGATATTATTTTTCTCCAAGTATACAGACACTTGAAAAGAAAGGGTTATATTGTATTTCAAAATGGAAAAAAGGGGGTTATTCAAAAGTATTTTTGGATGTGATATCATATCGTGGAAGTATGCATGCTTGGTTGGGAATCTTGTCGTTGGTATTTGTTATAGATGTATGGTTATCAATCCTTAATAAATCATTTGATCTATTTTCAGGAGTTTTAGGTTGCTAGTTGTCTCATACTTACATTAACATTAAAATGCTATTAAAAACTCGGTGGTGAGTATTACGTTGTTTCCGTTGTTATGGCAGTTCAATTTCCGTGGAATCATATCATCTTGCTTTGAACCACACTTGACGGTGTATGTAGAATTTGAAGAGAAGACGCTTATGGACAACCTGGAGAAGCTTGTTCAGGTTTTATTAGCCTCGATGTTGATTTGCCCTTTTGACATTCATTCTTATTTCCAGATATCATATGCTTATATTTTCAAACTTACAGGAAGAAACATGGGATATGGATGATGGAAGTCAAACTAGTATTTTATCCAGTAGTATGCAAGTAAGTTTTGCTAGGCAAGCTGATATACAATATTTTTCAAAAGATACACTTTTATCCTTGGCATTTGAGTAATTTACTCTTCTCACAAAGGAACAATAAATCACATAAAATTATTCTTTTGTGCTTATTTTTCACCATAAAGAGTGGCGCTTTTGGATTTCTAACCTAAGACATTTTCTCTATGTAAGGTATTCTTGATCATCAGAAGGAGCTTAAAGCGGTGCTCTGCCTTAACAAAGAACCAAACTTTGCTAAATTTATTCAAGGTCAGTTTTGGATTAAATTGTTTACATTTTGTTCATTGTCATTACATTGTTCTGTAGACGTTTCTGCTCTTATTAATAGTTAATTCTGGTAATGTAATTCCATGTATGAAAGCTACGCGTTCTGCATCCACATGAACTTAATAAAATTAAAATACTAAAACTCCTCTTTACTAGCTAACTAACCAACATGATTGACACAAATTATCAACAAGATTAGATGGAAAACCATTTTTTTTTTTTTTTTGTTGAGAGGATTCATTACATACATGATGGGAATAATTGCTTGCTCCATTTGGCTGATAGGTCTTTCAAAGAGTGCTTAAAGCTTATGCTACAAAGCTTTTTATGAAGTTGCCTAAAGGTGGCACAGGGATTGTTGCAGCAGCCACTGGGATGGATGGACAAATTAAGGTTTTCTCCACTTCTGTAGACCAACGTTATTTTTAGCAATAAATTTTTACTTCCTGTTAATTCTAATTTTGTGTCTCTGAATGCAGACATCTGATAAAGATGAACGGACGATATGCTATATCGTGAATACAGCAGAATATTGTCATAAAACGGTCAGCTTTTCACCTTTCAATTGTCGTGTTGTGTATATAGTTATTAAATCCTTGTCTCAACATTGGCTAAGGTTTCAACTTTTTATATTAGTCATTGGTTTAATTATAAATTAATTGACATTATTAAAATGAGCCGTGGTACTCTAATTCAAAAAAAAAAAAAAAAAAAAAAAAAAAGGAAGACGACGATGTTAGAGATAAGTTGAAACTTTTAGTCACCTCATGAGTTAATGATCTAAAGATTAATTAACTCATCCTGACGCGATTTACCTTCATTCAATCAATCAGTCATTTGCACATCCAACTAAGTGAATGCAACCTGTTCTATTAACAAGGTAGTTCTGGCTAGATGGGTGGGTCAGTCGGATTTGGTAACATGCCAATGCGGATTCATGTTGAAGTAGGCCATATTTTTAGTATGAGGGGAATTGCACTTGGTCGGGTTCCATTTTATTTCTTTATGGATAATATATGCATTAGAAGGATTCTTTAGGCATGATTACGAAAACACGATTATTACAATAACAATCTAAATCATTGATTGAAACCATTTAAGAGGTTAAATGCATTAGAAGTATTCTCCAGGCGTTTACTTTGACCCATTTGGAACATTCCCCAGTTAGCAAAAAGTTTTATTTGACCCATCCGGTTTGTTAGAAATCCTACCCTATGATATTTGAGCTATTTGCTTTTACAGGCTGAAGAGTTGGCTGATAATGTCTCCAAAATAATAGATACGCAGTTGGCTGATGCTGTGGACATGTCAGAAGTACAGGTAAATATATCTTATTATGCGATTGCACACATATATGTTATTGGTCTCTGAAAGCTATATCTAGTATATTCTCTTGAACATACTTTACTTGCTTTTATTTGTACAGGATGAGTTCTCAGCAGTTATAACCAAAGCATTGGTAACGTTAGTCAATGGACTGGAAACCAAATTTGACACTGAAATGGCTACAATGACACGGGTTCCATGGGGTACACTTGAAAGTGTGGGCGATCAATCAGAGTAAGCCACAAGTTGGGCATATGAAACCTAAAAGTATCATTCCAAGGCATTTTTTTACAGATTTGCTGTGTTGCAGGTATGTCACCAACATAAAAATGATCCTTAATGGTAGCATCCCTGTTCTTGGAAGCCTTCTCTCTCCAGTTTATTTCCAGTTTTTTCTAGACAAGGTGAATAGCCTTCCTGTTTATATTCTTCTTAAGGATGTTGTGCTTTGTTATTTCTTTTTTAAAGATATGTTGTGTGCTAAATGAGAACTAAATCTACAACGTTTGCTCTTTGCCTCATCTTCGTGGTTTTCTGCCACATCACACTTTAGATCCTAGAAAGTGAACCCTATTCTTTCCCTAATAAAATAAATGCAATGCTCAGGAGTCATATAGTTTAATCATAATATGCTCCTTAATGAAAAGAAAACAGAACAATGTGGATGAATATGAGTTGTAGCAATCACTAATGTAAGTTGTATTTATCTTGGGATATCTCAAAATAGAAATTGTTACATTTATATTGGGATGCCCCAAAATTAAAATTGCTGCATTTATGTTTGGAGGGAGGGACTCTTATTTAATATCAAGTTGATAATTGTGGCTGTGACATGCTCATTGGTTTTTGTTCTGATTTTTTCACGCAGCTTGCATCGTCTCTAGGCCCACGTTTCTATCTCAATATTTTCAAGTGCAAGCAGATATCTGAGACTGGAGCTCAGCAGGTACTTCTTATACTTCCTTTTATTGTTGCATTCTTTGTAACATTAAGAATGAATACATATGATGGCAGTTTACTTTGAAGACGGCAATTATGGTTCTGGACTTCTGGTTAAAAATAAAACTGTGTTGTTTTTCTGCAGATGTTGTTGGATACTCAGGCTGTGAAGACAATACTTTTAGATATTCCATCCCTTGGGAAACAGGTAACACTTCATTTTCTCTACAAATATTGCCAGTTTTTTCTTCAGTTGGTTCACTGGATGTTTGGTTACTGTCAACTGTTTAGAATACCTTCAAAAGTTGGAAGTAGGAGAATATTTTTCTACCTCCTACCTTTCATGAAAAACAAAATGTTTGACCCAACACATAGTTAACAAAGTTGATTTACCATTTTCTCGAATATCTAAAATACCAGTTAACAAAGACAAAGTGAAGGAATCTTGTGGACCAGTCTACACCTTCATGGTTTGGTGTAGCATGCTGTGCACCAAATATTGGATTTGGGTTCATATGAAGTTTTGCTTTAACAATTGCACAGTCAGATTCCTATAGAATGTCTTTTGTAAGACGTGACATTCAATAAGCATGTCTACTGTTTTAATTAGAAGTTCATTTAATTAGAAATTGCTCTGAACAGACATCAGGAGCTGCTAGTTACTCAAAGTTTGTGAGTCGTGAGATGAGCAAAGCAGAAGCACTTTTAAAGGTTTGTGATTAACCCAACATCTTGTTTTTCCTTTTAAAAATATTTGAAAGAAACAGTATGCAAGTCACTACACAACGTTTTGGCAGCGAGCGTTCAAATTGCATTTTAGAGCACACCTTTCATACAGTGTGACTATTTCATGCAAAATTGTAGTGATTTGTTACTGAAATTTGTACAAAGACCGTCTTTATTTGCATTTGAAAATTTTATTGGTTGTGATGTCTTCTCTATGTTATGTACAGGTTATCCTGTCCCCCATTGACTCGGTGGCAGATACATATAGCGCACTACTACCTGAGGGAACACCTTCTGAGTTTCAGCGAATCCTAGAGCTCAAGGTTGTACTGTACTTTTTCTGTCTAAAAATCAAGCCTCTTGGTTCAACTCTTATAGTCAGTTTAACGGGTTTTTATAGCTCTGAAAGTAAATGAACGCTTCAAAATAAATTGCAAATAATTTGGAAAAGGACAAGTGAAAGACTCCCATGAGGTTAAAAACTTAAAACTAGTGGGAGACTGGGAATGGACTGAAAACATATAATTACAGTATACGGTATACCTCATATAGGATATTAGGATCTACGGGTAATGATCACTTGAGTTTGGGATATTGGGTACATCTTGAGCTCAAGTGTGAGCCCATTAAGCTCAACACATCTCAGAATCAGATAGTAGTCAATTTGACTCGTTTATTCCCATGGGCCATGGCTGAAAGCTGAAAGCCTGAAATGGATATTACAGGCAGAGGTGGCAGTTTTGACCCAATTACCTATGACTGAGTGAATCAGTTGATGCCGGTTGTGTTGTATCTCTAACGGGTCATATAGGTATTGCGTAAACTTAACAAGTTGGCTAAAATTGAAATGGGTAAAATGCGTCCGAATCCTCCAGTATTAAGAACGTAGATTATTAAGAACATAGATTATTATTGAATACTAAAACATTGTATTTCTATTTGACATTCAAATTATATATAAACCAAACAAAAAATTGGACAAAAGATGTTTGGACGCATCCTGCCTTGACCCGTTACCCAACCCACCCATTTTACCATCTCTATTACCATCAACCTGCAGGGAGTATAAGTCATGATAGCATTGCTCTCAAATTGTCGATTCCATCTATACAAGAAATTTTTAATTGCAACTATTTCTGAACATTTGACATGCTTTTCATATCGACCAGACTCCAGAGTATTAATAGATCTTGTATTATTCGTGTTTTGTTCATACAGGGACTGAAAAAGGCAGACCAACAAACAATATTAGAAGATTTCAACAAACGAGGGTCCGGGATCTCTCAAGCGCCAATTGCCACATCAGCAGTCCCAGTAATCCCAGCAGTGGCTCCTAACCCTGCTCCCTTGGTTAGCCAACTTTCTGGCTCAGTCATTGCATCTAGGGAGGACGTCCTCACCAGAGCGGCAGCCCTTGGTAGAGGTGCTGCTACAACTGGTTTTAAACGGTTCCTTGCTTTGACCGAAGCCGCAAAAGACCGAACCGACGGACCTTTCAGAAAACTGTTCAATGCATGAGCACATATGTATTTCAATGTTCTCCCTTAAGTTCATTTATAAACAAGATGAAATGAAACATAAGATTGTTTTTTGTTTGGTTACGGCTAGATGCTAGATCACTCATCACAGATCCAAGGTTTTCAACCAGAGTATGTATTATTATAACCGTTTTTGACAATGGACACACTAAATACTAGATGTTTGTTTTTGCAATACAATTCTTTCTGTACGTTCACAGACAATGGTAGTTCATGTTAGATCTAGATCAAGGTAGGGTTGAAGCAAAAACAAAAACACCATCACCAACAATCAACCAAAAAAGAAGGAAACATATATGTGGTACTTATGCATGATACGCTGCCTCCAAAGCCTCTGGAGAAGCACCGTCTCACCATCGCCTCCTGTAATAGTGCCGCAAAATGGTGAACCGGTAGGACCGATGCGTGAGGCGCATTTGTTAAGGCCATGATGTCACGACATGACTAAATGGACTTGCAATGATCATGATACCTATATAAGATGTCCTTTTGGCTTTTGATACCTTTGGCTCCTTGGCACCAGAAGCTATTCATTTCTTGACAAGGGTCTAACGGGTTATTCATAGCAATGTTTCGACTCCAGGGGCAGAGGTTTGTGTTTAGTAGATTGGGTTTTGCGATTCAGAAAGGTGTGGCGGCGCAGCTTGTTATCCGTCTGCCTGTTTTAATGTTAATTTGACAATCATGAAATGAAGAATTATGAACTTTGAAAGGTATAAAATTAAGGTAATAATTTCGGGAATTTATTATACCATTGTAGGGACTTTATTTTATTGGTAAATATATTTTAACATAATATTAAAAAGAAACTTAGTATCAACCCTGAACAAATAAAAGGTTTCTTAGAATCATTTACATAAATGGGGGGTTTATCATTTTACAAATTACATTTGGGGGGTATTAGGGGAAAAAACTGAAAATGGTGATGTATATAAACCAATTGGCGGTATCAAAAAAATAAAAACTAGATGCCGCCAACCCATTTGGCGGTATCAATGGGCTTTTGTCAGTGGGTTAGATGCCGCCAATTGAAGTAGAGGGATCAAAAAAAAAAAAAGCTAGATGCCGCCAAATGAAATGGAGGGGTCACCTCTTGATGCCGCCAATCGGGTTAGAGGTGTCATTGATGCCGCCAATTGATTTGGTGTGTTCTTCAATATTGCCGTCATGATCCCGCCAATCCATTTTCATGCATTAAAACCAGCAAATGAAAATCAGTCTTCACCTGCAAACCATGCAGCCTATAAGACACACTCACAAGGTCTCTAGCATTGCATGCAATGGTCTTGTAAGTTGCAGATGATTTGATAGGCAAATAGTGTTCTTGGGAGTGTAAGAATTCAGGCTTTGAAGGTTATAAAATGGAGGTTGAGGTGAAGAAGGAGCACCACCCACATCCAAGAACACACCATCAACACTACAATCTCCATCTGAAACCTTTGAAATTTATAAGAAATCATACCAACCAAATTCCTCCCACCATGAATCAAAACATGAACTTACACCATGGTCCCCTAAACGACGATGTGTTGTATCTGCGTGATCGACATCGTGCCTTTCACGTTTTCACAGACGAGGAAAACTTCAATAGAGTTATGATGGTAAAGCGTAGCGATAGAGCAATATGGAGGTTACTTCGTGACCACCCTGTTGTAGGACGGGTTCGTCACCTTATCGATGCTGCAGGGTTTGGTGGCCTCATAGATTGTGGTTATCGATACGTTGACCACTCCTTGACAACAGCTTTGGTGGAACGATGGAGGCCCGAAACTCACACGTTCCACCTTCCATTTGGTGAAGCTACTGTCACCTTACAAGATGTTAACGTCTTGTGGGGGTTACCTATTGAGGGAGCTGTTGTGTCTGGGGTAGATGATAATTTGTCTACTGCCGACGCAATAGCGTTGTGCCGACGATTCTTAGGTGTTACGCCTACAGAGGCCCAAATGTCCGGCAAGTCTGTTTTTGGTACTGTTATTATTGATAAACTAAAGCAGGACTTTGTTGAAGCAGAGGCTACGGATGAAGAGTGCATTTTTCGTGCTCGTTTAATCCTTTTCTTTTTTATCGGTTCCACCTTACTCCCTGATAATAATAATAATAGAATAAATGTTTTTTACTTAAGATTTTTACGAGACCTGAACCGTACAGCATCTTATAGCTGGGGCAGTGCGGTTCTGGCTTGTTTATACAGGCGGCTTTGTGATGCCACCCAGCCGGATAGGAAAGCCGTGACCGGACCCATGATGCTCCTTCAAGTATGGGCATGGGAGAGGATCCGGTGTCTCGCGCCACGACCACCCTCAAACCGGTTTGATTATACTTGCCCGATAGCGGCTCGGTATATAGCGCAAATCCCAGTTTGATTATACTTGCCTGCATGGCATCCCTTTGTATTTTTTTTTTCTGAACACGTTTTTTAACATGTTAATTTTGTAGGTGGCGAGACCGGCGGTTAAACTTCGCGGAGGTGGCCACACACTGCCTCAAGGCATACCGTTCACAGCTACAATCGTTGGACGAGGAGATGGTATGTTAGTAATTATTTTTAGTTTTTTGTATGTATTAATCATGCATTTATTGTGTTTTGTTACTGACTTAAGTGTTTGTTTTTAGTTCAACTGGACCCCCTACAACTCGGTTTTGGACCGACTACCGGCAATGTGCTCAAACGGGATGGAAAGCTGGAGGAGTTGTTGTCCCCTTATATGCTTCGAGATCGTTGAGCATCATTACCCTCAACGGGTTTTGAGGCAATTCGGCATGGTCCAGTACATACCTCCCCAGATAACCTTAGCCGTACCCACGGCTCGGCTTGAAACACTGCATGCTTTGGGGCGGCAAGGACACAACGGGGCGGACTGGATGAGTAGGCATGAAGCCTACGTCAATGCATAGAATAACCGTCGTAACACGGTTATCCGCTCTGAACTCATAAGGACAGCTTCAACCCAGCCCGGTTATATGCAATGGTATATGGGGCGTACCGTTGCATTTATTGGAAATCCGGGTGTAGCACCGGCCCCAGCTGGCGGTTTCCAAGACGACGGTGCTAGAATCCTGTTGATGGTAAAGCATTTTTACGTGCCTAATTCATACATTAATTATTTTCGCAATTTGGTGTTTCTAACTAAAAATTTTGTTTGCAGAGGGATGCCATGGGTGATATTTACCGGTCATCTCAGGAGGCCTTTAATAATCCTCAGGCATTCGCCACGCAGCTTGAGCGCATACAAAACACGGCGTTTCACAGTATGATGATGTCACACAATGCCGGACACTTACAAAATCCGACGCATCTTACCATGGACGCCGTTGACTTGTCGGCACCTGCACGGCCTCAAAGGGTGCGCCGGCGACGCGCTCCCCGTCAGGTGCCGGAAAACGTGCCGGAAAATGAAGACCAAGCTGCTGGAAGTCACTATGACAATGACGCTGGGTTTCGTGCATCTGTTGCGGCCAGCAACAATCAGAACCAGACCGGGGGATATGTCCCGCAATTCATGGACAGTGGATTGGACCAGATGGGAACTCCATTTGGATTGGGTGGATCATTCGTACAGGGAACTGGTCATGTTGGTGGGTCCGGTGGCAGTCAACCGGGGGAGATGGGTCCGCTAGCTAACTTTCGTGCAGGCGGAATTGGCATCGGAGATAGTTGGGCGTTTCCTTCATCACCGGGTTACGTGACGCCTGTTGGACAGGGGTTGGCACGGTTTGATCACGACCTTTTTAGTGATTTTCATTACCATGCCCCGCATAATTCGTGTGATGAAGGACCTTCAAGCCGGCCAGGACCATCGACCACGCTGAATTTAAACCTCTTTCCTGATGATGAGTACGGTAATGAAGGAGCACCACCCGCCAACCAACCACCCAGGAGGCAATCTGAACGTCTTCAGAACCAGGGACCCTCGAACGATCTGGACTGGTTTAACTAGTAACATTGTCGAATTCAAGTGTGTTCATAATTACTTGTTGTAACATTTTGATTTACTTTTATAACATTAATTATTGTTTTGCTTTATAAATATATGAATATATCAATCGTTTAGCCACCTGTGATTCGAACATTGATTTGCTTTATAAAATTAAAATCCAAATAAAAGCGTTAAACACTAAAACAAGATTACGTAATCATTTATCGGTGGCCCGAAAACGGCTCGGAGGTGTTTTTCTCAAAACCCACACTATGTTGAAAACGGGCCAGGCTGCCCTCTTTGGGCCTCTGTGCAGCCTGGCTGGGCCTGCCGAACAGGTAACCTAACTGACGGACGCGTTGCCCTTGGGTAACACACGGGCGTCGCACGAAGTCCGGGCGGTTTTCGGGTCTCCGGGGCCTGATCCCGGTGGCCCGAAAACGGCTCGGAGGGATAGATTTATTTAAATCAAATAACACACAGACTTTCCATTTTTGGAATGTCTCAAACAAATAATACAAATATGATAGATTTATTTAAAACAAATATTACAAATTTATTTAACAACTGTTTTTCAAAACTAGTCACTCAAACTATACAATCTACGGATTTACAAGACACTATATTTTCCGAGATCACCTATTCCAATATTCTACCACCGTTTCTTGTTGCATAGTTCATTAAGTTTCTGTTTCGCACCTTCAATCACAATTGCTTTGTTGAAATCAACAATAGCTTGTGTTGTGCACCCAGAAACTTCTCTTTTCCAGTCAGCGGGAACTCAGGACCGCATTCAGATTCAAACCCATCTGAATTTGATCCAGGAGAACATGGTTCTACCCGTTGAATATGTGTACCAAATCTACAGGTACCCAATGTTCAAACCAGCCTGCCATACGAAAGTAGTACGGTGAAGAATCGCATCATCCGTTGCCGGACAGGTCGCTAATGACGTGATGTGATTCATCAACACCGGATGGCGTGGGTTTGCCTGGAAAGTAGACCCGCCTAAAGAGTCCGTTGGAATGTCCAGCGTTGGTAGACTAGAGGCCCAATACCCCCCAACGATCCATAACTCTCTAATATTTTAAACTAAACCCTCAATGTTGCATTCTACACGTGTTATACCACGTGTAGATGTATTGAGAGGTGTAGTTTAATGTGGATGTAACACCGATCCAAAGACACCGCTTTTTTGGACCCCAGAAAAGCGATGCCAAGCGGGGGATGAAACGGCAGACGATGCTGTTAAGCATGACTCATCCCCGCCGAAAACAGTTAAAACTCCATGTGAATGTAACATCGACCCAATATCAATAAAAATCCGTACCATCCAGAACAATTGCAGGAAAAGTATTATATCATATATTGGGGGGGTTTATTGTGGTTTGTAGTCTGAATGGTTTGGAGAGAATGGGCAGGGGGCTTATATAAGAAATGAAGCCTAGAACTCAATTGGCGGCATCAATGTATATGAATGAAATGGCGGCTTCAATGTCAACAACCCAAATGGCGGCATCAACTTTATTTTGTTAGATGCCGCCAAACAAGTTCCATACATCACCATTTTCAGTTTTTTCCCCCAATACCCCCCAAATGTAATTTGTAAAATGATAAACCCCCTATTTATGTAAATGATTCGGTTTCTTAACAAACGTATGAACAATTCCTAAATAGATCTTTTAATAAAAGTATGTTAAAAAGCAAAGTATACGATGTAATGAAACTTCCAGACAAGAAAAAATAAAAGTTACAAACTCTAAATTCAACAACGAATGAATGAAAGATTAAACTACCAGATATCTATATTTCATAATTCAAGCTTGTATTTTATTTTATATTGACGCACCAAAGTATGTGAACAGTGCTTGAAGTTGAATTTGATTGGTTCGCTTAGTTGGACCAACACTCATGTTTTTTTCTCTTCTTCACATTTACATTTATATTTTAAGAATATTTTGTTTGAATGCATATTTCAAAATGTAATGTAATGTAAAGTATGTTGTGGCATTTAAGGCGGTGTGTGGGCTCGAATAGGGGCGCCAAAGGCCCATTTAACGCCCTTTTGGGTTACCACTACGAGTGGCAACAATCACCCATGTTCGAGGATCAATGTTTTTCTTTTTCTTGTCATCAATGTTTTACCTTTTTTTTGTCTTAGTCTCACATGCATCCACGTTGCTCATTTTTTCCCATGTAATTCTCCTTATTAACAAACTAGAATTTTACCTGTCGCGCGATGCGGCGGCGGCGTCGGCGTACGTGACGTAATTAGTCATAGAGCACAACCAACCCGACTCAACTTTACGTTGAAATCTAGTCAAAAAGAGCAACAAAATGACTACTTTTATGCTAGATATCATTATTCCCAGATGCAAACATAATCAAATTTGTTGTATGATAATGTTTTGACCCATAGGTATAATGTTTACACCAAGTAGGTATTCGCAAAAGAAAAAAAAAGCATGCCACAATTACATAACATGACATCAAATATTGATACAATTGCAAGCATATGGAAAAGAACATAACACAAATAAATTTAGCAACAACAAATTGATGCATGTCATCACCTAATTACACATCAAAAGGGTTCCAATTTTCATGTATACATTGCCTACAAACACCTGGCATTGCAAGGTTGGAGGCATCTTCAACAAATCAGATTCATCGAGCCTTTAAGTGGGCTATTGACTACCAAAGGCCAGACACAATCCCTGCCCAACATTACCTGAAGTAGCAAACTTAAGCAGCCTTCCTTGCTACTCCAGCACTCCCCTGACAATGGTCTGCACAAAAATTCCAATGTTTTCAGCTAACTAATTTACACATTAACAATGCCATGATCATATTCAGATCTTATGCAACTAAGGTAGCGGTATGAAGAAAATAGGCATGATCAAATTTCAGTTGATTAGTTGACTGGGTTGATTCAGCTTTGACCCGCTCATCATTTGTAGCCTCATAAACTTTCGAACCAGTCTTCAGTCGCCATCTACCATCGCGTAGCATCATTATGGTGAACTTGCTGCCCAGGGAAACATCGCACATGAAAACATTAGTAATAAATTAAGGTAAATTAAATATAAGCAACTAAAGTGAAGTTTTCTTATCTATACTCAACAAACATGAGTTGCCCGGAAGGATATATTTGTATATGTTAAATCAGATTGGACGAACATGATTTTGAAATTCACCATTTAAAAACCTGAATTTTTAATAGATAGGCTCAAAGTTCCCAAAAAAGTTAGGCGCATTGTGGGTTGCAGGTGTAAATTTACCATCCTACACATTTGCGACAACATGTTCATCAATTATTGAGAAAGATTGAAACTCATCACAGCCGCTAAACATGAAATATATTCAAAGCACATGGATACGAATGTGGCCATACCAATTTGCTAATTGCTAATTTGGACGTGGCCAAATTTGTAGTACATAATGACGATAAACATCTTCAGCCTCCTTCCAATAAGATGCAAAGAAGTTGTTGCCAGTCCATCGAGATACAACGGTAATATTAAAAGTGGGGAACGTAAAATGTGAACCTTATTAGTGACTTTTATCTTCACCGTAACCACCAAAGATGTAGACCCATTAACCATTGCGAACAACGTTGCAACAATACTCTTACGCTACTTTAATAAATCAACAAATTAGTACGATGTAAATAAAAAAAATGTACCGATTTCGATTCACTCTTGTAAGCATATCCCTGAATTGTAGCTCCAAATCTTAAATCAAAACTAAAACATATTTCCAACGAATGATTAAAACAACAAACAAAATCATCAAAAAGTTGATATGTAAGTAAAATATTTTACGCATAGGAGTATTTATCTTAACATATATATTATAATCTTGTAACGAAAAATCATTATATTATATAAAGTGATGCATAATACCATTAATCTCGCTAATAGTAGATGTAAGTAGAACCTAAACAATGATATGGATAAAAAAAATTCATTGAAGCATTAATACAAACAACTGGAATGCAGGTAAAAAAAGTCAACAAATTTTGAATAAACAAAACTGAACTAAAGAGATCATAAGAGAAGCTAAAAAAAATGTAAACACATGAATAGAGTATTAAGAAGAACAACTAACACAATCGTCAAAAACAGCAGAATATCATAGCGGACCACAAAAAAACAAATACAAATAAAAAAACAAACAGGGGAAAAACAAAAAGAAACCTGACTGTCGGCGAATAGCAGACCACAAAACAGACGCAGGGCGCCAATTTTATAGCTGATCAAAAGAATATGGCGACGGCCGGGAACATGTACGGTGAGATACTGGGCGATTCAACAACACTGCAGAAGGAACGGTGGCGGGCACGATGAACATAAATAAAACCAATTCTGCAACCAAGAACACAATTGCCGAAAAACAATCTCATGTAAAGCAAGCATGTACAAAAAAAAAAAAAAAAAAAGACAATCATTATCTAAGCTAATGATTAAAAATAACCCCCAAATTACACAGGACAGTCAAAGTACCTGAAACAGTCAAATTAGAACCGAAAGAAGGGATGCGATGGTGCGTTTGGGTTAAACTTCCAAGTGCTTGGTGGTGGGTTAATTGAAGTCACTTGGTGATGGGTTAACTGGAATCGTCATTTGTTAGAGAAAGAGAAATTTAATAGTAATGTATCACTTAATCGCCCCGAAGCTCTGATTCAAAGCCTCTTCCAGTGTCGAATTCTACTACCGACAGTCACAACCTTCAGCACAAAGTTGTCAAAAAGTCTCAGGCTTTCCTAATGATGACACGCCTTTCTCTCTTATACTCAACCTCGTCCCTCTGATGCATTATTATTAATGCTCTCCTAACCTGTGCACAAAAATCATCACTTGATTATTTATTAAAAAAACATAAAAAATAACAAACATAGATCATAGATGTCATGGCATTTTAGATTAAAATCTTACTGTTGATACACCTTGTCAGATCATCTATTAGCCTTCTCTCTGATAAATGGCTTCCTATTCCCATTCTTCTCTTAATTTGGCTTTCAGCTTGCTGCATACAGATTAACATTTAAGAAAATAAGAACACTTATAACTTTGGCGAGTCCCTATACTATAAAGATAGGTACATAATATTTTAAAGGAGATCCCGACCTTTATTTCATTTGCCATCTCAGGAGTAATATTAATATGTTGGTTTAGTCCAGATTTTGCAGCATCCATACACCTACAAATAATAAGCAAGCAAAGGTTTCAAAACATATAAACCAAATATTCAAAAGGTACCAAATGTAAGACAAATCTACATACTACAAACCTTGAACTTTATCAACATTGTTGATAAGTTCCATAATAAGCACGGTCTTCCAAAACCATCACCACCAAACAAACCAATCTTCCATTCCCTTTAACGGCGAGCTAACAGTTTGACAACCTACAACACCAAAACAATGATTATATAATATTCAATATACATTGTTACTTTCATCTATTTATTTATTAATATTAATACGTAACAAAAGGATATTAGATTCCACATATGAATTACCTTAATTCTAGTGGCAAGGATTTGTTGTTCTGTTGCTTGCTCAATGAAAGTTGGAGCTTCTCTATGGATTGGCAAATAGTGTTTGATTTCTATTAAAAAACAAAGAGATGCTACAACCAAGGGCTCCCTGTAATCGCTCCCTAAATCTGTCCATCCTCAAACCTTCAAGCAGTGATACAAAACATAGAAACCATTTCAACTTTAAACTTCAGTTCACATATCAACAACATAATAAAGAACTAAACCACCAAAACCCTAAATTCAATCATCAAACAACACGCTTATTTAATCAAAAAAATAAACAGATCGAAACATTGAAACAAATACCTGCATACATGAAGGAGAAATCAAAGATGCAAACGATAACAGACTGAGAGACCTACACGTTTTTTGTTTAATGTATCGCACAAAAACTTGAATTGAAAGAAAATGTAATTGATAAAGAGAAATAGTGTGAGATCAACGAATGGAACATATAATCAGAAACCCTCGCTAGGGTGTCTCTAGAGAGAGAGAGAGGGAGAGAGAGAGAGAGCGCTAAGAGGTGGAAGAAGGCGATGTACTTTTGATGTGAAGAAGACAAAGAGATAAGAAGTGGAGGAGATGAAGACGCGTGTAAGAAGCAGCTGGTACAACCAATTAAGCACATACAACCCTTAAAGCAGCTGGTACAACTCACCATTACACAAAACCTTTGGTTTTTAGAATATTATAAATTGCTTCGGAAAGTTATCATTTTGTTTTTATTATTGTCTTTTATTTTATCATATTATAAATATTTAAAGTTTCATTTTTTTAACTTATACTATGTATACAATATACGAATTTAACGTATTTAATAATTTTCATTTGTTAACTCAAAAAAAATACACAATTATGTTATGTTTTTTTTTACAACGTATTTCCGGTATCGTGCTAGTACCCTGACAACCAATAGATTCTGATCGCATAATTTCTGAACATTCCCGCCACATAGCGGGGGAATCCCGCTAGTTATATAAACATGAGCGAGCAATTACTCAAGCAGTGTTATAAATGCATTTTGAATAATGTGATCCTATAAAAATATAACATTTGTGAAGACATGAAATTAGTTTTTTTTTTTTATTTGTCAACAATTAAGATAAACTCGGCCTAGGGGTGTAAACAAGGCACAACGGCTCAAGAGCTACTCGTTGAAATAATATGACTCGTTGAATTATTGAAGCTCGAGCCTGAAATATGAATCGTTTGAGCCAAAGCTCAAGCTTTACATACAAAAGCTCGTTTATGTGGCCTAAACAAGCTTAACCAAATTTTATATTATTTTTTATATATGCAATTTTGTTCATTTTCATAGTTTCAATTTTATCAAAATATATTGGCGAGCCGAGCTTTAGCTCGTTTAAGCTATCAAAGCAAACTCAGGTCGGGGATTTTAGCTTGTATAAAATTATTCTCAAATTGCCTTGAATCAAGCTGAGCCGAACTCAAACCCTTAAGTTTTATTTCCGATATGAGATTGAACTCGAGCCTCAAGGCTCTAACTCGGCTCGTTTACACCGTTAGTCCAACCCAATAAAGGAGTTGGGTCAACCCGACGCACTTAACCAATCAACCCCGACTTGTGCCGTTAGCTATCCGTACACAATCGCACAACTGAATATAATATAGTCATACCCTAGTTACAGGCATCCATCAAAATTCGACTAAACAACGATGAACACCGAAGCAGAGTTTACTTCCGGCCACCGTAACACCGCCGTCAATTCAGAGCAACATAATAAAAGGATATTCCGTTCGATATTCGAAGTTCCGTCGGATTATTTCGATTCATGCCGCCTCCTTGAATATTCTTCAACTGCCTTCATTCTTCCAGAATTCACAACAACCGCAACAACTAATAATAATAATAATAATAATAATAATAATAATAATAATAATAATAATAATAATAAAGTAGAAGCAGAAGAAGAAGAAGAGGATAAGAGTGTTGGTTATAGTGAGAGATGGACGTGTAATACTTGTAAATCAAGTTTTGAGTCTCTTCTAGATCAACGATCTCATTTCAAGTCCGATTTTCATCGAATCAATGTAAATCGATTATTCTCTTTAACTACTTTCTCATTACTTTTGTCTTTACTATATCGCTGTTATTTAAATGTATGCAATTTCAAAGTTTTTATGATATATATTTTGTATATAGTGTAGCTATGCTTGAGTTTTTAGTTTAAAGGATAATCAGGTCTCAGTTTTAATAAAATGGACTCCAATTGGACCTTTGTTGTTATTGTTTGGTTATGTATATGTGTATACTACTGATAAAATACTTTAAAATGAATACATGTATCGATGAATTCGAATGCATAAATATTCATAGTAGATAAGCATGTTTAGGTAAGGAGTTTTAGAGAAAGCACTTTTGGAAGTTATTTGGTGAAAATTTTACAGCTTCTGATTGCTCCTTGATCAGCTTTGTCCATCAGCGATACTGGAATCACATTTACGGAAGTGTTGATATGTGAACTAGTTACTAGAATTGAGTTTTAATAGCTATGATTAGGGAAACCCTATGTTTATAGAAGTGTTAACCGCAAAAAGTGCATCCATGGGCCATTGGTGATAGCATGTACAGCTTATGCGGTATGACAGTGAGTCTAGAGCATATATGCACAGATTAGGTGGTGAATGAAATAAAAAAAATGTTGCTTTATTTGGTCATTTTTTTATTAATCACTGTCAAATTAATATTGAACATTTTTTGTGTTGTTATCTGTCAATTTATGCTATCAGGTAAAACTGACGGTTGCTGGAAAGGATACTCTGAAAGAGGATGATTTTGATGAATGGGCATCTGATTCATTGGTTAAAGATTATGATATATCAAGTATATCAGGCTCAGAAGATGAAGATGACAGAGAATCTAGCCTCCGCAATGATATACATAAGGAATTGTTGGGAAGTAATAAAAGGAAGATTTTTGTACGTTTAGCAAATGGAGAGATAGTTTCGTTCTGGAAAAGCTTGTTTCTGGATGATAATGCGAAAATTATTTTTGAACATAGTAAATCTGGTACCATGTTGGATGATGTTTTGCCATGTGTTACAGAGAGTGAAATGACTGCTAAACTGCGTTATGTGGTCCATGAACCTAGGGACAATACCCATTTTAGAGTGATGTTGCTTGCTAGTGGTGGCCACTTTGCTGGTTGTGTCTTTGACGGAAACTCTGTTGCGGCTCATAAAACATTCCACAGGTCAGTGCTGACTTTATCTTTCAGTTTTCATGTTTATGGAGGTGCATAATGATTAAAATAAACCGTATATTGATTCCTTGTTCTTCATATTCCTAAATAAATTTTACTTTTTCTAATGCTGTAATCATACACAGTCTAGTAACATATGTCAACCTCATTTGTATTTATATGCATCAATGTTTACAACCATAATACTAGAATAATTAAATAAATAGTATTTACTATTGAAAGGATTCACTGTGGTAGACAACTCTTATTTTCATGAAGGAAGTGCAACAATTATCCGAATCCTATGGTATTATGTGATAAGAATTTATATGGTACAAGTTGTAAACCCTAAACCCATACTTAATGTTTTATCATATGTTACTAATGTCCTTCTGCCTATTGAACTATGCATGATCATGTGTCATGTAGATATGTCATAAGGGCCAAGGCTGGTAAAAAGCAATCATCAAAAGATGCTAGTGGTAAAATTGCACATTCTGCAGGAGCTTCAATACGCCGACACAATGAGCTTGCTTTAAAGAAGGTATAACATGTTTTATGTCAGTCAATATAATGTCCCTATAGTAATAATCTGTATTCATCACCTTGAAAAACGTTTTTGACAAACTTGCAACATCTATGAGCTAGTTACTTAGAATTTACCATTTCCTTGTTTGTGACGTAAAATGATTGTAACTGATATGATATTGCTTGATGGTTTTTTTTATTTGTGTGCCGTCGTGAGTATATATTTGTATTACTTTTAGTTCAAAACATCTAGATTAGAAGCCATATCTTATTCAGTTAAATTATTGTTATTTTATTCTGTTGTAATCACTCAAGTAATTATCGTTTCACAATCAGGATATTCGAGAATTGCTCGCTGCCTGGAAGCCTTATTTTGATGCTTCCTCTTGTATCTTCATTCATGCTCCCTCAGATAACCGCCAACTGCTATTTGAAGGTGAAACTCCGTACTTTAGTTGTCAGAAAAGTGCCATCAGACGCATCCCATTGACTGTTAGGAGACCAACATTTAAGGAAGCTAAGCGACTATATAACATATTGACACAAGTTTCTACTGAACCAAATGAAGAAACAATTCCTATTAGTAAAGAAGATTCTAGAACTACAAACGCACATGCGGACTTGCCTGGTTCTAGCAATAAAAATTTGCAGAATAATAAGGAAGTTGGTGAAGTTAGTATAGTTAATAGCATGGAAGATTTGGCCATATCAAGTGATCAGGAGAGTAAATCAATTCTCGTATCAACACCTTTACATGAAGCAGCCAAGGCTGGGAATGTAGAGATAGTTTTGGAACTACTAGAACAAGGTTCAGATCCTTGCATTGTAGATGACAGGGGGAGGACACCTTATATGCTTGCTACTGAAAAAGAAGTTAGAAACACATTTAGAAGGTTTATGGCTTTAAACCTTGATAAGTGGGATTGGCATGCAGCTAAAGTTCCCAGTCCGTTAACAAAAGAAATGGAGGAATCTCAGAATGCTAAACAGGTAATTTAAGAACCTTTTCATTTATACATACCTCCAGTTCATATTTGTTTGTATACTTAGTACGAGTCTAAATCTGAAATAATCACACTTAATAGCAATTAGCACCTGTTAACTTGATCAAACCAACACCACCTTCTTGAGTCTAAATTTGTTTGTATACTTAGTATGAGTCTAAATCTGAAATAATCACACCTTCTTAAAAAAATTATGTTGCATTATTTTGTTTTTCATTTCAATGCCCTTGAAATATTCAAGATTTCTTCACTGTATTTTTTCATAGCCAAAACTCTTTAATGATCAAGGTCTTATAATTTAAAGATAAAGATAGATCTCTAGTTGTTACATACGTACATTTACCTTGATGGAGTTTTCAATGAATTTAAAGTAAGCAGGATGAGATTTCTATTAAATACGGAGGGTGTTAATGGGGCCTTTATTTGTGTACGTGCCTTGGTTTTAAAAAGCATGCTCGAGGCGCGCTTAAGCGCGAAGCACATCTAGGCGCCAATCTGTGCGCCTTATGTAACCCTAGGCGAGCATCATACGAAAAGCGCAAATATATATATATTCGTCTTGCGCCTCGCGTACGAAAAGCCCACCGATTTTGCGCTTTGCGCCTCGGTTTTAGACCTCGTCGCTTTTGTGCGCTTCGCATTTTTTAAAACCAAGGTGCGTGCACTTATGTGTCATTTATGGGGTTATGTAATAAGTTAAAAGTGGTTGGCACTTGGCTGTTTGCTTAGAGATGAATTAGAATGGTATTTGATTGTTTCTTAGGCAGAGAAAGATGCAAAAAGGAAAGCAAGAGCAAAAGAGCTGAAGAAGGCAAGGAAAGCTAAAGAAAAGAAGGCTGAGGTGTGTATTTCTATTACTCAGTTCTCAAATGCATTGAGATAGAATTTGATTTAAATTATATATTACACCTTAAAACTTTTTTTTTACGTGCTTCAAATGGGAATAAACGTATTAACTTCCAATTTAATACTTGTATAAAATATATGGTTGGGGGAGCTGAAGTCTTAAATTGCTCATCTCCTTTTCCTGGTTCTAACTTATGCCACTTCTATATGTCTTCTAAGATATGTTATCAGACCATAAGTTGCATGGATTTGTACCATTTTCACTGATAAATCCTGTACAGTTTTGCAATGTTTATTGAAATTCGAATTTGGATTTATATTTCATCATTTTGTTGCCAAAATGTAGGCAGAGGCGGCTCAGTCACAGAAAACTTCAACAACTCAATCACAATCCATCACGCCACGGAGGACTAAAGAGGTATTTTACTATTTGTTTTTTAATGACAACTCTTTTTTTTTTTTTTTTTTTTTTGCATTACACGTTTTTATAGACTTAAGTATGCTATAAATGAAATATAAGCTGCCAACTGAAAAATCACCATAATTCTTCTCGATAATAGTGGGTAGTAGTTAGAAAATTATTGTAGATGTCGTTTGAAAAAAAACAAGAACATACTTTTATGTAATTGCAGGAGGAACTAAAACGAGCACAAGATGAAGAGAGGGAGAAGAGAGCTGCTGCTGCGGAGAGGAGAATCGCAGCTCTCCAATCACAGAAAAACACTGCCACATCATCCGACAGCTTATGTTCATATTGCCAAGTGTCGTTGGCAGGTAAAGTTCCGTTTCATAGGTACAATTATAAATACTGCTCCACATCATGCATGCATGTTCATAGAGAGCTCCTCGAGGATGAGTAACAACAATAAAGTTCTCCATTTTTTGCACCATCACTGTTTCATTCCCATGATAAAATCGACAGAATTTGTTTCTTTTGCTCGATATATTATAAATTCATAATTATTGGAATATGCTTCTTTTCTGTTCCAAATGTCTCATGAGCAGTTTTTTGTATTCAGTAACCTTTAATCATTTAGTTTTTTAAAGAATATTAGAAATAACTTGCATCTCAAAAATGATTACAACTAACAAACCAAACTAAAAAAAGCGATCAGCTTAGTTTGTGTTTGATCCCAACAGTTTGGCCAGTCAGTAAATGTAACTAATGTTTCAATTGTATATTGGGTTTAGTTATCATATACCCAAAACTGGTGTTTTGTTATGTGTGTGGGAGTAACAAGTTTGAATACAAAATAATATGATTAAATGGAAGAATGGAACAATACTATTAGTGTTTTTTTACATGTATCTCATTACAGCCTTACTAAGACAATGAATTATATATTTACTCAACCCTTAAAATTAATTACATATGTATATTTTAGGAAGGGAAACAAAATAAGGGGTAACCCGTTTTTTATGTGGTATGCAAGTTATTTAAAACCATCATTGCTTGAACCATCTTCTCTGCCGCCCTCCCTAAGATGATCTCCCACTGTTTTATTTACCCGCCGTCTATACCTAACTTTGAAGGTGGCATAGTAGACAAGGAAACACAAATTTAAATGACAAGGGGGTTGGGGTTTGGTGCGTTGTCGAGGGTTAATTTACGATTTCGAGAGGGTTGATTTAAACAGTTTGGTAAGGTGGACTAACCCAGACAAGAAGGATTTACAACAGTGGAGTAGGCAAAGAAGGAACCG
The DNA here is from genome assembly GCA_028751855.1 of Ambrosia trifida. Taxonomy (NCBI): domain Eukaryota; kingdom Viridiplantae; phylum Streptophyta; class Magnoliopsida; order Asterales; family Asteraceae; genus Ambrosia; species Ambrosia trifida. The sequence continues at coordinate 3,925,782 of CM054125.1, read as the reverse complement.
GAGAAGAAGGATTTATGACAATGGACTGGCCACTAGCCAAAGAAAGATTTATAATTGCTCAAATAAAAGACACATAATCATGTATTTCTTTACAAGAAACCGATAATGAAATAGAATTGAAAGGTTATATGACAAGGGCCTGTTTGGTAGCCTTTATTGGGGCTCTGAATCATTCAACTCTGAATGGTTTAGCATTCAGACTGTTTCAACCTAAAAAAGGCTCTCAATGGAATGAGTAAGAGCTGAATCATTCAGACTTGGTGCATAGCTAAACCATTCAGCACTTAATCAACCAAACAGCCCACCATTTAACAAGATTCATTCATGTCACTTCGTAAGTTATAAAAGTATGATATGATGTAATTGTTATCTGATACAATTTATTAGCAAATTTCACAAAATTGAACATTCTGAGTGGCCAAAAAAAATAAAAAACTGAGTGGGTGCAGAAAAAATCTGACAGCTGTGGGATTTGAACCCACGCCCTTTCGGACCAGAGCCTAAATCTGGCGCCTTAGACCACTCGGCCAAACTGTCAGGATGTTTAGTATTGTTGGAAGAATGTTTAAAGTATAAGACAGATACATTTAGGTTAATGGGAACATTATTAAAGAGTAATAAAAATAGAATGACAACTGTGGGATTTGAACCCACGCCCTTTCGGACCAGAGCCTAAATCTGGCGCCTTAGACCACTCGGCCAAATTGTCAAGATGTTTGTTACTTTCGAAGAATTCTGAAGAATAATATCATAAGTTTGTGTGACATTTTCATGAGTTGTTAGATAAGAGGACTCGAATATAAATTTTGCTGTAATACAATATTTTTTGTATGTTTGCCGCTTAACTAGTCATTGAGCAAGTTAGGGGGTGTTTGGGATTGCTTATTTAACTTCAAAAAAGTGTTTTTAGTCAGAAGTACTTATTGACTTATGACTATTTGAAAAGGAGTTTTTAAAAAAGTGTTTGGATTAACTTTTGTGGTGGGAAAAGTCAATAAGTTGTTTTTTAAAAAATGTTTGGTTTAGCTTATTACTTATTTGTGTAAAATAACTAAAAGTCAAAAGCTAGGATTTCTGACTTCTTGAAAACAGCTTTTCCACCTTTATTGAAAAGCCAAAACCAAAAGTGTTTTTGGTCTATACAAACGGCTTATTGACTTATTGGTTTTTGGAAGAAGGCAATAAGTCAATAAGTTGTTTTGTAACTCAATCCCAAACAATTCTTTCAGATGACTTGTTATAGAAAATGGTTTGATTTCAATTAAGTAAATGACTTGGCAGTTGGCTCTCTTAATGGTAAAGGAAAAAAACTGTATATTTTGTTACGATCGAGTCATGAACCTGTAATAAAATAAAGAAGCCTATTTATTCTATCGGAAGTTTGAAACATAAAAACCGAGATGCATAATCAAGTTATCAACACAAAGATGCGAATGGATAACATATGTGTTGTTCTTCAAATCGTTACTAATGTATGACTTACAACAACCTATATATGACTTGCACTCACTTCATCAACCCCAACCCAAAAAATGTCCAGGTTAAATTAACACTCGGTTCGTCCAATGTTTTCCCACTTTAAGAGCGGATTCACATCCCTTCCCTCATCCCAAACCGTCAAATTACACTAAAAATCATTACATTTTCTTTTCTTCTCCACTCACAACTACCAAGATTATAACGCCAAGTCTTCTTCTCGTATGTTGGGTTAATCTTGATGGTTCGGGTCACGGGTCCAGTTTCGGGTCAATAGGTAATGGTTATGGATCATCTTACTTGGTCTTTGATTGCTCAAGAAAGTAGGACGTTGCATATTACTGTTGGGAGTTAGCATGTGCATGGGTTATGGTGAATAAGAGACAAAGTCTCAAGGATTTAAAAGTGTTTTTCTATTGCTTTCAGTCCTACTTTTATGATTTGTTTGTTTCTAGTCAAAAGTGTACGTTAGTTTCTTTCCTATATATATGAATAAAGCAACCTTTTGAAGCATTAAAACAAAAGTCTGTTTGTGAGTATCTTTGACTTTGAGTGTGTCTTGTTAGCGTGTTTTGATCTTCGCTGATCCAACATCAGAGCATAGGTGATACCAAATGTTGATTAGGAGTAAAATAAAAAAAAATAGTTGACAGCTGTGGGATTTGAACCCACGCCCTTTCGGACCAGAGCCTAAATCTGGCGCCTTAGACCACTCGGCCAAACTGTCTGGATGTTCATTGGTGTTGAAGAATTTTAAAGAATAACAGCATAAGTTTGTGTGACATTTTCATAACTTTTTTTGATAAGAAGGCTCAAATATAAATTTTGCTGTAATGTTTGCCACTTGACTAATTATTGAGCAATTTAATCATTTATTCTTTCAGATGACTTCTTATAGAAAACGGTTTGATTTCAATTAAGTAAACATAAAGATGTAACTTGGTTTTTATTATGATTAATATGATTAATAGAGAGGTATTATGAACATAAAGGGGACCGACTGACATTCTCATAGTATCAAACGAGAACTAGCAACAATTTATGGCTATCAAACATAATTTAGCTGGAAAATTGTGTCACTTATAAAATACTCAAAAATAAGCAATATTTGTTACAACATATGAAAATTTGTGACCAAAATACAACATAATTCTCTATCAAACCTATTCCTTTCTAAAGTAGCGAACCATGACTAACGATAATACACACAGCTTAAAGTTACCATATCAACATAAGCGGAGTAGAACGGGTCCTACAGAAGAACTAAGCATTTCACTGAGAGCCACTTGAACATCGCTAGACCCATGTTCACATCGTATCAAGCTTGAAATCAGGGGGAAGTAGCTAGCCAGGTGCTTCTCAAACAAAGAATCACCAAAACTGCATATAGCTTGTAGGGTTACAACAATAACCGGAGCACGAGCAGCCAATTCTCTCTTTTTACCAGACCCCAATGGTACCAACCAACGAGGGTGGACCCCTTGAGATGACTCGTTCATAGCTGCAGGAAGTGCTAACTCAATGTAGCATTTCAGGACTTCTTGGCATAGGGTAACAAGTGACGACTCCACTTTTGATTCCTCATAAAATGGCGGTTTATCAATAGCAAGATTTTGTATGAAAGTCAGGCAGATTTGGTAGGATTCGTTTTCGAGGCGTAATAATGGTGGATCCTGCATTTGTGTCATGGGTTGAAGCTCTTGTAACTTGGATCGCAATGTGGCGTTAATGTTTATTTTGTGAGCATGACTTGCTACTGTGTGCACTGCATCATATAGAACCATGGTGTTTTTTGCGGATAGATGATGTCTATACATGTTGTAGATATCTGTTATTGCCTGTTAGATTTAAAGATATTATTATACTACTTTTCATGGACAAAAAACAATTGTGGGTCAACATAACCCAACCCGGATCATTTTTACCAAATAGATCATTCTTATGAGACTGTTTAACAAGCATATAACTGTACATACCTGGATCAACAAAAGTTGAACTGCAGCATGGCACTTGGCATCAGAAATGGCAACATATAAACGATTCTTCTGCAAGTCCTCCAAATTGTCATCATGGGCCCCGTTATTTTGCACAATTGAAGCATCTTCATAATTTAAGTTCATACTATCTTCGTTAAGAATAAACGAGAAATATGGAAGTGTTGCATTAGCTGCTTCCTTAAGTGACAAAACCGCTTCAAGCCATTTATCATCGGTAAAGAATTCCCCAGAACTACTCATCAAACGAACAAATGCAGCAATACCAATACCAGCAAGGCTTTGATGAGGACGCTTGATAAAACTTACTAATAATACTAGAACTTTCTCCAAAAGCGGATTAACAGTGTCATAAAAATTAACAAAAAGATCCATAACTAATTGGAGGGCATGAGTGCATGTCTCGTACAGCCATGAGTCTTGATCAAGCTCGTCCATGTCAGTATTGGTAGAAGAATCAGATGCATGCCGGACATAGTCAAAGATTGGAAAGAGGGCCGAGTCAAACACTTTTTCCCATAATGGTAGAGAGAAGTGATGACCATAATTCCTTAATGTATCAAAAAGTACTTGAAGGGCACTTTCCCTAATCTCGGGCCTAGGGTCAAAGCTGAGTTCAGACAAACCTGCGAAACAAGCAAAATTAAAACAAAGGGTCAAATGGGTCTGTTTTGCTATTTTCAATTTTGAAAAAGTCAATATTAACAAAATTATTAAAATAACAATTTGTTAATAAAAAACAAATTTCATTCTATGGAGAGAATTACACAGTCGATTATAAAAACGGGCTGTTTGGGTTATTTATAGACTTTGGGCATGAATTTCCTAGCCCACCAATTACTCAATTATGACTAAGGTAAGGTTGAAATGGAGATGCCATCTCAACATCAAATCATGTTAATTATGTTTCTCACCAGCCAATAACGGAAACCAGAAGTACAGATGAACTTCCTTATCTGCCAACTCATATTTCCCATCCTTTCCTTGATGACGTGGTGAAAGGGATGTTGAAGAGGATCCTAGATCACCTTCAGCAAGTTTGGTAGCACAAAAACGCAAGAAACTGATAGCACTGAGACTAATATCTTTGTCTGATCTGTTATTGGTAAATGCGATCAAACAGTTTACACAATCAGTAAAAGTTGTTGTTTCTGTCTCTGTAATGTATGGGAAATAATCGCGAATTATTTTCTCAATTATTTCAAAGGCAAGAAGTACAATGCTCTTGTGGTCATCAGAAGCGGCTGCTGTGAAGACCTGATATATATTTCACACAATCAGAAATAAAATAAAAGAAAACAAATGATTAAATAAAATTGAATTTATATTTTGATACCATGAACATGCTTTTCCATCCAGACTTGACATTATTGACACGTGATAAAACCATCTGTGAGGTACATCGGATAATCAGTTCTCTAATTTCAACAGCACGACTTTTGCGCATAACAATCACAAAAGGCTTCATAAAATCATTCTGAAAGTTGTAATTAGACAGTTCTTCTCGCTCCAAAAATTTCATAGATAGTTGGCGTAAGGAGTCCATTGCAAATATCGCAATTGACAAATTCTCAGAGCATCCTATTGCCACAAAAAAATCAGACAGTACATTCCAGATGCTTGTCCACACAAGCCTGATCCGGTTCATGTTGTAGTGGCTGATCAAAAAAGCAGAATAAAACAAATTATATACAATAAAGATAAAAACGTGTGTCGATAGAGAAATACATCAGCTTTTTCTTCAGCAGTTAGCTTTTGTTTGCAAACTGTTTCTAACAGAAACTAACTGCTGACATGGCAGAGCTGATATTGCAAGGAATGAGATGCATACGCAATTTCAACTATTTTTGTGAGGCTGAATACTCTGGGATCAGAAGTAGAACGTAGCTCCTCCATAGACACTTTGCAAAGTGCTTTCACAAAGTCGATTATAGCCTCACTGTTTAATTTCTGACTTCTTGTGAAAATACGGTTCATTTCTCCAACTTGTTCCAACAAGCTTAAGTTATTAACCAAGTTATTGACCTGCTCCGGTGTCATACCAGCAGAAACGTTGCCACCAATGCCAGCACTATCATATGAACCTCGTCTCATAGCTGCTGCCACCTGGTGAATCCTACCAGCTCCCTTTTTATTAAGTGCCGGAAGGATGTTTGACTTTGTCTTTGACTGTGTTTTGTTAGATTCATTCTGATTAACAGCAAAGAAAGTAGCATCTGGTGGAGCTCCCTCTCCCAATAAATGCAAATGCTCAAATCGAGATACACATGTTAAAATATGCTCCCAGGCTTCCTGTAGGTAATTCCCATCTTCATATGCAACTGTAACAATTGCCTGTGAAACAATAAATATGCTAATAAGAAATTAATGCAAACAAAGGCTTTAGCAAAATGTTAAGAATGACACAAACCTTGATGGCTTCAATGTTCTTTTGTTTAATATCTGCTGGTGAATGAAGACAAGTAAACTTTGCAAGTGATGTAACAAAAGCATCTCTATGAGTCTTCATCGACATTGCTGATGTCACGTGTATTGCATACCGCAACCCTTCTAAACATTGAGAAATTATTATATCATCCTCATTTTGGTCAAAAGGAACAGTAAATGCAGCCAGCATAGGAGCCCAACATGCCTCTAGCATGAATCTAAGTATAAAAACATCTGTTGCGGCATAAAAAACAGACCTACAAAATGACAATATATGTAAAAAGCATAAACAGATTCAGTAATTATTCTTCTCAATGAACAAATGTTATCTTACTCAGATTTTTGTGCTTTTTCTTTGAACTGTTCTTGCATGTGTTGCATAAGATCATCGCTAGTACTATTTTCATCACCTCTCTTTCGCACCACAATATTTAGTATACTGTCCAAACCCAAAATCCTGTTCGAATTTACAGACTGCTTCTGTTTAAGGGCTAAATCATCTTCCTTCATTTTAATTTCATTTTTAGATATTCGTTCATACAGCGATATCAGGTACTCCGCGGGTAAATCTTTCCCATCATCTATGCCACGGTTATTTCTTATAAAATCATCAGCTGACATCTGCAAAGTTAATACATATGTTCAGTATTAACAACAATATATTATGAGTAAGTATCAAATTAAATGCATAGATTGTACCTTATTTTTAACCATGGGATTGTGAGCATCGGTATTTAGCAGTATAACAGAGTAGGCAAGAACATAAGCTGTATCAGCACTAATGAATGCTTTTGGATTACATTTACAGTAACGTTCAGCAAATTTTTCCATAATTCGATCAATCTTTTGTGCCTCACCAGGCAATCTAAATCCCCTTAGAAAAGATCTGATTGCCTCATCAAAATCCATGCCTTCAAAGTCAAACGAGTCGACGTATGCATGCATCACTTTCAGTGAAAGATCTTCTCTTTCCCCAAGGTAATCCCCAATTATAGTTTTGTTTAAACCAGAAGTGTTCTTTAAGAAATCTGCTATTTCTTCAGGTGAATTCCCCACTTTATTCACTTTGATCAAGAACTCAATACCCTTTTTAGGTTTCCTATTAAAAAGAGATATACCTTCCTGCCATTAATGTAATATTAGATTTTTTCAAAAAATGCCAAATGAAACAGAATCAAAGATAAAAAGTTAAAAATTAGAAATACGTTAACCTGAAGTTCAAGCTTGTAAGCCCGTCGTTGCTCAATTGTTGACGCATCTGAAACTTCACTAGAAGCTTCACTATGAGAATCTAATCCATCAACAGCCTCATTTTCATTTGCATTCCCATATTCTGTTGGTGAATCTCCAATTTCAGGATTATTTTCAATAACTTCAAATTTCTTTTCTGAGTGAGGATCAGGAATTTGCAATTGTTTATTCATCCAATCACCCATTGATTTTAAAACAGCAATTAAGCACTTCATTGCTTCATGTTTCAAGGCAGCATCCTGAGGTGGCAAAAGAGTGGTCGTAACACCAGGTAGGACACCTTGAGCTGTTTTAAGAAGCCCATTTACAGTCCTGTGGAAATTAAAGCATTGCATAAATGCCATTAGCTAAGCAGTTAATATCACCGATATATCCGCTATATCGGTCCGATATATCGGTTATCGGTCATCAACCGATATATTGATACCGATATTTTGACCGATATTTTGTACCGATATTATCGGTGATATTGACCGATATTTGATCGTAATCTTACCGATGTTTGACCAATATATCACCGATATTCCCGATATCAGTATCTTTCTTATTAGTTCTTCTGTTTGTCTTGCTTCTTATTGATGTTGTTAGTGTTTTAAGTCTTAATTGTTAATTGTCAATGTTAAATATTAGTGTTTAAAGTCTTAATAAGTTCCCACTTGCTACCGTTATTATTGTTTTGCATGTTGCAAGAGGTCAATCTGTTAATTGTAGGAGATTATATTTAATTGTTAGTGTGAAACTTCTATATATATTGATTTTGCATGATATAAAAATTACCGATATCCCACCGATATCTCACCGCGAAAACCGATATATCAAATATCGGTCCTCGACCGATAACCGATATTTTCCGACATTAACTGCTTAGGCCATTAGTCCTCTATATTTATTATTTATAGAGTAAACATGAGTGTAAAAGAATATACCTCTCAAATATGTTAGATGAGTTGACATCACAGTCATAGTTGATGAATATATCTACCAAGATCTGTGAATCAACACACAGCTTTTCAAAAAATCGCAGTACTATCATCTTCTGTTGAAAATTAGGTTGGGCAACATTTTCTAGAACCCTAAGAACAATCATTGGAAAGAATACTCCAATTTCTGCTTTTAATCCAGCTCTGAATCTTGAAACTAAGCTAAAGAAAATGGAGCATGAGATCTGAAACACAATCACAAGGTTTGACGCACTGTTCTTCAACAAAGACAAGCATAGATACTGCCTGATGGCACCCAAGAATCTGTTTAAACAAGAAAAGAAAAAATGGTAGTGATATGTAAGTACTAACCATGTAAAGTTTAACACGAACAAAGAGTGATGAGCTTTGTTTTAATATGACAGTAACCAAATGTGAAAACAAGCATAAAACATATCTTTGGATATGGAAAATTCTAATCACAAACTCAGTCTTTTTATTAGGATGCAATATTTCAACAAACCATTCAGACATAAGGTCCCCAAAAAATAATAAGGTGGATCTAACATACATGTTTTTAATATTTGTGAGAAGCTTATGTTAATCTATTATCCATGTGGTCATAAGGACAGTTGGAAAGTATATTCCTCTAGCTGATTCAAACAAATTGCTGTTGGATAAAAAGTAGCACTTCAAAGAAAGTAAACATTAAACTTTGTGCTGCATCTACAAAGATTTATTCTAAAGCAACCATCAAACAAAGAAAGAAACTACATGGGCGTATCTTTTTACGATGTCATAAGAAACGTTTGGCAGAGCTAGACACTTGAGTGGGGCTTCTAGGATCTAATCACCTGCTCCAGGATAGTGGATGATTAAGTGGAAACTAAGTGAAATATATGTATACACAGATTTCTTAAAGGTTGTATACACTAATGATAGTCAAAAATTAGAATGTCAACCATCTGTTGTAAAAATTCTATAACATGGAATACGAAGAGAATAAAACACAAGAAACACATGAAATCGATAAGATAATGTACCTTTAATTAAAAGTCTAAAACTCAAATATGTTTACTTAAATTGTGAAGATCTGTTATGATAAAGATTTATGTGAACGAGAATAGTCTTTCACCATGAATTCTTACATTCTAAGGTAGAGTGGGTATACTGCTTAATTTCCCACATTTTTATATTATTTGTAAATATCTACCATAAGTAAATGGTAGGTGTGAATGTGATTGAAATTTGAAGATAGTCTTATGGAGTTGTGCATTGTCCGAGATATTCAGAAGGAAAAAATAAAGATGAAGGTAAGAAATGCACGAGATAACTCTTTCATAATTCAATGCGTTTGTGCTAATGCAACAAATACAGGTATTATAACATAAAATAAAAGTTCCTAAAGAGCACTTAACTGAACCATTATCCGAGTTTTATATATAAAGGAGGAGAAGAACATGTGCAAGTACCTTTCACTAGTTCTAAAAACAGCTCCTGCGTTCTCCAACAAAATCTTGAGCAACTCCAAAGCAACAATTTTTCCTCGCATCAACTGTGGATCTGCCAATGCCTCCTTTGGAGGAGTCTTCATTGATAGCTTACATAAAGCTCTAAACACCAAAAAAGCATCCCTTCTCAGCTTATTCCCAATCTGCACATCTAAATCATCGTCCTTCTCTCCCTCTCCATCTGCCAATTCCCCTTTCCGTCCCTCCAAAGCTGTTTTATACATGCTCATCTCCCAATACTTGGCATCCAACATATCTTTATCAGTAGAATCCAACAAATCAGCAGGATTTGTGGACTCTGTGGTGGATGTCTTTGTCTCAAATGCCCCATCATGTGAACCCCTATTTGATCCCGCCGGAGTTCCCTGATTCAAAACCCCGTCTATTTCCTGCATAACCTTGCTAATAAACCCTTGAACAAACATTGTCGTCGGCCCATCTTCGTCTCCTCCCTTCTCTGGTGGCTCCATTAACTCAGCCACCACAATAGGTTGCACAGGCACGGTCGATGAATCAGCCTCCATTCTCCTAAACACAATCACAAGCATCTGAATCAATGAAGCCTTAGCCGTCGTCTGATTGACTACGTTCTTACTGCTTAAGAAAATATCGTAACAAGTCCTCACAATCTCCAACAAACTATCACCATGTATCCTCAACTGCACAGACGTCACAGCTGATAAAATCGTCTTCAACACCAGCAACTCCACTCCCTCATCTCCCAACTCACAGCATTTACAAACCGATTCAATCAGTCTATACAACAGCTTCGCCTCTGGTCCACCAGTAGGATCCGATTCGCCGCGTAAATGTCCAAAAGCTATCAATTTCTGTATACAGACTAACGCTGGCTCCGCGATCTTCAGATCTCCCGAAGAGCAAGCCTTGATAAGTGGACTTAAAATGACTTCTGATTCGTCTAGGCTTAGCTCATTGGAACCCGAATCATATAGGACACCTGGAATTTGAGAATGTGGTATCGTCTCAACATCCGATTTATTTTCCTTCGGTGAAGGCGAAGTAGGGGACATAGGAGGAGGTTTTTCAGAAGTGACGCGTTCAAGTACAGATTTGCATTCGGTACCGAGTTTGGAGTGTTTGCGCCATGAGCTGTTGCTGATGATCTTCTCTAGGGCTGGGACTAGGACATTTCTGATGAGGCGGGAATCAGCTTCCGGAGAAGCCATCCGCTTAGTCTCTCCGGTAAGATCTGAAAAATGTGATCAACAGTTAGATTTATTATTATTATTATTATTATTATTATTATTATTATTATTATTATTATTATTATTATTATTATTATTATTATTTATCAAAATAAAGGTATACAACAATTTGAATAAAAACATCTAAATTATGCTCTAAAAGCAAACCTAATTAACATTATTTCACAATGTAAAATCAAACGCATATAATGTATGTAATAATTTTCATTTGAAAGGAAATCTAATAATTCCGTTGAGATCTGAACATATACGATACATTTTGTTTCAATTGTGAATAACTCGATTGACATCAAAATATGTACAGTTAATTTATGCAGTCTTGTGATATATAGCTAAGGGAAATAGATCGAGAACAAAAATCAGTTATGCAGATCGAGGAAACCCTAAACTTGATTGGCGAAGGTTTATAATGTGAAGACGAAGATAAGTGGATGCAGATCGAGTATAGAATAACCTGATTGTTGAAGATATCTAGTAAGGAGATGCAGATCGAGTAAACCCTAACCTGATTAGTGAGCTTAGATGATGAAGATAGATCGATGGAAGATTGGTGGTGAAGTCAGGTGGTGATGAACGAAGATGCTAAAATAACTGACGATCTGGTCTTTATACTCTTATTATTCTGCCCGTTTTTTTATTACAGGTTCTCTTCGTGACTTTATTTTATAACTAATAAATTACGCTAAGCGCGGCGTAGAAACATAACCGGCACCGATTCGTGAAAAGTTAAAGATTTTTCTGACGAACAGCGGAGTTGCACCCACGGTATTGCGAGGGTTTGCTAATCGGATAACACAACGTAGAGAGTTCTATTGTTCCGTCGGTGCGCGTTGCACCGAGCAAGGCGCCTAAACCGCTTGAAAAAGAGGATTTACTAATAAAAGTAAAGCGATGGCATTTTCGTAATTACGTCGAAACTAAAGTCTTTTTATTTTGGTTTTAATAAAAAAATTATTACGATGACATTTTCGTAATTAATTTGAAACTGAAGGCTTTTTATTTCGAGTTTAATGAGGTTACTATTGCTAAGGATGGGAAATGTTATATATATATAATGACTTTATTTTTATAACTCAGCGCTATTTGCTAGGTGAGCAAAACTTAAGTGTTAACCAATAATTGAATTGTCAATGTGGAGAGTTAACCGATAACCGAGATTAACTCACGATTATAGTTAAAGTTATTTGATTAATCGATTAATTGATTATAGTTAATATTATGGTTATGATTAAGAGTGTCTTATATCATCGTTAGTTTTAATATAAAAAAAAATCATGTATAGAAGGCTTTTTATGCAATATAGTTAGTTTTAAAAGGTTTAAAAAATAATTTATATGTAAAATTTGACTCATTTTATGCATGTTAATGTTTTTTTTTCTTAGTTTTGTGTCGTTGTTTTATTTACAAATATGATTGTAACTAAGACAATAATGGCCTAATATGTTAGCAGTAAACGTTAAGTATGACCGGTATAAATATTTGTTATTTGATTCAAAACTACAAATAAAAAGGTAATATGGGAAGAATGAATAATTACCAAAACCGAATTATAACTGAGCTTCATAACCAATTAACCAAAACCAAAGTTCGGTTATGGTTATTGAAATCTCATAACCGAAGCTAGTGGTTATCATTATGGTTAAAGGTAAAAACCGAACCGCACTTTGCACACCCCTACTGATTGCTAATAAAACATCTGACTCGTAACAAGATTTCTAAAACCCATATATGCTCAAACTTAGATACACGGGTCAAAATCGTTGGGCCTTAACTTAGTGGCGTCTTTAGAGTGATGTGGGGCTGAGGTAGTGAACAAAAACCTTCAAAAACATCATGTTATCCTACGTAAAGTTTTGTTCAATAGCCTTTGTGGGCGAAAACTATGATAAAAGGATAAAGGAATGGAGAGGGATTCATACGGAAAGAGAATGAAGGGTCATATACTTAAAATCTACAATGTATGTCCGTCAGCTCCAATACATTATTGATGCCATGGTCCTTTTAGTACTTGTTTGGTTTCTTTTGATAATCATTTAGGTAATTATATGTTTTGTAAAATGTTGATGCGGATTTTATGCTTTAAATTTGGTTTGTGGTGTAGATTGAAATCAATTTAACAAATGGGTATTCCGCTCGTTAGACAAGCAGATTCTGACATTTCTTTCCCATTTTCGCTGCCATGGCAAGCGGAACGTCATTAGAGGTTTATGCATTTTACTTGTATTACAAGTGGAACCAATCACTTGTGATAGTGTTAGAGGTTAACGGGGGTGGATGGTGCTCTTTTATGTCATTTCACTTTATTAACAAGCGGAATACCTACAACCACAATGAAATTTACTTTTTCTAGATTGAAATGACAGTTCATTCCATATAATTCACATGTTAGTAAGTGAGGGTTGATTAAAAAAAAGTGGGGTTTTCTCGATTCAGTTTATATGGTTGAATTTGAGATTTGAATTTGAAGATCTATGCAAATACTGAGCCACGTGTCCCATGTTTCATATTCATTTTAAGTATTCTACATATTTTGTTGTTTATTGAATATGCTTGTCAAACAAACGGAATGGGACCTCACACCGTACGCCTTCTGTATATAACACCGTCGCTGCAAGTTAACCTCCATTAACATTTAATCAGGGTCCGTCAAGGTTAGTTAACACCATCTAACAGCTAGCCTTTTTGATTCCGCTTGTATTGCAATAGGAGTGCACTCATTTAACACTATCAAGGTCCATCGCCTTCTCTGGTCATTTTACAACTCCGGTGAAGCATTGTTTGGAATTCCGATCAAATATGATTTTTTAACACGCTATGGCAGTGGAAATGTGGAATGACGAAGAATGTTAGAATCACTGCTTATACAAGCATAATACCCATTTGTAAAAAAAAAAAAAAAGGTCCCCCCCCCCACCCAAACCCAAATTATTTCTTCATTTTGCGCCTCCACCTGCAATGGTTGTTTCTAGCTATGCTCCTCATCTAAACATACATCCTTTTAATATACATTTTCATTCTTATTCAGATGATTAAAGTTGTTTTTCATATTATAGTACATTAATTTCTATGTTACATCATAACACATATTTTATCACATCATATTAGATTTGTCTATTCCGAAAAGCTTCCGAGATATAATATAGTATTATATATGATTGTTTTTTATTAACTTTATTTAATTCTTATTACTAAATTAACTATATTTTTCATCATCATAACTCGTCATATTTTTTTACTAATAAACCTCGTCGCAATGGTGATACCACTTGGTTGTTTAAAACTCTCGTAATTTCTCGAAAACAACTCGTTTTAAATAAGTCGGATGTGAAGAACCGAATGTATACAATTCAATACAGTGGCTAACCTGACATCGGTACCATCATTAATATTATCCAAACCGGTACCGGTATCCGTTTTCATGATCTCTTATTGATGTAAACATGTGTCAATATATTATTGAGTATATCTTTTTCGGTTGTTATACCAAGCGGCAATATCATACCGGTATTCCCATAACTTAAAATGACTTAACAAGTGATATTAAGTTATGCCTTTAAGATTAAAAACTTCGTTTTGGAGTAAAATAAACAATCTTAAACACTAGTTTTTTATTGTTATATATAATAGGGGAAGTGGAATAAAATAATCCAAACTTTTTCGGGTTAGAACACAATAATCTTAACATGAAAATTGAAATCTAACGGGTCGAACCTGTCTTGGTTTTTATTTCGCTGGACCAAAACTAACTGGAGTTACTGTAACTGTGTAATCCCAGTTAGTTTTGATTCAGTAAAATAAAAACCAAGACAAGTTAGACATGTTAGATTCCAATTTTAAAGTTGAGATTATTAACTTTCAACCCGACAAAATTGGGATTATTTATTTCTAATTCGCCTAAATAATAATAATAACTACAACCCCAAACACCCCTGTTCCTGTTGGCTTCATCCTATCTGGTTGCTCTGTTCATACCCCAACTCTGTAACCATGTTCTCCAATTTTATAAATTCTACCTTTATTTCCTCACTTTCCCTATAACCATGTTATCCTTTTCCAGTTCTAACTGTACCCTACTCTCCAAAACCCAATCACACCATCCTTTCTGTCCATTAAACCCATCCCTGTTCCCTAAACCAACCAATTTAAATCACCCAAACCCTCAACCATTCCGGCTAACATGCGCCGTTGACAACATACGCCAAATGCAGGAACTTGAAGAATCAAGACCCAGGTTTAAATGGGTTGAAATCAACCTTGACGAAATGAATGATGCTCAAAGGAATCATGTATCTAGGTTGCCCAAGAAGCTAACCAATAGGTGTAGGGCTTTGATGAAACAGTTGATTTGTTTTACACCTGAGAAAACTAACATTAATGTGTTGTTATCTGCTTGGGTGAGGAGTATGAAACCTGCTCGAGCTGATTGGCTTGTTGTTCTTAAAGAATTGGAGAATATCAATCACCCGTTGCGTTTCGAGGTATAATGTTTCGATTGTTTTACTTGTTGATGCATTTTAGGGATGAGTTGTTTGATTTCTGTTGCAGTTTTATATGTAAACTAGTAATTTTACTCTGCGCGTTGGTTAGTCGCGTTAGGCTAGTGGGTGTGGAGACTAAAACACGGTTTGTCTCAATGCCACGTAGGAAATGTTTAGTCTCAAACATTATGAGACATGAGTGGAGTGTTGAGACATCAACACTCCATGTCCGAGACAAGCAAAAAAGTGCAGGGGGCGGTGTACATGTCCGAGACAAGCAAAAATAAATAAATAAATAAATAAAAGGAAATTGTGTGATTGGTCCGTCCATTTGGTCTCAAGGAGGACGGGGGACGGGTGGGACGGGGCAGGGGGCGGTGTGCTTGTCCGAGACAAGGCAAAAAGTGTAGGGATGGGGCATTTTTTTGTCTCCATACCGGGTAGCCTTAGCAAGAAAAAAAACACTAAAGGAATAAATGTGGAGGGACGGAATGTGTATATTACCAAAGATAAAGTAGATTGACTGAACATGTATATAAACGAAGTTAACTAATAAGAAAAAACTTATTAAATTAGAGAGACTAAACATGTATATTAGGAAAATTAAAGTGAAAAGGACTAAAAATGTATGTTAGCAAAGTTAAGCGTGTAAACGGAAAAAGACACCCCATGCATTGCGGTGGTATTTGTACACTAGTACTGGCACGCGTTGTGGTAGTCAAGGAACGAGAGCAAGTAACTTTATCGAGGTTTAGGGACTGTATGATAACTTTAGTATTTTACATTACTGACTGGCGGTGGTATCAGTATAGTAATGTATTTTACATTACTGACTGATACGTGGTGTACTTGTGAAGGAAAGGGAAAAGTAACCTTGTTGAAGTGGCTGAATTTGTGTTTAAAAACTTTGTTTTAGGTGGCTGAATTTGCGCTTCTTGAAGAATCTTTTGAACCGAATATTCGTGACTATACGAAGATAATTCATGGTTATGCTAAACAAAGTCGATTACAAGAGGCTGAAAATGCGCTACTTGCTATGAAGAACAGAGGGTTTGAATGTGATCAAGTGACTTTTACAGCTTTGATTCACATGTACAGTAAAGCTGGTAACTTTAATCTTGCTAAAGATACGTTTGAAGAAATGAAGCTTCTCGGGCTTCCTTTAGATAACAGAGCTTACGGGTCAATGGTTATGGCATACATAAGAGCCGGGATGTTGAAAGAAGGGGAAAGTTTACTTAGAGAAATGGAATGTCAACAAGTTTATGCGAAAAGTGAGGTTTATAAGGCAATGTTACGAGCGTATTCCATGAGTGGTGATAGTTTAGGAGCTCAGAGGACGTTTGATGCAATTCAGATCGCGGGTATTATTCCAGATGTTAAAGTATGTGCTGTCCTCATCAATGCATATGTAACTGCGGGTCAAAGTCAAGAAGCTTGTGTTGCGTTTGAGAACATGAGGAGAGCTGGGATTGTTCCTAATGACAAGTGTATAGGTTTGATGTTAGATGCTTATCAAAAGGATAATAAGCTTAAGGAAGTGCTGGATTTTTTGATGGATTTGGAGAGAGATGGGATAATGATCGGGAAAGAAGCTTCAGAGAAATTGGCTCGTTGGTTCAAAGATTTGGGAGTTGTAGAAGAAGTTGAGCGCGTTCTGAGAGATTATAGTTCGATGGAAGCATTACAAACTGGCTACTGATTTTGAACTTTATGATCACTTGGCGAATACTTGGAGGGGGCAAAATCGAACATCGTTGTATGTAATCCCTTACACTCACTTATTAATCACCTGTCATTTCTTAGGAGTTGTAAATTTGCAAATTACCATGATGATTTTTTTGCTTTATACATTTATTGCTTCCTTGTGGCAAAGTAAAGAAAAAATTACACCATTGGTCCTTGTTGTTTCAGTGAAATTTCAATGTCAGGTACTAAGCTTTTATTGTAACATCTTAAGGTATTAACTTTCTAATTTGTATCAATGTCGGGTACTAGCAATAAACCCATAACTTTTAACGGAATTAACCCTCACGTGAGTTACACGTGAGGGTATTATTGCACCCTTCATCTTCTATACATACGATCGATCATTAATTGATTAGGGCAAATATGTTGACGACATGGAACATCAGAAAGGACGATGACGAGTATTGTAAAGACATTTACGGTAAACATTGTTTTAAGACTGTTTGTATGTTAGTCTGCACTAGATGTTAAGACTGATATGGGTCAAACTGCATATGGTTCAAATACTTCTTAGTTGGGTCAACTGCTGCTGATATGGGTCATATGGGTCATATGAGCCAACTGCTATTTAATTGACAATAATACCCTCACGTGTAACTCACGTGAGGGTTAATTCTGTTAAAAATTAACTGGGTTTATTGCTAATACCCGACATTGATACAAATTAGAAAGTTAATACCTTAAGATGTTACAATAAAAGCTTAGTACCTGACATTAAATTTTCACTGAAACCACAAGGACCAACGGCGTAATTTTTTTCCAAAGTAAATGCAACATTAAAAACATAGTCATGACATGATATCTGTTAGAGGTGGTATATTTGATAGGTCGGACGAGTGGGTAATAAAACGTCAAAATGGGCATGGGCTAAAACTCAAAAGGGTTTGGTTTGTTTTTAGTATGGGTTGAAACTAATCAGGGTCTGGATAACCAAGAAACACTCTGCTATTCAAATCAGATGTCCAGTACATATTCATATGTTTTGGGCACTACATTATTTATGGGTCTCACTGATGTGTCTCAATGAAAATGAAAAAGAAATTTTGTGCACCCCATTTTAATGTCTGTTTTTCGCTGAAATTGTTTTCTGCATTTTGGCAATTCAGGATCATGATTGTAAGCCACTCAAGAAACAATTAGCTGCTATGGCTGGCTTGCAGCAGTTCAACAGAAGCTGCACACTGTGATCATAATCTAGCGCAGCATCGCAAAACAACATAATGCTGGAGAGGAAGGTATTGTTTCTTTGAGGAAAAAACTTGAAACATCATATTTTTTTGTCCCAAAATTGTCAATTTAGAGAAATGGTTTGGTGCAAGGGTATGAATTATGTAACATAAAGTTATGTTTGATAGTTTGATGCATTCAAGAATTAAACATTTATAATAATTGCTTAACTATGTAAACACAAATATAATCACACTTTTATATATTATTTCTTTGAATATATAGACAATTGATCAGTTAACAAGAAATCTAAAAAATTCAGTAATTATTAATCAAGACAACTTGAGAAGTAAATCCAGAAAGTAAAACCATGATATGAATTCAAAGGTCAAACTCCTGTATCATTTGTAGTCAACTAACAAAGTCAACACAGATGGTCAACTTCATCATCTCATCAACTATCATGTGGTGGTAAAGTTGAAACTTCTAAAGATCCAGTGTTCTGCCTTTGCAAAAGCTCCCTAGCTAGCTCATGGAGATCGCTAGAGCCATCATTACCACCACCGTGTTCGGGTGCAGTTTCAGCGTTGCCACCACTGAATTGAATTGGAACCAGTTGTGCTGATGGTTGCGTGGTCCGTGCAGAAGATTGCATAACTGGATCAAAAAGTACAGATAAATCGTAGTTAGCCGGAAAACATGAGGTGATCGGGAGGTCTGCGATGGATAGTCCGGCCGGTGGAGTTGGCGGTTGAGGTGGTGGAGGAGGTGTTGGAACCTCTAGGCTTGCTAGGTGAGCTTGGAGATAAGAGAGCTCAGCTTGTAAATTTGCCACCTATTTAAAGTAAAGATTTTATAACAAACTTAAAATGAAGGTTTAAAGTATGATAGATGAGTCATGTAAGCTACTTTCATTAGTTATGTTTCAACAAAAGTATAACATATGACAAACTATAGAATCAAGGGATAAATTCATGTGTATTTTACTTGGTTGAGATAGAAATATAAATTGAACTAGTATTGAGACCCCCGCTTTACGGTGAGGTGTAAAACCGCGAAAGAAATGAACGTTGAAATGTTTCAGTGAAGCCGCATGTTGAAAAGTGCGTTGATAACATACGTCACTTTATATAACATTTGAAATCATATATCGACAAACAAAACCGTCAGTGGCGGATATAGAAATGTTTTTCAGTAGTAACGTTTTTCATTTTTTTTTATTTTAGTAGCAACGTTTTCCAAATTTCGTAAAAAAAAAAAAAACCAAATTTTCCACTACGCGCGCGAAGTTGAGCCGCAACGTCCGCGGCACCTAGTCCCATACTAGGTCCGCCCCTGAAAACCGTCGCAACAAGGTTTATTTCATATGAAAAGAGCTAAGTAAATGAATTAAATCTTGAATTGAAGAAGGGAGTTGATAAAATAATACTAAGTAATCGTTATGCAAAATTGCAAATTAACCATTTGAGTAGTGTTTCTGAATATGTATTTAGTGACATGCTTTTTCTGTTTTAAAAAATGTATATGTCTGAACATAACCTAATTGATAAATCAGGGGTGAGGCATTAGAATGACCCGAGAGTGTCCGACCCCACCATTTTTTTGCTCATTAGTGGAAATTTGCACATTTTCGTCTGAAAATTTTGTATATATTGATTCCGGCTTCCACCGATATGAAAGACAAAAATGGGTCTCGTGACTTTCGGTCTCCACCATCTAAAAGTTCCAACTACGCGGCCTACGCCACCGGATAAAATAATATATTAGAGTATTTTCTAATTTAAAAAGTTTCAAATGGGGGAAGTTGTTCCTTGGAAGCAATAGAAAACTAGACTGCAACATTCTAAATTCTCAATATGTTGATTGTACATTTGTACCCTTCAGTCAATCACATTCCATTTCATTCGCATCATATTTTCTCAAAATATTTATATACAAGAGGTGATTTGTATAATAAGTTATTTTACTTCTACACGACACCTACGCGTTTCTAGAAAATTATATCTTTTAGTGTAACAAATTATAAAAATATAAAAAGAGAGTAAACTGGTCCGAAATGGTGAAGGTTAATTTATCAGAAAATAAACTATTGGCACCAATAAATCAACTGCGTATCAGCATATAATATGCATGTGTATAATCCTGATCATGTGGCCTAGTGGTAAAAGGGTCGGTTCTCTCTTTGGGGGAGCCGGGTTCGATTCCTACGGGAGACATGTGATGGATGCCCCCACCCTTATGGTGGGGTAGGTGGTTGGGAAGTGATGGAGAGACCCTTGACCCTTGTGGTCATGGGTTCGACTCCTGATCCCTCCAGGTTTTATCGGTTCACTACCGTCGTGCGGGTTTGTAGGTCGGGTTTTCCCTGGAACAGGAGACGGGTGGGCTGAAGGGCTCTGTCCGTACGGACTAGAGGCCGTCTGGGGCTCCTTTCGGCCATTGAGAGCCGTGTACAGAGTACCCGACAATACTTTAGTTGATCGTTCAAAAAAAATATGCATGTGTATATCAAGCAAAAAAATATAAAGCAAAAAAATAACAAAAATAGTAAACTATTAAAAAGGAAATAGAATATATGAAATAATATTTAAACAAGTGGTAAGCTTAAAACTTTAAAAGACATACATGGCTTAGTAAAAAGACCGACCATTTCTTGAAAACCAAATAAAACAGAAAAACAAAACAGGCTTCAATGTAACAAAGGAAACAATGTAGCCCACAATAGTTGTCATATATATTAGAAGTAGAATCAATTAATCAAATCATCAGTCACTTAATCAAAAAACTAATCTGCTTTCAAAATACAAAACACGATTTACAAGTATTTTTAACACTAAAATAATCAAACCTTTTCATTAATTTTAGCAACATCACCCTTTACACTTGTTCATGTTTGCCCCCAATGCAACCCTCAATTTCTTGCGATTGGCAATTTACCGAACTGTATATTTTATAAAAAAAAATTGTATGTCTTTTTTATGAATATGATTATAGTTTTCTAGCTTTAATTACGGTCATCTCTTGCTATTTTTTTTTGAAAGATAACTTTTATTAACACAAAACCGACACGACCCTATGACTCCGAGAAAGAGACATAAGGCCGGCCCAACAAACTATTACATCAAATCGAATTTACACCAAGACTCCCAATCTATCGCACATTTTTTGTTGATAGGAATTATTTTCATACCACTAACGTGCTTCACTTGTCATTCAATATTCAAACTCTAATTATACTCTATAAGATTTGTTTTTAGTTCATATACAAGGTAGTTTTATCTTGTGTGAATTTATTAGTAAAAAATACGATATGATTGTTGAAGTTAATATCTCATATAAACACAAATTATTAGAGTCTGATTAATTTCCAATAGAACTCAGGATTAATGTATTAAAGTACTATTGATTACCAATAAAACGGCAATCTTATCTCATCATATCCATAAAATCTTAGTATTTTTAATGGAAAATTTACACCTAATCTATATCACACACTGAACTACACTTCTTAATTTAGTAAGTTGGGTCAAGTTAACCTACAAAATGTAAAAATAAATGAGAAGGGTGATAATGACACAAAAAACACAATGGAACACGAAATCCAGCACAATGCAACACAAAGGCAAGAAAAAAAGACACATTGATACGTACCGAACCATGGGGATAAAACCACGTTTGATTATTATCATTTGACTTAGTCTTCATTTCTATATTAGTTATAATGCATGTTTAGTTATTAGTATCACGTTTATCAATTCTGTTGTAATGCATGGGTAGTAATTCACATTAGGAACCACGTTTTCATTTTGTACGCCATGATCTTCACAACGTGGGATCAACTTGCATATCTTGTTGGCATATTTAAATTGGATGCATTGAAATAAAAAAGGAGAAGAAAAATATTTGAAAAAAAGCTTTGGCTTGATCTTTCTCTATCTTGTGTTCTTGGGCGTTTTGTAGGTTTTTCTTTGTAAAACCTATCACACATTGAATCGTAAGTCACATAAAAGACAAAATGATCTAACACAAATTCTAAAACTACAAACTAAAAAAGTGAAAACCTAAAAATTAAGATCGTAGAGTTCAATGAGACAGTTCCAATACTGCTTGAATGAGTCTAATCGGAGTGTGTTTGATATCCTTCCTACTACTTTTTTTTTTTCATTGTGTATTTGATCCTAACCCTATGTATGTATGTTATATGTCCCAAATTAACTGGAAATTAAATTAAGTACTAAATAAAATATTATTAGAATACCATTAAAATGTGGGAGAAAAACTAGGGATGGGTATTTTAGTACTGAGTAACTGATCCTGATACTGTACCGAAGCGAGATTCCGCGTCACTTTTCCAGAAATTCGATATCATTATCAGCTCTTTACGGATACTATTTAAATATGAGCATTTTGTAACAGGTACATGTAGTAATTGTACGAAAACCTACCAAACCAGTATTGTACCGGTAGATTCAGTACCCACTTTTTCAGAAATCCGGTGTGGATACTCAGTACTAGTACGGTAGGAAAAATAATATGACAAACAAAAAAACTCAAATTGCGATTTAAAAGGTAGTGGCTTTGACACAAACATTAAGCTTTAAACGGCCGTTTGATGAATCCTCAAACGTCTGTTTAAAAGTAAGGGCCGTCTATGACGTAAGCCCTTATCTTCAAACATAAGTTCGGTGCAACCTCAAGCAACCGTTTGAGAACGGTTCTGATCATTACATTGTGACCTCAAAACTGTATAAGTGGACAGTGTAGGTGACGAACCTGTTGTTGCAAGGAAAAGAGATGAGCAACACAGCCATGGACAGGATCTCGAAGCCTGGCCTGAGCTTCATAACATATGGTGACCACTGCATCAACCCTCTTGTGCACCGGAATATTTAAAAGCAGCTTCGAAACATTACTCGCTCCAAACACCTTGTGCACCGCCGTGAAATGGGCAGCACCTTGTTCTGAATCGAAATACGGTGCGAATATGCAGTCAGCCACACACTTTCTTCTCAAGAACTTGCAAGCTCCACATGGTCCACCACCTGTGCTACTTCCGGCACATGATCCAGCACTAGTAGGAATATTATTATTATTATTATTATTGGCACTCATTAATTATATATATATATATGTGGGCTGGTTTTTGAAATTTGAATGTCAAGTAGTTATATATGATGAGAGTTTGACAGGTGAGTTTTATGAGAAAGTTGAAGACTTTAAAGGCACGGATTGAATTGAAGAAGCAAAGACAAATAATATTGTTTGCGTGAAGCAAACATCCGATATATGTATATATTATTGCCAGCTGCTTCTTTCTTTATTTCCTTAATCTTATTATTATAGCTACTTAAACGAATTGAAACTCTCTCTCACACACGTACATGTTATATTTCTCTAGCTATTTGACTATATAAGTGTCCAACTTTCTTCATGATTTCTATATATGCGGTCAGGGGCCGGATCTAGCTTGAAGCTAGGTGCCGCGTCCGTTGCTACTCAACTTCGCGCGCGTAGTGGAAAATTTGTGTTTTTTTACGATATTTGGAAAACGTTACTACTAAAATGAAAAAAATGAAAAACGTTACTACTGAAATTAATTTCTAGATCCGCCACTCTATGCGGTACATGCATGTATTGAGTATCTCTATGCCTTTCTTAGTCACAAAGAAACAATAAGTTTAAAGAGTAAAATCGGAAAAAAATGGTTCATTTATCACTACTCACCATTCTTCTATTTTTTATTTTTTTTACAAAAAAATGTATAAAAAAAATACCATCTTGATTCATCCTATTTCATTAGATTCGGGATGTGATATGATTCCGAAAGATGAACCGGGCTTGTGAGAAGGTTTGTACTTTGTAGCTAGTGTAGCTAATAGTAGAAATCCTTCAAAACATGTGTACAAACATATTAAGACTATGAGATGTGGTTAAGGGTAATCTTAGAAGTGGTTAAGAGCCGAAAGATCAAATCGGTGGGGGACGGACTCAATTCATATAATTTTTTTATTAAAGTTTATTAAACAAAAACAGCTAATTAGAAGTGACACGCAGGTAAACGGGCCACATTATCCTTCGCCATTGCCTACAATGATCTAGAAGTGTTTTTTTTTTTTTTTTCAATATTTTCAAACTTCTGAGCGGAATCGAGGTTGTATATTTTTAGCGGCTTAGTATATTTTTTGACGTTGCCAACTTTTCTTTTAATTAAGGAATCGAGGTTGACATTATTTTTTGAAAGGATTGACCAGTCACGAGCTGTTGACCTCAAGATTAGACAAACTTGAGTTTGGGCGTTTGGCTAGTCTCATAAAATTTACTTAGGCTATAAAACATATAAAATATAAGATATGTTTGGCGTTCTTTGAGTACCACTCTTGCATAATTAGATCATCATAAAAAAAAGTTCACTACAAAATGAATTACTTTTATCATCGCACAACTAGTGGATTTTTTATGAAAAAAATAATGACCGTTTACCAAAAAATGATGCTAGGCCAAAAATAACATCAAACTTTTGGCTAGTGTATATAGAAAATTCAAAATAATATGAAAGTAAGAGTTTAAAAATTAAAGTAATTTTCCAAAAATCTTGACGAACCAAATAAATCTATGAACACAGAATAAAACAATGATCATAATTATGAGTTGTATGTTCAGTACTCTACCCAACAACTAGATAAAAGTTTAATTCTTTTTTGAGAAAAGAAGAGATGTTAAATAAAAAGCTTGTTGAAAGAGTATGTTGGGCAGACAAAGAACAAGGGAAACTTTAATTGAAAATTAATAGCACCTGAAGCTATTAAATAATATGAAAGAAAAGTTTTTTAATTAGTTAAATTAGTCTATATTCGAAATTAAAATATAAAGTGGTTAAAGTGTTATTAAGACCAACAAATTAATCATGAAACTTTGTTGACTTTATGAGTTTTAATAAGTGAGTCAATGAATTTAGCCCTTTTTCGTTCCTTTTTGCAAATTAAACATGTTATTTTTCTAATTGCAAACTATTTTAATTTCTATAAATTAACTTCACGTGTTTGTTGTATCAACATACAACATATATTGTATGCTATGAATATGAACCACATTCCAAAATCCTCAAGTGAATAGGTCCTCGAGTTTTACACCCAATATGGAGTTGAAAGAATTATAGTATCTAATTTATTAGAGACACTTCTACAGTGCCTCCTCAACATGATTGGCTACACATTTAGATGCCTTAATTTGATTGGTTAATTTGGGCGGCCAGAAAAAAAGGGGTAACCGCCCAAAAATGGTCCAAGACCCGCCCAGAAAAAAAAGGGGTAACCGCCCAAAAAAGGTGCAAGACCTGCCCAGGAAAAAAAAGGGTGCCGCCCAAAAAAATGTTGTTTTCAATACTTTTTGTATAATTGTTGCTTTAATTTCCCTAGCTACATTCTATGGTACATGGATTACTATACTGTAATAAAGAAAAAAAAATTAATACTTTAATATCTTCTAATTTGACCACCAAAATTTGACCATCAAATTTTAGCTTTTAGGTTTTCAAACTTTGATCATCAAACTTTTAACTTTAGCTGCGAGTATTTTTTTGAAATCCACGCGAGAATAACAGTCACTTAATATTAACTTTTATGTCCACGAAACCCTCCACGCAACAGGAACTCCCACAGCGACGCGTGATCTTTAACGTCCACCAAACCCTCAACACAACAGGAGCTCCCGTCGCAAAGCGCGGGGTAATAGAATCCTAGTTGATTCTTATGAGAGAGATCAAATCTCTTAAAAATAATATAAAACATGGTGATATTTGCGCAATGAAGCGTGGCCTTACTATGACCCTAGTTATATGATAAATAAAAAACATCTAAAGAAAACATAAAGATGCAAACGAGCAGTGTCACTTGTAAGCTATTCGAATTCAGTTTAGCCTTATCGGGAAACATATTTATAATTTTTTAAGCAAATAACCGCCATCCCACCAATGATCCAGCCCAATATCATTCACAGCCCATATCCAATTAACCCTATACATTCTACCCACGAATCACGATACCCTTATCCGTTATTACCCAATTAAATCCCTAAAATCCTAAATAATTAAATTGATTTCCTTATTTACCGTTTAAATAGACAATCAGTTCACCAGCTATCAACTTTCATCGCATATCTTCACGATCGAGTCTCATCATCTGTTACGGTAAATCTGACGTCTCTCTTGCTACTGTTCATCGATCGATTTAATATTATTCTCATTTTCATTGTGATTTCTCCATTCGTCTATTTACCATATTTTTTATATAATCGCAATTCTTTGAGTCGGTTACACAGTTTCTTTTATTTTATTGACAAAAGATCAAATACAAACAAAATTATCATGCAAACAGTACGAACCGAAGGAAACAAAAAAAAAAGTGGCGGTGGCATTTTCGTAAATAATGACCACCACTCTTGTTGTATAATTACTCTAGTGTATATAATTACTCTAGAGTAATTACCCTAGAGTAATTATATAATTACTCTAGTTATATAACTACGCTATATAATTATTTTAGAGTAATTTTATAATTACTCTAGTTATATAATTACGCTAGTTATATAACTAAAGTAATTATAATTACTCTAGTTATATAAAGTTTCCAATATTTACAGAAATGCCACCGCGTGTTTTTTACTTCAGTTCATACTGTTCGTACGATAAAGCCTATTTGTACGCACTGTTTTGAAAACCGGACCGGACCGGCCGGTCGGACCGGGCTCCGGGACCTGGACCGGTCCGGTTCGGGTGGTTGGACCGTTTTTGCAGCGAACCGGCTTCGGACCGGAAAACCGGCCGGTCGGACCGGAAAACCGGCCGATCGGACCGGAAAACCGGTGGTCGGACCGGTTTTTTTTTATTATTTTTTTGATATTTTGGGTTTCGAAGCATTTTTTGGCCCGGTGAACCGCCCGAGGGTCCGGTTCAACGTCCGGTCCGGTTCTGAAAACCTTGTTTGTACGTGAACTTAACTCTTATTTTATTTTATTTTATTTTATTTTTATTTTTATTTTTATTTTTGAAGGCAAGTCGGTCACACAGTTTCAGTATAAACATCAACCTCCTCATCCATAATAAACCACATCATCAACATTCAATATTTTCTTCAAGATTATTATCAAAGATTTCAATCATGGAGTGTAGACCTTTAAACCTCGTCATCATCTCTGCAAACGGACTCAAGAACGCCAGTTTCATAGGCGGAAAACACGTCTACGCAGTCGCTTCAATCTTCGACTCCATCGGCAATAACACTCAAAAGCTTAAAACAAGTATTGATAAACACGGTGATTCCAATCCTACGTGGAATTTTCCGATGAAGTTCGTCATTGATGAAGCTGCTGGACAGCATAACCGCCTCACGCTCGTTGTTAAGATTAAGGCGGTGAGGATTTTTGGTGATAGGAACGTTGGAGAAGTTCATGTTCCTGTTAAGGAGCTTCTAGAAGGTGTAAAACATGAAGGGAAGACGATGCAGTTTGTTAGTTATCAAATAAGGAAACCGTCTGGAAAAACCGAAGGTGTTTTGAGTTTTTCGTATGAGTTTGGAGAGAAGTTTACTAAACCGGTTGAACCGGTGACGGCGTATGGTTACCCGCAGCAACCGGTGGGTTACGGTTACTATCCTCCGCCTCCGGTGGCGTCGGGGTATGGGGTGGTTCCGCCTCGTGGAGGGCGGATGGGGAACTCTGGGATGGGGTTTGGGACGGGTTTGTTGGGAGGAGCGCTTGGTGGGATGTTGGTTGGGGATATGTTGTCTGGTCACGGTGGTGGAGGTTGTGGCGGTGGTGGTTGTGGTGGTGGAGGATGTGGTGGTGGTGGCGGTTGTGGTGGTTTTTGATTGATTGATATGTTGTTTGCTTTTACGGTTTTAATGTTTCACTGTTAGTGTGTTATGTACAGTTTTGATTCTAATAAATAAAGATATTAAAAAGAAAAGGTATAGATGCGAACGAGTATATCTGTTCGTGAACTACTTGGTTTTGACTTTACGATTGTATTGCAAGTAGATTTACAGGGTGTTTGAGATTGATTATTTAAAATAGATTATGCGTTTTGAAAAAGCAGGGGTGATGTTACTTGTAGATTATTGCGTTTTGGTAGCCTAAAAAAGTAATTATCTGTGTTTTCAAAACGCAATCTGGGCTTAGTTTTTTATGATATTTTGTCAAACCAAAAAGATTGGGTATTCAAGTTAGTATAATGTGTAGTTACCAAATTAATGTGCAATTTTTTTTAATCGTACCTTTCTATTTATATAACCATACCAAAAGTGCACAAGATCGTAATTTTGTCATGTGTACATATTTTGAATCATAATGTACAATACAATTCAATTTACAGAGATTAAAATTCACAAATTTAACGAAGTTTTAAGACACTTTAAGAGCATGTATTAGGGATTTAACCCATTTCTTCTTCACTTCAATTTCTTTTGCTCTTTGATCTTCCTTATTTCTCATTGATTCATCATCATCAATTCAGCATTAACTACAAATGGATATTGGATTAAATGCTGATTGAATGGGATTTGGAATCATTATTTATTATTGATTCATCATCATCATCAATTCAGCATTAACTACAAATAGATATGGGATTGAATGCTGATTAGATATGGGATTGAATGCTGATTGAATGGGATTTGGAATCATTGCTTGACTGTTTGTTCGTAAGCTTCTTCTTTGTTTTTATATATTTTGGGTTCATTCATTAGTAAGTTATTATATACAGTAACAATTTCACTTCCATCTTGTTCATCATCATGCCTCTAGCATCTTCTTCCTGTAGTGACCATCACCAATATAGCGTGGGAGTATTCCAATTTCTTGCACAAAGGTGATGTGTTTTTATCGGCTAAGTTATATACATATAATTTTTTTATTTTGATATAAATTATAACTAGTTTTTATCCCGGGAGCGTCCCGGGTTAAAATATCTAATATGGCATAATAAAATATGTAATATGACAACATAATTAATGACTTGCCAATATATGATTAATGAATATTATTATTATTATTATTAAACAAATCTCTGCCATAAGTTATCATATTATTATTTTAAAAAATTCATGGGTATCACCTAATCCCAGGCCCGACCCAAACCCACATTTTTTTAAACTAATCCCAAACCTGACACAATACCTGTCGGGTTACAAAAAATAGTTGTTTCTTTTCTCCGTTTTTTATATAGCACTATGGTACTCGTTGGAAAGATAATAAAACGCTTGTTAATTTGGTGTAATTTTTTTCTTTAAAAAATCTCGTATATAAAAGATATTAACGTTTAAAAGTTATGGGGGAAACATGAGAGAGAAAATAATAAAAATTTAATATTTAGATTAGGTATTTAATAGATTAGGTTAAACCATATTTAAGCCATATTTATTCCTTTTTTTTAATTGGTCTAGAGTTGTCACATTACATCCTATGTGGCATCTCTCAAAGAAGATATTGCATAATATTATGACATATAGGATTTTTAGCTTTGCAATATATATATAGGGTCGAGATCCTGTACAAAGTGTGTTTTGTGTGAGAAGGGTAAAAAGGATTAATAACCATAGGATGTGTTAGATCTAGGGTGTAGATTAATTGGGTGGCATTTTTGTAAATAGTTTTATAATTTTTATAATAATTTAGACTAAATAGGGGCATAATAGTAAAAGACAAGGTGTAATTAAATGAGAATTAAAAACCACCGTGTAAATTCCTTTAATGTTGCCATTATTATAGGAAACTATCATCTTTCATTTCTCTCTCTCTCCTTCAAAGTAATCAGATCAAAAAGATTTGGGGTAACATATAAACGTAATTCTTGATTGTTTAAACAATAGCCTTCATCATCAAGATCTACTTTACTTCTGGAAGATGATTGCTGCACCATTCATATCATTGTGTTTTAACTTCTGGAAGATGATTGCTGAATATTGTTTTAACTGCTTTACGATTCACGTCAAGGTGTTTTACTGATTTGATGATTGCTGCACCATTCATATCATTGTGTTTTAACTTCTGGAAGATGATTGCTGAATATTGTTTTAACTTCTGGAAGATTCACGTTAGGATGTTTTACTGATTTGATGATTGCTGAATATTGTTTACAATCTAGTGTTTTACCTTCAAAAATGAGATTTAACAATTTTGGATGGTGTTTTACGTCTTTGGTGATAAAACACAAAAATTGGGTAAAACACCATACCTTGTATAAAAAATAACTAAAAGCCTACCTTAAACGTAAAACACCATACGTTGAATGATCGATGTAAATGACTATGAATTTCAATTCGTGAATGCTGATTCTTTATTAAAGCATTCAGTAAAAATTGTTTTAATCACAACAAAAATCCCTATTATTACTCATAATTAAGAAGATAATTAATTGGACATTTATTTACTAAAAATAAGATTATGAATACAAATTACAAAGATGCCCTTTTAATTAAAATAATTGGTTGCCACGTGTCACTATTAGATAGGTTCTCACACTTCTCACATAAAATGGGTTTTGTACATGATCCTAGACCTATATATATATATACTAGCTGATTACCCCGAAAGGGTCCCGGGGTTGAAAAATCTAATTTTACGTGATAACGTATTGCAAATGGCTCAAGTTAACTAACCACAAAATCTCTCAATCATTGCATGTTCATAGTATTCTAATCAGTAATAACTCATATTCCCTAATCTAAAACCTAACCAGTAATCATGTAAAGAATCACTTATGTAAGCTGCAACTATTCAAAAACTCATCACATCTCTCTAATTTCTCACATTCTAATGACTCTTATAATTCCTAACCTAATCAACTAAACAAACACTTAAGTTGGAAGTTGTAACCATTGCATTTCATTATGCCACGTTGCATAATCAAGAGATGGTTGAGACCACCATTGAACACCACGTCAGCAACTATCAATTCTTCCCGGGAGCGTCCCAGAGTTGAAAAATATAACCATTCTAATAATACTAATACTAATAGTAATAATTATTACTCTTGTAATTAAATAAATAAAAAAATAACCTTGATATAAGGTAACACCATGTGTTGCAGTGTTGCGCGATTTTTTCTCCTAGCTTCTCTTGATGAAGTATACCTAGTAAAATTCCAATGATAACATGGCGATTGGGCTGATTTTCAACATCGTAGATAAGAACCTAGTTTAAAAGAAAAAACATGATTAATGAATAACATGAATACTTTGTGTGTTTTTTTCCTGTATGAACGAAACCCACAAAAAATAGTCGATTTTTTCGCCATTTTTTATATAGCACTATGGTACTCGTTGGAAAGATAATAAAACGCTCGTTAATTTGGTGTAATTTTTTTCTTTAAAAAATCTCGTATATAAAAGATATAAACGTTTAAAAATTATAGGAGAAAACATGAGAGATAAAATTTTAAATTTATTTTTAAATTCTTTTTTTCCTAAAATAACTCAATTTAATTAAAAAAGAAAATAATTCAAAAACATTAAAATCTTTCAATTATAATTTTTTTCTTTAAAAAATCTCGTATATAAAAGATATAAACGTTTAAAAATTATAGGAGAAAACATGAGAGATAAAATTTTAAATTTATTTTTAAATTCTTTTTTTCTTAAAATAACTCAATTTAATTAAAAAAGAAAATAATTCAAAAACATTAGAATCTTTCAATTATGATGCCACGTGACAGTTTCATGGAGAAGTTGAAGACACCATTGCACGCCACATCAGCAATATTCAATTCTTTTATATATATTAATAGATATATATATATGAATGGGTTCATATGAAAACCTCTTTGAGTTGAGAGAACCATGAGAACCTCTCTTGACCAATAATGTGATGACACATATATACCCTATGAATATAATATTAAAGGGTAAAAAAGTAATTGATCCCCACCCCAACCCCACCCCACCCCAACTGAACCCTTTTATATATTACTGTTTTTTTTTAATAAAGATCATCCTCTCTCTCTCTCTCACTCTCACACTCCTCTCTCTCTCTCTACTTTCTCTCTCTACTCTCTCTCTCAAACACACTCGGCTCTCTCTACTCTCTCTCTCTACTTTATAAATACGGTGTGGGTTTTTTTGACGGTGGGGGATGATGAACAGACGACGACGGTGGTGTGGCTAGACGATGAACAGACGACGACGGGGTTGGTTTTGGGGCGGTGGTCGACGGTGGGTGGAGGTGGGATGAACAGATATGTGACTGTGGAGGTAGGGGGTGGAGGTAGGGGTCCGTTTTTGGTGGTGTTGGTTTGGGATCTGAACAGATCTGGGAGGTTTTTCAGCGGTGGTTCGTGGTGGGGTTTCTTCATCGGTGGTTCGTGGTGGGTCGGTTTTTTTGGTGGGTTTTCAGCGGTGGTGGATCTGATGAAGATGGTGGTGGTATGTTCTTATTATTATTATTATTATTATTATTATTTTTATTATTATTATTATTATTATTATTATTATTATTATTATTGTTTGTTTGTTTGTTTTGAAGAAGATGTTTCACAGTGGTGGATCAGGTGTTTTGCAACAAGGTTGTGTTGATGATATGTCACTGATGTAAATAATTATTACGCAGTGGTGGTATGTTCTTATTATTATTATTATTATTATTATTATTATTATTATTATTATTATTATTATTATTTGTTTGTTGTTGTTTTGAAGAAGATGTTTCTTCATGGATGATGATGAAGTGTTTTGCAGCAAGGGTTTTTTTTTTTTTTTAAATAAGAATATTGTGTAGTTTGATTTTTTATAAATGTTTGGTTTTGTTTTTTAGGGCATGAGAGTGGTGTAATACCAATGTATAGATGTTTTAGGGCATTTACAGCGGTGTAATACGAATGTATAGATGTTTTTAGGGTATTTACAGTGGTGTAAGACGAATGTATAAATGCTTGTTTTGGTTTTTACACTAGAGTTTTTGTGTGTAGCAGGTTTGTGTATGGTGGATTACACTGGTGTAAATAATTACAGCAGTGTAAATCATGGTAGATTAACACTGGTGTAAATTACACTAGTGTAAATCATGGTAGATTTACACTGGTGTAAATAATTACACCAGTGTAAATTATCCTCGTCAGATTTATGTTATTATTTGTTTTAAAAAAATCAAAGGATTTAAAAAATAAAATATAGTAAAAAATATGATATTTTGAAAAATTAAATAAAAAATTAGTATAGTTTTATATTAATTATTTCTCTTTCTATGGTGTTTTTACTAAAACACCCCTAATTGTACTTTATTATTTTTAAAATAACATGTGAAGACAAAACCCTAATCATGTGAAGACAAAACCTTTAAGATGTAATCTTAACCATTGATTTCATAAGATCAATGGCTCACAATGGTTCTTATGGTTCTCTCAACTCAACATGGTTCTCAAAATAACCCAACCCTATATATATATATATATATATATATATATATATATAGATTTTGGTATGGTTGCTGATGCTAGTAGTTAAACAACTTGATTCATAATCCCTATTATTTGAAATAGAAGTGGGTTTATCAATGACTTGTGTTATAAATTTCATATGTATCTTTATAATTGATTTAATTTAATGCAACTAATGCTTTCGACATATCTCCTTGAATTTACATACTATCTTGCATTCTTTGCAAGTTTGCTGTGAACTTGCTCATGTCAAGTTTGATAGTTGGAAGTCCATGTACGTCATCATAGTATCGATCTTCAATCTCACTTTTCTGGTTTCGTAGCTGTTGGTTTTTTAATTATTGGTTCACATCCAAGCTGTGCATTTTTGTTGCAGTTGTTTTTTTATCGGAGATTACTCAATGGGCCCACTCATCACAGGTTTGTATAACTTGAACTTGTAGAATTTGGAGCATTTTACATTGATTGTAATTATCAACATATATTTCGACCCATTCATAGGACATTAAGAATATTATGTTTTGTTTGTCATACGAAGGATGAGCATGATATTGTTAGGTTTCATTTAAAGAAAGACACACTCAGAGGGGCTTGCAGGTGAATTTCTCGTTACAACACGTGGGCGCCCCACTAGTATCGTATAATTCCAAAAAAAAAAACATGAATAAACTTAATTGTTGATAAAGAAAATTTTGAATTAAAAAAATTGAAGATGCAAACTGAAACTAATTATTAAGTTAGTTTTCTAAATATCGGAGTTGATTAAAATGATTATTTTTAAAACTAAAAAAATATTTATACAAGTAAATACGACATATTCTACTTGTTAATCAATCCTAAACACAAAAACATAATTAGAAAACACACTTAAACACTTCAAAAATATAATTAAAATATACATTGAAGCCCGAACACACTTAAAAAACTTTAAAAAAAAACCTAATTTTGACCTGTTAATGACTGAGACAACGCCTCAGGAGCTTTAGCGTCTCAGCCTTAGGCGCGCCTCATGTAGATGAGAGTCTCAGGCATAAAAAGGTGTTTTACCAAGCGTATCGCGCCTGAAACCCACTTTTAAACCAAGTATAGGGCGAAGTTGAGATTTGGGGATTATTAAAACTGAAGGGAGTGGAGACGCTTGAGTTGGGGGGCATGAGTTGCTATGGGGCAATAGTGGACTTCACAACTCAAGCCCTCAAAAGGTAGGGGAGTGTAGGGACTTAGGTCTCAAATATTCCAACAATTATTTATTTATTTAGTTATTTATTTTAAAACAACTTCTACATTGCTGCAACCTTTGCCCCATGCCCGTTACCATTTCCACACTAAAGGGCCACGCCCAATGCCGCCATGGGAGGTGGTAGTGTTCTTGGCACGGGTGGCTTTTCCACGCTTCCATTGCCGCCTCACTCTCTTCGCTCTAACGCTATGTTCCCAGTTTACTAAAAGAGGGAAAAGAAAAGAAAGGGATGGATTTTCCCCCTTTTCTCTTCCTTTCTTCTCCCCTTCTTTTTCATCATTTTCTTTCCTTTCATTTCTTCCAAGGATGAAAATGACTCTCTTTTTCTCTTCTTTTCCTTTCACTTCCTCCTGAAAATGAACTCTAGAACATAACTTTAAATTTTCCCTGCATTTCCTTTTCTTTAAAAAAAAACTAAGGAACACATATAAATTTCTTCTTCCTTTCCTTTTTCTTTCTTTTTTTACTCTTAAGTCAACTCGGAAACACAAAGTAAGGTAAGATAAGTACATATTGGATATAACAAATTCTGATAATATAAAATTAAATATAATTACTTTATGATTTAGATTGCCAATAATAGCAAAGAAATCATTACGCAACAAGAGAAAAGAAACAAAAAATCGTTTTAATTAAACCATATCCAAAATGTTCCATGGTATCATTTATTTATGTCCGAAGATTTTGCAACAAGATAAAAAATGACTTTAAAACATGTTCGGAAACAAGTGTAGCCTAAGAGGACGGGTGTACCTAGCAAAAAAAATTACATGTAATAGGCAAAAATTTTGATCACACTCCTAAAAAGCTTGGTTAAACCCTTATTTCATGGGTTCGCCAATGCTTTAAAACATATTTTTTTCACCCAAAATATGTTTTAAAAATGATTTTAACTTTATCAAAAACCATGTTCAATAATTTAATAACTTTAATAAAGTTAAAGAATAAAAAAGAAAGTAATATTTTTGTGAACTCTTGTGGAAGATATATTTTCTATAGATAAACAAAAATGACAATTGATTTTTTTAGAATGGCTAGATCAAGTAGTAGCACGCACACTTGAGAACATATATGACCAGGGTTTGACACAGCTAGGGGTGCAAACGAGCCGAGCCGAGCCCGAGCTCGACCAGGCTCGAGCTCGAGCTCGATTGACTTATAAGAGCTCGAGCTCGGCTCGTTGACAATTTGTCAAGCTCGAGCTCGGCTCGGGCTCGGCTCATTTATTATCAATTAGTTTATACATTGAATAAAAATAATATAAATAATAGTTCGTTTAGGCTCGTGAGCTCGATAAGTGAAGCTCAAGCTCGGGGCTCGTTTACTAAACAACTTTAAATGAGTGTTAAATATTATTAAATATTAAAAAAACCAATATTACACTAGGCTCGACGAGCCTAACGAGCTCAACATGCCAGGCTCGAGCTCGGGCTCGATAGATAAACGAGCTTTGTTTTAGGCTCAAGCTCGGCTCGAGCTCGATAAGGCTCGGCTCGTTCCGAGCTTTTTACGAAGCCGAGTTCGAGTAGCTCGCGAGCGGCTCGGCTCGTTTGCTCCCCTAGACACAGCCTAGTTACATTAAGAGCACTTGCATGCAGTGGCGGATCCAAAAGTTTTTTCTATGGTGGGCAAAAATGGGTCGGAAAAAATACAATCGTTCATATACATGACGAAGTATTATAAGGGCTGGAGGGTGCCCCGACACCTATTGTATTTGGCTCATTAGTGCAAATTTACCCATTTTCGTCCAAAACTTTTGTATATACTGACCTCGGCTCCCACCGATTTGAAAAAAAAATAACTAGCTCTCGTGACTTTTTGCCCCCACCATCTAAAAGTCCAAGCTCCGCCACTGGTTATATATGTGGTAAATTTGAGCAGGGACAAATAATGGATCGAGTTAAAGAAAATAACAATGAGAATAAAAAAGCATAAAATGATTTATATAACAAACAAAATACAAGGTAATCTGGAAATCAATTCACTAAACATTATTCATAACCTATATTAAGATTCAAGTCGTAAATCTAGGGTCATTTAAATTAAATTTTAAGGTTCATATAGTCATTTTATTAAAACTAATGGCTTACTTTGAAAATATTTACTCATTTAACTACAAAACAAAAGGTTGAGGAATTATGGTGTGCACATCCCCTCACAAAAGTGCCGAATCATTTTATAATAGTGGGTATTTTTACTAATAAAAAATGATCAAAATATCAAAGAATTAAAATTTGTATATGTGATGGTGGCTCAGCACGGTGGGCATCTGCCCACCGTTCTTCAACATTGAATCCGCCTCTGCTTGCATGTAAGA
The DNA here is from genome assembly GCA_028751855.1 of Ambrosia trifida. NCBI lineage: Eukaryota > Viridiplantae > Streptophyta > Magnoliopsida > Asterales > Asteraceae > Ambrosia > Ambrosia trifida. Next base: position 3,888,605 of record CM054125.1, on the reverse strand, counting down.
ATCAATGAGGCCTCTCAAGATTTCAAAGAATCCCAGCATCCTGTTTACAAAGGAGTACGGAGATGGAGATCGAACCATGTTGTCTTAGAAAGTTGTTAATTATTCTTTAACAATTGATTTATTTGGATGGTGTGTACTACATTCTTCTCTTTGCATCATTGTAAAAAAAAAAAAAAAACAAAACAAAAATTCCAAACGCGCCTTTAAATACTTAGCAAGTTATCTAATAACAAAAATATAACATTTTGCAAAAATGAATCAAGATGATTAAAAATACACATTAAAAAATCACTAACGGTATTGGCATTGTTCAAAACATTGATCCAAACAAGTGCTAAAATTGTTTCTTCGACGGTATTATATATTAAAGGATTCTAGTTAAATTGTGGCATCCATGGTTTAGAAATAACTAATAAAAGTATAGAGAAAGTTGTCTAAAATAATAATAGTTACAATATGATATAATGGTCGAAACAAGAGAAGTTGAGCGGCTTTACAGGGACTCCTTCACGGTTGAGACGGTTCACTGCGGCGCCGCCGTAAGAGGTGAGGTGCTATTGCAATACCGGGCGGCGTCGCACATCTAACTAGACCCGACACTCTTGTGGGAGATGCATAAGTAATAAGCAAGGGCGGCCCTTAAGGGGTGCGGGGAGGACTCTCGGCCCGGGCCTAATTTCTTGGGGGCACATTGACCCTCCGGTGATTCAAGTTTTCTTAACAATGATTTCCTTAATACGATGGATTTTTGTATGTTTAAGCCCCAAAATTGTTAATCAAGTATTAATCAAAGTGAAGGGTAGTTTATATAAAACATAAAGTAAACAAATATTGAGAGAGGTTAAGAATTAAAGAAGAAAATAAAATGGTTTGAGAAAAAAAATTGTAGGTTTATTAATGGGTGTAGGAGTAGAGAGGATAAAGATTATGAAATAAAGAGGGCACACACTTATTTGTTTTTTACCGGTTGGTATTGACTTCTTTTTTAACTTTTATTTTTGTTATGAAACTATTTTTTTTAATTGCCAAACTTTCACCCGTTTATATTTTCACCATTTGTGATATTCGAACTTCCAAAACAAACCCAAGAGGGTTTTTTCCCTCTACTGTTAGACTACAACCTATGTGTGAATTAAAAATTGATCAATCAATTTGATATTACTTTAACTGTAGCTTAAAAAATAGTTTACGTTATTTAATTTGTTAAAAAATTTTGCAGCTCCACGTAGGCACCTAAATTTTCACCGACACTGGTAATAAGGAATGGCCTCTTCAAACAATATGTTTTCCCGACTATGAGTGTTAAATATAGTAAATTAATTGAAAAGAAAGGGTACAAAATTATCACAATAACAGACAAAAATATGGTCAAAGGACTTTGAACACGATCTGACCATTTTTTCTGTTTTTCTCTCTCCACTTTTATTTTTATGTACTATCATCCTCTATTTCCTGAAAAGATCTTTCTTTTTCATATAATAATCATTTATAAATTATAATTATAATATTATAATAATGTATTATCGCTAATTAATGCAGAGAAATAAACATAAAATATTATTAAAATGAATCTTGCAATATGAATATATGTTTTACGGTATATTTAGCAAAAATAGCTACTAACAACTGGTTGGAATTTTTAAGTTAGTAGTTGTAATTTTTTAAATATATTTTGTTATTTGGTAAATTATCAAGTGCTTTTAATAAAATGTATAAAATAACCAAAATAGAAAGTTGTAGGAAAAATATCAAACGGAGTCAGATTGAGCTCATTCAAACGAAATTGAAATCGTCTCATCGAAGCCTACGATCTTAGTTTTTAAGTTTTTGATAATTAGGATTTTTAGCTTTAAGTTTTTAAAATTTGTGTTATACCATTGTGTATTTTATGTTGCATTGTTTCTTTTTCTTTATTTTCGTCATTGTGTCTTTTTACCTGACATTGTGTTATATTTTACGACTAATTATGTTATATTTCATAATCCATTATGTTTTTTATATCATTCTCACCCTTCTAATTATTGTTACGTTGGAAAATTTGAGTCTTTTTTTACATTCCTAAGTCCTAACTTGAAATTTTCAATCAATCACAATTTACTTTTTTTTAATTGGATTTGCAATCAACAGTTTATTTTTGGTAAATATTATTACCTTTTTGAACCCTTTAATTAATTAACACCAACTTATTATTTATCTTCATTATTCTTTTTTTATTACATTATTTACTTTACATTTACCCACAGAATCGAAAATATTCACAGTTTCTGGGTTTCAGTGTGTTCTCTTTGCTCAGACAGTCCCTGAAATTCCCTCATTTTCATCGGTAACAGTAATGTGTTGGTTTTGTTCCTATTTTGTTTCTGTTTATAGGGTTTTAACTGTTCTTTTGTTTCTGCATTTCAGCTTGTCTTAGTTAATTAAAGATATTCTTGCAAATACTACTGTCTAAGTATTAAAGTTTTTATTTTTTTTACAGTTACTGATATTTTTGCTAGTTTTACTTCATCTGGGTTTGTATTTAATATAGATTTGTAAAGATTTTACTGTCAAGAATTTATTATCTAAAAACAGCAAAATGGAGTCTTGAGCCTGCTTCTCTGTGTGTGTTTTTCTGCATATGTTAATTTAACATATTAATATATGAATAGTTTTTATAAATATTTCACATAATCAAAGTTGGAAATTAGGTATAAGATCAGTAATTATATATAAAGGAATTTGTTTATTTTTTTTATACTTTATTGAATATTTAGAGAAGAAGGAATTCAATTATATGTATTTTTTTTAATATTTAGAGAAGAAGAAATTCAATTTATATATTTAATGTTTAGAGAATAAGGAAAACAGTTTTTATATATATATATTTTAATTTTAAAGAATTTTTTTTAATTATGAAGAATTATTTATTTCATGACTATCAAATTACATTAAAACAGGCAGACGGGCAACAAGCTGCGCACCTGCGCCGCTACAATTTTTTGAATCGCCAACTCAAATTTTTATAATTTATTTTTAATATTCAGCATGGATTCAATGGAAAATATGAGGCCAGCAGTAGAAACAGTAGCATCAGAGGCTCAATCAAGCTACCAATTGGCTCCAAGGAATGACAGCTCTACTGTACTGATTGGGCCACCGGGTTTTACACCGCCCATGGGCGGTGGAAACCCGGTGAAGAAAAAGAGGGGTAGGCCAAGGAAGTATGGGCCTGATTGGGTGGTTGCTGGTAGTGGTGGTGGCGGTGAAAGTAGCCGCACGTTGTCACCGATTCCCATCTCGGCTGCGGGCCCGCCAATATCTGGTGGCTACTCTGAAATAAAGTTTGGTGAATCTGAAGGAAGTGGTGGCAGTATTTTAGGTGAGAAGAAGAAGGTGAAAATGAGTTCTTTAGAGACCAAATCAAAGCTTGGTTATGGGAGTATGGATTTAGGTAATGGTTGTTTTATATCATGATGTTAATATTTATAAGTTTAGGTGATATTTGTTTAAGTTTACATGGTATGGTTAAATCTACATTATTGTATTTGTGATTGTTTGAGCTCAAAGCTATACTTTAGTTTAATATCAAGACTAATGCTGGCAACTTTAGACACGAACACGATAACACGACACGAACCTACACTACCTTAACAGGTTTCGTGTCTTAAACAGGTCGACATGATAAGGCCTTAACAGGTTCGTGTTGGTGTTTGGAAAAAACGACACGATAAATTATCGTGTCGTGTTCGTGTTTACCAGTTTTGTGTTCGTGTCTTATTGTGTTCGTGTCTTAACAGGTCGTGTTTGACACGATATGCCAGCCTTTCTGTTGACTAATAGTCAACCACTTCCATTGGTAGTTTTAGTAACCCAAATTGTCTACATTTTGTCTAATTTGTATCAACTTATGTAACATGACATGAATATTTGAATTTTTAGGTAATGGGATTTCATCTGGTGGAAGTTTTACACCTCACATGGTTACTGTTAACCCGGGCGAGGTATGTTGACATGAAAACAAAAATGCATACTATAGTCGTCGCGCTTTTGAATAATCATGAGCTATGTTTGCAGGATATTACCTCTAAAATCATTTCCTTTACAAAAGATGGGCCTCGATCAGTATGCATTCTCTCAGCCGTCGGTGCTATTTCACATGTGACGTTGCGCCATGCCAGTTCTTCTGTAGGATCTGTAACGTATGAGGTGAGGTACAAAATTTGAATAATTTTATGAAAGTATTTCTTTTTACAGAAATATATATATTTTTGTTGTAGGGAAGATTTGAAATACTTTCATTATCTGGATCTTTCACACCTGGTGAGTTGGGAGGATTATCATCTCTAGAAACTAAGATGAGCATAACGTTATCGAGCGCTGATGGGCGTGTGGTTGGGGGTCAGCTTGGAGGACTTCTCACTGCTGCTGGTCCTGTTCAGGTACACCCTTCTTTTTAGTTCATGCCATTTCTGCGGATTTACTAACGGGTCAAGATGATGCGGGTCAGGTTGGGGTGACCCATGATTCATTAGCACATTTTGTTTATATATAAATGTCATACATGAATATGTTAAAAAGGAAAAGGGTCAGTCAAATGAGTCTTTTTTTTTTTTTTTTTTTTTTTTTTTTTTTTTTTTACATCTTCCTGAAACCATTTATCTAAGAAAACTAAATAATTACAGTATTATTATGTAACATTTTAAAAGTTGGCCAATAGTATGTTGGCGGGTCAATTCTAATATGTTTGACCCGCACATAGAAGCTACTTGTTTTGACCCGTTACCCAATTTCCACCTCTAGAAATGGATCTTTTTCTTCTAATATCCTGTGTTTTTTTTTTTTTTTTGTTAGGTTGTCGTTGCAAGTTTTCTACCGCACATAGGTGGTCCAACTGAGCCAAAACCGAAAAAACATAAGGCCATCGTTAAGCCCCTGACCCCCACCATACCACCCACTCAAGCTCATGCTTCCTTTGACCATCAGAACTTAAATGAGCATGCGCGAGAAAATCCCAACTCTACCCCTACCCATAACTTCCAGCTAGAGAACTGCACGACTACAAGCGCGCATGATTGGAGAAGAGCTGTTACGGATATGAATGTGTCGTTGAATGAAGATTAATTATGTCGCATTTATTCTTCTTCTATAACTTTGTTCATTTATTAACTGATTTTAGTTGCGGAGTGGCAAATTTTAGGATATTTGAGATTAACAAGGTTTTCAATCTTATGGTGGCTTATTTGTACTTTCTTACAAGTCAAATGAAAAAGTCAAAGGGTAGGGGTTATTGATATTGTATGGTGATTGTTGCTGTTGCTTATTTCTTGAACCTTTTTAGGAATTAATGGGAATGAGTTATTGTTGCCTGTTGTTGTTGTTGCTGCTAGAAAGATATACATGGATGACCCATGTATATAATAAAAGAGTTAAAAGAGATACAAAACCATATATACAACTTGTGACAATTTACATGCATGTTGAAGAAAGCAAATATTTTTTTCATGTTCATCTGAAAGAGATGTACTTGAACTCTCACTAGTATTAGAAGCTAGATTTTAAATCTAAGGGGCGCGTGGTTCACACAACTTTTTTTAGTTAACTGGAATATGTCGAAATATTTTAACGACTTGGAATATGTAAAAAGGGATTGAAATTTGAGTGAACTGAATCTAGAATCAATAATTTTGATTGTGAAGAACTAGGAATCTGAAAGAATTATAATCTGCGATGCATTAGTTATGTGGAGACGATGGTGATGATGGCGATGGAGTTGAAGAGGGAGAATAAGATTTGCGTTCCTTTGGTTGAATTATGTCAGTGGTACTTACTGTCCACCAGATTCGGGTTTGATTGTCATCCCTACAAAAAATTATAGTAAAGTCATTCCAGCCACCCCCCCCCCCCCCCCCCCCAAGGTCAAGTGTCACGGTGGTTGACACATCGTTCTATACCGTTAAAAAAAGAAACTACAATTCTTGGTATTTTCTTTTTCATTTAAAAATAAATTATTATTTAGCCATTAACTTGCAATTTCAGTACCAAATAAACTACCAATGGCTAACGTAAAAAGCATTCTAAAACAATAACCGTTAAAGACTACTGTTTGGTTTTAATCAACAAAGCATGCAATGTTTATGAGCTTCATCGAAAGCATCAATCAACCAATGCAGGAGGTTAACGACGCCAACGTCACCCTTAACAGAAACACCCTGTTCTCTCTCCTCTCACGGACCACGCGACCTTTCTCTCTCCTCCACCTCTCACCACGTCGGCAAACCAGGAGCAATAAACCATCGATTGCGTATGATCTTAGAACAAAGCAGTTAATTTCATTTTAGTTTTTACAACAAATTAAGTTAAAAATGTCTAGCAATAACAAAAAGATAACACTTGTAAAGAAGAGCCGGTGTTTTTCGTTTTTAAAAACAAACTCGCATACCTAGTAAACTACACCGATGTTCCAGATGGGACTTTGAACCCTTGACCACTTCACACAACTCATGGTAGAAACACGTGGTTTCTACCGTATGATCCTTGCGAGATCTTTAATCTTCCAAAAGCCGAAAACATGAAGCGACAACTTTATAAAAGAGCTTTCATGGCGGTTGGTTGGTAGTAGGACTGTACCTTGGCGGAGTCCTTCCGAGGTCATCAAAACGTGGGACTCGCCCACAATTTCACTTTCTTGTCAACACTTGATGAGGCTAATATAGTAATGAGTTTGCCTCCTGTTGAGATATAAAATAAGACTTGGTTAGGACACGATGGTTATTTTATAATTTGAACATGTTACCCAGTTTCAAAGTGTTTGCAGTTCGACTGTAGTACCCAACTCATTTAAAAACATACTCGTTTTGGCAATTTCCCAACCAGCCCATCTAGCCATATAGTTTGGTATGGTAGAATCAGAGAACGAATTAATACTTACCTACAGGAATAGGTTTAGGTGCCCATGCTATGTCTGTGATATCACCTGCATACATATACATAACATTAAAACAAAAATATGTCAATATTGAAAGAAGTTACCAATAAAGTAAGATGAACATGTTCTTGTATCAAGGGACAAGTCAAAACACCAGTCCAGATGTATACACCACCGCCACTGTCTTCGTGGGTTTAGAGTATATTTAAGTGGCAATGGACGAGAAACACTTTGGTAAGACAAAATGAAAAGCTAATTATACAAAACTATGTGAAGTACATGAGTTTTAAAGCAGAAAGGGGACAAATATTTATGTCAGCTTGATATTTTGTGAAGTACACCACTTCAAAACAAACACAGTTGTTTAGGGTTCAGCTGAAAGTTTAATAATTACATTTAGCCACAAGTAAATATATAGATGCCAATTTTGACATTGAATCAAACACACTTAAGATCCTGAATAAACTCGTTTTTGTAGAATTTCTAAAAATCTGGATTTATTATTAAAAAGGCAATGTATAGTTGCAGCTACAAATGTAATGTAATGTAATTATAGGTTAAGAAACGCGCATACATGCAACCATAAACTTACTTGTGTATATTAGTAACCAATATAATATATTACCTACCCAGGTAACCATGGCGAATTGTGCAGGTCAGGCGGGATAGCAGGTGGAGATGAAAATATTTTAGTGTGTCCAAATGGGTAGGAACGCAGGGTCGTGTCGGGCCGACCCACAAACATTTTTATTAACTAATTTTTAACTGGTTTTTAGATGACATGTAAGGTGGAAACAACTCAAATGGGTAGACTAGGTCGAAATCACCCACAATGTTCTCAAGTGCTTTAAATCTCATATTCACCTTAATACCTTATTATAAACAATGAGATTGGCCTTATTATTTAAAAGACAAAATTCTTTATTTTAGTTAATCATTAATTGATTATCTAATTTCCATTTCTTCTACAAAAAAAGGAAAGTTTGACAGAAGAAAGCATGATAGACTATTAGAAGGGAATTGGGAATACCATCATGTGCTTTATCAGCAGTTTCTAATACTTCTCCAGTTTCAACAGATAGCCATTGTAGTAATGAGCCATGAGTTACAGCCAAAATCTTTCCATCAGGGGATACACTAAGACGATCATAGTGCAACGTAGTGCCATTTGAATCATGAAGTGGAATAGGAAACACCTTCAAAGTCTTTGGGTCCTCATCCAGATGATATCGAACTTCAAAAATAACAATTCTAACATGTTAGAAGAGAAGTTGTACAATAATGGCGGTCATAAAAAAAAAACTAGTTCAGCAAAATCAAAACGACTGCATATGAACAACACATTGTTCAGGTTTAGGCCTACATATGTCTTAAAGAAATTGGCTCCAACACCTTGTGGAGCAATACAGAGCATTGAAAAGGGCATATATATGGAATTCATTGATCTAGAAAGTAGGAGAATAACAGTCCTTGTACTAAAGATCCAGTCATCATAAGATGCATAGAATGAAATATAACATTTGTCACTCTTTTAAGCTTCCTCATAGTATTGCTAAATCATGTTATAATCTGAACTAGACTAAACAGAGGTAACCGTGCTTTAAAAGCACAAACACAGCATGAGAAGAACTAGTTATATACTTGTACTTGTAATCTTGTATGCAAACTTAATGAGATAATATATACATACCATTAATGTTCCACACTCTTATCGAGCCATCCTTTGATGCAGTAATGATCCTTTCCGAGTCGGGTGTAAAGGATAGCCATGTAACAGCACTCTGGAACATTTCCCAAATCAAAAGTATAACCAAGGTCATCAAACAAATTACACCACATGACAAACTTTCCAAATAAACTTAGCCAAATGCTATTGTGTTTAAAAAAACATGATCAATAGTCAATACTAACTACACTACCCATGACCTCTTGGTCTAGTGGTATGGTGTCCCCCCTTACAAATGTGAGGTTGTGGGTTCAAATCCTTGCAAGTGCAAGGTCAGGTGGAATTAAGGTGCAATAAAATTTGCCGTTCAAAAAAAAAATATACTAACTCCACTATACAGGACCATTAAAGAAGGCATGAAAGAGATGTTGAAAAGCACAAAGAATATTTTCACATAAAAATACACCATGAGATAGGGGGAGTGTGTGTGTGTGTGTGTGTGAGAGAGAGAGAGAGAGAGAGAGAGAGAGGAAATTAGTTGACCTTATGCCCTTTCAGTTGCATAACTTTTGTAACCTCTTTAACTGAACTATCCTTCGAATAAACTATCTCCCAGACCTGTTAAAATAAGTCACCAACACAATATTAGACACATATTACTTAACGACAAGCACACACCATATACAATAATATCCAAGGAAAGTATTGACAAATAAAAGATAGTGCAGTCAAGAATCTCATGCAAGTAACAGACTAAAAGAGATACAGATCAAACATACAAAAATATGACGATTTATAATTTATATGCATGACAAAAGAAATTAAATCTTTCAGGATGATTTGAAAAAGATGTACATGAACTCAAGTCTAAAAATAAAGCATTTCTAAGAGATAACTATATGCATAATTCCACAAGCAAATCGAATATGGTGTATGAGTAGCTGCAAAGATCCCCCTCATTCTAAGAATTTAGTTCACACATGATCTGAAAAATAATATAAGTCCTTCAAACATGTCACCTTAACATCAGCCGTAAACGCGGCGGCAGCAATAAATCGGCCATTTGGAGATACAGTGGCCATATTGTTCTTGAGCTGATTTGTGTCAACAAATCCCAACATCTTTCCGGACTTCCCATGCCATAGTTTAATATCAGTTCCTATGAAAAAAAAAATACAAACTAAGAGCTCAATAACAAATGCTACTGGTTCACTTCTTGAGAGAAAAAAAAAACATAACTATGCCCCCCTCAATTAAAAGTTCATTTAGATAGCAACCACTAAAAAAGAAGAATAGAATATACCCTCTGAACTTGATGCAATTATTGTACTTCCATCAGCAGCACCATGGGTAGCTTTAGTTCCGAATAAAGTGAGAATGTACTTTTTCTCATGAACGTTATGTTGCTCCCACTTAAGTTCAGGTTTAAAGTGCTGCCTATTGTCACCACCTTTTGGGTTGTCTTCTCCATACATGTATAGAGAAGCTCCGGTGAGACTTTGAGAAGCCACAGCAACCGAAGAAGCATCATCCACAAATGCAACTGCAGTTGGATGACCTCCGGCTGGCAGGTTGATTCTCATGAACCTACATTGGGACAACAAAGTGATATATACTTAGATAACGTAGAAAAAGAGTTTGATAAGTGCTGCAGGCAAAAGATTATGAACTCTTACTTGAAGCTTTTACTTGTAGCGTCATCCAGCTTGAATACCCTAACTACACCATCATCACAAGCTGCAAGCACACACAACAAGCAGCTGACTTTAACACACATTAAATAGTTTCTTCTCTACGCATATTACAACTAACAATCAGAATACTTATTTCATTAACTCAATAGTTGGGTCACTATGCATTCAGGAGAAACACTTGTAATGGTTCTTGTAGCTAAATTTTTAAGTTGAAATAATTGTGACGAGAGTTACCAGTAGCCAAACTATGTCCATCCGATGAGAAGCATAGGCCATTGACGGAATCCCCATGACCTTTCAAAGTATTTAAGTCTAATGGGTGATGGCGCTTGTTCAAATCCTACATCCACAACCATTAGTGACATGAGCTGACGTATATGAAATAAGCAAATTATCTTGGCACAAAATTACAGAGAACATTTAACAGCATCCATGCATCCAGGTGTGCTTGCTAGACAGTTTGTTTATACAAAACTAAACAAAGTTACAAACTTCTTCCAAATCATAAGCATAAAATTTAAGTGAAGATCTTATCTACTATTTTCCCATTGATTATTACTACAACTTAGAATCCAATATGTCTATACACGCAAAACAGTGGACTATCCGAAAACTTGTTATTTCCTAGAATGCCTAATTATCTCGCATGCAAAAATGCTTATAGAAGTTCATAAAATTGTCCATCAGGTTATTAGCCATGCTTGTTTCATATAACATGAAAAAATGTTAACATGCAAAGAAACTATTTATCAGGCAACGTATATCATAACGATACAGTGACGAGTGATCCTAATCATCAATTAGACAGTCATAAATAGATACCATTCAATGCTATGACATCAGCTCCATCCAGAAATTTACATGATCAGCAATTCAGTATGCATATTCTTACAACACACATACATATATTAAACGATAGAACGTATTTAAACCCAACAAAGGCAAAGGTTGAGAATGTGACTCAGCATTCTAAATTTATTTCAGAAGCTTACCTTTTCTAAAATATCAAAGTAGCATTGAGAATCTATATAATACATAACTCTAGCATTACGCCTTACCAATAAAAGCCCGCGACCATCACCGTTTATATAAAATGGCACCAAATACATGATTACACGTTTTATACTTAATAAAATACTCAATCATTTTGATACGCATACGCCGGCGCCTTTGAATACCTTATCACAGTTTAACAATACACAGTATCAACCAGATCAGCAGTTTAATACTTCAATCATATATTTGCAAATTCATTTCACTAATAATTCTAGTCAACCTTCTGGTACATCTAACTAGAAACAGATCTAATTATATTCATCACTTACAACAAATTCAGCATAAACATTCAATTTATAATAATAATAATAATAATAATAATAATAATAATAATATCAATTTAGGTTGTGTAGATTGTTATACCTTATCAGTATGAGAATGATGAGGTTTGGACTGAGACTTTTTAGTTTGGTGAGGCTTTTGATTCTTCGGATTCGATTCGGCGGAATTGGAGATTGAAACGAGTTCTGATTTGCGGTTACGAAAGTAGGTGTTGAAGGCGATGAAAGCGATGAGAGCTCCGATGATGAGAGAGGTGACTACAGCGACTGATACGATCGGTTCCATGTTTGAGATGTGAAGGGTTTGAAGGTTGATAGGGTTTGGTTTGGTTTGGATGGAAGACGGAGTGTTAGGATGGCGTGTTGATGACGGCTAGAAGGTTCGGGAAACAGTGGGTAACAGAACGTGTGCTTCAACAGAAAGGAAACACTGTTTGGATTTGGGATATGGGGGTTGGCAAGAGAAGGAGTTGTTGGGCTTCTGGTTTCTAAACCTTCAAAAGTAAAATATTGTTCAATATCCCCTATGTCACTTATAAATAGCGTTACCTCTACCCGTAAAATAGAAAGATTCTTAAACCAGATGTAATAGAATGTGAATTAGGCATTAAAGGGCAAATTTGACGCCCCACTAATCCAAGAACAACCCCCCCTCCCCCCATGTTAAAGGAGTGAACCTTGCCTGGGTGAAATATTTCACATAGGCAGTGGCGAAGCTTGGTTCGCCAATCGGTGGGGGCCGGACTCAATATTCTTTGATCGGTAGTGGCAAATCGGCCGGGGCCGGACTCAACCCGGACTAAATTTACCTACGAAAATCGCAAATCTCCACTACTACGCCAAAAAACAGGGGGACCAGGGCCACCCCTAGCCCTCACAATGCTTCGCCATGCGCGTAGGTTTTGTAATGGATAGGCCAATCATAATATGACACTTCATTTTTATTTTTTTATTTTTTTATTTCAAATTTAATATTCATTATATACGCACGCTCACACCACACCACACCACACCACCCCTTGCCCATTTTAAACCCCTTTCACCCACCAAAGTGGCTATACATGTCAAGTGTCAAAAGATGCCCATTTCACCCACCATTACACATGGTCTTATAATGAAATCATCAGCTCGAGTTATATCGCATCTCACAATTATGTAAGCTCAAGTTTTTTTTTCCATTGTTTTATTTAATGCATACGTTATTTTGTTTCTCAATTTAAATTAATTTTTTTAACAATATATAATCTCAAAAGATTAATTTATATTTTTTAAAACATAGTTACATGTTATTTAGTATGCTCTTTATTCGTATCGCGTAATATATGGTTTCTAATCTAGTATAAAAAAATAATTAAATATAATAAAATATATACATGTTTAATGTTGAAAAATACACTTGATATGTTCTAAACAAGGGATGATTTTCACACATGATGTTTTATTTTATTTCTGCTTTTATAGGATGTTGTACACTTAAATTAGACAATGAACATATACATAAAGTACATTAAGTGTGTTTTTACATATCTTCATAAGGTATTTTTTTTCCTTAAAAGGAATGCTTACCTTTTCCACCTAAAAGTTGTCGGGATATGAAAACTTTAGCATATAACGTAAAAGTTCATGTTTTCGTCTAAAAATACACTATTCTTTCATTAAACTTCATACTTCATACTATTCTCAAAATAAATAAAAAAAAATGTTTTGTTCGGCCAACGAAATTTGGAGGGTCTAACTTATGTTTTCCTAAAAACAACTTGACTAAACTAGACTAAAAAAATAATGTTTTGTGGTCCATAAGTATGGTGGGTTGGGTCAAATAGTAAGTAGACAAGCTTTGATATCCAACCAAAGCCCATTGGCTTACCTTGGGCTGTTCAAAAGACTGGATTTTTTTAAATCAGTATTTGTGTGTTCGTTTAACAATATTCCAATATACACGTTTAAAAATTTTATTACATTCAAATCAAACCTCTTTTACAGCTTGTGACCCGTTTAACTGCGTGTCGCTTGTAATTGAGTGTTTTTGTTTAATATATAAAATCATAATATTAATAGGAGTTTGTTTTAGATGTCATATTTTTTCTCTGTTTAACATCTACACCTATTTTTATATATGTTTTGAAGCCACCAAATATGAAAATATTCAATCAGAAAAAGGTAATTAAGAAGGGAAGACATTAGACTAGTTTTTAACATTGCAAGTTCAAACACTACAAATGCCAAAAAAAACTTCTATTTGCTGGGTTCAGCACATCAAACCGGCAAGCTTTATTTCGAAACCTTGGATCTCCCTTCTAGCTACAGTATGTTGTTTCGTTTACAACACTCGATTGCATCATCATACATTTCTTCAATCCCATACTTGAACTCAAATCCAGTGCCCATGAGCTTTTTCGAAGAAACGCTAGGGAAAATCAGTTTCTCTGAATCCTCCGACTTCATAAAGCTGTTAAAAACACGATTAGAAGCTAGAGTTTCATTTGTTCCAAAAAAATGTTAAACAAACGATTTACTATAAATAGCGATATTATAACTTACTCGATACTTGGTATTTTATACTCAGGATATTTGGTTGATAATAGTTTGTACAATTCCTCAATAGGTACTTCGGTTTTGGAACAAATATACCTCCCTTTCAAATTTGGATGCTCAAAAAGATGAATGTGCGCGCTAGCTACATCATCAACATGTACAAAAGGCGCTCTGCGTAGCATAGCGTACTTGTGAGTGTCCCCTGAAATTTAAATAAGTTAATTTTTGGTTATTCCGTACAAGATTATTAACATAGAGTTGTTAGCAATAATAACAATATTTACATATTATAACTCACCAAAGATCATAGCCATCACGTCGTGCACAGATTGTGGGCAGCGAGGGCCAAGAAATGGACCATGAATAAACGAGGGATGGACCGTCGCGACATCCAATCCTTCTTTCTCACAAAACTTAAGGATTGCTTTCTCGGTCATTGTCTTTGAAATATGGTACCAAGCTCCTAACTTAACATGAGTGCGAATATAATCAACATCACTCCAAGATGCCTCGTCTATGACCCCAGTGTGTGTGTTCCCGTTAAACATTACTGCCGACACACTAGATGTGTACACAACCTTCTTTACTGTCTTTGAATCAACGCATGCTTGTAAAACACCCAAACCGCCCTTCACTGATTTTTCGGTTACAGCTTCTATACTATCGTTGCCCCCGTCCATTGGGTGTGCAACATGAAACACACCAATGCAACCTTTAATTGGTGCCTCAAAGGTCTCGGGTTTGCTTAAATCCGCATCGAAAATTTTAAGCTTCTCGGATGCATAGGGAAGGTTTGTGAGGTAACTCACATCTTTCTTTGACCCTATAACATAAAATGAAGTTATGGTTTTAGAGGCATAGGTATGTGATGTTACCCACATAAGTTTGAGCTTTAATTATAGTTTTTATAATAAAGGAGGTAGCGTCGTAGCTTGTTGCCCGTCTACCTGTCATTAATCTAATTAAAAATATTTTTTTTCGCCAATGATCTCCAGCCCAGCTGGTTTGAGGTGGGAAGGTTTACCTCCTTGGAGGGTTCCTGCCTGGGTTTAGTCTCAGGTTCGAATCCCACGCTCCACAAAAAAAATAACCGCTTGGGTTTGAAAGGAAAACCCGTGTGGTGCTATGGGATTCGATCCTATGCAGTGATCGCTTTGCAACACATGATTTACCGCTGAAAAACTACTTTAAAAAAAAAAGATTTTTTTTTCCAGAAGACAAAACAATTTTGGTTTTGAAGAAGAAAAATGATGAGCCAAAGTAGTTTTCAAACAATGGAGAAGCTTTTTATAAAACAAAATGTAGTTTTATCATTTTTTGGCTTCTCTGTCACCAGTGTCACGTATCATTTTACATCTTTTAGTAGCTATAGAAAAATTACATATTTTAGTAGCTAAAGAAAAAGTTCATAAGAATACCATTTGTTTATTTTAATAAAATTGTACTCGATTACTTTTATAAAGTTATTTACCACAAGATATTCGCACTCCTTATACGTGACATCCAAAATCTGATATAATCCTATAACAAAATATAATTTATACAGCTAAGGATAATTATGATAGGCTGATAGCCGTGATTAATTCACCACTTTAGAATTAAAAACTAAATCAAATAAAATAAAAAAAACAAAAAAAAGAGAGAGATAAAGTTTTAAGTCGAAATGAGTACTCCGAATGAAGGAATTAGTGTAAAAGGGTACAGATCGGTGAGATGTTTCGTATCATATCAAGCATCAAATGTTATGCTCATTTCGAGCGGTGTTATTTGCAGGGGCGCATGATCTAAAGGGCCAGCGGTGCCCCTGTTTTTTGGCGCAGTGGTAGAAATTTGCGATTTACGTAGGTAAATTGACTTCAGGTTAAGTCCGGCCCCTGCCGATTTGATCCTACGGCCACTACCGATAAAAAAAAAGTCCAGCCCCATCCATTTCGAGAACCAAGCTTCGCGACTGGTTATTTGGCGATCCATACAAGAGTCCGTTAACTCTTGGATCAACTTTATATCATGTCATGACTTGTCTATGTTTCTTAGGACCAAAACAAGGAACTTAACTTACTCACTTAGGTTACAATTTTTTATAACACCACCAAAATTTCACTCACTTGTAACAAATGACTGACACAACAATTAGAACTAACATCTAGCACCTATATATAATCCGGATTCGATCAGTTTAAGGTGTGGATGAATTATATTAATTAATTCATATCCTTGGCAAAACAAAAAAATAAATAAAATGATAATAATGATTATTAATAGCATATATATTACCTGCATGAGATCTAATGGTGGTATTAACAGAATACCCATCTTCAAGCAGTCTCTTGATGATCCATGATGCTAAGAACCCTGTTCCTCCGGTAACACAAATACATCCTTTCTCCATCTCCATCGCCATCTTAATTCAATTTTCTTTCCCTACGTTTCTATTTGGAATGATCAAGTGGTTGTCGTTTATATATTTATATGATATGATTCCACTTGTCACTAGTGCGATGGATTTTATACATCTGTTGTTTCCATGGTAGCCAACCAATGCATGTTTGACTCATTGACTAAGTGTGGCACAAATCCCAATAAGTCAACTTTAATTTTTGTTTTTGTCTCATTTGGTTTTTTTTTTTTTTTTTTTAAGGCCAACAAAGTAGTTAGTTGCTCTTGTGTGACTCCCTTTACGATAAGTTCAGGATACGGGCACCGGTCTATCAATATAGGGAAAACCTGATCACTCATCCGTTTGAAGACACGACAATAAATAATCGGTAAAACCTTGTATCTTTTAAGACTCGAACTTTTAACCACTCGGCCTCAAGTCAAATATCATTAGGCAACGTATCACTCCACCATAATGTTGGGTATTTTACTTTGGGTCACGGTAATGATATAATATCACTTATTACGGTTAAAAGGGGTCAATGAGCTTCTATACGTCGCGTATAGTCTCATACATTGTGTAGGAAGTACGATATCACATTTTCCCATGTCAGACCTTGAGATAACTGACATCGTACTTCTTTACGCCGCGTATTAATCCCACCAATAGCAAAACTAAGGTATGTATCAGGAGGGTAAAATGTAGACAGTCTTACCTCTACCCTATAGGAATAGAGATGCTACTTTCAGACATCCGGCTCGATAGTGGTTTTGCATCAAGCATTGGACAAGCCCGATTGGTGCATGTATCCTTTATCTTTTAACTATCAACGCCACCCCATAATGCATAATTAACCGTCCACCGTCTTTAACATTACTTTGACTAAATTAGTAAAATAAGGTATTGACTTTTTCTTTAAATAAAACCTGAATATGCCTTATTTTATTTTATTTTTTCTACACAAAAGTAATAAATTTCATAATTACTAATAGGGCGGTGGTCCATTGGCAAAGGCAAAGTCTTTAAAACACTTAGGTTATGAGAGGTCTTGGATTCAAGTCCCGAAACCACAGGATTAAAAAGAAATTAGCCCTTAAAAAAAGTTCATAAAATTAGGATGTGAATATCAAACAAGCCTGAAACTAATTTAGGGACTAGCATAGTACCAGTACCCAAAAAAAAAATGATAAAAGCGGGTATCAAGAACGGTATCGTAAATGATTCGGTACCTGGAATTTGATACTGATATCGATATGATACCGGTATCTGGTACATGTGCTCATTCCTAGCTAATTAACACAAGAATCATGTGTTTTGGGTTTTGTCTGTTCTTGTTATTTTAGGTTAAACTTACGAACACTTTAACTGTACAGGTTAATACCTTATCAATCTGATAGGTTCACAAGTCATTGTTACGGTTACTTTAAATAAAAACTTTAACTTGTTGGGTATTTTAGAATAAACGTTAAAAGAGAAAAATAATCGCGTGAGCATAGGGGTGTTCTTCGAGTTACTTTTTTGGGTTTTGGGTTGTTAGGGTTTTTGTATGAGAAAAAGGTGACCCGATAACCAAACCATTTAAAGTTAGGGTTGGTTGGTTGGGTTCGGGTTAGTTCGGGTCAGGCTGTTCGGTTGTCAAGTTTAGATGTAATATGAAAAATGTTTTTTTTTCTTTCGCAAAATATCATGAACATTCATCATGTTACTTTAAAAATATTATCAAAATTCAAACATTGTTTGACAATATGATATAATAATGTTCAAAAAGCCTAACACTTAATGGGTATGTTTGGCAAAACTAGCTGGAGGCTGGTAGCTGGAAGCTGCAAGATGGTAGCTGGAAGCTTTTTAAATATATTTTGGTGTTTGGCAGAGTAGCTGGAGCTTTTAATAAAATGTATAAAATGACCAAAATGGTCATAATTAAAAGATTGTAAAGAAGGTTTTTATTTTATTTTTAAAATAGAATGAGTATTTGTGTCATTTACTAACTAAAAGTTTGTAGCTAGTATAGCTTTTTCTTAAAAGCTACTACTGCTAGCTTTTCACTGTAGAGCTTTTTCTCTAGCTTTTCAGGTATTCTCTAATTCGAGTTCATCTGGTTTTGAATTTGGGTCAGCTTTTGGATAAAAATGAAGAGCCCTACCTAAGAGTAATCATTTGTAGAAATTTGTGGTGTAAAATGTAAATTTAAGATTATAGCGGGTTGTTGGAAAAAAATATATATGATTAGTTAATTGAAAAAGGATGAGAAAGAATAAAGAGAAGTATGATATGTTGTTGAAAAACTAGTTCGATAAGTATTGTAACTATATTGTTTATTAGAAAAACACAACCATATCAAATCCAACGTTTGTCTTGCACACTTAATATACGTATTATACAACATACACCATTGTGTATATTCTACAGTATGTTGTGTTGTTTACAACAATTAATTGCATCATCGAACATTTCTTCAAGCCCATAATTGAATTGGAAGCCCGTGCTCAATAATTTTCTCGAAGATACTCCAGGAAGCTTCATTTTCTCGACATCCTTAAACAAACTTTAAAAACAACACAATCAATAGATATTGTCAAAAAAAAAATTGAATTGTACGCGATTTGTGCAAAACAACGGTATTGAAGCTTACTCGATGTTTGGCATTTTATACTCGAGATATCTGGATGATAATAGTTCATGCAACTCATTGAACGTGACTCCTACTTTTGAACATATATACCTTCCTTCCGCATGTGGGTACTCAAGAAGATGAACGTGTGCCCTCACCACATCATCAACATGCACGAAATCTATCTTTATAAGGATATCATACTTTGCAGTGTCACCTAACAATTATTTTGACATATACTCAAGAAAGTAAAATGACAATTATCACTAACTTTGGAGAGAAATTTATGTATACATATGTATTTTCAAACTGGTTTAGGATCCTGTACAAAGTACATTTTTCGTGAAAAGTGTGAGAAGGACTAAGAATTGACATGTAGACATCATTTTTTGGATTTAGGAATGATTTTTTAGGTTGTTTAAACTTGAAAAACACCAAACACAACAATCTAAAAACACAATACAATGTATTATAGTCATTAAACTTAAAAAACAGCTAAAACACACTACTTAACGCTTAAAACACACTGCTAATGTTCTTAGCATGGTGTTTTAAGTTTTTAGCCTAAAATACATTGTTTTCGGTTTTTAATTGTTATGTTTGGTGTTTTTATAGGCAAAACAATCCAAAACATCACGACTAAGTTCAAAAAATGATGCCTAAGTATCAATTTTTAATACTTCTCACACTTCTCACAAAAAAACCACTTTGTACACGATCTTGACCCTTTTCAAACTTTCTAAATTTCATACATATTCAAAATATAATATATGTGTGTGTATATATATATATCGTCTTTTTAAAAATGAAGATATATTAGTGACTTACCAAAGATCATAGCCATTGAGTCACGCACAGAGCCCGGACAACGCGGGACGATAAATGGACCATGGATAAATGTTGGTATGATTGTCACAACATCCAATCCATTTTCCTTACCAAATTTTAAGGTTGCTTTCTCAGTCATTGTTTTTGAAATAAAATACGGGGCTACAAATTCGTTGAAATGAGCATGGATAAAATCAGTGTCGCTCCAAGACTCCTCATCTAAGACCTCGGTGTGTTTTTTTCCATTAAATACCACCGCGGATGCACTAGATGTGTACACAAGTTTCTTTACTGTTTTTGAATCAACGCATGCTTGTAAAATACCCAAACTACCCTTGATTGCCGTTTCAACTTGCATTTCTTCAGATTCCTTGCCCTCAAAATCAATCGGATGTGCAACATGAAAGACACCAACACATCCTTTGATTGGTGCATCAAAGGTCTTCGGATTTTTTAGATCGGCTTCAAAAATTTTAAGCCTCTCAGATGCTCCCGGTAGATAATTGAGATAGCTCACATCTTTCATTGATAATTATAATTTATTATGATTTCAACAATGTAAACTATTAGACTATAAATAATAAATAAATTCATAGAATTTCCTATAATAAATAACAAAATTTTATAGTCAAATATTTATTTAAGTTGCATCCATTAGATTCAAATAAAGTAACCGGACTAGTCCTACAAGTAACATGTCTAAATTAACCAAGTAAAAATTAACAAAATTTTAGTAAAAACAAATATTAATGGAAATTGCATTGGCATTCACTTTATACTTTACTAGGTAAAATCTCATGTGAAAACACAGGAAGACTATATCTTTCTTTTAAGACAATTACTCCCCAAATTAGAAAACACAAAATTGTAGTAAACAAATCTTTGTTTTCACCTTTATCCGTTTGTTTTATTTAACAATTTGGACTTGATTTATTTAACAACTTATTTCTTATTTATTTCCACTTTGTACAGGAGGATTTAAACATACGTCTTTCTTTAAAAAGGCTTTGCCTTTTACAATTGGGCTATAACCCAAGTGGCCCGAGCTTTGACTTTGACTTTATTAGTATGTATTTAACAAATCATATATCGGCGTTGGATCGTTTTTTATATATTTTTTTACGAAAAAATGTTTAAAAACTATATATGCAACATTAAAGTAACTGTAAACTCCGTAAATATCACGACTTAGATAATTACTTAATTATAATTCGAAAATCATGTTACTTGCAAAAAACTATTAGATTATTATCGACTTCATTTGGTATGTAGTATGGTGTTAGACGTTAGTTTCTCACTTTTGCAAGGATATTATGTAAGGATATTATGTAAATACCCTGAACAAGGGTATTTTTCTACTCTTAACAGTTAACACAGAGCATAAGTATGGATTCTTTAAAATAAAAAAAATAACAAGATACGATGAAAAGTAAAATAAAACCTGTGTTAGATCTAACGGTTGTATTTACATAATATCCTTGTTCAAGCAACCTCTTGATCATCCATGATGCTAAAAACCCTGTTCCTCCTGTTACACAAACACTCCCTTTCTCCATATCTTTTTGCACTACTCGAATCAGTTTGATATCTATATCGTTTATCGTTTATAAAAGAAACTTTTGGGGATTATGAGATGGTGAAGATGACGACCTCTAAACTATAATGCAACACTTAGAGCAATTACGTCGTTTTCTATTTTTGGTGAAGATGACGACCTCTAAACTATAATGCAACACTTAGAGAAAACCTTTTTCATGTGATCACAAAGCGGTCCAGATCAGGTGGCGTGCAATTACGTCGTATTCTATTTTTGGTTCGACATATTCCAAAATTTAAGCAGAACCACTCTTTAGATAAAAAAAAAGTGATCAGTAGCCACAAGAAACCACTAAAAAAATAAGTTATTTAATAGTGTGATAGTTTACTTACCAACACGTTTAAATACTAACATTTTTGGATAATGTACTTGCTTAATGCATTATCAAGGTTTTAAAGCGTTGTTAGTGGATGGCAGGATTCGGATAAAAGCTGATTGGAGTAACCGGTTGCATTCTGTCGAAGATGTACAACAGTGGGATCAGCTTTTGGTATGATGGAATGGAAGGGGAGATGGAATGGACCCATTACGAGGTAATGAAAATTAGTGTGTTTGGTTGGTTAAGGGAATAAAATCACCCATTCCATTCCCCCAAAACCATTTTATCCACCCCTATGTTTTTTTTTTTAATTCCGTCTCTCATTCACCATTTATTAACAACGCCATAACCCACCACCACCATCGTCACCACCCACCACCGTTGTCGCCACCACCGCCCCCCCGCCACCCACCCACCGCCGCCGCCACCAACCACCGTCACCCACCCACCACCGGCGCCATCTGACACCACCCAGCGCCGCCTCTACCACCTGCCACCGTCACTCACCACAGTTTCCTTTACCCACCACTACCGCCATCACCCACCACCACCACTGCTACCACATCCACCCACCATCACTGCCATCCACCTCCACCTATCGCCACTGTTACCGACTTACCGCCACCTACCAACGTCGTCGCCACCCACAACCACGCCACCGCCACACACCACCACCTACCATCACCACCACCACCCACCACCGTCACTACTCTCCATCGTCGCCCACGTACCATCACGTCTATCCACCTCCACCTTCCACCGTCGCCACCACCGCCGCCGCCACCCTCCACCGCCACTACCGCCACATATCACCACCCACCATCACCGCCACTGACCACCACTAACCTCCGATTTTATTTCTTTGTCTTTTCTTGCCATCCAACAACACAAAGTAATGTTTTGTTTCATTCCCACATGGCAACCAAACAAGACATGGAATGGTAATTGTGACAACCTGCATCCTTCACTTTTCATAAATGTGCATAATTGGTTCCTCAACTATTTCAAAATTTTCATTTTTAACCCTCGTATTTTAATAGGACCAAAATTCCCAATTTAATAAAACTTATAATTTTTATAAGTAAAAGTATGCACGTTTTATACTCACATCTACACCCGAGCACGTATGTTTCAGACCTTGATACTCAAAGCCCTTAATTTTCGGTCCTAAAACAACT
This sequence comes from Ambrosia trifida, assembly GCA_028751855.1. Taxonomy (NCBI): domain Eukaryota; kingdom Viridiplantae; phylum Streptophyta; class Magnoliopsida; order Asterales; family Asteraceae; genus Ambrosia; species Ambrosia trifida. The sequence continues at coordinate 3,865,556 of CM054125.1, read as the reverse complement.
TAGAAACAGAAGGAAACAAGTCTAGAACTTAAAATTGATTAAATTAGAAAAATTATTTTTTTTAGCCTTCGCGATCCGCTGAGACAGTCAAAAAGTCAAAGTTCCAGTCAAAGTCCTAGTCAAAGTCTCAGTCAAAATCCTAGTCAAAGTCCTAGTCAAATAGTCAATTCATCTTAAAACCTTACTTTATTGTGTTGACCAATTTTAAAGCCTAATTGAATCCAAAACTAGTATAAAAACCCACCTATAACCCATTACACTTTGCACCTCTAAATCGATTGTTTCAATTCGATTAAACTCTCCCTCATACATTTCTTCTAGAGTATATTACTTCTACATTTGAAGCTTTGATTATAAGCTCTTGTAATTGGCGGATTGGAAGCTTGATATTTTTTCCTATTTGGTTTCTTTTCTTCTAAATTGGACTAGTTTCGTTATTGAATCTTTGGATTGCTCGCATTTTCACGCTCGCTTAGTCATCTAGTCATTTGGCGAAAGTGAGTATATTTTTCCCCTTTTTCATGTTTTACACTTTTGGGGTGACTCATGTTCGCTTATTACTTCACACACTTAATCATGCTTTAATCTATATTCACAATCGCAATTCTTGTATGTGTTTTACTTGTTGATTCGCTGATAATGTGTACTTATGACCTTAATCATTAACCCGGTGTGGGCCTAGCATAGCAATAAATAGTACTTAACTATTGTTATGTGTAAACTACTTGCTTTGTCGCATACTATATATAATCAAACTATTGGGCAACTACTATACATATATACTAGATATCCCATTATTCTTGGATATCATTTATACTCTAAAGGTTTGATTTTGGGTGATATTTGTACATAGCTTGAACACTAAATTGTAGATAGTATAACACGTGAATTGCGAAACTCTCTATCTACTATATGTATTCAAAACAGGGTATGCTCATCAATACATTTTGTAGTGACAAAATTATTTTCGTACATGTTTCAGGTTATTTATGAGACGACTTTCTAGCTTTTGGAATTTTTACTTAGATGTTGAGTTCATTGTATTTCAGTTTTAGTTTTCGTTTTAGAATTTTGTATCTTGTAATTTCTTTCAATGTAATAAACTATTCAATACAATCTATTTCAAATTTACACTTTAGTACCATGAGCTATTGAGCAATCGTCAGTACGTGACACCTCGATGTTTCCGCCATCGGTTGGGGTGTTACAGTAATGATCTATTCTGTGACACCCGGCAAATTCTGGTTAACAACGTTGTCTAGATGAAAGTCTACCTTAGCGAGTCACGCGTATATTGTACTTAACTGGGTTAGTTAAGTCGGGTTATGGTTCGGGAACTATTGGTTAGTCTAGAAGATCATTGGATGTTGGTCTAGAGGTTCGTTAGATGTCAGTCCTTAACCAAGTGTACAAACGGTGACGATTTGTAGGATCGTCAGGACATACGGAACGTACGAGTCTCGAGTCCCGGGAATTGGTGAACGAGTGTAAATATGTGTATTTACTTGTGTTATGTGTTTACAATCATTATGTGACTTGTCGGTACGTGAATATGCATTAACATATGTTAAAACGGGGTTTAACGCGCAAAACGCACAAAACCAACCCCTATAGGCGAGTAGGAGGCCTAATCACCTATAGGGGAGGCGAGTAGGAGACCCTAGGGGCGATTAGGGTCCTACTCGTGTGTAGTTAAGGGCGAGTAGGCCCAATCACATGAACATTCAGGCGATTAGAAGCCCTAATCGCCTGAAACTGCTGCATACTCGCTAGTAACGGGCTGGACGACTAAAAACGACTATAAATACCATACTTAACCTCCTAAACTTCATTATACCAACCCTAGTCGTCCCATAACCCGCCCCAACACATAAACAACCTCTGGAAGGCGATTTTTGATCAAAACTCAAGGTTTCAAGCTTGAATCATCATATTTTCATAATCCTAAGGTTTGATTTTCATCCATAACTCTTTATAAACGTTTTTAATCAATCCCTAATGGTCCAGACCTGTTCTTAAACGAAAAAGCTTTCTGAAAATCGTCAATAAGGATTGTTAATCGGATTATAACTAATATGCATGCATTATGAGTGTGTATGATTAGAAAGCTAGGGTTTTTATGATTCGTGATGATGATTTGATATGTTATTATGATAGATCAGTATTGATATTGATATTATGATAATAGGAATCTCAGTAATTGGATATTAGGGTTATGATTACGCGTGTTAGTATGATGTTGCATGCTATGTGAATGGTGTTTTGGATTACTTGGTTGCAGGCAGGACTGATTATACGAGGTTAAACGAAGGATTTTGGGTTAAACATGTTTAGGATAGTGTTTGGGATGATATTGGGTGGTTACACACGTTCTGGATCTGATTTGGAGCGTTAAACGCGCGAAAAACCGGAACAGCAAGGTTACAGGCGAGTAGCATTCCTAATCGCCTATGTTATAGGCGAGTAGGGTGCTAATCGCCCATAATATAGGCGAGTAGAGGCCTACTCTTGTGTAAGATCAGGTGATTAGCCCTAATTGCTATAAGTTCATGTGAATAGCCCTAATTGCTAGTAAGTTCAGGGGAGTAGCTCCTAATCGCCTATAATAGAGGCGAGTAGGATTTCTAATTGCTAGTTGACTTTCCTAATTGCTAGTTGACTTTTCCTAATCGCGTGTACTGCTGCTGTAAGTGTAAATTAGCATTCCGAGACCCGATTTAACATGTAGTAACATGCTAGGAACCCCGTAACATGTCTAATAACTTGGTAACACATGATTGGATATATTTCGGTGATACGTGAACTATGTGCTATAACTTGTTGTGCGTTAACGTATGTTAAGTGTACTTGCGTTATTGTATGTTTTGGAGCGTAAACATAACACGGGGAGTCTCGGGTCACCAATGGGATGTCGAGTCTTGTACTTTGGGTCAGTTAAACAGTCACGGTGTTTTCAAACGAACTTGGTTATGGTCTGGACATCTAGGGACTAATTAACCTGCGGGTTATTAGTCTAAGTACTTGTAACTGTCGTATGTTAGGTCGCCGCTTACGGGACTAGCATAGCAGCTGGGTTTACTCGGGTTAAGGAGTAACACAACTTAAGGTGAGTTTACGGCCCCTCTTTTAAACTGGTTTTATACTTTCGGGGGAGAAAACATGTGTTAAAACGATTATTTGGTAACTACTGTCATACTATGGGTTTCTATTGTGTACTACACGATCTTTGGAAGTCCCGGGGGGAACCATGAATGTGCGGGTTTGCACAACGGGGAAATGTGAATAGCGCTATTGGGAGTGACCAACCCCGCTCGTCGACTTGGAGGGTCGGCGGGTGCATATTGTCTCAAACAGGAACAACAGGAACAACAGGAACTACATCGGGCATACTTTTGGTATTCGCGTTAGTAATGGTTTTCCAATCGTGGTAGTAACAAAACGTACGCCTAGCTAGCGTATACTGGTTTTCGATTTATTATAGTATGGACAGGTGGACTTGGTACTTGGATACAAAACCTGTAAACTCACCAGCATTTTTGTGCTGACGTAAACTTTTACATGTTTTCTCAGGTCGCTAAGGTAGCACGAATGGAACTAGGGCGCACGCGTCTGCACGGCGTCTAGCTAGAGTTGCATGATTTACAAACATTGAACATTGGTTTATTATTGAATAATTGTTTTGAATAAGCTTCCGCTGTAAACGGGATTTTAAACTATGTTTTGAAGTTGCATTTATATTCATTTAGACTTGTTTATTGTGATCGTTGGTTTGGATCCTGGTTTGTCATGCGCCTCGCGGTAAAACTCCGCAAGTGGATTTTGAGGGTGTGACAGATTGGTATCAGAGCCAATGGTTATAGTGAACTAGGACTGCATGTAGAGTCTAGTCTATAGCCGAGTCGCACACACTAGACGATCACATGGTACTAAACATTATAGTGGTTTATGTATGGTCTTGTCGGGGTGTCTCTAAATCGTTGGTCTTTCTACGTTACATCATCCGTTCTATCTTAGGTTGGGTTACTTGTTATCTAGGCAGTGTAGTCTATTGGAGTAACTCGTGTGCTCTTGAGATTTGTCCAAGGCTCGGACATCTCCCTTTCGCACTCCAATAGAAGCACTTGTCATGAACTACCGTAGTATTACGGTGTGTAGCTAAGAGTCTATGTTCGGCGATTTGAACTTTGAACTAGGGGAACACTGGGAGGACCATGTAGAGCGGTTTATCATTTTGGGTGCACACAAAATCATAAACCGAAATGCATGGAAGCCCTAGTGAGCTCTGGGTTTGAATGGATAGTCCTGGATTGGATCTAGCTTTGATCTTGCGAACGCTAGTGGTTACCATTAGCTGTGAAACTAAATTTTCTCGTCCTTTTTGTCGGAATCATGTCTGGAGTGCGAGGAGGACGTGGAGGTGGCCGCGCTGGTGGGCGTGGTGGTGGCGGTCGTGGTGGTGGCGGTCGTGGAGGTGTGGAACCTCAAGATGACTGGGTCTGAGATTGAAAAGTATACTGTGTGGCGGAACGAGTTGGCAGTGTTGTGTCCTGATCTGCATGTGCCGGAGTACAGGAGGATTGAGCATTATGTCTCGGGGTTAGTACCAGAAATCGCAGGGTTAGTGGCTGCGGGAAATCATCCTACATACGCAGAGGTGGTTCGATCGGCTCATAGGATGACCAACTTAAAGGTGAATGAGGGTATTTTGCCTGCGAAGGGTTCGACTGTTAAGGCCCCAGAGAACAACAAGCGCAAGTGGGAAAATGACGGGAAAGGATCTGGGCCAACACAGCAGGGTAAGAGGTTTGATAATGGGGGTTCTTCTTCTTCGGGAAACAAGCAGGGTGGTTATGCGGGGAAACTGCCCAAATGTAACAAGTGTGGACGTCATCATCAAGGGAACTGCGACAGTAACCGTTGTCATCGCTGCCAGCGAACAGGCCACTATGCTAAAGATTGTCGGGCTACACTTCCATCGACCCAGGCTCCGACTACTAACTCAGCTCCGACTACTCAAGGGACTACGGGAAGACAAGGATGTTACAATTGTGGTGAGACCGGGCATTACAAGAAGGATTGCCCAAAACTGAAGCAGAGTGGAAACAACGGTAATGGGAACAACGGGGGCGGTGGCAGGAATGCACGCGCCTTCGTCATTGGAGCCGCTGAGGCTAGACATGTAACACCCCAACCTATGGCGGAAACATCGGGATGTCACGTAGTGATGATTGTTCAGTAGCTCATGGTGAATAATAAATTTCATTAAATGATTTAAATAATTTACATACAATTATTCTACAAGAATTCGTACATCAAATTGAATAAAACTATGCACATATCTTCAAGCAAATCTTCAAGCAAGTAGAACCTGAAACATGTTAAGTTGAAAATGTTTTGGGTCAACAAAAGTTGGTGAGAATTACATAGGTTTTGATAATAGAATAAAATTGTTGTGCAATTCATGTGTCATGGCAATCTAGTCCATATGTGAAAACATACTAGAAGTAAATCGTGTGCATAATCAACCATTGTGACTGTTGTATTGTGGTACATCCCATACGCTTATGGTTCACTCGTTTATATTGCAGTAACAAACACCCACGCTACCTTTGTAGGAGGCACGTATCCGGGTGGGATTGTCAGTCCAATAGATCTATCAATGTATACCGTTTGGCTGATGAATGTTTATGCTAGAATTGTGCTTACCCTAGTCATGTTCAAGACATAATGCAACATAGAAATACACATAGACACATTGATGTTTGAATTGCATAAATAATGTTGTAACATGTTTCACCCCAAAAATGGTGATAAATAGAAAAGGGGCTATGTAAAACTCACCTTAGCAATATGTTATGTCTCGTGAAAAAAATAGAATAATGTGTTGTGAATGTATGCGAGGCGAATCCCAAAGACTCAACAACGTAGCTAGTCCAAATTGAAGAAAACGAAAAAGAAAGAATATCAAGCTTCCAATTCGCCAATTACAAGAGCTTATAATCAAAGCTTCAATTGTAGAAGTAATAGACTATAGAAGAAAGGTATGAGGGAAAGTTTAATCGGATTGAAACAATCGATTTAGAGGTGCAAAGTATAATGGGTCATAGGTGGGTTTTTATACTAGTTTTGGATTCAATTAGCCATTAAAATTGGTCAACACCATAAAGTAAGGTTTTATGATGAATTGACTATTTGACTAAGACTTTGACTGTTTGACTAAGACTTTGACTAGGACTTTGACTATTTGACTCAAGGCTTTATTAAAAAAAAAAAAAAAAAAAAAAAAAAATCTTGTATGTGAAAAAAAAAAAAAATTTAGAATCATATTATTATTATTATTATTATTATTTATATACATTTATGTATGTATATAAGTTGTGAGTTAGGATAAATAAAGACTTAGGCACATTTGTATAATATTAATGATAAAGGTGTAATAAAAAAAAATATATATATATATAAGGGCTTTTTATGTATTAAAATTTTGGGGAAAATTTTGCGATGTTACAGTCTCCCCTACTTTTGGAAACTTCGTCCCGAAGTTTATTGAAAACACAGGGTTGAAGGTGATTGGGTAGAAATTAGGACAAGGGTGGTTTGGGAAGTTTCGAGTTAAGGCATGACATAAATTTATAGGTAACAGAATAAACTGTTTCGAATAATTTGGGTAAGAGTTTTGATATGTGTGAGTTTTAAGGGTTGGATTAGGTTCATCTGAAATAGCAAGGAGAATAAGAATCTTAAGTTTTAGGACTCCTAAAAGAAATGCATGCGTTGATTGACTATAGAAAGACTAAATGAACTACCAGGTAACTAGAGTTTATAATTGGTTATTTACTGAAAACCTTGATAGAATTTCACACTACCTTAACGTACCTGTAAATTCATGATTACGTTCCGGACCGTAATCACCAATTTACCTTACATTAGGGTTTTGTGTCCTTCTATGACTCTAAACACGCATGTAAGTAATGCAAAATAACCTTGTGATTGAATCATATACAATGTATTCAAAAATGAGTCCAACTGTTGAGCAGGAAAAAGACTTCTACCAGTCAGTGAATAAGAACCTCTACCGATTGTTGAGCAGGTGCGATAGCCTCTACCAGTCGTGGAGTAGGTTGTAGGGCCTCTCCCGACTGTTGAAAAGGCATAATGACCTCTACCAATCGTTGAGTAGGTTCGATAGCCTCCACCAGTCGTGGAGCAGGTTGTAGGGCCTCTCCCGACTGTTTGAAAAGGCATGATGACCTCTATTAAGTGCAGCATTTATTATACACATAGGTTGCAAATTGATAACATGTTTATGCAAGCAAGTATAACAAGCACAGTATATGAGTTGTAGTTGTATAGATTTATATAATTAGTTCACATTCAAACAATCATGCACCATGTAACAACTCTCAGACAAATATTTTATTACCTGAATCAAATAGCGTCAATACATAGAATAAAAGCAAACAATAGTCAAATGGTGAGACTTGCGGTTAGGTAGCTGGAGGATCTTGATCTCTGTTTAGTTTAGGGCATCGGTTACGGAAGTGATTTGGGTAATGAATGTTCAATAAGATATGGGTTGAATGAAGGACAATGAGGTAATATAAGGAATGTAATCATTTATTCATTTAATTAAAACGAATAAACGAAAACGTTGACTTATCAAAGATTCTAAATTCTAATAACATATGAAGACATGCTTTAGCCTATAAGTGAACACTCATCCCGAGAATTCCCAGGTAGGCATCCGGGTTCCTCGTCTGATTGGGATATATGCGCAATGCCAGCCTAGACAGAAGACTCAGAATACAGGCGTTCACCCTTCCAGATTGCACGTGTTCGTTATTAAAATCTAGAACTTCGACGAGATCTCAAGGTGGTTCAGGCTAAACCTGAGGATTTTGTCCTATTAGTCTAAGAGTAGATCCAATGGTGGAAAGCAACCTTCTTGTAAGGATGAAAGTAGGGATAAGAAGTAGGAGGGAGATAGAGAATGGCAAGTAAAAGAAGCAAATACTGGTTATAATCCTATGGTTATAGACTAGATTATTTTTCTAATAACCTAATTCCCTATAACCATGGCTCTGATACCAATCTGTAACACCCCAACCGATGGCGGAAACATCGGGATGTCACGTAGTGATGATTGTTCAGTAGCTCATGGTGAATAATAAATTTCATTAAATGATTTAAATAATTTACATACAATTATTCTACAAGAATTCGTACATCAAATTGAATAAAACTATGCACATATCTTCAAGCAAATCTTCAAGCAAGTAGAACCTGAAACATGTTAAGTTGAAAATGTTTTGGGTCAACAAAAGTTGGTGAGAATTACATAGGTTTTGATAATAGAATAAAATTGTTGTGCAATTCATGTGTCATGGCAATCTAGTCTATATGTGAAAACATACTAGAAGTAAATCGTGTGCATAATCAACCATTGTGACTGTTGTATTGTGGTACATCCCATACGCTCATGGTTCACTCGTTTATATTGCAGTAACAAACACCCACGCTACCTTTGTAGGAGGCACGTATCCGGGTGGGATTGTCAGTCCAATAGATCTATCAATGTATACCGTTTGGCTGATGAATGTTTATGCTAGAATTGTGCTTACCCTAGTCATGTTCAAGACATAATGCAACATAGAAATACACATAGACACATTGATGTTTGAATTGCATAAATAATGTTGTAACATGTTTCACCCCAAAAATGGTGATAAATAGAAAAGGGGCTATGTAAAACTCACCTTAGCAATATGTTATGTCTCGTGAAAAAAATAGAATAATGTGTTGTGAATGTATGCGAGGCGAATCCCAAAGACTCAACAACGTAGCTAGTCCAAATTGAAGAAAACGAAAAAGAAAGAATATCAAGCTTCCAATTCGCCAATTACAAGAGCTTATAATCAAAGCTTCAATTGTAGAAGTAATAGACTATAGAAGAAAGGTATGAGGGAAAGTTTAATCGGATTGAAACAATCGATTTAGAGGTGCAAAGTATAATGGGTCATAGGTGGGTTTTTATACTAGTTTTGGATTCAATTAGCCATTAAAATTGGTCAACACCATAAAGTAAGGTTTTATGATGAATTGACTATTTGACTAAGACTTTGACTGTTTGACTAAGACTTTGACTAGGACTTTGACTATTTGACTCAAGGCTTTATTTAAAAAAAAAAAAAAAAAAAAAAAAAATCTTGTATGTGAAAAAAAAAAAAGAATTTAGAATCATATTATTATTATTATTATTATTTATATACATTTATGTATGTATATAAGTTGTGAGTTAGGATAAATAAAGACTTAGGCACATTTGTATAATATTAATGATAAAGGTGTAATAAAAAAAAATATATATATATATAAGGGCTTTTTATGTATTAAAATTTTGGGGAAAATTTTGCGATGTTACAAGACAGGACCCTGACACAGTCACCGGTACGTTCCTTCTCAATAACCGTTCTGTTAGGGTGTTATCTGATTCTGGTGCCGACAAGAGTCTTGTATCTATGGAAGTTAGTCGACTGCTAGATGTAGTACCCGTACCATTAGAGGCTAAGTATGTAATTGAGTTGGCTGACGGTAAAAAGATTGAAGCTACTTGTATCCTTCGGGAGTGTCAACTAGAGTTGTCGGGTTTGTCGTTCCCCATCGATCTTATGCCGGTACCTTTGGGTAGTTTTGACATTGTTGTAGGCATGGATTGGTTGTCTTTGTATCGCGCGGAGATTGTTTGTTACGACAAGATTATTCGGATTCCTCTCCCTGATGGAGAATTTCTTTCGGTGTACGGTATCAAGGGCGGTGTTCCGCTAAATCTCATCTCCAGCATGAAAGCCCTTAAGTATCTTCGAAAGGGTTATTCGGCCGTTTTGGCACTCTTATCTGTTTCCTCTAGCGATGAGAAGAAGATCGACGATATTCCTGTTGTACGCGAGTTTCCTGATGTTTTTCCCGATGATTTATCTGGTCTTCCTCCCCATCGTCAAGTCGAGTTCGGTATTGATCTTGTACCAGGGGCTGCTCCTATTGCTCGGGCCCCCTACCGTCTTGCACCTCCCGAGATGCAGGAATTGTCTAGTCAGTTACAGGAACTCTTGGACAAGGGTTTCATCAGACCAAGTTCTCCCCCTTGGGGAGCCCCGATTCTATTTGTTAAGAAGAAGGATGGAAGTTTCCGATTGTGTGTGGACTACAGAGAACTGAACAAATTGATCGTCAAGAACCGTTATCCTCTTCCACGTATTGATGATCTATTCGACCAGCTTCAGGGTTCTAGTTATTATTCCAAGATTGATTTAAGGTCTGGTTATCACCAGCTGCGCGTCAGGGAGGCTGACGTTGCAAAGACTGCTTTTCGAACACGTTATGGCCATTTCGAATTCTTGGTCATGCCTTTCGGTCTCACGAACGCACCGGCGGTTTTCATGGACTTGATGAACCGCGTCTGTAAACCATATCTGGATAAATTCGTCATTGTATTTATTGATGACGTTCTGATCTACTCCAAGAACGAGACCGAACACGGGGAACATCTGCGGTTAGTTTTGGAACTCTTGCGACGGGAACAACTTTACGCCAAGTTCTCAAAGTGTGACTTTTGGTTACGCGAAGTTCAATTCCTAGGACATGTGGTTAATGAACTAGGGATTCATGTCGATCCCGCTAAGATCGAAGCGATCAAGGACTGGGGAGCACCAAAGACGCCAACTGAGGTGCGGCAATTCCTAGGCCTTGCGGGCTATTATCGTCAACCCCTCACCACTCTCACTCAGAAGGATAGGAAGTTCGACTGGGGTGAACCACAAGAGTCCGCGTTTGAGGAACCACAAGAGTCCGAACCACGAAATGCTCACCTTGATTAAAGTTAAATAATTTCTTAACGTGACTCACAAATAAAAATGTTACTATTAAGAGGGTGTTTGGGATTGCGTTTTGAATCTGATTATTAGATTATTGCGTTTTGAAAACGCAGATGATCAGTTTTTAGTATTTGGATTGCGTTTTGAAAACGCAGATAATCAGTTTTTTAGGCTACCAAGAGGGTGTTTGGGATTGCGTTTTAAATCTGATTTTTAGATTATTGCGTTTGGAAACGCAGATAATCAGTTTTTAGTGTTTGGGATTGCGTTTTGAAAACGCGGATAATCAGTTTTTTAGGCTACCAAAACGCAATAATCAATAAGCAGCCCCACCTCTGCTTTTCCAAAACGCATAATCTGTTTTGAATAATCAATCCCAAACACCCCCCAAAACGCAATAATTTATAATCAGCTCCACCCCTGCTTTTCCAAAACGCATAAGCTGTTTTGAATAATCGATCCCAAACACCCGCTAAATAATTTCTTAACGCTCGATTACTGCCCACGTCACAAGATTCAGATATAATCAAAACCAAGAAACAAAAATCTGGACTTTTTAAAACCCTTTTTGGGGTTTAATTTCTTCCTTCACTATTGAACAATAATCGTTAATTTGTATTCAATTCATTTCATTTACTCCTGTTATGTATAGATCTGGAGTTGTGATGGCATGGAATGTGTTCAAATTCTGTACGGCTCTAAGAGGATTAGGGTCGATCATGATCTTATTGGTTCTTGGTGTTGTTGGTGTCACCTATTACGCCGTCGTTTTGTGCAATTACGGCCCTGCTTTGACCATCGGTGGCTTTGATTCACTCCTTGCACTTCTAATTTTAATTGTATTTCATATCCTGGTAATAAGTTTATTATATCTGTTTGTTTTTAATAATAATAATAATATAAGTGTGTGTTAAGTATGCCTTAGCTGAAACTTTATTGAGCTGAATTTGTTCATGTACAAAATGCCTTGATTTTAATTGGATAATTGTAAATCTTTTTTTTTTTTGTTTAGCTCATATTTTCTTTGGATTGATTAAGTTTAAAAAAGGAAAAAAATCATTATAATTTCTTAGATAAGATAAGATTGCTATGGACTTTACTTCACTGTTGTCATATTTGTAATTTGAATAACTTTAAGTTGCATAGTAACCTTATCGTATGATCCGGTGAACAATTTGAAATCGAGTATTGCGTTTTTTTTTTTTTTTTTTTTTTTTTTTTTGTATAATTGTATGATCTATTTTTCATTACGTAAAGGACAAATTTACATTAAGATAGCGGGCAGACGGGTGACTCTGATTGTTTTGATTATAAGTAGTTAGAAAATAACTGTAACACGTTTAAGCGCACCTGTGTTTTAAAAAGCGCGCCTAGAGAGCGCTTAAGCGCGAAGCGCACCTAGGCGTAGAGTTTGGCGCCGTATGTAACCCTAGGCGCACATCGTACAGAAAGCGCAGGAAAAGTGCGATTTTTTTTGGCCAAAAAAGCCACCGAGACGCGCGCTTTTTGTACGGGGGGTGTTTTTATGCTTAAAATTGTTATATATGTAGCTAAAAGGGTTGTATATTTAAGTTAAATCATATATAAACCTTATTTGTATCTATATTTTGGGCAAATGATGCTAAAAACATATAGCATATATAAAAAAATTATATAATCGTCTTGCGCTTCGCGTACAAAAATCCAACCGCTTTTGCGCTTTGCGCTTTGAGCCTCGGTTTTGGACCTCATCGCTTTAGTGCGCTTCGCGCTTTTTAAAACCAAGAAGCGCACATCCAAACACCATTTAGTTTGATAGCTCATTGAAATGTTTAGTTCTTCATGTCTTTTCTTTTATCATTCAATTCGTATCAATCATAATCATGGAGTCGCAGTAATTACTTTTAGTGTCTGGATATTCGATTATCCTTCTGATCGAGTAATTGGTTTCATGTCAGCTGCAACCATACTTATAATCCCATTTAATAAAGTGTCTTTTTGGTCAATATTGTTACACTATGTTGATAAATTCTTTTTGCTTCTTGCTGTGCGCCAATTATAGTGCATGATTGCGTATTGATCCTAAATAACAACAATTATGTTGATCCAGTTGGTGATGCTACTATGGAGTTATTTTTCTGTTGTCTTCACGGACCCAGGTGGTGTGCCGCCTAATTATAGGCCACTAGTAGATCAAGAAAGAGGAGAAGCGGATCCATTGGAAGCGTCTGAATTTGTCCCATTGGCTACATCCGATCCAGCCAATGCAAGAATTCGTCATTGTCGCAAGTGTAACCAACTGAAACCGCCTCGATGCCACCATTGTTCTGTTTGTGAGTTCACTCTCCAATTTTGTTGGTAATATATGTAAGTGTCATTCTAATATTATTAATCTAAAGAATGTGTGATCGGTTGCATTTTATAGGTGGGAGATGTGTGCTGAAAATGGATCATCATTGTGTGTGGGTTGTTAATTGTGTTGGGGCACTAAACTACAAGTATTTTCTTCTCTTCTTGGTATGTTCGTCATTCTCTCTTCCTGTCGGTAAAATGTCTAAAATGCCCTTCGTTGATGGTAAACTCGAAGAAACTAGTGGATGAAAGCCAATATGTTTGGTAGAATAGTTTGATGACCATAGGATAATAAATAGGTGACTTAGTGTGACACTTAGCACTTTGTAAAAAGAAAGAACATTGCAAGTTCCATGGAAGGATGTTCTGTAGATAATAATTATTTTAATCATAACTAATATCCATTGTAAATCTTTTACAAGGGATATTGCACCATGTCACTCATTTTATGATGTTTTTGTTAATTAATGCAGTTCTACACGTTTCTTGAGACGACGGTTGTAACCGTAGCCTTGTTACCACGTTTCATAGTGTTCTTTAGTGATGGAGACATTCCCGGGTCACCTAGCACTCTAGCAACAACCTTTTTTGCTTTTGGTAATATCTAATGAACCCATTTTTTTACTTTTGTTTTTTAATTTTTTATTTTTTGTTACCATTCTTTCTTTTTGCAGTCCTGAATTTAGCTTTTGCTTTAAGCGTTTTTGGGTTTCTAATTATGCACATATCGTTGGTAGCTTCGAATACCACAACAATTGAGGTATAGTTTTCTTGTTTATTCAAGTTTAAGCATTTCAGTCTGTTGATCCTATAAACAAAAACTATTTGTCCTACACCGATCATAATCTTTAACTTTATGATATTTAATGGTTATTCAACAACATACTTTACTCAGATGTGGGATTATTGATATATGTGGTTATGATCAGGCATACGAGAAGAAGACTACCGCAAGATGGCGTTACGATCTTGGTCGCAAGAGGAACTTTCAGCAGGTTAGAATGTTAGATTTACATTATTGAAGCTTATTTCACATATTGGGTCAATAGTCAAACATTTCTTTTCAATTATATATCCTAGACATGTGTTAATATTTTCATGGAAGTGAGGGAGTTTTATGCTTGTAAACATCAGTATCTTTTAACCCATATGCTTGGATTTTTCTTTTACCTTTTTAAGAAGTTGAATCCAAAGAAAGAGTCAATGTTTGACTCCAGAAGGTCAACTGTTTTTTTTTAAACAATAATTGAATAAAATATATTTCATTGTAAGTTGAATAAAAGGAGCAAATTACATAATGATAGCAGGTAGGCGAGCAACAAGCTGCCCCGTCACCCCCTTTCTGGGTAAAAGATAACTTTATGGTAGTTTGGTTTAGTGGCGAAGCTTGACCCGAAGGTTCGGGAGGTCGGAAGTCACTAGTTTCGGGGGGTCGAAACCCTATATTTACAAACTATATAATTGGAACTTCTGCACGAAAATTCGGGGGGGGGGGGGGGGGGGGGGGGGTTCGGCCGCCCCCTCCCGCCCCAACTAAGCCTCGCCACTGGTTTGGTTCTTTTTGTTGTTTTAGCTAAGTATTTGGTGAAAATTTCAGGTGTTTGGGACTGTACAAAGCTATTGGTTTATTCCAGCTTATAGCGATGAAGATTTGCGAAGAATGCCCGCCCTTCAAGGCTTGGAGTATCCATCAAAACCCGATTTCAACACCCAAGAATTCTAAAATGAGCACAATCAGAGAAAAAGAAAGAAAATCTTGGTTAAAAGCATCACCCCTCCACATAACCCACCAGGCGCAAGATGTACGGAATGGCCTTCAACTGAGTTTAGGCGTAGGCGTTTTAACTTAGAAGTAGTAGTTCTAGCTCAGCGTAAGTGGGGAAACATTGGACGAACGAGTGTTTCTTTAACTGGTATAGGTTTCCGGGTTGAGGTTGATGAAGTTGGTGCAAGTCATATATAGGTTGTTGTAAGTTATATGTTAGCAACATTTTAAAGAATAGGCTAGCCTACAAGTTATCCATTGAGACAACTTTGTGTTGATTTTTTACATATTGGTTTTTATGTTTTGATTGAAATAATAGGCTTCTTTATTTTATTACAAGCTCATGACTCGATCGTTGAAAAGAAATAAAACGATTTTTCTTTTACCATAAATCAAACTGTTTTTATAACAAGTAATCAGAATGAATAAGCGATTAATTTGCTCAATGATTAGTCAAGTAGCAAACATACTACTAACATTGCATCTACTTTTCATGATAAAATGTAACAGCAAAAATTATAATTCAGTCTAATTGCACCTCATTAAACAGATCATCAAAATGTTATAATCACATTTTTTAATATTAAGATTTATATAATTATTTATAAATAATTGACATCCTGACAGTTTGGCCGAGTGGTCTAAGGCGCCAGATTTAGGCTCTGGTCCGAAAGGGCGTGGGTTCAAATCCCACAGCTGTCAACTATTTTTTTCATTGTATTCTTGTGTGATGTGTCTGTTGAACACAGGTGCGCAATTTCTAATTTGCAGGGTCTTATTCTTCCTCTAGTTGCAATGTTCATGATCATT
Source organism: Ambrosia trifida (assembly GCA_028751855.1). Lineage (NCBI taxonomy): Eukaryota > Viridiplantae > Streptophyta > Magnoliopsida > Asterales > Asteraceae > Ambrosia > Ambrosia trifida. Next base: position 3,849,779 of record CM054125.1, on the reverse strand, counting down.
TCATCAGGAAAAAGATAAAAACTCAATGGATTTCTGTTTTTTGGCAGTATATGTGTGCCTATTGTTTTCGATTTTATGGTTTTGCCAAGATTAAGAATTGCGAGTCTCGCTAAAAATAAGAGTTGGCATCTATTCACTAGTCTAAGGTTATTTTGAGTTGTAGATCTTGATTGGGGTAACCTTGGACCATTTACATATTTACTAATAATTTGTCTGGATTGTGTTTAAGAGGTAAGGTTAAGCGTCGGGGAGTAGCGCCCTCCTCCACGTCAGTCGTTAACGCCTTGTAGCACCAAAACATGGGCATCAATTTTTCACATAAGCTAATCACCAATTTTCTTTTCTTTTATTTTGATTATTAGTTAAAACACAATGTGGTAGCTAAATGGTGTGTTAGTTAAACCTATTTGTCTACGTGGCAGTGACATGATAGAGTCTTATTACACTTTTTAGTTAAACCACAACACATAGTCAAGTTTCAAGAACTGAGTTAATTATATTCTTGGTATCTCTTTAGGAATGGGTTGTTAAGTATAGTTTGGACCTTTTGAACTATTTTGAACCAAACCAAATTCGAATCTACAGTTTGGTTTAGTTGGAATTGATTGGTTTTTGTTATACACTACTTAAAACACTTAAAATTACCGGTGTTCTATTGTAAAAAAAAAAAAAAACACTACTAATTGAAATATGGTAGATAAAAAAAAGGGATAGCTTATTTCTAGGATGGCACTAGGCCAGGTTTGGATCAGACATTTGTAATCCCATTCATACCTTTTGTAAAATTGTGTCGCATGCTTGGCCCAATACCCGTCAAGGCTCTGGCATATTCACGGGTATCAGAATAGCTACTAATATGTTAAAAGAAAGCCATTAGGATTTTTTTAATTTGTATATCTATTATAATTTTAAATATACATTACACACACATAAATTTTATAATAACATTGTAACTCTTATATATATAATTTTTTTTATACTTCACAACACATAAAATATAAATAATGTTATCAATTATATGTTCAAGAAAAAAAATATATTAGTTTTTCACATAGTGAACCTACTAAATAAAACACTAATACACATGGGTTAGGGTAAAATAAAAATACATAAAAAAAGTTCAGGTATATGATTAGGTAAAAGGGTGTGTGGTTCGATTAGTTGATTCAATGACATTAGACTCCGAAGACATGATTCATAGTAAAGAAGTAGACCTGGTACGAATTGGAGAAGAGATTCTTCCACTTTTGAGATGCATTAAAGCACAGTCAGTGACTATGTTTTTCTGTTGGTTAATGTTGTTGCACACTTGTTATATTGTTTATTTCGTGTTAGTTCTATAACGAATGAGCTAGAAATCCGACTTTAAATGATTAATTTTTATTGAAAATCATGAGTTGAGTAAAGTGCTATTCATTAAACCACGTTATATGCTATCTTAAAACACATGATCGGTGGATCGCAAGAAGACAAAAAACAAGAAAAGACAAAAATACACATACGCACTCTCAACTTTTGAAATTGACATTTACACCCTTACACTTTTAAAAACTTTATAAAATGCCATTTTCTTCCCCCTTGAGTTCTAACTTTTCAAAGTTACCCACCGTATTTACATTATTCACGTTAAAGGAAAAAAAAAAGGTATTTTCTCACGTGGTTATTGTTGTGTATGTGTAGGTATAGATTCATGTTTCTACGTAAATTTATTTTATGTACGTTTCCGGTGGGTCTACTTTTTGTCGTATGCGTGGTATAAACTCACGTTTCAAACTAAACGATATAAATTCACGTTTCGACATAAGGTCTTTTCAGAAACGAGTCTGGTCAAATATAATACGTTTTCATTCTTATTTTCGCGTACGATATCGGTTGGTCTACGTTTCTGACGTAGATTGTGTTCGGAAACGAGTCGGCTCAAATATCAAAACGTTTTCACTCGACAATAAAAATCGAGTTACCTATGTTTTTGACGTAAACCATGCTCGAAAACAAGTCGACTCAAATATAAAGTGTTTTCATTTGACATTATAAAATCGAGTTATCATGCATTCTCATATAGTTAACGACTTAACGTATCACATGGCATGCCACTACTTATAAATAACTTAGGCGGCCCATACTTTTTTATTTTTATTTGAGTAAACTGCCATTTTCGTCCTTGAGGTTTGACACTTTTTGCCAGTTTCATCCAAAAGATTTTTTTTCTCAAATGGCTCCACTAGTTTTCAAATTTTTGCTCGTTTCATCCAAATCGTAAACGACGTTAGTTCAACTCAGTTAAATAAGGGCAGTTTTGTCATTTTATCATTTAACTTAAGGGCATTTATGTCAATTCATTAGTTTTATCAACTCCATCTATATAAAACCTAAATCAGATCAAAACCCCCAAATCCTCATCTTCTTCAAAATCGTCTTCTAAAAACCCTAATAAATCAAAACCCAAAATTTTGAACCATGGTGTTGTGTTCTTGTGGATCGGAAACTATAATAAGAACATCGTGGACAGCTGAAAACCCTGGACGACGCTTTTACTGTTGTAATCGACAAGGAAGGGGCTGTGGGTTTGTTAGCTGGGTCGAGGGTGGACATTGTGAAAACACAGCTGTAATTGTTGAAAGGCTCGTCAACAGGCACAATCAGGAGATGAAAACAGTGACTGATCAAAACAGGAGATTGAAGCTTTGTTTGTGTCTCAGTTGGGTTTTTTTTTACTGTACTATGTTGTTGTTAGTGGTGGAGATGGTATGTAATGGTGAAAATGAATGATAATGTGGGTTAATTGTGTCTTAGTGTAGGATGTAATGGTGATAATGTACTGGTGTGTTGATGAATGAAATGTATGTTGAAGTTGATGAATGAAATGAACATTTTGTGTTTGACCCATACCAAGTGATACATTTTGTTAGTTAGAAATGCATACCAACTGATCATATGTGTTCTACACTGTGTTTATTGACCCATACCAACTGATCATAGCAACTGATCCTATGTGTTCTACACTGTGCATGCTTGCAGGGCATGCCAGTCAAGTCCCATTTTCTGCAAGTACAGGTCCTTTGGTCAAGAATAACAGCTCTCTGGTCAAAGTTAGGTCCACTCACCTGATACTTTGTTCCACCAGTCCAAATGACAGTGTATTGTGAGGCCTCAGACTTGATTTTATCAAAGATGGTGGTTGCAGCAGGGGTTAAAGGGCCATCACACTTGGAAATCAACTTTTTGACCACCACTAGCTTTTTCATTAGATACTCTCTAATAAACTCTAGGCAGGTGATGATAGGTTTGTCCCTACCATTCACCAGCTGCCTGTTGAAACACTCACAAATATTATTCAACAAGATGTCACATTTTGCCCTACCTGCATAACAGCCTATTATTAGCTAAAAACTATAAGGACTTAACATACAACTAAACAAGTAATGCAGTTAACATACCACTGAAATGGGATCTTGAAAAATGCTTTGGGGGAATTTGTTTCAACCAGTCATGTAATGCACTATCTTGATTGAGTACTGCCTTCATAGCCTTTTGAAAACCAATTGGTGTGGTTACACTTGCACAGCTCCATAACAACTCTTTGTACAGTTGTGTATTCCATCTTGGTTTCATATTCTCATGTATATGCCGTAGGCAGTACCTATGCTCAGCATTTGGAAAGAGCCTTTGTATAGCTGGTATTATACCCTGGTAAAACATATCAAGTGTTAGCTTTAACAATACACAGAGTCAAACACAAAATACAAATAAATGGTGAAAAATACTTACTTTTTGCCTGTCACTTATAAATGTGAAATGTGAGTTACAGTCAAGCCCCAAGTCATCTCCTAAATTCATCAAGAACCACATCCATGAGGATGTAGTTTCAGACTCCACCAAAGCATAAGCAACAGGGTAAATCCCATTGTTTGCATCAACACTAACAGCAGTCAAAATCTGTCCTGGATAAGGTCCCTTCATAAAACATCCATCCAGACCCATAATGTAACACCCCAACCGATGGCGGAATCATCGAGGTGCCACGTAGTGACGATTGTTCAAAAGCTCATGGTACTAAAATGTAAATATTATTGAATAATCCAAAATTGTCTTACATGGAAATGGAAATTACATTGTCTAAATGAAATGTAAATATTGAAATAACTGAATTGAAATAAAACACTAAATGTTCCTTGCTAAAGCACTAGATCAAACTGCACCTGAAACATGTACAAATAGATTTGGTCAACATATGAAATGTTGGTGAGCATTCCTAGTTTTGATATATATAGTAGATTAAAAGTTATACAATTCAAGTGCAAGCTACAGTGCAAATATGTAAACCATGTATCAAACAAATGAGCGAAATCAACCCTGTGACTGTATAATGTACTGTATGAACTGTAGTGTACTTATCCAACAAGTGGATAATAACTTAACAATGGCCACGGATTCTCCGATGAAAAAGGGGGAGAATCAACCTAGGCGGGTTGTCAATCCAAATAGCGCTATCCAATGTTAAGGTCGGCTTGTACCATGTTAATGATTTCACTAAGTACAAATGTAATCCACATGTAATGTCTAAGCATAAAGCACGTTGTAAGCAATGCACATAGTACTAGAATTGTATTTGTAAAAATGTAAATTTGAATTGAACTTGTAATAATGTACATGAATCATCCCAAAAATGTATAAAAGTAAAAAAAAAAGGGATAGGAATACTCACAGTTCACGTAATAACTTGAATTTGAACTTGGACAACGAAATATGAATTGAGATTACTCCCAAATGATTAACCTAAAGTAATTGATAATGTGTAAGGAAAATGACTCTAAGATATATGTATTTCTAGGGCTTCGAATTGGGGATAAATGTTTGTTTGATTATCATTAAAATATTCGCCAATTGAGAGAAATTTAGTAAATAAATAACCAAAAATCTTTTTATGAAATTTAAATTTAAGATGGTCACAAGAATGTGTTTAAAGTGTAAAAATAATTTTTATAAAATTATTTTCTTTAAAATAGATTATTAAATCTATTTATTACAAATTGACAAACTTTAACTTTAATAATTAAAAATACTAAAATTAAAGAATTATTATTTTAAAAATCATATTTCTGTTCTAAATGGATAGAAATAATTTATGTAAAATTTTGGTGCAAAAATATTGTAAAATGAATTTATTATGATTTAATTATGATTAAAACTAACAAAAATTGATTAAAAATATTAAATAAATGATTTTTCAAAATTAAAAATCATTTCAGTAAAGTTTCACTTAATACAAACTCAGGATAATTTTTGTAGGATTTAATAAAGTTGTTTTGATATATAAATGGATTTTTATAAATATAATAGCATAAAAATGATTTAATTATTATAAATATTAAATAAATGAATTTCTGAAAAATAAAAATTGTAATTAAAACTTTTATCTCAGATTAAACAAATATAATTTTTTTAGAATTTATAAAATAGTTTTGATATTTTAAAATGAATTTAAAAGATTAAAAGGTTTAATATATATATATATATATATAATTGTTTAAAAAGAAAAGAAAAGAAAAGAACAAAAACGGGGCTATGCCGGGACTCGAACCCGGTTCCCCTCTGCATTAAACCCAGATCACAACCACTTGGCCTAGGCCGGTGGTTGTGATATTTCCTGTTTAAAAATAATTAAATACACACGCGAAATCCAGTTTATCCCCAATTTCATATGAACGAACCCTAGAATTAGAAATCAAACAATTCAGGAACCTTGAGCCCGATTAATGATGGGGCTATTGTTGTTTGATAGCCGACTAATGAAACCCACAAAAGAAAAGTTACTCACAGTGATGTTTCACGTATGATTGTCGGGTCAAAGCAAAAGTCAAAAGACGAACAAGATAATAATAATTAGGGTGTTTCAGGGATAATTGGAGGTTGAGAGAGAGGTGTGAGCGAGTAATCAAGGATCGTAGGTGGTCTATATATACAGAGGATCAAAGGGTAAGGTTAATTGGAAAGTTTGACCACGTTTAAAAGTCATACGCGTATGGTTTAAAATTTGGTCAATGATTTGTTATAATTGACGTGTAATTTAGTTGATGATGGCCGGTAATCACGCTATTAATCCTTATATAAATTTAGACACGCGAATTTGAATGGTCAAAATTGAAAAGAAAGAAAGAAGAAAAAAAAAAAAAATTAAAACATCATGTTCATATCTGCTGCTGTACACGAAGGAGGAGAAAAAGGAAAGGCTAAGGTGTACTTAAATATAATTGACATTGATATAATAACAACAAAAGTCTGTGGACCAAGTGGTGGGAACGTGGATGTGCGTGTGGAGGTGGTCCGGTTCGAGCCTCAGCGGGGGCAAGCTTTTCTTTTTTTTTTTTTAACAGTGAAGGGAAGGCTGAGTTGGGCTCTTGGTGGGCTGTTTGGGTTGGGCCAGTCTTGGATTGGGCTTAGGAAATAAGGAAGGGATATTGGGCTGCTGTTGGGTTTAATAAGGGTGGGTTAATGTGGTTATCACTAAGATAAGTTTGTGTTGTTTCTATATGTATATATGTATATTTTTTTTACACAATTAAACTGATTATTATTATTATTATTATATAAAAATATATATATATATATATATATATATATATATATAATGAAAAAGTGACGGATGTCACAGCATCCCCTACTTTTAGAAACTTCGTCCCGAAGTTATTGGAAACATAGGTTTATGGATGCTTGGGTAAAAATTAAGATAACTGTGGTTTAGAAAAAATTCAAATGATTTGGATATGAGGTGTGATAGGTGTGAGTTAAGGATTGGATTAGGTCCGCCTCGAAAGGGTAAAGAGAGTAAGAATCTAGTAAATCACTACTTCAAGTTTTAGGACTCCTAAAATAAATGCATGAGTTGATTGACTATAAAAAGACTAGATGAACTATTAAGTAAACAGAGTTTGTTCCTGATTCGACTCCCAGTCTCACCTTCAATGCATCATTAGTGTTTGTATATAGGGTGTACCGTAGCTAACCCACCACACCTTTGATACTTTGAAACCGTACTGGATGCCTACCAAAAACTCTAATAGAATTTCACACTACCCTAATGTACCTGTAAATTCATGATTACGTTCCGGACCGGAATCATCAATTTACCTTACATTAGGGTTTTGTGTCCTTCTATGACCCCACCGATTGTTGAGCAGGTTCGATAGCCTCCACCAGCCGTGGAGTAGGTTGTAGGACCTCTCCCGACTGTTTGAAAAGGCATAGCGACCTCTACCAATCGTTGAGTATGTTCAATAGCCTCTACCAGTCGTGGAGTAGGTTGTAGGGCCTCTCCCGACTGTTGAAAAAGGCATGATGACCTCTATTAAGTGCAGCAATTATTATTCACATAGATTGCAAATTGATAGCATGTTTATGCAAGCAAGTTTGTAAGTACTACAACCATTAAGTGTAAGTGTTATCTTGAATAATTAAATGTTTACGAGTATCATGAATAATTAGGTGTTTAATGCGTAGTCAAGTTAAGAGAAAAAAATCTAGTTTCATGTAATAACCAATGATGTTTTCTTAGAAAAGCATCTGTAAGATCAAGTATCAAGTCCAAACGTTTCAAATAAGGTAGAGTCTTGTATGATTAAAATAAACGTAATCAATATAATAAATTTCCAATCGGTGTTAATACACAATAATACGTAAGGAAATTTCTAGATGTTGTATGCTAATGAGTGCGACAAAGTTGGGTATAAAATGATAATAGAATCAAGAAAATGAAAACACGGGTATTGGATTTCTCGAGTCTTGGGAAGATTTCATCCATGGCTTAACCAGTGGGATTAACGTCATCCTGATCGTCTGCTTCGTTGATATTGTTATTGAAAGCTCGTCCATGTGCCACCAGGTTTACATTGTTCAATTTGGGACATTGAGGTAGCATGTGGTTAGGGTCTCTGCAATGATAACATGCCCGACCGTTAGTAATCTGTAGTGGTCCCTGGGCAGCTGTTTGATGATTACTCTGTGTTCCAATCATTACTCGGCAAGTGGTAACAAGGTGTCCAAACCTCCCACATCTAGTGCATTGACGGCATGGAAGATTTGCAGGATGATGATATTTGCAGGTGTTGCATTGAGGATGGATTCCCGTGTAGGCTTTCTTGATAGGAGGCTGAGCCACCGGATCAATAACAGCATGGTTCTGATTGTCGCCCATTCGTTTCTTAGAGTTCGAAGCAGTAGTGGCGACTTTTGCTAAAACAATCTTAGGTTGTTCGACAACATTGGTGGTTTTCTCAGTAGGTGTCTTGGTGCCCTTCCTAACCAAGTTTCCTTTCCTTACGTGTTTGTCTGTTAATGTGGCTGCAAGTTGGATGGCTTCTTCTACCGTAGTGGCTTTGCCTCCAGTGACAACGTCTTGAATCAGGTCAGGTAATCCCTCGATATATTTTTCGATTGCTCGAGAGACTGGGGTGACCATGTGTGGAACCAGTATGCTAAGTTCGTGATATCGAGTATTATACGCAAGATTCTCACCACTGTCTTGTTTCAGTCCATGGAACTCTTCCTCTAGTTTCCTGATTTCCTTCCTAGGGCAGAATTTGGCGATCATGAGTTCCTTAACTTCAGCCCAGGATAATGATAAAGCAACATCCGTTCCTCGATTGCGTTTTTCGCCATTCCACCAGGTTAGCGCCCCCTTTTGAAGGACACTAGTAGCATAGCGAACGCGGAGTTCATCAGGACATTCACTGTTCACAAAGGTACTCTCCATGCTTTCAAACCATTGGAGGAGACCAGTAGCACTCTCCTCACCAGTGAATTTTGTGGGGTTGCAGGAGTTAAAGTGTTTGAAAGTGCACCGAAATTGAGTCGTACTCCCTGTGTTGGCACTGTTACTATTCTGGGTTATCTCACTAACAAGGTTTGGGATCACTGCAGCAATTTGTTCGGCGACTAAAGATGCGAGGCGACGATCAGAACGTCGTCCAGAAGCACGAACAGGGCGTTGGCTGGCATCACGGAGCATACGGCGAGCAGACATCTATGAGGTAGTCAATGAATAATCATGAGATTAGAAAATGTGAGTGTATAACTGTACAAATGATTATGAAAGTATGAACTTGTAAGCAATATATGAAAATCATGATATATAGGATATTGTATATGAAACGAGAGAGTATTATTGTAAAACTTGCATAAGATGCTTGGAGTGCCCTTGTCTAGCTGTAAAGCCCAACAAGAACGTTGACTTTTCAAAGAAATTGAGCCCAATGGTGATCAAAGAAGACATGCTTTAGCCTATAAGTGGACACTCACTCCAGGAATCCCCAGGTAAGCATAACAGGTCCGTAAATGGATTTATGCGCTATGCTTGCCTATGCCAGAAAACCCAGTGTACAGGCGTCCACCCTTCCAGATTGCACGTGTCCTTATCACACTTATTAAAGTTCAACAACTTCGAAGGAGTAACAATAAGAGTAGGCATTATGTCTAAGAGTGTCTTCATGAAAGGTACTGCTCCTGTTCCATGGTGATGTAGGCCTTCCACTCCTTGTAGGATACCATCTCTATGCACCATGATGAAAGATGAGAATAAGGGAGAGAGAGAAGGAGGGAAAGATGGAGGAAGAAAGTAGAAGGAAATGAGGGGTAGGGTAATTTAGGAAATGTTATGCATGAAGGTTAAAGTTCGGTTATAGTCTAGGCCAGTTTATCTAATAACCTAGTTCCCTATAACCATGGCTCTGATACCAATCTGTAACACCCCAAACGATGGCGGAATCATCGAGGTGCCACGTAGTGACGATTGTTCAAAAGCTCATGGTACTAAAATGTAAATATTATTGAATAATCCAAAATTGTCTTACATGGAAATGGAAATTACATTGTCTAAATGAAATGTAAATATTGAAATAACTGAATTGAAATAAAACACTAAATGTTCCTTGCTAAAGCACTAGATCAAACTGCACCTGAAACATGTACAAATAGATTTGGTCAACATATGAAATGTTGGTGAGCATTCCTAGTTTTGATATATATAGTAGATTAAAAGTTATACAATTCAAGTGCAAGCTACAGTGCAAATATGTAAACCATGTATCAAACAAATGAGCGAAATCAACCCTGTGACTGTATAATGTACTGTATGAACTGTAGTGTACTTATCCAACAAGTGGATAATAACTTAACAATGGCCACGGATTCTCCGATGAAAAAGGGGGAGAATCAACCTAGGCGGGTTGTCAATCCAAATAGCGCTATCCAATGTTAAGGTCGGCTTGTACCATGTTAATGATTTCACTAAGTACAAATGTAATCCACATGTAATGTCTAAGCATAAAGCACGTTGTAAGCAATGCACATAGTACTAGAATTGTATTTGTAAAAATGTAAATTTGAATTGAACTTGTAATAATGTACATGAATCATCCCAAAAATGTATAAAAGTAAAAAAAAAAGGGATAGGAATACTCACAGTTCACGTAATAACTTGAATTTGAACTTGGACAACGAAATATGAATTGAGATTACTCCCAAATGATTAACCTAAAGTAATTGATAATGTGTAAGGAAAATGACTCTAAGATATATGTATTTCTAGGGCTTCGAATTGGGGATAAATGTTTGTTTGATTATCATTAAAATATTCGCCAATTGAGAGAAATTTAGTAAATAAATAACCAAAAATCTTTTTATGAAATTTAAATTTAAGATGGTCACAAGAATGTGTTTAAAGTGTAAAAATAATTTTTATAAAATTATTTTCTTTAAAATAGATTATTAAATCTATTTATTACAAATTGACAAACTTTAACTTTAATAATTAAAAATACTAAAATTAAAGAATTATTATTTTAAAAATCATATTTCTGTTCTAAATGGATAGAAATAATTTATGTAAAATTTTGGTGCAAAAATATTGTAAAATGAATTTATTATGATTTAATTATGATTAAAACTAACAAAAATTGATTAAAAATATTAAATAAATGATTTTTCAAAATTAAAAATCATTTCAGTAAAGTTTCACTTAATACAAACTCAGGATAATTTTTGTAGGATTTAATAAAGTTGTTTTGATATATAAATGGATTTTTATAAATATAATAGCATAAAAATGATTTAATTATTATAAATATTAAATAAATGAATTTCTGAAAAATAAAAATTGTAATTAAAACTTTTATCTCAGATTAAACAAATATAATTTTTTTAGAATTTATAAAATAGTTTTGATATTTTAAAATGAATTTAAAAGATTAAAAGGTTTAATATATATATATATATAATTGTTTAAAAAGAAAAGAAAAGAAAAGAACAAAAACGGGGCTGTGCCGGGACTCGAACCCGGTTCCCCTCTGCATTAAACCCAGATCACAACCACTTGGCCTAGGCCGGTGGTTGTGATATTTCCTGTTTAAAAATAATTAAATACACACGCGAAATCCAGTTTATCCCCAATTTCATATGAACGAACCCTAGAATTAGAAATCAAACAATTCAGGAACCTTGAGCCCGATTAATGATGGGGCTATTGTTGTTTGATAGCCGACTAATGAAACCCACAAAAGAAAAGTTACTCACAGTGATGTTTCACGTATGATTGTCGGGTCAAAGCAAAAGTCAAAAGACGAACAAGATAATAATAATTAGGGTGTTTCAGGGATAATTGGAGGTTGAGAGAGAGGTGTGAGCGAGTAATCAAGGATCGTAGGTGGTCTATATATACAGAGGATCAAAGGGTAAGGTTAATTGGAAAGTTTGACCACGTTTAAAAGTCATACGCGTATGGTTTAAAATTTGGTCAATGATTTGTTATAATTGACGTGTAATTTAGTTGATGATGGCCGGTAATCACGCTATTAATCCTTATATAAATTTAGACACGCGAATTTGAATGGTCAAAATTGAAAAGAAAGAAAGAAGAAAAAAAAAAAATTAAAACATCATGTTCATATCTGCTGCTGTACACGAAGGAGGAGAAAAAGGAAAGGCTAAGGTGTACTTAAATATAATTGACATTGATATAATAACAACAAAAGTCTGTGGACCAAGTGGTGGGAACGTGGATGTGCGTGTGGAGGTGGTCCGGTTCGAGCCTCAGCGGGGGCAAGCTTTTCTTTTTTTTTTTTTTAACAGTGAAGGGAAGGCTGAGTTGGGCTCTTGGTGGGCTGTTTGGGTTGGGCCAGTCTTGGATTGGGCTTAGGAAATAAGGAAGGGATATTGGGCTGCTGTTGGGTTTAATAAGGGTGGGTTAATGTGGTTATCACTAAGATAAGTTTGTGTTGTTTCTATATGTATATATGTATATTTTTTTTACACAATTAAACTGATTATTATTATTATTATTATATAAAAATATATATATATATATAATGAAAAAGTGACGGATGTCACACATAATATCTCTACCACCTAGCTTAAAACCAGCCTTCAAAGCTCCCAAACATATATAAATCCTCTTAAACTGCCTAGTTGGACTATTTGGATTGGGTTCCCTCTCAACATCTATTTTTATTGTTGACCCAGGATTAGACCTGAGTAGCTCTTCACAGTAGTCCCTAAGCATCCCATATTGAGCCCCATAACTACCTTGGATCCTCTGAGTTGCAATAGATCTAGCCCTAAACATCTGTTGTATTGTGACTTGTACCTGGAACTTCTTCTGGATTGTGTCTTGCAAAGAACTGAGTGTATGGTTAGGATTTATCTGAATCATAGGCTCAAGCTCCTTAGCCAACCAACTGATGTTGCATAACCTAACATCCCTTGTCTGAAGGCATTTGTGCTCTTTGAACAGTGTTATCACAACCCAAGTACCCTCTTGGTTGCTATTGGCTATGTATAGTTCCCAAGGGCAAGTGGGTTCAGGAATCTGCTTTTTAGGTTTGCTTTGTTTTTTAGTTGAAGACTCATCCACTTGTTTAGGCCCACTTGTTTTATTACTCTTTCTTTTCTTTCTAGTGGATGAACAGCCCACTGCATGAGGCCCACTATCTTTTGTCCCTTCCACATTACTTTCACACCTAACTAGTTTTGGGTTTACACATTGACACACCACCTTAAACCTAACTTTATCATTCCTTATTATCATCAACTGCCTTCTACTCTCTACTGCATGAGTCTTCACAAGTAATTTAATGTCTTCTTTACTCTTAAAAGTCTGAGACAAATAAAATGGACAATCACCACTTTGTTTAGCTTTTTTCTGCTTTCTTCTTGTGGCCCTCATTGCCCTATGCAACTCAGTGTCATTATCCTCATCACTTAAGCTATCAAAGTTCTCTAAATCAACCTCAACATCCTCATTTTCTTCATCTTCATTACCTTCCTTTTCATTACCTAAATCATCCTCACTAACATCAAAATCCACAGTAGCTCTAAACTCATCCATGTCAACATCATAGTCCTGAATTTCATTATCTAAATCTACAATAAAGTCTGAATCTTCTTCAGTATTTTGACTATCAGTTACCTTAGATTTCCCCTTATGAGAACCCTCATTATCTTCTTCAGTATTTTGACTATCAGTTACCTTAGATTTCCCCTTATGAGAACCCTCATTATCTTCTTCACTCTCACTGTCCTCAGAACTCTCCACAATCACAGGTTCATAATCAATATCCTCAGAGTCACTACCCTCATGTTCCTCACCACTGTCTTCTAATTCAGTTTTTTTCTCAATGACTCTGTTTTTTAGTTCTTCATAATCAGGTGAAATATGTTCTATGAACAACTCAATAATTTTAACAGTTGCAGTGTATTTTATACAATCTAAAACATTTGAATCATTCATCAATGGCCTTAACCCTAATTCTAAGTCATCTTCATCTGGCTTCCTAAAATGAAATCTAACTTCATCATCCTCCAAGTACCCCAGTTCCAAGAACATATCATACAAAATCACCACAGAGAAAAGATCAGAGTTAACGTTGTCTATGAAATCAACCTTACCATTAAGATAAACCATTGGCTCAGGAGGCTGACTAAACTGTCCACCATGGTGGAATTTGATTGAAAATTTTTCAACTTCATTACCTGCATTAATCATTATCTCTAATTAGGGCACAAGAAAATAAAACATTAAAACCAAAAATCAAGTAGACGGATTTGTGTAACATACCATACTCGTCTGTATTGAAGCTAGAATCAGGATCTCGAAGCTGCCAATCTCCAATCATTATGATAATCAGGTTTAGGGTTTGGGTTGAATTGGGGATGATTGTGAGTGAACTGATGTTTTTCTGAGTTTAGGGACGTTTAAATAGGGTTAGGATTTTAAAAGATAAAATGACAAAACTGCCCTTATTTAACTGAGTTGAACTAACGTCGTTTACGATTTGGATGAAACGAGCAAAAATTTGAAAACTAGTGGAGCCATTTGAGAAAAAAAAATCTTTTGGATGAAACTGGCAAAAAGTGCCAAACCTCAAGGACGAAAATGGCAGTTTACTCTTTTTATTTTAAACATGCAATTTATTTTAGGACAATTATATATTTTTCGGTGGGTCTCCCCCTTCCTATCTTCTCTTTTCTGGAAGTTTCTATCGCTGTAATTTATTGATCATCTCTGCTTTGCTCTCAGACAACAATTGAACAAACCCCTGCTTTGTAAAGGCAAGTTCTTTACCTGAAACTAATTTAAGTCCTTTTTTTTTTGAACGGTTAACTAATTTACATCCTGGTTATCTCTTCTTTGTAGAAATTGTGAAGTGATTGGAGTAAAATGTCTAAATTATTTGGAGGAAAAGATCCATTTGATGACCCCTTCTTCACTGACCCATTTTATAACCCTGTTGGGTCAACAAAGGACATAACCATTGAGGAACTGGATAATGATGGCAACCATTCAGTTCAGAACACAGAAGTTGCAGTCAGCAAAACACCAGCTCACAAACCTCATGGTACACACTTTGAAAGTTATTTTATATATTTATCATGATTAGTAGCTTTAAAAAGTGATTATGACAACTTGAAGAATCAGAATAGATAACTAGTTGCTTAGGTTCTGTCAAGTGTCAATCGTGTTGAGTTGGTGGGTTGATCGGTTGCTTACGGGTTGTGGGTTGAAATGTGCACGATTCTTTTAACCCATTTTTTAAAGCGGGTTGTTGGGTTGTAAGAGGGTTATCAACTTATCGGTAATGGGTTTAATAGTGAGTATAAGTGGAACGGGTAAATAATATGGTGTCACAAATCTAACATTATTATAATTAATCATGTAAAATGGGAAACGGAAAAAAAACATAAAACTTTCTTTCCTAAATACTTAAACGGGTTAATGGGTCAGCCCGTTTTTAACTTTTTACACGGGTCAACCCGAACCAAACTTGTTTTTAATACGGGTCAAAATCCGACCTATTTTTAAACTGGTAGTGATAGTCAACCCAAAACCTTTTTTTTCGTGTCGGGTTGTGTCAAGAATTGTTGCCCCGGCCCTAGTTTTAGTTCATCTCATTACTTGGATTTCTCGTATGTGTTACTTTAAAGCTGACCGTTTTGACCTGAAATAACGAGAAAATTAGAATCAAGCATTTTGAATTTCATTACAATATGCTATTGAACCATGTTTAGATTCCAATGGCTTTAGCTACCGAAGAGTGGCATATGGTGGTGTCAATGGAGTGTACTATAGTTCTTCTATTGGCCAAAGGACTGGTAGTGATGGGGTATGAGCGTGAATCTTGCCTTTTAACTAATCTTTTCAGTAGAAAATGTTTTGTTAAGTATACTTATGTGATCGTAAATGGTTGTACAGTTGGTTCTGCTGGAAATCAAAGAAGAAGATAAGACCGCGGGTCAAGCAATGCATACAATCTCCAGAGGAATAAATGAAAAGGTATGCACCTTCTTCTTCACCTTACTTGATCATGTATCCATTTAAAGATATTGCTTGTAAATTCAAAAATAAAAGTAAGATATAAATTATGTAGCTTTTAAAACCATTTCTTGTTTCTTGAAAATATATAGGATTTTATTAAATTTCATTTGTGCTTGTGAAGGGTCATACATTGTCAAAAACACGTGACCCGAGTGGCAAAGAGGATTCCTTGCAAATTCTACATAATCTTAATGAAGGTATGTTTTCTTCCTAAAAGTTTGATTCTTTTCTTTGATGAGTTGATCATGACTTATTTTCTGTGAATTTCTAGATGAACTAGACGGGTTTGAAGAAAATTGGAAAGTCAACGCAGACAAGTATATGCCCGGTTGGAATGACGGGTTCGGTTCTCTTGAGAACTCAGGTAATCTATCGTTCCAACTATGATGAAAGAAACATTGATATACTTTCTTGGTCTAGCTTATTGTGTCGAATTATTGGCGGAAATTTAAAACTTGATATTAAGATTGTTCATATTCTCTTTAAAGTCAAACCTATATTATATTTGAACAGATGTCCTTGCTCTTAACTGTTATTTCTTCCTGTGATCGCGTAGACGCATATGTGCTGAATGTCTATTTATTTATAATTCTACAATGTTGTACATTTAAGAACATACCAAGTGTTACTTTCAGAAATATTACTATAAATTAGGCTGTCAACCCCTAAGGTTTGACTTTCTGGGTCAAACAATCTTGTTTCTTGAACATATGTATGATTTTATTACCTTTTCTGTGATTAACTAGACTATCAAGATCAAAACATTTATAAATGAATTCAATGACTACCTTGACTTGAGGAGCTAACTGTGATTAGGAAAGTCAACTCGACCTCTGCATTATGTTGTTTTTAAAGACTGTGTTTAAAACCATAACCATTCATTGTGTTTATAGGGCTCGAGGCTTATGGTCACTTGGGATGGAACGCTCAGGGAGCTTGGGATGGGTGGGCACTGCCTTGGATTGATGCTTGGGGAACTGACGGAGCAATGGTGCCGGCTGGTGAACCCTCTTCCGGTTCATCAGCCACAAGGGTCAAAAAGGTTACCCCAGTTGATATCATGTAGTTGACTCTTTAACAATGGTATGTTTATGTGGTTAGACAAATTACCCAAATGGTAGTGCAAGTGTTGGTGTCTTGTTGATGTGTACTATAAGTTCATCTCATATGACATTGGTATGTGTATCGGCAGATCTTATATGCACTGTTATCAAGTATCTTTGATGAAGTTATTGATTTCTTAAATGTTTGTCTTTTTTTTTTTTTTGAACGGCCAACAAAACTTGTTTTATTCAACCCGGCCAACAAGAAACTGGCAACAAAAGTATCCGAGAACGTACATCGACAAACATCGACACCGGTTTTACATCAATACTAATACAACCAAACCAAAACAAACAGATGAATTCACACTAAACATCTATCCAAACTTAGTTGTATCAAACCTGCGCCATGAATCCCAAGACAAATCCGTCATCCGACCCCTATTTTTTTTTCTTAAATGTTTGTCTATTCAAACATTATATTAATTTTAAATATTAAATGGGAATGGAAGAGGTGAAAATATATTATTTTTGTTCGGTCCTTACGAGGTAGGGAAGGAAGAGGCGAGGACAACACCTAGGAAAATGGGCTAAGGTAGTTGGTCCGGATAACATACCGACTAAGGTATGGAAGTGTTTGGGGAGGAAGGAGTTCAATGGCTAATTATTGTGTTCAATTTATATTCAATCTAGAAAAATGTCATATTAGTAGAGGAGTAGTGTTGTACAATTGTAGGGCCTCCATATAAGAACAAAGGAGACGCACAACATTGTGGAAATTACAGAGGGTGTAAGTTGTTGGATCATACTATGAAATTATGAGAGAGAGTAATCAAGACTAGCATTAGAAGAGAAACTCATGTTACAGTTAATCTGTTAGTTATTTATTAAAAATTACCCATTCATTATTAGAGGTGAAAAACCCAGGTATTAGGGCTGCAAACGAACCAAATGTTTTATGAATAGTTTGTGAACTGTTCGGCGGGAAGTTCGTTTGTGTTCGTTCATTTAATAAATGAACGAACACGAAGAAGAAATTTTGTTTGTTTAACTAAACAAACGAACATGAACAAAGGTCGCGTTCGTCCGTTTATGTTCGTGAACGTTCGGTCACGTGTTCGTTTATGTTCGATTGTTTGTTCGGTTCTTTAATTTTTATTTATAATTTAAGTACTTTAAAATTCATAGTAATAGATTATTTAATAGATATTAGTGTATTGCATATTACTATTACTTCATTTATTTTGATTAACTGTTATTTTGGCCGGATTAAATAAAGACTCTGAGGATTTGTTTTTTGTTTGATTAAATGAGTACCTCAAGTTTAATACGGTAATTTTGTGTTATGTTGGGACATTATTGGATGGTAATTACGTTATCAAGATTATGTCACATATGTTTGGATGGTTGGGTTAGTATACTTTGGCGGATCTACATAATGTTTGCGATGAAAGATACTAACTTTATTCGAAATTTAATATGTGATCCTTATGTTTATGATTGCTTGTTTATGTTTATGAACATTCATTTATGTTCATGAACTTGTGTTTGTTAACGCTCACTTTTGTCCGTACCTTAAATTAACAAACGAACACGAACACATTCATATCCTTAACAAACAAACACAAACATAAATTCTCATTCAATATTGTTCGTGAACACCTTATTTTCTTAACAAACGAACACGGATAAGGCTTTGTTCGTGTTCGTTTGCAGCCTTACCGGGTATTATATCCTTGCGCCATAAAAAACCAGAAACAGGTATTCCCTACTCGGTTCCATACACAACACTACTCTTCAGGTATTAACCGGGTACATATTCCATGATTTAAAACCGGGTTTAACCCGGGCATACCAACCATACCTGATCTAAACCTGGAACCTAAACAGATCGATCACGTCCTCTCCAAAACCTGGTTACATACCCGACAAGGATATTGCGATACCCGGGTTTTAATATAGTTAACTATACCCGAACCTGATTCCACACTCGAAACCAAATATGAAAAAAACCCCTAAATGTGCACCTTTATTGCTCTATCTCTACTACCTTATTAAGGAGGAGAGATAGGTAAGAAGGTAATTTTACATAATTTTTAAGATGGGAGTTGAAGAGTCTCTTCACAAATTTTCAATATTTGGTCATTTTGTTCCCTTTATGCCCTTGTGTACAACCTATAATGCTCATTGTATATATGTGTAATGCATACTTCATATCCATTTCAACATGTAACCCCTATTCATAACACCTAATTAAACCCCAATTCAATTTCAATAAAACCCAAGCTTTTCATTGAATCCTTCTACACATCTATTTAATAATAACAAGCAATGTTTGTGATGGTTCTATTAGACTTTGTTGGATCTTATAAATATTGTAGTAATTGGACATTTTTGTCTTTTTTTGGTTTGTTGAATTGTATAACTCTTTAAAGTATGATGTCTAACCTCATATAATATATTTATTTGTTGCCAATAATTCTATCTCCTTCTCTCTGTATATTACAACTAACTAAAAGAAAACTTAATATCCTGATTTATGTATCAAATACTTTTAATTTAAAATTACCATTTTGGTTAAAAAAAATATTTTTTAACTTGGGTTACCTTTACATACTTAGTTACGTTTAAAAACCGCCGCAACGCGCGGGGTAATTACTAGTTGATTATTATGTCCAACTGTCCATTAAGCCCTAATGGGAAAAGAAGCCCAAATAACCTTTCCACAAAGACTGGGCCAATAACCCACTTCCAAACATAACAAAAATATAAGGCCCAATAATCAAACAAACAAACAACAAAGAAATTATAAATCCAAAGATAGCCCACTGTTTGGTCGACACTTTGCATTAGGGTTTTGACAGTTATCAGAGCATCATCACGCAGCGGCTAACGTTTCTCCTCCGTCACCATGGGTCGTATGCACAGCAAGGGGTACTTATTATTATTATTATTATTATTATTATTATTTGCAATGTATTTGTATTTTTGTTGTCGTAATTGATTTGTTGATTTCGGTGAACAGTAAGGGTATTTCGGCATCAGCTAAGCCGTACAAGAGGAGTCCACCAAGCTGGCTCAAGATTTCATCTCAGGATGTAAGAATATTACCAATGCTTTTATTATTATTATTATTATTATTATAATTCATTTTGTTCATATGTTAATTGGTTACTGAAGTAATGTCTGTTAAATTATTGGTAGGGATGGTTATGTTCTATTTCTATACAATATTTTATAATTATTATTTTTTTTATAAAGAAAAGCAACTTATATAAACATGTTTATTGAACTTGTACTCATTTTGGCTTAAATATAAAACTAGAATTAGATTTGATAAACATTTCAGAACTGGACTAGGGTTTCTAAATTATATTTGTAATGGTTTAGGTCTAGCTGTATAAAAGATTTGAAGTCAGTATCTAGTTTTTACTAAGATTTTAAAGGAACTGAATTTTATTTATAATATGAGAAATGGGCTATGATATGATATAAGCTTCACAATGTAAGTTTTTATAATTGAATTGACAAATAGGCATGGAACTGTTAAGAAGTGGATGTTATCATAGTTGTCAAAGCGCCTAGGCGCACTCAAGGCGCATAGGCCGAGCCTGGAGCCTAGGCGCAAGGCGCATAAAAAACGAGGGCTTTTTATAATTAGGCGCATAGTATAAGATACATTTTTTAGGGATTTTAGAGATGTTTTAGGCTTGTTTAGGGCTACATTAGGATGTTTTAGGGTTGTTTAGGACTTGTTCATAACTCATTTAGGATGTTTTAGAGGTTTAGGCAACTTTTAACCTGAATTTGGCTGGAAATCAGCCTGAAAACAGCCCCGATAGTGCGCCTCACAGGGCGCAGCTCACTTGGTGCGCTTGGTCGCGCCTAGGCGGGCTTTTGACAACTATGGATGTTATAGTTTATTTATATCTTTTGTAAGTAGAACATTATTTAACCAAATGAATAAAAGTGTTAATTTTATGTGGAAATTTGTTGTCTGATCTTTAATTGTATAACAGGTTGAGGACAACATTTGCAAGTTTGCAAAGAAGGGTCTCACACCATCCCAAATTGGTGTTATTCTTCGTGATTCTCACGGGATTGCTCAGGTGAATAGTGTAACTGGAAGCAAGATTCTTCGTATATTGAAGGCACATGGTATGCGTTTCTCTTCTTATTGGTCATTTCTCAACTAATGTTACCTGTGGACAAGGTTTAAAAAGGCTGAAACGGGCCTCGAGGCGGACCGAGGCGTAAGCCTCAAAACATTATTAACAATAACAAAAAATATATATGTATATCATAAAAATACACTATAATATAAAACAAAACATCATGAATATTATAAAATCTAATTTAGTAGTGAAACAAACATCATAAAATAGTTTTAATAGCATTTTAATCTTTAACTTAAGTTTGGAGACCAAATGTAAACTAGTGAACATTGAGGGGGTTAAATGTAAAAATACCAAAAGTTAATAAAAACCATAATGCCACCTCCTTTTATATACGATTTTTCTCTCCTCTCCCTCTGTTCTAATCCAACCAATTGAATTTAACAATTCATCATTTTGTGGTGACATAGCCTCGTCTACCACCCTATAGATGTCATCAATTGAGTCTAATTCGAATCAAATTCTAATTCGAATCAAAGTAGAGGGGTAGGTGTGTTTTGGTTGGATTTTGAGGTGGGAACTCGTTCCAAG
Source organism: Ambrosia trifida (assembly GCA_028751855.1). Lineage (NCBI taxonomy): Eukaryota > Viridiplantae > Streptophyta > Magnoliopsida > Asterales > Asteraceae > Ambrosia > Ambrosia trifida. Next base: position 3,828,168 of record CM054125.1, on the reverse strand, counting down.
TACAATTTGTGGCCCGACTTGAACCAATTTTCACCACCTAGACCCAATTTTGACTTAGGTGTTGAGGCTTAAGCCTCAACGCCTCGCCTCACAGCCTCACCGCCTTGGAAAGCCTCGGAAAGGCCGAGGCTTAGGTTTCAGTTGACCCCCATGAGGCTAAGCCTCTGAGGCGTTTTTTCATAGCCTCAGCCGAGGCGTAAGCCTCGAGGCGAGCCTCAGAAAGCCTTTTTAAACCATGCCTGTGGAGAAAAAGGTTAAAACGATGTAGTCACTCTTTTTAAACTCTTTTGTTATTGGTTTAATAATTAGGGCTTGCTCCTGAAATTCCTGAGGATTTGTATCACCTAATTAAGAAAGCAGTTGCTATCCGTAAGCACTTGGAGAGGAACAGGAAGGACAAGGATTCCAAATTTAGGCTAATTCTTGTTGAGAGCAGGATTCACCGTCTTGCTCGCTACTACAAGAAGACCAAGAAGCTGCCTCCTGTCTGGAAATAGTATGTTTTTTGCTCTTCTTTTCTGGACTTTTTTGCTTTCATTTTTTATTTTATTTTTATCTTATTTATAGATATGTTTGTTTGTTTTAGTTTAATTGAATCAATTGTCTGTTTGGTCATGATTTCATGCACAGTTTGTTTTTTTAGAGATCTGTAGTGGTAGATAAGGATCCTGACTTTTTGTGTACACATTGAACTAGGGCAGTACTGACTAATCAAGCTGTTCGTGTAATGGGTCTAAACGTGTAATATTTTAGTAGTTGAAACCGGTTGGGTTTGATTGAAATCAAAGATTCATAGTCACCTTTCTCTAGTTTTGTTATAAATAAGTAGCGTGTCATTATCGTCAATGTTTTTTTTTTATAATAATCGAAGCATTTTAGATAAAATGATTTACAGGGTTTAGTTTGACCTAGTTTGATCCGTATTGTATGCTATTTGGTTTTTTTTTGTGTGCCTTATCAGAGATAAATCATAATTTGAATTGGCCCAGTCATAAGTAAATATGTTACAATTGCCACTTTTACAAATAATGAATAGTGGCTTTTAGGCAAGGTTGTAGAAGGCGCTAGGCAGGCAGTGAGGTCTAGCCTAGGGACTAGTCGGAATTAGGCGTTTTGGAACTTTTATACGTATTTTATATATATACACACAAATTTAGTTGTTTTTAGGTGTTTTTTTGAAAATATGTTAACATCTATACAATAATTATAATATATGTAAAATATGCAACGGCAATTATTATTAGTAGTCCATTTGATATTATTTTACATATAAACAATTTTAATTTAACATATATGTAGTTATGTACGTGGACATCTTATTTCAAATATACCGTTTTAAGAATCAGCCCAATAAGTAACAAACTTGAATAACCAAAGCCCAACAACTTCAAAAGAAACCCTAACAACAAAACCCTTTTAAGTTATCTGTTATAAAGCGCCGCTAAGAAAGAAAAGCATCAATCTACCAGAAGCTGCAGCATGGTGAAGACACTGCAGCAACAACCACCGTTTAGATCTGGAACACGAATCAAAGACCATTAATCGACCAGACACTGCTGTATCAATTCTGTTTTCACTCTTCTGATCAGTAAGTTCCAGCCTCTGGTGTATTAAAATGGGCTAAAAATACATAAAAACTAGAAAATCGTTGATAACCGCCTAGGACAGGCGGACAGCCTAGGACCGCCTAATCCCCGCCTAATCCCCAAAACACCTAGGACACAGCCTAGGGCTTATTTCCGATATTTGGTCCCGACTAGCGCCTAGGCGCCGCCTAGAGCGATTTTTACACCCTTGCTTTTAGAAATACCTGTCTATTTATAGAGGTTGATTTTATCTTACTGCCATTGCAATTTGCTTCACTTTTCTTTCACGTTAAACAGCTTTTAGTAATCCCTGTCTATTTTAGAAATTCCACTTTTACCAACAACGGATAGTGACGACTCATGTTTGGCTAGATCATGTATTCATGTTTGCTCTGAAAGATAGGTGTGGTTTTTGTTCTCTTCTAGTATTTGATTCCAAAATAATTTGATGTAGTTTTGTTCCGTATCATACAGGATATGGAAATGCTAATCAAATAACAGTAATTTTAAGTGTCTGGTTATCATCAACGCTCAACTTCTGTTTTTTAAACCTTTTGTCATGGATAAATGTATTGGTCTTTTCTTGTTGGTGAAAACAAGATACTAGAAGCTAATCTTGCTTGACGCTTGTTAAATCTTTTTTTTTGTTGAGCTATCTATCAAAGCAAAACTCCAATCTTGCTTGTATCAAAGTTTGTATTATTACTCATACAACATTGCTCTATTTTTGCAGCGAGTCCACCACCGCTAGTACCCTCGTGGCCTAGATTATGTACAAGCTTGGACAAGAGTTTTCATATTTCAAGAGGGCTTCTTTTATAATTTTTTTGTTAGCATGACTATTGAATCTGTATGAATTATTATTTAACAACAGTTATTCTCTACAAAGTATGGTTTTGGATTAATGTATTCGCCTAACATTGAAATTTTATCACGCTGCTCTTTCGATAACCCGCAGTTGTCATCGTCACCTTGGCAAGGCTAAAAAAAAATATTTTTTTTCAACAGAGAGATGGTTTTTACCATTATGGTAGATTAACATCATGGTTTTTACCACACAAGTTCTTTTGCTGCCTTTTTTGTGGGAGATTATCTTGTCATGGATGATGTTCTTGACCTCACAGTTACAAATTCTAGAGTATTATATTATGGGTTTTCCACTCATTTGCCCAATTACCCGGTTAACTACACATGCGGATCCTAGCCAGTTTCCGTTGCTTTCTCTATGCAAACTGACCCATCCGATCCATGAAATTGATATCGCCACTCGATTATATATATTAATAGATAATAGATTAGCAACTGATCGCCATGGATCATGGATGTACCAATAAAAACTTTGCATCCTGAAGATACTTCCGTTATGTATACTACGCTCTCCTATTGGCTCTTATACGGTTTTTTAAGCTTATGAATGTAAAGTCAAACGTTTGAAATGTAAAATGAAACGTTTAGACTACTTTGGATCACCGATGTAATTTAATCAACTTAGGGGCTGTTTGGCAAGTGCTTAACCAGTAAGTGCTGAACCAGTAAGAGGTCTGAATGGGTAAGAGACTCTGAACCAGTAAGTGCTGAACCCGTAAACTGTTGTTTTGTTAAACATCTGAATAAAATGTAAAATGACTTATAAATTAATCAAATATTATAAGCATTTGATCGAGCACCATGCTTGCTTGCTTATGATAAACAAAAAAGAAAACAAGAAATCATTTTGTATAAAAGATTCATCCTAAAAACAGATAAATTAATCAATTCTTAGACCTACCGTAGTGGGGATTTATTGGGCGCCACTTTTGTAAATAAAGCCCCAAAAACCATTACATAGGGGCTTTATATTTGCAAAATTGGTTTGGGCGTGAGACATATAGCGCCTATTATCTTTATCCCTCACCCAATCACATTATGCCACATCATACTCTCCCTCTTTATATTATTATTTTATTATTTTTTTAATTTAAAAGATATAATAAAATATTAATAGGGGTTTTATATATAAAGCTCTACCACTACCCATGATCTTAGGAGCATTCCATCGAGCACCTTGTGTGCATAGATAGACAAAGAAATCACGAAACCATTTGGTATACAAGATACCATCTTAAAACCAACCGATGTTGGGAACCCTCCTGCTGCGATACCTACGAGTTTCTACTTCACTTCCAATTCCATCTTCTTCCTATCCTCCACTCCTCAACCATAACTTCAAACTCTGTGCCCTAACCTCCTCCTACTCTTCCTTCATGAATAATAATAATAATAATAATAATACTCATTCAACAACCTCCTCCTTCTCTACCTATGCTGCTCATCATTCTTCAACAAGGTACATCGCTACTCTCTCTCTCAATCGTTGTTTCATAAAAATAAAATGCTTAATTAAATATGTTTTCATACCTAATATAGTTAGACAGTACTATCCTCATTTGCCCAATTACCCGGTTAACTACACATGCGGATCCTAGCCCGTATCCATAACCTATTTTTACTTTCGTTGTTTCTGTTGCTTTCTCTATGCAAACTGGCCCATCTGATCCATGAAATTGATATCGCCACTCGATTATTCCTCATATATTAATAGATTAGCAACTGATCGCCATGGGTCATGGATGTACCAATTAAACTTTGCATCCTGAAGATACTTCCGTTATGGGATCTCTCCTATTTGCTCTTATACGGTTTTTAAGCTTATGAATGTAAAGTCAAACGTTTAGACTACTTTGGATCAGGGGTGTAGCTTTTAAGGGGCGGGGAGGGCGGCTGACCCCCCTGAATTTTCGCTCAGAAGTTTCGATTATATAGTATTCGTATAGAAATTTTTTGGTATATAAGGTTTCGACCCCCCTAAACTGGTTTTCGACCTCCCGAAACTTGTGACTTCCGACGGGATCAAGCTTCGCCACTGCTTTGGATCACGGATGTAATGTAGTAATGTACTCAACTTAGGGGCTGTTTGGTAGCCTCTTAATGAGGCTCTTAACCATTCAGTGCTGAATGATTCAGCATTTAGCGCGTTTGTTTCAGCTTCTGAATGGAATGGTTAAGTCTGAATCATTAAGATTTGGGATGTTGCTGAACCATTAAGCACTGAACTATTAAGCACTGAACTAGGCTGAACCTTAATGAGGCTTCCCTACCAACGTGGGACAAGAAAACTAACCATTAAGAGGTCCAACTTAATGATTCAGCGCTTAACCATTCAGACCTCTTAACCATTCAGACCTCTTAATGATTCAACACTTAATCAACCAAACAGCCCCTTAGTATAAATTAATCAAATATTAGAAGCATTTGAACGAGCACCACGCTTGCTTGCATATGATAAACAAAAAAGAAAGCAAGAAATCATTTTGTATAAAAGATTCATCCTAAAAACAGATAAATTAATCAATTCTTAGGAGCATTCCATCGAGCACCTTGTGTGCATAGATAGACAAAGAAATCACGAAACCATTTGGTATACAAGATACCATCTTATGATCTTAAAACCAACCGATGTTGGCAACCCTCCTGCGATACCTACGTGTTTCTACTTCACTTCCAGTTCCATCTTCTTCCTATCCTCCACTCCTCAACCATAACTTCAAACTCTGTGCCCTAACCTCCTCCTACTCTTCCTTCATGAATAATAATAATAATAATAATAATAATAATACTCATTCAACAACAACCTCCTCCTTCTTCTCTACCTCTGCTGCTCATCATTCTTCAACAAGGTACATCGCTACTCTCTCTCTCTCTCTCAATCGTTGTTTCATAAAAATAAAATGCTTAATTAAATATCTTTTCATACCTAATATAGTTAGATAGTAATACAGACAGTACTATTTGTTTGTTGATATCCATCAACAGCTAATTGTTGTTTCACTGCTTTCTGTTTCAAAAAAATATAACAATATTCCAATGTAATCCTTATGATAAGATAACATATTCTTGAACCCCATTCATGCTCATGTCAACTGCAGAAGAAAATCTCATCTTATTAATGGCAATTGATTACTAATCTGCTGGTTGACCGTATTCTTACAGAAAAAAATATCATTGACTTATTAGATGATCTCAAGTATATAAAAAGATTCAACAAAACACAAACTTATCCAATATGTTGAAGTTTAGTTTAAGGTTATCCCTAGGCTAGGCTATTGTTTTTTTTTTTTAGTTTAAAAATAAACTATATTAATAAAGGGCTAATTACATAAGGATAGCAGGTAGGCGGGCAACAAACCGCGCCGCCATCCCCTTCTGAATAGAAAACCTTAATCTATACTGAAAACAAAGCCTCGTCCCTGAGGGGTCAAAAAGTTGTTGTGGACCACATGCTGAACTCTAGCCAAGAACCGAACCGCATCCAGAGCCAAGGAGCCGAACGTGTCAAACGCCAGGGGGACGAAGGCATGCTAATTATCCTCACAAGCTTTCGCGTGCAAAGATGAACTGAAAAATACCATAAACTTTGAAACTTTTTGGGTATATTAATTCATAATTGTTACAAGTTGAATTTTTTGGTGGCAGTGGTCGAGGAAGAGATACTGGTCGAGGAAGAGATACGACAATGAAACCAAGCGCTGGTAGGTCGAGAGGGCGAAGTGGAGGTGGACAAGATAGAATTGATGCTCTTGGAAGACTCTTGTAAGTATGATGCAATGTGGTTCACCTTCATTTTTGCATTTTGTTTGGATACAAATATTGTAAATGATTATAATAAGCTCATTTTGGTTACTTTTTCAGGACCCGTATTTTGAGACATATGGCTTCTCAACTGAACTTGAATATGAGGAGTGATGGGTATGTCAACGTTCAAGATCTTTTGAGGCTAAACCTCAAAACATTTGCCAATGTTCCGATAAGCTCCCATACGGTTGATGATATTAAGGAGGTTCGTTTAGTTTTTTGCTATTTTTATTTGGTATAAGTGTTTTGGTCCCAACATCATTTCGTCTATATGTTGTGATAAAGATGAGAAAGTAACCCGGTAGGAAACATTATCAAGGTGTTTGATGCCCTTTTGTGACCCAGAGTACATTGTTGGTCTTCGTTTATTTGTTTTTAGTTATTGATGGGTTCTCATAACTTCTTCTAAAATTTGTTTCACCTTGTTTTGGTATAATATATATTAGGCTGTCAGAAGGGATAATAAGCAACGGTTTAGCTTGCTTGAAGAGAATGGGGAGCTTTTGATTCGTGCAAACCAAGGTCATACAGTAACGGTAATCATCATTCTTATAATTGTACAAGTAATTTTATTTTTGTACATTTACGTAATGCCATAACTCTAAGATTGATTATTGAATCCAAGTCTGTTCCTTTTCATGCATCTATTTCCTGTTTTCTTCTTCTATGTAATGTTTATAAGATTTAATCTGTTTGGTTGGCAGTTGGTTGAAACAGAAAGTTTACTTAAGCCGATCCTTTCAGCTGAAGAATTTCCTGGTACTACATTTTAGTTAGCACAGTTTACAATTTAGTTCCAAGTCCTATCTTGTTTGTTCCTTGTTGATCCTTTGTGTATTTTAAGGTTCAGTTTGCGTACATGGGACTTACAGAAAGAATTTAAATTCCATCATGGAGGGTGGTCTCAAACGCATGCAAAGGTTACACGTCCATTTCGCTTGTGGGTTACCAACTGATGGTGAAGTAATTAGTGGTAATTTTCACTACCTTTGTACATTTATACGAACCGTAAGCTATCCTTAGTTTGAACTTCTAAATTACAATATAATGGAGCTTGCATTTGTCTTTTTTAGTAGTGTTTGCTAGGCTAACTTTTTGGATATAAAATTTAAGAACTTCTTGTTGCTGCAGGTATGAGGAGAGATGTCAACATGTTGATCTTTCTTGATATTAAAAAAGCTCTTGAAGGTACTCTTTTTGATAAAATTACCTATTTACCCCTGTGATCAAGCTTTGCTAACAAGGTTTCATGAGATGTATATGGTTTTTGGCAGGGGGGATGAAGCTATACGTATCGGACAACAAGGTGATCCTAACAGAAGGGTTTGATGGTGTTGTTCCTGTCGAGTATTTTGAGAGGATAGAATCTTGGCCTGATAGGAAGCTTATTGCTTTTGATCAAAAGTTGTAGTCTTGTGCTCTATATGTTGTTTCTTCCATTGTTGAGTGATCGCGTATAGAATGTCTAGTTATTCATAATTCTATTGCATTGAACATTTAAGGATTTATTAAGTTATACTTTCAGGAATGTTACTCTAAAGTATGCTGTGTTTGACTTTTTGGGTCAAACAATCTTGTTTCTTGAAAATATATGTAGCTTTAATTTTTTATACAGGAATGTTACTCTAAAGTACGCTGTGTTTGACTTTTTGGGTCGAACAATCTTGTTTCTTGATAATATATGTAGTGTTAATTTTTGTTATACGATTAACTAGACTATCAAGATGAAGACAGTGAGTACCTTGACGTAAGCAGACTTGTGAGTCCAAAAGTTAAATCGACTTCTACTTTGTAGGCGGTTGATTTTTTTGTGTTAAAAGTTCAATTCAGTTACCATAAACAATATAAAATGTACTATGTGATAGCGTTTGTAAAGATGTGTATATAACCATAACCATTTGTCGTGCTTTTAGTGCTCGAGGCATATGGTCACTTGGGGTGGAATGCGCAATGAGCTTGGGATGGGTGGTCACTGCCTTGGATGGATATTTGATGAACCGATGGAGCAATGGTGCATGCTGGTGAACCCTCTTCTGGTTCATTAGCCACAAGGCGCAAAAAAAAAGTTGAAAACTCTATTAAGATTTGAAGCCACTAAATTTGGGCGTCTAGACTTGAAGCCCCTAAATTTAGACGTTTCGTCAGCTTATGATTAGCTCCCCAAAATTAGACGTTTTGTTGCATAGTTTTCAATGAGACGTTTATTTTAGACGCCTCATGTGTCTATTTTCGCAAAAGGGAAAGTCAATGTTATTCTAGTGATTTTCCCTGTATTCTTTTATACACTTGTTTTAAAACAACCCCTTTACCAAGAGTAGACTTCAACAACCAAATAGCAACTTTCAAATGGGACTTGGATCGGTCCTTAAAGTCTTTTGCACGTTTTGTGTCAAAAAATTTTATAGAAGTTTATACTTAATGCTTTGGTTTGTAAATATTTTGAAATACTTTTATCTTTGTAAATGGTTTAATATAACTGATAATGCATTGGGGTAAAAGTCATTGTTCTAGTAGTTTTGGAACATGTGTTTATTTCATAAAAAGCTACAGGAAGTGTTGAGCTCAGAATCAAAACACAAACAACCAAATATTCTGGGATCATGAGACATAACAGTTTACAATTATTTAAAAGATTGCTAATATTATGAATATTATTCACTCACGGAAGACGCCTACATTTTGGGGAATGGAGTGTGATGAGATATCATTCTATTGTAAACTATGTTCCTGCTTTCAGATTGAATATGATCGTTTAGAGGGCGCTTCTGAGGACGCTGTGTGTTTGATGAATATGAGACAAAACAGGTGGTAGCTTCTAATGCTTTTTATAAGTGAAAATGTACGTCATGGTCCTATGGCATGTTTATGGTAATGAAAAACTAGATCTTATGGTATGTTTTATTTTTCAATTGTCATCTTAAGGCGCTGTAATTCCGTGGTTTGTTTTTTTTTTTTTTTTTGACTAATCATCTGTTTTTTATAGCATTGATACCAAAATTCATAAAGATAACCCATCTTTCACCGTGTAGTTATGCAGTTACTTATGGGGACTGTAATGAAGCGAATTTAAACCTAGCTTCAAGCTTGAAATTGGTTCTCAATCACACTCATTCTCATACTACCTAGTTCCTCATTACCTATAAAAAAAACACATTTTAATAACAGTTGATTTGTGAATAGTTGTGGATCCAAGAATTTATTTCAATGGAGTCACTTTTTTAGATGCTCAATTTCAAAGAACCGGAAATAAAACTTCCATGTGGTTCAATGGTCACTCGGTTAGATTGTTAGAATAGGGTCATGTAGGTCACATCTAACAATCGAAATCCCACAACGAAAGGTTGTTGGCTTTTTTTTTTTTTTAATGTTTCTTGAATTGAATTGGTGATTAACATACTTTTTTTTAATTAAAATAGCTTCGGTAAGAAAAAGTACCGAAAATGTGTTTGGTTGGGAGGGTGGGAAACACACATGCGTGGACTTTACGGGTGTGTCTCCGTTAGCTGGGTTCCGGGAAAGTGGGTTCGTGACAAAACACGCTAAAGCATGTGAGGACAATCAACATGTTTTCGTTCCTTTGGCCTTTGACACTTTCGGCTCATTGGCACTAGAGGCGGTCCGTTTCCTGAATAGAGTTCAACAAGTGGTCCATGCAAACTTTTCGACTCCCCAGGGGCGGGGATTTGTGTTCAATAGATTAGCGTTCTGTATTCAGAAAGGGGTGGCGACGCAGCTTATTGTCCGCCTACCTGTTATCCTTATGTAATTTGCTTCGTTGTTATATATATTAAATGAATTAATATAGAAAATTTAAATGAATGGTTAAGTGTGCCTTTTAACTTGATATTTAAAGACTCCCATGCTTCTTTTTTTTCGGATTTCCTAGTGTTTTTTAGCACACTTCTTAACTTTCCGGAAAATATCACTCTTATTGTTTTCATCTCACGTCCACACTCTTCTTTTTAATAGAATCACCGCACAAAAAACATTGGTGACGCTCGAAAAAACCAGCAAATTCATCTCTATAAACACGTGAAAATTTATTGTAGTCCCGTGACTACATACCTATCTTAGGAGCTGTTTGGTTTACCTCTTAATAGTTCCATCAAGAGGCTACCTTTAAAGATAGGTGTGTTTGGTTCACCAAAAGACAACCTCATGATGATTCCATTATGCTCTTAATGGTTAATCTACAGGGCTGTTTGGTTGATTAAGTGTTGAATCATTAACAGGTCTGAATGGTTAAGTGTTGAATTATTAAGTTGGATCTCTTAATGGTTACATTTCTTGTCCCACATTGGTAGGAGAGTCTCATTAAAGTTCAACCTAATTCAGGGCTTAATCGGGCCTTTATATATATATATAAAGTCGTTGATCGTTCAAAAAAAAAAAAATTCAGGGCTTAATAGTTCAGCCTTAGCCATTCCATTTAAAAGCTAAAACAAATTCGCTGAATGCTTCAGCGAATGATTCAAAGCCTCGTCACGAGACGCTGAATGAAAAATAAGACCCATGTACCCTTCTTCTTCCCTAATCAAACTGTTCAATCAACACTTCCGTCACATTAACCAACACCAAATCCTTAATAAATAACCACCTTAACTACTCCCAATATCTTAGACATTCAACTCACGCTAGCCCTAGATCTGCGCAACAACAGAAATCTCTCATTCATTGTAACCGACTGAGGAATCGGTAATATTATGTAACCTTCTTGAATAACAGTAATTCACAATGCCTCTACTGTACTGTACCGTACTACTAGTTGGAATCATGTTTCTTTTGATTGATCCACTAATAATAATAATAATAAAGAACCATTCATATGTTTCTTTTTATTTCTTTCTTAGGGTTTCTTTATCTGAATCAGACATAAATCCAAAGAATGATGAACATACATTGCTTGCTTGCTGTAGGTTTAGGAGTACGATATGTATGATCTGTACTTGATGTTAATAATAACCCTGTTGAGTGTCATGCCTTGATTCTAATCCTATTTTTAGTCTCTCTCATGTTACCAACACATCTGATTTGATCCTTCTAGATTCGATGATAGACTCTATCTGCATATAGATACATGAGATTACTGCATCTTCTATTTAGGGAACTTTGATTCAATGGCAAAAATGTGTCATAACTCATATACAACCATGGCTTCTTTTGCTTTCTTTCGCAGATATATTCCGCCCGTTTGTGTAGATACCTGGATCATAAAAGATCACTAAACGCCTGCACTAGGCATTGCTTGGTCATAGTTTTCTCCCCAATCTGGGCTGCACTTGTGTAAGTCATGTTTTATAGTACTTTATGTATCGAGTTTTGGGTCTGTACTAATGACTAATCTTTGGCTTTTAGTTTAAATATAATTACCTTTTTTGAAATTTGAATGTCATGTAAATGATTCTATTGATGTACATATGTTAAAAATTAGTCAAAGGGTGGGTGTGGGTTGATGAATGATAGAAGTTATTAATATTAGCATAATTACTGATTTTTGGTCATTTAATACTTTTTTTTCTAAAACAGCCCATTTTGTCAAAAACCTATTTTGGTTAGAGCCCGTTTTGGTCATTTAATACTTTTTTCTAAAACGGCCCATTTTGTCGAAAACCTATTTTGGTTAGAGCCCGTTTTGTCGCAAACCTATTTTGGTTAGAACTTAGAACCCATTTTGACCCAAACCAAATTGAACCTTTTTTAATTTGGGCTTGTTTTGACCCGAACCCATTCTGACTGATACCCGCCCCACCTCGCCCATTTTGCCAGGCTTAAAACCAAGTGTCCAATTTACAATCACATTTTCTGGATAGGACTAATGATTTTGCTCTTCATTTCTGCAGAAAAGGATATTTAGGGATGCGAGTGTGTTTTGGATGGCGACCGTTTCTTTGCTTTGTGACGCTTGTTTTGTTTTTAACTCATTTTCTCTCAGGTTATAATCTTTCTTTTTCTCATGCTATATTTGCTCTTGGATATTTTGATCATAAAGAACGTACTCAATTTGTTCACTCAGTTATGGAGTTGCATAATGACCCAGCTGGTTCACACAAAAACAAAACCACGAAATTTAATCATCTTGTTTTTGGACCCGCTGCTGGTGAAGGTTTGCCGAATCGTTTGCAATGCAAAGGTATTACCCTTATTCTCAATTGTCATCATTGTTGTGTTTTCATGGTATAAAGGTGATTATGAATAACAGGTTATGGATTGAACTGAATGATCCAACATTATGTAAATCTTTAATAATCAAGCACATTAATTTCTATATTTTAAGTATGCATAAGTGCATAACTATTGAATCCTTTTTCCCTTTATATTTCCTTTTACTAGAGTAATATACCTTAACATTTGTTGCAGGGAATAAGGCTCTTAACAAGATCTACATATCAGCGTCTTCCAATGTTTCAAATGGTGGTGATGGTGTTACTTTTGTAACTGTTTTTACGGTTTATAACTCTAGTGTTGGTGGCAGATCAAGCGAGTCAACTATGGTTGGGAAAGTATCATACAGCAAGGTTGACCGGTCAATGGCCATCTTGAATACATTCATAAATTTCATACAGGTACATCTCAAATACAACTTACGTTAAAGCTAGAGGTGGAAAAATGGTTGGTTGGTCGGGTTGCATAACTCGTCAAAACATGTAATCTTTTGGTACGGTTTGGGTTGACATGGATCACTTTTGGCCAAGCTTTTTTAAATAATCACTGTTGTCAAATACTCATAGGATTACAAAAGAAACATATTTTTTTAATAAACTGATTAAAAGGCTTTATGCATTAAAATGCACTGTGGCTTTCGACCTACTTCCTTTATGGCTAACATTCTATATTTTACCGGCTGGATCCATTAAAGAAAAGACATTACTCGAATTAACTCAGGTATAAGTGAACAGACTGGCACATCTAGTTAAAGCTAGCTTGAGTAAATGGTGAGTACTGAGTAGTCATTGCCAAATTTTCAAATGGTTTCATTAGTAGCAGATTCAGGATTTTTGACGAGGTTGTGTGTTATCAAAACAGTTTTTTTTTTGTGTGTGTGTGTGTGTTTTTTTTTTCTGGGACGCTCTGGAATAAGTCTATTAAGCGGGCATTTTCTTATCTTCAATGGGTCAAAATTTTAAGTTCTCTTGCTCTACTCACTCGGGGTGTGTGATTCTGTTACTGTATGCTGATGAGCTTAACTGTAAACTTCCTTATTTGGTATTTTGAGACCACTTATACATCAAATTTTTGTTTTAACTTTTAACTGAACTTGAACTTTTATTTTGTAGTTGATGATGCCTCAAAGCAACACAGTTATCCTCACTGATCCGGCATCCAGCCTTCCTTTGAAGAGAAACAGGGTGATGGTATATCCCATTCAAGGTGAATATTCACGAGACAAGTTGATGCTTCAAAGAATCAGGTCTTACATTGTAAGAGCACAGTGCATTAACCCAACTAATTTCATAAACGACTAAAACACCCTTAACCCAGGTTTTTTTTTCCATGTACATAGTACATACCTAATTAGTGAGGTGGTAGTTTCAACACATTTACTTTCAAGTGGGTTGATTCGGGTTATGTAATCTTCAAGGAGTCAGATGGGTCAAATGAAAAGAATTCACTAAAAAGGAAACAAGTGAAATGGGTTATTAGTTTAGTGCATACAACGTACTTAATCGCTTTGTTAGTAAGTGAGATCATGGTTACAGACTTATAGTAAGATATGTTTAGTAACAAATTATCTTTAAAAAATTGTGCATAAAGTGGTTCTTGTCTACTTGCTTGACCCGACCCATCCCGTATTGACTGATACATACAACTGCTGTTTTGACTCGGTACACAACCCACCTTACCACCTGTTTTGCCACCTCTACAGCTCTACTAATCATACTTACTTTGCTCTTTATAGGAATTTCTGTAATGTTAATTTGCATAACATTTTATTTATAATTCTCGCAGGCTTTTTTAGAGGAAAAGTTTAGAGAGCTGTCACGGAAACCAGGAAAAAGAATTAGTAATATTATCTTCACCGACTCTGACATAGCAGTAGTTGGTGATGTGGGCGAAATATTTAGTAAATATGAAGATTTTCATGTGGCTCTCACTTTCCGTAACAACAAACAGCAGCCTCTAAATTCAGGGTTCATTGCAGTCAGGGGCACCCCTGATGGAATTTTAAGGTATGCATCTTCTAGTACGTGAAAGTCATTCCTTTCACCACATGAAAACCGTATGCTTGACTTTGGCTAATGTTATATCTTGAATGTTTGACTTTGACCAATGATACCCTTCAACAATGGCGGAGTATGGAAACCTTGTAGACCTAAGTTGATAGCATCAGTTTTTAGTAATGATGTTTCACTAGTTTTTATTTATATCAAAAATTCAAAACTATTAATAAGACAATATAAGATAGCCGAGTGGACAATTGATAGCATTTGTTTGTTGGAAAGATGTACACTGGTCAAAATAGATGTAACTAGATACTTGTACTTAAAGAACTTGTCAGAAATCGGAATGTTTAGCTGAGTTGGGGTTTCATAAAACTGTTTCGACTATTTGTGTAAAGATTTTCATGATAATGAATTAAGGGATTCTTAAAGCCCCAATTAGATAGTGTGCTCCCATGTGTTGGTGACAATAGTTTGATTATACATTGAAAATTTTATTAGAAATGGAAATGTCATAACATATATAAGACATCCAAAGATAGAAAGTGTTCCATTTTTCATAGGATGAAAACGGTATAATTCATCTAAGCGTACGTGTTACACAGAGGAAAGGTTTTCTTGGAGGAAGTGTTAAAAGTTTACAGTTCAAAATACATGGAAGCTTCACGAATGCTTGGTGATCAACTGGCAATTGCTTCGGTAATAAAATCACATACTTCACTTGATGCAAAAGCATTTAGCGCGCACCAACCTTTTCTTGAGGACATCAATGGTGCGTCTGTGCTGTTTTTGCCTTGTGAGCTTTACAACTGGACCCCACCCGAAGGTGCTGGTCAATTTCACGGCATGCCCTTGGATGTCAAGGTAAACACACTAAACTTAACAAGCGATTGATTTAACTGTAATGTGTTTATTTTATAAAGATAAGTGATTGATTTTACAGGTCGTTCATTTCAAGGGATCAAGAAAACGCCTTATGCTGGAGTCTTGGAACTTCCTGCAGTCTTCGTCTTCTCATGATTTATCAGATATGTTATGCCTTGTATTAAGCAGTGGACGGACAAAGTACGATTTTTGATGCAAAACAAAACATCCGATGATTAATTACATAACAAAAAAAATATAGGAATTTGTTTGTGTTATTTGAGTTTGATTTGGTTATTTGTTTTTAGAAGTTTTGTACCAATTTTGATTTAGGGAAGTTGTCTAGGTGTTATTAATTCTTGTTAAAGATTTAAAAACTGGTATATGTTTGAATTTGGATAATTACATAACAAACAAAACATTTATGAAGTATGCTGCTGGAAGCCTGAAATGCTCTTCAAATGCACTGGTCTATTTTGTATTGTAAGTTATTGCAAAGACTTGTATGTTATCTAATCTTGAAAGTTTAATGTTTAAACAATAACGGTAGTGTGATATGATTTATATTTCAAATTGCCAAAGGCATTACATCCAACGGCATCTTGGTGGTGGGATAAGACTTAGGGACTATAAGGTACTGGGTTCGAATCTCACAAGGGGGTTTTCTCATAATTATGAGTTTCTCCTGAATTGGTGGCAGAATATGATTGTGTGGTAACACTTGTGGCGTGATGATACTCCAGTGGTTCGTGAGTGACTTCAATTGGCCGTTTAAAAAAATAATTATATTTCAAATCAAGAAAAACAAGTTTGGGCAATGTCATGGGGATCTTAACAGCCATCATTTGAACTATAATACTGAAAAGATTTTGGGAAAGTTACTAAAAGTGTTTAGAGCACTCGGAGTGGAGGCGGGATAGATGGCGTGGAGGG
This sequence comes from Ambrosia trifida, assembly GCA_028751855.1. Classification (NCBI taxonomy): domain Eukaryota; kingdom Viridiplantae; phylum Streptophyta; class Magnoliopsida; order Asterales; family Asteraceae; genus Ambrosia; species Ambrosia trifida. The sequence goes on along the minus strand of CM054125.1, from coordinate 3,811,955 downwards.
GGGTTTTGGGCGGGAACACCGCCGTCAAGGTGGGGGGAAGATGGCGTGGCCCTTTGAGTGGGGAAGAATTCATGGGCGTGGGCGGCTTGGGTGTGAGGTGGAGCATTTTGATTGGTCAGTTTTTTTTTTTTTAACTTTAACACAATATAATATTATTTTCTTCCCCCCTTCTTCCACTCCCCACAATTTTCACCCTTCACACATAGGTCTCATAAGTGTCACATGGCGCATCACGCCCCTCCACTGGGAGCATCACGCCCCTCCACTCCAGGTAGTCTTAGAAACATGAAAAAGGTGAAAAACAAAATTCGACTCTACATTTCTGTTAGTATTAAACAAAATGTGGCCCCACATAACAACCCCGACAAAGCAACACCAAAGTTCCTAGAAATGGACAAGAAAATTGGGTCAAGGCGAGGGCTAATCAACCATCCTTAGATTGGGACGTTTGGGGTAGTTTTAATCTCTCTAGAGTTGGTTGGTGATTGTTTTATTTTGGTGTTATCTTATTATGTATGGCGTAATGCTAGTATCCCACTAGCTTGGTGAAATAATATAATTTGTTGATCGTTCAAAAAAAAGAAATGGACAAGAAAATGATAAACTATTACCTTTCCCAAACCTAATTATTCATACATGTGGTAAATTAGATGCCCAAAGCCTACTCAATAAATTAATAATATACTAATAATTTTAATAGATTTTTTTTGTCTTCATTTCAATTTGACTTGGTAGAATAACAATGTATTCAACATATATATAAGTTACATTACATTTTTATATTATTACATAGATGGACAATGTGAAATTTTCATATTACAGTATTAATTCTAACTTTTAAAAATTGCACTATAGTCAATCTGTCTGCTTGTGAAAACCTTTTTGAGGTTTCTCACTTACTAGCATTTATTTTTCTTCCCAAAAGTTGAGACCAAAACCATAGTATAAACTTACTACAAAGATCAACAGTGTAATTATTTCTAACTTAAGTTATTAAAAATATGTCTAAAACAACTTATAGGGTGTTGTTTGAAAGTACATGTTTTATATTGATTTCCATAGCTAAAATATTAAATAAACTTATATTCACTATTTAGGGTTACACCATCCGGCATGCCTTGTGTTAACGTGTAGATTCAAGTTGGACCTCGTGACTACAGATAGAACACAACGCTTGTGTTGCACGGTCCACGGCGTGGAATTTGGTGTGGGATTTTCTTTGGGGCGGAGAAAGGATAAAAGAGTGGGTGTGCAACCATATGAGACTATTTGGACGTAACTGATAGGGTGTGAGATCATGTGACATGTGAAACGTGTTTTCACTACCATGTAATGAGGTGTGAAAAATAACGTGGCGCTTAGATTCTAGAACAATAAACCTAACCAAAAAAGGGCTGCAATTCTTTCCATTTCTGGCATCAATAACAAGATAATTTGTGGAAAACAATTAACGAACAACCAACATCCTAAAACAATCATATGCCAATCAAAATCAACATGAATTTCAAACAAAAATTACCCTTTTTACCATCACTCATCACTTTTCTTACTCGATCCATAGTAACTCACATACCATCTAACAAACTTCTTCAACCCCGTTTGTAGATCCGTCGTCGGTCTATACCCAAACTCCCTCCTCGCTAAACTAATATTCGCGTGCGTAAAAGGCACATCCCCATTCCTCGGCAACTTCATCACCATCCGCCTCGCTTTAACTTTCAACAATCTCTCCAAAATCCCAACTAGATCCGAAACCGGCACTGGTGACGTGTTCCCCAAATTGAACACGCGCAGCTGCGCGGGCCCACGCTTCTTCCCCCCACTCCCTGTACTCTTCTCCGCGGTGTCCAACGCACCTAAACACCCTTTCACAATATCATCAATGTACGTAAAATCGCGCGCCACCGTCCCGTGATTCGCCGCCTCGAATATCGGTATCGCCTTCCCTTTCAATATATCCTTAGTAAAGAAAAAATACGCCATATCGGGCCGTCCCCACGGCCCGTAAACCGTAAAAAACCTTAACCCGGTTAACGATAACCCGTATATATGATTGTAAGTATGCGCGATTTCCTCGCCCGCCTTCTTAGTAGCCGCATAGAGGCTCGCGGGCTGGTCGGTTCGGTCTTTCTCCGAAAACGGGCTTTTCGTGTTAAGCCCGTAGACCGAACTCGACGAAGCCCACACGATCGCGGGCTGCGGGTTCGCGCTTTTACAAATTTCAAGAAGATTAACAAAACCCGCAATATTACTATGAACATAAGAGCTAGGGTTTTGCATAGCGTAACGAACACCAGCTTGTGCGGCTAAATGCATCACGTGCGTAAAAGGGATTAACTCAAACAATTTTTTAAGCAAAACGTCGTCGTTTATGTCACCTTCAACAATAAAAACCCCTGATCTTTCTAACAACCCTTGTCGGGCACGTTTTAGCGACGGGTCATAATAATCGTTAAAATTATCAATACCTAAAACACCGTCACCACGTCGTTTTAACGCCACGCTGACGTGTGTTCCAACGAACCCTGCTGCTCCAGTGACTAATACCGAAAACCCATTTCGGGTACGGATCCGGGCGGAGGATTTGACCCGTTTTTCCCAAGTGGGTCCGCCCCAATAATTGGTTTTTAAAGATCTACGGTTGGGATCTAAAGACGATGATGACGTGGAGGATGGGGATTTGATGAAGAAGACTAATATTAATCCCAAGAACATGAAGCTGTAGAATGTGAGTTTAATAATATGGCATTTGTATTTGTTATTATTGTAAGGGGGTTTTTCAGGTTTTGACGATGAAGGCATTTTTATTATTATTATTATTATTATTATTATTATTATTATTATTATTATTTTTTAAAGAAAATGAATGATGAAGAAGGAGTATTGGGGTGATTTGGTTAGGGTTTTATGTTGCCTTTTATGGATTCTTGAAGGAATTGATTGGTGATTTTTGTGGGTTTTTGTTTTGGTTTTACAGGGAATGGAATCAGATTGAAAAAAAGGTGATTGGAGAGAGAGAGAGAGAATAATATTTGAAGGATTGGGAAATAAATGGTATGAAATATGAATGGAATGAATGATGATAATAATGGGGATTTACTACTGATTTAGGATAGAATAAAACACATGATATGATGCAAAGTCAAAGGGTGGTGTGATTAAGGAAAGAAGTTACAATGAAATGTTTATGAATATGATATGATGATGATATTGGGTGGGTTTTTTAGGGTTTTAATCATGAAATGGAAATGGAAATGGAAATGGAAATGTGAGGTTTGATTGGAGAGTGGAGATGTTGGATTTCATAGGCTTGTTCTTCTACTTTTGTGACATTATATTTTGCTATATTTGTATAGGAGCCCTTTTGGGATTCTGTGTTTGTTTTTACCTAAAATAGTCATATAACATAATGTCATATTATCATCATATATGGGTTTCTAGTTTTAAAAAAATGGCTAAACTCTGATGGCCAAACTACTTATCATTTTTTATTTAATTTAATTTAATTTAATTAATGTTTGTAATCTCATATTCTCATCTAACGTTTATAATTCATATGGGTGCAAACGAGCCGAACCGCTCGCAGGCTATGTACTCGAGCTTGGCTCGGTAAAAAGCTCGAAACAAGTTGAGCCTTATCGAGCCCAAGCCGAGCTTGAGCTAAAACAAAGCTCGTTTATTTATCGAGTTCGAGCTCGAGTCTAGCATGTGAGGCTTATTAGGCTCGTCGAGCCTAGTGTAATATTAGTTTTACTAAAATTTATTAATATTTACCCCTTATTTAAAGATTTTTAGCATACAAGCCTGAGCTAGAGCTTCATTTATCTAACTCGCGAGCCTAAAGGAGCTGACCCGAGCTCAAGCTTGAGAAACTTCCAACGAGCCAAGCTCTTATAAGTTAATCGAGTTTGAGCCTGTTCAAGCTCAGGCTCTGCTCGTTTGCCCCTATTTATAAACTTACCTTTTGAAACCAGTATACTATAAAATCATGATTTTCTTTTTGTAACGTTAACATACTGGTTTCGAACCGATACATTCGGTATGATATTCGGTATTCACTTCTACTTAAATTCGATGTCAGTATTTTCGATAACAATACCAGTACAATATTGGTATGACACCGTTTTTACCTCTAACAACTTTACTAATGATGTAACATGATGATTTCTCGCCCTTCTTAATAAATTTATTGTATTTAGAATAAAGAAATTAAATGCATGTAAGGAATATGCAAGGATATAAAATACAAATATTAAAATGGTTATTAAAAAAAATGTATGTTGATAACTAAATTATCATTCTAATTTTCTAATTTCTAAATATAAAATAGAATATTGGAGTTTATGTTTGGGGTTTAAATTCTGTGATTTTTTTAGGCACGTTATATAATCAAACTCACCTGGTTAGCGAAAATCTAACACAGGAACCCGTTAAATGACCAACATATGATTTATCATCCACTCACTCATACAATCTTACTTTTGTTTGTACAACTAGAAAACAACAAATAAGACAATGAGACTATTGCATCAAATAAATATTGCTTCTTTAGATGTTTGGAGCCAAACACAACTTTATTTCTAGCTCTCCAACGACTTTATTCCTAGCTCTCCAAATAAGTCACTAGGAAGAAAACCGATATGTTTCTAACACCTAGCAGATTGCGATGCATATATGAGTTTTCATAAAATCTTATCCTTTAAAAGTTTTATAATATAAAACACGAAGTGAACTTTAAGTTTTAATTCTTTATTATATGCTTTTAAAATGATTTCAATTATAGATAACATGTGCTTCATATTTACTCCAAAGATTCAACTCCGCAGTAAATTGTTTCAAACTATAATTAACAATGAATCTGAAATCAGAATGAAATCAGAATGATAGGAGTGATTTCTAAAGTTATCTCAAAAGTGCTAGCAAACAGATTGAAGATGGTAATGGACAGTATTATTAATGAGACGCAGTCGGCGTTTGTCCAAGGTCGGTATATATTGGATAGTCCTCTTGTTATTAGCGAGGTGCTATCGTGGGTGAAGAAGAAAAATAAGGAGTTATTTATGTTTAAGATTGATTTTGAAAAGGCCTATGACAATGTTAATTGGGCCTTTTTAATATCGGTTATGAAACAAATGAATTTTCCGGACTTATGGTGTAAATGGATAGAAGGTATTTTGCGATCGGCTCGTTCGTCTGTGTTAGTTAATGGCTCGCCGACGTTTGAGTTTGATTGTGGTAAGGGTATTCGGCAGGGGGATCCTATCTCGCCGTTTTTGTTCATCATCCTTATGGAAGCATTTTCAGGGTTAATAAAAAAGGCGAGCGAAATTGGGGAATGTCACACCCTCAAAATCCACTTGCGGAGTTTTACCGCGAGGCGCATGACAAACCAGGATCCAAACCAACGATCACAATAAACAAGTCTAAATGAATATAATGTAATTTCAAAACATAGTTTAAAATTCCCGTTTACAGCGGAAGCTTATTCAAACAGTATCTCAAAAGTAAACCAATTGTTCAACATATGAAAACCATGCGACTCTAACTAGACGCCGTGCAGACGCGTGCGCCCTAGTTCCATTGTGCTACCTTAGCGACCTGAGAAAACATGTAAAAGTTTACGTCAGCACAAAAATGCTGGTGAGTTTACAGGTTTAGTATCCAAGTACCAAGTCCACCTGTCCATACTATAATAAATCGAAAACCAGTATACGCTAGCTAGGCGTACGTTTTGTTACTACCACGATTGGAAAACCATTACTAACGCGAATACCAAAAGTATGCCCGATGTATGTTCCTGTTGTTCCTGTTGTTCCTGTTTGAGACAATATGCACCCGCCGACCCTCCAAGTCGACGAGCGGGGTTGGTCACTCCCAATAGCGCTATTCACATTTCCCCGTTGTGCAAACCCGCACATTCATGGTTCCCCCCGGGACTTCCAAAGATCGTGTAGTACACAATAGAAACCCATAGTATGACAGTAGTTACCAAATATAGTTTTAACACATGCTTTCTCCCCCGAAAGTATGAAACCAGTTTAAAAGAGGGGCCGTAAACTCACCTTAACGTGCAAGCAAAGAATCCAAACAGCAAGCAATATATGCTACCGACACCCTAATAACAGTGTCGCTCAGTGAGTATAGGCGTAATATCATTACCCATATAACTCGTTTGTCCAAGGCGTTTTAAATGTTCAAAAGTGTGTATGCGACGCCTAGTGATTCTACATGCAATAGTAAACCCTACGGACCCGTTGGTGAATACGTTGGTTACAATTAGTTTCTACATTCCGTATGTGTCTCAGACAAGTGTACTTCAGTTACATGTCAATTCCATACCACCTAAGACCTCAATTAATCACAGAAGCACATAATACACAATCTGTGTTTTCAGGACAGATTGTGCGCCATCAAAACTAATTTATTTAAAATAGCAAACCAGTGAGTTAACCTCCCAAATTTTTACTGAATTTACTGTGGGATTCACTCGACAATACCTATTTTTGTTTTGTCTTAATTCCAAACACAAAAATTATGAAAATTCGTACAACCCAGCTATGTCCAGAAAATCTCCTCAACAGGTCAGTTTAGTAGGAAAATTCTTAAAAATTGTGTATTCATCCAAACGAGATGAATCCACTTGGAAAAGCTCTATCTTTCCAGTATTGACCTACTGTAAAAATTTCATAACCGAACTCCTTGTAAATCTCAAGTTATGACCATTTAAAGTTAGCCCAATTTACTAATCCGAAAATCTGATATGACCCCTAATCAATTAAAATTCCAAAAACGACTCAAACGATGTCCAAATTCGATGGTTTTGCCCATTATGAAAAGCTAAGACCTTGTACGTTACAATCATGCAAAGAATCGATCAAAACAATTATTTTCAAGCCATGAAACAGACCCTACAAGTCGACTTTCAGAATCTGTCCAGATTCTGATCGTACAATATCATCAATTATATCAAACCCTAGTTGCATATTATCAATCAATAATACCTAATAATCATCATACAACTTTCCTAATACCTATTCCCATCAGATCCTATTATCAAACATGTCAAGATCAAAGCTTTTAGGATCAAAACTCCAATAACTTGCGCAACAAGCATCCTATGATGTTACTACGCGTTTATTAATAGGTTTAATCCGTTTAATCTTCAAAAAGACTCATGTTTTAATGTTTATTAATCCCATTCAGACCTGGACAAACTTGTTATATGATTTTTACAATAAAACATAAAGTAAAAAGCGTAAGAAATCATGAGTTATACCCTTAGCTCTTCAAATCAATCAATCGCGCGCCTTGGAGCCTCCCAATTGATGATCTTGAGCCTTAGCAGGAGTTTTTGGAGTGAAATATTCGTGTGGGGCAGTAAGGGGGCGATTAGGGTTGAGTATGAGGGCTGCATGGGAGTTAAGGATGTTTAAATACGAGTTTGAGGCGGTTTAAACCCGTCAGTGCCCTTCGAGCGGCCGCTCGGAGCCTGTGAGCGGCCGCTCACAGGTCCGGGTGGCGCGCTTTTGCCTCGTTTCGCCTCCCGACGCGTTATCCTTCGACGTTTTCGTTATTACGGACCGTAACAAGTGTAACCCCATGCGTTAAGACCCTAATCCACCTCACGCTCCACTTTTAATAATTTTTATTAACGTGTTCGGTCTAGATTCACATAATCACGTATGGTTTTCACATAAGTTTGTCAGAAATCACCGAGACACATAAGTTTGTTATTCACCAACGTCCGAGGTTCACTAATCATGAAATCACATGTTAACTCACACAAGGAGTCAGAACCCGACCCACACAAGGAGTCAAAGCATCTCATAACCCGAGATAATGCTCGTATGTCCTATCTAGCTATCTAGATAACCCTCGTTAAGTATAATATACGTGTGACTCGCTAAGGTAGACTTTAATCTAGACCATGTTGTTAACCAGAATTTGCCGGGTGTCACAGGGAATTTCTGTAACATCGCGTAATTTTTAATTTTCATGTATTTTAAATTATTTACTTAACAAATGCCAAGTTCGCCTTTACTCGCTTCTTTTATACTCTTACCAATTCGTGACGGGTCGTCATTATAATTTATCCTAACCAATTTAGGCGTCATAACAAGAAACTCATTTAGTTAAGATCTTAATATTTATTTATTTATTTTTAAACAAATATATCTACTAATAATAATACTTTTTAGTTAAAAAAGAAAAAAAAAAGAAAAAAAGAAAAACGTGAAAGTAGTGTTGACATTTATGTCACAATTAAACAAAAATGACATTTGTATGTCGTCCATTTTTTTTAGTGATTTATTTTTTTTTTCTTTTTCTTTTAAATATATATTTACCACTAATTAACTTCTAACCACCCTAATTAATTCATTAAATACCCAACCCCTTCACCCCAACTATAAATACACCACTCCTACCCATTCTAACACTTGCTCATTTCTAAATCCTCTCTAATCTCTCAAGAATTCTCTCAAGAATAAGTGAGTTTCTCACTTCACCTTCAACCTTTCTTCTACTTTCTTCACTCTCCTCTTCTTCAAACCCTTTGAGGAAACCTCTAGGACCTCTCTCCTATTTGCCATGGCAAATAAACATGAGTAGGGCACCAATTTGAGGCCTCAAATGTGGTCATCTTCTATTATCTTTTATGCACTAAGTTGTTAATGATACAAACCAAGTTCACCAACAACTCAATGATGGAGGGACTTGTGTTATGGTTCATGGTTGACAAAAGGAAGGCCAAGGCTCATCCAAACTAAGTCACCATACCCTACTTCCTAAGTATATTATATAAATACTAAATTATATAAACTCTACTAATTTATTAACTCGGAAAGGTTTGTGGATACATCCCTACCTTATCAATGCTTGACTCTCATAACCATCCGAATCACCTCTATGGTGGTTTGTGTTTTGGTTCGCCTAAAAGGCTTGCTTGACTCTTATGACCATCCGAATCACCTTCATGGTGGTTTGTGTTTTGGTTCGCCTAAAAGGCTTGCTTGACTCTCTTGAATCTATAACCTAAACTCGAATCTAAGACCCTTTATTTTTTTTTATTCTAGTTAACCAAGGCTAAGGAACTAATCCCCCAAGACTCATTCTTTTGGAATCTTGCTAAAACGCACCCAAAGGTGAGTTTATACTTGTCCCCCTTTTATTCTTTATTCTTTGGGGCTCAACATGTATCACTATCAAAACTCAAACGATTTTAAACTCTACAATCTATTATGCTTAGTCTAAAGTCTATCATATTCTAAATTCTATCATGCGCAATCTAAAGTCTATTATATGCTTGTACGCTATGCTATGTAGAATTATTTACTCTAACATACAAATGTTCATATAGTTGACAACCCACCTTGCATGTATAGCGCTATAGGATTGGCTATCCGCCCCCTACATGGGTCATGTTAAGCAAAATTCTTCGTGGCTAGTCGCCGTTTGTATGGTTCTCTTGCATATGCCTATAAGCAAAACTTTATTATACTATGTATGTATGTCAAAACTAGTATGCTCACCAATGCTTTATGTGTTGACGGATATTTTATACATGTTGCAGGAAATATTTATTGCAGGACATTCAAGAAAACTACCTAGGATTGGACATAGAAACTCACTCTAGTTCAAGTTATCGTATTCTTGTTGTTGTATTTTTCGTTATTTGAACTACTTGTATTTCTATTTTTAGACAATAAATGAAATTCTATCTTTAAACTATATTGTCACAAAATCTAGTGTCATGAAGTCTTTGAACAATCTACCACTAAGTCTCGCCCCGATGTATTCCGCCATCGGTTGGGGTGTGACAGATTGGTATCAGAGCCATGACTATAGGGAATTAGGAAAAATGCCATGTTTGACCTAGACTATAGTTAAGAACCTTTTTGACCATTTCTTTTTTCATGCTTAATATACTCGTTCTCCCTATCTTGCTTCTAATTTATTCCTTTGGTCTAAAAAAAATTTACCTTACTATTTGGTGGATTATTCTACACTCGAAGACGCTCGTATATCACAAACGAAAGAAATCACCGAAATAGGCGTGAAACCCTCACTTTGGTGTTAACTTTCAATCCGCGTAAATTCTTTGTGTTTTTGAAACTACGCCAAGACAGGAGTGATATCCTCACCTTGGTGGAAATTTCACAATTCTCGTTCTAGTGGACACTTACCGATCGAAGGTTAGAATTAATTTTCTTACCACGTTGGACAAAGTGTACAAACCACACTCAAAGAAACGACCTCGCTAAGATAGGAGTGAAATCCGCAACTTAGCGATTAGTTTCAATCCTTGATTTTTTTTTAATCTCACCAAAGTCTCAAATTTACTAAAGACAAGGAACATGTAGTAACTGGAAGGGTGAATACCGTTAACCGAAAGTTTCGGCGAGAGTATTTCCACCTATTAGGCCAAAGCATGTTTCCAAACTCAAAGGTAAATTCGAATCACTTTGGTTAGTCTTAGTTCCGTTTCGGAACACTCCAATTGTTTTGTTTAAAACAAGCCTATCTTTTTCTGCTAATACTACTTTCAATTATGTTTTCATGCTATGTTTTCATTATATATTCGATTTATTTCACTCGCATACAATCTCAAGACTCGCATTTACAATCTACTATCGCGATCTCCAAACAATACTAATAATCGCAACCAACATAGACCAAAACTCCTTCATGTTAACTAAGTGAACTATACTTGCCTATACATAAGTGTTACGCTATTTGAACAATGTGAAACTTGCATTCTATACGTGTAACTTGAACGTGCATACTAAACAACTTTGTATGTATTTTGTTTATCTAAATTTGCATCAATTTCAACGATCTAATCTTACCCACAAGCTTTTCATTGTTAACCAAAATTCTAGTAACTTATTTCCTAAATTCAAAAGTCACCTTGTTTAAAAACGCTTATGAAAATCTTCTTATGTATGATTGTCGTAGATGCCTTCCTGTCTCAACAGCATCGATCTCAACCAACTGGCGAGTCTTATTGCCCAAAAATTGATCAAGATTCTCCCTAACCTAGAGACACCAACAAACCCAATTCCAAACCTCAAACGATACCACCTTTCGACAACTCCTAAGACTCCAAATTCCAACAAAAAGCAGTACCGTGGAACCTATCCGCTATGCAACAGTTGTAAATTCCACCATTTCACTCACACATAATGCCACATATGCGCCAACTGTGGTGCATATGGTCATTTAGCCAAAGCATGTCGCCACACCACTAAACCACGACCCGAACAACCTACTATTACCACCTCATTCACTAAAGACAATGGATGGTTATGTACCGAGTGCAACGACCCAACCCATGAAACCAACCAATGCCCAAGACTTGCCATGGTGATCTATGATGCTGGAAGACCCACTCACCACACTAAAGAAGATTGACTTTTCTTTTCTTTAAAAAAAAAAAAAATGAGAGTTTCCTTATGTAATGTTTTCAAGAAATTGTTCGGATATAAAAAAAAATTTATACCATCGTTATCGTAGTTACACTCATAATTTAACGGCAAAATTCAAATATCGCAAAACCCTTTTCTCCTCGCACACGATCTTTTTCATAAAAAAAAAAAAAAAAAAATCTCTACAAAATTCTTCCTACTATTTCTAAGAGGATCCTATACTTCTATAAAATCCTCACTTTCAAACTACTAACAAATGTGTGCGTCGAGTCTGTATGACAAACAAGATTCTAAATGGTAAAAGTGTTAAAAAAAAATTCTTTTGTAAACAGGACTTATGAGCAAAGACACGCTAAGTCAGACAACCTACTTCTTTATAATCCCAAAACCTTTTCTCTTGAAATTATATCACGAGTCAAAACATTCATCAACGCCAAACTAAAATGGTCAATAAACTATTTTCCTCGCTTAATAAAATGGATTTTTCATAAATCAAACGACCATCTTCGATAAAACTTTTACACTAAATTTTCCTCACTTTAATTAAATCCATTTTTCTTTAACATCTAACGGACTAAATTCTCCTACTATCAAATTTGACCCTTAGTCTTGAAAAGCTAAAATTATTCATGTACTAATAAAACTCAATTTGTAATAAACCTGAATTCTATGTTGCCCACAGTCAAAACATTTTACACATTTTCCTTTGGAATTCAATTGCCCATTCTTTTATTTAATTTTATACAGCTAAACGTAACCACATATGCACAAGTCTACACCATTATGTCATGAAACTATACATCCACGCCAAAAACGCGTACGATTAACAACATCAAAAACTTGCTTAAATGTCTTTTTCACATTATGTGTTTGCATGTCACGTTATCTGTTATGTTTACAACATCAAAACTGTTTAATGCTTTAGTTTAATGTCTTTTCCTTTGTGTATAAATATTTTGTGTCCACTAGCTACCCACACATAACTAAGACGAATTATGTGGACCATGCGACAATTGGACTAATTACGGGTGCACACGTAATTACAAAAATTTGGCGCATGGAAAACATAACAAGTCCCAGTGTGTGTAACTTATCATGACTTGAATAACAACACGGATGAGGTATGATAACGACATGGTGGATACGCCGCAGGTACATCCTATACATAAATGTCTTGTCATACTACCAAAAGTAGAGTTATTCGTGCCATGAGAAGTTTTGGGTGTCAAGTTTAAAATTTTGACCAACACTTACGTTATTTATCTTTTACGAACCCGTTTATGTTCTAGTTGTTAGTCTAATTACACTTGCATTATTTATCTCATATGCATATTATAACCTTGTTTTGAACCACACTCTCTACTATGCAACATCATTCTTGTCGTAAATAATCTATACTTGTAATCTCCATCAAACTTCGTTCCTTCCTCGTGCTTTCCTTGCTTAATCAGCAATCCTTCCATTATCAAGATCTATTTCTAAGTCCCGTAAGCTCTGGCCAAACAAGATTCGTCTCTCACTTTCACATATTTTCTTGACTAATTATATACTGGATTTCCAAAACTAAATAACTACTATTTATTTCACTTGAAGCTGTTTTCAAATAGTACAATTTCTCATTTATTTAATCGCCTTCTAAAAGTTTTTCTAATAAAATTTTTTAACCTTGTACAAACCAAATATCTTTTACTAAAAACTACTCAAATCCCACTTCTAGTCAAGGACATCTCTACTATTCGACCTTATGCTCACATATTTACTATTTCACCCAATTACCTAAAGACACCTCTTTTACAAGTCAACAAATTCTACTATTTCATATATGATATACCGTATAACTACTTATTTTTCTAAAATTTCTATATGTTATACAAATATACTTACCTACCTTCAATTTTCACTATATCATACCGTATAAATACTTACTTTCCTAAAATTCTTACTATTTCTTATACACATTATACTTACCTACCTTCACAAGATTTGTTTTTTTTTTTTTTTTTCTATTTCATGTATGATATACTATATATTTACTTACTTTTCCATATACAAACCTATTTATACGTACCCCTTATTTCACTATTTACAAAATGCTTATGTCGGTTAAGTTCTCAAATTTCTACGTACAACCTTAGTTAAAATTTTAAAAGTACTTTTCGTATGAACATAATTATCACAAAATGTGACTAGATACCATAGTTGATTTAAACATAATAAACTAACAAGTTTTTGTTCTTATTAAACCCATATCAAACCACTTACCTATTTTTTTTTTTTAAGGTTGGCTCTTAATTAAATTTCGAGACGAAATTTCCTAAAGTAGGGGAGACTGTAACATCGCGTAATTTTTAATTTTCATGTATTTTAAATTATTTACTTAACAAATGCCAAGTTCGCCTTTACTCGCTTCTTTTATACTCTTACCAATTCGTGACGGGTCGTCATTATAATTTATCCTAACCAATTTAGGCGTCATAACAAGAAACTCATTTAGTTAAGATCTTAATATTTATTTATTTATTTTTAAACAAATATATCTACTAATAATAATACTTTTTAGTTAAAAAAGAAAAAAAAAAGAAAAAAAGAAAAACGTGAAAGTAGTGTTGACATTTATGTCACAATTAAACAAAAATGACATTTGTATGTCGTCCATTTTTTTTAGTGATTTATTTTTTTTTTCTTTTTCTTTTAAATATATATTTACCACTAATTAACTTCTAACCACCCTAATTAATTCATTAAATACCCAACCCCTTCACCCCAACTATAAATACACCACTCCTACCCATTCTAACACTTGCTCATTTCTAAATCCTCTCTAATCTCTCAAGAATTCTCTCAAGAATAAGTGAGTTTCTCACTTCACCTTCAACCTTTCTTCTACTTTCTTCACTCTCCTCTTCTTCAAACCCTTTGAGGAAACCTCTAGGACCTCTCTCCTATTTGCCATGGCAAATAAACATGAGTAGGGCACCAATTTGAGGCCTCAAATGTGGTCATCTTCTATTATCTTTTATGCACTAAGTTGTTAATGATACAAACCAAGTTCACCAACAACTCAATGATGGAGGGACTTGTGTTATGGTTCATGGTTGACAAAAGGAAGGCCAAGGCTCATCCAAACTAAGTCACCATACCCTACTTCCTAAGTATATTATATATGTAATATACGAAATTTTACTAAACCTAATACAATAAATACTATAAGTGTTAAATATTATGTTTGATATTCAATGTTTTAAATTTTTAGCCTATTTATAAAAAAAAAAAAAAAAAAAAACGTAAATGGTTAAAATAAAATTATTCATGATTACATTCACATAACCACATGGCTAGGAAAATTCAATTTAGAGTTTTATCCACTCTTGTGATAGTGATCGAAAAATAATAATAATAATATAAAAAAAAAATTTAACTAATTATGGATGGTCAACACCTTTCAATCATCATCTTCATTCACTCTCTGCATATTATTTGGTTTCCAAATCTCCATCCAAATTATCTCAACTTCCCTTTTCATATTCAATCATCAAATCAATCAAGGTTCATCCCATATTTATGAAAATACTATTAAAACGACCCCAACCCTAGTCAAGTCTTTGCGAATGCCCTTTTTGGCAAAATCGCACAGAGCCTGGGTGAAGCTTTTGATCTGTCTTCCCGCCAAAAGGCAGTTATAGCATGCTTGCAAAGCCCCCATGCCCAAGATTTCCTGAATGTTATCCCGATCGAAGGTTTGGGCCAAACCATGTCTGGGGTTGAATATAGGGCCATTCTCAAATATCGTTTGATGATCCCCATGTACCATGAAGATGAAGCCTGCCCGATTTGCCGTAAGGCATGCTTGGACAAAAACGGGGAACACGCAGTTCACTGTAAGGAGTTGCCTGGTTTCAAGTATAGGCATGACTGGGTACGGGACGTTCTTTGGGATATTTTAAGAAGGGCTGGGATCTCAGCAAAAAAGGAGGCGCCTGTGAATTTCCTCTCGGACCCCGCAGAAGGGAGATCTACCCTACGTCCAGCAGACCTGCTTGTCTTTGGGTGGGCCGGGGGGAAACACGCTTGTGTCGACCTAACAGGTGTATCTCCCCTGGTTGGTTTGAGGGATAATGGTTTTGTAGTAGGGCAAGCGGTGCGGAAAGCAGAGGTGAAGAAAGTTGAGAAACATGCTAAAGCTTGTGAGGAGAACCAACACGTTTTCGTACCCCTGGCATTTGATACCTTTGGCTCCCTGGCACCGGAAGCCATCCGTTTCCTGACTAGAGTTCAACGTGTTATTCATAGCAATGTCTCGTCGCCACGAGGGCATGGGTTTGTTTTTAGTAGGTTAGGGTTTGCCATTCAGAAGGGGTTGGCGGCGCAACTTGTTGCCCGTCTGCCCGCTATCTTGATGTAATTTTCCACGGTTATGTGTTAATTAATATTTTGAGAAAGAAAAAAAAAAAAAAAAAAAAAAAATAAAAAAAAAAAATAAAATAATAATAACGGCTGTTCACCTTCCGCTGCCGCGCCGCACCGCACCACCACAATTTCTGCAGGCGCCGACCTTCGTAGAACTACCGGTCTGTGATTATCACCGACCAGCCGTTAAACAGTTGAAACCAGGTAACCTAAATCATCGCATCTCGTGGAGTTATGTTCTTGTAATATTACGATTACACATCCTGACTTGGTTCACTAATCAACGCAGTCCCATCACGCGACCGCCTAAAACCTATTGACGTCAAGACATAAACCATCGGATTTCTTACCCGTCATACTCGGTGATTAAGGTAACCATTTAATCATGTAGATTCTATGTTTCTTTCGCATCCTCACATGTTGAACCGATAAAGTCGAGCGGATATAATCTCCGATGATAGTCACAACAATGAGGATGATGCCCTGCCTTTGTTCGGCTTGTTTCCGCTACTAATCCTGTCAACACACAACCCTGTCCAATTTTAAATTATAAGTATTTTTATTGACACAAATTATATACTTATCATTTGGGTTATTTTATAGAAAAATATATTTTCAATAATATACATCTCACGAGTTACTTACTGTCACCCTATAAGTCACCAACTATATATCATTTTTTTATTTAAATAATTTTCAAACTAACTCAAATGATAACATAAAGACTACTGTGCAAACATTTAAATATAAAAAGAATCAAGTACCATAGCATATATTCAATCAGTTATCTCTGTAAGTTTTGACAAACAACACAAGTTATCCCGGAAGCGACTAATAGATAAAAGTAATGTATTTTTTTTTAGGTTCTCACAAACTATCGGGGAGGAAATTAGCATAGTTAGAATTTTATTGCTTAAGGTACGGATTCTATGGTCTCTTACTACTAGCGTTATATTGTTTTCATCGTTTTCCTAGTGTAAGGATTTTGTGGTCCTTGTTGCACTATTGTTTATTCGTTGTCCTCATTTTATTTATTCATGACCATTGCTTGAGCCATTGATTTTCCATGCTCCCTAAATCATGGTCACCTATATCGTATCGATTTATTGTCATTGATATGCATGCGATGGGTTCCATTTTGTTTACACTCATCATCGCATGTTCCCATAATTATGAAGTGTTTGCTATTGACTAAATATTATTGACCCTTAGTGTATTGATATTTCAATTCATTGATTAAGTGTACTATTTTTCATTGACCTCAATACCCGAGCATATCCACCTATGGGGACATAGGGCGTCATCATTGGCACTGATGGCGTGCACCATCTGTGGCGGTGCGAAAGGCCATGGCGTCTCTATATTGTTAGTGTGTGCTATGTTACTGCACTTATTGTTTATTAAGAGGCGTATGGATCGATCCTAGGAGTGTTAGTGTTAGTGGTAGAGGGATAGGTGTGAGTGCCCACATCCCCTCTACATATTGGTGCATTGGAACTGCAGCTAATGTACACAGTGTTCAGTGTTTATTGTTACTGGCTCACATGGGTATATCTAAAATATATTGTTATTATTCATTATTGATCGTTCAGCATATAGTATTATTCTATCCTTAACTTGTTATTGCTATTGTGTTCTCCGTTACTGAGCAATTTTTGGCTCAGCCGTTTTCTTTTTGTTGTTTTCTCTTATTTTTAAAACAGGTACTCAGGGGAACCAGGGAAACGTGTGAAGAGCGTTATAAAAAGGCTAGAGATTTGAAGATAGGAATCTTTTGAATAAAATGAGTGATTGAATAAATAAAGACTTTATTTTGCTTATCGTTAGAACCGTTGTACGGATTTCTAGTTTTGAATCTTGACGTTAAGTTTTAATTAAATTATTAATTGTCTCTGATTACTGTGTGACACGTCAGCCCTAAACGGGTTGGGGTGTTACAGTTATGGTATCAGAGCTTTAGGCTCTATCCTGTAGAAAACTATAACTAAATAATTAAGACATGTGAGGATTGGGTAGACGTTGGGTTAGGTATTCATTTTGTGATATTTCCTTGTTTCCTAAATATCCTAATGTGTAATGTCTTCCTATTGTCTTACTGTTTTTTTTTTAGATGCCTCCTCGTCGTTCAACACGCAAGTCATCTGGTAACAGCTCTGGATCAAACGGTGCTGATCCAACTATTCTGGCGGCAATAACTCAGGCCTTTACTGCTATGTTACCAGCATTTGTTCAGGCTGTACGTGGTCCTGACCCTAATCCGAACCCGAATCCTAATCCTAATCCTAATCCTAATCCGAACCCTAATCCTAATCCGAACCCTAATCCTAATCCGAACCCGAATCCTAATCCGAACCCGAATCCTAATCCGAACCCAAACCCTAATCCGAATCCAAATCCAAACCCAGATGTTGTAATGGGTAATAACCCACCTGAGGGTATACATGCATGGCTGGAAAAGTTTCAAAAGCAGAGACCAAGATCTTTTACGAAGGCAGCCACTCCAGCTGTAGCGAGGGATTGGATTGCTCATATGGAGAAAATATTTCGTGTGTTAGGAGTTGGTGATGAATTCAAGTCGAGGTTAGCATCGTACAAACTGGAAGAGGATGCACAAACTTGGTGGGAGGGTGTGTTAGAGGAAAGAGGAGGAGATTTATTTGTGGAAAACTTACCTTGGGCAGAGTTTCGTAATATCTTCTTCGAGAAATATTTTACCAGTGTCGATAAGAGTTCCTATACACGTGAGTATCACAATATTCGCCAGAGGAATGATGAGCCACTTTCTGACTTCACGGATCGATTTTACCGATTAGTTGGGTTTCTTGGGGCAGCTGCTGGAACGCCGGAAGAACAAGCAGAGAAATACCAGTGGGCAGTTTGTGACCGAATTCGTAGGGCCATTATCCAATCAACATTCTCCACTGTTGCAGAGGCTGCTAAGGCTGCCAAGAAGGTTGATATGGAAAACAAAGAATTTTTGGGAAATTCTAGTGATAGTAGAAAGAGGAATAGAGAAGGACACCGCATTCAGTCCTCTAGTGAGCCGCCTCAAGGATCAAGTCAATATGGTAATGATCGTCACAATACTGGAAATAGGACATCTGGAAGACATACAAAACCATGGCAAGGAAGAAACCCAAATCAGGGTCAGATCAAACCATACCAGCCAACAACCCAAACTCAACCATCAAATCAGAGAGGAAACCCGAACACTACCCAGATTCCAGTGTGTAACCATTGCCACAAACGTCACTCTGGCGCTTGTCGCCGACTTACGGGAGCTTGCCTTAAGTGTGGGGACATGGGTCATCAGATTAATCAGTGTCCAAAGGCTAAAAACCGAGGCGATGACACCACTAGAGGAGCGACTGCGCCACCTACTGCTGGAGGGCGAGTTTTTGCACTGACCGCAGGGGAAGCTGCTAATGCTCAAGGTACCGTTTTCGAGTATTTTCTCTAGAATATTGATGACTTGCCTCGTAAATTGTTTATGCTTTACCTTCCATTATTTGTGTCTTATTGTTTATCGATTCACTAGGTACTGTTTCGGGTATTATTCATCTTGGTGAGCGTGAATTATATGCGTTATTTGATACTGGGGCAACCCACTCGATAGTCTCTCAACTAGTTGTCCGATGTCTTAGAATTATGTCTTCCTCATTGGATCATGCCTTAGTTATTTCTACACCGATGGGAAATCCATCAGTTATTACTCACGTTTATAAAGATTGCCCACTTGTGGTCGGAAATGTTACTCGTCATGCGAATCTATATCCCATGCATATGGGAGACTTTGATGTGATATTAGGCATGGATTGGTTGTGCATGCATCGAGCTACCATCGATTGCCACTCTAAACGAGTCATCTTCGGTGATATTCTGAATCCTGAATGTATTTATCAGGGATCTCAACCTCGAAAATCTATTAAAATTATCTCCGCTCTTAAAGCTCAAAAACTTATATCACATGGATGCGAGGGGTTCTTAGCTTCCATTAAAGATACCTCAGCAAATGCGCCACGTATTGAAGAAGTTCCCGTTGTTCAGGATTTTTCTGATGTCTTCCCAGATGAATTGCCAGGGGTACCACCTGAGCGTGAGGTAGAATTCACTATTGATTTGATTCCTGGTGCTGAACCTATTTCTAAGGCACCCTACCGTATGGCCCCGTTAGAGTTGAAGGAGTTGAAAGAACAACTGCAAGAACTTTTGGAACTTGGATTCATTAGACCTAGTGTTTCTCCATGGGGTGCACCGGTGTTATTCGTAAAGAAGAAGGATGGTAGTATGCGTCTATGCATTGACTATAGGGAGCTAAATAAAATCACCATTCGTAACCGCTATCCATTACCGCGTATTGACGATCTCTTCGATCAGCTCCAAGGAGCGAAGTATTTTTCTAAGATCGATCTCAGATCCGGGTACCATCAGTTGAGGGTAAAGGACCAAGATGTTCCTAAAACGGCTTTTCGTACTCGTTATGGTCACTATGAGTTTCTAGTCATGCCTTTCGGTTTGACAAATGCTCCCGCTGTCTTCATGGACCTTATGAACCGTGTCTTTCACGAGTTTTTAGACCGTTTTGTAATTGTATTCATTGATGATATCTTGGTATTTTCCAAAAGTAGAGAAGAGCATGAGGACCATCTTCGCACTGTTCTGGGAACTTTACGCCAGGAGAAGTTATATGCAAAGTTTTCGAAGTGCGACTTTTGGCTTGAGCGAGTGGCATTTCTAGGCCACGTTGTATCGGCAGAAGGTATTACGATGGATCCATCAAAGGTGGAAGCAATTACTAAATGGCCCAGGCCAACTTCTGTTACTGAAGTGCGGAGTTTTCTTGGACTGGCGGGGTATTATCGACGTTTTGTAGAGGGATTTTCCATTCTAGCTTTGCCTCTCACCCAACTCTTAAAGAAGGGGATAAAGTTTACATGGAATGATGATCGTGAAAGAAGTTTCGAGGCATTGAAGCAAAAACTAGTGTCTGCACCCATTCTTACACTTCCTTCTGGTTCAGGTGGATTTGACATCTATAGTGATGCTTCTAAGAAAGGGCTTGGTTGTGTTCTCATGCAGCACGGGAAGGTTATTGCTTATGCCTCTCGGCAGCTCAAACCTTACGAGGTAAATTATCCAACCCATGATCTAGAGTTAGCAGCAGTTGTTTTTGCACTTAAGATTTGGAGGCACCATCTCTACGGGGAGACATGCAACATATTCACCGACCATAAGAGCCTCAAGTATATTTTCACACAGAAGGAGCTTAACATGAGGCAGAGGAGGTGGTTAGAGTTACTTAAGGATTATGATGCCAACATTCAATACCACCCTGGTAAAGCGAATGTAGTGGCAGATGCACTGAGTAGGAAGAATTCCGGAGGATTGGCATGCCTGACTATTCAGCCTCATATTCTATCGGACTTGACACGCATGGATATTGGTATACAATGTGGTGAGTCTAATGGTTATTTGGCTAGATTGAAGATCGAACCGAATCTCATCACTCGGATAAAGGAAGCTCAAGAGCAAGATGGTGAACTTTGGGCAATCTTGCAAAATTTAGAAGTGGGGAAACAATCTGAATTTCGAGTAGATGAACATGGAACGATTTGGTGTGGGAAGCGTTTGTGTGTGCCTGATGATTCCACTATTCGTGAAGCGTTGCTAACCGAGGCACATAGTTCACCATACTCTATACACCCTGGATCCACAAAGATGTATAGAGATTTAAGGCAAAATTTCTGGTGGAATGGTATGAAAGAAGATGTAGCTAGACATGTGGGCCAATGTTTGATCTGTCAGCAAGTGAAGATTGAGCATCAACGAGCTAGTGGATTACTACAATCGTTGGACATTCCAGTTTGGAAATGGGATGATATTTCAATGGACTTCGTAACGGGTCTTCCAAGAACTCTTATGAAGAATGATGCTATTTGGGTTGTGGTAGATAGACTCACTAAATCAGCTCATTTCTTGCCCATTCGTAAGGGGTACTCTGTGAGCAAGCTGTCAGAGATATTCATTCGTGATATTGTTCGACTGCATGGTACTCCATCCTCGATAGTATGTGATAGAGATCCACGTTTCACATCACGTTTCTGGAAGGGTTTTCAAAATGCTTGGGGTACAAAGATACGATTTAGTACCGCTTTCCATCCGCAAACCGATGGACAGTCCGAGCGTACCATTCAGACCTTAGAAGATATGCTTAGGGCATGTGCACTCGAGTGGACAGGAAACTGGGATGAATATTTGTGCTTGGTGGAGTTTGCCTACAACAATAGTTGGCAAGCTAGTATTGACATGGCACCTTTTGAATTGTTATACGGGCGTAAGTGTCGAGCTCCCACTTGTTGGGACGAGGTTGGAGAAAAGATGATTGAGGGTCCTGAATTGGTGCAGATCACGAATGCAAAGGTTGCTATTGCTCGCGAAAAACTTAAGGAAGCCCAGAGTAGACAAAAGAGTTATGCTGATCGTCATCGACGAGCTTTAGAATTTAATGTTGGCGAAAAAGTATTCTTGAAAGTCTCACCGTGCAAAGGTGTTCGGCGTTTTGGTTTAAAGGGAAAACTAAGTCCTCGTTTTATTGGACCTTTTGAGATATTGGAGAGAGTAGGTGAAGTTTCATATCGCTTAGCCCTACCACCACAGTTATCACACGTGCATAACGTGTTTCATGTTTCGCTGTTACGTGGATATAATTATCACCCTCTCCATGTTGTGAACTATCCTCTACATGAGATTCATGAGGATTTATCGTACGAAGAGGAACCAGAAGCTATCTTGGATCGACAAGAACGTGTGATGCGTAATAAATCTATTCCATTTGTCAAAATCTTATGGAAAAATCATCCTGAACGTGAGGCCACTTGGGAATCGGAAGATGTGATTCATTCCCAGTATCCATATTTATTTGAAAACTAAGGTCAGAATTCCTTATCGTTAATTTTTTTTTCTCATATATGAAAAATTCCGCGAGTCTTTCGTTTTTATTGCTCATTGTATTGCAACATCGTTATCGTTGTTCATATCATAGATCACTAACATGAAAAGTATCCTTTAACTTTGAAATCGCCAATTTAGTTGCGAAGCTATTTTAAGGGGTAGGGGTTGGAATATCCGTATTTTATAGTAGTGTGAAATAACATTGATTTTGAGGACAAAATTCGTTTTTAGGGGGGTATAATTGTAATATACGAAATTTTACTAAACCTAATACAATAAATACTATAAGTGTTAAATATTATGTTTGATATTCAATGTTTTAAATTTTTAGCCTATTTATAAAAAAAAAAAAAAAAAAAAACGTAAATGGTTAAAATAAAATTATTCATGATTACATTCACATAACCACATGGCTAGGAAAATTCAATTTAGAGTTTTATCCACTCTTGTGATAGTGATCGAAAAATAATAATAATAATATAAAAAAAAAATTTAACTAATTATGGATGGTCAACACCTTTCAATCATCATCTTCATTCACTCTCTGCATATTATTTGGTTTCCAAATCTCCATCCAAATTATCTCAACTTCCCTTTTCATATTCAATCATCAAATCAATCAAGGTTCATCCCATATTTATGAAAATACTATTAAAACGACCCCAACCCTAGTCAAGTCTTTGCGAGCGGTTGTTCACAAACTCCGTAGATCATAAAATAATAATAACGGCTGTTCACCTTCCGCTGCCGCGCCGCACCGCACCACCACAATTTCTGCAGGCGCCGACCTTCGTAGAACTACCGGTCTGTGATTATCACCGACCAGCCGTTAAACAGTTGAAACCAGGTAACCTAAATCATCGCATCTCGTGGAGTTATGTTCTTGTAATATTACGATTACACATCCTGACTTGGTTCACTAATCAACGCAGTCCCATCACGCGACCGCCTAAAACCTATTGACGTCAAGACATAAACCATCGGATTTCTTACCCGTCATACTCGGTGATTAAGGTAACCATTTAATCATGTAGATTCTATGTTTCTTTCGCATCCTCACATGTTGAACCGATAAAGTCGAGCGGATATAATCTCCGATGATAGTCACAACAATGAGGATGATGCCCTGCCTTTGTTCGGCTTGTTTCCGCTACTAATCCTGTCAACACACAACCCTGTCCAATTTTAAATTATAAGTATTTTTATTGACACAAATTATATACTTATCATTTGGGTTATTTTATAGAAAAATATATTTTCAATAATATACATCTCACGAGTTACTTACTGTCACCCTATAAGTCACCAACTATATATCATTTTTTTATTTAAATAATTTTCAAACTAACTCAAATGATAACATAAAGACTACTGTGCAAACATTTAAATATAAAAAGAATCAAGTACCATAGCATATATTCAATCAGTTATCTCTGTAAGTTTTGACAAACAACACAAGTTATCCCGGAAGCGACTAATAGATAAAAGTAATGTATTTTTTTTTAGGTTCTCACAAACTATCGGGGAGGAAATTAGCATAGTTAGAATTTTATTGCTTAAGGTACGGATTCTATGGTCTCTTACTACTAGCGTTATATTGTTTTCATCGTTTTCCTAGTGTAAGGATTTTGTGGTCCTTGTTGCACTATTGTTTATTCGTTGTCCTCATTTTATTTATTCATGACCATTGCTTGAGCCATTGATTTTCCATGCTCCCTAAATCATGGTCACCTATATCGTATCGATTTATTGTCATTGATATGCATGCGATGGGTTCCATTTTGTTTACACTCATCATCGCATGTTCCCATAATTATGAAGTGTTTGCTATTGACTAAATATTATTGACCCTTAGTGTATTGATATTTCAATTCATTGATTAAGTGTACTATTTTTCATTGACCTCAATACCCGAGCATATCCACCTATGGGGACATAGGGCGTCATCATTGGCACTGATGGCGTGCACCATCTGTGGCGGTGCGAAAGGCCATGGCGTCTCTATATTGTTAGTGTGTGCTATGTTACTGCACTTATTGTTTATTAAGAGGCGTATGGATCGATCCTAGGAGTGTTAGTGTTAGTGGTAGAGGGATAGGTGTGAGTGCCCACATCCCCTCTACATATTGGTGCATTGGAACTGCAGCTAATGTACACAGTGTTCAGTGTTTATTGTTACTGGCTCACATGGGTATATCTAAAATATATTGTTATTATTCATTATTGATCGTTCAGCATATAGTATTATTCTATCCTTAACTTGTTATTGCTATTGTGTTCTCCGTTACTGAGCAATTTTTGGCTCAGCCGTTTTCTTTTTGTTGTTTTCTCTTATTTTTAAAACAGGTACTCAGGGGAACCAGGGAAACGTGTGAAGAGCGTTATAAAAAGGCTAGAGATTTGAAGATAGGAATCTTTTGAATAAAATGAGTGATTGAATAAATAAAGACTTTATTTTGCTTATCGTTAGAACCGTTGTACGGATTTCTAGTTTTGAATCTTGACGTTAAGTTTTAATTAAATTATTAATTGTCTCTGATTACTGTGTGACACGTCAGCCCTAAACGGGTTGGGGTGTTACAATATAAATACTAAATTATATAAACTCTACTAATTTATTAACTCGGAAAGGTTTGTGGATACATCCCTACCTTATCAATGCTTGACTCTCATAACCATCCGAATCACCTCTATGGTGGTTTGTGTTTTGGTTCGCCTAAAAGGCTTGCTTGACTCTTATGACCATCCGAATCACCTTCATGGTGGTTTGTGTTTTGGTTCGCCTAAAAGGCTTGCTTGACTCTCTTGAATCTATAACCTAAACTCGAATCTAAGACCCTTTATTTTTTTTTATTCTAGTTAACCAAGGCTAAGGAACTAATCCCCCAAGACTTATTCTTTTGGAATCTTGCTAAAACGCACCCAAAGGTGAGTTCATACTTGTCCCCCTTTTATTCTTTATTCTTTGGGGCTCAACATGTATCACTATCAAAACTCAAACGATTTTAAACTCTACAATCTATTATGCTTAGTCTAAAGTCTATCATATTCTAAATTCTATCATGCGCAATCTAAAGTCTATTATATGCTTGTACGCTATGCTATGTAGAATTATTTACTCTAACATACAAATGTTCATATAGTTGACAACCCACCTTGCATGTATAGCGCTATAGGATTGGCTATCCGCCCCCTACATGGGTCATGTTAAGCAAAATTCTTCGTGGCTAGTCGCCGTTTGTATGGTTCTCTTGCATATGCCTATAAGCAAAACTTTATTATACTATGTATGTATGTCAAAACTAGTATGCTCACCAATGCTTTATGTGTTGACGGATATTTTATACATGTTGCAGGAAATATTTATTGCAGGACATTCAAGAAAACTACCTAGGATTGGACATAGAAACTCACTCTAGTTCAAGTTATCGTATTCTTGTTGTTGTATTTTTCGTTATTTGAACTACTTGTATTTCTATTTTTAGACAATAAATGAAATTCTATCTTTAAACTATATTGTCACAAAATCTAGTGTCATGAAGTCTTTGAACAATCTACCACTAAGTCTCGCCCCGATGTATTCCGCCATCGGTTGGGGTGTGACAATTTCGGGGAGTTGAAATGCCTAGAGACGGTCCGGTTATTTGACATTTGTTATACGCGGACGATGCATTGGTCATGGGAGAGTGGGTGGAAGGTAACTTTATTTGTTTAAGAAGGTTACTTAGAGTTTTTAATATGTGCTCGGGTCTTAAGATTAATATTCATAAATCGACTCTATATGGGATGGGGAAAACGGTGGAGGAGGTAAATGATAAGGCGATAGGGATGGGTTGTCGCGCAGGGGAGATGCCGTTCACTTACCTCGGTATACAGGTAGGTGCTAATATGAATAGAATTAACAACTGGGAGCCGGTGGTCAAGGTGTTTAAGAACAGACTATCGTCATGGAAGTCTAAAGTTCTTTCCATTGGTGGTAGATTGACTCTTATTAAAGCGGTTTTGGAGAGCCTTCCGTCTTATTATTTTTCTATTTATAAGGCCCCTACTGGTATAGTCAACAAATTAGAAGGTTTGATGAGACGTTTTTTATGGGGTGGAAACGAAGACTCGAGGAAACTTCACTGGGTGAGTTGGGATGTTGTGACAAAGACCATTAAAAATGGAGGATTGGGTATTCGGAAACTAGATGAGGTGAACAAAGCGTTCTTGGTTAAATGGTTGTGGAGGTATCGACATGAAGGTGAAGCGTTATGGAAAAGGGTGGTGGTGGCGATTCATGGCTCTAATAGAAAGTGGGATGCATATCCTTGTAATTCTACATTTTCAGGTACTTGGTCAAAGGTGGTTCAAAATGGGTATCGGCTAAATGTGGCCGGTTTTAATGCTATGAGTATGATTCGAGGTGTGTTGGGTAATGGTATGGAGATTAGATTTTGGATAGATCCTTGGGTGTCAAAAATCCCGCTCAAGAATTTATTCCCGGATCTTTTTCGGTTAGAGATGAATAAGGCGTGTAAAGTTGCCGATCGGCTTGGGATGAGTCAAGATGAAGGTTTGATTTCTTGGGAGTGGCGGCGCATTCCTACTACAGAAATAGAAGCTACACAGTTAGAAGATTGTATTCATTTGATGGATGGCCTTGAATTAAGGAGTGCTAATGATCGATGGATGTGGGACTTTAGCTATGGAAAAGAATTTTCGGTTAGTATAGTTCGAAAATGGTTGAGTTCTGAGCAAATGTCACAAAATAGTTCAGAATTCGTTTGGTGTAAATGGCTCCCAATCAAGTGTAACGTTTTTATGTGGCGTATGTTGATGGACCGGATACCGACAAAGAAGGCATTACAAAGGCGAAATATCGATTGTGGGGATATTATATGTGACATGTGTAATGAACAGGAAGATTGCATTGATCATACTTTCACGGCCTGTTCAGTGTCGTGTGGGGTATGGGGTGGGATTGCTTCTTGGGTAAACCTGCCTCATTTTTTCTTTTTCTCGGTTAAAGATATCATGCAGGTTTATTCGTCATCTACATGGGCCGCGGAAAAGAAAAGAGCGCTTCAAGGTATTCTTATTTTAACATGTTGGCGGATCTGGAAGGCTAGGAATGAGATAATATTCAGGGACGTCCGGCGTAATGTGGTTGAGATTGTCTCAGACATCAAGATTTTGGCTTTCCTATGGTTTACGAGTAGGAGCAAGAACGGGTCTATGGAATGGAAGGACTGGAAAAAGTTTAATTTCGATGTAACGTAACTTTGTTTGTATTTGGGGTCTCCGTCTTGGAGATTTTCCCTTGTGTGTTTGTGGTTTAATAAAATTCGCCTTCCAAAAAAAAAAAAAAAACCCAAGAAAATATGTATCAATAAAAAAAAAGAGGATATTGTGTCAAAAATCAGTTTCATAATAAAAATTGTGATTTTGAAGAATGTATTGAAAGTAGAAGGTTATTTAGATATGAAACCAATTAATATTCTTGCTGGTTATGATTCTATTGCAACTTATAATAAAGTTAATATCGACTCAAGTAGAAACCAAAGAAAAATATTATTTTAGGAACTTTATTGATCTATCGAGTGTTACTTTTTTTTTTGTAATCTGTCTCTAACGCCTTGCTAGTCGCTTTATATTATTGACATTTCGACGCGGTTTAGTAGAAAACACCTATTAGCATAACATTAAATTTGCTTATAAAATGGTACTGCGTCTTAATAACCAGATAAGAACCACATTAAAACTTTAGTCGGATTTTAGTCTTTAACGAGTCCATCGTGAGTGATTTACCATCGGCATGGGCGGACCTAGGTATAGTTCAAGGGGGAGGGAGGGGGGGGGGGGGGTTGAATAGTGTAATTTATAGGCAAAAATCCAACCGCACCTCTTAAAAGTTTGGTTAAACCTCCCGATCGCATCCTTTGAAAATAATTCATAGGTCCACCAGTGACCAACATTGTAAAGTGGACAAATGCAAGGGTGTTTTCTGTTGGCGTAGGTGTGAAATTATTTGTAAAGAGGTTAGGTCGTCGTTTTCATATATGTCATGTGAACTACACAGTAGTAAACGTGGCATCCAATTCTCACATGACATGTCTTTTTTAGTCAAATTTATAGTTTCACGAAACATGGGTTCAATCTCACTTTTAAGTTTATTCAACTCAAATTTTATTATTTTATTTTATTTAATTTGTTTACATATTAAAGTCACAAGTTGAGGCATCCATGTTCTCTTTGTTTATACATGTATGTTGGTACTGTGTCCCATGCTTTCATATTACATTATTATTACATATGAATAAAAGAATATACTCTTAGATTCATGCACCTTCAAACTCGATAAATGCCGAGGTTTCAGTTGGGTTTTACTAATAATTATTATATAAACATACAAAAATGGTAAAGTCGGTGATGCTTGGTATGAGCACTATTTAATTCAAAGTCATGTGATGGAACACTCGAATCATTAGTATTTTTCTTAGTGGCCCTTATGCGCAACCTCGACTCGCTTGTGGGCCGGCCACTCTCGCGTCAGCGTGGACCCGATTAAGACAACATAGTCTGACCATTGTAGAGTGGCTATGGGATCCCCTTCTGGGGGGGGGGGGGGTTGTGATGAACTCTGCCACAACATAGAAAATCACCTTCCAAAAAAAAAATTAGTATTTTTCTTAGGTATTTTTCTTTTATTTGATATTTAATAATACTCTAAATATACAGCTATAACGTGCATATTTTATCTACTTTTAAGCTTCATTAAAGACGAAGTAACATGTCATCAAAGTACAAATCATGAAAGTTGTTTCAAGGTTTTGATTTAATTTACATTTTCCTTTTGTTCTCCTCTTTCAACTTTTAAAATATGATGTTTTTATCGACATTTCAAAACGCAATCTCAAACACTTAATTATCTGTATTTTCAAAACACAATAATCTAAAAATCAGATTCAAAACGCAATCCTAAACACCCTCTAATTATATACATATTGATACATTTAGTATAGCATCACTTAAGAAGAAAGCTACGATAATAAGAAAATACTTATGCATATTTTAAGAAAGATAATCTTATAATAGGAAATAATACCATACATGATTAAAAGACAACCTTATGTGTCACATTTAGATATAGGTGTCATTGTGATTCGTGAAGTGGTATCGTATTAAACAGTGGTATCGTATTAAACAGTGGTATATGTACATGTTATATTTGTACGCAGTGATTGATCCAAGATTTTTACTCAACGTGTGCAAAAAAAATGTAAAAATAATTTTTAATAAAGTTGCAAACATTAAACATCATTGAAGTATATCATTCTCTAGAGTCTAGGTGATTTCATTTTTTTCAAAATGGCCGGCTACACCTTCATTCGACACTTTCAAGTGGACCTTCTGAAATCGGTCAAGTTTTAACTCCTTAACAAGTTTGTGAGTATCAACATATTGGAAAAAACCGGTCATTTGTTCATATTTTGACACCCGTGATAAGAACTAAATATATAGTGAAACTCTTCAAGTGTCCCATTTTCTTGTATAATGTTCAATTGTTCAAATATATATAAAGGGTCCCAATATTAAGGATGATAAAAAAAACTCTAGCATGACGGGTATACCGAAACTTGATGGGTATTGGCCGGTTTAGGGATTCGTTTTAAAAAATTGCGTAGGTTTTGGTCAGGTTAAATGGTACCGTACTGTTATCGAATTTACCGTACCAAAATACTTTTTGTACCAATTTGTTACCCACTTTTGGCGTTTTGGGGATCGGTACTTTCGCTTCGGTACTGGTTCGGTACCGTTCCTTTAAATACCATACCGGTACCGTACCATACAACAATTTTGATACTAGTACCCAATTTTGATGATTTTTAGGATCGATACGTTCTGTACCGGTCTCATCCCTACCTAGGAAAGCTAACCCCCCACCCCCACCATCCGCGCCCCTGTTGTATGAGGTAAATAATGACATGACTATGGATATAACAAGAAATGCAGGGTGAAAGATAAAATATAAAGGTAAGTTGACAAAGATGATAATCCTTTTTTTGGTGATTTAAAAAAAAAAAAAAAAAAAAAAAAAAAAAAAAAAAAAAAAAAAACTCTAGTGATTTAATATCGATGATGGTCAAGAACACTAATAGTTTTCTGACATTATAAAACCTGTAAAGGTGTATATAGTATACATAACCAAACATCATACTGACCAACTAAATTCAACCTCACCAAACTGGTACCTTGTAGGGGTGTAAATGACACGCAACAGCTCGAGAGTTATTCGGGATCGGCTCAAAAGTTATATATGTAATTTTGTCCTTTGAACATGTTCAATTTTAATTAATAATGTTAATGAGCCGAGCTTTTGCTCGTTTAAGCTATTGAGACGAGCTCGAGCCGAGTTTTTAGGTCGTTTAAAAATTAATTTTTAATTACCTCGAGCCGATCCGAGCCGAGCTCTTAGGATTTACTTTCGAGCCGAGCTCGAGTTCAGAATAGTAGGCTCGAACCGAGCCGAGCTCAAGCCTCAAAAGAGCATGACGAGCCTAGTCAAGCTCAGGCTCGGCTCGGCCCGTTTACACCCCTAGTACCTTGTTAGTTTAATTAATAATAGTCATCATCTTATTGAATAACTTCAACTGGAATTGAGCAAAATCACACTCAAATCTTATCATTCATACTTCCAAAGAATTACAAATAAAATATTCCAAAAATCACATATTTGGCATGTTACAAATGAAACAAAAACTCTATTGAAAACATCAATGCTTGGTGAATCTCTGAAGAACTTCAAAGTAATCGGGAAACGTCTTACGAGTGCAAGCAGGGTCCTTGATGGTGACAGGAACATCTGCACAGGCGGCAAGGGAGAAAGCCATGGCCATCCTGTGATCATCATACGTGTCTATCGCTGCCACATTCAACCGCTCGGGTGGAGTGATCACACAGTAGTCAGGCCCTTCTTCAACTGTCGCTCCCAACTGAAAAAGTTCTTGACCCGTTAAGTGTTAGATGAGTATGAGTAGAGGTAACAAGACGGCGTAACGGGTCAAAAAAACATGTCATGTTTTAGTACAGGACAGGGAGATTAGATTGACCCATAACAATATTTTGTCCATATTTTTATAAATATTAATGCGGTAATGTCAATATAATAATCTAAATCTTCTAAATAGACCAATTTTGGAGGATGGGCTGTTTTACCTTTCTGAGTTCTGTGCAAATGGCAATCATCCTTTCGGTTTCTTTGACTCTCCAACTAGCAACTGAAAAATAACAAAAAAGAGCACACGCTAATAAACAACCGAACCGTATATAAATTATAATGAATAGAAAATCCGAAAAATGGGCATCTAGGGGTTGTTGGGAATTGATGAAAGTACCATCTCTAATGGCTGTAGGACCATCTGCATATAGAGCAACCACGGCAAGAGTCATGGCAACATCAGGCATTTTGTTCATGTTGACATCTACAGCACGCAAATGTTTCCTTCCGGAAGCATCCCTCGGTGGACCCCTCACCGTAACAGAGTTTTCGGTCCATGTTACTTCAGCCCCCATTTGTCCAAGAACCTCCGCAAATTTCACATCACCCTTCATTCAGATGAAAAGAATCATAGAAGTGTGTCAGAAGTACAAGTCATTTAGAAACGAACTCATTTTGACTAGAGGCGAAAAAACGGAGGGTTGGATATGGATAGGTTGGATATGGATAACACACCAAAACAGGCTGGCCAGCTAATACTTATTGTCTCTTAGATACGATTACAAAAACAGAATAATAACATAACAGTATGATTTCTTTCTAAATCTAGGATGATGTAAGCATCTGAATGCACTTTAGATGATTTTTAGCCCTTTTCGATGCTCAACGTATTTAACCCGTTTAACTTTTAGATAATTGCTAAATATCACACGTTTTTACCCATTATCAGTTAAGTACAACTTTAGATTGACGAGTTTACCCTTTGAACTGAAACTGACCCATTTAGTCGCGACTTGTTACGTCAAACAACATAACTTTATATTTCTTTAGAAAGTTCACAAAAGATGTGATAATTTTATTAAAAAAATAACCATATATACTTTAATAAGATATTTTCTTTCGTAAAAAAAAAAAAAAAAAAAAAAAACATTTATAGCCATTGACTTGACTTCCAAGTCACAAAGATTTCTATGTTAAACTAAAAGGAGGTCATAATGCACCTGTAAGCTACTTGTTCCACAACCTTCAACAGTGATGGTGCCACCAGTTATAGCAGCACCAGCCAAGAAGTAACTTGCACTTGAAGCATCACCCTCTACGTACGCATTTCCGGGCGACCTGAAGAAATTTGTTCCTATAATGTTCACAATTTGGGTCACCATAAAAACATGGCTTTTATGTAAAACAGTAGACTTACTTGTACTTTTGACCGCCTTTGATGAAGAACCGGTCCCAACTATCACTATGTTCGACCGAGACACCAAACCGTTCCATCAATTTTATTGTCATCTCAACATAGGGTATAGAAATTAGTTTATCAATAATTTCAATTTCTACGTCTCCGAGGGCAAGGGGGGAAGCCATAAGCAAAGCAGTAAGGTATTGACTACTAATGGATCCTGACAGCTTAACCTGTAAACATAAAAACACAAATTTGTTGTTATTTTATCATCGTTATAAATCAAATTACGGTTCATGACACACTGCATCTTTCCATTAAAAGGTTGATCATTGCTAAAATGTTGTTTTGATATTATAATAGCAAATAAAAGTTATTTGTTATTTTTACTCATTTTTTAATATAAGGATTTAACAGGTTTTATGCATTAAAAATAACTCTGGAAGACTTTTGATCAGTTCGACCCATGGTTTAAAAAAACGGGTGAGGGGTGCGCCTCGAGGCGCGCCTCAAGGCGAAACTCTAAGAAAACGAGTCTAAGGCGCGCCTCATGGGGTTCAGATTGTACATACACCTCTAAGGGCTGAGGCTAAGAAAATGTGTGCCTCGGGTGCGCCTTAGGTGGTTTAGGGTGTTTTTGATGTGTTTTGTTTTTTTGGTGTTTTAGACTTTTTGGGTCAATTATTTCATTTTTG
Organism: Ambrosia trifida; assembly: GCA_028751855.1. NCBI lineage: Eukaryota > Viridiplantae > Streptophyta > Magnoliopsida > Asterales > Asteraceae > Ambrosia > Ambrosia trifida. The sequence continues at coordinate 3,778,097 of CM054125.1, read as the reverse complement.
ATGTGTGTTTTTGATGTTTTAAGACTTTTCTAGGTAAAGTACTTTATTTTTTATAGACACATAACTTTTATATTTATTTCTTGACTGCGCCTCGGGCTTACGCCTCGGTTCACCTCAAGGCTTACGCCTCATGAGGCGAAGGGAAAATGCCTCGAGGCTCGTTTCCGTTTTTTTAAACTTTGGTTCAACCCTTCCATTTTAATCTTCTTTTTTTTTTGTTTTACTACATTAGAGGTCAAACTTAATCCGACTCAACTCATTTATAAGCAATTTGGTTGAATTTGGCACCTAATGTTGCTATTAAAACTTGTTAAATGCACACCAAAGCAGCTGGTTTGACCACTAAATTTTAATAAAATACAAAACAACCAAAGAAATTGAAGAAAATAACAAAACCGTACCTTTCCGCCGGGAAGGCCCCCACCTCCAACTACACGCACAGGCGGGCAGTTTGTCCCGAGGAAACAATCGACATCTGCACCAAGCTGCTTAAGACCTGTGACTAAGTCACCTATTGGTCTCTCTCTCATTCGAGGAACTCCATCTAGTATGTAGCTGGAGAAAATATTCCATCAATGACAACTAAATGGATGTTTTCACTAAGATAAGATGCCCTTTTGAAGTTAAGCATTTACAAATTACAACCTTCTAAATCGCTTAAATAAAAAACTGGATGATTGTTTTAATAAACAGGCATTTTAATCGTACGTAAAAAAGTAATTATTAACGAAAATAAGAAAATGACAAAACATTCCGACAGGTCAACCCGACCCAATCCATACGATTTTAACCGGTTACCCAACCTAACCTGGCGCAAGACTGACAGGCCAATTTTGCCACCTATATTTAGAGGTCCAAAAGATATCTCAATGTTGGCAATACAGAAATCTTGTGGATCTAGGATCATCAATTATATGGCATAATAGAATATGCAAACAGCTAATTTATAATTTCAAAATTACCTGAGCAGAAATTTCACAATTTCCTTGGGACAAAATGAGTATTGATTTTACCAAATCTCCTTTTAAAGTATAGAAAGTTAGAAACCGACATGCGGCCTTAAAATGGAAAAAAAAAAGGTAGCATTTTTATTCTTAAAGAGAGAATATATCAAAAGCAGACAATGCTGACCGTTACTCGACCAGCCTGGCCCACTCATTTTGCCACCTCTATTTGAAACCAGGAGAATATATCAACATACCTTGAATTACCACCAGCAGCAGTAACTGCAGCAGTCAAAGGGCGCATAGCAGTTCCTGCGTTACCAAGAAAAAGCTGTATTTCATCTTTAGCTTCTCTACCTACTGGAAACACACCACCACAACCTTCCACAACTGCCCTTTTAATTGCACCATCTTCCTCAACACGTAAACCTAGAGTTCTTAGAGCCCCAAGCATGTAATGGACATCATCACTGTTAAGTAAGTTGTCAACAATGGTTGTTCCCTGAGAAACATATTAAAAATCGGCATCAAACCATGGGCTCGGTTTTGAGCATGGGTTTTACATTGGTTATTAATTTGCTACATCCATGGGCATTGCTAGAATGCTAGGAGCCTAGGACTATATTATGTGATGCATGAATTTTAAACTAGCACTAATACATCAAGAAACATAAATCCTGTACAAGAAGAAAATAAAACAAGACAATTTTCCTCACATTTTTATCTCAATTATACTAGTAGCAAATCAAACTATCGAGTAACATATAAAACCCTATAACTTGCAAATGAATACATGCTTCGATGAAAGACAAAGCCAACTCAAACCAAGTCAACATTTTAAAATCATCTAAAACCCATTTAGAATCAATGCACGTATTGCAAATCAAGCATAGTCGATGAAACAATCCAGAATGTGACGTATTCCCACTCAGAAGTAGACCGTTATAGTTCTAAACTTTAAGCGATTGACCCAATGATAGAAATATATGTAAAGAAGCATGTATGATTTATCATTAAAAAAACAATTATAGTCTTTGTTTTCCTTATGTGTTAAATGCTCAGCAAAATGCAAGATCAATCCAAATTCTCTATGGACACAATCTTTATCTATCTCATCGTTTTACCTCTGACATACCCCAAACTCAGTGCCCAATTCAAGAATTATGCAATAATAAACATAAACCTCATAACCAATGTTGCAAAAATCGGCCTAGGCAGCCGCCGGCGGAGGTAAAAATCGGAATTAGGCCCTAGTCGGAAATCTAGGCGTTTTGGCCATTAGGCGGGCCTAGGCGGTGATTTTTTTTAATTTTTTATTTTTTTTTTAAATTTTTTTTATTAAATTTCTAAGTATTTTTTAGTATTATGTGTATATATCTAAGTATTTCTAAGTATTATGTGTATATATCTTAACATATTTTCAAAAAAACACCTAAATTTGTGTGTATATATATATAATACGTATAAAAATACCAAAACACTTAATTCTGCCTATTTTTCGCCTAGTCCCGACTAGTCCCTAGGCTGGACCTCACCGCTACAACCTTGCTCATAACTCATATTAATGTTTGATACGCTTACACTCTATTTTATAGATAATTCACCAGATTTAAAGCTATCTACTCATACTGTGTATACAAGATGCACCAGTAATAGAATCCCAATGAAATCAAAACTTTCTCTGTTCCAGGTAGTTTATCATATTAATCCAGCAAAACCCACATAGATTTTCTAGCAAATTGTCATAAACTTCAATGTAGCTACCAACTTATAATCCAAATTGTCTACATTTAATAAAACCAAATAAAAAAAAAAAAAAACAATAAAAGTACCTGAGAAAGAGCAGCAAGAAGAAGAATCCGATTAGACAGAGACTTAGAGCCAGGCAAATTAACAGTACCCGAAATCTCTTTAATGGGTTGCAAAACAATCTCCGGTATTGCTGACGTGGCAGCAGCAGAAGCAGAAACAGTGAAAAGCTTTGTGTTATTAGATGAAAAAGAGAAATGGGTAAATGGGGTTTTGTATTTGGATCCAAAAGATAAGAAAGGCGAGGACTTGGAAGAAGGGGTTTGGGATTTAGAAAGATTATTAAAGATTGAATTGGATGTTTGGAGATGCTGACCAACGTTGCTAACGTGAGCTGCCATTGTGTGTGAATTTTCACCTAAGAACACGTAGTAGTAGGTGTGGAAGATTTAAGTGGATTGAGAAGAGAGTAGTAGGTGAGTGACCGTTCGATCCTTTCGTACCAAACCCCCCAAAAGCTTACCAAACTCCATAATCGCAATTTTCTAAAAAAAATAAAATATTATTTTAATAAGAGTAAAGTTCACGTACAAATAGGCTTTATCGTACGAACAGTACGAACTGAAGTAAAAAACACGCGGTGGTATTTCTGTAAGTATTTCTGTAATTACGCTAGTTATATATAATTACTCTAGTTATATAACTAGCGTAATTACTCTAGCGTAATTATATAACTAGAGTAATTATAAAATTTACTCTAAAGTAATTATATAGCGTAGTTATATAACTAGAGTAACTATATAATTACTCTAGGGTAATTACTCTAGAGTAAGTATATACACTAGAGTAATTATACAACAAGAGTGGTGGTCATTATTTACGAAAATGTCACCGTCACTTTTTTACTCTAGAGTAATTATATACACTAGAGTAATTATACAAACACAACAATGGTGGTCATTATTTACGAAAATGCCACCGCCACTTTTTTTTTGTTCCTTTCAGTTCGTATGTTCGCTCGATAATTTTGTTTGTATTTGATCTTTTGTCATTTTAATAATTCAAATAACTAGTGTTTTAGTTACCCGCGTTTCGCTGTGGGACGCTCGTGCCGTTCGTTATAGATTTGGTGGACATTAAAAATAACATTATTAGCGATAATAAGTGTCGTACCGCTATCTAGCAATTTTCGTCAATTACGTAGGCCAATAATCTTAATTACGTTAGCAATTTCTTCAAATAGGTGGGCAAATTACCTTCAATTATGTGGGCTTAATAGAAATGAAAAAAATAAGGAAAAAAAAACGTGGGGGCAACACTCGAACTTTGGAACATTGGCATGGAAAGCATGATTAAAACCAACTGGGTTGTCTTCATTTATTGTGCATCTTTACTTCAATTTGTATATATCAGCAAAGCAAAAGTAGATGCAAAACAATAAAAAAAAAAAGGAAAGGTAGTGAATGCACGTGGGATCCATTTATTGATGTCGCCGCCCTTTCAAACAAATCACAAATAGAAACTGTAGAAGTGTCTTTAAATTGATATATAGATGTAATTTTAGATGAACTAGCCACTTAGCTGGTTAATTGGTTTTGTAACTTATTTGTCGTGTACCATTTTGATGGGGGTGATTCATCCGAGTGGGGTGAGTCATGTTCAATCACCATATGTTAATAGTCTGTTTGATGTTGTGCATGCATTTGTGTTAGTCAAAGTGACTAAATCCATGGCAATTTATTCGACAAGTAATAGAAATATATATTGAACCGTACGGTAAAAGGAGATGTTTTCTCCTGATGCTCTTGGTCTTTTAGGGGCACGGTGAAGGATTTCCCGAAGAAGAGAGGCTCCTCAAGTGTGAAGATGGTTGCATTTTTTAGTGTCTATTCCTTGAGGCCCTCATTGCCGCTTTTATTGAGGAATTCTATATACGAGGACCTCACATCCGTAGGTGTTAGGCTGAACGTGTTATCTAGATTATCTTATTGTAATTTTCATTTTCCAATAAATTTTTTTCCTTCTTAGTAAAAACAACACAAAACCAACCTATGTCTTTTAAAAAATAACATCGGCCCATAGTTTGGTGGCCCAATCAAACCTACCCAAATATTTTGAAAACAAGTACTAGCCCACACCATTTTATTTTACCTCCCAATCTACCATAGTACCATACCTGTCTCTCCATTCAACACATCCCTTAGACTATAAGGAGTGGTGGGGGGAAAGAGGTGGGGGGAAGCGCCATGTGGCACTTGTGGGGCCCTTTTGGGGGGGAAAATAATTGTGGGGAGTGGAAGGGGGTGGAAGAGGTGGGGGGAAGTGTCATGTGGCATTTCTTTTTTTTTTTTTTTTAACTTTTTATATAAAACAACAATAATAATAAATACTTTTAATTAATAAAAACCTAGAAAAATACAAAAAAAAAACCTAGAAAATTAAAAAAAATACAATAAAATCGAAAAAAATTAAAGACTAACAAATTAGTTCAAATTATATTTTTCCATAATATCACGCTTCATTTGAAGCGTCATCTCTAACTCCGGCCCTTGCATATGGTCGGTGTTCATGGCGAGAAATTTCAAATCCTCGCGTTTTTTGCGCTGCTCTTTGTATAAAATTTGGATGAAAATTGTATAAAAATTGGTTGAAAGGTGTATAAAAATTGGTTAAAGTGGGTGTTTTGTAGTGAAATGGGGGTAATTTATAAAAAATTTTTTTTTTGACCGTTGGGTTAGTAGCCGTTGGTTTTTTAAATTTTTTTTTTTGTTTTTTTTTTTAAATGTTAACGTTCAAATTGCTTGGCCCAATAACCACATGACACGTGTCCCCCCCAAACTCCCCCACGCCGGTGAACCTCTCCCCGCCCCAACTACATCGTCCAGCCTTAGTGAATCATTTCAATCAATGTTTAGTTTTAAGAAATTCAAATGGTATATTATTTAGAAAAAGAAATGCTAAATTCCAAATATAATATATTATTTTAAAAAGATATAAATGATGAAGTTTTACTCTGTTAAATTATTTATGTTATTTATAAAAATATATCGTACCAAATTTAACTCTTGCCTCTTCTGTTACTCTCAAACATTCAAAATACAAATCGATTATGATAAATCCTATATTCACTTAGAGGCGAACAAAAACCGGTTCGTGAAACCAAACCGATCTAGGACCGGTATTTTCCAAACCGGTTTTGGTCCCTTCTATGAACCGGTGGTACCTGAATCGGTTCCCCATATCCAGGCCCCAAACCAAACCGGTTTCTAGCCAAACCGGTATTTTTTTATTAAAAAAATGAAATTTTATATAAAAAAAGTTATATATAACAAAATTATGTTGGAAAGTTTAGAAGGTGAATGGAGTTTTAAGTAAATGAAATTATAATTTAGTGAAATTATAATTATTGAGGAAAAACTCTTTAATAGAGTTAATTTATTTGTGACACTTTATTATAGTTTTAAAACTAAAATTAAGTGTATAACTCTTCATGTGGTGAATTGAAGAAACACTTATGATACTTGATTATAGTTTTAAGACTAACATTAAGTGTCTAATTATGTTAGACTCTTCATTCCCCATTGCCTCTTGTATATATTAGAGACTTTTGTGTCATATATGAGATATGGGAAAAATGCACATAAGAATATACATGAGAAATATTCACTAAGAAACTCTTGCAACACTCATGACTCTAGAGTAGCAACCAAGTATCGATTATTTTTCAGGCAAGTGGGATAGTCCGGCAGTGCACCATCGTCACTGTTTCGTACCGGTGTACCCTGGGAACAGACGACGAATCTGTTTAAGGGAATTGTGTCAAACACAAGCCCGGTTCCTTTTTCTTTGATTTCGTTTTCTGTTACAGTTCATTGCAAAAAGTACAAGGACTTGGAAACATGTGAGGTTCATGTATGAAAGGCATTGCGACGATTATTATGTAAGTTTTCTAACAAACTTAAACAGATTAGTAAAACAGACTTTCGTGTAGATTGGGAACCAATCTTTAAACCTTCTTTTTAAGGACTTTTTGGTTCGCGAAAGTTTGTAAATATTTTCTTTGAAATATGTTGTGGTACATCGAATCGGATTAAATTTGTGATTGGAGTGAAATCTTTAATCCGAATGTTCATGGTCTTTCGGGTTCATGGGTTTTGGGTCGTGTGTAGATAAACCCGATTATTAACATATATTTAGACGGTTTTGAAATACTAAAATTCTAATGAGTGTATTAGAAAAGTCATAATTTTTGTAAACCCATGAAAAACATTTGATAATGTTTTCTTTCTAAGCATATTAGAAAGATAATTTCAATGTATTTGAAATGTTTACATTTTCTAACAAGAGTATTGGAAAATTAAAAGGTTTCGAAATAGAAGGTTTTGAAACATGTATTTCTAACAAGCGTGTTAGAATCGATGACGTTGAAAGAATAACGTGTCATGAAAAATTTCTAATAAGCGTATTAGAAATAATTATTTACAAAATCAAAAGTTTAATCTTTAAACTTATATATTGATTTTCTAACAAGCGTGTTAGAAATTGATGATTTTGTAAAGGCAAATAAGATGTTTATATTTCTAACGAATGTGTTAGAAAAGATTATTGTACAAAATACACAAACGGGTTAGAAATGATTATTTTGGAAAATAATCAACATTGAACCAGTTTGGTTAAAATTCGACGGTGTCGAACGAGCGAGTTCGAAACGGGTATATTTTGGAAAATCCGAAGTTAATACCATTTAGATGGTTTAATTTTCTAACGAGCGTGTTAGAAATGGTTTATTTTATATAAACCAATAAGGTCTAAAATGATTGTCATAATCATGTATTTCTAACAAACATGTTAGAAACGGTTGAGAATATCAATGATATTTAAAACGATTTTGGGTAATCGTTTATTTCTAACGGGTGTGGTAGAAAAAGTTTATTTAACCAAAACTCCATATGATGAAACGTGTAATCGTTTGTATTCTAACAAGTATGTTAGAAATGGTTAATTTTGAAACCGTATATGTTTATATGGTACACGTATAATTTCTAATGAGTGAATTAGAAATGGTTAATAATGAAAACCATATACTCTAACTAGTGAGTTATGAATGGTTTAAATAATAAAACTATATTAGAGTTTATGGTTTTGATTTGTAATCAAAACATAAATATGTATAGTTTATGGAAAATACTTGTAAAAGTAGAAATGTGTTGTATGAGTAAAACATGTCTTTTACAAATTATATATGGTTTGATACTTGTATGAGAAGTAAGATGACTTGAACCATATAATAGTCTAGAGAGACTATTTAGTGTAAAACAACTTGATGTTGTTTTGGATATATTTACTGGTTCGACTACTTGTGAGTAGCTAAGTATAAACAACTTTGTTGTTTTGAACAGTGTATTGAGGGAGTACCTCGAAACATGCCACGAGACGATATAATTGGTATTATTTCGTCGAACGATAAAGTGTTGAAGAGAATAACACTTTGAGATTTGATGTTTATATATCCTTATAATCCGTTTAAATATTTATGTAATATGTTATATATAGTTTGGATTATATTAAAATTATAATTTGATAAATTATAATTATTAATTGGAATCTTAACATGGTGAATGGATGATATTGAAATTATAATTTAAAACATTATAATTATTAATAAGTCCTTAATTTGGTGAATTAAAGACTAAAACTCTTGAGTAGAGTTTTATGTCTTTGATTAGAGGGTTTCATTTGTTGTCACTTAATTAGAGTCTTTATGTCTCAAATTAAGTCTCTAATTATGAAGACTCTTCATATATCCATGTTCTTATATAATGGAAGGCTTTGTGCCTCATTTGGATATATAGAAAGAAGATACATGGAAATAAGAACTCTTGAGCAGAGTTTCATGTTTTCTGAAATAAGAGTAAACTCTTGAGTAGAGTTTCATGTTTTCTAATTAAAGTTTTATGTTACTTTATTAGAGCTCTTATGTCAATTTATTATTAATAAAGGCTCTAATAAATTGACAAAGAGGAAAAACTCTTCATCCATTCCCATTAAGATAATCATGATCAACGTGGCAAGTGAAGTTAAATGCACGGAAACGAGATATGTCATCTAATGTTGAGAGCATTTACGTAGCAATGCACAAATGTAGTTTTGATGACTATAACATATGATAGAAATACATGTTATTATTCATAAGTCTTTGATAAATATTGCGAAATTTATTATAAAAGACTTAGAATGGTGATGGATGTGTAGAGTCTCTACAAACCATCATTGTTAGTTGAATTATATGGAGGATTCGTGATATATTTTGGGAGAGTTACCCAATAAATAGTTTCAACAAAATATATACATATCATTTAGGCATATGTGAATGTCATGTAGTTGAGTGTCAATCTAATTGACTTGTTGATGATGAATATGTTCATCAAAGTGACTTATATTAAGACTTATGTTTAAGTCCTAAAGAGTCAATGGTGATGCCTTGGAGATTAAAGGCAAATGAGTCTTGATCCTAATGGATGGAATGAATTATGGCTTTGAAGCATTCTTTAAACCAAGGTTTTGGAATGGTAAACAAAATCTCATTTTGTGTCTAAACTAAGACGTGAATGTTAGGAAGAGATAATGAGTTATCTCTTAAGGCTGTGAAGAATCAGATTGATGCATCTTCTGTTCACATGCTAAGTATTCATAGTCTAAAGCATGCTAGACTAATACTTGTTAATTTAGATGCTCCACGGAGATTAAATTAACTTTGAACATTCAAACATATGTGACGACATAAGAATGAATTTTGTAAAAGCAAATATATAATTCATTAAAAATGATGACTCAAAAGGACCGAATAAATAGTTCATTGGTAATGATACTATTTAGCTGAATACGAGGAGAATTCATATAGCTCAGAAAACGGTTCGTGTGAGAAATATGGGTTGAGTAATATAATGGATGGCCTAAATGACACAAAGATATAGATAGTCGCTATCTTATCACGGGTGTCTAATATCATCACAAGTGATATTACTCAAACTTAATCAAAGTGCAAGCAATGTGGGGGGAAGAGCCATTTAAGAAACAATCCGTAGGGATGTAAAAATGGTACTTGAGAAGCTTTCAAGCTACAGATGAAAGGAAGAAACCTTCATCACCCCATTTGGTAGTTATCCAATAAACACATAAGTGTGGAGGTGCTTGCATTTGAAAATATAAGGTTTGATATGAACGGATGTGATTTTGGGAAGTACTTATTTTAAGTCAGTCCTATTATGCAGACAAAAAATCTTGAGAAGTTCAATGGAAATGACTCTAATGTGGCTAGAATTTTCATTAATTCTTGAGAAGTTCAATGGAAATGATTCTAATGTGACTAGAACTTTCTTTGACACAAGTCAACGTCTAGCTAAAAATCGAGGTGAGCCTGTTAACCAATTAGAGTACTCAAGAATTATTGGCAGTCAGATGTATCTGATGAGTTGTATCAGACCAGACTTAGCAAGCAAGCTAAGTAGATACACAGGCAACCTAAGTTCAATTCATTGGAATTGCGTGACCCAGTTGCTTCGGTACTTAAGATACATACGAGATTACGGGCTGCAATATAAAAGATATCCAGTAGTTATTGAAGGTTACTGTGATACGAATTGGATATCTGACATGAATGATTCCAAAGCGACGAGTGGCTATTTACTCACACTTGGAGGTGTTGAGATAATGTGGAAATTACATAAGCAAGCGCTTATTGTTAGATCCACGATGGAATCATAATTCATCGCTTTAGAGGATGAATAGGCAAAATGGCTATGTCAATTTGTTAAGGATATACCTAGGTGGCCGAAGCCGGTATTGGCCCAATGCATATGTTGTGATAGTCAATCGGAAATTGGCAGAGCTCATATCACAATGTGTATCAGTAAGAACAGGTATATAAGACGTAGGCATAATACGGTACGACAACTAATCTCTATAAGAGTTATCACTATTGACTATGTGAAGTCAAAGGATAACATCGCGGATCCGCTAACATAAGGCTTAAGCAGAGAGTTAGTTCAGAAGTCGTCAATGGGAATGGGGCTAAAGCCCGTTAAAGGCTAGGTTTATGCGAAGGAAACCTAACTCAGCTGACTGGAGATCCCAAGATCTGAGTTCAATAGGACAACCTAATTGTATGAACTGGCGAAGGTCACTGTGTGGGAGAGTTGGTGAAAACCCCACATATTAAAAAGGGAGTTTACTATAAGATTTAATAAGCTTCCTAGTCCATTCCTTAAAAGTGACAAGGTTGAGGTTAAGCTTATAGCTTTTAATGATCTGACTGAGGTAACTAGTCCCAGTAGATCACCTATGTGAGAGAGAAGTGGGGTCGCTTCGAAGGGTATTGTTGGGGCACAATACTTAATAGCTCTCGCAGAACCAGGCACGTGTCCATGACCATAACGGACACAACTATGAGGACTTGACGTTGTCAGGGAGAGTCTTGTGTGAAGCGTATTGTCGTCCACACAAACGGCAGACGAGTTCAAAGACATCGCGTTCTACTCAGAGCCAGTGGGCTAAGTGCGTTTCATAAGCGAAGGTTCAAAGGGTCACACCTACCTATCGTATGCAAAACTCAACTGTTGAAATTTAATCGGAATGAGGTTGCTTCTCAGAATGACTCCTATTCATATAGGGGTTTGTTCGAAATATGCGTGTTTTGATAAATCTCCATTCATGTGGGGGATTGTTGGAAAGTTTAGAAGGTGAATGGAGTTTTAAGTAAGTGAAATTATAATTTAGTGAAATTATAATTATTGAGGAAAAACTCTTTAATAGAGTTAATTTATTTGTGACACTTTATTATAGTTTTAAAACTAAAATTAAGTGTATAACTCTTCATGTGGTGAATTGAAGAAACACTTATGATACTTGATTATAGTTTTAAGACTAACATTAAGTGTCTAATTATGTTAGACTCTTCATTCCCCATTGCCTCTTGTATATATTAGAGACTTTTGTGTCATATATGAGATATGGGAAAAATGCACATAAGAATATACATGAGAAATATTCACTAAGAAACTCTTGCAACACTCATGACTCTAGAGTAGCAACCAAGTATCGATTATTTTTCAGGCAAGTGGGATAGTCCGGCAGTGCACCATCGTCACTGTTTCGTACCGGTGTACCCTGGGAACAGACGACGAATCTGTTTAAGGGAATTGTGTCAAACACAAGCCCGGTTCCTTTTTCTTTGATTTCGTTTTCTGTTACAGTTCATTGCAAAAAGTACAAGGACTTGGAAACATGTGAGGTTCATGTATGAAAGGCATTGCGACGATTATTATGTAAGTTTTCTAACAAATTATACAAAAATGTTTCTACACATACAAATATATACACATACACCTTATAAAGATTGTAAAAAATTATTAAAAGTCAAACTTTACGTAAAAAAATAATTTTGTGTCGCCTTTATTTAAAAAACAAAGTGCGCGCATGAATTGGTTCACGAACCGAAACCGAACTGAATCGAAACCGAACCGAAACCGGACTTTCAAACCGACGAAACCGCTATAAAACAGAACCGGTCCCAAACCGAAGCTGGTTCGGGAAGGAACCGGTAAGGATCCAAACCGGTTCGGTTCTGTTTTGTGCACCCTTCTTAGGGCAGTCTCTATGCTTTGGCCTCAAACCCCTTCTAACAACAAGCTTTATAGTATTTTACAGCCTTGTTGTGAGGATCTCAAAATAACACCTCACTTGTAATCAAACATATAAATATCACAAAACTTGGAACAAAAATATATATGTTTCAATTTTGGTACAAATTCACGACAACATTAATCACTCTCAACTGGTTCGATTCACATGTAAGGTGTTCCATGAAAGGCATCAAAAAAGACTAAAACCGACGACATCTTATTATTCCTCCGAGCGTTATGAATCAAGATACCGAAAACTAACATCAATCGTTCTTTATGTAAGTTCCCGATGCCCAGAACTTGACGTCGGTTTCTAACCAACCTAACAAACTTCTTTAGCCGCGGCAACCACAGCTTCAACAGTTAGCCCGTATTCCTTGTAGATCTTTCCAGCTGGTGCACTGGCTCCGAATTTGTCAATCCCTATCGCCTTCCCTTTGCTTCCAACATGTTTCCCCCAACCGAAAGTTGATGCAGCCTCAATGCTAACACGAGCCGTTACACCAGATGGGAGAACGCTTTCCTTGTATTCGTCAGATTGTTCATCAAAAAGTTCCCATGACACGAAAGATACGACACGGACAGATTTTCCTTCTTTTCTGAGTTCATCAGCGGCTTTAGCGGCAATTTCCAGCTCAGAACCTGTACCGATCAAGATAACGTCGGGTTTGTTCCTGGTTGAATTGTCAGTTATGGTGTAACCACCTTTCGCGGTTCCTTCAATTGAAGTTCCGGGTAGGTTGGGAAGTTTTTGCCTAGAAAGAGCAAGAACGGAGGGACGTTTTCTGCTTTCGACTGCAACCTTATAAGCTCCGGCTGTTTCATTTCCATCAGCCGGGCGGAACATTAAGATGTTGGGCATGGCACGGAAACTGGCTAAATGTTCAATGGGTTGATGAGTCGGCCCGTCTTCTCCAAGCCCGATGGAGTCATGGGTCATGACGTAAATAACTCCAGCTTCCGATAAAGCCGAAATTCTCATGGCGCCTCTCATGTAATCAGTGAAAACAAAGAATGTAGCACAGTAAGGGATGAACCCGGGGCTGTGGAGGGCGATCCCGTTACAAATGGCTCCCATACCGTGTTCACGAACGCCGAATCGAACGTTGCGCTCTTCGGGTGTGTTTTTTTGGAAATCACCAAACATTTTCATCAAAGTCATGTTTGAAGATGCAAGATCTGCACTTCCACCAATAAGACCAGGAAGAACCGGCGCTAACGCGTTAAGCATTGTTTGTGAGAGGTTTCTTGTCGCATCACCGGGTGTTTCGGGTGTGTATGTCTACATAAACAAGGTTATTATTCAAATACGATATCAAGGGAACGTGCGATTTGAGAGTCATTGTGTGATATTAAATAATTAGAATCAAATAGTCATCATCATCATCATACTCAGTTAATCCCACCTATAGCAAAGCTAAGGTAGGGTCTGAGGAGGGTAAGATGTAGACAGCCTTACCTCTACCCCTAAGAATAGAGAGACTGCTTCCAGTGAGACCCCCGGCTCGATGTGGTTTGGTATCAAGCCTTGGACATAAGGCACAGAACACTTAGCAATCGGGACAAACCCGATCGGTGCATGTACCCCTTTGTCTTTTGGCTATCCACGCCACCACATGATGCATGATTAACCGTCCGTCGTTTTTAACGTTATTTTCACCAAATTAGTAAAATAACGTTAAAACTAATGCAACTTTACTTTTGCCTCCCAAGGGCTACACATATACATTATATGCGCACACCGTAAGCGGGGCGAATTAGAATCAAATAGCAAGATGTAATAAAACACTATACTAACCGGAAGAGCCTTCTCCCATCCGGCAGGCAATACACCAGTCGCAATAGACTTCAATTCAGCAGCCTCGTCAGCGTATTTCTTCTCATACTCTGCAAATTTAGCTTTCCATTCAGCTTCGAGAGCGGCACCTTCTGGGGTATGGCGACTCCAGTGCCTGACATGGGGGATAACCAAAAATCAACAATCAACAATCAATCAAGTCGTCAGCTAACGCTAGTTAAAAGTTTGAAGCTTTAAGATTCTTTGCATACTTCTTCACTTCATCTGGTACATGGAATGGCTCATAAGGCCATCCAAGGTTTTGTCTAGTCGCATCTACTTCTTTTGCACCCAATGCCGCTCCATGAACACTGTATGAATTCGCCTTGTTTGGTGACCCAAAACCGATTGTCGTTGTCACCTGCAAGTTAGCGGCAGCCTCAGGAAAACAAACACAAACAGATACCAAAACTTATATTGAATTCAGAAAAATCATATAGTTACTTACCTTGATCAGAGTAGGTTTATCAGTAACAGCTTTAGCTTCTTTAATGGCAGCACGGATTTCATCATAACCAGTGTTTCCATTCTTCACCCAAATTATGTGCCACCCAAGAGCTTCAAAACGTTGGTCAACGTTCTCAGTGAAGGCGATCTCCGTGTCACCATCAATGGAAATGTGGTTGTCATCATAAAATGCAATTAACTTTCCAAGTCCCCAATGGCTGGCAAGCGAACACGCTTCATTTGCAATCCCTTCCATTTGACAACCATCTCCAAGAATACAGTATCTGAACCAAAACCCGCAAACATTTTTTAGACATCATTGAATTAGTAAAAACACCCTACGAAGAAATTTGAAATCTTACGTGTAGTGGTCAACAATCTCAGCGTCGGGTTTGTTGTAACGCGCAGCCAAATGCTTCTCAGCAAGTGCAAGACCAACAGCATTGGCGATACCCTGACCAAGAGGACCTGATAATAATAACAAAGAAAATGATGAATTGCTTAGAAAAGAAAAGATTTTTTATCAATATTTTAGTAACTATACACATATATTTTAGTCAACCGCCCCGCTTGCGGTGTACACACACATATATATACACGCTTGGGCCCTAGGGGGGGGGGAGTGAAATTGCACTAAATTTAACGGTAAAAGCGGTGGACGGTTAATCATGCATAATGTGGTGGCGTTAACAGCGGAAAGACAAGGGGTAGATGCACCAATCGGCCTTTGTCCCGAGTGCTGAGTGTTATGTGTCTTATGTCCAAGGCTTGATGCAAAACTACTATAGAGCCGGGGTCGCACCGGAAGCAACCTCTCTATAGAGCTGAGTGTTATGTCCACATCTTACCCCCTCAGACCCTATCTTATAATTCTTAGCTTTGCTATTGGTGGGATTTAGTGGGTATAATGATGATAATGACAATATGACACATATATGAGTAGTCGAGTACTAACCGGTGGTGACTTCAACACCAGGAGTTTCAAAGTTCTCAGGATGGCCAGGAGTTTTGCTTCCCCATTGACGGAATTGCTTCAAGTCCTCTTCCTGACAATTGTTTTTTAATTAATCAAGCAATGAGGCAATCATATCAGCTAATTAGTTACTTAAAACAGAAGCAGCAAGTTGCAAGGATCCAACTAAATCAAGAACTTTGTAACAATTTAATCCATAGTTGTTAAGCCATCGCCTCTTGCGCCTAGGCCCATTTTTCAGACGAGGCGAGGTGATTGCGCTTTAATTCTCCATGTGATGATTTAGGCTTGTTTCCAGCCAAATTTTCTAAATTATGGCAACATTGCCAATTCTAGGGGTGTAAATGACACGTAGCGGCTCGAGAGCTACTCGGGATCGGCTCGGTAAAAAGTTCGAACGAGCCGAGCCTTATCGAGCCCGAGTTCGAGCCTGAAATATGACTCGTTTAGTTATCGAGCTCGAGCCCGAGCCTTATATACAAAGCTCGTTTAGGCTCGCGAGCCTAAACGAACCCAAACAAATGTTTTATTATT
Source organism: Ambrosia trifida (assembly GCA_028751855.1). Classification (NCBI taxonomy): domain Eukaryota; kingdom Viridiplantae; phylum Streptophyta; class Magnoliopsida; order Asterales; family Asteraceae; genus Ambrosia; species Ambrosia trifida. Next base: position 3,761,933 of record CM054125.1, on the reverse strand, counting down.
TTTTTTATATATGCAATTTTGTCATTTGAAAATGTTCAATTTTAATTAATAATATTGGTGAGCGAGCTCGAGCCGAGCTTTTGCTCGTTTAAGCTATTGAAGCGATCTCGAGCCAAGCTTTTAGGTCGTTTAAATTTTTTTTTAAATTACCTCGAGTCGAGCCGAGCCGAGCCGAGCTCGAGCTCTTAGATTTTCCTTTCGAGCCGAGCTCGAGCCTAATCGGCCAATCGGGCTCGGGTCGGCTCGGCTACACCCCTAGCCAATTCTATGTATCAAGCACAAAAGAAGCAAATATTGTACCGTTAAACATTAATAGCAAAATAACCATCTTTTCTCAAGCTAAAAAAAAATAAAAAATGAATCTTTTCAACCTTTAAACCAATGCCCTGATCCCATACAAGTTGCATGCCACTAAATAACTCATAAAGATGCCAACTTTTCCATAATAACAAGAAAAATAATAACAAATTTCTACTTAAACATATAGAAATAATAATAATAATAATAATAATAATAATAATAATAATAAGAAGATGATGATCTTACTTTGACAGCATCGTAACCAGCAAGGTGAAGCAGAGCATACTGTAGCATACAGCCATGACCAGCGGATAAAACAAAGCGATCTCTATTAAACCAATACGGGTTCTTGGGGTTATACCTCATGACCTCATCGTACAATATATGACCCATGGGCGCACAACCCATGGGCAAACCCGGGTGACCCGAATTGGCCTTCTCAACAGCATCAATGGCCAGGAATCTTATTGTGTTGACGGACTTTTCCACCAAAGCAGTGTCTGTTGTTTTGTCGAGGGTCTCCACGGCGGCGTTGGAGATGACACGGCGGCGAGTGGTGGGAGTGTGGCGGCGCGTGGAAGCGCGTGAGGAGGAGGTGGTGGAGGATTTGAGGGCGGAGAAAGTGGGTAGAGAGAGGGTGGAGAGGGAAGTGGGTTGTTGGGTGGTGGGACCATGGCGGGGGAGGGAGGAGGGAGAGAGGGTGGCTTGAGAGAGAGTGAGAGAGGCCATGGTTGTTGGTTTAGAGAGAGAGAGAGAGAGGGGTAATGGTGGTGTTAATATACAGTTAGATTAGATTATGGGTGGTTTTATTATTATTACTACTATTATTATACTTAGGGGGCTGTTTGGTAGCATCTTAATCAGCCTCTTAACCATTCAGGTCTGAATCATTCAGCATTCAGACTGTTTGTTTCAGCATCTGAATAGAATGATTAAGTGTTGAACCATTAAGCTAATAAGAGATGCTGAATGATTCAGCTCTTAACCATTCAGAGCCTCTTTACAATTCAGACCATCTTAATGATTCAGCACTTAATCAACCAAACAGCCCCTTAGTATATTTTTTAGTAGGTGACTTTCTATGATTGGTACAGAGTCCATCACGTTTCATAGAAATCAGGGGTTCCTAGCCACACACTCAACGGCATTAGCAGGCCACAGCCTGGTGTTGCGGGAGTGGCCGGCCCTTGAGAGGCAAAGCCTCTCTGTGTAATGGGCGCTAGGGCTACCACCTGAAAAATTTCTTGCCACATGCTACTTAACAGATGTTGCACCCTTCACAAGAGGCAAGCCTCTCTGGAGTAAATGCACGGTACTAGGAAACCGGGGAGGGGGGCATCAGAATCGAACCTGGCACCTACATGTAGGCTAGTTTCGACTATCACTTGGCATATCCACCAAATGTTTTCCGCGTGAATCGAACCCGGCTCACCCTAGACGTTACCTGGTTGAGGTGAATTAGAGAGAGGGTGACCGTTGGATGGGTTTGGAGGAGTGATCACAGCCGCTTATTGGGAGATAGGAAATGAAATGAAATGAATACCTTGGCTTCAATTCTAAGTTTATGGATTGTTTTGAGCATGGTTTAGGGGTTGTCGGGTTGGTATAATAATGGTATATACCATTTTAGCGTAAGGAATATGATTAAATGCTTTTAAGTGATAAATTACTATTTATACTATCATTAACGCTAGGATGTTCTTCTCAGCCTTCTTTATTCGCTTCAAGCCTTCAATATGACTAAATGCTTTTAAGTGATTAATTACCATTGATACTATCTTTAACGCTAAGGTGTTCTTCCCAACCTTCTCTATTCGCTTCAATATCGCCTTGATTGAGTTATATTTATTTATCCTTTTTTACTTTCTATAGATACATATGTATGACACGGTACATTCTCCCTCCTGGCCTATTACAAAATCCTACTTATATAGCTCTTGGGGAGGGGCACTAGGGTGTTTCGTCCAACGCTTGGGGCGTTACCAGGTAAGGTAAATGCAAACGTTGGAGATAATCTTAGTGAAGATATATAGTGCTAATATTACTTAAGTTTGTGGAAATAGAACATTATTTTTTATATTTACCTTGTATTTTCTGTTTGATAGAAAATTACAAGATTTAAAATTTCATGATTGTCACGGCCTCTTTTATCCATACACCACTAAGTTTAAAGGTCTTAATAAGCTAGAATCATTTTAAAGTTAAGATGTTGTCCTATGTAAAAGAGGGACTGGTACTGACCACCCCCTTCTTCTCCCAAGTCCACCTCATCTTCCCTTTCCTCTTCCTCTATCAAGGGGGTGGTGTTCCCCCTTCACCCTTTAGACCACCCGTAGTGGGGCTCCATTGGGGCTTTATATTCAAAAATAGCGCCCCCCACACCGCTACAGGGGGGCGCTATATCCCATTTTTTGGTTGGGGCTTTATATTTATAACGCCTGAAGCTTGTTGTTCCATCCAATCAGACCTTGCCATGTGGCAAGGTCAAAGGTCAAGCTTTTTTTTTTTATTTTTAATAATAATAATAATAAACATAATAATAATAATAAACATGATAATAATATTAATAATTGAAAATTTTAAATTTTAAACGGTTACTGTTCCAAACCGTTTGAAATTCAAAATTTCCCCCCAAACCGTTTAAATTTCAAAATTTGAATTTCAAACGTTTTCCCCCCAAACCGTTTGAATTTCAAAATTTGCTAACCCTATAAATAGGTAACCAAATCAGATTTATCAACCACACCTCCAATTCCTCATCCTCCTCCTCAAACCATAATATGTCTGGTTTTCAACCAGGAGGCTCATCCTCCTCTAACCTCCAACAGTACTCTCGCCGGTATCCCAGGGGACGGGCCCGTCCCCGGAGACTACCATTCTCCTCATCTCCTCCTCCTACTGCTGCTCCACAACCTCCTATTTATCCTCCTCCTCCTCCACAACATTGGTTATATCCCCCTCCTGCTGCTGCTGCACAACCAACCTTTCCTCCTGCTGCTGTTGCACAACCAACCTTTCCTCCTCATCCTCCTGCCGATGATGACTGGACGGATGAGGAATTGGTCTGGGCTATGGATTATGTCATGGCCCAGCAACAAATGGAGCGACTAACGTTGTCGCCCCCTACCCCCTGGGCTGCTTCACTCCCCCAACACCAGACTACCCCTACCCCCACCCCCATCCCCCAACAGCAAACTACCCCCATCCCCATCCCCCAACAGCAAACTACCCCCATCCCCCAAGACCATGGGACTTCCCCAACTGAGGGGGACTTGGAAGCCCTGAGGGAGATTGAGGAGGAGGAGGAGTACTACTATAACCAACCTACCCCTCCTCGTGAGTACTACTACTTCCCCTCAGATGCGAGATCTGATGGACGGGACAGCTCACGTTCCGTCTCACCCGAGTGCATCACCTTCCCCGGGGAATGGGACAACTACTCTCCATAGTGGAGAAAATTAGGATTAATAAGTAATTTAGGAATATTAATAAGTAATTTAGGAATTTAGGAAGTGTGTAACTTTTATTTTTAATTTTAGTTGTAATTTTTTTTTAATATCAGTTGTGTGTTTTTAATATTTACTTGGGTGTTTTTATTATTATTTGTAATTTTTTTATATTTATTTGCATTTTATTTTAATTATTTTGAATTAAAAGATTAAAAAAAAATATATAAAAATCAACCAATCACAATCAGGGGCTTTATAAATAAAGCCCCACCACTACACCTCTTTTTCAGTTTCTCTCTCCACGCTGACTCAGCAGCCACGTGGACCAATCACATTCAGGGGCTTTATATTTATAAAGCCCCACTACACATGGTCTTACCTCTATTTCACACACACAAGCATTAAAATAATAATAAAATGGGGCTTTGGGGCAGAATGGAAGAATCTACCGAGGGCACCGAAATTTGAGGGGGGGTGTTCCCCGTCGGTGGAGGGTGCCACCTCACCTCCCCGACCTCCTTCCCCGAACCACACCCTTAAGCCTAAAACGTGATTTTATTTGAAATATGAAGTATCATATTAATCCCGGTATCCTAATCTTAGTTTTAACTATATATCAAACTCAAATTGTGAAATATAAAGATGAAACTCTTAATGTAATCGTGTACGAATACAATTGAGTGTATACAAGTAAAAATGGATGGCTACGTCAAGTAAAATGTGTTTTTGCCCATTGAATATACTAAAGTTATTTATTTGCTCAAGTTATATTATACATTTATTTTTATTTTTTGAACGGCCAACGAATCAATTCCGAGCACTCTCGGGCACCCTTTGGCGAATCAGGTACTCGAGAGTACCCGGGCCACCAATTGCCACCAATTCCTGGGAAAACCCGACCACTCACCCGCCCGAAGGCACGACGGTGAATTAGTCGGTAAAATACATTTATTTGCTCAATGTATATTATACATTATACATTGACCATTTTTTATTTTTTTTTTGTTAATCGATCTCTATTCTTGGTAAGGAAAAGCTTTTTACATTTTACCTGTATATACTTTTAATATAAAGTACATATAAGTTACGATCAAATTTTTTAATTGAGCGCATGACGCATTCGGAATTAAAATTGTTAATTATCATTAACAAAATTGTTGGCTTTGTTTGACTGAGGTGGCCTTTCACTCTTGCTTTAAGACATGCCTATATTGACTCTTTCATAAAAGAAATAATAAATAATTAGCTTACCCAACCACATGAAACCGCCACACACGAACAAAAAGAAATCGGAACAAAAAGAAATCGGAAATAAACGTCGAAGTTAACAATATTAAATTTTAGCTTTTAGTTTCTTTAAGGTTTGAAATACATAATTTATTCGTTAATTACAATCTTTTCATCAAAATGTTAATGTGACAATTACATATTTCTTTAATAATATACTATTGCGAGTAAACTAGGGATGAACAAATGGTAGTGGTTATTAGGTATCGAAACCGAACTGATACCAAATGTCACGTACCAAACAATTTTCGATACCAATTCGGTACCGACTTTTTGCGTTTTTCAGGACAGGTATTTTCGTTTCGGTACTAGTATTTTGGGTTAATTTACCTTCAAATACCGTACAAGTATTGAACCAAACATTTTTTGTACGGGTACCCGTATTTGTAATTTTCGAGATCGGTGATTTCGGTACTGGTACCGAGCTCAAGAAGGTGTGAATAAACCCAATGGGCTTGTTTGATATGGGTTAGTTTGGGCCAACGAGCCAATACTATATTTTATCGGCAATTTAGGCCATACTTTATCACTAACAAAAAAAAAATAAACAAAAAAAATAATAAACTTTGTACAAGTTGAACTAAAGTCATGAAACTTTCACTTCGTTCTTTGCAATGTAGTAGGTTTTTGTCCTACCGTTTAGCATGCATGATGGGATGCGTACTCTTTGAGAACACTGAACGGACAACATAGGGGTGTAAACGAGCCGAGTCGAGCCCGAGCCTGACTGGGCTCGAGCTCGGCTCGTTATGGTTTTATGAAGCTCGAGCTCGAGCTTGGCTCGGTTCGAGCCTACAATCTCGAGCTCGAGCTCGGCTCGCTAGCAAATTCAAAAGCTCGGCTCGGCTCGGCTCGAGATCGCAAAAGCTCGGCTCGCAAGTGTTATTAAATGGGCCTACGAAATAAGGACTTGGGCTTTAGAGATGTGGGCTATAAATTATAAGAGATATATAAATAATTTATAATTATGTTTGGGCTCGTTTAGGCTCGCGAGCCCAATCGAGCTTTGTATCTAGGGCTCGAGCTCGGGCTCGATAACTAAACGAGCCATATTTTAGGCTCGGGCTCGGGTTCGAGCTTGTTAAGACTCGGCTCGTTCGGGCTTTTTACCGAGCCGATCCCGGGTAGCTCTCGAGCCGCTACGTGTCATTTGCACACCTAGGACAACACAAGCCATTTGCCGTTGACGAAGTCAACCACAAATTATTATGGACATGTCATGCACAACCAACAAACCTGTTCATCCCGATGACAACCACAACATTATCCTAATGTATTAGCCTATTAGGTGCTCAAATACCTACATTATTCACTTGTTAATGTAAACAATGAACTTAACAAACATACAAGTGATTCAAGTCAACAAATATGCAAAACTCAAGAAGACCTATATAAGCGATTCAATGCCAACGAACAAAGCAGCCAATCAAACGCGAAGGAAGAATCATATATCACGGACGTGAAGAATACCAACTACCATTAAGTTGTAAGATTAATCCACCAGAAAATTGACAAGCATGTTACATAATTGTAAGGATGTAAATATGCATGCACATGTATCACATCTTAATTGTTGAATAAAAAAGTCAAACCCAAATGGCAATGCAAATCTTTCTTTAATCTTCACATCATTACATATGTGAATTATTCAAAATGAACAACAAAAGAAAGGCAAGTCACGTCATAAAATGATTTAATATATGTAACTTAAATATGAAAGAGTCCACTTCCAAGCCACCACCAGAAAACATCAATAACACAAATGGAACCAACCATAAAGAAAGGGAAAAGAACATGGTGACAATCGACAAAGATGGCATTTATAAAATAAGGGGCGCGTAGAATACATAATTAGTCTTGTGTAGAGAATAACGAGATCCAAGCGAGATACATCAAAGAAAGAGAGGCACTTATGCACATAACCATCTTAAGGACATGTGTTTATATATAGTTCTCTAAAAATCACTTGTATATTGAATGACACTATATACATCAATACAACAACAACAATCATACCCAGTAAATCCTACAAATAGCAAAGTGTCAGGTCTGGAGACTGGAGAGGGTGGGATATAGGCAAATGACGGAATAGGAGTTGCGTTGTTGTGGTTGTTGTATATCGATGCAAGGAATATTGGTATGAGCTGAGAGTCGGAGGATAGATTTATATATAGGATTGACTTTAATTGAAGATCCAAATCCCCCCCCCCCCCCCCCCACACACACACACACACACACCCCTCCTACATTAAACCTTTAATCAATTTTATGCATTTAATCTTTGATGGTGAAGAACCGTTAAAACTCGTCATCGGCTCATGGTGTGGACCGTGTTGTAGTGTGGCGTTAACCATTTATAAGAGCCCAAAATAAATGCCGTTTGTAACAGGCCCAAAAGCTACGCCCTTCTGTAATGGCCCAATCCTATCAATTAGGCTTGTTTGGATAGCCCTGAGTTTTTTTATCAACAGGCCCAAAGTTGTCTGTTGGGCTGAACTTGATACTTCTTTGTCATTACTCACCCGAAATTTTGTATCAGTTTCTTTGATAAAATGGACTAATTGAGTAAGAGGTTTTATGCATTTTGTGTGACATTGGAACCAAATCTATTGGTGTTATCCCCCTAGCCAGCTCATCTGATGATTGATGCCGCCTCCAACACCAAAACACAGCTGCCAAAAGGGGGCGCCATGGGCACCTCCGCCAAGCCCATGGTGGGGGCGTGAGAGAGAAGAGAAGAGAGGGTCCATGTACACCTAAACCCATCACCGATTTTCGATATTATTTATTTAATTTTTTAGTTAACCATATCCATGTTATTTCTTTTAGAGGTATGGTAAGACAAAAACCTTTTAATACACTAAAAGTGTAAGGTCTTGGGTTCAAGTCTGACAAGGAGCAAGAAATTCGCCTTTCAAAAAAAAGGTTTCTAAAACAGCAATCAATCGAAAAGTGATCTTGACCTAGTGCATATGAATTGCCTAACATTAATTTGTTACATCCTAAAAAGAACCACTCAAGACGATTTCACAAATATGTTCAACACCTTTAAATGTGATTAAAACTAAAAAGAGGTGGATTAATTTATAACATATATTGTTTCCAACATCCTAAATGAAACCAAGCAGCTCAAAATATATAAAACAAGTACTATAAAGATGTTCACACCAGTACAAAATTGTTTTGCGCAGAAGCCCTGCCCTGTAGCATATCATGTTTCAACCGACTGGCGAGTAACTTCATGACAAACCACCAAAAACCTACAAGGCGCAGATATATACACAAGTGTTAACTAACATGCTTTTCATATTCCAGATAACTAATTTATGTCCATGTCAACAAATTTGGCTCAGGTGAAACTTCTGGAACCATCCACGCAAAAAAAAAAAAAAAAAAAAAAAAAAAAAAAAAAAAATTATAGATTTAAAAAAACTCACCCCAGCCAGAAGGTCCTTGGAAAGCCCCGGTTTTTGCTTTTCACCGCCATCTCCGACTGGTTTTGTCTGAGGAAACTGGCGAATCACTTTTGCCGCCTGTTGATGATCGCCTTGAACTTCTGAAGTTCCATTCGCTTGTTGGATCTTGCGTTTCTGCACAAGCGGAATAAGTTGATTATTTTCATGATAATACATGCTAGAATGAAATTATTACTCAATAACCTATAATAAGTTCAAGTATACCTTCTTTAGTCGTTCATCTATAGAACTTAAAGCACGAGACTGATCAACTTTTGCAAGATAGAAATCCCGCTCTTTCTTAGCTGCTGACAGTTCCAGTGCTAGTTTTTGCTCCCTTGTGGCATTCTTATAAGCTGTATTACAAGTAGTTATTAGTTAATATACTAACATATAGACACATTAAAGTTTAAAAGAACGGAAACGCGCCTCGAGGCGTTTTCCCTTCGCCTCACGAGGCGTAAGCCTCGAGGCGAACCGAGGCGTAAGCCCGAGGCGGAATTAAAAAATTAAATAAATAATTATATATCTTTCAAAAAATAAAATGCTAACTAATTTCATCATCAAATTCTTCAAAAACATCAAAAGCATCAAAAACACACATAAAAAAGACATAAAATGTCACAAAAAGCCGAAAACATAAAAAATATACCTGAAAACCCCCTGAGGCGCATCTGAGGCGCAACTTTTCATAACGCCTCAGTCATGTGAGGCGCATACCACTGTTCAAACACCTGAGGCGCCGCCTCAGAAGCGTTTTCAGACCAAATCGCCTTGAGGCGCGCCTCGAGGCGCACGCCTCAAGCGTTTTTTTAAACCATGGACACATTGTTACACATTACAATATTTCAAACTAATAAAAAAAAGGTGAAATTTGCTTGCTTCAAATATTTAATGAAAAAGTCAATACCAATCTCTTCTGTGAGATGATCCCATTTGAATTTACTCAAGTATTTAATGTTCCATAGATCATAATAGAATGAAGACTTCTTCTTCCCACCTAAACATGCAAAGACGCAGTTGGCAATTACTCATCAATAGTTGAAAACAAAGAGTAACATACAACTGGTTGCCCATATACCTATTTGTTCACCATTCAACGTTGAAGCGACCCGTTTAGCAACATTCTTGTTTGTAAACTCAACCCATCTGCATTCATACAACAACTATTAATATATTGCTTCCAATATTTTTCCCTTCAGTTTCTTCAAATAAAAACTTACCCTTCTGTGAACCCTTGTCCACGAAAACCGCCAGCTTTTTTACGATGCACATGAGCTGCTGGACCTGCAGATTTTCAAACAGCAAGTGATACTACAGCTGGCTGGGACTACACAAAAAGACATGATTAAAAGTAGAAATAAAAGTAAAACCTTCAGGTGTGAGCCAAATTCTTTCAATGTCTCCATACTGAGATAAAATTTGGCGAAGCTTTAAAGGATCCATGCGTGGAGGAACCCGGCTCAAGTAACAGACACCACGCTTATCAGCCTTAGCAGCTTCTTTCATTAACCGTTTTTTCCTTCTGTTTTTTCGTTCTGCCTTTAATTTATCTAATTCTGAATCAGACATTTCCTTTGTAGAATCCTCTCTTTTGACTTGTTCTTCTTCAACCATTCTGCCAAACCTAAAATATTAGGAAGAGATAAGTGATCTCCAGATGAAAAAAAAATAGAAAAAAAATATTAGAAGATAAATGTACACACTCCAAATGGTATTTTCTAAAAACACACACGCGCACACACACATAATTTTACAATAATAAGCAATTGAAGTTCAAACAAGTGCCACAACCATTTGTTTCGCAATTATACTGCTACAGTTATATAAATCTTACAAATATAGAGTAACTTATCAAATGATCAGAACAATGATTGTTTACAAACAAAAACCGAGCACAATGGTTAGAAAGTTAATCACTTCAACATTCAACTCCTGAAGTTGTAGTCAAGCCGATATCAAATTTCTCATCGGTGTTTAGGAACCACAGGAAAACAAAGAAGTGCCCCGAAAATCATACAAAATAATAGTTTATAAAGATATAAAAAATGGTCGTGTAAGAGACTAAGAGCCAAGACTAAAAGATGAAACTCTTTGTTAACTCAGTTTCTTAACATTGTGAGTTGTCACTAAAATTAATCTGGATCTTTGCCCATATGACTGCCACAAAAAAAAAAGAATGTGATTACTAAATATCTAGCACCATAGATGAAAACAGATTCATCATAGTTTGCCCTAGCTCTAGAAACGGAATCCATAATCTAAGCTCAGTGGCGGATCCAGGAATTTTTATCACAGGGTTCCCTTTTCAAGTGTTCGAATTTCATATGACCAAACATAAAAATTTCGGGTCGGTTCAAGGGTTCAGGTCGGTTTGACAGTTCTGGTCGGGTAAGGTTCATCACATAATAAAAATAGGATACAATAATGAAAAAACATCGGCATTAGAAATGTAAAGCACGTAGTATAAATAATATTTTCTTTAAGGATAAAAAAACATTCCTACAGTTGTTCCCTACTAATTGAAGATGATGATTCAATGTTTGATGGTGGTTGTCTTTGAAAATACACAATAATCTTTGTACCAAAGTAACAAGATTAACTATTTTTACACGAGATTGCAAGAAGATTTATAAAAATCAGTGTTGCAGAAGGCGGCCGCCTCTAGGCGGCGCCTAGGCGCTAGGCTGAACAAAAACTAGGAATTTAGCCCTAGTCGGATTCCTGGGCGATTTGGCCTTTAGGCGGCAGTTAGACGGAGCCTAGGCGGGCCTAGGCGGTGTTATTTTTTATTTTTATTTTTATTTTTTTTTATTAAATTTATGAGTATTTCTAGGTATTTCTTAGTATTATGTGTATATATCTAAGTATTATGTGTATATATCTTAACATATTTTCAAAAAACACCTAAATTTGTGTGTATATATATAAAATACGTATAAAATACCAAAACGCCTAATTCCGCCTAATTTTCGCCTAGTCCCGACTAGTCCCTAGGCTGGACCTCACCGCTTGCCTAGCGCCTAGCGACTTCTGCGACCTTGATAAAAATAATGTTTGAACCAAAATAATATTCTTTTTTTTCAAACAATAAAAAATACTCAAGCATTTTATTATCTAGTTGTTACAACTTCAAGTAGAACCACATCTGAACACTATCATGTACAGCCGGTTTTGAGATAACAAATTACTCTCTTTGCCGCCTTGTCTACGACAAATTTTGTCAAAACGGACAATCAAATTTTAAACCATGACTTGATGGTTTCTAATATTCACAACCTCCCAAACCCAACAAGTAGACAAAGTTTCCATTCAAATTTCAATCCTTCATTACCTATGGCTGGCTATACATTCTTTATAGAATGTCGAAATCAAAGTGTCAATAAAAATCAACTAAATAAATCAATAAAAACAGAACAATCATGAACAAGTAGTAAATTGACAATTCAAAATTTTAAAGACCACTAAACAACAAATTAACATATTGCAATAATCAACTAAGAAATTAAAGTGTCAATTTTTAAAGAAAGAAACCCTAATTCAATGTCAGGATCTGAAACAAGTAAAGTGTCAATTATTAAAGAAACACATTAAAAGTTTAAAACAACAAAGAAAACTAACATTAGAAATTAGGAATTAAAAGTCATGACTTTGCCTGATTGGAGAAAATTAAATAGAAGGCAAAGGGTGGGGGTTTCTGCAGGTTGAGGTCGGAGAAGAGGGACCGAGGGTGGGGACGGTTGGGTTTTGCAGGGTGGAGGCGGGAGAGGGTGGTTGTGGTTGTGGTTTTCATGTTTTGGAGGAGGTGTGAGTGCAGCAGGTATTATATTATTTTCCTTATCAAACCCTAGAGTGGGTTGGGTTTTGAATTAAAAAAATACAAAAGCGAAAACAAAAAGACATGAAGCGCGCCTGCTGGGATTCGATCTCGGTCTGCGTAGGATTAGATGGAGGACTTATAGCACAGTGGTCATCGAGGAGGTGATGGAAGACTCTTGACCTTTGGGGTCATGAGTTCGATTCCTGATCCCACCGGGTTTTACCGGTTCGTCATTGTCGTGCCCTCGGGCGGGTCGGGTTTTCCCCGGGACATGCTTGCGTGGGCTTAGGGGCCCCATAGGTCCGGGTTGGGCCGGCCTTGGGCTACCTTTTGCCAATGGGTGCCGCATAAGGGTACCTCCTAGGTTTAGTTGGTCGTTAAAAAAAAAAGATGGAGGATTTCAACCATTGAAGCACTTTGTATTTTTAGTTATGGGTTCCTTAAATATTTACTTATCGGTTCCTTTTCAGTTTTTTATACATATTAACACTATAATTTTCAAACTGAGGAACTCACCCAATAGCCTTAAATCCGCCCCTGTCTAAGCATGGCTTACAAAACCGTGAGACGCTCCGAGGCGTTCAGGTCCCAAAAGCCAAGGTTTGTGGTGCGCGCATCATATACGCCACACCACGCATCGCTCTATGTACAACCAATGAACTAAATAAGCTTTTACTTACAACAACCAAAAGCTGCGTATCTCTCATCTGTTTTACAGATCAACCCTTTTATCAAGCAAATTTCTTTCCACTTATCAGTCTCCTAAAAACCCTAATTTTAACAAACTTTGATCAGTTATGACTCAGAGGTACTTGAAACGAGTCAACCTGGCTATCTTAAAACTAATAAACAACTGTGGTCATCAAATGATCAATATTATGTACTGTAATTAAGAACCGATACCTTGAATCTGTTACGGAAACGATGGGTGCGAAGCTGAGCTGAACAACGGAATTAGGGCTAAGCGCTGTGTCAAAAAGCAAAATAAAACGAATACCATTCGATTCATTAATTAAATCTTCCATTTTAGTCCTTTAAGTTTATTTTCTTATACTCATGTCCCAATAATAATCCACAATTTTCACTATTTCACCAAATACAATTATACAAACGTTTTTGTCTTTGGTTTGTGCTTTAATGAATTGTTTGGAGAATAATTTTTTTTTTTTAACATAAACTTTTAATTAAAAATCAACAACAATTATAAGTGAGCGGCGGGTAAACGGCCCCTTATTGAATAGTAAAACTTATTCTATTAAAAATAAAGCTTGTGTCTTTGACCGCAGGAGAGTTACTCTGCACCACCCTTTGTACTCGATCTAAAAACCGGATTGCTTCGGGAGCAAAGCCCCCCAAATGTGTCAAAAGCGAAGGGCACAAAGACGTGTTGGTTTTCCATACAAGCAGCTTCATGTTTGTCAACTTTCTTGGATTAAGCTTTTAAGACTGTTTTGCCCTACCACAAACTCGGAATCCCGAAGTCCAACCAAAGGAGACACCCCTGTGAGATCGACGCACGCGTACTTGCCCTGCGCCAACCCGAACACAAGAACATCCGTTGGCGTAGAAGAAAGGTGTCATTTACAGCCTAAAAGTACACGAGATGACGAAATGGGGCTTAGGCATGGAATGGGAAAGATATTGTGTCGAGGAATACCGCCCCATCTCTGTTTGGTATCGTCGAATTTCATTCTAATGGGTATGGTGGTCCTGACTATCTCAAAGCTTTTAACTATCCTTTAATTGGTACTTAAATGAAATAATAAAAGTGAGAGAAAACGTATATAAACTGAAATAAATAAGAGACCCATGTAACTTGGTTTTTATAATATAGTTATATTTTTGTTCTAAAAAATATATAAAATGTCAACTAAAAAACTAATATTATATAGATACAAAGGGTGATCTAAGATAAGCGGGTAAAATAATGTTGGACTCAAAATTAATGATGAACGCCTACTGAAGAAGTAAATACCTCTCCGAGTAGACAAGAAATAGTGCTCCGGTTATAACAACCTATTGAAGTGGGATCCGGGTGCCTGCAAAACAAAACACCGTTAGGACTCGTCACAGGAAAGGGGGGTTTCCTGTGACCACCCTCCGGCGTGAGAATAAGTATGGGTTTCTGAGGTGAGAGTAAAGCAATAGCTTTGTGAATGTGTATATCAATTGACGTACCTTTAACCTGTATTTATAACCTTTCTCGTAACCGCCTTGTTGAGCCTATCTCCAGGAGCTAACTCCCCGGTGTTGATGGAGATAGGCTTTATCTCTTCTATTGAACCCTTCATCCCCCATTGCTCGGAGAAGAGGTTGAGACTTATCAATAGTCCGGAACATGACCGCCTCGGCCCATCCGGCGTTAGTCTGCCATTGGGCCGGCCTTAAGACAATGTGGGCCTTTAGTTGGAGTTGGGCCGATCCATCTGGAGTGGGCCTACCTCGTCATGTCCCCCCAAGTCTAGTGATAAGCAGGTTTGGTTATGACTAGGCTTTAATCATAAGCTGTATTGGTCTTGAAATAATGACGTATATGCCAAATAAAAATCTTCATAGAATGTAGCGCCGCATGGTTAAGGCACGTGATATGACGTCACTATGAGTTGTCACCTCAGCCGTTTCAACAGTCTGAGAAACTCAAGGGATGTGACTGTTGGCGGGTGGTTTTCAAAAAATTTTGAAAACGTGTACTAACCACCACCTATAAATTAGTTGGTTGCCATTGGGAACTTACTCCATAGTATAGAACCCCTCATTTTTATCTACAATGGCTCCCAAAACCAGCACATCACGAACCACCATGAGTGTTGCCCAGATTCATACCAGTTGGTCGGTAACGGCACTACAATCTTTCTTGTCCGAATGGCGTATACTGCCGGAGTGGAATCCTGTTTGTCCAGGACCTACTGATGTTGCCTTTCCCTTAAAACCTGGGAAGATTACTTTGTACGCCGAATTCTTCAAGTTCTGCCATTTCCGGTTACCGGTGACACAATTTCTTGTGGAATTGTTGTCCTACTATAAGGTGAACATTTCTCAACTCCATCCGTTAGGGTTAATCAAGGCGAAGCATTTCGAGTTCTGTGCCCGGGGACTGGGTATGTCCCCCCAGTTAGATGTTTTTCGAGTTTTTTATATTCTTGTGTACAAAGGGGAGTATTTTACCTTTGACCGTCGTCCTGGTGCTCCTCCTTGTATCGAAAACTTTCCTCCGAATGTGCAAGACAAAAATTGGGAAAAGAAATTTTTCTTCATTGACGAGGCCGTATTACCGGTTGTTGCACCGGTGCAAACGCCTGAGGGGAAAACAAGGTTTGCAGATGAGAGCCCTGCTCCTGCCGTATTTGAGAAGCTTCCGTTGTATACGGCTCTAGTGAATCATCCTACCCCCTGCACACATATTCCGGAACGAGCCCTTGTGGCTGTTGGCATGAGCCGGATCTGGGTTGACGATACCATATATCCCGAGTACCGGAGAAAAGACCAAGGTAAGTTCTTCCCTTAGTTTAATATGTTTGCAAAGGATGTGCATTTGAATTGTGGTATTTGGTCGCAGATGAATGGCATTATTTTGATGCCATAGACCCACAGGCCATTCCCCATCTCGAGGAGCATGACCGTTTGTTGGGAGACGACGAGGCAGACGTGCTTAGTCAAACAGTAAAGAATTTTGTGATTCCTGCTCGTTCTGTACAGAGTCTTGATAATCAGCCGGATACTTCTGCTCCGGTGAACTCTGAGGCACATGTGTCACCGCCACTCAACCCGGATCCTCTCAACGTTGCTGAACCTGCTGCAACTACCAGTGAGAAGAAGAAGAAGATCCGGAAGAGGAAAGTCACCACGCCCGATGTATCGTCTTTTATGGCCAAGCGTCGTGAGCTGCTGGCCAGCAAGGAAGAAAGACTTGGTGAGTGCTTTTGTCTTTGCTGGGTCTGTGCTAGAGGTCAATTTTTCTCCTGTGATTATAACGACCCGTTTACTTGTTTCCAGGGGCTCCCCTTCCGGATGAATCCACGTCCGCACAACCAGTTGGAATGGCAAATCCTGCTACTGCAGCCATATCCGAGCAAGTTGCTGATGATCTGGTGGTCACTTTGCCAACCACTCTTCATCCAGTTACCATGTGTTCCACTGCTATAACCACGTCCCCTGTTGCAGCTCCGCGTTTGGAGATCATAGAAGAGCCTAACAACACTATATCTGTTGGTGTGACCTTTTCCTCAGCCGTCATAACCACTGCTGCTTTAGCGGCTGGTTCTTCAAGTGCCCCATCAGTGGCAACTTCTTCCAGCACTGTTTTGACCTCCAGCAGTACCATCCTGCCCTCAACTGTCCAGACCGGGTTGTATGTTGGTGGCTCCAGTAGCAAAGCCTTTAGGGATATGTCCCAGGTGAGCTTCACCGAACTGCTACACGACGTTCAGCATCACCCTATTGCATTTCCTGGGGGTGTGAGGTCCGGGCAAACGCCGTTTAGTGTGGAACCTGCTGAGTCAGAGAAGATGATCTCTCATGCCTATGTTCCGGGTATTCATTGGAATCCCTCTCTGCCAGATACTAAATATACTCCCAAGTGGAAAATAGCTCAATCTACCCGACTGATTGGTCCGGATATTATCAGGCATTGGGTTGATCATGCCTTTCCCCCGGCCGAGCGACACTATCTTCAGGGTCTTGACAACGCTCAACTGGCTGAAAATGCCCTAGGGTCCGGTGTGAGCTCTCTTGCTTCTATGTATGAGGTGCTGCGCCGTTGGCGTTCGGATGTTGGGGATTTATATGACATGCATGTGTCTCACGGCAAGTTGTCTGTGGAGGCTGAAGGAGTATTGCAATCCTTGACTGAGTGCCGGAAAGAGCTTGCCGAGATGTCATCAATTCGTGACAAGTATGAGCGAGATAAGACTCGTTTGATCAACACCCACAATGATGAGAAGCTGGAAATTCTTCGCTCTCATGAGAATCAGACCCGTTTGATAGCATCTTTGGAGAGCCGGGTGAAACAACTGGAAAAAGATTTGCAACTGGAGAAAGATACTGCTTCCCAAGCCAAGGCAGATCAAGAGAGGTATCAGCAGCTGTCTGCCGAAATTGAGGGCTATGAATCCCGTGCCCGGAGGGCTGAGGAGGATAGAGATGCCATGTTAGAGCAGCTGAATACCCATAAGGCCGAGGCTGAGACTGCAACCAAAAATGCTACAAGCTTTTCTGAACAGTTGACGGCTGCTCTTGCCCGGGTGAGTGTGCTGGAAAGGGACCGGGATTGGTTAATATCGAAGGGATTCCAGGCTTCGTGGGGCCATATCAGGGGAGGAGGTCAGTATCAGCAGAGGCTTAACGATTTTTATCGGACTGCTGTAGAGTCCGGGTACCAGGATGGCCTTGTGCATGGCCACCGTCACGGGATGTTGGGGCGCAAACTCCCTGAAGCTACTGACCATGAAAAGGAAGTTGAACAACGAACCTCTAAGGCCTTGGAAGCCTTAAGTAGTGACTCCCTGGAAGAACTTACCCAGTTGCAGTCCCGAACAGGTGACGAAGGCATGTCAAATGTCCGGGCCATTCTTGAGCCCGTTATTGCCAGTTCTTCCGATGACGAATGATTGTCTTGTGTGTTATTGAATTCTAGTTCCTGTGTATCGACATGCCAGGAATACTTTATGTAATTCGGACTTTTAATGTTTTGTGTGATTGTTATAAAACATTATGTTTTGTTAATCATTTATTTAATGTTTGTAAAAAACGCAAGACTCTGCCAAAGGCCACTTGGCGAGCTATGTCTCGAAGCGTCGTGTCGTCATTAATGTTAGTAATGATGTTGCTGACGTCAGCCTTTCAACTTGACCGTCCCATCTACGTGTCAGGCGGCTCTTGTCAGTGTAATAATTACAGAGTTTTTTAAACTCCCAAGGACGATCTTAACCGTCACATTCACCCATTATATAAGCAGAGTGTCCTATCATGCACAAGTGTTCCACTCATTCAATCATGCCACGTAAATTTGTCTCCCTCAAAAAGTATTTGAAGGAGCTTGATGCTCTGGAAGGGTTAAGGGAACTGCAGCGTCAGTCCCAAATGTTTGAGCATTGTCCTCCTGCTGAAGAACCAACTGAGCTTCATCCCCCAAGGGAGTGTCGATTGGTCTATCGTCGGCGACCAAGGGCTGTACCACCACCCCCGTCTGTTGTTGCAGATGACGTTGGGAGAGGTCGTGGTATCCCCATTGTTTTGCCTAACCTGACGAGGGTCGAAGATGACGTCAGAGTACAGTCAACCAGTATCCCAGTTCCGGGACGTTTTGGATTGGTTTACCGGCGAGGCGCTGGACGTCAGCCGTCCCCCTGGACCCCCTTGGGGAAGGATGTGGTGATTGATCAGGGAGTGGACCTGGTTGGGCCTTCCCATGCGAATGAGGACCCGGGGGTTAGGTCATTTGATCTCCAGTTAATGAAGATGTATGAGGAATGTTGGGTCCTTCCCCCTACTTGCAACCCCTCTGGCGATGTGTTATATACCCCTGCAGAGGTGTTTGCCATGTTGGATGGTTGCAGTTCTTAGTGCTTGCAGTTTGAACAAGGCTTAGAAAAATAGCGCTATGTATAGTTGGTAGGAAGATTATTAGTTGGCTTCGGATTTTTGTCCTGCCCCTACCTTTTTTGTAATTATGCTTTATCAAGCGTTTTGTTTATAATGGAATATAAGTACTGAAAGTGCCATTACCGGCGTTGTTTTATTGATTGTAATAAATAACAAGAAAGATAAAAACTTGATTGACCGGGGTGTCATGGTGTCCGTCCGGTCAATGCTTACAATGGCCTATGGCCCTGAACTTTTGTGTTACATGTAGCATTTTCTGAGTTGGGCAGCATTCCAACTTCTGGGTACCGGCGTCCCGTCCAGTTGTTTTAGTCGGTATGCTCCCTTTCCCAGGTTTTCAATAACTTCATATGGTCCCTCCCAGTTGGGACTCAGCTTTCCCGGGGGCTGTTGTCTGCTTGCCTCATTATCCCTCATGACCAGGTCGCCGGGCTTGAATGAGCAGGTCCGGACTCTTTTGTTGTAATATTTTTCCATCAACCTCTTGTACCGGGCTTCCTTGATATGGGCTTCATCACGCCGGGCTTCTATTGTGTCAAGATTGAGTCTTAGCAGCTGGTCATTGTCAGCACTTGAGTCGGCGTGTCTGATAGACGGCAGCATCACCTCTGCCGGAATCATCGCTTCTGATCCGTAGGTCAGGCAGAAGGGTGTCTCTCCATTACTTGTCTTGGGTGTTGTCCGATGGGCCCAGAGAACATGCGAAAGCTGGTCAACCCATGATGTTCCTTCCTGGTCCAAGCGTCTTTTCAACCCGTCCAGTATGCTCCTGTTCGCCCTTTCCACCTGGCCATTTCCTTGAGGGTGAGCCACGGATGTGAAGACTTGCTGTATGTTCAGGCTTTTACACCATTCTTGTATGTGCTTATCCGCGAACTGCGTCCCGTTGTCACTGACCAGGTACAAGGGAACTCCAAACCTGCATACTATGTGTTCCCATAAAAATTTTTTGATGTTGCTCGCCTCTATCTTGGCCAACGGTTTTGCCTCTACCCATTTTGTGAAGTAGTCGATGGCGACCACCAGGTATTTGAGCTTTCCCGGGGCTAGAGGAAAAGGTCCGACCAAATCAATGCCCCATTTTTGAAAAGGCCATGCTGCTGTCACCGGAATCAAGTTGTTTTTCGGTCGAGTCGTTACCGGTGCATACTTCTGGCAACTGATACACTTCCTGAGTTCTTCGACGGCCATGGTGTGCATCCCGGGCCAGTAGTATCCTGCATTTGTGATCTTGGCCACCACTGCCCGGGGTCCTGCATGTATCCCACACATCCCCGAATGGATATCCTTGATCAAATATCTGGCTTCCGAAGGGGATACACATCTCAGGGATGGCCCTAGGTAAGACTTTCTGTAAAGAACCCCGGCTTGGATTTCATATTGAATGGCCTTGGTTCGAATTTTCATTGCCTCGGCTTTATCCTCTGGCAGACTTCCATCCGTTAAGAACTTATGTATAGGGGTCATCCAGGAGACCTCAGTCGCATGCACCAAATGAACTTCGGATATCTGTGTGGACGGGTGCTTTAAAGTTTCTGTGTGGACGTTTGCATCCGTGCCGGACGAGGCCAACTTACTGAGAGCATCAGCAATGTCATTCTTGTGTCTTCTTACATGATGTAGCGTGACCTGCTTGAATTTTGCCATCAACTCCTTTGTCTTTTCTAGGTACCTGGCCATAGACTCGTCCTTGGCTTCGTATGACTCGTTGACCTGATTGTTGACCAAGAGTGAGTCCACATGGGCATCTACCCGGGCGGCTCCCATGGCCAGGGCCACTCGCAGTCCCGCCAGTATGGCTTCATACTCGGACTGATTGTTAGAACATTCAAAGTCGAATCGTAGGGCATAGAGGAACCGTGCACCCTCCGGACTAACCAACAATAATCCTGCTCCGGCGCCCTTGCTGTTGGAGGAGCCATCAGTATAGAGCTGCCACGGGGTAGAGTCATCTTCCAGCATATCTTCAATTCTCGGCACGGATTCTTGGATCTCTTCTCCTTCCGGGATTTCCGTCATGAAGTCAGCCAGTACTTGGCCCTTTACAGCCGTTCGCTTTTTAAATGATACGTCCAATGCTCCCAATTCAATCGCCCACTTGGCAAGCCGTCCCGACACTTCTGGTCTGTTTAGAATTTGTCCCAGTTGGAAATTTGTGAGGACTTCCACTTCGTGCGCTTGGAAGTACCTGCGCAACCTCCGGGACGAGTGTACCAGTGCCAGTACCAATTTTTCCAAGGTAGGATACCTGGCCTCGGCGTCTGACAATGTCCGGCTGATGTAGTAAATTGGGGTCTGGCATTTGTTTCTTTCAACCAGCAAAACCGAACTGACGGCCTGGTGCCCGGCCGCCAAATACATCTTCAATACTTCTCCCGGACGAGGCGCTGTAAGCATGGGCAGGTTACCGACGAACGTTTTCATCTGTTCAAATGCTTTGTCCGCCTCTTCAGTCCATTTAAACTTGTTCTTGTTCAGGCAATCTTTAAGTGTGGAGATAAATGGTAGCGAACGCTCGGCATGCCTGGCCAGGAACCTGCTGATGGCGGCTAATCTTCCATTGAGCGTTTGGGCATCTTTCAAAGTCTTAGGGGCAGGCATATTACTAATTGCTGCTACCTTTTCCGGGTTGACTCGGAACCCGTCCTTGGAAACTATCACTCCCAGGAACTTTCCTTCTTCAACCCCAAAGGAACACTTTCCCGGGTTCAGCTTGATGTTGTATTCTCGGAGAGTATCAAACGTTTCTTCGATATCTTTTAACATCATCTCTTCCGTCTTGCTTTTAATTACCAGATCATCCACATATACTTCCAGGTTCCTGCCGATCTGGTGTTCGAACGCTTGATCCATCAGCCTTTGATAAGTTGCCCCTGCGTTCTTTAAGCCAAACGGCATTTTGGTGTAGCAAAATATACCAGCGTCCGTGTGGAAAGCTGTCTTCTCCTCGTCCTCCTTGGCCATCTGAATCTGATGATACCCCTTGTATGCATCCAAAAAACACTTGAACTGGAAGGGAGCCAGGGAATCGACCTTGAGGTCTATCTCCGGAAGCGGGTATGCATCTTTAGGACATGCTTTGTTCAGATCCTTGTAGTCCACACACATCCTCCATGACCCGTCGTGTTTTCGAACCATGACAGGGTTGGCGACCCATGTGTGGTACTTTGTCTTTCTGAGGATCCCGGCTTCTTCTAACTTTTTTACCTCCTGCACAACAGCCGCTCTTCGATCCGGAGCCATGCTTCTTCTCTTTTGTGTGACTGGTTTCACGTTTGGGTAGGTAGACAGCTTGTGTTCTGCTTTTTCTCGAGCAATTCCGGTCATGTCGGAATGTGAGAACGCAAAAACGTCCATGTTGCGCTTTAATAGCTGCTTCAATTTCTCCTGAGTGGCCGGAGCCAACGAGTCTCCGATAGTGACCGTTTGATCCGGGTGTTTCGTGCTCAACACCCATCTCTCCGGGCCTCGTATCCCGGACGGTGCCTGACGGCATGCTGTGCCCTCAGCTACTGCAACAACTTTTTCTCCGGATACAGTGGCTACTCCGTGTGGTGTTGGGAACATGAGAAAACCCCTGGCTGTAGATACCAGGGCATCGATTCGTCCCAACGTGTACCGGCCGATGATTAGATTGTACTGTGAGGTAGCTGGGATCACCAGAAAAGTGACAAGGATCGTTCGTTCCTTATAGCCATCGCCGAGTGTGACTGGGAACGTCAGTTGCCCCAACGGCTCTATACACTCTCCCGTGAACCCTTTTACTGGACCGTGGGCCGGTGCTAACATCTTCTGGTCTTCCATTGACATTCTTCTGAAACATGGCTCATAAATGATATCTTCTGAACTGCCCGTGTCCACCATGATTCTTTTCATACTGTAGTCCCCTACAGCTGCTGAAATTACCAGAGCTTCCATTCTTAACGCTTTGTAGTACGGAGGTACAGTCATCACCGTTTCCATCCACGGCTCGATTGTTTCAAATCGTCTCTTGGAGCCGCCTCTTGACTCCGGCCGTATTGTATTGATCTCCCTGGGCTTTTTTCCAGTTGCCCTGTCTTCCCAGGTTGTTGTTTCCGGTTTAGTGTCTTTGACCAGATGAGCTAGCTTCCCTGTTCTGACGAAGTACTCTATTTGTCTCTTCAATTGGAAACAGTCATTCGTGTCATGCCCGTTGCCTTTGTGGTAATCACAGAATTTTGACTTGTCCTTTGACGGAGAGTCCTTGACCGGCCGAGGAGTGTTCAGCCTTAGGTTTTCCGTTTCTAGTATCTGTGACGGTGTCTTGATTAGCTCCGGGTAATCCAATTTGGGCTTGGAAGCCGTATCTCCTCTGCTGGAGTAAGAGTCACGAGACCTTTCCGACCTTCGTCCCTGCTCGCGACGATCATCTCTCCGCTCCTCCCGGCGTTCGTCCCGACGGTCGTCCCTTGAATAAGGTTGACCTGACCGCCCCCTGTTTCGGGAGCTTCTGGAGTCCTGGTTGTCACTTGTTTTGGTAGTCTCATGCTTCTTCCGCACTGCATGATTCATGGCAATTGATTTCTCCTGTTTGACATATGCCTTAGCTATTGTCATCATCTCGTCCATGGTCTGAGGATATCCATGGGGACCATGAAGCTTTCTTAACAATCCATCGTCATTCACTCCCATGGTGAATGCAGTGCATGCCAACTCTTCAGTAAGACCCGGGATCTGAAGCCTTTCTTTGTTGAACCGTATGATGAAGTTCTCCATCGGCTCATTGTCTCTTTGGCGGATATGCATTACTTCCTCCCTATACTTGGTGTGTCTGCGCTGTTGACTGAACTGCTGGGTAAATCCCTTATGGATGTCTCTCCAGTTTGAAATAGACCTGGGCGGCAAACTGTCCCACCAAACCCGTGCCGCTCCCACGAGGGTCTGAACGAACATGTGGCACCAGGCTTGCATTGGCCAGTCCTTGGATGTGCCTACAGACTCAAAGATGCTCAAATGATCATCCGGGTCCCCAGTTCCATCATACTTACCCACTGTCGATGGGAGTTTCAGGTTCTGGGGTAATGGGGCATTGGCTATCCTTTCCGTGAACTTGGAGTACGTTGCCATCGTCGGAGGACGGTACGGCCGGGTGAGGTCTTCATCATCACCTTGATCTTCATTCTCCTGCACTACCACCGCGTTTTGCTGTCGTTCCTGGGTAGGCCCCGTGGAAGTTCCCGGGCCCCCGGGAGTGGTTTCATAGTTGAGGCGCGTACGAACTTCATTCAACCTTTCGTTCGAGGGTATCCCAGTCTGAGGGTTCCACCCAGGGGGTGGTTGCACCGGAGGATACATGTAAGGATAGGGGTATGTGTACGCACCACCAGTTGACGGTGCGCACATATACCCATATGGGGACATAGGATAGTAGGGCATGAACGGTTGATTTCCGGGAGTGACCGGTGTGTAAGGTGGCATGTTCGGCTGCATGAGAGTTGCTTGTGGTGATGATGTCATGGCTGCTGAGATCGCAGCAGAGAAAAGTGGGAGACTTTGTGCTGCTGTAAACCAGGGCATCGATGATACGGGTGCTGAAACTCGAGGAGCTGAGAAGCTTGTACTGACGATTGGTCGAGTGTATGTGGGCAATGGAGCCGGTCCTCTTGTAGAAGAGAGACGTCCCTGGTGACCTCCGAGTGACACAAAAGGCTGCATGCTTCCCGGGAGTGGAGCCGATGTTCTTGGAGAAAACCCCGGAGCCACTCCGTCACCTTCCCCTTCCGAGTCAGAAGCCACTGCACCATCGATCCGCTCTGTTGTGGGAATCAAATTCTGATCGCTTCTTGCCGGGTTAGCGGTAACCATGGCATTTTGGTTTGAAGTCATCTCGGTTCTCCAGGTTATTTAACCGGTAGCTAGTTCCTTGTACGGGTCCCACGGATGGCGCCAATGAAGAAGTAAATACCTCTCCGAGTAGACAAGAAATAGTGCTCCGGTTATAACAACCTATTGAAGTGGGATCCGGGTGCCTGCAAAACAAAACACCGTTAGGACTCGTCACAGGAAAGGGGGGTTTCCTGTGACCACCCTCCGGCGTGAGAATAAGTATGGGTTTCTGAGGTGAGAGTAAAGCAATAGCTTTGTGAATGTGTATATCAATTGACGTACCTTTAACCTGTATTTATAACCTTTCTCGTAACCGCCTTGTTGAGCCTATCTCCAGGAGCTAACTCCCCGGTGTTGATGTAGATAGGCTTTATCTCTTCTATTGAACCCTTCATCCCCCATTGCTCGGAGAAGAGGTTGAGACTTATCAATAGTCCGGAACATGACCGCCTCGGCCCATCCGGCGTTAGTCTGCCATTGGGCCGGCCTTAAGACAATGTGGGCCTTTAGTTGGAGTTGGGCCGATCCATCTGGAGTGGGCCTACCTCGTCACCTACACTCCATTGGGGTCTACCATTTAGTCATTAATCTAATAATCTCACATAGAAAGACAATTTCAGTATGTGCAAAACTATTAAGATGCAAATTTAGCATGGGAAGAAATAAAAGACAATTAACTATAACACATTCATTAATACATTACATACATGTTACGTAGAGACATTATAACAAAAGGCAATCTCATTATGGGCAGAGGAATTAAGATATATTCGTGTATGTCCTTTAAGTTTGTATAGTATATTCATACAAGTGGTGCCCTTTACAATTAACCTGATTAAAAAATCTTGTTAAGTTGGCTCACATGCTATGCACGTGAGGGTATATCATTAGAACATTTTAAGTCAAATTCGAGATGGTTTTATGCTGGTGTGGAGAACAAGCCATCACCCGAACGTCATAGGCATATCATATCAATCCTTCATTACCTATGGCTGGCTATACATTCTTTATAGAATGTCGAAATCAAAGTGTCAATAAAAATCAACTAAATAAATTAACAAAAACAGAACAATCATGAACAAGTAGTATATTGACAATTCAAAATTTTAAAAACCACTAAACAACAAATTAACATATTGCAATAATCAACTAAGAAATTAAAGTGTCAATTTTTAAAGAAAGAAACCATAAATAAATGTCAGGATCTGAAACAAGTAAAGTGTCAATTATTAAAGAAACACATTAAAAGTTTAAAACAACAAAGAAAACTAACATTAGAAATTTGGAATTAAAAGTCATGACTTTACCTGATTGGAGAAAATTAAAGAGATGGCAGAGGGTGGGGACGAGAGCCGAGGCGAGTGGGTGGGGGTTTCTGCAGGTTGATGTCGGAGAAGAGGGACCGAAGGTGGTTACGGTTGGGTTTTGCAGGATGGAGGCGGTTGTGGTTATGGTTTTCGTGTTTTGGAGAAGAGGTGTGGGTGCAGTAGGTGTGTGATTATTTTTAGGGCTTGTTCACAAACCATTCATACACACTTACCGAAAAAAAAAATTCGTGTTCGTTTATCAAGAGAACACTCATGCTCATGTTCGTTTGTTAATTTTGTTCATGAACGCATACGAACACAAACGGACATTAATGAACACAAAGAAGCGTGAACGGAAACAAACAAAAACGAACATATATTAACTTTTGAATAACATCGAATTCACATACATTAAGACATTAATGAGCTTAATACAAAAAGTAGGTTTATTGATTCCATATAATGATATATTTACTTCATATATATTATTTATTGGGTAAAATAAATAACAATAAAAGAAAACAAGTATAATAATTAAAAATCTTAATAAACTATCGATCACAAACGAACGCATTACCGAACGTTCACGAATACAAACGAACTTCCCGCCGAACGCCTCATGAACCGTTCACTGAAAGTTCAGTTCGTTTGCAATCCTAATTATTTTCCTTATCAAACCCTAGAGTGGGTTGGGTTTTGAATTAAAAAAATACAGAAGCGAAAAAAAGGCGTGAAACGTGCCTGCTGGGATTCGATCTCGGTCTGTGTAGGATTGGATGGAGGATTTTAACCATTGAAGAAGCACTTTGTATTTTTAGTTATGGTTCCTTAAATATTTACTTATCGGTTCCTTTTTAGTTTTTTATACATATTAACGCTATAATTTTCAAACCGAGTGGGTTCTCAGAAACCCACCCGATAGCCTTAAATCCACCCTTGTGACTAAGCTTGGCTTACAAAACCGTGAGACGATCCAAGGCGTTTAGGTCCCAAAAGCCACGGTTTGTGGCGTGTGCATCATATACGCCACGCCACACAGCACTTTATGTACAACCAATGAACCAAATTTAGCAACTTAGGGGGAAGGGGCCCTTGTATAAAAATATTTTCTTTGACTGATTTTAACCAATTCTGCAGTGCCACATCACTTCACTGAATCACTTTTTTTGAGGCAACACTTAACTGATTCAATTCACTAAAATCTTTATTTTTTAGTTTTCCTTTTTTTTTAATTACCGTTTTTTAAAAAAATGACGGTTTGAACTAAAAGAACCGTTTTTAAAACTTGAAAAATAAACCGTTCCATTGAAATTAAACTTACAATATTAAAAGTAAATAAAACATAGAAATGCAAACACACTAAATAAAAGAAAAACTATTCGGAGTCGGAGGTGTTCGCTTCGAGGTGCGGTAGATCAAGTGCGTCTAGATGTTTCACGAGATCATTTCAAAGTCGGAAATGCGTATCGGAGTCTGTCAACTCCGTAAGGGCTTGTTCGACGAAGAACGGTTGGATAGGGGGATCGCGTATGTGGACCGGTGATATCGCACGCCCCTCGTCTTTAATGATCATGTTGTGCAATATCATGCATGTATAGATGATGACGCTACACCTAGCAACGGTCATCGGCCTCAAGGGTCGTGCGGTAATTCCTCATTTCCCCTTTAATGCTCCGAACGCTCGCTCAACGTCCTTCCTTGCCGCCTCTTGCGCCTTAACAAAATTCTTTTCCTTAGGGTCGGTCGGATATCGAAACGCTTTCACAAACGTTGACCAGGTTGATGTCGGAGAAGAGGGACCGAGGGTGTGTACGGTTGGGTTTTGCAGGATGGAGGCGGGTGTGGTTGTGGTTTTCGTGTTTTGGAGAAGAGGTGTGGGTGCAGCAGGTGTGATATTATTTTTAGGGCTTGTTACACACTTAGGGGCTGTTTGGTAGCCTCTTAATAAGGCTCTTAGCCATTCAGTGTTGAATGATTCAGCATTCAGTGTGTTTGTTTCAGCTTCTGAATGGAATGGTTAAGTCTGAATCATTAAGATTTGGGATGTTGCTGAACCATTAAGCACTGAACTAGGCTGAACCTTAATGAGGCTCCCCTACCAACGTGAGACAAGAAAACTAACCATTAAGAGGTCTAACTTAATGATTCAGCGCTTAACCATTCAGACCTCTTAACCACTCAGGCCTCTTAATGATTCAACGCTTAACCATTACACTATGTTTTAGAGTTAAATAATAGAAGGAAGGGAAAGGAAGCGGAAGGAAAGGAAAACAATTTTGTGTTCCAGAATTTTATTAACGGATAGAATTGGAGAGAAGAGGAAGGAAAATTTTCCCATATAACCTTCCTTCCAAATTGGAAGGAAGCGGAAGGAAGGGAAATGATAAAAAAATATAAATTATATGATTTACCATTATACCCTCTCATTTAACCTGTAATAAAATCTTATAAGGGTATTATTGCAAAAAATACGTTTCTTTTCTCTTCCTTTCAACTCAGAAACACATAAAATCTTTAGTTTCTTTTCTTTTCCTTTCAACTCGGGAACATGAAATAAAATTATATATTTTCCTTTCATTTCTCTCATAATATCCATTTCTCTTCTTTTATTTAGTAAACTCGGGAACACAGTGTTACCGAATAAAATTTTCTATTTGTTTGTTTATTAAGAGAACACTCGTGTTTATGTTCGTTTGTTAATTTTGTTTATGAACGCACACGAACACAAACAGATATTAATGAACACAAAGAAGCCTTCATGAACGGAAACAAACACAAACGAACATATATTAACTTTTAAATAACATCGAACATATATTAAGACATTAATGAGCTTGGATACAAAAAGTAGCTTTATTGATCTCATATAGTCATATATTTACTTCATGACAAAAGATCAAATACAAAGTTTTTTTTTCGTACGAATTGTACGAATAAAAAAAAAGGCGGTGACATTATTATAAATAACAACTTTTATCTGCTACTTTCTCTTTCTCAGACATTATGTCACTTTCTCTTACCCCACTTTCTCTCTCTATAAAAGCAAACATTTTCTTTATAGAGTAATCAGCAGTTGTTTATAGTGTAGAGTAATTATATAATTACTCTAGTTATAATTACGCTATATAAATACTCTAGAGTAATTAGCAGTTGTTTATAGTGTAGGGTAATTATTGTATAATTAGAGTAATTTTGTAGCAGATCATTCTTTCATTCCATCAAGAAAATTCAGATTCAAGAGACAAGTTTTGGGGCTATTTTCGGATATTTTTCATTAAACAAAATGTTGAATTTAAACATGCTGGGGAAAATGGATAACCACCCACGTCCCTTATTTCACGGTGAACATGGAGTTCATGCAAAACTACTCTATAATGCAGAAAACACTAAATGCAAGACTGAATCAACAAATAAAAATGCAATCACACTACGCGGACTAAGCAGTGAATCAGGCTGGCTTTCTGGATTCTCTTTTGGGCCTGTCCATTATGTTGTTGTTGTTGTGGGCCGAATTTGTAGTTGGGCCAGCTGGATGGTCTGCACCAGTCTACATGATATGATCAGAATCATGAATAGAAGAGGAATTAGGTCAAACTCATTAGCTGATCTTATTATAAGATGATAACACTTCTTACAGGCAATTACAAACAATTACAACTGTTACCCATTAACCAACTAACTTTCCTGTCCATGTAACAAGCTAACAAGTATCATACAATATTGACCCTTAAGACTAAGACTATTACACAATAAGTCCCTGTATCTTCTATATCGTTACCATATCAGTCTTTGCTACTTATTATTTCATATTACTACACCAATTCAACCCTATCCATATGAAAAGACAGGCAATTACAAACATTCACCTAACCATATCAAATCTAATATTAGTCCTAATCTATGATAGGTTCGTAGATTGCTTTGAAGTGATCAAGACCAACCCAACACACCCGCCATGAATCCCACATTCTTCTCCGTGGGAATTTTTGATTTCAACATTTATTTCCGCGGGCTGGGGAGAATCGTACTCTGTGTACATTCACGTAATTAAGACCGAGTGATTATTATACCCTGGTTTCAATTCAACCCATCTGGCTCAAAGAAATCACATAATGAATAATGTTTGCT
This sequence comes from Ambrosia trifida, assembly GCA_028751855.1. Classification (NCBI taxonomy): domain Eukaryota; kingdom Viridiplantae; phylum Streptophyta; class Magnoliopsida; order Asterales; family Asteraceae; genus Ambrosia; species Ambrosia trifida. Next base: position 3,731,740 of record CM054125.1, on the reverse strand, counting down.
CCATCAATATGGTGAAGTTTTACTTGTGGCGGCTGCTGTTTCAGGATTAAGAACTCTCTCAGGGCGCAAGTTGGCAACCATTAGGAAACGCTTACCATTAGGGCCGAAATTTCTTTTCATTGTCATTAGCATATCTTCAATGGTCTTGTGAATTTTAACTTCTTTTATCACGTACCTACGATCTTGAGAATATTCAAAGTCTGATAATATCTCAAATTCGGTTATAGGTTCCTTGGTTTTCTCGATACCCAGATTTTCATTACAACAAATCTTCACTATATTTTTGAAACTTAGACCTTCTACAGTGGTCGCTCTTAAAAATGGTTTTGGAGACATATACAAATTCATTTCGTCTTCTTTTTTTTCTATGTATCATTGTCATCATTTGAGTCCAAGAACATGCCTCGCACGTCGGGTTCTGGCTTTGGTGCCAGACATCGCGATAGAGGTCTTTTCACAGAGTGAAAGAAGCCGCTATCCTCCGTAGTTAATCTGGAAACGAACATTTACCCAACAAATCATTATACATAGAAAAACAAAAAATTTCCCAATAAATCATTAAAAAAATTATGCAAGGAGACATTGCTTTTGCTAATTCGAATTGAAGGGTGATATAAAGTCGGTCCATACTTACTGCTGATCATCCATATCAATAGTTGAGTCTCGTATCAAATAATGGGCTTATGCAGCTGATACGGGTGGTTGATAATGGTGGTTGATGGTGGTGAATGGAACGGAGAAGAAGAACATGGGAGGAAGAGAAGAGGGAGAGAGAGGAAGAGAACACAGAGAATTCATTCTTCATCAACTGTCATTAACGGTATACAAGTATATAACCGACTTAACCACAATATTATACTTTTAACCTTTTACTACTGATTATTACAATATTAACCCTTAATTAACGTATCTTTCAATTATTACAACAACAGTCCCTCATCTTTTCATTTTATCCATAACAAGAGGGTGTTGGGATTGAGTTTGAAAATGACTTATTAACTTATTGTTTTTTTTTCCTTTCAAAAAGTCAATAAGTTAAAAAAGTGTTTGGCGTTATTAAGGGTATGTTTGGATAAACTTATTAACTTATTTATTCTGTTTCATAAAAGGAAACACACAAGCAGTCAACATTTAAAATCCACAACTACCATTAACGTACATTAAAAAATACAAAAAAAAAAAAGAAAAGAAAAGAAAACAACCTTTAAATCGAAATCAAATTGTTAGTAACAATGTGGTTTGGATGTGCTTTAAATTTCAATTATTCAGTCTTGGTTTTATATGGCTAAAAAACGTTGATAGCAGTTTGGCTTACGGTTTGACATATAAACCGTCAATTTCGAACGTTAACTCCCCATAGCTATAGGACTTGGGCCAGTTCTTCAATTTGATTGAACAACTTGAGCAATTTATTCAAACTCAAATGTTAGTTTTTTATGGAAAATTATTTTTAGGACATTAGGTGAAACTTAAATTTCTAGATCTAAAAGCTAGAAAAAAATTAGGTAAACGGACCCGGAACTTAACCCAAACTGTTCAACCGACCCATAAATTTTATGTCCGTTTTTATGAACGTGGAGCATCTAAAAACTATGACTCAATTGGAACAAATTACTACGCTACTTGTACGTCATTTTAAGTAAACCAAATCACAATAACCACTTTAAAAGTAAAAGTAACTTGTGTTTACCTTTTTTTTTTTATGAAAGTAATCTAGTCCACTTGTCTTGTAACACACATGTTTGAGTGTCTCCATTGTAGAATGCATATCTATCTATATAATAATTGAGGTCATTTGGGTTGAATCAAGGCCTTAGAGAGGGCCTCTAGGATCCAATTAGCTATATGGAGCTCCATGCATCTATCTATAAATACCATTTTCTTTGTTTTTTTTTTTTCATTCTCCACAACATACCTCTCCTTTTCTTCCTAACCAAGCTTTCAATCTTCCTTCTTCATCTTGCATCCTTTGTTCATTCTCCACAACCGATTCAAGGTAATCATCCATCCTACTCTTCTAATGTTGATTCCTAATATTATAATATTGACTTCACTTTTATTCTTAACATTATTAAGAAGAACTCAAACGGATTTAACTTTCTTTCAACCTAAACACTAAATAACGATGACTAATACGTATACTAATAAAACGATTTCTGAAATCCGTTATATACTATTTTCAAACTTACTTATTCAGTTAATATTACGAATTTATGTAAATCAATGTTTTGCTCAGTTTTATTCATTTGAATCTTTGGGTCATTTGATATTTTTTTAAAAGTCCGTTAGGATGATGAATAGATACATATAATTGTCATCAACGTTTTTTTACATATATATTGAATCGGAATTACATATGTATTTGAAAATCAGGTTTTGATCCGAAGACACAAACGCTATTATGGCTATCACAATGGTTCTTAGTTCTTCAAGGTTTTGCATGACCATGCGTCAATAGTCTTGGTATGTTTCTTATTTTCATGTTCATATGCCTAATTAATTTTTAAAAATGTTTCTTTATTTTAGTGTTGTTTTTAACGTGTCAATCCACACCGTGCCGAATGCCATGAACAAATTTTTGTTGTCTAAAAACATACACAACAGTAACGTTACAATTGCCACATACGAAGGAGAATCTTGGGTGGTCTGATTTGAATTGATCGATGATGTTTTTTGTTTTACAAATGGTTGGTCTAATAATGTAAACATTCTAAATTTACTATACAATTTTTTTTTTTTTTTTTTTTTTTTTGTAAAGGTTTACTGTGATTGGATGGCCTGATTTGCTTCAATCAGAAGATATTTCCATTGGCGAATATTGTGTCTTCAAATGGTGTTCAATCCAGCACAGGTTGTTTGTTACTAAGATTGCAACACAAGAAGTCATTGATTTTGAAATTTAAATTACGATTTTTTATGTTCTTAATGTAATTTATTTGAATTTTATTGATTACGATTTTAAGGTTATTTATTATTTATTGTCATTAATAATAATTGACCGAATTTAATGTTATTTATTACAATTTTTTTTACTAATTAATTTATATTACTATTAATACGAAATTCGGTTTACCATAATTGCTCTCATTTGTTTTATTTTTTTAATAAATTATTGTTTATGAATCAATTTAAGCCGTAATTTAGGCTTACCATAATTTATTGACCAAATTTTTGTCTCATTAAATTATAGTACTATTGACCAAAATTTACCATATTTATTAGGATTGTTTAGTATTATATTATCATTAATAATAATTGACCTAAATTTACCATATTTATTATGTTTTTTTTGCCTCATTGAATTATATTACTATTAACCGAAATTTACCATATTTATTGTGATTGTTTAGTATTATTTATTGTCATTAATAATAATTGACCTAAATTTACTGTCTCATTAAATTATATTACCATTGACCGAAATTTACCATATTTATTATGATTTTTTAATATTATTTATTTTCATTAATAATAATTGACCTAAATTTACCATATTTATTACGATTTTTTTGTATCATTAAATTATATTACTATTGACCAAAATTTGCCATATTTATTAGAATTGTTTAGTATTATTTATTGTCATTAATAATAATTGACCTAATTTTACCATATTTATTATGATTTTTTGGTCTCATTAAATTATATTACTATTGATTGAAATTTACCATATTTATTATGATTATTTATTATTATTTATTGTCATTAATAATAATTACCCGAAATTTACCATATTTATTTCGATTTTTTGTCACATTAAATTATATTACTATTGACCAGAATTCACCATATTTATTATGATTGTTTATTATGATTTATTGTCATTAATAATAATTGACCGAAATTTACAATATTTATTACGATTTTTTTGTTTTCATTAAATTCGGTTTACTATAATAGCTCTAATTAAATTCATTACGATTTTTTTGTCTCATTAAATTGATTATGAATCAATTTAACCCGTAATTTAGACTTACCATAATTTAATGAGACGAAATTAAGTTTAATACGAAATTATTGTTAGTAATTATGAATAAATTTAATCTGTAATTATGAATCAATTTAATCAATTTTTTTTATTCTGGGTGATTGATTATGAATCAATTTAACCCGTAATTTAGACTTACCATAATTTATTGACCGGATTTATGTATGACTGATTATGAATCAATTTAATCTGTCATATGAATCAATTTAACCCGTATTAGGTTTACCATAATTTAAACTCATTAATTTTTTACCCAATGTAAACGTGAATGCACTAATAAATTAAATTAATGAGTAATATTAATTATATAAAAATAATTGTAATGGACGTTTATGTATATAGGTGGATTCTATAAAACATTAAAAATTTTTTGTTAATACCATATAATCACACTAATTTTCCGTAATCATATTAATAACAATGTTGACTTTTCCTACTAAATATAGTCTTGACGTCAATTTAAAACATCAAATATAAACAATTGTAGACGAATCTTATTTTTAGAAGTTATATTTATGTATCTTATCTCCCAATATACTAAATATAGAATGGTAAGTAGCCATTTTACTATACAAATTTAATAAATTCAATAAAGCATTCAATTGTATATTATTCAAAATATAGAATCGATTACCAGTAGAAATGGTAAGTCAATGAATATTGTAAACATGCATTTTAAACATCTATCTATGTATACAATGTGTAGAATCGATTAACAACTAAAGTTTTTTTTAACACTTATTACATAAATATTTTATTCTAAAAGATATGTTATGATTGTATAGTTATCTAACTGTTATAAATTTGTAGTTATCTAATTATAGAGTGTAACTTGAGAAATAAGGTTTGGTGTTTTGAAATTAGATTTCTAAAATCGAATGAAATTTACACAGTTATGGCATGATTGGTCATCAATTGTGGAGTAAATTAGATTTCTAAATGTTAGTCATAATTGATTGATTGATTGATAATATACGATCGATTAAAAATAAGAATGATAAGTTACCAACTTACTATACAACTTTACAATTAACGTTTATTATTATTAAGAATAATAAATTTTTTTCTCAAAAATAATAATAAATTCAATCAATCATTCAATTATACTAAAACCAAAATAAAAGTGCACTCATTATTATTCACAAAAACGTTTCATACCTAATAATGGTAGGTTACCATTTACAATAAACTTTAGTATTGATCCATTAACGTTTATTATTGTTGACCGAATTTAATTTTTATATTATGACTTTCTTCTAATCAATTGTCATTTAACGATAATCATCAAAATCATTTCAATAAGTTTTCTAATTTTAAGATGTCAATAATAATTTGTAGATAATTGGTAAGACAATTTGAAACGCGGATGTTTTAATGTCATTGATTTGAATGATACCAAGTTTCACGACTTTCCTAAAATCAGTTGTCAATTACACGATTAAAGGAATCATGGCGTGATTTTTGTATGAATAAATTTATTGTTTGAATCGATTTTTAATCTTATTTATTATGGTAACTTATTAAGAATTTTAATCTTATTTATTTATTATGATTTTGATGTTATTTATTAAGATTTTAATCTAATTTATTGATTATTGATATTACCATTTTTACGACTTTCCTAAAATCAGTTGTCAATTACATGATTAAAGGAATCATGACGTGATTTTCGTATGAATAAATTTATTATTTGAATGTCTCTGTAATATAATATTATTTATATTTGTATTTTAAGTTTCATTTTATGTTTATGTTGATTTGCATTAAAATTTAAATAAACATAAAATATAATTTATTAATTTAGCTTCAATAAACATAAAATTTAATTTATTACACAACGTTTATGGTTATACAATACATTGGTATATTAACATTTAATGTGTAGGTGGATTTTCTATAATTTACGTTTCCTAAAAACATAATATGGCGTTATAGTAAAAGGGATAACTTATAACAATAAAAATCTCAATAATATTTATAGATTATTTTCAAATCTTACATGTTATGGTTGGGTATGCCATTTTTTTTGTTTGTATAGTTGGTTTGGAGTATAATATGGATAGTTATTTTGTAATTTTTGTTTGGTTTGAATCCTGATACCTTTGAAGTAATGGTTTATGTTGGTTTTGCATATTGTATTAATAATGAGTTTGTAATGTTTTCGTTTGATGTTAGTTATAGATATTTTATGAAGTGAATTATGTTTTTTACTTTCTTTTTCCTTATAATTATCGTTTGCTTCGTTATGTGATATTTTGATTCATGATATGTTTAAAGTACTAATTAAATCTGATGAAGTTATTTTGTTCTATTTACATATTTTGTCACTTTTTATTTATCTTTTGTTCTACACGTGTAACAAATCATATTTTGTATAAATCGTTTATTTTTTTTAATAATTTTTAGCTATGTTTTGTTAAACTATATTTATTTACTTTGAATTTTAATGTTCATTTGCATCCTGTTACAATAAATATGTTATTGTTCATTTCATTATTTGTTTTTAAATCACATCCAATCAAACATTTGTTGATTCATATATTCATTATTGAGTAACATTAAACATTTTTATGATATTTTCTACGCAACAAAAATCCATACGAGTTGTCTTACGTAAGTTTCAATAAATAAAACTTGCATACTACAATCTTTATAAAATAATTTTCTCATTTGACTCGGAGATGTACCGGGTATACACCCGGGGCTCTAACCTAGTCTGTACTAAAATTAGTAAGAACAACAAAATTTGGGTTACAAAAGGGTTTATATTGTTTCAATTATCTAGGCCAAATTACATTACAATAACTGGGTTGGTCTATTTCATTATTCAAGCAACCTTAATACAACCAATCTTTTGTTATTGATTTAGGGTTGTTCAACTATAAAACCAAAATTGTGTCACAAAATAGAATTATTTAAACATGACCAAATCAGAATGAACTAGCGTAAAGAAACCAAATTTATTAAACTTAACAATCTAAAAATCTTATATTTGGTTAATGTTGTACAATCAAACCAACTAGTTATAAAAAAAATTAGGTGAGTTGCCGGAGATGGGTTTGGTTTTGGTTACCTCATCTGGAAGATGGTGAGTCGCCGGAGATGGTTCCCGTGGTTGAAAGAAAGTTTGAACGTGGTGTTGATTGTTTTGCTTTTAGGGGTTGTTTGGCAAGTGTTGAACCAGTAAGAGGTCTGAACGGGTAAGAGGCTCTGAACTAGTAAGTGCTGAACCATTAAGAGTTGTTTGGTTGTATCTCTGAATAACTGTGCAGAATGACTATTTTACCCCTCTGAACTATTATGTGCTGAATGAAATGTATCTATTTGGCAAGACCTCTGAATACTGCACAGATTGATGAAAAATTATAAAAGGAAAATACAAAACGTCATAGAAAATCCAAATTACACATAATCAAAAACTAGGAACAATAACAAGTTCTAAAAACATAAACCAACTAGTAACAATAACAAGTTCTAAAAACAAAACATGAACTAGTAATCAGGTTCTAAAAACTACCCATTCAAATAATCAATAACAAGTTCAAAATAACTAGTAACAATGCATAAAATAGATGGACCATAGGAGTGCTAATGTGTCAAACCATTATTGGTATAGTCTGTGAGATGGTAAACCAGCCTAACATGTTTGATCTGATCTAAATAATAAGTAATAATAACAAGTAATAATAACCAAAAAAAGAAAAACGGGACCTGCTGTCAAGTTCCACAGGGGCGGATTTAGGTTATGGCGGGTGGGTTCCCGGGAACCCAGTCGATTTGTAATTTTTAGTCTTAATCTATATAGAAAAAAAAAAGGAACCCATAAGAAAATTATCTTAGGAACCCATTACTAAAACTTGTAGGTGTCTTAGTGGTAAACTCCTGCCTTCAACATACACAAGTTTCTATAAGTTCGAGTCTCGTTTCATGCGTTTCATTTTTAACTTTTAAGCTTTTTTTTTTCTTTTCAAAACGGGTAAACACAAAGCTTGACATCTTCCTTCCAAAACAAAAAACACATATACAAGTCAAGTCTGTACAGTCCCGCCGCCCTCCTCCGGACCTCCGCCGCCCCTCCGGACCTCTGCTCCTCCTCCTCCTCCGGACCTCCGCCGCCCCTCCGCCTCCTTTCCATTACATCTTTTCAAATTTCTGGCTATGATATTAGTTGGAACTTGGAGCATAATTTTATTGGCTAATTGTACTATGTGTTTGCCATTTATTTGTATAATTGTGTAAGTAAAGCTTGAAACCTAACGGTTATATGTTTGCTTCAAACACATATTTGTTAAGTTCCCCCTGGTTCACCTTCATGCTTGGTTAATTTGTTAATTATATTAACTACATGATTTCTTTTCCTTAAAAAAAGTAATGCTTAAAAAGTTTGATGGGTAATAGTGTTGTGTTGTCTTTGGCATCCAACAGGTAGATAAGCTGAAAGCGTTGTCTGAGTCTTTTTTTTTTTTTTTTTTTTTTTTAAGGGCTTAAGTACCTAAGTTGATTTGTGTATTTATTTGGTTTAGGTAATTAAATTTGTAGATTAATTTAGGATTAAATTAGACGAGATGATTTAACCAATTGAAAGTGTGAATCTAGTCTGTTTACGGTTGAATAATTTTAGAGATGTTAATTTTTAACATGTTTAAACCTGAACCGACCCCCTGTACCGACCTGAACCGTCAAACCAACCCGAACCCTTGTACCAAGCCAAAAAAAAGGAACCCAGTAAAAAAAATTCCTGGATCCGCCACTGAAGTTCCAAACAATTAACTAGTACCAACTACTACCAATAACAAGTCAAATACCTAATAATAACCAAAAATAAAAATAGAAAACGTACCTCTATGGCGGGGCGACGGAAGCGGCGCCGGACAGGGAGGAGAGGGAAAGAGGAGGAGGCGGCGGAGATGGGTTTGGTTTTGGTTACCTCATCTGGAAGATGGTGAGTCGCCGGAGATGGTTCCGGTGGTTGAAAGAAAGTTTGAACGTGGTGTTGATTGTTTTGCTTTTAGTGTAAGAAAATTAGGTAGAAGCGATATTAAATGAAGAGGCAGAGTTAAAGCGATATAAATGAAGAAGCAGATAAAATCGAAAGATGCTGTTATGGGCGAAAAATCCGGGATTTTCCGTAGCTATCTGTGTTGTTGCAGAGATTTACTGAATGAAAACATGTGGATTCGGTCAAAAAGATAGGTTTGTTAAGACTATAAGGAGTGGTGGGGGGGGAAGAGGTGGGGGGAAGCGCCATGTGGCACTTGTGGGGCCCTTGTGGGGGGGAAAATAATTGTGGGGAGTGGAAGGGGGGGGAAGAGGTGGGGGGAAGTGCCATGTGGCATTTTATTTTTCTTTTTTTTTTTTAACTTTTTATATAAAACAATAATAATAATAAATACTTTTTATTAATAACAAACCTAGAAAAATACAAAAAAAACCTAGAAAATTAAAAAAAAAAAATAAAACCTTAAAAAATTAAAAACTAACAAATCAATTCAGATTATATTTTTCAATAATATCACGCTTCATTTGAAGCGTCATCTCTAACTCCGGCCCTTGCATATGGTCGGTGTTCATGGCGAGAAATCTCAAATCCTCGCGTTTTTCGCGCTGCTCTTTCATAGACAATTTGCGCTCTTTCAAAGTCACTTTTTTTTCAAACGCCTCGCGAATATTTTTTTTCTCCTCGAGCATTTTTTCTTGAATCGTATTGAACTGGATCATGGTGGCATTTAAATCTTGCAAGTCAGCGCTGTAGGCGCCGGTTGATCCAGAACCCGAACCCGAAGCAGTTGATTTCCCAGCCCGCTTTTTTGACTTATCTCGGCCGGGTGGGCGACTCAATTCCTCTTCAAACTCGTCATCATCCAAATTAACGGCTTCTACGTTTTCCGGGTCAGTTTGACGGTTTCTTGACGAATTTGTTTTCGACCTTTTTGCGGAGCTGCTTGCAGTGGGGACGTACGCCCATTTTGAGTGGTTCTTGGCGATTTCCCAACAATGAAGAAACTTGAATTCGAGACCCGTTTCGTTACGAAACGCTAACAGCGAGCGCGTTAGGCTGTCGGTATCCGTTTCACCGCTTTTTGGATTATTTCTTGCGTAATAATAATGCGGTTGAAACGTGTTCATTGCCCTGTTTATCTCTGTCCACTTGGACGAGAGACTATCGTTTGCTCGATAGAACTCTCGTCCCATCAACCCATGGAACGCGGCGTTTATGTCGTTCCAAAACTCAACTTTATGGCGACTAGTTCCTACAAAAAAAAATAAAAAAAAATATTAGCAACACCAAGTGTATAAAAAAAAAAAAATATTAGCAAAAAAAAATTATTACAAATACCTTCTTGTTTTTCCGACTCGCTTATCCACGCTTTCGTTATAGCGAGCTCTTCATCGGTTGTCCACTTAAGTGGTTGGCGGTTAGCGGCGGCTATTGCTTTCTCCTCCGGGGTCTTCCTCCTGTGACTTCTTCTTGGAGGGGGGGTTTTACCCGAAGATGATCCCGCGACATTTTGTGGTTGTGTTTCGGGTACGGTTTGGGTTAAAGGAAGTTGTGAAGGAGGTTGTGAAGGAACGAGCGAATCATTGAATGGGAAATTCGGATAAATTTGCCCACTAATGAAACCCGCATAACCCGCGTAGTCGGGACAAGGTGAAGGAATGGGTGGACGGTTTGGGATCGGGCGAACCGGTGGTGTATTCGGGTTTGGGACATACGCGTATGGGTTGTTCGGGTCGAAGCCTCGGTTGTAAGGGTTCATTTTTGGTTGAGGAAGTGTATAAAATATGGATGAAAATTGTATAAATTTGGTTGAAAAGTGTATAAAATTTGGTTAAAGTGGGTGTTTTGTAGTGAAATGGGGGTAATTTATAAAAAATTTATTTTTTTGGCCGTTGGTTTACTAGCCGTTGCATAATTAATTAATTTTTTTTTTTTTTTTTTTTTTTTTTTTTAAAGGCTAACGTTCAAATGGAAGTGGGCCAATAAGATCGCGCCACGTGGCAAATCAACCCCCCCCCCACGCCGGTGCCCTTCTCCCCGCCCCCAGCCCCACGCTCCTCTTCCCGCCCCTATGGCGGCGGTGTTCCCCCCCTCTCCCGCCCTTCTCCCGCCCCCACTCCCACTAGTCTAAAGTTAAAAGTCAACCGGCCAATTAAAATTGGTTTGTAGTTTTCTATCCGTATGTATGCAATTTTATTTATTTTGTCTTTTTCTCTTGCTTTTTATAATTTTTTTTGAAAGTAAAAATCATTATACAACCCTAACCTAGCGGTCCCAAATTCGAATCTATATCCACACACCGGTGTCCTCCTTGTATATGCTCAAACCATCACGGAGAATTTTTTTGTGGTGTGCATGGATAGAACTTGTGACCTACCCCCAGGATGGGAACCCCTAAGGGAAAACTTACTCTACCTCAAACCAGCTGTGCTAGAGATCATTGGCACTTTTTATCATCTATTTATTATTTTGACTTGTAACGACTCATTTGCCAATGCCCTTATGGTAGAGTGGCACCAGGGCCGTCTCCGAAAACGTCAAAAAAAAATTTGGGCCTTGGACAAAAAAATAATTCGGGCCCAAAATTTAGTAAAGAGGAATGAATTATAAAAAAAAAAATTGAGTATAGTCCTAGAGCCAAGGATTGAACTTGAGACCTCTACATTAAACTAACATGGTTTTTCCAACTCCACTAACAAGACTTTAATGTATAAAACACAAATATATATCCTAAATATAGAATTTAATGTATAAATCGCATATTTTAAAAAAACGTTCGGGCCCATTTAAGGGTCGGGCCCGGAGCCGGTGACCACCCGGCTCACCCTCCTAGCCGGCTCTGAGTGGCACCCTCTTTGCTTTCCTTATGGGAGGTGAGGAGTTCAAGTCCTACCGGCACCAAAATGTTGTTGGTGGGCCGGGTATTACCGCAGTGGGCCTTCGGGCGGTGTATTTTCTCCGGGAACTGGTGTGAAAATACTGGTGGACCTGGGTTACTCTCGAAGTACTCATTTGTTCAGTGGGTACTTCGAGAATGCTCGGGATTGATTTGTTGGCAGTTAAAAACGACTAATTTATTTATTTATTTATTTCAGTTTATAACCATTACGTACCGTTTAATGTAATTATTACTGGTTAAATTTCTTTGAAAGAACTTGTTTATTAATCTTGAATTAACCACAGGTACAGGGGCGGATCTATAGTAATAGCAGGGGGTGCGGACGTTGCGGTTCAACTTCGCGCGCGTAGTGGAAAATTAGTGGAAAATTTGGTTTTTTTTACGAAATTTGAAAAACGTTGCTACTAAAATGAAAAAAAATGAAAAACGTTACTACTGAAAAATGTTTTTAGATCCGCCACTGCACAGGTACTTTGATAGCAATTTAGAGTAAAAAAAAAATTAAAGGCAAATCTCTTAGCGAAAATTGGTGAGTAATAATAACAAAATAGCAATAACCAAACATTGGTTAACACCATTGTTTCAACTTGAAGTTCTGACATTTCCTACTCCTGTTTAGATACACCATCTATGTTCTACATGATGATGCAAGTAACCATTTAAAAAAAACTCTTAAACAAACTTGTTAAGTTGCACCTTTTGAAATTTAACTTTGGTAAATATTCATGTATCTCAACTGGTCGGCTTATGCAGTGGCGAAGCTTGGTTTCAGAATCGGTGGGGGGCGGACTTAATTTTTTTCGATCGGTAGTGGCAAATCGGTGGGGGCCGAACTCAACCCGGACTCAATTTACCTATGAAAATCGTAAATTTATACCACTGCGCCAGAAAAACAGGGGGAGCCAGGGCCACCCCTGGCCCTTCTTATCCTTCGCCGCTGGGCTTATGTTTAACCTTTCTTAGAGCAGTGCATAAACCAAAATTAAAAGTTTACAAAATGATTTATAGGCATGGCAAGAGGCATGGTAGGATCTATTTGTGCAACCCGCATTATACTGACTTTTGGGGTTTTTTTTTAAACCAAAGTTGAAGTTGTTAAAATCTTGGAATGCAAATATAACATTTAAGTATTTTTTTTAAAACTTGTTGGATGCCTTTATACTTGGAAGTCGAGTCTGAAAACTCACGATGAAATTTTCCTGAAGAAGCTTCTCAATGAACGAGGGCTCTTCACGTCTCTCTTTTTGGCAGATGCAAAAATAAAACTTCTAACACCTTTGTAATAAATTAAACACTTACTGAATGTAAAAGGTCATAATATTATCTGTCAAGCATCCTTCGGTTCGGGAGCGACACTTTCAATATCACGATTAGAAATTTGAACGTCTTGATAAGAAATTTGAACACGATGAGCAACAATCGATTCTTCCCCATCTTCTTGATGCAAAGTACATATAAAAAACAACCTATCAACACCCAATATAGTCAATTATTGAAAGTGTCACATGTTAGGACTAAAAGATGAACATCCATTATAATAATCAACAGATTGTTACTCCTTTTTATGCGAAATCTTTCAAATTGTTTATCCATCCATGTCAACGCTATCCTGAGAAATTAATTGATGAACCATGACAAATGTTTTTTATGCGCCGAACATAATATCAAAATTTCAGTTTGTTAAAAGAAACGAGTCAAGCACAAAGTCAACCTATCTTGAAATTTAGACGTTGATATATCTAATCTTTACCTCCACATCATGAGTCTTTGACTCTTTTGTCTTTGACTCTGATGGAGTCCCATCCTTGTTGTCATCCATGTTGTCACTTCCAAACATAATATTCTTCCTGTACAAGTCAAGCTCTCTCTTGTATGTTTCTTCATAATTGCATTTAAACTGGCCCCGATTATGACGTGTCTTATGATTTTCAGGTATCAACACAAAAAGGGTGCAAATCTGGAGCTTTTGGAACATCTCGGGAGCACAAGGAGTGATAAACTAAGCAAGAAAAGCTGAAATGGGTGTCCAGGACCAGTCCGCGTCAGCCACGTCACTTTCTGGCGTAGCCTACTCCACTCGCGTAGGAGAATGGTGCCAAGATGTCGTAGGACAGCGAAGATCCTTGTAGCTGAAAATGGCTTCGCGTCGGCTATGTGAGATTTTGGCGTCGGCTACGGCACTCGCGTAGGCGACGCCAGATTTTCGCGTAGGCTACAGCACGTTCAGTCAAACTCTCAATTTAATGTTTTTAATGCATACCAAAACAGGGTTTTCGAAATTATTGGTTTTAAAACACATGGAAGGCATATAATTGGGGATCTTTTTCACAACCCTTCCATCCTATCAAACCCTTATCATTCCATACCATTCAAGAACATCAAATCCTTTTATCATTCAAGATTTCAAGATTCAAGACCAAATCATTGAAGACTCAAGCTCCATGGCCATGAGTGGCTAGTCTCTTTGTATCATGCCTAGGAAGTAAACAATTGAAGCTTTAGGGTTTAAACATTTGGGTATTATTTTAAACTTTTAATTGTGGGATTGTGTGTTTGAATTAATTGTATTAGATTGCGATTAATCTTATGTTGAATTCATTTTAGTTAATTGATCTTGTGCCAATTTCTAGTGTCATGAACATGTTTTCTTGCTCTAATACAAACATAGGGTTGTATGTTCTAGGTAATGAAGTGTAGTTTAGTCCATCTCTGATGTTGATGAAACTTGACACCTAAGCCTATTGAACAATCACCCCATTAACACCAATTGCACTACATTTGTTTGACCCATTTGTGAAAACCTTAGACTTCAGTTGTTGAAACCTAGGTGTGATCCTTTTATTTAGAATTGTTTACAATCCACGTTACTTTTCATTATTATAATTTCAATTCAAGTTTTAGTATAACAAACAAACCCCTTTCAACCAAAGTCTTAAATGAACCAAATACAATCTTCATAAGTTTTCTAGCAAGCTTCATAAGTAACACCGTTTAATCAACTAAATAATATCCACTAACCACACGCTCCTTGGATTGATACCCTACTTATCCTATTTACCTAGGTTATTTAGGTTTTGTATGAACCGTGACGACCGGCTCATCACCATGGTTGGTGGTAACAGTGGTGGTTTTACTATGGAGAGGTGTGTCATTGGTTTTGTGTTTTTTGTAGAGGTTTTTGTAAAAGAAAAAAGGGCATAAGAAACAGATTATGGACACGTGAGTAGGTGCGTTGGACAGATGTGCCTCATGCTGTAGACACGTGTCTGATGTTGTTGGTCCAATCACGTAGTGCCAGGCACCAGCCTGGTAAGAAACAAAAAAAATAAAAATGGTTCCAGGACTCGAACCCAGCCACCTCTTATAAGAAAACACCACCCTAACCAATTGGATTAGGAATGCTTTTGTTATCTTATTCTGACTTAATAACATAAATGCAATGATAAAATGCCTTAAATAGAAAAATCACTGTTCAAATCAGAAAGCTTATTATTATAGTGTAATTCATTAATTATTTTCGTTCCATATAATTACTATATATTAATTTGCAAACTACTTTGAATAGTAGTTTGCAAATGAATAGTAAATATTATTATTTTATTTATATTATTATTTTATTTCAAAACTTTATAATATTATAACTATTAATATATTATATTATATACTATTAATATATTATACCGATCTTGACAATACCGATACCGAACGGTTCGGTACCGGTATGGTAAAATACCGATACCATACAGATCCCGTACCGATACCAATAATACCGAAACCATTGTTCGGTATCGGTACGGTACCGGTATGATATCGGTATTTTACCTTAAAATACCGATACCATACCGATCCCGTGCCGATACCGATAATACCAAAACCGAAAATCCATAAATATGGGTACCGATACCGATCCCGAAACCACTCGGTTCGGTATCGGTTCGGGACGGGATCGGTATTCGGCCTTGTATGCTCATTTTATGTACTATTAATATAAATAACATAATCTTATGTAATTTCGTTACAAATTTCATGTGTTACATTATGTGTAGATTTCTTTATTTTTTTTTAACGTTTACAACCAAAATGGAATCTCGATTGTATAATTCATTGATTGATTAACACCTATCTAAATCTCGATTGTAAAACGCGCAACGCGCGTGATTTTATACAACTAGTTCTTCTAATTTACTTAAACAAATTTAAACACTTTGACACCCCTTCTAAGTTTCTAAAGTTTTAAGTTTATTTTTTACGTACGTGTCACTATAAATTTAAATTAGTTATGAGTTAGGTTAGATATTATACGTTTTTTTTTTCTTAATTTTATGTACGTTTCAATTACACCATCGAGTTTATAAAGTTTCAAGTTTTTTTTTTATCTATGTTTCGGTCTAAATTCAAATTTGTTTACGTTTTGATGAAAATGTTTTTTTGAAAATGAGTCAGGTCAGATATACTACATTTTCGTTCTTATTTTTATGTATGTTATCAGTTGTTTTACATTTAACATAAATTTTCTTATCGTTTTGGTTGCACTACCACTTTATACTTTTGTTTTCTCTTTAGGTTGCTAACAGGGCCGTAGTCATCCTCTTCTGGTTACTATGCCGATGTACATATATATTATCACACCAAAAACGATTCGGTTTAGCGCGTCGTAACATGCATGGGTTATACCCTAGTTTAGATTATCAAACAATATATGTTTAATTAAGTTAACTTTCATCTTCATCTACGACTCCAGCTAGCTCATACAATCGTTAATTACGGTAACAAGTCAAGTCCTGTATTAGTTTTTCAAGCAATTTCAATGTTTCACTTTCTCAAGACAAGTTTCCATAAACTTCGCAACTTAAATTCATGACGGTAAAGTCGGCTTTATATCATATCTTTGAATGATACTGATCATTTGCACGACAAGATGTCAAGATGCTACCAGCACTCTAGCCTATTCTAAACGTTGACAAACGGATCGTAAGATAACATTAATTAAATGATCTGAAGTTGGAAAAAAAGAGAATTATATGAAGCAAAAAAAAAAAAAAAAAAAAAAACACACACACTAAAATTATACATAGTTTAAATTCATGAACACATCAAATGGGTCAAATTATCCTACATAGTGTAACAAAAATGAGAAAGTTGAGAAGGATACAAAAGACACAATAAATCACGAAATATGACACACTTAGCCACAAAATATACCACAACGCCGAAAACTATAACACAATGCTGAAGAAAAAAAAAACACAATGAATCGCAAAGATTGATACACTGATGAAAATAAGAAAAAAAACACAATGTTACATAAAAGACACAATGATATAACGTAAATTCTAAAATTACAAGCTAAAAAAACGCAAATCTAAAAACTAAAATCGTAGGGTTTGATAAGACGGTTCCAATGTCGTTTGAATGAGTTGAATCGGAGTCCATTTGATACCCTTTCTACGACTTCCTATTTTCTTTCACTGTATATTTGATCCTAACCCCACATTTGATATTAAAATTTGAAGAAAACGAGTTCTAACATGCACCCTAATGGTGTTTTTATATATTTCAACGAGTATGTTGATATATATATCTGACGAGTCAATTGTTTAAGTTAAACAAGGTTACTTTGTTTTTTATTTACTCAATCTTTATATTAGAAAACGTGTTTCGGAATAAATTAAATAATTAATGCAACATTTTAATTTCATAAGCAAGTTGCATGTGTGATATGAAACACATTTTCTACGTAAAGGAATTATGATAGTCAGATAGATTAAGTTCAATGTTTATTCAAAATGCAGGTGACAACTGATCGATCCTCTATATATATATAACCCATCCACTTTCTGTTTTCCGTATAAGAAAATCATACAAAAAATCATAACAATGACAAAACTTATTCTTCTCCCTTTGTTGATAATCTCTCTCTCAATCTTAGAATTTTCCACGATCGTCGAGTCTCGTTCTCGAGCAAGAATGT
The DNA here is from genome assembly GCA_028751855.1 of Ambrosia trifida. Classification (NCBI taxonomy): domain Eukaryota; kingdom Viridiplantae; phylum Streptophyta; class Magnoliopsida; order Asterales; family Asteraceae; genus Ambrosia; species Ambrosia trifida. Next base: position 3,713,883 of record CM054125.1, on the reverse strand, counting down.
ATCTCGAGCTACAATGTCGATCAGCAATATATCCTGATCTATGCGTTCAAACCCTTTTGCCATATGTAAGCAAAACTGGACTACCAAGCTCTCAACTGTTGGCTCAAATTTCTCTAGCTTCATGTCTATCCAAAGCGCGGTTTACCAAAGCCTATTTAAACATGGTAGCAAAGAAATTGAACGAAACGGAGGTTAACAATGGAAACAATCAAGCAATAGAAGAATGTACTCAACAAATCAACGATGGTGTGAACCAGATTACACAATCATTTAAAGAGTTGCAAAAAATAGGGAAAGATGGTGATGAAAATTTTATGTGGCATGAAACCAACGTTCAAACTTGGGTTAGTGCTGCGTTGACGGATGCGTCAACGTGCATTGATGGGATATTAGGGAGTGGGATCAACAGCAGGAGGGAGGAGGCTATGATCAAGGCAAGGTTGTTGAATGTGAAGGAATTGGCTAGCAATTCGCTTGCGATGTTTAGCCGTTTCGCTATGCGATATCGTGCATCTCGTGGCATCAAGAATCCGGAAATTTTGTTATAAAGTGTGTAACTTGTCAATAGAAGTGACATGTATTCTTGTAGTTATATATGTATAGCCTTTTATCATGAACTAGGTATGGTAGATAATGTGAAGCTTGTTCATGGGTATGTGTCCTTGTGGGATAAATTGGTAGTAAACACTTGACAATTTGTGATATTAATATTATAGAAAGTTTGATACTCTTTTGTTAAACTAAAACTAGTATGATATAAAAAGTGTACATTCAAGATATTGTAGGGTGCTAAGGAAAAATAACTTGTCTTTTTGACATGTTTTCAAAATTAATCAATAGTATTGTATCTTTTTTCTTTCAAGAATGTAAGTATATGACGTTTTGAAAAATGTTATCTATTTTATAATAATTAAATTAGTTACAATATATATTTAAGGATGTACAACTAAAAATTATCATAAAAAACAACAATAATCATAACCAGTAAATCTTACCTGTAGCCTAGCTATTGGTAGGATTTGAGAATGATGAGATATATGCAGACCATATATACATCTATTCATAGGATAAAGAAGACGTCCAGTGAGATCTCCGACTCTACAACCATTTAAAAAATTATCATAAAAGAGCATCTCAAATGGAATGCTTTTTAGTGATGAAGGCATGAAGCCATATTAGAGTTGCGTCATGTGTGGACGGACCAAACGGATGCACTCATCCTTCTTTTCTCTCCCTATCATAAAATATCAAATATGATGATACGTAGAGTTGCGTCATGTTTGGTAGCCTCTTAATCAGCCTCTTAACCATTCAGGTTTGAATCATTCATCATTCAGACTGTTTGTTTCAGCATCTGAATGGAATGATTAAGTGCTGAACCATTAAACTAATAAGGGATGCTGAATGATTCAGCTCTTAACCATTCAGACCATCTTAATGATTCATCACTTAATCAACCAAACAACCTCTTAATTATATGGTTTTAGACTTTATAACGATATTTCCACGGTTCAAAGCTGATAAATAAAAATGAGTACCATTCACATGATTTCCCTTATATTTCAATATATTGTAGGATAAATGTATGTACACAAAAAGGTAAGATGATATTAATATATCTTTTTTTCTCGATTTGCAAAATTTGATATAAAAGTATCTTAAACCAAAAAAGAAGGTTAATGCACTCATTTTCACAAGCAAGTCGCATGTGGAACGTGAAACAAATTTTCTTATGTACGTAAAGGAATTGAATTTAATTTCATAACGGAATGTTCATCCAAGTGCATGTGTCGACATTCCTCTATATAACTAACACTTCACCTTCTTTTCCTATTTCTCAAACACATACATTTCTTTCACAAAAATGGCTCAAATTGTTCTCTCTTTATTATTCATATCTCTCACGCTTTCGGGGTTTTTGGGCTCGGTCGAGTCTCGTTCTGGTGCAAGGATGTATCTCGAGGCACAATGCCGAACATCAATATATCGTGAGTTATGCGTCGAAACTCTTTTACCTTATGTGACAAAAACAATACTCGGCCCACAACAACTAGCTCAAGTTTCGCTAGCGGTATGCCTAACAAAAGCGAGGCAAACAAAGGAGTATGTTGATATAGTGGCCAAAAGTTTCAATGAAAGTAACCAAGCCATTGAAGAGTGTTTGCACCAAATCAACAATGGGGTGAACCAATTAACGCTATCGGTTAAGGAGTTTCAACAAATAGGAAAAGATGGCGAGGAAAACTTCGTGTTGCACGAAGGTAATGTGGAAAGCTGGGTCAGTGCGGGTCTAACTGATGTTGATATGTGCATTGATGGGTTATTAGACGGGATAGGGGGTAAGGAAAAGGCTTTAATCAAAGCGAAGTTGTTGAACGTGAAGCAACTCGCTAGTAACTCGCTTTCGTTGTTTAAACGTTTCGCTTCGCGACATCGTGCCTCTCATATCGTCAAGAATCCATAAACTTAGTTTTACATACACTTATAGAGATATATATTTAGTTTTAATGATGTAATACGTTATTGTGTTATTGGTAACTATAAATATAAAGTTATGAGAATTATACAAATTTTATATATTATTATTTGTGATTTGTGATTCTCATTTTATCCTACGTACACATGCTCGGTACCAAACTATAATCAAGTTTCAGATTGTTATCCCTTTACAAGCGAAATATTGCGAGTGTTGATCAAAGTCTTTAAATCGAATAGCAATCAAGTTCTTAGTAAAATCATCATCAATCCTAGGCGAAGTTGTCACATAACACGTTCGAATTGCACGAAACAAAGTCCAAAAATCATCAATCCTAGGCGAAGTTGTCACATAACACGTTCGAATTGCACGAGACAAAGTCCAAAACGTAGTTTTTGTATGTCTATTAAAACTTTACCTCTCTATGTGATTGAGAGTTCTAGTAAGTGTATACAATATAACCACTAAGAAATATGTTGAGGACCAACACTCTTAGGCCCGCATTTAGAGCATGAAGGTTGTTTTGATATATGCCCATAATACCCAGACCCATTATTTATATTGTTGGCCTAAAAACTCCAAATTGATTCCATTCATTTTTTTTAAATGGACAACTAAATACCATATGAAGTGTCGGTGCGTTAGTACTAGAAAAATGGCTGACCAATGGCCAAGTCAAGTCCCACTAAGCCATCAATTCAGGAAAAAAGCAGGCCGTCTGAAGGCCTACTGCGGTAAAACCTCTCTTGATCGGATTCGAACAATAGATCAAATGAAGTCAAACTCTTATCTTCATTTCCCCATACCACTCTACCAAATGGTGGAGACTTATTCCATTCATTTAAACATGAATATTGTCCGATATGTATTCATAATTGAATGGTTGATTTAAAAACCCCAAACCAATGGAATCTTGAGGCCCAAACTGAGTTAAGAAAACTACATACAAAAACACAGATGAAACTGTTTCAGATTTGGTCAAAGGAATCCTAAATAGGATCGTCCCAACCGGTCACATTTGAAACCGGTTATTAAGATAAATTAAACCGCTTCGCTTTGAAGCCAATTTTAAACCAGTTTGACTTGGTTTTAACCGGTTTCAATGGATGCATTCTTGAAACGATTTTGATGAATAAGATCAGATCGGGACCGGTTTTGCTATTGATTTTAAATCGGTTCTGGATCCCAAACCAACTTTTTTTGTGCACCTCTCTGGTCTCTACCTTATATTAACCGATCCAAAATTTGTTAGAAACAGTGACAGTTGTATATATATATTTTTTCCTTTTTAAAGCTTGAAGCAGTTCATCAATCCACCTAGCATCGTCAATTTGCTTGTTCGAATTTAAAACTGGTTGATGACTTGAAAGTTGAAACAGTTTTAGAAAGCCCCATTAGCAGGTTTAAATTACTAAGGGCCTAGAATACTTTTATCCAAAAATAGGGATGAGTTCGGTACCATACCGGTACCGAACTGAAAGTCTTGATCTCAAAATACGCAAAAAGTAGGTCCTGCGATTGTAAGTGACGAGTACGGTACCGATATTTGAAGGTAAATCAACCAAAAATACTATACCTAACAAAAAAACACCAATCCCGAAAATGGCTCTGTACGGTACCAGTTCGGTATAAGTACCAGGAGAAAATGTTCGTCTCTAATCCGAACACCCATTTGTAAATAAGTTCCAATAAACCCTCAAGGTTTTAAGTTTACACAAACTAACCCTACACAATCTAGAAGTTACAACCGAGACCCAAAAGACGCAAAACCAAAACACACTCTTTCCACATAATAATATCTTCACCACAAAAACCAACAAATCAAAGCATACATATTCATAGCAGCGCGGGAAGAAGATCATCTTCGCTTTACACACACTCTCTCTAATGGCGGCAAGAGCAGCAGAAGATAAAGCAAAACCTTCAATGACAGCTGTACAAATTGAAGAAGAAGAAGACGACGAACACGATTCAAAAGAAGTTGTGCTTCAGAGATACTTCCTACAGGAATGGAAACTCGTCAGGTCTATACTAAACGACATCGTTTCCAATGGCCGTGTTCTAGATCTCTCATCCGTTCGCAAGATCCGATCAATTGTATGGTTTAGTTAATATTTACTTACTCGCATTTCAGATTTCTGTTATCTTTGTTTAATAATTGCGTTGTTTGATTCGAATTTTAAAGTGATTTTCCACTAGTGTGTGATTAATATTATGTTAATTTATCAGTAGGTTTATGTGATTGGAAGTATTTTGACTCTGGATGAATATGAGCTGCGTAGTATGTTAGGTATTTAAATAGGAGCTTGTTTAGTTTAAGTTTAAATGTTTTGCCACTAGTTCATGATCACAATTAGTTTATAGCTTTATTCAAAGTTTAAAAGAACGTAATCGAGTCTCGAGGAGAATTAAAAAATAAATATAAAAATTATATATGTTATAAAAATAAAATAATTGAGACAGGAAGTCTAAAACATAAAAAACACATGTAAAAATAAAATAATTGACACAGAAAGTCTAGAACATAAAAACAAACACATAACCCCAGGAGGCGCACGTTTTCTTACTGACTCGGCCCTTAGAGGCGTACTTACAAAATAACCCCATGAGATGCCGCCTGAGAGGCTGAGACACGTTTTCTCAGCGCCTCGCCTCGAGGCGCACGCCTTGGCTGTTATTTTGAACTATGGGTTTATTGCAATCAGATATCATCTTAGTTTATCAGTAGGTTATGTGATTGGAGGTATTTTGATGTTCTGTTGGAGAACTTTTAACTCTGGATGAATATGAGCTGCGTAGCATGTTAGGTATTCGAATTGGAGCTTGTTTAGTGTAAGGTTAAACTGATATGTTACCCAGTCATGTTCAGACTAAATGCATTACTTTCTTAGATGAAGTGTTATAAAATTATCTGTATGTTGCTAAACAAGAAATTAGATGTCTGAGGAACAAAGATAGATGATGTGATTATAAGGTGCTAATGTGTTATTTATGTGATTTCTACAGTTGGACAAATACCAGGAACAAGGACAATTGTTGGAACCGTACTTGGAGAGCATAATATCTCCCTTGATGTATATTGTTCGAACGAAAACTATTGAACTAGGCGCAGATTCCAATGAACTTGTTAAAATAATTAAGCCTTTATGTATTATAATATATACTTTGGTCACGGTTTGTGGTTACAAAGCTGTAATCAGGTTCTTTCCACATCAAGTTTCTGATTTAGAACCAGCGGTGTCCTTGTTAGAGAAATGCCATGGTGCAACTGCAGGAACATCATTGAGGCAAGAAAGTACTGGAGAAATGGAGACCAAATGTGTTATATTATTGTGGCTATCTATACTTGTATTGGTTCCTTTTGATATATCATCTGTGGATACAAGTATTGTGAATAATCAATCTGTGGATGCAAATGAACCGCCCCCGTTGGTGGCTAGGATATTAAAGATATCCAAAGAGTACCTTTCAAGTGCGGGTCCCATGCAAACAATAGCTGGATTGCTTCTTTCAAAGCTTTTAACGCGTCCAGATATGTCGCCTGCTTTTACCAGGTTAGTTGTAGGATTTTTAGTTACTGAATACCAAATGTTTTATTTTTTCATGTGTATATTAATACAAATATAAGATTTCTGCTTTGTGTTTAAGTTATTCTATCTCTTTTCAGTTTTATTGAATGGAGTCATGAAGTTCTATCATCTGCCACAGACGATGTATTGCAGCATTTCCGATTACTTGGTGCTGTAGAAACTCTTGCTGCAATTTTCAAGGTCTGCTATTGAATCTCTCATCAAGTTACCGTTAACAATTGTTTGTTCTTTTTTATTAGTCTTCAACAGTTTTTTTTTTTTTTTTTTTTTTTTTTTTTTTTTTTTTTGTTATTACCTTATGTTTTTATGTTAGACTGGGAGCCGAAAAGCATTACTTGATATTGTTCCTGTTGTTTGGAATGACACATCAGTCTTGATAAAGTCAACCCCTGCAGCCCGTAGTCCTTTACTTCGCAAAAATTTAATAAAACTTGCCCAACGAATGGGGCTCACTTGTCTGCCTCATCGTCCAACAACCTGGCGTTATATGGTAAGATTCTATATCGTTTTCAGTTATTTACTTTTATGACATAAAATTATTCTAACATTTGCCCTTTGTTATCATAATATAGGGTAAACATAGTACACTTGGAGAAAATATATCACAAAATTCATCACAAACGGATTCAAATAGTCTTGTATCAAATTCTGGCTCATCCAATACTGGCCATGATTGTTCTCTTCAAGAAGAAGAAATGGATGTTCCCGATATTATTGAAGAGTTCATCGAGTTACTATTGTCCGGCTTAAAAGATTTAGTATGTTTATACTTTATAGTGATACATTCTGTTGGTATTTCAAAAACCAAATCCTTTTATAATTCACACTTCTAACCATCAACTTTCAGGACACTGTTGTACGTTGGTCTGCTGCAAAAGGTATTGGGCGTATAACTTCTCGTCTCACATATACTCTAGCAGAGGAAGTCTTCTTGTCTGTATTAGAATTGTTTTCACCTGGTGAGGTATGCAAGACATCCACCTGTTTTTGTTTCTTGTATGTTGGTTTCTTATTGATTTGTTGACCTTTTGTCTTTTTATGTACTCTGCAGGGTGATGGATCATGGCATGGTGGATGCTTGGCATTGGCTGAGTTAGCACGTAGAGGACTGCTCTTACCTGTTAGCCTACCTAAAGTTGTACCTGTTGTTATAAAGGTTCTTCATGACATGCTCATCTGAAACAAATATGATTTCATATATACCTGGCAAGACGGGTGGGTTGGGTTGGGTGGGTAACGAGTCAGAATGAGTTTGGGTTGGAATCGCGTTAGAACAGGTTTTGACAAAACTCAATTAGGGTCAACACAGGCTGTTTTAAAAAATGACAAACACTTATGAAGTTAAAGCTATCACTATTGTCTACAGTTGGGCAAATTTATAAGTTGAAGAAAGTAAAGTTGATGTACCTAAAAGTTGCTACTATTATAACCAAACACAAGACTCTTCTATGTGCTACAATAATTTCTACACCAAAGGTTTATCACAGTAGTATAATCAAATCAAAACTGTTCTTCCATGCATCTACAATTGAAATGTTCTTGCACCTTTCAGCAAAGAATTTGCCACTAATGCACATATGTGGAAGCAATGAAAGCCATATTGTCGTACCAGCACCTTCTTCAGGTATGTAACCTGGCCTACCGAACCAGTCATGCATAGACTGCTAGTTTTGACAAGGAATAATCTGTAACCAGTCATGCATATACTACCGAACCATCCTCCAGTGGTCCAAGTCCAACTCTTGTTCGGTGTTCCATCAGTTAACTCTTAGTGCATCTGTTAGATATTGTCTTAATGCATCATCAGAAATCCTCTTAACATCATATTCATACTCAGTGGCGAAGCTTGAGAATTTGGCCCGGGGGGTCGGAAGTCATCGGTCACGGGACGGGACCTAATTTTTTTTTCTATAGCTATAGTTCGGGTGATATGTTCGTGTCGGTGATTCGATTCCGGTCGGGTCGAGGCGAGTCAAACATTAAATACAATAAATATAAAAGTTTTAAGCATTCTTTAACAAACAATTGAACAAAGACTAAAACATTAAAAATAAGACAAAGGGTTGGTACTTGGATGAACTTACGGTTCATCCCGTCGACCATTAAGATTTTTGAATTATTCAATTATAGATTGGGGTGCAAACGAACCAAGCTAAGCCCGAGCTCGATCAGGCTCGAGCTCAAAAGACGTATAAGAGCTCGAGCTCGGCTCGTTTACTATTTATTAGTTAATATTGTAAATAAAAGTAATATAAATAATTGATTCGGAGCTCGATAAATGAAGTTCGGCTCGGGCTCGTTTAGTAAACAAGCTTAAATGAGTGGGTAAATATTATTAAATATTAATAAACCTAATATTACACTAAGGTTTGACGAGCCTGGCGAACTTCACATGCTAGGCTGAGCTCGGGCTCGATAAGGCTCGGCTCGTTTCGAGATTTTTGCCCAGCCAAGTTTGAGTAGCTAAGAGATAACAACTCAATCGCTTGCTTATTGAATCTACTATCCCGCTCATGTAGTTGTTGTGCTTAGTACTTTAGGATTTGAGCTTTACATTTACTTTGTTTTGGGTTAAAGTTTAGGTTTATATAACTATTTTTTTTAAACGGGGAGTCGAAACCGTATATACCAAAAGAAATTTCATACGAAAACTATATACTCGAAACTTCTGAGCGAAAATTCGGGGGGGTCGGCCGCCCCTCCCCGCCCCTTTAATGCTTCGCCCCTGTTCATACTATATTAAAGTAAAACATTTTCAAGAATCAACAATCCAGAATAGCAAGTTAAATATAACCGCATACATTTTTCCTGCCATCAAGTCTTCCCAATCGCTAGTTCACTGAAACAAGTTGAGCACCTACAGTGTCAGGCTTTATCAATGGGTTGCAGCTTTGATCATATTTGCTGTATATATAAATGATTGTGATAACTGTTTTAGCGAGTTCAGCTGAGTTCTCCGAGCCTACATGGCACATTCTGACTGAACCCTGATTCGCGAAAAACTCTGATTTGCAAAGAAAATTAGGAGATGATTGGAGTTGGAAAGAGAACACATGCTGACCTGTAAGCTGATGCGTTCTTTGATAGCTGATTTGCAAAGAAGGAATTTGATGAGTTCTTTGTGGTCTGGTGATGAGGTTTTACACTGAACCAAGTCTGACCTGTAACCTCTGTCGTTACCACCCGGTGTGACCCGTACGCCTCTTTTCTTATTTTCAGACCTGCCCAGCTAGGCTCATTGAAAATAACATATTGCTGAAAGCAACCCATGGCCTTATATTGGAAGTCCAAATAGACCCATTTTTAAGTGTTTAGGTCAAAATTGCCAGGTGTGTGTGTGTGTGTGTATATATATATATTCATTTTATAAAAACTTGTTATTTATCCTAAATGCAGGCGCTGCATTATGATGTAAGAAGGGGCCCGCATAGTGTTGGATCTCATGTCCGTGATGCTGCTGCTTATGTTTGTTGGGCTTTCGGTCGTGCATATAATCATACTGACATGAAGGGAATTCTGGATGAGTTGGCGCCACATCTTTTAATAATCGCATGTTATGACCGTGAGGTATATAGTAACACTTTTGCATGATTTATTACCTGAATAATATATTGAATCTCAGATGAAACAAAATTCACAGGTTAATTGTAGAAGAGCAGCTGCAGCTGCTTTTCAGGAAAATGTTGGTAGACAAGGAAATTATCCTCATGGAATCGACATCGTGAATACGGCTGACTATTTTGCACTTTCTTCACGAGTAAATTCTTATCTTAATGTTGCTGTCAGTATAGCCCAATATGATGGTTACCTCTATCCATTCATGGAAGAACTTTTATTCAACAAGATTTCTCACTGGGTATGTTCTTGTGCAATATGATATTTCAGGAAGTAAATATGTTATTTCTGATCATTTAGTTAACTAACTGTTGGTATTGCAGGAAAAAGGATTAAGAGAACTTGCATCAAATGCTTTATCCAATCTTGTGAAATATGATCCAGAATATTCTGCAAATTTTGTGCTTGAGAAGTTAATTCCATGCACTCTTGCTACTGATTTATGCATGCGTCATGGTGCAACATTGGCAGTTGGTGAGCTTGTATTAGCTCTAAATAACTGTGGTTATACTCTTCCAAATGGTCTGTAGATCGTAATCTTCAACTATTGATATTTTATTTAATGTTTTCCGATGTAAATTGTTACATTTCTGTTTTTCTGATCCCAGATAAGCAGAAAGTCGTTGCTGGCGTGGTACCTGCTATTGAGAAAGCAAGATTATATCGTGGAAAAGGTGGAGAGATTATGCGTGCTGCAGTTTCTCGGTTCATTGAGTGTATTTCTATTGTTAACATAACACTAACAGAAAAAATAAAAAGAAGTCTGCTTGATACTATTAATGAGAATTTGAGGCATCCTAACTGTCAAATACAGGTACTTCTATCTACTGACTATTTTCCATATGAATAACTTTTACAACTTTTAACTTTTAATTCCTCTCCTGTTTTCACTAATACATGCAGAATGCTGCTAATGAAGCTTTCAAACATTTTGTTCCAACTTACTTCGCAAAAATGGATGATAAAGGAACTTTTGATATTACCCATAAGTACCTGGAGCAGTTGACTGATGCGAATGTAGCTGTGAGAAGGGGATCTGCATTGGCATTAGGGGTTTTGCCCTTTGAGTTTCTTGCTTCAAGATGGAAAATGGTGCTTCAAAAACTATGCAAATCTTGTGCAATCGAGGTAACTTTTTTCTTTTGATGAAAGTGTTTGCTAATTGAAACTTGCTGCTAGAGGTGGCAAGCTCTATTTTTTCTTTAATAGGCCAAACAGGCAAAACTAAAAGAAACAGCAAAAAATGAAACCATGCCTGGCAAAACGGGCAGGCCGGGTCGGGTGGGGGAATGTGTCGGGAGGGGTTGAGGACAGAACACGTCGTTTAGAGAAAAAAAAATGATCGCTTTGGTTCGGGTCAGAACATGTTTGGACAACATGATTTTTAGTTAAAATACCAATGGACATTTTTTTTCCAACACTTATAGCTTCGTTAAGGGAAAGTAATTCTTCTACCAGTCCCTTTATAAGCCATTCTCACCCCATTTTGCTCTGTAAGTCATCTTCACCCCAATTCCTTTATGTCTACCCACTAACTTTATAAATACACACCAAATATCATGGATAATGAATACTAGATTAAGAAAAGAAAGCTTGAATCGGCAACCATGGAGGCTGCTGGTGAGATTTTTGTACAAGCAGTCTTTGACAAGGGTCATCTCCACCCATCTACTGCGGTTCTCCCGGAATATCTCCTCTCATAATTACAATGTTACACTCATCATCCCTTCTCACCTTCTTCATCCATCCCTTCCGTTTTCCAGAGCACTCCTTTCATTCATGATGCTGTGATTTCCTTTGCCACTTCACTGCTGGAAACAGGATCTGAAAAGGAGGCTCTGCCATGGGGGAACCCGCTTGAGTAACAGAATAAGCAGATGGGTGAGGGATCAAGTCGTTTCTGTCCACTAAAACTGGAGTACCATGGTCCATGTGTGCTGTGATTGACGTCATGATGAGCTGGAGCTTGGAGATTTTTGTAGAACACTAAATTCCAGTGGTGTCTTTCGTCACTTTCAGGGCCAGGTTTTCCGCCATCGCCTTTTGGGTGGCCTAAAGAAATGTTTGCACATTTGCAGTTTGGCAATACCTAGGTAGGACACCCATTCCTTTTTTTTTTCTTTCGGGCAGACTTTCAGTCCAGTCTGACTCTTAATTTGTTTTTTTTTTGTTTTTTTAAATTTGCCCAATATGGTCTGCTGAGAATATCACTTAACCCTATACAACCTTTGGAATTAAATTTAAAGCCCAAGTTTACGCATTTGGGTTATGATTGCCATGACTAAACGAAACCGATCATCATCATCATCATCATCATCATACTCGGTTAATCCACCAATAGCCAAGCTAACGTAGGGTCTGAGAAGGGTAAGATATAGACAACCTTGCCTCTGCCCCTGTGGGAATAGAGAGGCTACTTCCGGTGAGACCCCTGACTCGATAGTGGTTTCGCATCAAGCATTGGACATAAGCACATAACACTTAGCAATCAGGACAAACCCGATTGGTGCATGTACCCCCTTGTCTTTTGGCTATCATCGCCACCACATGATGCATGATTAACTGTCCGCCATTTTTAACGTTATTTTCACGAAATTAGTAAAATAACGTTAAAATTTGTGCACTTTTACTTTTGCCCCCGGAGGTCCCACACACATATACATTATATGCGCACACCGCAAGCAGAGCTAAACTAAATGGGTCAAACTGGCCTATAATCACCCACCATGTATTTTTAATTTGCAAAACCTCCAAATTATGTTAGTCAAACTTTATATTCTTACTGAGATTGTATAACTTATATTTCATATTTCATATTTGGCACTAATAATTCATTTAAATTGAACGTATTAGTCAAAAGAAAGTGTTGCCAGGTTTGCCATCTGTACTAGCAGATGAACATCTCATATGACAAATTGACAGGAGTGTTTGTTTTTGCTAGGATAACCCAGAAGATAGGGATGCTGAAGCACGGGTAAACGCTGTTAAAGGACTTGTATCAGTGTGTGAAACTCTAACTTCAACTACAGATTATTCTGGTTTACAACCACATGATTACACATCTCTATTTATCGCAATAAAAACCGAAGTAATGCAGAGTTTGTTTAATGCTTTGGAAGATTACTCTGTTGATAATAGAGGTGATGTGGGCTCATGGGTTCGTACAGCTGCCATGAACGGGCTTGAGAAATGCACATACATTTTATCCAAGAGAGATAAAGTAGTTGGAAATGAATCACTTTTTGATGATAATATTGCAAATAATTTAGTTGGAGGCCTTGTAAAACAAGCAGTTGAAAAGTTGGACAGAGTAAGAGACGTGGCTGCAAAAATTCTTCAAAGAATTTTATACAGTGAAGCAGTTTTTGTTCCCCAAATACCTTACAGGGAAAAACTAGAAAAAATTATTCCTAACGAAGAGGAATTGAAGTGGGCGGTGAGTTCTAATAGGTTGTTTCTGGTTTATTGATATTGTTATTTGTTACTTGTTATGCGAATGGATCGATTCGGGTTATGTTTTATCCATAACTGGTAATATTTGACACACTAGTTATTTTTGAAAATATATTAAGTTTTGGACAAAAAGTGTTTTGGGTCAAACCGTCACTTTTGGAACTCTTTTAAGTCGTTATTCACCTCACATGACCTGCTCATTGTTGTGTATTTCCCTGTAGGTACCCAGTTGTTCTTTCCCTCGGTTCATTCGCCTGTTTCAGTTTGGTTGTTACAGTAAATATGTTATGTCCGGCTTAGTAATTTCCATTGGTGGATTAGAAGATTCTTTAAAAAAGGCTGCACTTGGTGCTTTGTTAGATTATGTTCAAGCTGCTAAAGTTAAAGATGAGAGCGAAAAGAACTCCAGAGAGTTGAGTCTATCTGATGACATACTTTGGGTTCTTCAGAAGTATAAAAGACGTGACCGAGTTATTATTCCCACCTTGAAGGTATGCTTGTTTCAAAATCTTTTCGACTTTTTATGAGTTAATACCCAATAGTAATTATAACTTTGTAATCATGAGGTGTTTTTCAGACTATAGAGATTCTCTTCAGCAAAAGCATCTTATTACACATGGAGGTCAGTTCGCTTAGCTTTTAGTGTATAAATGCTTCTAGATCATTTTATTTTAATTAAAAAACATATTAGCATCAAAATAATATTGTTTGGATAACAATTTCCAGGCTCAGACTAGAATATTTTGTGGTGGTGTTGTGGAGTGTTTGGCCACTGAGCTGAAAGGAACAAAGGACTTTGCCAAGTTATATGCTGGAATTGCAATACTTGGATACATTGCATCAATTTCAGAACCTGTTAATATCCAAGCTTTCTCTTATCTTCTGTCTTTCCTTACCCATCGATATCCCAAGGTATGTGGTGCTATAGCCATTTCTTTATGATGCTTTCATTTTTGTGCTTGTTTGTTTAATCAAACTGTAGGTAAAACAGTTTTTTAACGAACTTTACGTGTCGGTTTCTTTGACAGATTCGAAAGGCTTGTGCTGAACAAGTTTATCTGGTGCTTATCCAAAATGGCGATCTTGTGGCTGAGGAGAATTTAGAAACTGCAATTGAAATAGTGTCTGAATGTTGCTGGGATGGAGACGTGGAGGAAGCAAAACGCCAAAAGCTTAAGCTGTGTGGTTTAGCCAATTTAGAGGCGGGGCAACTTGCTATGCATAACTCACAGACATCTGCAAAAGCACGACAACATAAACCTAAACCTGATGATGAAAATGCATCCTACTCATCCTTAGTAGGATCTGCTGGATTTTGATTGTTTTTGTTTTTTCATCATTATATGTATCTTGTTTATGCATGTTAAAATCATGGTTTTGATGTTAGCAGGGCTCATGTTAGATGGAATTGATTTTGGGTTGTGGACCGATTCATTGGTATGCTTATATTGCCCGTTTTGACTCATTATATCTAGACCAAAATCTTGGGTCAAAATAGGTGTGAATATTATGATGTGTTGGGTTATTTTTGGCGCAACTATTTGGGCCATGCCTAATGGGGTAACACTCGGGTGACATGATTGATGACACCGCCCCAAAAGCTGTTAAAGGTATTTAATAGAGTTTTAAATTTGAAAACGAAGAAGAGTCAAACACATGCGTCCACTTGGCGCATATGAGTCACGTTGTGGTCGTGGTTAGTCGTATTTAATTAATTTTTTTTTTAACAAAGTCAACCAAAAATTTAAAATCCATTTGATCATATTGCATAATTTGTTAAAACATTTAAATTAGATAAGACAAAACAACAATCATATTGCATAATTTTTGGTTAAGAAAATCATACAAATAATAATATATGATCGAATGTTTGAGTCACCTTCAAAGCGAACTTTTCTTAACCATTGAGGTCGAAACTAAACTAGACCATTTGCAAACGGAAGATACTTGGGGTGTCAGTGGCTGACGTGGCAGGAAGAATCTATGAAATTTGAATGCATGAGATATGAGATTGAGTCGGGAAAGAGAAAAAGAGACGCCCAAGGAAGCAGAAAAACGAACCCAAAGTCCATAGTACATCTGTTTTTTTAACGGCAACACCCATGAAAGTTATATTTTATATATCTTATTAACCGAAAAGACTTTCACATTTCTCTTTTAATGATATTTGATCTAATTTCAATTTTAGTAACTTGATGAGCCACAACATACTAGCATCAATGGTTGCTTGACTTGATTCATGAGCCACAACATCAATTTCATCGTTAGTCACATCAAAGTTCCGAATTTTATATTTTCGTTTTCTTTTCTTTTCAAAATCTCTCATTTGCCATAATATTTACCTACTAAGTCATCCATTTTTTAAAATAGTTCGACCAGTATACAATAACACATTGTCTTGTTTAAAAACAGGTCTCGTCTTAGAAACAAATCATGTAAGTAAAATTAAAATACTGAATACTGAAATAGTAACCACAATGTTCAATTTATAATCAATAGTTATATTTAGAATTAGAAAAAGAATAATGGTTGGAGAAACTAAATAGAAATACACAACTTCATTTAAATATAGAAACCAATGATGTGTTGGTGCTTCCCTTCACTTCTTATAAATTAAAGGCAAACCAAGGAATACTACAAATTACTCACACAACCTAATTACTTGCCACATTAACCTCTTCCTCTCTTCATTCTTCACCTTCTACAATGCAACCACTATTATTATTATTATTTTTAGCAACTTCACTTATGGGCCTTTTTGTTTCCCATGTGCATGGTGACACCAACTCCGAAATCACATCATGGTGTAACCAAACACCTCACCCACAACCATGCCAACACTTCTTGACCACTTACTCGAACCATGGTCCCATCAACAAAAGACCAGACTTTATCAAAGCCTTGTTAAAGGCTACGTTAGACCATGCACAACATGCAGGGTCCCAAACTCAAACACTCGGCCCAAAATGCCGTAACGATTTAGAAAAAGCTGCATGGGCTGATTGCTTAGAGCTTTATGAAAACACCATCATGAACATCAACAAAACTATCGACCCTAGTTATATATCTAGCAAGGTTGACATGCAAACGTGGCTCAGCACTGCGCTAACCAATTTGGACACATGTAAAGCCGGGTTCGAAGAGCTAGGTGTCATGGACCACATATGGCCATTGATGGACAATATAAATGTGTCGTTTTTGATTAGCGATACATTAGCGATTAACGAAGGAGGTGAGTCTTTTAACAATGGTGTACCGAGTCCTCAAAATTTAGGGTTTCCGTCTTGGGTTAAGCCAGGTGATAGGAAGTTGTTGCAATCGAAAAAACATAAGGCGGATGTTGTGGTGGATAGAGATGGTTCGGGTGATTATAAGACGATTAGGGCCGCCTTAGCTGCGGCTGGGAAGCGATCCGGAGGCAGGAGATTTGTGATTCATGTGAAGGCGGGTGTGTATAAGGAATATGTTGAAATTGGTACAAAGTTAAAGAATGTAATGCTTGTAGGAGATGGTATTGGAAAAACAATAATAACCGGTAGTAGAAGTGTTAGAGGAGGCAGCACTACCTTTAAATCAGCCACTCTTGGTAAGCCAAACATAAGTTCATTGTTATGATTTACATAGCTAGAGTGTCGATAATATCTATCGTCAACATGCAATATTTTCCTAAGCGTTAAATTCCAGGGGTCTAGAGGTAGTGGCGAAGCTTGACCTGAGACTTCGGGGGTCGGAAATCACTTGTTTTGGGGGGTTGAAAACTAGTTTCGGGGGAGGGGGGGGGGGGGGGTGAAACTGTATATACCAAAACATTTTTATATGAATACTATATAATCGGAACTTCTGAACGAAAATTCGAGGGGGGGGGGGGGGTTGGCGGCCCCTCCCCGCCCCTTAAAAGCTACGCCCGTGTCAGGTGGGTCCGTGAAATATGTTTTTTTTTTCTAAAGAAAAATATGAATTGGACTCGATCCAGAACCTTATGGTGACTCTATGATAAATGTGACTAAAAAGTTTTAACTCCGTCACTATTGAAGTACAAAGAAAAGAAATATAATATTACTGTCTCATGAATTTCAGCTGTGATGGGAGACGGATTTATTTGCCGAGGAATCACCATAAAAAACACCGCGGGCCCAAAAAGCCAGGCTGTTGCGGTCCGCAACAGCTCTGATCTTTCGGTGTTTTACCAATGCAGCTTCGAGGGGTACCAAGACACATTATACGTGCACTCAAACCGACAGTTTTACCGCCAATGCAACATATACGGCACCATAGATTTTATTTTCGGTAACGCCGCGGTAGTGTTTCAAAATTGCAACATTTACTCTCGAAAAGGAATAACCAAAACCAACACGTTGACCGCGCAAAGCCGATCAGACAAAAACCAAAACACGGGAATTTCAATCCACAACTGCCGTATCACCGCGGCCCCTAAGGACCTACACGGTGTACCCGCGGTTAAAACATACCTTGGGCGACCGTGGAGGAAATACTCGCGGACGGTTATTATGAAATCGAACCTAGATAAGTTGATAGACCCCGAAGGATGGATGTCATGGGGCGATGATAAAGCGCTTAAGACATTGTATTATGGTGAGTATAAGAACACTGGGGCGGGTTCGTCGACATCGAAACGGGTTAACTGGAAAGGTTATCGTGTGATCACTAGTAAGACCGAAGCGACAAAGTTCACCGTAGGGAAGTTTATTGGCGGAGGTTATTGGTTACCGGCAACCAATGTGCCATTTACTTCCGGTCTTTAGTTTAATTTTTTGTTATTGTTTTATTTGGCGATCATATTTCTGATGTTGATTCAATTTTTTGTTCAACTACACTAAAGCAAGAGAGACATTTGGTGATAAAACCAGTTGCTATACCACAAATTTTACATGTGAAAATTGAAATGGTTCAAAACAATTTGGTTCTTATATATTTTTTGTTCATCGAATAATAGTTCTATTTCAAACTAACCAGACAAAAAATAAATAAATAAATAAATAAATGAAGATGTTACACACTTACACTAGATAATAAAATAAAAAAAAAATAGAATGAAGAACAGGTTAGGCGAACGCGACAGGAATTCAGTTAAGCAGACGATATATGTCGTAGCTAAAACCCTGTTTTCTTGTAGTGCTCATAAACTACACATGGTAAAAAGAACACGTTAGGCGGACGCGACAGGAATTCGTTTGTTATAGGTTCGGTTAGTTACGGTAAACTTGGTAGTTGTTGAAACAACCAGAATAAAAAAATTCAAAAAATAAAGTCGTGATATGCTAAAAATGACAATGATAGTGTTATATATTCGATTGGATACCATAAAAATGAGTACTCGTGTCATTTCTAATAATATTGGTACTGACGTGTTTTAGTCGGCATTGGTTTGATTCGCCACAGTACTGACAGTGGTTATAGCTTACGATACAAACAATACTCTATTTTGGTTTTCAACAAAATTTACAGAATGTCAAGATAAAATGAACAAAATTCCGTATTCAGCTTCTTTTTATAAGGTTAATGAACGAAAGCTATGACAGAAAATTAAGAAATCTATATGTTGTAGCCTGAATTTCGACCCGTATACAACTGCCAGCAAAAACTTTCCTACTACAAATGCATAGTAATGCCACATAGACGGCCTCTAAACTTGTACACGCACCAATTAGTCTAGTTTGATTCAAAGGGATAAGAAGAGGCAAAAATTGAAACAGAAATATCATTGATTCGTCGATCCTCAAAAAAAAAAATGAAATATGCAAAGTTCGAGATATTACACACAAGTACCCCGTCCGTCTTTCTCAAAACCACACCATTGCGATATATTGGCTCTGTCTACAACTACAAAAGATGCAAACTCTTGGTCTGTTTCTTCCTCACCTGCCTACACTTCTACTTCCTTGTAAATAAAAGAAATTGGTGTGCCATGTTGAGCAACTTATCATATAAAACACCAACATCTGTCTTCAACAGTATAAACGTATCTCTTATTAACTTCGAGGCCATCCACATATTCCCAAACGTATTTGTGATCATCCGTCCAAAAGGGTTAACATTAAGATTCGAGAATGGCATACACATTAACCATTGCATCAGTTTGGATTTCGGAAATTTTTCTACTTCATCAACAAAAAAATAAGAAAATCTGTTTAATTTGCAAAATGCAAGGCACTAAATATTCCTTTGAACATTCAACCAAGTGTAATGTACCCCATTTATGGGTAAATCAATTAACTTCTAGCCATTCACATATTCTCGAATGTTTTTCATCCCAACATCAACCACAGTTGGTGTTAATCGGTCTTGCAGAGATAGGATTTCTTTCCAATCCCCTTACTGTATCCATATGCCATCATTTTCATTTGCAAAGTTTCTCAGTATTCCATAAAGCACACCTCGTTCTTAAATCAACTCAGCGTATGGACATTGCCATTATGTAATCCATATCCTGCTTCTCACCACTTTTCTTTTATATATAACACCTTCCTTACGCTTTCCAGATGGACAAAATCCCCCAAAATCTTCTAGTATGATCCATCGAAGTTGCTTCCAACCTGTTACAGTTACCAGAAACTATTTTATTATGCGTTGAAACTAGGTAACTTGGTTTCCTGTAGAATAACAAATTGGATCCTCAAATTTCAGCAGTCGAACAAATGGCATTCTCTTTTCCTTCGCCTATCTCATTTGTCTAAAAGATAATATTTTCATCGACTTTTTTATAATTTTCATAATTGAAGGGCCTCCTGTACCTGAGTCTCGAAGTTTCACTTCTTGCAATTGCAATATTCTCTGCTTGACGTTTTCCACGCTTCCATTCAAAGGAACCCTCATTTCTCTACTGATTTGCATCACTTCTCATTCTTCTCTAGCCATACTATCTTTCCCAGTCTCTCGTTTTCTGTTCACAACTCATCAATCATTCCCATCAACCAATTTGATTGAATCCCTCATATGTCTGCTTTGATATTCCTTTGTTTTCTGCGCTACTTTTTTTGTCATCTATTCCTTCCCTTCCGCCGCTTTGATTCTCAATTTTTTCCTCCACAATATGTATCACCTAGTTGTGTCTTGTCTTAACTACATTTTTAACAACATTATCGATGATTTGAGTATGCTCATCCTTTTGTTCTACAACTAGTCAACTACTGTCTACTGGGCCACATACTTTTTTTAATTGGACTTTCATCGTTACTTTCATCCATCTCACGGGGTAATTACCTCTTTAGAGACCCTTGACACACCTACAACAATGGGTCAGTTATCCTTCCACTTGGTCCAACATCAGCAAAAGTTCCTGGTTCCTTTTATCTCACCATTAACATAAACATCCCCCGTCTCATCTTTAGCCGCTCTCCAGTCTCCACCTACCGATCAACTATTGTAGGCTGATCTTTAATTTGCAGAACTTTATTTAATAAATCATTACCACAAATGGAAAATCTGAAATGAATGGTAACCTCTTTATGTATTGTCAATTTTACTTGCCAAATGCCACTTCTAGAGAGTATTAATATGTTTTGGAAGTCCACATGCATTATGTTAATCATTACAACATCTTCTAGTATTATTATTCACTCCATTACATCATGCACAAATGATGGTAGATATCCTTTTGACTTTTCTTGTTATATCATATACTAAGATATAAATTCAAGGCAATATAAAAAAGAGTTAATGGCCAAAATCGTCCCTGAGGTTTGGTCGGTTTTGCTATATCAGTCCAAAATTGAAACTTTTTACATTTGGGTCATTCTGTTTTACATTTTGTTGCCAAATTCGTCCCTGACACTAAACCCAGTTAACTATTGTCGTTAACTCCAAATGTATTTTTGTCTTTTTAGCTATCCCCCTTTTTACATTTGGGTATTTTTGTCTTCTGGAGGTATGGATAACTATGTTTAAATTGGGTTTTAAAAAGGGGGCAGCCAAAAAGACAAAAACACCCCTAGAGTTAACGACAATAGTTAACTGGGTTTAATGTCAGGGACGAATTTGACAACAAAATGTAAAACAGAAGAACTCAAATGTAAAAAGTTTCGAGTTTGGACTGATGTGGCAAAACTAGCCAAACCTCAGGGACGATTTTAGTCATTAACTCGTATAAAAAAAGATCGTGATTATTACAAAAACCAAACAACCTTTTTGGCATTTGTCATAGAATTCGTATCGGGTCTTTTTCATATTAAATAGTACATTTAATTATCTAGCCTAAACTCTTGTCATCTTATAAACATGAACTTACCAAACATCACGTGTTTCGTTTAAATGCTTGATAGTTAAAACCACATGGTTGAGATTTGATAGTTGTAGCAAATGATGTTAAGTGTTTACACACATGCCTCAAATATACATTCCATCTTTGTAAATATTGACAAACTAGGTTCACAATTGTGAATATATGATAGGACTTGATAATTCTATAGTAGGTATGATTTTTAATGGAACAATTTGAATTAACAAACCTAGTGAATAGGTCTGATATTATATATTTTGAGTAATGGAGAACTAAATATCAAATGATAAAGAATTTGATCCTTAGGTTATGGTTTTAGTTTATTGTTCAAGCTTAACTTAAGTTCTTTCTAGAGTATTTCAACCACATTGTCCATATTGAACGGTTTTTTTTTAACCCACGAAAGAGTTTTCTGTACAGAAACTAGTCGAGGTCTTGCCCATTTAGTTAGAGAATGAGCCGATTTTAACCTTGATGGGTCAGGCGAGTAAACTGTTAGAACTTGGCTAGGGGAAACGGGTCAAATGGGTTGACCAGATTACCAGTTCTTAATTGATTGTGTTATTAGAGAGTAAGATTATTTGCAGTTTATTATTATAAACTTTTTACTACGTTAATTATTTAAATTTCAACCCTTTGATAAAAAAAAGTTACTCTACTTCCATGGTAATATGTTGTCTCACTATCATGTACTTTTTGCAATAATATATGTACTAGTTTTCTTATCAATGACCATCTCTGTCCACATTAAGTACAAAAGCTTTGGTCACCAACCCCACAAAAAAAAAAAAAAAAAAAAAAAAAAAAAAAGCAGCATGTGCATTTTAATCCATATTTCGTTATTGGACAGTGAATAGTTTTATGACACACACACAAACAAAAATCAGCTGTAAAAAAAAAAAGAATAGTTTTATGACAACAATGTAGAAAACTAATGTTTTGAGAATTGGAATGGTTGTCAAACTCGTTACACTAGTGATTCTCTAGTTGGAGAGGCTGGACTTGAAAACCAAACATCATCATATTAGTTTAAAAGATATTTATATATTAAATAAAGTTTAAATAAGATATTTCTATGTTTATAAATTAAAGAGTAAGATAAAATGTTACTAGGTTATTTGGTTAGATAGGATAGACTTGAAAAACAAACAAGGTCATATTTAGGGGTGTAAATGACACGTAGCGGCTCGAGAGCTACTCGGGATCGGCTCGATAAAAAGCTCGAACAAGCCGAGCCTTAACAAGCCCGAGCTCAAGCCTGAAATATGGCTCGTTTAGTTATCGAGCCCGAGCTCGAGCCCTATATACAAAGCTCGATTGGGCTCGCGAGCCTAAACGAGCCCAAACATAATTATAAGTTATTTATATATCTCTTATAATTTTTAGCTCATATTTCCAAAGCCCAAGTCCTTATTTCATAGGCCCATTTAATAACACTCGCAAGCCGAGCTTTTGCGATCTCGAGCCGAGCTTTGAGCTCGTTTGAGATTGTTCTCAAATCACCTCAAGCCGAACCGAGCAGCTTTTGATTTTGATAGCGAGCCGAGCTCGAGCTCAAGATTGTAGGCTCGAACCGAGCTGAGCTCGAGCCCAGTTAGGCTCGGGCCAAACCAGTTTCAAAACCTTTTTTTGGTACAACATTTATATTTTGCCCTCGTCGGCCCACCTGACATATTAATCGAAATAGCACCATATTTCGAGATTTCTTTTTGTTGTTGGCTTGCGCATAACCGAAGATTGAGGGCTTGTGAAGCCATTGGAGAATTTGTTGAATGTAAGCGAGTATGAGAGCGATTGTTGTGATTAAAAAAACAAACAAACTAGTACTAAACTGGGTTGGCTTGGCCCACCCTACCAGTGAATAGTAGAGTGCTTAACGGGTTGGGTTGGTGGGTCCAACCCAACCCGAACCTAAAAATTTTACATGAACCCGAACCTGAGAATTGTGAGATACATATGAACCCGAACACGACCTGAATGTTCTCGAGTTGACATTATTTTATTTTTTTTCGCAAAGTAATGTATTAAAATTAAAATTTTACTACAAAAAACACAAACATATATAAAAAATTTATGTTTTATTTATAAATTCTCATACCAATTTCTATTTTAAGTTTAAGTGCAACATAAAATACCTAACCAATTTAATTGATAACATAAAACATATTGTAAAAAAACAATATATAGTATAAATAGGTTAAACGGGTCAACCTGCCAACCTGCCCGGGTTGACCCGAACCCGACCTGACCCGAACCCATTTAGACTAAACTCAAACCCACTAATTTCATGTTAGGTTCGGGTCATGTTTTCGAATCGTGTCAGAAATTCACACCCCTAGTGAATAGTTAAAAACTAGGGAAAAAAAAAATTAAGGGCTAAAGTTAAAATATCACATAGTAAGTGGATTGGGCCTGATATTTATTGGGCTGCGGGTCTACGAATAAAGACTCTCATGCCTTTATTTAATATTTTAACTATATTTTCAATTTTCATAGTTATTAACCATGAGCAAATACTCGATTACACACTTTAACGATTTCATCATCTATCTATGTCGACATCACGCCGACCTCCATCTCAGTTCTTAATTAACATCGCATCACCACCTTTGGCTACCAACATTTAACTACTAAATTTAGTCTATTTGAGATTCAATCAAATCAACTACTTTAACAATGACTAGTGAATGAATTAGGCTAAAATCTCCGTACTATCTTTTATTTCATCTTTTAGTAACCTAAATGTTATTGTTTTTCTAGTCACTAATTTAACAATGACTAATGAATGAATTAGGCTAAAATCTCCGTACTATCTTTTATTTCATCTTTTAGTAACCCAAATGTTATTGTTTTTCTAGTCACTAATTTAACAATGACTAATGAATGAATTATGCTAAAATCTCCATACTATCTTTTATTTCATCTTTTAGTAACCCAAATGTTATTGTTTTTCTAGTCACTAATTTAACAATGACTAATGAATGAATTAGGCTAAAATCTCCGTACTATCTTTTATTTTATCTTTTAGTAACCCAAATGTTATTGTTTTTCTAGTCACTAATTTAACAATAACTAATGAATGAATAGGCTAAAATCTTCGTACTATCTTTTATTTCATCTTTTAGTATATAGATGTTATTAATTGTTTTTCTAGTCACTGAAAAAACATTAGATAATAACATCTATATGGAGTATAATTCAAAGTTTTGGTTACACGGATGTTACTATTTTTAAGACATTAATAAAACTATTGAATGATTCATATATTGGTTCTCAAAGTACACAACTACACATACAATATGTGATTCTCAATTAACTATTCCCTTACATATAACATGTCTCTCAATAGGTATTTGGCTCAGTGACATTGGTGAATTTCTCCCAATACCGTTGTTTTACAAATATATATAACTCTCTAACGCATAAAATTATCTAAATAAGAATTAGATGCATATATGAACATTTTTATATGCAACAAGACGAAAAAAATAAAGTATAAATACCACAAAGTTATGTTTGAATATATGCATCTCTTTGACCCGTTCACAAATAAACAATATGAATAACATATCGAATAATATGGGAATAACATATAGTTTTTTTTTTTTTTTCTCTTTTGTTCTTATTTAAATCCCCATCACATATACCATGCGAATTATATTTAGTTTTTGAAGTTCTCACTTGGTGACATAAAATCCCTTAGCCTCTTCTGGATCAAGGCAATGGCTGGTTCACGATCTTTGGACTGGACATCTTGGTGCAAGTTTAACCTCTCAAACATTGGCTGGTGATTTGTTTGTTTGTTGTTTGTGCTTTCTTTTTGGTGTTTTGTATATATCGACTTTGTACGGTGTATAGCTAGTGACCTGCTAGCATTGGTGATATAATATTTTGTTGATCGTTCAAAAAAAAAAAAGTTTTGAAGTTCTCAAGGTTCTAATTAAAACATGTTTTGTGGCTCTAGCTGGTTTGATTCCTTTATATGTATATAAAAATAAATATATAGCTAGGAGGCGGCATAGGCATTTATACAGAAGTAGCTATACACCATGTAGACTTGTAACCATGGCTGCCTTAACTGAATCCTAAAAGTGTTGTATCTCTTGTCAATTTTCTAACAACATAAGCAGACAAAAGCTTTCATACTAGCAGCCCCAACATCTGTTAATCTGACTTCCATCAACCACTAAACATCAAACTGGTATAAAACTCATTTATTCAATTTTGTTGTCACATTCATTGCATATATGTGGTACATGTCACTTTATTTAAACTTCTTTTTATACTCTCCATATATAAAACAAAACCAGCAAATCCCAAGCTATCTTAACATTTAAAACAAATGTTTTTATGACATGACCGATTGCTTCACAAGTCCACTAATCGGGGTGGTTTGAACTTGTTGAAAACGGATGACTTCGTAAATTAGAAAAAAAAAAAAAAAAAAACTTATGTTGTGTGTGCGATTATTATTTAACAAAACATGGAACCATTCTTTTGGTGTGTAGTTTCAATGTTAATAACATAACATGTGAACTGTACGATCGACAAGAGAAAAAAAAAAAAAAAAAAAAAAAGAATTGAGTAGTTTAGCAATTTTGCCGGTTAAAGAGAGTTCCAAAGGGAAAAAAATGCAATCCGGTCCGACCAAGTGACCACTGGGGATATGGCTAGTTTAACAGAGGTTGTTTAAACTAATTAATCCAGACTGATTCTATAGCCGGTTTTTAATTTGACCGGCTGCCCCAGTCGACCACACTAATACATTTAATAATAACTAGACGGGTATCTGTGCCATATGTTGGGGAACAAAAACATTGTCAGATGTGTGCATTGTGCATTATTTAGTTCTGTTGGGTTATTAGCCTCAACTGAAACCGAAACCGAAACCGATGTCATCGTTTAACTTATGTTCTTAACCAATAAATTTATTAGTTAATAACCAAAATATAGCTTGGCCTAAAACTTTTTCTTAGAAATACATGAAATTAGGTATAAATATTGAAATAGAGTTATAAAAGCTAGAAATATAGGAAAATATGTACCCTATGTTCGGAGTGGTTAATTCCAATTAACTAAGGGTACCAAAAAACTGATAACCGACTTTTGGTTAATTCCGTTAACTATTTGGTTTTTTGTTAATTCGGTTTTCGGTTCGGTTTTCTCTATTTTTTTTTCTTTGGTTTCGATTAACGGTCCAGTTATTGTTCACCACAGATAGTGTTAATCATATAACTTATCAATTCTTTTAACTATAATTTTAAAATATATATATATATATATATATATATATATATATATAGCAATACTATACTCAAATACTCGTTTTTATGGTATAGAGCTTTTTTTTTTTTTGTTTAAAAAGAGTATTAAGTTATGGTTGTTTAAAAATCGTAGAGGGTAATTGGTTTAAGTTAAGGAGGAAAAATGTAATTATCATTTTACTTATCAAAATTTGAATAAAGTTGAGGAGGGCAAAGATCTAAATAATCTGTATCTATACTTACTATATAATGCATTGTAGATAGGCAATAAAGTAATTTAACTTCATTAGATGAGTACATTATTGTACTTTATCTCAAATCTTAATACACATTAATACATTATTTATTACAAACTTCTAATTAATTAATTTTTTATTTATTAAACTTTTAATTCTAATTAAATGAACTAAATGCATTTTCTCAAACAATAATTTTTATATTTATATAAATAAAAAACAAGGTAGAAATACATATATAATTAGAACAAAACAAAATTAAATAAATTTATAAAAACAAAATAAGTAATAATATTATGTTATTATACATAACGAAGGAACAAACAAATACACTTAAAGTTATCTATTTCCAAATATCATACCTTTGACACGACATGTAAATTTGAAAATATTATATTCATTAAATTAAAATAACAATATTAATTATATGTAATAAGAGTAAGTTATTTAACAGTTTATCAAATGCATTATATTTTTAATTTAAAATAACAATATTTAATATGATATGCAATTATATTAATTTATTTAATTGTTTATCAAGTGTTTAAAAAATATATAACTTGTCGACTAAATCTAACTATAAATTATACTTCTTTTTGTACAGACGGTCCAAAAAATAGTTTATTACTTATTAGGAACATTATATAAAAAATTACCCTTGTACAGATAATAATTTGAAGGTATGTGAGGAGATGGGTTCATTGCAATTATTACTGGATATTCATTTTGGTTCAAGTTTCCTTTTTTTTTTTGAACGGCCAACGAATCAATTCCGAGCACTCTCGGGCACCCTTTTGGCGAATCAGGTACTCGAGAGTACCCGGGCCACCAATTGCCACCAATTCCCGGGAAAACCCGACCACTCACCCGCCCGAAGGCACGACGGTGAAATAATCGGTAAAACCGGTCATGATCAGGACTCGAACCCAAGCCAATGGCCGGGTCATCCCTTATTTCCCCTCCACCAATGTCCTCCAAATGTAGCTAGTGGGAATTGAACCCAAGCCTCCCATAGGAAACTTTAGACCCTCAACCAACTGGGCTACAAGTGTTGGACTGCTTCAAGTTTCCTATTCGTGCTTTCGAATACATGTAATTGTTAAGACTAAATAGATGTTGAAGTGATGTTGTGAAAAAAAAGAAAGAAAGATCCGTTACACTCTAATTAATGAGCAAATTTTAAATGCGTGTCCTAATTAAATCGAGATGGGAAACACACAAATAAAGAAAAAAGCCTAATGGTGTATAACAAGACAATGGAGCCTTTGAGTTGATCTCAAGAAAACACAGGAAAATGAATGATGAACAGAAGGAGAATGTTGGGAAATCAATCCCAACAATAAGGTATATATGCATGTGACTATCTTAAGTAAAAATATTCACCAAAAATTGAAAGGGAAAGTGATGAGAATATGTATTTTTATGTAATAACAACATTATTATTTCCTGTATCCAACAACTTCTAATTCGACAAATATTCGGCGAATTTATAAGTGATTATGAAAAGTCACGAATCTTGAAGTTATCAAACTAATGTATCTTTTTTTTTTGAACGGCCAACGGTACCACCCATAACGAAGCCCCGCACCCTCAGGTCCGGTCCCCGGGCCCCCCTATCAAACTAATGTATCTATTGTAATATATCTCTAGTTAAACTTTTTTTTTTTTTTTTTTTTAAGTTGAACTTCATTACAAAGGATTTAACGTCCAATCTTTCCAAATAATATTCTTGAACCTAGATCGAGACTTAAGCCACAAAAAAGCCAACGACTTAATACCAGCGACAACTTCAATCACTTTCGCCTCCTTTCTTGAAAACATCTTGTTTTTGCGAGCTTTCCAAATCATCCACATCGAAATCATAACTATACCCCGAACAATATTCTTGGACCAACCATTCCCTTTCCTGTCCGAAGCTATGTTGAGAAGGTCTTTTACTTCAATAACAAACATTGGCCCCAATCTGCACCAATTGAAAATCGCCGCCCACACCCCACAAGTAAATCCACATCCCGTGAATAAATGTAAAGAACTTTTAGGAAGCACATCACAAAAAACACAATTAGGATCTGCAACAATAATACTCATCCTCATAAGCGCTATACGAGTAGGTAGACGATCCATATCGGCCCTCCAAATAAAGATTTTAACCTTTAATGGAATCCAACCAATCCATTTCATATGATGTTCTCTATATAATTTATGTCTTTTACTAAAACAGCTTTAAAATCGGCAGTAGTAAATGATCCGCTGTCGTTGCCATCCCACCTCCATATATCACTATTGCCAGAAAGAGAAACCTGTTGAATAGCGACAGTCAACCGATCCAGCTCGCGCAACTCGTCTTCTGACCTTGGTTCTCTGTTCCAGCTGCAGACATTGTTCTGATCACGGAATGCAGCATGAGAAAACCGAACGACTTCTTCAACTGTGCTGAATTTATCAGCAGCAAGCCGAAACAAATTGGGGAAGGTGTCTTTAAAAACGCCAGCTCCATACCACCTGTCCAGCCAAAACTAGACTGTTCGCCCGTCACCAACCACGCCTTTAAAAAACAATTGAAACTTTCGGCCCTGCATAGAAAAATTGTTAAGAAAAGTAGCAATAGTCTTCCAACAACCAGAAATGCGCGCATTAACTGGAAGTAAATCCCACTTCTTTCTTTTGACATGAAAAGCAGCAACCACTTTACGCCACATGCTATTAACCTCATGTTTATATCGCCAAGCCCATTTAGCTGGGACAGCCGAATTAACGTCAATCAACTTTGAAACGCCTAATCCACCATCTTTTTTAGGAGAAGTGACAACCTCCCAAGAAACCCAATGAACCTTCTTCATATTTTAATCGGCCGCCCATAAGAAACCTTTCATCATACTTTCAATTTTATCAATAATCTTGGCAGGGGCTTTGTAGATTGAGAAAAAATAGATCTGTAAACTCGCCAACACCGACTTGATTAAGGTGAGTCGTCACCCAATAGATATAGATAAAGTCTTAGCCTTCCAAGCTGTGAGCCGTGATCTACACCTTTCAACAACCGCATCCCAATTAGTAAGCCGATTCATATTTGCACCCACCTTAATCCCAAGATAATCAAAAGGCAAACTACCGGAATTACAACCAACCATATCTGCCATATAAAGTAAATCAACATTATCTATTCCAATCCCATAAATATTCTATTTATAAAGATTAATTTTCAATCCGGAGCAAAGGTGGAAAACTCTAAGGATTCTCACCGCCTTCTGAAAGTTCAAATTAGACCACTCGCCTACAATCAATGCGTCATCCGCATAAAGTAAATGAGACAAAGAAGGCCCATTATTCCCAAATTGAATGCCTCGATATTCACCAATTTCGACCACCTTATTAATCAGACAAGTAAGCGCCTCCATCACAATTAGAAACAAGAAAGGGGATAGAGGGTCTCCTTGTCTCAAACCTTTTTCACATTGGAACTTAAACGTCGAGGCGCCATTCACAAGAACCGCAGATTTGGCCGACTTTAGTAGATTGAGATATATAACCAACTAATCGTGATGAATAAAGTTAATTTGGAAATGTAAATACAACTTCTAAAATTCTAAAATAAACTTCACTATGGATCATGTGTCCGTAGTAGTCACGGAATATTAGCCTGTATGTTACAGATTTTGATTGGAATATGAAATAACTTTGATTACAATACTTTTATTAATTTGGTTTTTCCCCTGGGGGTTCCCATCCTGATGGTAGGTCACATGTTCGATCCATGCACACCACAAAAAAATTCTCCGTGACGGTACCGCATGATTGGGTGTCTCGGGCATTGAACACAATTGATAGGGGGGGGGGGGGGGGGTGAAACATGGGGGATGAAACCCGGTCTTAGTTTGAGAAGGGTACCCATAGAACAAGTGGAGACATGGAATCGAGTTGAGACATAACACCATGATTTTTGAAATGTGGATGAATGGAACCAGGCAAAGGCATAGAACCTTAATTTTGGAACTGTGGTGGATTCCCATTGCCTTGGAAGGCTTGGGTGTTGATAGATTGATTTAGGTTTGGATTTATACCAGATGAGCTTAGCATTTCTTGAAAGCTTCTTTGATCATATGTATTTATGTTGTGTAATTGTGATTAGAGCGTTTGAGATTGATTTGTGTATGGAAGATTATAGAGAGTGAATTTTGAAGTGAAAGAATGAAATGGTGAAAGTTTAAATTTTAGTGGATTGATATTTAAAGTTGTAGTTGGTTTATTTTTAAAATTTGTTTAATTTTTTTTACAAGCGGTCACTTTTTAAATTTTGTACCTTTTTCCTTTTTTTTAATTACCAATGGATATAATTTTTTTTATGTGAACATATTAATTTCATTCCGTAACTAAGAAAATTACATCAAGATAGCGGGCAGGCGGGCAACAAGCTGCGCCGCCACCCCTTTTTGAATAGCAAATTCTAATCTACTAAAAACGTAACCTTGCCCACCCGGAGCCGAGACACTACTATGAATAACCCGCTGGACCCTGGTCAGGAAACGGGTAGCCCCCGGTGCCAATGAGCCAAAGGGATCAAATGGCAATGGATATTTGATTTTTTTTTTTTTAACGGTTAAACTTTGTTGGGGTCCACTATAAAACAACCGGACACATCTGGTACTCCAAACCCAACCCAAGCGTACCACCCTCCAATGTGACTCCGTCTAGTTTGCCTACCGTCTAAAATTCTAGACCATATGTTAGAGGTGCATTGGGGATGCTCTTATAGCTAGTGAGAGTTAATTTCTTTTCTTTTTTTTTACTGATTGCTTTTCATTAAGAAGTTATTAAATTGGATTTTTAATTCAAATATTAACATGTACAAATATCATCATATGTTTACTTGAGCAGTTGAACGAATATTAATTGATCTAGCCTTGGAGTGTTAAAAGATTGATTAATAGATCCAATTTTATTTCCCCGCTAATCGTATTTTATTGTAACATAGATGTGTGAATTAAATCGGCATATGATACTTAGGTTGTTACTAGTACTAGCCAAATGCAATATCAACCTCAATTCATATCTAGGTCAAAACAAATTGAAAAGACTAGATGCATTATCAACCTCAATTCATATCTTAATAAAAAACAAATGGAAAAAACTAGATGTCGGCATTTAACAAAGTTGATGATTAGATAGATAGATAGATAGAGAAAAGTAGTGTGTGGAATTTAGAAGTACGTTTAATTTTAATGTAATAATATAATCAACTATGTTAAAACTAGTTGTAGAAATTTGTTTATTGTATATAACTCTATTGTACATATAAAGGGTTATGGGTTTCATACACCCTGTGACATCACATTCTGGGGGTGTGACATCATATTCTGGGGTATGTGGCAACCTTCTATTGGTGTGTCATGTGAGCCAGGGTGTATGAATTCTAAATAGGGGGTGTATGATTCCTAAATACCATATAAAATTGTAAACATCCGACAATTAGTTATAGTTATATTAATGATGTTCGGATAAAATACAAATTGATTTTATATAAATGACTTAAGTTACCATGTTAACACTCAGTGGCGAAGCTTGACCCGAAGGTTCGGGGGGTCAGAAGTCATCGGGTGGTCGGAAGTCACTAGTTTCGGGGGGTCGAAAGCCTATATTTTCAAAATTTTCTATACGAATACTATATAATCGGAACTTCTGCGCGAAAATTCGGGGGGGGGGGGGGGGTTGATGAGAGGGTAAATGAATGGTTAATAATAAGCCCATTTTGTGTGTTTTTGTGTGTTTGTGTTAATAATATATGATGAATGGGATAATTACGTGAGCTTTGATCGTTTCAGGATAAATGGCTAAGCGGATGGAATTAGAGCCGAAAAGTGTGAAGCGTTGTGTCCAAGTTAAAGAATTGAAGAATTGGAAAGTGTTCGAGAGCTTGTGAAAGAGAATTGGATGTTTGAAGGATGTTTATGATGAAGAAGTGAAGATTAGAGTGTGTTTGGATGCAAGGATTTGAAGGAAAAATGCTTTGGAAAGAAGTTGAAGAGACAAGGTGTAAGCTACGCCTTCCATCTGTAGCTTACTGATGAATTACAAGGCAGTTGGAGCATTTTCACGTGGGTTAGAATAGTAAGGTACAGGGCTGATCTGTAAGGTACTGCTGAATAAAGCAATGCTGATAGATTGACTGAACTGTAAGCTACGGTCCTGATCAGTACCTTACGGCTGGCTGAAGAGCAAAAGTAGGAAAGGTTGTTTTTCATTAATAAAATGATTTTTATCAAACCTAGCAGCCTCCTAAGCTACTATGCACGAAAATTAACCTTCTTTTGGAGACTTTTGAAGCTACAAACACCATTGTTCATCATCATTCATCCATTCTTTCGGTTTCCATCAACATGTTCGGTATTATTATTCATACTTTTGAGTTATTTCTTGCTATCATGAGTGGCTAAACATCTCGTAATCACCTCCGGGTGTATGGTTTAATTGTGAAACCTTAACTCTTGTTTACTTTGGTTTATGGATTGTTTTTCATTTAGTTGAAGAATATTTGTGGTTTTTATTATTTAAACGATTCACTTGTTTTCAATTGCTTATCTTGTTATCATTCACATTCGGGTTTTCTTGCATCGTGAGTAGTTTGATAATTGGGAGGGTAAATGATACTTGTGGGTTGGTAATTGAATTGTACAGGTTATTATTAAAAACTTGTGTTCGGTTATTACTTGATTTGAATCGTTCAACAAAACTATGTCTATGTAGTATCCAATCATCTAAACAAGAGTAGGGTGGATCATTAACCGAAAACCTGGAGGGGATTACCTCTTTAATATAATTGTTACAAGTTCTTAAATTTGTTTTCTTAGAATTCCAAAACAAACAACAAACCAATTAGATTTTTAATTTATTAGTTACTTTGCAAAACTACTCTTTCCACCAATTCCCCGTGGAGACGACTCAACTTCCATATACTACTATTTTCGTTATTTTTGACCGACCTAACGACATCGATCAAAGGTCGGCCGCCCCCTCCCGTCCCTACTAAGCATCGCCCCTGTTAACACTAGAGTAATAATTCGACTTATTTTTTGTTGTTAAAGGATGTAAAAGGTGTAAAAAAAAGATGTGAAATTAGCTTGTGAAATTAGCTGTTAAAAAAAAACTGTATATAAATAATAATTACCCTAATTAATCGTATAATTTGTAGGCTAATTTTATTTGTACCGAACAACAAACCATGTATTTATGAACCAATAATAAAAAAATGGGAAATTTTACATTTCTGTATTCCTTCAGCCGCCAAAATAAAAGAGAAAAAAAAAACAATTTATAGTTTCTTAGTTACATTTATGAAATCATCCATAACTGTTTTGACATTAGTTGCCATCATATGAATTTGGATGTCAAACTTCTATTTTCTTGCTTTTTGTTCAATTATATCATAACATTTGTCCGCACCATTTGTAGTACTTATTGAATATACATTATTTCTTAAAATATTAAATACACATAATTACATTTAAAAGTAACTTCTTTGACATTAAAGGTGAATTGTGTAAAACCTAATAAAGGGGGTGAGAAAAATAGCAAAGAATCTGGATCAGATTCTCAAATTAATCCTTTGTTGTTTTTTTGGAAGGTGACTGTCGATACGAGTGACCCATTGTCACTCCGTCGGTCCGTTTTGAACCGACTGTTTGCCAAGGCTCGCCTGATGATGATGATGTTCTATCCCCAAATTATGCTAAATTTATCTAATTTTGTTACAAACACAAATTTATTACACAATAAAATAAGTGCGTGGTTATAAAGTGAGTTCTCATGTTTCTCACAACTTAAGGTTTGATTAATGTTGATTTATTTTTTTCACTTGTTTTAACGGTTGTCAGGATATTTGGTGTTATCAAAATAACCTTCCTATACGTAGAGTACAAAATAAAGATGGAAGCTCCAAATAAGGGTTTAATTTTTTTTATGAACTATGAAGCGCTAATAATGAAAGCAACGCAAAACAACAAATGAGTGTCGTTATCTTTTTCATCAATATCTCGAAGATTTCTATGAACTTCCAGCACAATTGTTCAATGTTTTAGTAGTGAACAAGGGTGACAAAAAGTTTTCTAGTTTCAGAAGTAATAATAGGAGGTGTTAGGAGAAACAACGACATGGAATAAGTTAATCGCTATGCATTCAATCGAATGGCTAAATCATCATAACTATCCATGGAGCTCTTTGAATTTTAGGGGTTGTTGATATATAATGTCTATAGCCGGGATTTATCGCACGATTAATTAAACATTTAATGTTTCATATAATATCTAGATTATTGCGCTAGATCGGGCCTTAGCCCTAGAGATTAAGCCCACCATATAAATACGCTTAATCTCTAGGTTTTCCTCAAGCCTTCCTCATTAGTATCAAACCACTAGGCTGACTCTCTCTAGGTTTCTCTTTTAGGGTTTTTTTCTTGTATCTAAGTGTCAAATCAATTCATAGAAAAACCCGGTTTAATGCGTCTTTGATTATTGTTCTTCACGTTTATCTTTCGGTTGATCTAGTGTGTGTTTGGATTTCACACTTACACACACGCGAGTAGAATACGGGAATCCGATTCCCGTACAGACCTTCAGGTGTGAGAGAATTTGAATAATGTTTTGGGAGAGCTAAAGAGATAAAACATGAATGACATGTACCTATTTTATTAAATTTCATTAATCTTCTTTTTTTTGAACGGCCAACGAATCAATTTCGAACACTCTCGGGCACCCTTTTGGTGAATCAGGTACTTGAGAGTACCCGGACCACCAATTGCTACCGATTCCCGGGAAAACCCGACCACTCACCCGCCCAAAGGCACGACGGTGAAATTACATTAATCTTCTATTTTTTTTAAGCGGTAATAATTGATATCATTTCATACTAAAACCAACAAGAATTACAAGTGAGGCACGGGTAGACGGGCAACAAGCTGCGCCTCACTTGTCATCCTTGTTGCTTTTAGAAACACGGATAATGACTCAAAGTTTTTCATATTCTTTTGAGAGGGAGGGAGGGAGAGAGATAGATAGATGGCAATTGTAATTTTCGCATTTTTTAGGTCTATAGATCGATACTAAAAACGTAACATGCTAAAACCACATTTTGCACTGTTGAAATATTTGAAATCCATAAAAGATCATATGATCGTTAAAGATTGAATAATAACTTCTTTTATAATGTTTTCTTGATTTGACCATTCACCTTTCCCCATCACTAGAAAACATACAGAGCTCCGGCCCACCACTCAGAGCTACAACTATTTTGTGTGAGAACATATCTTTTTTCTTTTATTGCATTAAACTTTAACCAATAACTCTTACAAGTGAAAGACGGGTAAACGAGTCACAAGTTTCGCCGCAACCCCCTTTTAAATAGAGAAACCTACTCTATTAAAAATAAAACTTAGGTTCTTTGTTGCTGGAGAGTTACTCTGCACCACATTTTGAACTCTTTTTAAGAACCGGATTGCCTCGGAGGCTAACCCTCCAATTGTGTCAAAAGCAAACGGCACAAAAACGTGTTGGGTCTCTAGACAGACAGCTTCATGTCAATTTTTGTTATCGTACTCTCTAAGTTAGAAAGCCTCATTTCTTCACTTTAGTCAGACTATGTTTTTAATCGAGTTCATGCTTGCATCAAAGTTTGGCTTGGGCATTCTCTTGGGAAAACGTACCGTTGGCTGCCACTTGACAGTCGTTGTGCCACCACAATAGTAGAACTCGCTAGCGTAACACGATGGGACAACAATCCAGGTGGGCTTGGGAATCGAACTTACAACCTTACCAGTCCTACCTCAAATACTTCATTGCCATAATCCACAAAAAATGACACGAGTGGAGATTGAACTTGGATCTCCACCGGAGAACCCAAGTCTTCCTACTATTACTAGGCAATAAGTGAGTATTTATGTGAGAAAATATCAGATACT
This sequence comes from Ambrosia trifida, assembly GCA_028751855.1. Classification (NCBI taxonomy): domain Eukaryota; kingdom Viridiplantae; phylum Streptophyta; class Magnoliopsida; order Asterales; family Asteraceae; genus Ambrosia; species Ambrosia trifida. Next base: position 3,677,067 of record CM054125.1, on the reverse strand, counting down.
ATTCTTTTTTTGTATTTTTATTGGTTTTGAAGTTTTTTACGGTGTTCGTAAAGCTTTATGTTCTTATCAGCATAGGGTTGTTCATGAGCCGAACCGAGTCGAGTCAGGTCATGCTCGCGCTCGGCTTGGTTATAAACCGAGTCGGCTCAGCTCGGATTTAAAACCGAGCTGAAAATCAAAGCTCGAGCCCGGCTTGGTTTGACTCAAATTTAAAAAGAAAAAAGAAAAATGACTTTTAAAATTCAATAGTCTAAAATATTATTCAATAGTTAAAAATAACAAATACGGATTAATAAGTTCATCAACATACAGATTAACTTGAGTAGTTAGATCAAAAGCACTAATGAGTTTATTTAACTAACTTGATTAGTTGTAACTTCAATCCCAAGCACATAATCTTATGCTACTGTTACCAAATATTAAATATGTAACATATTCCCCTTCTTTTTTAACACTTTATAGTATATTATATGTATATAAAAAATATATATTAAAAATTAGAATTATTCGAGCCAAACCGAGCCAGCTCGACTCGTTACGAACCGAGCCAGCTCGGCTTGTTACGAACCAAGCCGAGGTAGGCTCACTTTCTAACCGATCCGAGCCAGCTCGGTTCAGTTTCAAACCAAACTAAATCCGAGCGAGCTCCAAGCCACGAGCTTTTTTTACAGCCCTATATCAGCATAATTCAAGTTTTTAACCTTCATGTGAATACAATTTTATTTAGTAATAACCTTTCACTACACTTTAAAAATTAAACCTTGTTGGATTTTTAACATCATGTATATATAATATCTATATTAACCTTATAGTCATATACGAGACATATATTTTCCCGTGACTTATATAAAACAAATATTAGACTATACAATAGATACGGTACGGTACTATAGTATATTATCAAAAACTATACTACACCATAGGTTTATACGAGATCTATACTACACTCATAGGCTTATACAGGACCTATATAGTCATAAGCCTATATGATGCCAATACGGGACATATACTATACTCATAGGCCTATATGAGGTTTATACATGACATATACTACTCTTTTAGGCCTAACTGGACCTATACGACACCCATAGGCTTAGATGAGGTTTATGCATGAACTGTACTACACCCATAGTCCTACATAAGGTCTATACAGGACCGATACTACTTTTGTATGTCTATACAAGACCTATACTCATAAGACTATATGATGCCTATACAGGACTTGTACTACATTCATAGGCCAATTTGAGCTCTATACAAGAACAATATTGTACAATACAAGACGATACTAGCGTATACTTCAATACATATACTACACTCATATGCTAGACCTATACTACACCTATATGTCTATATGAGGTCTATACGGGACCTATACATCCATAGGTCTATTGAGGCATATACGAGACACATGTGACACTCATATACCTATGCCTATATGAGTCCTATACTACACACATAGGCGTATATGATGCCTATACGAGACCTAAAATACGCTCATAGGCGTATCTAAGGCCTATACGAGAACTATCCTAACCCATAAGCATATACGGGATGTATATCACACCCATAGGCTTATAGGGGATCTATAATACACCTATACGAGATCGATGCTGTACTTGTAGGCTTATACGCTACAATACGATAATATATGATACGATACGATACGATAGTTTACTATTAAAATCTATACTGCACCTATATGCCTGTACTGGACCGATACTACACGCATTGGCCTAAATAAGGTATATACAGGACCGGTACTGCTCTTGTAGGCGTATACAAAACCTAATCTACACCCATTGGCCTACATGGGACGATACTGCACCTATATGTGACCAAAACTACACTCGTATGCCTATATGAGGTCTACACTGGGCCAATACTACCCTTATAGGCCTATATGGGACCTATACTACACCTGTAGGCTTATACAAGACCTGTCATAGACCTATAATAGAATATGTAGTACAATACGGTAATATATTGTACGATACTATTGTATACTATTAATATCTATGCTATAGATATGTAACACCCCGCCTCTAATATTATCCAATATTGTCCGCTTTGCCCACTAGAAGCTCACGGATTTGTTTTTGGTTGTTCAAGTGAAAACTTCCTAAATAGTCACCCATCATGGAATTGCTAACACTCGAGCACACTTAACTATGGAGTTTTCATGTGCTCCATAGCCAACTAAGCCCAAAATGCATTGGTGCTTTAAGAGGCGTAACATTACTTATGAACCAAGATCTCTCCTGTCCACAGACGATGTGGGATATGCATAGGTTGTTCAATCTCCCATCCCCCGTCAGGGACTCGTCGTCCTTGATAAGGTTATCCCCACCATCCCGGATGGAAAAGGAGTGGTTCTAATACCATTCTGTAACACCCGCCTCTAATATTTTCCAATATTTTCCAATATTTTCCGCTTTACCCACTAGAAGCTCACGGGTTTGTTTTCGGTTTCCCGAGTGAAAACTTCCCAGAATCCCAGGTGCTCACCCATCATGGAATTGCTATCACTCGAGCATGCTTAACTATGGAGTTTACATGTGCTCCACAACCAACTAAGCCAAAAACGCGTTGATGATTTAAGAGGTAGTACATTACTTATGAACCAAGATCTATCTTGTCCACGGACGATGTGGGATATGCCTAGGGTGCTACAATATATAATAACTTTTAGACTGAACTGATAGTAATTTTATGATAGATTGAAAACACAAAAATCGGAAATGTTACAACTAGCACTCTTTCACCTCATGCTTATGATACCTCTTGATGTAATCACGCTCCTTCAAACTTGTTTCGTTACCATTCTGGGAGACAACCATCGTAATCACAACGATATTGAAATATGACCATTCATACCAAAGATTCCACCGGAAACCGATCACTTCACTGGCGAAAGAGAACTTGAAATATGTTGAATAATTGATATTTTAGAGTGAGAAATCATGAAAATATCTCACTCAACATCATTATTGTCATCTTCTTCAACCATCACCGGTTAGGGTTATGATGATGGACTGAAACTGGGGTTTGGATTCTAACGACTTACTAAAAGTAGGGGTTAGGGTTCTGATGGTGGTTAAAATGATGTTACTGGAAAGAGGTAGCTGGTCAGGGCGATGATGGCTGATGATGGTGGAAATCTCCTATGCAATGGTGGCCACAGTGGATGAGATAATGTTGACAATGGTGGAGGTTGGTAGCAAGTAGGGGTGGTAGCGGCTGATACTAGTAGTGGTGGTTCGTGGTTGCAGGTAGGGGTATTGATGGTGGTTAAGAACAGGGAGGGGGGGGGAGAGAAAGGGGGAAAGAGAGAGAGAGAGAGAGGGGGAGGGGAGGGGGAGGGAGGGAGGGAGAGAGAGAGATATATAGGTGTGTGTTATAACCTTTTTAAAGTTATTTTTGTTTTATTTATTCAAAATATATTAAATAAATGGGTAAAAAGACAAAACCACCCCTGTATGACCTGATTTAACGATAAAAAACTAACTGGGTTAAGGTCAAATGACGTAACGTGTAAGACTTGTAAATATAAAGTACTAATTCCATCAGTCTTACTCGCCACGGACAAGTTTCCAAATTTCGTATAAACTTAAAAGGGGTGGAGGCTACCCGTTTCCTGACCAGGGTCCTGCTGGGAGAACTAACACGTTTTCGCATCCCTAAGTTTTGATACATTTGGCTCATTGGCACCGGAGGCTACCCGTTTCCTGACCAGGGTCTAGCGAGTTATTCATAGTAGTGTCTCCCGGGTGGGCAAGGTTACGTTTTTAGCCGGTTAGGGTTTGCCATTCAGAAAGGGTGGCGACACAGCTTGTTGCCTGTCTTCCCGCTATCTTGATGTAATTTGTAATGTTTTTTATTTAATAAAAAAATATATATTTTATTATAGACAAAAAAAAAAAAAAAAAAAAAAAAAAAAAACTTAAAAGACTATTATTTTTGTGATTTAGTGACCAAAATAGAGTTAAAGTCCATCTAACTAATTTCTTCATTATTATAATCATTAAAAACTTTTACAGAAATATATATAGATTTTTTTGGACCATAGAAAAAGCACTCGAAGGCTAAATGATAAGTTGGCTAATTCAGACTATACAAATGGTGACAAATATGCCAGAGTGCCCGCCATATAAGGGTTTCTTTCTTAACTTATCATCCTAACCATTATATTGACATGTACCTTTTCTTTTCTTTTCTGTATTTTTGGAACAACTAATTTTCTTAAACACCAACCACATAGCAAGAAGCCAGACAAGAAACATACAATGCCTAAAAACACAAAAACAAATTACAAGGAGAACGAACACTAATCTTTCCACACTAGGCTTCTAAACGGGGAGCGGTTCTTAATCCATAAGAAGCTCATATGTGTTTTTTTTATATATATCTGTATCTTTCTCATAATTAACTTCATCATTTATATAACTATAAATTGTATTATTAATTAAGTGATGATTGTTCAAAAATACAATGAAGAGTTTTTTTTCTCTATTTTATAATAGAATTTATCAATTTAATTATCCATTATCTTTCTATCTACTTATCCTCCACAAGGCCTCAGAACATGATATGGCTGGTGATTGACGAAATTGCCACGGAGCAGCATTACACGTGTATACTCTATAAAACTGGCTTAAGTACATTATAATATATTAATAAAATGTTTCTTTAGCCTTAAGATATAAGACTTGTATATTTCGAAAACGTGAATCCTATACATGCAGTGGCGAAGCTTGACCCGAATGTTTGGGGGGTCGGAAGTCACCGGGGGGCCGGAAGTCACTAGTTTCGGGGGGTCGAAACCCTATATTTTCAAAATTTTCTATACGAATACTATATAATCGGAACTTCTGCGCGAAAATCCGGGGGGGTCAGCCGCCCCTCCCCGCCCCAACTATCCTGCGCCACTGTATACATGATATTATCGTATGGACCATTTTTTTTAACGACAATTGATTTCACTACTAATTCTATATTGTAGTTTACCGTGAAACTAAAACTCTTGACTTTTTTCTATGACACGCGATTTTATATACCGCTAGACCAAAGTAGTGGTGCACAAAACCCGGAACCGATACCAACCGTACCTGGTTCTGAAGCATTTGCATTCAATAGTTCCTACCCGGTTTCTTATTAATTTATTTTCAAGAATTAGGTCCTACCCATTTCGTATCTGATTATACATGGTTCCTACCTGGTCATCGATGAAAATTCGATTAAGTTGTTAACATCTCTCACTCCTTTTTTTCTCCTTCTAAAACAAACTCAACTACGGTTGCAAAAGAACTAAACTTTCAGCGAACAGTTCATGAACCGTTCGGCGGGAAGTTCGTTTGTGTTCGCTCGTTTAATAAATGAACGAACATGAACAGAGGTCACGTTCGTTCGTTTATGTTCGTGAACGTGTTCGTTTATGTTTGTTTGTGTTCGATAGTTTATTAAGGTTTTTAATTTTTATACTTCATTTATATTCTTTTATTTTTATTTATTTTACCGAGTAAATAATATATATAAAGTAAATATATGACTATATGAGATCAATAAACCTTCTTTTTGGATCCAGTATATGTTTCCACGTTCCAGCGTTGATGCTCTCCACCTCCAATGCCCTTCTCCAGTACTAAGTATGTTTGGACAATTAGGTTATATTTTGGGTGGATCTAGCTAATGTCTTAATGCATGTGAATTCGATGTTATTCAAAAGTAAATATATGTTCGTTTGTGTTTGTTTCCGTTCATGAACACTTGTTTGTGTTCATTATTGTCCGTTTGTTTTCGTGTGCGTTCATGAACAAAATTAACAAACGAATACAGACGAACACGAACATGCATGAATGTTTTCTTAACAAACGAACACGGACAAAAAATCTCGTTCGGTAAGTGTTCATGAACTGTTCGTGAACACATAATTTTTTTAACAAACGAACACAAAAAAGGCCTTGTTTATGTTCGTTCGGTTCGTTTGCAGCCCGAAACTCAACTCCTCTTCTCCTATTCACCATCTTCTTTGCAACTACACACCATCATCAACTCCAAGCCACCATCCAACTCAACCATGATGCCACCACCACAGTCAAGTTCCTCTACTACCATCAACTTCAACACCACCGTCAACCTTCGCCACCAACGTATATCTCTTGTAATTTAATGTTGAATTTTGTAATTGAAGAGGAAAAAACATACCCGACTGACCAGGCATGTTTGAACCGTTTAAAAAAAGGTGAGGATGAAAGTGTACTTTGTCTTCTTAGGCCTAAAATTGTGATCATAAGACAGAAAATGGGGACTAGAGAGACATTTAGAGGAGAGAATCCTCCTATTCCAGTAACAAAAAATTGGGTGCTCATGAGATGCCTATGATTGAGATAAAGACCTCTTATATATAGGTAGTCAATGGGCCTTCAATTGGACCCCTAACCTTTGTGGGCCAGACCCGGTTAGGGGTTTTTCTCTACTAGTCCTTGGTTCAGGTATAGAACTAGCTACATAGCGCTGAGCCTCGCAAATGGATTAGAACTAGCTACATAGCGCTGAGCTTCGCAAATGAGGAAATATTGTGTTTCGTTTCATTTTTAGTTCAATTAGACCACACATTTTTTAGTTGAAGTTTGTAATTTTTGACCATTTTTAATGAGAAAATTAATCGTCTCCTGCAGACTCGGACAAGGGCATTAGCAGCGAATACGATTTTTTAGCAGCGGTTTTTTGAACATTAGTGACGTTTCAGTAGCGGAAACGTTTTAGTGGTGAGATATTGCCGCTACTGCCTTTAGTAGCAACAAAGACGAGCATTAGCGGCGACGTTTTTCACAGCTAAAACGCTTATTCCTTGTAATGTATAATGTATATAAAGGGAAGGGTATCCACGTAATTGAAACTCATTACTTTGGAGGCAAAGAAACGATGTTCGATGCACCATGTAGTGGGTTTTTACGAACTACGTATATGGTTGGAGGGTTAATCTTTCACTATGTAAATAGTACTAGACTAGACGCACAATTATATATATACATTAAAAAGCATGGTCGGTGGCACCATGCAGAATTACCATATTGCCCTCTGTTAAAATTACGAATTGTCATATGTCAGTCTGTCAGACTTACGTCTCTCTCTCTCTGTTTCTATTTCTTTCTCTCTCTAAGCTACTCTGTTTTTTCTCTTCCTTTTCAATATATGACAGCTCTCTCTTTCCCTCTCTCGCCTTTCTATTTTCTCTCATCCTTTGCAACCAGCTGATTCATCTATGGCAACGACCAAATTCTAGAGAAAAAAACATAGAGACATTGCTTTCAGAGAGAGAAACAGAGACAGATTCGGTAAACACCACTGTGATCGTTCAATTCTTTCGCCTTGGTTTGATTACGCCACTTCCGGAATGATGACAGTGGTTGCTGAGGTAGTAGGATGGCCTTCGTTCCCGATTCCGGTCATGCAACAAGCTGTGTTTTTTTGGTTTTGGGTTTTTTTTTTCGGACAGAGAATTAGTGGGTTAGGATGAAGGAGAGAAGAGAGATGGTGGTGACAAGTTGGTTGAAGTCGCAGATGGGTTTTCGGAACCAACACCAGGTTTTTGAAACCAGACCAAAAACGCTTTCTGATCTAACTGAATCCGAGGCATGCAGATGCGGATTGGCTGTTAATACCCTTGTCAAGCTCTAAATCGGGTCACCGGAAACCTGATATGGACACCTAGGGCTCAACGGACGGGTGCGATGCTAATTGTAGCTTCGAAGGCAGATCCGTCGGTGAGAGAGAGTGTGGCTGAATTGTGTGGTGGTGGTGTGTGCGGCGGAGTGAAGGGTGATGGTGGCATGTGGCGGAGTTGCATGACAAAAGTGGGCGGCAGAGGACAGAGGTGGTGATAACCTGTGATGGTTGTGGTTTAGGTTATAGAGAAAAGATAGAAGAAAGAAAGAACATAGAAAGATAGGAGCAGAGAGAATGACCAAGTGTGGGTTTTATAAATTCTTCAAAATGAAGTGTCTCAAATAGATGATTTTGTGTATTGGGTTTGCTTTTAATATCCAATTGTTAATCGTTGTATCCATGTATAATTAGAAACTTAAATAAGCCATAACTACGTTTAGAAAGTACTGTATAAAAAGTTATTTTCTTTTTCTATGCCCATGAACTTAAAATAGTAACGTATATTTAACATCAATTAAAAAGTAAAGGCATTTTATTCTATTAAAAATAAATAAATAAGGAAAAGCCAAAACAAATAACTAAACTGATAAAAATGCTACTAATAGAGTGGTGGTCCATTGGCAAAGGCAAAGCCTTTAAAACGCTTAGGTTGTGGAAGGTGTTGGGTTCAAGTCCTACACACAACAAGATTTAAAAGAAATTAACCTTTAAAAAAAACTGATAAAAATGCTCATGACTTAGTGTTAAACATAGACGTTGTTAACGAAATGGGTTAAAATGACAAAAAATTGAAAACGTCAGAGAAACAGAGGGTTATAGAGAGCAAATGTTGTTGAAAATGTTGAAGATGAAGGAAAACTAACAAAGAGTTACTCTATGTTTCGACGTAAATTTGGTTTGTAAATAAGTCAAATTGATTGTAGTCTATACTTTATCATGTGTCGCGTACGGTGCCGCCGCAACGCGCGGCTGGCAATGAAACTAGTTATACACAAAGTGTATCAACACTTTTTAAAAACATTTTTTTTTAAATAATAATACACTAGCCGAATTTAAATAATCTATAATATAATAGTTGATTTTATTACATTATATTTTCATAAGTACATAATAAACAATTATCGTTTAATATATATACTAGTATGATCGTTCTTTTTTTTTTTTTTTTTAAGAATAATAAATTTTTCCATTAATAAAAAAGGGTAAATTACATAAGGATGGTAGGTAGGCGGGCAACAAGCTGCGCCGCCACCCCTTTTTGAATAGAAAATCTCAATCTGCTGAAAACAAAACCCCGCCCTTGGGGGGTGGAAAAGTTGCTGTGCACTACTCGTTGAACCCGAGCCAAAAACCGCACCGCCTCCGGTGCCAAGGAACCAATCGTTCTTTACAATTAAAAAAATAATTATTAAACAATATATTTAAAAGTATTTTTAAAAGAAAACAATGAAATATAAGAATTTCCTTATGAAAACTTTACAACTTTAAGTTGTATCGGTTTGGATGAACATTCACCGAATACAACTTAAATATAACTTAAAAAAAAGAGTTGACTATTGACAAGGATAGTTTGGTCTTAACCTTAATTAGGGTTAGTGATGAGAAAAGTAAAAGAAAGAAGGTAAACAAAATGTAAAAAAAAGAAGGTAAAAAGTGTTTTTAAGTATTGAAAACAACAGGTGAAGATGAGAAAGCTAACCACACCATGCAAACGTCCCTTTCTTACTTCTCTCCCCCCACCTCTGCCGCCTCGATCTGCAACCCAACACAACACAACACAAACATTCATCGGAAATGTCAACCATACATTCATTTCTCTCTCATATACATGGTGGTGGGTACACGGACAGCTTGTACATCTCACCATCTATCCTTAATATCGATGCGACACAAGACAAGAATTCATACCAAAGATTTGGTTGAATCTCCTTCATTGCTATATGCTAATATATTAAAGTTCCCATCACAACTTTTTGTTCCAAACATAAATTGAATTATTCTTTTTTTTTTTTTCAAATCAAAGATAAATACTTCTCATTAAAACAAAATACGAAAGTTACATCATAATAGCAGGTAGACGGGCAACAAGCTGCGCCGCCACCCCTTTTTGAATTGCAAACCCTAGTCTACTAAAGACAAAACCTTGCCCCCTGGGGATGAAACATTGCTGTGGACGACCCGTTGGACCCTGGTCAAGAAACGAACAGCTTCTGGCGCCAGGGAGCCAAAGGTGTCGAAGGCCAGAGGGATAAAGACATGTTGGTTATCTGCACAAGCTTTAGCGTGTTTATCTACTTTCTTTGATTCCGCTTTTCTTGATGCTTGCCCGGCTACGAACCCTGTTTCCCTTAACCCAACCAGCGGAGATACCCCGGTGAGGTCCACACAGGCATGTTTCCCCCTCTCCCAACCAAAGACAAGCAGATCTGCGGGTAGATCTCCCTTCCGTGGGGTCTGTGAGGAAGTTTACAGGGGCCTCCTTTTTGGCAGAGATCCCAGCTCTTCTCAAGATATCCCCCAAAACGTCCCTCACCCAGTCATGCCGATATTTGAAACCAGGGAGCTCCTTGCAATGAATTGCATGCTCCCCGTATTTATCCATGCAAGTTTTACGGCAGATGGGGTATGTTTCATCTTCCGGGTACAGTTTCATTTTTCTTATATATATATTTTTAGAGTTAAATGCCAATTTTGTCTATGAGGTTTGGTTCAGTTTTACACTTCAGTACAAAAAGTTTTTTGTTATTTTTTTTGCAGTCGAACTCCTGAGGTTTGGATTTTCTTGCTATTTTCGTCATTTTCACTAACTCAGTTAAAAACTAACTTTAAGTCAGGGGTAGCCTTGTCATTTTGCCTAGTTAAATGAGTGGCAATTTGGACCTTTCATCTATTATGATTATTTCCCTCTTTTAAATGAAACCCACCCATCTCCACCCTAATCTCTCTCATTCTGTGCACATACATAACAACACCACAATTCACCATTCTCTTCACCATATCAAACAATTAAAACAACACTAAAAAAAATGTCCCATTGAATCCCTCCCAACCTTTACCCGGATTAGAAACAGAATTACTAAACAATCAATCGAAAACCCACCTCAAAAAAAAAAAAAGAACAAGAACTTTAACCGGATCAGAAATTGAATTACTCCGGCGACGAGACCTAATCCTACGAGACATGGACCCTTCAAACCGTTTAGATGATTTATGATGCTGAATAGCAAGAGGAGATGGGGTTATGAACCCAAAGACGGTGGTGGAGGAGATGTGCGTTTTGATCTCTTGATGAACCCACATTCAAATTCCAATCTTTAGGCCTTTTGATCTCTTGATGAAGCTGTAATTAGGAGATTACCTCAAAGATATGTGTTTTCCAAATTCCTTTACTACTACGGTGGAGGGTTGAGGTAGAACTTTCCGATTGATACAAACCCTAGACGAACTCCAATACTTCTTCTCCAATGGGCCTTCATACAGCATTCCGATTAACACAATATCCAGACCGTCTGATTTCTCTTTGGTGATTATCTGATCCTTCATTGAACCTGATCTGTGTGTGTGTGTGTGTGTGTGTGTTTATGTGTGTCTCTGTGTGAGAGAGAGAGAGAGTGTGTGTGGGGTGGGTGTGTTATATTAAATAAATAAATATATTATGTTTTATTATATAAAAAGGTAAAATCTTGAAGAAAAAAAAAAAGAAAACAAAAATAAATAGGTAAAATGACTACAACACCCCTAACTTAACAGAATAAATAAATCCAGTTAGTGAAATGGACGAAAATAGCAAGAAATGGACTGAAGTAGTAAACTAAACCAAACATCAGGGACGAAATTGGCATTTAACTCTAATTTTTAATTATTTGAGTTATCTAGTTGTTTCGATATGGTGATTAAAATTTGCAAACTCGTTAAAAAAAATCAAATTTCTTATTATACGATGATCCTGAATATTATAGGATTTGGCTACATTTGAGATGAAATAACTCATGCATAAAGGAAGCATTATGTATCATAACTTGAAATGTTGTACTCTAGCACTATACGGTCTTATGACATGCTCCTGAATAAAAACAGAAACTTTACCCTGAGACTAGCATAAGAACTTGTTTCATCTCGATTTATCTATCTCTGTTGTTGTCGGACTGATAAGTTAGCCCTTGACCGTTAGATATGTTGTTTTTTCAAGAAATTGCTAACAACTGCCAGTTCAGATTGGTCGTAACATCGGGGACAGAAGTCCTTGCCCTCTCAAGAATTGCGTAACCTCCCCGATTCAGAAACTTGATTTTTGCATCTTGTTTATGGTCCTTGAACCGCTTTTGGATCACTTGATTAATGCCACCCTTCTGCTTAGAGGCTTGAATTAAGATCATGTTCAACCTCATCCAAATTAAAGCTTGCCTAAGAATTAAATAAAAAATGTTAGTCAAGTAAAAAAACAAAATACAAATAACATATAAAATATATTGATAAATCATTTACCCTCAGATGCTCATATACGACATCACTGACTTCCTCGTCAACAAACCACCAACTTTCTTTGTCGAATGGTATGGTGCGCCAAATATAAATACCTAACTCCTGATTGAAATAACAACCAAGCTAATTAACAAATTGGCATAGAGGTTGCCTCGGTATCAAATAGAAGATCCAAAAGCTCACCCGATTCATCACCTCTCGATGGAGTCCCAAGGTTTTTTTGCCTTGCCTCTTGTCTTTTTTTGGAGGAACTACAACTAGAATTAAAAATTATTTGCAACATTATATAAAATAAATGAAGTAAAAATAGTAAACATTGACTCATTATAAGACTTATGGTCCTACTGATGGTGTCCTCACCAAAAACCATCACCACATGGAGGTGGCTCCTTGGCTCCGTCTGCGTCATGGCCATGTCGATAACATCGAACAATCACAAGCCATAAAGTGATCATTTCTTGAAAAATTACAAATATAAATTATAACAAGTGTTTCTCAATTACTAATTAATAGGAATTACAATAACTCTTCTTTTAACCAGACTCTTCGTCAGATACTCCGTTTTCTCTCTCGGACAACTCCGTGTTATAATCGGGATTGAGTTGTTGTGAACTACATCAATATCTTCGACTAAGTCAGTTTCAACATTTTGAACATTCTCGATGGGAACATCATTTAATAGTAGATCCCAAATTCGCTGATGATAAACATTCTTTATGACCCACCTGCGGTTATTGCTTTGGTTTCCTTGAGAAGGTTTTTGGATGTAGAACACTTGTTTGGCTTGCAAGGAGAAGATGGAGGGAAATAATTGGGGAAGAAGGGAGTTTTCTCGGTTGAATGGTTCGCAGGGAAATTGTGGCGACTTGTCGACGCTATTGTCCGTGGTACTTTTATCCCTAACTGTTTGATCAATGAGCAGATCAATGGCCCATAACCATTCAAAGTACCTGCCTTGCGTTTCGACCATTAGCGGCGACATGTGGCGGGCCACCGCTAATGGTATCGTCGCTAATTGACAAAATTTTTGTAGTGATACACATACGCACTAAGGGGCTGTTTGGTAACCTCTGCATCAATAACTACTGAACCATTAATAGACCTGATTGGGTAAGAAATTCTAAACCAATAAAAGGTCTGGCTTTGCTTGATCTAATTAGCTGGTTGTGGATGAGGCGATGGTTGGTCGCGGAGGTGGTGTGTGAGTAGTCGGCTACTCGGCTTGGGGTTATGAATACATGTAAATGGAATAATGGATAAGATTGTCATTTAACATCATTTTGAAACTGAATGTTAGATATTTACTCATAATATGGTTTTAACAAATTTTATACACTTCGTATGTGTATGGATATATGTTACGGTGATGCTATCTAGACATCCCCAAAAAACCTAGACACCCCAAGACGGACTGTGGAGGCCCCCACGGCCTGTCGTGGCCAAATCAGTGAATGGGGTGATTTATAAAAACCAAACATTTATATTCACATCTTTAACCCATCTTAAACACCCACACGTACTACACTTATAAAAAACCAAACAATCACCACTCAATCATTGTCAATGATTATCAATGATTGGTAATCATTTGTATGCTAGGGTTAGGGTCGTGGGGGCCTCCACGGCCCGTCGTTCTTGACGGGTCGTGAAGGGGGTGTATGAATAAAAACCCTAGTGTGCAGATAAACGGAGCCATATGTTATCGCTTTGTAGGCAATGTAATGAAAATAGAAGGGGGTAAAGTTGAAATAACTTTGACAAAAACATAACAATAATAACACAATTATGATTCATGGGCATAAACAACAAAAGAACAATAATAACATATGAAGGAAAAAAAAGGATGATTGTAGGGTTTGATTCATCCAAGTGCCATCTTATATAGTGGGTCTCCCTCTGGTTGTGTTTTCTCTCACATTCTCATTTGTATCTTCTTTCTCTCACATGACTTTGAGAAGGCACACACATAAACATAAACAAAAGGAGGTCAGATCCCAAAGGTTGTTAATCTGTCCATCAATCAATCCAAATACATTGTTCAGTCAATCTTTTCAATCAATCAAATCAAACTGTTGGTGATAGAGAAAGAGATAAAATAAAAATATGTCATCTTCAGCTGCTTTTTCACCGGACCACCACCACCTCTCTCCTCCTTCCGAGCAACTCTGTTATGTCCAATGCAACTTTTGTGATACTATCCTTGCGGTACAAAACATCATCATCATCATTATCTCACCATATATACATATATATCTCCTTGATTATTATTATTATTATATTATTATTAATAATAATATGTTTGTACTTTGTTATGTTCCAAGATTCTTTACAAGAAAACTCTAAAATACTTTACAACAATAGATCTTAAAATGATTTTCTTTATTTCAAATCTTTATAATCTTCTGCTGATTATATACACCTGAAAGAAAGAAAAAAAAAATTATATCTATTAATTGTTGATGATATATACATGTATCTTGTTGGTTGGTATGTAGGTGAGTGTTCCTTGCAGCATCTTGTACTCAACTGTTACAGTTCGGTGTGGTCACTGTACAAATCTCTTGTCTGTCAACATGCGAGCCCTTCTTGTTCCCAACACTGCTGCTACTCAATTCCATCTTGGCCATAATTTCTTCTCTCCTCAAAATATTATGGTATAATTATTTACATCACTTCTGTTAACATTTTATAAAAAGATCGGTCTTTCACGGGTAGTTCATGAAATCATTTTTAAATCAGATATGGCGAACAGCGATTTTTTTTTACCGTCTGATTTATATCATTGATTTAAAAAAAAAATGATATCTAGGGTTAGGGTTTTATAATTACTTATATTTTGTGTGTGTTTGGTACAGAAATGTTGTTTTTAATCTTGGGTTGCTTTAATTAGTATGTATGGGTTTCAAAGGAATCATATATATAAAGGAGTCCATTTTTTTTAAACTCTAAAATGTAAACAGTTATGATCTAGACCTAATTCCCTAAAATGTATACATGTTTATTTAAAACCTGATACAAAATTATTCAGGAGGAGATGAGAAATACCCCTTCTAACTTGTTCATGAACCTACCGAATCCGAACGACCCTTTCGCACCTGTTCGAGTCGATGAGCTTCCCAAACCTCCTGTGGCTAACAGACGTAAGACTTATCAGTCCTTTGTTATTTTATTTTAATGTTTTTTTTACTTGCTATGATGAATTATTAGTTACATAGTATGATATATTAGTTATTAAGGGGAAAGATCCTGTACAAACTGTTTTTTGGTAATAACTGTGAGAATCAAAGGAAGGTATTTTTTTTTCTAAATTTTTTTCTCATATTGTTAAACATGTATTATAGTATTGAAAACTAAAAATAAATAAAATTTTGGTGTAGAGTAATTACGTGTAGAGTAATTACATAATTACTCTAGTGTAAACTAGTATATTTACTTTAATGACGTAATTACACTAAAAAGAAATTTTTAATTTTTTTTTTGTATTAATCACCTAGAAAGTATGTTTAAGCACATGGAAAAAAAAATTCTAAAAAACAATAAATTTTTTTTACCCCCTTTGATTCTCACAGTTCTTACCGAAAAACACTTTGTATTTGATCTTTACTCTAGTTATTAATTATACATTTTTTTAACGGTTATTATTAATTATTTACTTACTATGATGGATTAGTTTTGAGAAAATAAAGTATGATTACCAAATTATTACAATTTTTGTACTTTCAAAAGGTGTATACACTCAATGTTTGAAAACTCTTGTTTTTGGTAACAAGAAAGTGACTCTTTCTCTAGATTTTATTTCATGTCTTTCCCTTGTTTGTTGTTTCTGAAATTTATAATTTCTGCAACTAAAAAGGCAACTTTACTTCATCAACTATGCACCGAGTTACATTACTTCTCATTCATGAACAAACCCTAATATTACTTAAAACAGCCACTTTATTCTCTCTCCTACACTAACACATAAACACGTTCTTGATCTTGCTAAAAAAAAAAAAACAAACCCTAATATTTTGTTTTTTTTTTTCTTAATTTTGTTTTTTTTTTACAATTATTTGCTCACTCTGTCACAGTTTAAATCTTTTTTTTTTTTTTTTTGATTAACTAACCTGATAAATATTTCAGACCTTTTTCTTTAATTTGTTTTTTCGTTTTCAAGTGTACAAAAATCAGATTTTTTTTTCAACTAAAAAGTATAATGGTTTGATAGATAAAGATAATGATGATGCTATGATTTGGGTGGGGAATGGTGGATGGAGAAGATAGTCGAAGATGTAGTGAACAGTGAAACGATTTTAATGTTATGTCTGTGTACTTTGTCTTTTTGTTTGTCTTGTATTTGCAGCACCAGAGAAGCGCCAAAGAGTGCCTTCTGCTTACAACAGATTCATAAAGTAAGTACTTTTAGTTTTAACACATAAAATAATATACTTTTGATTAAAACATATTTTTACACATTAAATTATATAACCAGGGTACAAATATTAAATGGAATTGTTTTGCTTGGAAAGATTTATTTGCTAGTTAACGATCTTCAATAGAACAAGATCTATATAATTGGCATGGGTAAATTACGATTAATTGGGTGTAAATTGGAAATATGAGTACATGTAGCATTCACCATTTTAAAAAATATGCGTACTGTTTAGACAGCATATATGGTACAGTTTATTAAATGAATCTCTTGTACTATATATGAAAATGGTTGCAAAAGTGAGCTTCTTAATTTTTGTACTCTCCCTCTTGTGGCTATATTAATGTTTGATCTCAAATGTTGTTCGATTGTTTTTCACACGTACTGTAGTTTATATAAATTATAACAATGCGTGGTTGATGAAAATTGCAAGCACTAAGTTTGGGTTGCTGGTCCGTTTCTATAATTCATAGAATTTTCGCCGTTAAAAAAACTAAGTTTGGGATTAGAAGAATTGTTTATTTATTTTTTTTAAGTCAAATGTGTTGATACATGTAAGAAAAAATATTATGTAATTTGCCCCTTTTGTTGAAATAAAAAATATTATTAACTAAAAAAAAATGTAAGAAAAATAATGAAATAATGTGTATGACCAATATTTGACCACTAAGAAATTTCAACCATTTCAAAACAAAAGAGCTTTTCTTTTTGGGAATTATAAACTAATATATGTTTTGTGGTTCCTTTTTGAAATACAAAATTTTCTAATAAATAAGTTTACTATTAATATATATAATATAGTACATGAATAAATAGATCAGAGAAAAAGAAAATTTGATATTCTAACTTTAAACCTATGGATTGCAGGGAGGAGATCCAACGTATTAAAGCAGGAAACCCTGATATCAGTCACAGAGAGGCCTTCAGTGCAGCTGCAAAGAATGTGAGCTAATCTAATAATGTTGATTTTTTGCTTAAATCCAAAGAAACACATATACACCTAGCTAGTTTCTTTTGAACTAGGGTTCCTTTTTATCTAATGCTATTATTTGATTATATGTTTTCTAAAGTGGGCCCATTTTCCTCACATCCACTTCGGTCTCATGCCTGATCAACCCGTGAAGAAACCAAATGTGTGCCAACAGGTAACTTTTTTATCAACTGGTTCTCATACACATCTATCTTGGTCCTACATAAAGTCTTTTTTATTATTATTATTATTATCCATCATGTGGTTATGTTTTTATGTTCATCTTTATAAGTCAGGAAGTGTGAACCTATTTGTTCTTGTGTTTCACCGACGTGTATGTTTGTGTTTGATTTTAAGCAGGAGGGAGAAGACCTGCTCATGAAAGATGGATTTCTAACCACGGCGAATGTGGGCGTTTCGCCTTACTAAAAATCGGAAGTGTTAAGATATAAGTAGCAAGCTAGGGTTTTCAAGTTTCGTGTGTACTTCGGCTTGAATGTCTAATAAAGACCGAATTATTATTATTATTATTATTATTATTATTATTATTATTATTATTATTATTATTATTATTATTATTATTATTATTATTATTATTAGGGGTTCTTGTTTTATCCTATTATCTTGAAATCAAAGTTGAGATATTGCTTTAGCATATCCATGGGGGGATCTCATGTAATTAAAGTCTAGTAATTAGTCACTCTTGAAGGCCATTTCAAATGGTCGAATTGATAGAGGATGGAGGGACATATATGTGATAGTGATAAGTTGTCTTCTTATTTCATTGAACACCTACCGCGCCAATGATCGAGTTCCCATTTGTTGAATCCATTAGCTTGGATTTGCATTTGATATGCCATCCTTGTGATTTAAAGATAAGGTGTGTGGTTCATCCACCTACCAAACTTACCATCGTCATTGTTGTCCATTTCAAATTTAAGTGTCAAGCCACACAATTTAAACTCACACAAGAACACAAAGTACCAAAGCTTGACTCTCAATATTATTAATAAACTGGAAAGTGATCAGAAAATGAAGTACATAACAATGAACTTGAACCTACAATTTATAGATAAAAAACAAACGACTTAAAGCTAAAAACTTGGATCACCAACGGTTATTCACCAACGGATTTTATTCAACCTGGAAGACCGGATCAAGCTGGAAAGTAGGAACTGAATTAGAGAGTCAAGACTATCCATGCACGTGCATGCATGAGAGTTTGAATTATTCTTCAACACCTCCCCTTAATTCAAACTCCACAACTCCTAACCTATGCCTGAGCATTGCAAATCTTTCACGATTAAGAGCCTTAGTGAGAACATCAGCCAGCTGTTCATGTGTAGAACAAAACTCCAATGTAACCTGTTCTTGAGCAACCATTTCTCTTAGAAAGTGATACTTTAACTCTATGTGCTTGGACCTACTATGCATAACTGGATTCTTACTCAGGTTGATAGTGGACTTGTTATCACAATAAATCACAGTAGCTTGATCTTGAACCAAACCAAGCTCTTCCAAAATTCGTCTGATCCACACTCCTTGACATGTTGCTGCTGCAGCTGATACATATTCTGCCTCTGTGCTTGATAAAGCAACAGTCTGCTGCTTCTTTGAGCTCCATGTGATTGACCCACTGCCCAATGTAAACACATGAGCTGAAATGCTTTCACGATCATCAATACTGCTTGCCCAGTCACTGTCAGTGTAACCTGTCAACTGAACCATCTTTCCCTTTTTGTACCACACTCCAAATTTGACTGTTCCTGCAACATATTTAAGTATTCTTTTTGTAGCTCCCCAGTGTACCTTAGATGGGACTTGCATGAACCTTGACACTATGCCCACTGAATAAGCAAGATCAGGTCTTGAGTGTGTCAAGTAAATCAGTCCTCCCACTAAACTTCTGTACAAACCTTCATTTGCTTTGTCAGCTTGATCCTCCACTTGAAACTTTTCACTAACACACATAGGTATATTTTCTGGATTGCATTCACTGAGACCAAACTTCTTTAATAGTTCTTTTGCATATTTCTCTTGTGATAGAAAAATACCATCTCTTTCCTGCTTAATCTCTAGACCAAGAAAATATTGAAGCAGCCCCATATCAGACATTTCATATTCATTCTTCATTACTTCTTTAAACTCTGCTATCAACCTGGGACTGGAGCTTGTGCATATGATATCATCAACATACATGCATACATAGATAATATGATCATCATCAAATCTCTTTACATATAGTGTTGGCTCATTATTGCTTCTCTTGAATCCATTCTTCACAAAATGCCCATCAATCTTCGAGTACCAGGCTCTAGGAGCCTGCTTGAGACCATACAAAGCCTTCCTTAGCTTATATACCTTCTCTTCCTGCCCTTGAACCTCAAATCCCTCTGGCTGCTGTACATAAATTTCTTCATTCAGATCTCCATTCAAGAATGCTGACTTTACATCCAGCTGATGCAGTTCCCAACCAAGTTGAGCAGCAACACATATAATGATTCTAATTGTTTCAAAACGTGCTACAGGAGCAAAGGTCTCCTGATAATCTAACCCCCGCTGCTGTGAGTATCCCTTAGCAACCAGTCTTGCTTTGTGCTTCAACACTTTTCCATCAGGTCCCATTTTTGTCTTGAAAAGCCATTTTAGTCCAACCAAGTTCTTTCCAGTTGGTAGCTTCACTAAACTCCAAGTGTTGTTCTTTTCTATGGCTTTAATCTCCTCATTCATAGCTGCCCTCCATTCTTCTTTTAAGACAGCTTCAGGATAATCAATTGGGTCAGCAGCACTTAAGGCAAATTGACAAGTAGCAGGATCATCATCATGAATACTATGTGTTTCATAGTTGGCAGTCACTTTCTTGGCTTTGGAGTATATGTCACTTAGAGATTTGAGCACTGGAGAGGGTGAGGACTGATCAGAATCATGTGGACTTTCACTGCTGGTCCCACTGCTACTAGCTTCATTAGAACTAGACTGAATTGACACTTCATTATTTGTCTGTGATTGAACAGCTTCATTTGACTGAGCTTGTACACCTTCAGTGTCATTGTCTTCATAACTGTCATTCAAAAACACAGGAAAAGGATCAATGTAGTTAGCTTCATAACTTTCTTTGCTCACATTGTCTTTCCATTCCCACTTTTCACCCTCTCTTATCTGCACATCTCTTCTTGTAAAGATCTTCTTGCTAGTTGGATCATAGAATCTATATCCATCAGTCTCATTGATGTAACCAATGAGGATTGATGATTCAGACCTATCATCCAACTTCCTTCTCCCCTGGAATGGTGTAACAACATAGGCCACACTTCCAAAAACTTTCAAATGATCAACCTTTGGCTTGTAGTTGTACCAAGCCTGATAAGGTGTCTTGTTGTTAACTGCCTTTGTCAGAGAAATATTGATCAAATACACAGCAGTTGCTACTGCTTCAGCCCAGAAAAAATTGGGAAGTTGCTTCTGTTTTATCATGCTTCTACTCATGCCCATTACAGTTCTATTCTTTCTCTCCACTACACCATTGTTTTGAGGTGTATATGGAGGGGTGAGTTCTCTTTTGATTCCATGAAGTTCACAGAATTGATTGAATTCATTAGAGCAGAACTCACCTCCCCTATCAGTTTTGAAAGTTTTGATTGAGCACTCAGCTTCTTTTTCAATTTTTGCCTTAAAAATCTTGAATTTACCAAAAACTTCAGATTTTTGTTTAATAAAGTACACCCAACACATCCTGGTGAAGTCACCTATGAACAGCAAATAATAGAGACTTCCACCTAGACTAGGCACTTGCATTGGACCACAAACATCAGCATATACTAGCTCAAGTTTCCTCTTAGCTCTCCACAATTTAGAACTAAAAGGAGACAGGGTCTGTTTACCAAATGTGCATCCATTGCATTCACTAAAAGGTTTAATTCGTGGCATACCCAACACCATCCTTTTATCATGCAAAACTTTTAAAGCATTGGAGTTGTAGTGACCATACCTTTGATGCCACAGTCTTGATACTTCATCCATTTCAGGGGCAATTCTGTCAGGACTTCTTGATTCAGCAGCAGTTGAAGCATCAAGCAAGAACATGTTGTTGGTGGCCACATTCACAGTCATCATTGTAGCACCAGTATTTCTGTTCTTAATAACACACTTATCTTCATCAAAAAATAGTGAGTAACCTTTCCTCATTAACTGTCCCACACTCAAAAGATTGTACTCTAGGCTAGGGGCATAATAGACATCATCTAACAATCTATAGCCTCCATTACTTAGATCTATTCTCACTGTCCCCTTCCCTTCTACAAGTAATCCTTTCTTATCACCCAGTCTAACTACAGATTTGAAAGAGTTATCAATCTTTGTGAAACTGTCTTTGTTTCCTGTCATGTGGTTGGAGCAACCAGAATCAAGGAACCAAAGCCAGGTAGATTTGTGATTGTTACCTGAGTGTGTCATGAGAGCAAACCTTTTTGTTGGTGTGTAAATCATGAAAAGATGAGGTTCTTCTGCTGCATCAGTTTCTTGTCCCTCATTCTCAGCAACATTAGCATGATTCTCATCATTGTACCAGCAATCCCTTTTGACATGGCCATACCTGTTGCACACATAGCATTGAGGACCTCTATTTCTATCTCCAGATCTGCCTCTGCCCCTTCCTCTTGTGTAGGTCCTTCCTCTTCCTCTTGTGTTGAACTGAGCACTCCTTCCAGTTCCTGTTTCATTGAACACTTGAAGGGCTTGTTCATCTGCCCTTTCAACTTTGTCAGCCACAACCACAGCACTAGTACTCCTGCTATTTATCCTTTCTTCTTGGGATTGCAAAGATCCCATAAGTCTCACTGGTGTAAGAGTGGACAGATCATATGATACTTCAATTGAGGGTACTATGTAATCAAACTTTGGGGTTAGGCTCCTTAATATTTTTTCAACAATTAATCGATCAGCTATCACTTCACCATAGGATCTCTGCTGACTCACTATTCCCATTACTCTTGAGAAATAGTCTCCTATTGACTCATTCTCCTTCATGCTCAAGTTTTCAAAGTCTCTCCTTAAGCCTTGAAGCTTAACAGATCTGACTTGAGCATCTCCTTGAAATTCCATTTTTAGTATATCCCAGGTTTCCTTGGCAGATGTTGCAGCAGCTATTCTTGAAAACAACTGGTCATGCACAGCCTGTTGAATCACAGCCTGAGCATGAGCATCTTTCTTTCTGTTGGTCTTTAATCTGCCTTGATCAGCATCGGCTTCATTCACACCAGTTTCTACGAGGTCCCACAGATCTCTGGACTTTAGAATTGTCTTCACCCTAATACTCCAATGTTCATAACCCTCTCCCTTGAAAACAGGGATTGGAGAGGGAGCCATTGGCATAGGGTTAGCTTGTTCTGCCATTTGAACGAACGGAGTGATTGCTTTTGTTACTAGATACTTAAAGAGAGCACCACCTGTGCTCTGATACCACTCTGTTGGAATTTAAACTCACACAAGAACACAAAGTACCAAAGCTTGACTCTCAATATTATTAATAAACTGGAAAGTGATCAGAAAATGAAGTACATAACAATGAACTTGAACCTACAATTTATAGATAAAAAACAAACGACTTAAAGCTAAAAACTTGGATCACCAACGGTTATTCACCAATGGATTTTATTCAACCTGGAAGACCGGATCAAGCTGGAAAGTAGGAACTGAATTAGAGAGTCAAGACTATCCATGCACGTGCATGCATGAGAGTTTGAATTATTCTTCAACACCATTCAATATCTCTACTATGTCTAGACACAATTTATCATGGCAAAACTTATTCGATTTGATCTATTAGAAAAGACCATGACATAGGCGCGATGGCCTAATTATTTATCTAATACATATTAAGGTTAGTGATGACACCATAATCAAAGCAGCGGATAGAGAGATTTAAGTGATAAAAATTAGGATTGAGACATTGGAGATTGGACTTGAGTGGAAGGCCCAACTACGAACTCCGAAGGTGTACTACAAAATATGGACCGGGCATGGCCTTGAGAGGTGATGGTTTTGTTGATATAACTGAAGTTTTCCCAGATTTGGCCTCCACAGCCTATTGAGACCTCAACGAGCCGTCCACAAGGGTGTCTAGAGTTTTGGGGATGTCTAAATAACATCACCCTTTTAGGCTGGATGAGATTCCAACGAGGATAACTTTGGGTGTACTCCAACACGAAGCTGGTGACTATATCGGGCAGACTAAAAGGAGTAATAGTATGACAATTGGGTGGTTTGGTAGTCTGGATAGTGAGACTCAAAGAACAGTAGCAAACGAAGGAATTTTTTAAGAGTGTTGTGAGATTGAAAATTCTCTTGTGATTATTTTGAAAGATTAAATGATATTTGATAGAAGAAATAATTATCAATCTTGATCTTTTCATTATTATTTAAGGGTTTAAATAGTATAAAGGAGATCAATTTGGGATCTCGTATGTATAATCGGAAATTATTAACTAAAATAATTACAATATTGGCACAATAATATTCTAAGACACCCCCGCAGTCAAAGCGGGAGGTGATCGTATGCTGAGACTGGAGCAGAAGTCTTCAAAAAGAATGTGCGGTAATCCTTTCGTAAAGATGTCTGCAACTTGATAACGAGAAGGGACGTGGAGAACACGAACTTGACCGCGTTGAACTTGTTCGCGCACAAAGTGGATGTCAAGTTCAATGTGTTTCGTTCTCTGGTGTTGAATAGGATTACCGGAGAGATAAATAGCACTCACATTGTCACAGTAAACAATAGTAGCCTTAGAAAGAGGGCGATGCAATTCCAAGAGTAGATTGTGAAACTAGCGGATTTCAGCAACAACATTAGCCACCCCTCTGTATTCAGCTTCAACACTAGAGCGGGAGATGGTTGGCTGACGTTTAGCGGAACAGGAGACGAGATTGTCTCCTAAGTAGACGCAGTAACCACTCGTAGAGCGACAAGTATCTGGGCAACCAGCCCAGTCAGCGTCTATATAAGCAAGAAATGTGGGATCACTGTAGGGTGATAGGGTTAGGCCATAAGAGACCGTACCTTGAATATACCTGATGATACGCTTGAGGGCATTCCAATGATTTGTTTTGGACGCGTGCATGCGCATACATACCTGTTGCACTGCATAACTGATGTCATGCCAAGTGAAAGTGAGGTATTGCAGCGCCCCTGCCAAACGTTAAAGTTTATGATTATCAAATCGGTACCAGATGTTGCACTGAGTTTGGAGTTTGTATCGACGGGAGTGGCTGCGGGTTTACAAGATGACATGCACGTGCGCTCTATAATATCACTGGCATAGGTCTGCTGAGAGAGGAACATAGTCTCCTGAGTACGGGTCACAGAGATCTCAAGAAAGAAACTTAATGAACCAAGGTCCTTCATTACGAATTCTTTTGAGAGATAAGTCATGAGGTGCTGACGAAGGGAGGTGGAGGAGGTTATATCTACATACAGAAGAAGATAGGCAGGGTTGTCATTATGATGTAAGATGATAGGGGACGCATCATCACAACCACGTTGATTAAATCCTAAGGTAAGAACGTAGTCGGTGAAGCGTTGATACCAGGCTCTAGGGGCCTATTTCAAACCATAGAGAGACTTCTTTAAGCAACAAACGTGATCTTGAAAGTGTTTATCTCGAAAGCCCATCGGTTGGTGCATGTATACAGTTTCATGGCGATTCCCATGAAGAAAGGCATTAGTAACGTCCAGTTGGTGAACCGGTCATGACTTTGACAGTGCAATAGTCAATACGGTGCGGATAGTTTCCAGATTGACCCCTGGACTGATAGTTTCTCCACAATCAATACCAACCTGCTGAGAACGTCCATCACAAACTAGCCAGGCTTTATACTGTTCAAGAGTGCATCGGACCTGAATTTATGTTTAAGTAACCACATGCTTCTAATGATGTTCATATGTGGTTGGCGTGAAACCAATTCCCAAGTATTATTATTAATAAGAGCGTGAAACTCATTGGTCATGATAGTATGCCACTCCGGTATGGACACGGCCAGGGACGGGTTTTTGGGAATGGGCACAATGTTGGTAGTGTGAAGGTTGAAAAGGTTTTTAGGTTTGACAATGTCGTCCATAGACCGAGTATGCATGGTGTGTGTATGGCTCGGTTGGACAGTGGGCTGTGGGGTCGGTTCAGAGGGGTCGGTTGTAGGCAAGGGGTTGGGTGGGTGAGATGTAGTAGAAGCTGATGTGGTGGGAGTGGGCTGAGGAGGGTGGGCCATTTGGGTGGTGGAGGAAACGGGACGACGTCTCGAGTATGTGAGAATGGGCTGGGTGAGGGACGTGGTGGAGTGGGCCGGTGGTGTTGTGTGGGCCAGTGGAGAGGGGTGAATTGGGTGGGCTGGTAAGGGCGAAGGGAATGAGACCGAAGGCTAAAGGGATGAGGGTAGGGGGTCAGTGAGGAAGTTGTAAGAGGTGGATGGAGAGGTGTGAATAAGGGTTGAGAAGGGAAATGTCGACTCGTCAAATAGGACATGACGGGATATGGTGATGGTTTTGGATTGTATGTTGTAGCATTTATAACCATGACGGGAGGAGGTATACCCGAGGAAAACATGTAGGTATGAGTGGTGTTCAAGCTTATGAATGGTTGTGGAAGGTTTTAGGGGGTAGCAGAGGCAACCGAATACGCGTAAATGGCCGTATGTCGGCATTTGGTGGTAAAGAAGTTGGGTAGGTGTTTTTAAAATGGTGTGTTTTAGAGGGAGTAATGTTGGTTAGGTAGGTAGAGGTGTCAAGGACATGATGCCAAAAGTTGGCGGGTAAAGAGGACTGAGCATGTAAGGTTCTAATGATATTATTAATGGAGCGGATTTTGCGTTCCGCTTTTCCATTTTGAGACGAGGTGTAGGGGCCAGACAGACGGGAAAGGATCCCATGTTTATCAAAGAATTGTTTAAATGATGTGTTAACGTATTCTTTTCCGTTGTCACATTGAAAGTTTTTAATGGTGCGATTAAATTGGGTGTGGACAAGTTTGGTAAATGTTTCAAAGATGGCAAAGACTTGTGATTTGTTTGAGATAGGAAATGTCATAAGAAGTTTGTATAGTCATCTAAAAATAACACATAATATCCATGACCTCCGGAGCTAAAGACCGAGGAGGTCCAAACATCACTATGCACAATATCAAAAGATTGCAAAGTAATATTATTAGATGAATAAAAGGGGAGCCTAGCGCTCTTGCAATAAACACACGGTTCACAAACATTCTTATTTAAAGTCTTAAAAACAATAGAATTAGATTTTTAAAGACTGAAGTAAAGCCGGGCCAGGGTGGCCAAGACGTTGATGCCATAAGGTGGAGGACTGAGCAGCAGTGGTGGATGTAGAGAAGCAGTGGAAGTCTTTGGAGAAGGTGTAGAGATTACCGCTGTTGTCGCACCAGATTATAGGAATCTAGGTCTTGTAATCCTTCACATGAAAACCAAACTGGTCAAATTCCACAGATACAGAATTATCTCTAGTGAATTGACGCACTGAAATTAGTTTTCTAATTAGTTTAGGGGCATAAAAAACACGATTTAAAACAAAAGGTGGGTATGGTGGGGGGGGGGGGGGAAGGTTTGTGGTCCATGTCCATGTACCGGGATGGATTTTCCATCACTAACAATAATATTTTCATTCACACAATTATTAAAAATCATACTAAAGTTACCTGAATTGGGATCCATGCTGATGGTTGCACCCGTGTCTATGACGCCGTGCTAATAATCTGGTGGGTTTAGGGACATGGTGTAAAGAGCTTACGGAATATTAATGGGTGAGTATGTTGCCTGGTGACCCTGGTGAGGACGAGAGCCGAGAATGCCTTTACTGGGATTCGGGTTTCATTGTGGGGTAAGGGCAATGAGGTGGTGTAGGTGCGGACCAAGAGAGCCAGGGTGGTGGTGAGGAGTAGTTGGTGTTCGGGTTTGGTATAGTCCAAGTGTAGGTAGTAGGGGAAGTCCATGCTCCGTAAGGTTGACCACGACTAGGATTAGAGCCCCGAGACAAAGAGGACCGGCCATGGCCACAACCCCATGACCGGCCACGGCCGCGAGCAGAAGTAGGGCTGGGGTCGGTTTGGGTTGTTGGGTGGGAGGTGTTTTGGGATGGGTTTTTAGAGGTGGTGGTAGTGAGGGCTTGATTGGCGATGTTTGGGGCATATAAGGCTTTCTCGGCTTTTTGACTTTCTATCATGCATAGTTGTGAACGTACTTCATCATTAAAGAAGGGGTGGGTTCTTTTTGTTGAAGAATGGTGGAGATACTTTCGTACTGATTCGTGAGGCCAACAAGAAGGTGTAGGACAAGGCGTTTGTTATCAAGTGGGGCACCGACATTAGCAAGGGACTTGATGGCTTGACAATATGTAGACATGATAGAAGATATAATTATCAACCTTTATCTTTTCATTAACATTCAAGAGTTTAAATAATATAAAGGAGATCAATTTGGGATCTTGTATAATCGGAAATAATTAATTACAATAATTACAATATTGGCATAATAATATTCTATTAATCTTATATACCAATTTACAAAGGTCATATTCAGGAAACTAATAACTAAAATTTCAATACATATTTGACTAGGAGATATGGTAGGACCAATTTTGATAGTTGATTTATATTATCTAGTATCCCTTGCAAGCGAAACGGCGGCGGAAGAACGCGAAGTAAGTCCTGGAAATGTTCAAAAAGTGGACGTGGTAAGCTTTTTATGAAAACGTCCGCAAGTTGAAGCTTGGTAGGAACAAACTTTGTATGTAATTTCCCTAACATAACCAATTCCCGAACAAAGTGGTAATCTATGTCGATGTGTTTGGCACGTTTGTGAGACACCAGGTTCTGACTAATGAATAATGCACTTTGGTTGTCACATAGAAGAGTAGGTCGTGTCGGTGAAAGTGCATGAAGTTCCTGTAACAAATAACAACAACCTTACCCAGTAGATCCCACAATAGGAGTAGGGTCTGGGGAGGGTGAGATGTAGGCAAACCTTATCCTTATCCTTGTGGATAAAGAGGCTGCTTCGAGAGAGACCCTCGGCTCGACAACACACAATCGACAAGCAAACAACACTAAAAACTAAAGAGCTACTGAATTTAGAGAGACATTGAAAGAATCCCGTAGTTAAACAGAGGTACATCTGGCATAAAAAACAACATAAACCATAAACACCCAAAAACAAGTCACCCTTATAGACACCCTACCAGTGTAATAGATAGTCTAAGCTCCTAGAACCACACTACACTACAACTAAACCCTCCCTAATAATCCTTAACCTTAATCTTGTGCCTTCATGAACCCCTATCCTCGACCATGTCCTCAGAGAGGTGCATCTCTACTAAATCATGCCTAATCTGCTCATCCCAAGTTAATTTGGGTCTTCCTCTATGCCTCTTTCCCTCTACACTGAGGGTTTCCACTATTCTAACTGGGGCCGTCATTTGCCTCCTCTTCACATGCCCATACCACCTTAACCTTCCCTCCTTAATCTTGTCTGATATACAAGCTACCCCTAACCTATCTCTAATAACCTCATTTCTTATTCGGTCTATCCTAGTGTGCCCGCACATCCACCTTAGCATCCTCATTTCTGCAACCTCCATCTTGCGAGCTTGTGTCTTTTTGATGGCCTAACAATCTGTCCCGTATAACATAGCAGGTCTCACTGCAACTCTATAGAATCTTCCCTGTAATTTGGTTGGGAACCTTTTGTCGCATAAAACCCCACTGGATGCCCTCCACCTACACCACTATCTAGTTCCCCATCCTTCTGAACAAATGATCCTAAGTACTTGAACTTAATTGCCTGCGGGACAACTTGACCTTCAATCATAACTTGAGTATTTTCATCTTGAGTTGCACCACTTAAATCACCATACATGTACTCAGTCTTAGAACGGCTAATCCTTAAACCATTGCCCTCTAAAGCTACACGCCAACCCTTTAGAAGAGTAGGTTGTGTCGGTGAAAGGGCATGAAGTTCCTGTAACAAATGAGTAATCCAAACAATTTCAGCTGCAGCATTGGCCATGGCCTGATATTCAGACTCACAACTCGATCTTAATACTGTTGGTTGCTTTTTAGCACTCCATGAGACCAATTTGCCTCCCCAAAAAAAATTGAGTAACCATAAGTGGATCTGCGTGTTTCAATACACCATGCCCAATCCACATCAAATTAACCTAAAATAGAAGAAGTTGTAGGACGCGTAAACACAAACCCATGAGAAATAGTTCCCTTGACATAACGTAGGATCCGCTTAACAAGTTGGAAGTATTTGTTAGTGGGTGCATGTAGGTGTTGACAGGCTTGATTAACCGCGTAGGCCATGTCGGTCGAGTGATGATTAAATATTGGAGAGTGCCAACAAGGGAGCGGTAGAGGGTGGGATCGAGGTATGGGGTGCCAACCGTGGTGAAAGTATGGTATGTGGAGAAAGGAGTAGTAACGGGTTTGGCATTGGTTAAACCGGCTCAAGTGAGAATATTCTCTCTATCTCCCTCCCTCTCTCTTTAAGTGGGTGTTGAGCAAGGTCAACCAAGATGCCGTATAGGTCTACTACCTTAGCTATACAAGTCCTACAGATATTATACAAATCGTATAGGTCAGCGTTAGTCATACGGGTCATTTAATCCTATATGGGCCATATTAGTGGATGGCTTAGCCATAGAGATCATATTGATCCTCTACGGGCAGTATTGGTCCATCTCTAACCAAATGACAGCTTAGTCCCTCAAGTGACAACTTAACAATTAACAATTCTGACCCCTCAACTTTCTAAAATCTACAATCTCATCACACTCTTTTTGTATGATTAAAATACTTGTGTTTGGTTGGGTGGGGGGCAAGAATGCGTGCGTCGACCTCACTGGGGTGTCCCTATTGGTGGGCTTGCGAGACAGTGGCTTTGTTCCGGGGCAGACAGTTTTGAGAGCGAAGGCTAGGAAAGTCGCTAAGCATGAGGCAGCACGTTTAGAGAATCAACATGTGTTCCTTCCGTTTGCCTTTGACACATTTGGATTCCTGGCCCCTAAGGCGGTTCGCTTCTTGGAGCGAGTACAGAAGGTGGTTCGCAGTAACTCCCATAGCCCTAGGAGTCAAGGGTTTGTGTTCAGTAGAATAGGTTTTGCGATTCAAAAGAGGATAATGGGGCAGCTTGTTGCTCGCTTACCCACTATCCAGATGTTATACAAGTCCTACAGATATTATACAAATCGTATAGGTCAGCGTTAGTCATACGGGTCATTTAATCCTATATGGGCCATATTAGTGGATGGCTTAGCCATAGAGATCATATTGATCCTCTACGGGCAGTATTGGTCCATCTCTAACCAAATGACAGCTTAGTCCCTCAAGTGACAACTTAACAATTAACAATTCTGACCCCTCAACTTTCTAAAATCTACAATCTCATCACACTCTTTTTGTATGATTAAAATACTTGTGTTTGGTTGGGTGGGGGGCAAGAATGCGTGCGTCGACCTCACTGGGGTGTCCCTATTGGTGGGCTTGCGAGACAGTGGCTTTGTTCCGGGGCAGACAGTTTTGAGAGCGAAGGCTAGGAAAGTCGCTAAGCATGAGGCAGCACGTTTAGAGAATCAACATGTGTTCCTTCCGTTTGCCTTTGACACATTTGGATTCCTGGCCCCTAAGGCGGTTCGCTTCTTGGAGCGAGTACAGAAGGTGGTTCGCAGTAACTCCCATAGCCCTAGGAGTCAAGGGTTTGTGTTCAGTAGAATAGGTTTTGCGATTCAAAAGAGGATAATGGGGCAGCTTGTTGCTCGCTTACCCACTATCCAGATGTAACTTTTTTGCTTACAGTTTTGATGAACTAAATAAAACTTAACACTTTACAATTAGTTGAATTAAAAAAAAATAAAGAAAATTTTATGATACATGAATAAAAGGTGATCCGAATACTATGTAGACTACGCATTTACATATGTCATAGTTGCAGATGTGATTTTTTTTTAACTTTCATTAACACCGGCTAGCTCTTAAAACGGAGACCACCACAAAAACTTACAAACACACATACAATGGATAATTAACGCAATCCTTCTAAACTATACATTTAAATTTTGATCTATGCTTAATCCATTAAAACGCCATCGACATATCAGATCTCAAATAATAGTTTCGTAATTTTTACTTATTGTTTAAAAGTTTATACAGTAATGTTTTCATGGTGATTGCCTTTGTGCTTTTTGCGCGAAGAAGCCGATGAGAATATGGAGCATGTCTTTACGATTTGTGGAGTGGCGAATGGAGTATGGAATGCTATAGCGAATTGGGTTAAATTACCGATTTACTTATTCTCGATTAAAGATATTGTTGGGGTGGTTACAAGCCTGGGGTGGTCGAAGAGTAGAAAAGAGATTCTTTACGGTATTCTTATGGTGGCTTGTTGGCGGTTATGGAAAGCTAGGAACGAGAAGGTTTTCGAACAGACGAATAGGAACGTGGTCGAGCTCGTTGCGGATATTAAGGCGTTAAGTTATCTTTGGTTTTGTAGTAGGGGTAAAAATAGTGTAGTGGATTGGAAGGGTTGGAAGTCTTTTCTTTTTGATGTAATGTAACTGTTGGTTTTGTGGGAATTTCCGTCTTGAAGATTTCCCGTTTTTTGTGTTTAATGAAGTTTGCCTTATAAAAAAGTAATGTTTTCAGACCCAAGCCCAGGAAATAAGGTGGAAAAGAGCCCAATTTAAGTGGACTACACTAGTTGGGTTTGTTCGGATCGTATATTCCTTTTTTTAAGGCAAATTTTTATCTCAACTACTAATTACTATATATTAATTCCTAATGGACGGTGCAATAGTAATAAATATGCTATCAGCTTTTTGGCCACTTAACTTTCATTCTTCGCGTGAAGCGCGTGTCGTAGCTACTAGTTTTAATTAAGATCAAGTAGTACTGTCACAATGTTGATGTATTTAATCTAATTTTATTAGTGCCACAAGTCGTAGGTAGCGGACCGGCCCAAATGACAATGACTCCCAAGTTCCAAATAATTATAGAGGACTTGTACAGTTTGTTATAAAAAATGATAAAAGTCAAATCATAATTTTAAATATGTACACTTGCCTAGTTCATAATTAACAAGTCAGATAATTAAAATAGTGCACCACATGATTCAATAACAACAGAACCAGCAGTAATCGAGGGTCCGGGTTGTTCCCGATTGTTTAGTGGTTCAGGGTTCGGGTCCTAGTCCTATGATGAACAATGATGAAAAGAGAAGAAGAATTAGGTGTGAGTTAGTCATTCTAAAATAATGACATCATCCAAATGCAACTTTTGACAAATTTATACAAACTGTATATCAAAAAATCACCCAGATAGCAACATAAATTTATTACACTTAGGGGCTGTTTGGTTGATTAAGTGTTGAATTATTAAGATGGCCTGAATGATTAAGAGACTCTGAATGGTTAAGAGCTGAATCATTCAGCATCCCTTATTAGCTTAATGGTTCAACACTCAATCATTCCATTCAGATGCTGAAACAAATAGTCTGAATGCTGAATGATTCAGACCTGAATGGTTGAAAGGCTGGTTAAGAGGCTACCAAACAGCCCCTTAATGTCATCCACGCTAGAGGCGAAGTATACATGAGGCCAGGGGTGGCCCTGGCCCCCCTGTTTTTTTGCGCAGTAGTGGAAATTTGCAATTTTCAAAGGTAAATTGAGTCCGGGTTGAGTCCGGCCCCCGCCGATTTTCCACTACCGATAAAAAAAATTGAGTTCGGCCCCCGCCGATTCCGAAACCAAGCTTCGCCACTGATCCACGCCTTCATCAAAGTTTCGATACAAGGAAACCAAGCTAAGGTGTAGTAGCATCGAGTCGCTATAAACAAGCGAAACTTGGATCTAGATACTAGCTTTAAACTCAAATTTAATTAATACAAATATTCAGACTTCTTTTATTGTCAAACTATTATAATGAATTAGCCATGAGAAAAGCTACAGACAAACACTGGGTCCTAGTAACCAACTCTAAAGAATCTTCTTATTTGAAATAACACTAAACTCCACCTAAACTAATATAAATAAATATAGATACAAGTACTCTTTAACCATAAAACACGGAAATCTTGTTGACCCTAATCAACATTTTTTTTTAAAAAAAGTTTCCACTTGAACATGGAACAAAATCCAGAAACATAAACTGAGTTGACTTTGTTTCTTCATTTTCTTCAAGAATTTGCTCAATATATGCAGCCTTACAGCATTGGAATTTAAAGTTCATATAGATAAAACAAATTCAAAAAGAATCATCACATAATCATGCGTAATAAGTAATAACCACCGTAATGAGGCTGCATAACTCGATAAAACTAATAAATTCAAAAGACATAACGCCCAAAAACACGAAAGAGGTTGAATTGTGTTCCTTGATGTTTGTTGAAGAATTAGTTCATAGGATGCAGCCTCAAAGCACCTGGATTGAAAGTTCATACAGTAACGACTCAAAACCATTGCTAAGAGGCTGCAGTATTCGAGCAGGTTCTTCTGTTCAACATATAAAAATAATCAAGCAAACTAAAGGAGGATTACACAATTCACTGATAAGAGGGTAATAATGTTGATAGAAAGCATTGCTATGAGGCTGCTACATTATTCAAGCAGATTCTTCACTATAACATATAACAAAATCAAGAAAACTAAAGGAGATTCATATTTTGACCCGCAGTCGCCCACAAGAAGCTAAAAATTGCATCTTTTTCACCAATTAACTGACTGATAAGAGGTAATGTTGATGGAAACTAAACTACAAGATTTTTGAAACTGCTATGATATTTTTTCACAATTTGCAGCCAACATACAATTCGTTTTCTTCTTTAGTATCATCCGATCATTACGCAAAAAACAAAACAAAAAAATAGCAAAGAACATCTGTACAGAAACCTCTACACGACGCTAAACACTCAAACTTAAGCTAAAAACAAACGATAAATGTGAAATTAAATACATTACCCGAAAATTTCACTTGTAAACCACAAGACAAGATCTCTTAACATCATCCAACCAGCTGGGAATGATCTCATTTTGTACTCTTTGATCCCGTTAAATATACTTGAGATTGAACAACGGTCCTCCCTATTTTGAACCCGGGTATCACTGTAAACCCCACCTTTGATATACCCTTTTCGGGAATCGAATACTTTTTCGTTGCATCTTCCATATAAACCATTGAAAAGTCGGCCCCTTTTTCCACCTGAAATATCTCAACCGGTGGAGTAAACAAACGAGCCAGTTTATGAAGTAACCATATAGAGCTAGACATATTAACAAAAGCATCATAAAAAACTGTAACAGATCTCCATGAATCCATAACCTCCAAATTCTTTCTGTCCACATTCTTAAATATCGAAGATTCCATCGTCGGATGCACAATCTGTTCGTATTTCCTTTCACAAAACTTCGAGAAAGGAGAACTCGGATCCTTATTCAAAGTCTCCAACGGATTAACAGACACATGCTCAAACAACTCCATCGAATTATCATTACAACCTTCGTATCCAACCAACCCGAAGCCATCGGTTTCAAAACCTTGAAACATACCTAAACAAACATACGACAAAAAAGCATACCGATGATGCCCTCTTTTCGCATAACAGACATCCGGATGCACATAACTCGCCGCTAAATCCAAATCATACCCTGCCTTCTTCATCAACTGGATCAAACACTTCGTAAACCGAAGCGCAGATCGACACGCATCACGCAACATAGACTCAAACACCCTAACCCTTGGCAATAACCCATTAGGCGGCTTCAAGCTTTTCGACAACCTAACCGATAATTCCGCATTACCCTCTTCAATTTCCCTCAACTGATTCCTTAACATCAAAACTTTATCATCTTTACCATCAATATCAGACTGTAACCTATTAAACATAGTCTCTAAAGCTCGTAACTTGTTCTGATTCTCATTAACCTGAGCTTCTAAACAAGACCCAGTAGTAAACCCATAATCAAACCCTGGATTCTTTCTAGAATCAATATACAACCCTCTCAAATCATACATCTTTTGTAACTGATTAACTAAAGCTTTATCATTAACAATAATCCCCTCTTCATCAAAGGGCACATGGGCTGTCTGTAACTGAAGATACGAAGCTTCAAACGACGAAATCATAGCAAAAACAGACGAGATCAGATAATTACCGAACTGGGTATCAAACGGTTGTATAAAAGAAGCCACTTCAGAACCAGAATTAACATTATTTTGACTTTTAGTTTGACTTTGACTTTGAGTTTGACTTTGGGTTTGGAAAGTTAAATCAGGTTTGATAATAATAACCTTTTGATCAGGGATGAAGTCTTCGGTGGAGTCAAGGAGAGTGAAGCCGTCTTCGTTGTCGGAGACGGCGGCGGAGACGGCGGCGGAAGTGGCGGCGGATTCTTGTTCTTCTTCAGTAAAGAATTCGACGGTTTTTGCTTTGAATGCGATTGCGAATTTTTGGAACATGTCGGAGATTTGTGGGGGTTTGGAAGAAGCGGGTGTTCCTAATTCCATTGGATCTTGGTTGATTGATTGGTTGGTTGGTTGGTTGATCACATAACTGTGTATATGTATATGTATGAATCTTAAAAGTTTTGAGGTGGTAGCCGGTAGAGAGAGAGAGAGAGGGCAACGGTTCTTTGGATGGCTTAGAAGGAAGGAATGAGTGTAGAGAGAGAAAGAGAGCGCATGGGAAATGTAAAACTATTTTTTTATAAAAATTTTGTTTAGTTAAATATTGATGTTGAAAGTGGTTGATTTTGTATTTTATATTAACAAGATAAAATTAAAAAAAAATGGTGATTAAATAATACTCAAATCTTTTGTTTGTATATTGTAAAATGACAATAATATCCTTAATTCTTTGATTGTGTTTTGTCTTTTATGAACAAAACTAAAATTTCATTTCTATTTTTGAAAATGAACATTTAATTTGGAACAACCAAAAATAGAAAGATGGGCATTTAAATTGGGACGGAGGGGGTATGGTTTTAAGGTTGGCAATTAACGACTAGTAACTTATATATATTTTTTTGAAGGCGTAGTTTAGCGGTGAAACCCTATATCTTACAAACCCTAGATCTCAGTTTGAATCCTCCTACACGTCGGACTCTTTCAACTTTAATGGGAATAATTTTTTGATGGACAAGTATCAAACTGGAAATCTGACCCGAGCGAAAACCCACATAAGTGATAAACACTCTCACCTCAAATCAGCTGAGTTGGGGATCAACGACTACTAGTAACTTAGATATGAAATAGCTAAGACACTTGATCATTAAGACCGTCTGTAATGGGAATCCAGTTTTAGCGCCCTTCCCTCAAAATGATTGGTTGCAAGAAGCGGGCACATCAACCACGATGAAATGGTGTTATAATTTTAACGCTGAATACTTATTTTGGGATTTCTTGGGATTTTTAGTGCCCTTTAACGCCCCCCGAAGTGGTGTTTGGGACGCCAAAATTGAATTAATGCTCCAATTAACACCCGACTACACATGACCAAAATGTTGCAATATAAAGTCCATGAAAGAAGTGGGCAACGGCCATTCATATCCTACAACCGTCATTTTGCCCAATCCATTCTATTTACCGATTTACTACTATTCATGAAATTACTACAAATAATCTAGGTATAGAAACACCAAAATGAAATTATATCAGTTACTCAATTATAAGGTTGGATGATACGAAAATTGGCACGGATGATGATGTGTTGGCTCGACAATGGGGGAACACTGCCACGCACCCTATTTAGTATTAGGGATGGGTTGGTACTTGGTAGTACACGTACTTGGATCCATACTTGTATCAAATTTAAATAAGGGTGTGTACCGAATATACATTTTTTTTTTGGGAAAATGACCAATATAGCCCGTTGACCGGGTATTTTGCACAAATAGCCCCCTCCACCGTCTTTGGAGAGACGGGACACGGCTCCCAACCCGCCTGAACCGTCTTTGGATAGACGGGACACGTTGTGACCCCCCCAACCGCCACGTGGCGTCTCTGATCCCGAGGCTGTACCGTCTCTCTCCAGACGGGTCAGAGATCTCTCCCAGACGGTTCACGTTTACCAAGACGGCTGACCCTTCGGTTCAACCGTCTCCAAAGACGGTTCACGTCTATCAATGCCGGCTGTCCCTTCGGGTCAACCGTCTCAAACAGACGGGTCACCTTTCCCAATACGTCTTAACGAAATTTGTGAACCGTCTGAACCGTCTCACGAGTGTATATAAATACCCCAATTAACTTAACGAAATTTGCACCCACCGCTCTCCTCTAAGCTTTCATCTTCCATGCACCCACCCGTCTCCTCTAAGCTTTCATCTTCCAATCCAATGACGTTTTTTTACTTTCCCAGCCGAAGCCTTTTTGACTTTCCCAGCCAAAGCCTACCGGCTTCGGAAAATATGTCCCGGTTACTTGGATTGTTGTTTCATCTGCGTACGGCTACTTGGATTGTTGTTCCATCTGCGCGTGGTTTGCAACCCGTGTAATGGATCGATGATGTGGTGGTCTACATTTTAGGCAAGTTCGTTCGCTTTCCGAATTTATGTCTCGATGTTCGACGTGTGCTCACTGAGAACTATTGTTACATAAAACGAGGAAATGTTTCGGACTTGTCTGTGTAGAGCACATACACCATTCGAAACAACGTCTATGTAGACCACTGCTACTACCGCCGCTGTGGAGGACAAAACATCTAACACTAAGATGTAGTCCTCAATAGTTGGTTAGACATTACTATTACTTCAAACAAAGTTCCTAGTTCTGGAAGTAAATTTGGGAAGTTTGTTGTAATAGTGTAGTTTTTTACTTGTTGCTTCTTAATTTTCTCTTGTTGCTTCTTTATTCTCGGGAAGTTTGTTGTAATAGTGTAGTTTTTTAATTGTTATTGTAATAATATTTATTGTTTATTTGTGATTGTAATAGTATAGTACGTTTAAATATAAAAACAAAACGACAAATTAAAAATATAACCAACTATTGCATTAAAAATAAAACCATTACAAATAAATAAAAATATAATTAAAAATTACATAAGACGATGTTTAATCATTTGCCACACGGATACATGTTTAAACTCTTTACCCTCCCTGTTTTTATACTGCCTTAGACTGTGTCTAATGGCCACGTCTTCAGGAAAGTTTGCGGGTACGTCGTAAAGGGTCCGGTTGTGGTGGCCGTTGAATATTTGACACTTTGTCGTCAAATCATTCAACTTGCGGCTAAGCGACTCGGTGGTACGTTGTGAGCCCCCAACGAGCCGGTTGTATTCATTCAGGATCCGGAACCATTTGTTGTTGAGGTGTGTACTCTCTTCAACATGCAGCCATGCCGCAATCAACGCAATCTCTTGTTCTTCCGTCCATCTTTGGGGTGCCATTGGTGTTGGATGGTGGTTTGGACGGTGGTTTGGACGGTGTTGGACGGTGGTTTGGACGGTGTTGGACGGTGGTTTGGACGGTGTTGGACGGTGGTCGTCGGGTAGTAGATGGTGTTTGGACGGAGTTGTACGGTGGTGGATTGTGTTCAGACGGGTTGGATGACGGGAAATGGACGGGAGACGGGTATTTATAGGGCTGAGCCGGACAACCGAAGCGTCGCCGCTCATCGGGAACCACCGCGTCGGTAAATGTGTACCGTCTTGAGAGACGGTTGAACCGAAGGGTCAGCCGTCTTGGGAAAGGTGACCCGTCTTTTTGAGACGGTTGACCCGAAGTGTCAGCCGGCATTGATAGACGTGAACCGTCTGGGAGACGGTTGAATCGAAGGGTCAGCCGTCTTGGGAAACGTGAACCGTCTGGGAGAGGGTTCTGACCCGTCTGGAGAGAGACGGTACATCTCGGGATCAGAGACGCCACGTGGCGGTCCTCTGTTGGCTGAAATGGGAAGCCTCTCGGGAGACGGTTCAGGCGGGTTGGGAGCCGTGTCCCGTCTCTCCAAAGACGGTGGAGGGGGCTATTTGTGCAAAATGCCCGGTCAACGGGCTATATTGGTCATTTTCCCTTTTTTTTTTATCGGTGAACAACTGTGTGGCAACCAC
The DNA here is from genome assembly GCA_028751855.1 of Ambrosia trifida. Classification (NCBI taxonomy): domain Eukaryota; kingdom Viridiplantae; phylum Streptophyta; class Magnoliopsida; order Asterales; family Asteraceae; genus Ambrosia; species Ambrosia trifida. Next base: position 3,637,450 of record CM054125.1, on the reverse strand, counting down.
CCTTGCGGGGCGCCGTGCCCAAGAATCGACTACTCGACCTCCAGCAGCTCCCGCCTTCTCCCGATGCGCGGAAACCCGAGCCCCACCCGCCCGAAGGCACGACAGTGTTATAGAACTCGGCAAAACCTCGCCGCCCGTCATATTCGAACCGGCGCCACCCGTATTCGATCTTCACCCGGATACCAAACCATAAATGTTGGAAGTGGGGATTGAACCTTTGATCACATAGGTGAAACAAAAGTCACTCCACCACTACGGGTATTGGTATTTTGGCACAGTATCCGCTTTGGTACTACTTTGTCTTTAAAAAAAATTAAGCACTAATAAAGTACGAGTACCAAATAAGAAAAATTACTACGAGTGCCAATATGATACGGGTGCCAAATAGGTGAAATTGATTGATAAGAGTATCATAATTAACATAATACGAAATAAAGCATAATATCAAAGTCATCATATAAAAATCGAGTAAATTGCCAAAATGGCACCTGACGTTTGCCCCAATATGCTTGTTTAGACACCAAACCTGTTTTTTTTTTATCACTGGGGCCCCTGACGTTTCCAAAACTGCCATTTTGGACAGTTTTTAACTGAGGATTGAAACTCAGTTAACTCACAGGGGCAATTTTATCATTTATGTCCTCAGTGGCCAAAATGACAATTAATGGAAAGTTATAAAAAAAAAAAAAAAAAATTCAAACCCTTTCCATCCTCTCTTTTTCGATAATAAAACCGGCCAACTCCAGTACGTTTTCGGCGAGAATAAAACCCGGATTTTTATGCTTTTTATGATCCGATTTTGAATCCCATACGTTTTGTCATTTCTTGCTCTTTGCATGAACCAACTACTGGACATAACATCATTAGTAAGGCCTTCTAATGAAACGATGATTTAACATGTGTTTTAGGACGTTTAGTTAGCCTTCAACCGAATTGTAGCTTGAGAGCGGTATTTTGCACCAAACAAAATTTGAAACCAAGTGATTATGGCATAAACTCAAGTGATTTGAGAATTTATGGCATCAACCTACACAACTTGATCTGATATTTACCCTTATTGGAGAGGGTATCAATTGTTGGGATCTTATTCTCTACGACGTGATTGATCGGTATTATCATGTTTAAATGTTAAGTGTTATGAGTTATTATGTGGTTAATTATTTGGAATGGTTTAACTAATGGTGAGTGTGTTATTGTACGTAAACATGTGATTTGGAAGCTTACACTAAGAAACAATGAGGTAGAATGGTTAAAGAAATGAAGAAAGCAAGGATTTGGAGTTGATCAGGGTTGTAAGTGGTAGTCGTAAGGCAAATTATCTAGGGCGTAAGGCCTCCTGATAGGAGAAAAAACATGTTGAGATGACCACAATGGCGAAGCTTGACTCGAAGGTTCGGGGGGTCGGAAGTCACCAGGGGTTCGGAAGTCACTAGTTTCGGGAGGAGGGGGTCGAAAACCAATTTCAGGGGGTCAAAACCCTATATTTTCAAAATTTTATATACGAATACTATATAATCGGAACTTCTGCGCGAAAATACGGGGGGGGGGGGGAGGGGAGGGGGGGTCGGCCGCCCCTCCCCGCCCTAACTATGCTGCGCCACTGGATGACCATAGGCTACGAGAACTCCATTAAAAGTCGTAAATATTAGGGTTTCTACCCACTTTTTCATTCCTATTCGTTTTGGTGACCTATTGGACAATTTTATGGCGATCGTTTGGAGATTTTTGAAGATCCTTAAATATTAGGGTTTCTAGCCACTTTTTTGAATCATTTACATAACTAAGTGACTTATTTTTATTATTTTTTTGAAAGCGCGATTGGTAGGTATATTATGGAAAAAGCAATCTTGGTGATGTCTCTGAATCAATCAGCGACTTCTCTCACCCTTTCACAACCTACGAGCCAAGTCTGATGTGGGGTAAGGGAATGTTGTTGATGTTGCTGAATCAGTCTAAGGCTTCACTGATGAAGTCGCTGAATCAGTATAAGGCTTCATTGATGTCGCTGATTGATATTGAGTCTTTAAACTGATGTCGACCCCCCGAAACTAGTGACTTCCGACCCCCCGAACCTTCGGGTCAAGCTTCGCCACAAAACCAAACTACCATAAAGTTATCTTTTACCCAGAAAGGCGGTGGCGGGGCAGCTTGTTGCTCGCCTACCTGCTATCATTATGTAATTTGCTTCTTTTATTCAACTTACAATGAAATATATTTTATTCAATTATTGTTTAAAAAAAAACAGTTGACCTTCTGGAGTCAAACATTGACTCTTTCTTTGGATTCAACTTCTTAAAAAGGTACAAGAAAAATCCAAGCATATGGGTTAAAAGATACTCATGTTTACAAGCATAACACTCCCTCACTTCCATGAAAATATTAACACATGTCCAGGATATATAATTGAAAAGAAATGTTTGACCGTTGACCCAATATGTGAAATAAGCTTCAATAATGTAAATCTAACATTCTAACCTGCTGAAAGTTCCTCTTGCGACCAAGATCGTAACGCCATCTTGCGGTAGTCTTCTTCTCGTATGCCTGATCATAACCACATATATCAGTAATGCCACATTTGACTTACGTATGTTGAACGAAAATTATGACTATTAGTCAACTATCTCAAATATATCTCACTAGATTACCATAATACTATAATAGCCTTTAAAGTAAAAACTATGATGGGTGTTAAGTACAAATTGTTTTTGTTTATAGGATCAACAGACTGAAATGCTTAAACTTAAATAAACAAGAAAACTATACCTCGATTGTTGTGGTATTCGAAGCTACGGGCATGTTTGGATAAACTTATTTGAGCCAAAAAAGACTTTTTGTTAAAAGGACTTATTAACTTATACCTTTTTAAAAAGGAGTTTTTAAAAAAGTGTTTGGATTAGCTTATGTGATGGGGAAAAACAATAAGTTGATAAGTTAGTTTGTAAAAAAGTGTTTGGTTTAACTTATTTAGGTAAAATGACCAAAAAAGGTATAAGGAGGGAAGGTGTAAGGATATAATAAGGGCATGTAGGTAAATAACCATCAATAAGTTATAAGGAGGTTCAAAAAGTCACTCCTCCCTTATTTTTCCAAAACAACTTATCATAGGCTTACAAAAAGTTAAAACAAAAAGTTTTTTTCCTTTTGCCAAACACTTTTTGTAACTTATTAACTTTTTGGAAAAGTTATAAGTTATAAGGAGGTGGAAATAAGGAGAGCCAAACATGTTCTACCAATGATATGTGCATAATTAGAAACCCAAAAACACTTAAAGCAAAAGCTAAATTCAAGACTGCAAAAGAAAGAACAATTACATAAAGGTAACAAAAACTAAAGGATTAAAAAAAAAAAAAAGATTGGGTTCATTAGATATTACCAAAAGCAAAAAAGGTTGTTGCTAGAGTGCTAGGTGATCCAGGAATCTCTCCGTCACTAAAGAACACTATGAAACGTGGTAACAAGGCTACGGTTACAACCGACGTCTCAAGAAACGTGTAGAACTGCATTAATTAACAAAAACATCACAAAACCGTCAGAATCTTGTCAATTGATTGTTATAATTGAAGGTGACAAGAAAACAAAAAAACACCAAGATCGGCATCATCGTCCGTTGGTGGGCATCCTCTCTCTCTCTCATCACAGCGTTTTTCTGTTTTTACTGTCTCAATCATTATATATATATGGCACGTTCAATTTTATATTGTTCGATGTTCTAATCAACCAATGTGACTTTCGTTTTCGTTCTGTAAATTGTTCCTGAAATTTAATTACATATTAATGCGACATGTTATCATTTATCTTAATCATTTGACAACCCATGCAGATTAGAAATTTCTTTAATCTCATGTTCATTGTATTAATTACAAACAGTTTATTTAGATCTTCTTTATATATGTAATGTAATTAAGCTATTGGTTTAGGATCTGCATTGTAATGTAAAGAAACATGAATAACAAAGAAAACCCTTGTGTGTTCTTGGATTTGTCCATTAATGGATTCCCTGCTGAAACAATGATAATCGAGGTCAGTATATTATTATTATTATTATTATTATTATTATTATTATTATTATTATTATTATATTATTATTATTATTATTATTATATGTTTGGTTATTTTCACTTGCATTCCGTCCAACACTTGTAGCCTAGTTGGTTGAGGGCCTAAAGTTTTCTATGGGAGGCTTGGGTTCAATTCCCACTAGCTACATTTGGAGGACATTGGTGGATGGGAAATGAGGGATGACCCGGCCATTGACTTGGGTTCGAGTCCTGATCCCAACCGATTTTACCGACTATTTCACCGTCGTGCCTTCGGGCGGGTGAGTGGTCGGGTTTTCCCGGGAATTGGTGGCAATTGATGGCCCGGGTACTCTCGAGTACCTGATTCGCCAAAAGGGTGCCCGAGAGTGCTCGGAATTGATTCGTTGGCCGTTCAAAAAAAAAAAATCACTTGCATTCCAGTATGTATGTTTGTTTCTTTAATATAACATTAAAGATTTGCAGCTTTTTGGTGATGAGGCGCCTAAAACATCAGAGAATTTTCGAGCACTCTGCACAGGTTCACCCTTTATTTAGTTAATGAATACAAGATCTTAAAAAGACGTTCATTAATTATTAATTTAATGATAATGATGTATGTATGTGTAGGTGAATTGGTGGAAGGAAATACACCACTGCACTACAAAGGAACTGAATTCGGCCGCATCCATAATGGCGTCTACGCTGAAGTATGCTTTTTTATATGCTTAGCAAATTCTTGTCTAACTATGGTTTTATTTATTTATTTATGATTGCTCTGGAAAGTAAAATGCAATACTTTTTCTTTTAGGTTTTATGTTTGTGTAAAATAACTTTTTTTCATTGTTGCAGGGAGGTTATTTCTCGAACCAAAACGGTATGTAGTTTATTTTTAATCTAATTTCTATCCGCATTCTAGATTTGTAAGGACTGATGGTTTGCAGGCGGGGAAAGCATCGATGGGGGACTTTTTGCGGGTACATTTAAAAAATTGTTCGTTTTGTATGTATTCTTATTACCTATCAAATTAATTCATAGTTGTAATATCACTTGTTGTGGTTTTTGTAGATGAGAAAATTAATCAGAGAAACAGTGACTACGGTGTACTAGCTGTCTTCCCAAGTACAAAAGGATTTAAGTTCTATATAATCTTGGATCCATGGTGCAATACTCCTGGGTACGTACGTAATATATAATTCTGACTGCTTACAATATTATGGACATAGTTATCAAAGGCGCACTCAAGGCGTATAGGTAAAAACGACTAGTCATTGTTTTTAACCCTTTTCTAATCGGTGATATGGCAGGGGGTCTCGAGTTGTTTTTGGAAAGGTAATAGAAGGAATGGAAACTGTGAAGAAGATTGACGAGATGGGAACACCGGAAGCAAAACCTTCTGGGCAGGTAAAAGTTACAAATTGTGGTCAACTTTCTGAAGAAGATAAAAAGAAATATGTGATGGAGTCTCCTGATAAAGGTATAGCATTTATCAGACAGACCGTAAAATTGATTCATTTACATAATTAGATTATTATTGTTGTTGTTGTTATTGCAGCATATAGTTTCTGTTAAACGCATTGATTATTCTTATAAAAGCTATATTAACCTACATATCATACCAGGCAAAAAGAAAAAAACATGGAAGAAAGCTAAACCATCCAATTATGTTTCGGAGTTTTATTCTTGTAAAAGGAAGTTCTCATCACCATCTGAATCATCTGACTCTGATTCGGGGATTTATTCTTCTTTGCGGGCGAAACTTAAAGACGGTGGTAAAATTCCTCACAATAAAAAGGACATTGTGATGGAGCCTGATAAAGGTTGTATCAGCTGTCTAAAACGTATTGCTTATCTAAAATTTAGAGGTATGACAAAAACCATATCAAATGCTCGGTATCACTAGCGGCTTAGTTACCAAATAGCTAGCGACTTCTGTATTTGTTTTTGTTTCACAGTTGAAAAAAGAAGCGTATTTCGATGAATATACATGTAAAAGTAACACATTGATTGATTATTCATTTAAAAGTAAAAAAATATAACTTGTAGTAACATGTACCATTTTGACCCATTTGACTACCCTTTTTAGGCAAAAAGGAAAAAATTGGGAAGAAAGCTATATCTTCTTCTAGTGAAGTAAAAAAAGAAAGTTTTGATGGGCAAGTAAAAAAAGAAAAGTGTGAGTTAACTGCCGTTGATGAAAGGCAAGATTGGCCATCCAAATTTGTGGAATTGGATTCGGAGTTGGAAGTTGATATAATGGTAATACTTGCAAAGATGTATAAAATTCCCGAAGATATGATGAAGAAAACCGCGGAGTCTAGTAAAGGTATAATAGCAATTTTAACCCTTTAGACTGATTAGATTATTATTATTATTGCTTCTGGAATCATTTTAACCACCCTTTTTAGGCGAGGAAAAAACTGTATCTTCGTCTATGATACCCAACTATTATTTGGAGTTTTATCATTCTAGAAGGAAGTATTGGTCAGCTGATTATTCTATTCAAAAGAACAGTGTGATTGAGTCTCGTAAAGGTATTTAACGTTTTTATTGATTTGTTAACATTATTATTATTGCAGTTTTTGCAATCATGTATAACTCATGTTATTATACAATTGTTACCATTTTGACCACTGTTTTTAGGCAAAAAGAAAAAAACTTGGAATCGACCGATGGACTGTCGTGGAATTCCTGATAATATGGAGTTTGATGCAGGTATTGCATTTTTTAACCTTTTTAATTTATTCGTTCACATACTTATTTTAGTTTCTATAATCGTGTTTAGCGCATTGATTGATTGATTATTCATATATAAGTTAGAATATAACATTTTGACCATTTTTTTAGGCAAAAAGAAAATGGAGTCTGATGAAGGTATTGCATTTTTTAATCTTTTAAATTGATCCATTCACTTATTGCAATTTTTGTAACCATGTTTAATGCATTGATTGATCATTCATATAGAAGTTAGAAGAAGATAACATGTTCGACTCTGACTAGGGCTGTAAACGAACCAAACGAACACGAACAAGGCTTTGTTCGTGTTTGTTTGTTAAGGTTTCTTGGACAAACGAACCGTTCACAAACACACTAATGAACATAATTCTGTGTTTGTGTTTGTTTGTTAAGAAATACATGATATTCCTAATTTAAAAGTTCATAATTATCCTAAGTTTTAACTAGTGATCGAACATAAACAAACATACACGAATGGATATAAATAAACGAACGTAAACAAACACATTGCCGAACGTTCACGAACGCAATCGAACGAACGAGACATTTGTTCGTGTTTGTTTGTTTAGTTAATCAAACGGAATTTTTTGTTTGTGTTCGTTCATTTATTAAACAAACGGACACAAACGAACTTCCCGCCGAACGGTTTACGAACGGTTCACCGAACGTTTGGTTTGTTTACAGCCCTAACTCTGACCATTGTTATTAGGCAAAAAGAGAACAAATGGGAAGAGAGTTGACTTTAATTATCGGCGTGAAATTGCTGCTGACGAAATGGAGTTTTTTGATGAAGGTATTGTATTTTTACATTTAAATAAACTTGATTCATTCACGTACTTATTGCAGTTTCTGTAATCATGTTTTGTTTAACGCATTGATTGATTGATTATTCATATAGAAGTTAGAAAATAAGCTGTACTATTTTGACAACTATGTTTAGGGAAAATGATAGTAACTGGGAAGAGAGAAGAAGAAAGTGATCCTGAGTGTTATCATCACAAAAAGATGTACCTGAAGCGCTACTTGGACTTATATCCTAAATCGTCTAACTCTTATTCTTCAGACTGATTCATGAAGTTAATATTTTTTATACAGTTTTGACTAAAGTACTATTAGAGATTTAGTACAATCTTTTGTGTTTGGCTAACTGTTTGTTTGAGACATGTTTAATTAGAATACTGAATACCTCAATCAGCATGCTAAACAAACATTAGTTTTCTATTGCTGACCTAGGACAAAGCCTCTACATATTCAAATCGTTTTGCCACTTGTACTCGCGAAAGATCTTTGAAGACGCCAGATCTTAAAATGGACAAGTGTGAGTTATGATCAAGTCGATTTTGTTACATTTTTCTCTAATCAATTGGTTTGATTAACATAAATCAGGGCTAATTATGAAAGTTTACTTATTTTATCACATATTTATGTGAGAGAATAAATCCAATATAGCAGCCGTCATTAAACAATGAATCAAGTATTTAATCATGTGTCTTTAGACTACACGGTGTGGTCATGAAGTGAAGAGGACTTAAGGCTATATGGTGTGGAGACACAAAAAATGTAAAGTCTCATTGAGAAAACACTGGAAACTCCTAATTCCCAAGCTTTTTATTATCTGTAAAAATTAGAGCATGTAATATACATGCTTTTAAGAGTTTTAGGCCAAAAAAATCAAATAAACGCCGAGTGGATTTTTTTTTTAAAAAAATAAATAAGTTTTGTTGTGTAGCATATGTTACACACTTTACAGACATGTATGTAACACAAAAACTTATTTATTTTAAAGAAAAACCCGTTTGGCGTTTTTTTTTAATTTTTTTTGCTCAAAACATGTATATTACATGCCTTAATTTTTTCAGATAATAAAAATCTCGGGAAGTATGAGTTTCCAGTGTTTCCTCAATTTGAATGGGTTTTCTCTATAACCATATGTTTAATTGTTAATCATGAGATTGATTAAATTACCAAGGGCAAACCACAAAAACCATAGAATCCATATAGTATTACAAAATGCTACGAGGACAATAGAACATGACATAGAATACTAAAACACACACATACACAATACTTAACAGACAACAAGGTACACATACACTATTTATTTAGTAATTAATAGACAACAAGGTACTCTAGCTAGTTTTGCCCGTTCATCTCATGGGTGTCCTGCAAGTCACTTGGATATGCAGGTGCATCCGCTAGTGCCTCTCTATGGCCACCATCTACTATTTTCGGTTGACTGTCGTGGTTACAAACGTCCTTATCCATTGCATTGTGTCGACCATGGCAACAATGACGATGGTAAAAAACGCCTTGATTACGAAGATATACCTCTTTCCCGTGCCTACTTTTGATGTCCGAAAAAACGTAGTTATGAGCAATATATGCTCCAAAAACTCCTCCCAACATGAATGATAAAAACCCCATTTGTTTTTCGCCTCTAATTTTGAAAAGGTACGAATTATTGTATAAATTAGTGTTTGGTGATTATAGATTATTTATAAAGAGGGTCTTGTCTTCTTCTCCAAGCCTACTTCGTTGTTCTTGAACAGCAAGTTTCCTTTTTTTCTTCAAGTCAACGCGAATATTTTTTTAATATCTTCGAGAATGTTTATCCACACGTAATAACTAAAGTCATATAAATAAAGGGAAAATCGCTAAACTAATTAACTTGACCGGAGTATTCACAAAATGCCATTATGACTTTTCTATTTATTACTTTTTTTTTTTTTAAGTTAAATTTCATTAAAAAACGGCTAAGCCCATGGAAAAAGGACCGCCAAAAACAATTACATCATATACATAGGATATCTACACCAATCCTTCTAAATAATATTATCACCTCTGAATCTACTGCGATACCAAAGATAAGACCAAGATTTAATGCAGGCAATCATATCGCACACCCTAGGTTTGGCGTCTTCAAAAATCACCTTGTTGCGTGTTGTCCATATAACCCAAGAAGTCGTCATGACAATCCCTCTAATAATTTTCTTCTTCTTTTTCGTACCTTGATACGCCGATAGAAGGGAAAAAATGTCTTGAATGTCGAAAAAGAAGATCGGATCCAGGCGGCACCATTTCTCAATACCTTGCCAAACACCACTGGAAACAATACAACCGGTGAAAAGATGTTGGGACGACTCCTCTTCCGATAAACAGAAAACACAAAGGCCCTCCCCTACATCAATGTTTCTTTTGCGAAGGTTCTTTTTTGTCGGGAGGCGATCCATATCGAGTCTCCAAGCGTGTAAGTTGACCTTTAAAGGAATCCAGCCAGTCCATACCATATGATGATCTCTCCTAACATTCCGATCGCTGATGAGGAGCTGCTTAACATTCTTTTTGTTACTTCTACCGTGAGTATTCACTAAACTAATTAACTAGACCAGAGTATTCACAAAATGCCATTACTTTTTGTCAGAAAACGAGTTGAGCCTACCCCGCGCGTTGCGGCGGGATGTTAATTATGAAAGTCTCTAGTATCAAATGCGAAAATTATTTCGCATAATTAGACTAAAGCAACACACAATACGAAACACTACAATGGACACATTCATAATAATCAACATACATATTATTTTACACAACCATAAAACTATCAATTTGGTTTAAAAGGTTGAAGTTAGGGGTGTTAAATGTAAGTATTTTTTTAAGGAACAAAAAATTGCAAGGGTCAAGATTTTAACTTATGTCCATTCAATGTCCACACAACAGCCACACTCCACTTTTGTATCATAATTTGTTCTAGCTTTTCCGTTTAAATATACATACAAAGATGAAAATAATAAGCATCATTATCATGCTTACCAAAACCTATTAAATAAAAGAAAGGATCTTTCAAAAATAAAATAATTTTTTTTTGGGTTTTGAAAACTACAAATGTTTAATTTGAGTATATATACGTATAGATTTTATGAATGTGTTAATATGAGGTTAAATATATTATTAAGAAAAAAGACTTGAGTTACAAAAGCCCGTGTGGCTTTCCACCAAATAGAGTTTGCCATTATTTCTAAAGATAGTGCAATATTTTCATCTTCGTCTATCTCTACTCCATCTCTCAGTTTCTTTATTGTTTTGAAAGGCAAGAAATGTATTATTCATCAACAATAATGTTAACACCAAAATGAAATTGTCACTAATAATCTTGTTACCAAAATTTTGTGCCACCAAAATCAAGTTTATATTTAAACTCTGTCACCCACAAAACTTAAAACCAAACTGTAATTTAATGACACACACCGAATCACTTCGAAATTGATCCGTAACTTCAATTTAGATGTTTATTTGTCACCGATTTCAACCATCTCATGCAGAATTTCACTGAACCAAATAGTATATGCACTCCATGTCGAATCATACGCCTAGTCAAATCGTATTCACACAGAAATACATCGAAACAACACCGAATCACACCGAAGTATGGCCTCATCCAAATTAATATGGATACATCCTAATAATCTGATTTCGAAAATAAACCTACCATCTACCAGTTTCAAAATCACTTACAGATTTTCAGAAGCCATGTAGATAGTAACAGGAATAAATAGAAGGTCAAATTGATCTACCGAATAAATAACAATCCCCACAAAACGAAAACTATAAAATCACTTGTAGAATTGCATAAACCATATAGAAATTAAGAGAAACGAAGATTAGATCAATTTCCACCGGCCGATAGATAATGGTTGCCCACAAAACGGAAACGATGATCGGAACCATGCATGCATCAATGCATGAATCTTAGTATATAAACACACATGAACAGTATAATGAAGAACAGAGGAAGAATAAAGATCATACTATGCGGGTGGGTATAGGAATTAGAAACCAATTCGATATGGCACAATGTGAAATTAAACCCTAACGTTGAAAGGAAATGACGGAAAACTGAAATTTAACAATGAATTTGTAAGAATCGTAACCTGACGGTTGGTGAAATTGGAAGGGTAAAGATGGCGTTGACAAAAGGAAATAGGAAGAAGTAATAACCGTTTGTCGGTTATAGGCTACTGAATAAGAATTAAGGAATTAGGGGAGAGGATCTAATAAGGTGATATAGTTAACGCCGTTAAAGTTGAAAGTTAAGTTGGTTTTTGTATTATTATATAATATCTCTAAGACCCTTCGTTAAGATGTTAAGATGGGGTGGTCAAAACAAAAATAAAAACTAAGATCCTTTAATTTGGTCGCAAGTTTGAGCCCGGGCCAATACGAGTTTTATCCTCCAGTGTTACATCAGAGAACATAGTTCTTGTGGGGCGAAGCACCTATCATCCCGTCTATTACGGTAGAACAGACGTTATAAGGTTCTTGTGGAACGCCAACTCCAACACCGATGCTAGCGTGAATCCGGTTAAGACAACATAGTCTGGTCGTATGTGACGTGATGAGCTTGCCAAAAGGCGAGTGTGACCTAATTAACCCCGTAAAAGACGAAGGAAAGTCATTGTTGAAAAAAAAAATTATATCTCAGGCAACCAATACTTGCCATGTGGGCTTGTTTAAATGTTGTTTCTTTAATTATAGACTAGGATTTTATTACTCGCGCTTCGCGGCGGTAGCTCCTGTTGTCTTGAGGATTTGGTGGAGGCTAAAGATAGCGCGTCGCTCTGGGAGCTCCTGATGCGTGGAGGGTTTCGTGGACATAAAATATAATATTAAATGACTGTTATTCTCGCGTGGGCTTCAAAAAAATACTCGCGGCTAAAAGCTAAAAGTTTGGCCAAAGTGCAATGCAAGTTTAAAAAAGTTGGGTCGTCAAAGACTGAAATCCTAAAAGCTAAAAGTTTGGTGGTCAAAGTTGGAAATCTTAAAAGCTAAAAGTTTGGTGGTCAAATTAGAAGAAAATAAAGTTAAGCTAAAAGTTAGTGGCTAAAGTTTTAAATGCTAAAAGCTAAAAGTTTGGTGATCAAATTGAAAGAAAATAAAATTAACCTAAAAGTTAGCGGCAGAAAATAAAGTTAACCTAAAAGTTAGTGGCCAATATATAACTGTAAAAGTGTTGTTCTCTTGCAATACAGTAGTTTGTCTATTTAGAAGAGGGCATACCAATAATTAGTAGCAATTGCAATTGCAATACAATAGTTTATATATTTAGAGAAGGGCATAACAATAATTAATACGTGGTAGTGTATGTTAGTAGTAGGACACTGTAGAAGTGTCTTACAATTAATAGACACTATAATATGGTTATATAAAAAGTAAATTTAACATTTTTAGCGTTTAGGTTTTTAAAGATGTTTTAAAATATTTTAATCGTGTTTTTTTTTAAATTATTATATTTTAATCATTTAACTTATTAATTAGTTTAAAAGTATTGTTCGTATTTATAATTCTTATTACTATATTTTTCTACCTTTTTATGTTTGTTGTTTTTATTGTATTAAAGTTTATATATATTATGTATGTTGATGTTGATATATGAAGACGAAAAAGTTGTTAGATTGGTTCAAGTCTTTTAGGGGCGTTTTTTGCCATGTGAATGTCATGTCAGCAAGGAAGTTTTTAGCAAAAAAAAAATGATGTAGTGGTTCAAGTTCTTCTTACCTCTTAATCATTACCAATTTATTAAGTTCTTTTACAAAAATAACTAAAAAACGTATGGATATGTATTGAATATCATTAATTAATTAAATTAATAAACAATCTTCAATAATGCTAATGGTCATATACAATGCTTGTTTTGTTTTTTAGAAATGCATTTATTATAGGAATTAAAGTTGATAGCCATAACCTGGCGTATTCAAAGCACGACCCTCCATATTTTACCTAATTTAACGCCAATATGTAATGGATTTATGGCGTGATTAAGCGTGAATAGGGACAATTAACGCCCCATTACTGTTGGCCTTAAGGTTTTTCCTCTAGCGCTACAAGGAAGGAGAGTATTAGCGGCGACACGTGTCACGTCACATGAAAATTAATTTTGAATTTTTTTTCTACGTGTCATGCCACGTGTCACGCATGTGACACTTTCCTGCACAACTTGGGCATCAACATTAGAGTCGCTGCTAAAGTTTTTTTTTTCCAAACTATGTTACACAATTTGTTACACGCTTATTTCAGCATAAATAATTAATTACACAATTTACATACTATGTTTCATATTTTTCTCAGGCTACCCGTTGTGGCAAGCGAGCGAACGACCACCAGCCAACCAACGAGCCACGTGACTCGTGAACACGACAACCACCACGCGTGAAGGCACACGCGAGCGCAGAGACGCGTACGCTAACGGCATTATGACCGTTTGAAATTTAAATAAAAAATCAGTTTTCTTTTAATATATACACACACTTAACCTTCTATTTTAATCAGTTTACATCTTCTTCTACAACATGCAATCTTCATTTTCTTCTACAATCACATTCAAAACTTCAATTTCTTCTTCTCTAATTGAAGTCATCTAACCAGAATTAGAGAAATAAATGCATAATTTTGTCAAACCTTCAACTTTGAAAGCTCTAGCAAATTTACAAGCCAAGTGACTTGGATCGTTTTCAAACAACCCGACTATCACGAGCTGGTTCGGCTAGAGTGCGGAATCCTCTAGATGATGTTTGGATAACAAATACGCCAACAAACACGCACACGTGATATCAAAACACACATAAGAATGGTTCAAGCTGTATTTGTATTAAAACAGAGCGTGGGTGTACAACACAGAGCTACAGACATTGAAACCAAGGCACTATGTGTTGGGGAATGTGTGAAATGACAGCTAAATGATTAGGGCAATGATTGGTTATATTTATACCCTCCACAAGTCGGCCCAGGCCCAAGGAGCGACTAGCAGCATCGACAGGCGACTATGAACGATAGTCGCCTGTATTCTGCACGACTATGGCCATAATCGCCATCGTACTTGCCTATCAGTTCCACAACACCATAAAAACGTACAAATTACATATAAACGACCACAAAACAACATACGAACACCTATACTAGGCTAGGGACATCTAGAATACATGTACTAACACTTGTAGATGATGATTTTGAGGCGCGGATAATTGCTTTTAGGATAGCTAGGCTTATGGGAAGTCGTGATTCGAATAATAGCTCGTTTGAGAATGGGAATTTGGGTGAGTTTGGTTATGTGGCTCCAGAGTATTCGAGTACTATGGTTGCTTTGATTAAAGGGGATGTTTATGGTTTTAGGTTGTTCTTTTGGAAATAGCAACCGGTCCGAAGCCGCTTGAAGTAAATAACGGAGAGGAAGAAAGGTATAAAGGTCATTTGGTGGAATGGGTTAACCGGCTCATGGGTTCAGAAAAAAAGTAAATATGCCATTGACAAATCTGTAAAAGGAAAAAGATATGATGATGAAAACAAGATCAACAACAACACGGAGATTGAGATTTCAAAAAGGTATATTCTACTTTGTTAACTTGGGGATTTATCATTTATGTTTTTTGTTATGTGTTTTGGTGCTAATGTTATTTAATCCATATATAATTTATGCTCACCATGTGATGATCATAGATGTTGTTTACCAGTTTCTTATCAGACTATTATTATGTATTTGTGAATCTTTATTTGTGAGGTTAAATTTTGGAGTGGTTGTAAACCTCTTGGTGTGATTCTTGGTTTAATTTTTTCACGACTTTGGTAGAAAAAATTGAGGGAGATATTGGGTTTAAGATAAATTGATGATGGCTTTTAATGACAGAGAATGGGTTTGTGTTTAGGGTCAATAATGACAAAGTTTTAATGACGTGTGCAAGAATAATTGTATATTGTCAAGTCTATCCGCATAGAAATATATTAGAACTTGAGGATTTCAAGAGTTAAGATAATGCCGAAACTGTGGAGCTCATTAGTCTTTTTCATATGTAAAGTTGATGTGCAATTTTAATTTGTCAACCATGGGACGCTCCGGATGTATAAACTAGTTTACTTATATGGTTTACATAGGTGTAGCCGTTTTTTTACACCAGTGTACAACCGTCGTAAATAATTATTATTTTTTTTCATTTTTTTACGGCGGAGTTAGACGTTTTTACATCTGTGTATATTTTTTTTAAATTCACATTTTACGTCAGAGTTCTCGAGGTTCTCACAGCTCGACCGAGTTCTCAAATGATCCGGATCCTATATATAAGTGTTTAATTTCTAATCATGAAATTGATTAAATTACCAAGGGCAAACCACAAAAACCATAGAATCTAGATAACGTTACAAAATGCTATGAGGACAATTGAACATGACATAGAATAATAAAACACATGTTAGAAGTATCGTAATCAAGAAATTATAAAGTTAAAAGGGTTGACTTCAGAAAGTCAAACCTCACAGAAAAGGCGCCAAAACTGAATGGTTGCGTCTGTTTTTATAGTCACGTCGGTTAGATAATACGGTTAAATAACCGCTACTTTGTATGGGTATAAATACCCTCATATGTATCATTTGTATTGTGTGGAACATATTAAAATTGTGTGTATATTATAGTTTCTCCACCCTCTGTTCTTGTACCGAGTCCCTGCATCAATCTTCTGATGCATACTCATGTTCATCAATATATATAATCCAAGTCTTATAGATGCAAAACAGGAAACCATCAATTGGTATCAGAGCGAGACGCTCTTGGGAAGATGAAGAAGAAACCTGTGTAGAAGAAACCGATACCCTGTTTTGCATAAAATTGATCGGAAATTATAGTATAAACGGAATCGAACAACAACGAGTGTTTGTTTGATTCAGACTTGGATATTGTTATCATAATTATCAAGAAAAGAATGCAGTCGAAGGCCTTTACAGATTAGAAGAAAAAAACGCAGAAATCGTTTTCCGGCGAGGAGTTCCGGCAAGGCAGAAAGCAACGTAAGTTTCGATCAAGAACCGTAATTTATTCGATATTAGAGAAATCCGAAGATGTTTATTGTGTGGAGACAGAAGACGAGTGTAGAGAGACACCGTTAATCTCCGAAGATGTTGATGCAATGGGAAGAGAAGACAAGTGCACGTTAATTCCTAGTTGTTAGTCCGATCGTGATGATCGTAGAAGAAAGGCCAAGATGGCAGAAACCGTGAAGGTTTAGGATTGTGATAATCCTTTTTAACATCAATTTCTCAAAGGTTAATATCGGATCATCATCAAAGATAGAAGGTTTAAGAAACGAATCAAGAAAGAAAAGATGATCGAAAAGAAGAACAGGACTGCACAAAGGAGGATGAACACAAACAGAGAATCAAATACGAATTTCTTGATTAGGGGCGAGATTGTTAGAAGTATCGTAATCAAGAAATTATAAAGTTAAAAGGGTTGACTTCAGAAAGTCAAACCTCACAGAAAAGGCGCCAAAACTGAATGGTTGCGTCTGTTTTTATAGTCACGTCGGTTAGATAATACGGTTAAATAACCGCTACTTTGTATGGGTATAAATACCCTCATATGTATCATTTGTATTGTGTGGAACATATTAAAATTGTGTGTATATTATAGTTTCTCCACCCTCTGTTCTTGTACCGAGTCCCTGCATCAATCTTCTGATGCATACTCATGTTCATCAATATATATAATCCAAGTCTTATAGATGCAAAACAGGAAACCATCAACACACACATACATGCTAATACACACATACACAATATTTAACTGACAACAAGGACAATATTAATAGACAACAAGGTACTCTAGCTAGTTTTGCCCGTTCATCTCAAGAGTGTCCTGCAAGTCACTTGGATATGCTGGTGCATCCGCTAGTGCCTCTGTCTGTCCACCATCTACTATTTTCAGTTGACCGTCGTGGTTACAAACGTCCTTATCCATTGCATTGTGTCGACTACGGTAGCAACAATGACGATGGTAAAAAATGCCTTGATTACGAAGACATACCTCCTTCCCGTGACTACTTTTGTGAGCAATATACGCTCCAAAAACTCCTCCCAACATGAATGACCAAACACCCATTTATTTGCCTTTGATTTTGAAAAGGTACGTATTAATGTATTATTGTATAAGTTAGTGTTTGATGATTATAGATTATTTATAAAGAGGGTCTTGTCTTCTTCTCCAAGTCTACTTGGTTCTTGAACAGCAAGTTTCCTTCTTCTTCTAGTCAACGCAAATATTTTTTTTAAGAGAAAATTGCAAGAATAGCCTTTGACCGAGTGGATTTGCGAAAATAGCCCCCTCAGCCGTCTTTGGAAAGACGGCTCACACTTCCCGAAGCATCTGAGGCGACTTTAGCTTCAAAGTTACAACGAACCAATTAAATTGCGCCACGTGTCCGACAACCTCGGGAAATGGAAGGCCTCTTTAAGTCGTCTCGGGCTGAGGGAATGGCAAGAGTAAGTCGTCTCGCAGGTTGTCGGACACATGGCACAATTTAATTGGTCCGTAGTAACTTTGAACCTAAAGTCGCCTCAGATGCTTCGGGAAGTGTGAGCCGTCTTTCCAAAGACGGCTGAGGGGGCTATTTTCGCAAATCCACTTGGTCAAAGGCTAGATTCGCAATTTTTTAATATCTTCGATCATGTTTATCCACACGTAAGCTTTTCAACAGCTATGGTCACGTGCCCACTGGTCACAACAGTTTGATGGTGACTCACGGTGTCAAACATACGTGTGGCATGTGTAGTTATGAAATGTGACGAAAATGTCACTTCTCACAACAGGATACGATGATCATGCCTTTTTTTACTATTCATTGGCAATTTGTCATGCAACTAAAATAAAGAGAGGATAATTTCTTAAAATAAATATCAAACAAATCTAAATAATTCATTTTTTTCATTTTATTAACACATAATAGCGAAAAATTACATTAAGATATCGGGCATGCGCGTAACAAGCTGCGCGGCTACCCCTTTCTGTCTGGACGGCAAACCCTTTTTAATAAATCCAAGAAAAGGACCTAGCTACATCTCATCACTGATTAATAAATCCTCTTCAAAGGTTTCTCGGAACCCTTCATGATCATAACGAAATCGTTCTATAAAACGGGCATAATAGTCCCTAAACTTTTGTGGAGGTCGCTTTATCCCCAACTCATCTGATAACCAATCTATGTAATCCATCTGTTAATTAAGAGATTAATTTATTGTAAAGATCATAAAAAGAAAACAATACATGTGAATATATATAAACTGAGGGGAAATATCGTGTACAAAGTGTTTTTTAGTAATAACTGTGAGAATCAAAGGAGGGTATTTTTTTTTATTTTTTGATTTTTTTGCCCATATTATTAAACATGTATTATAGTATTGAAAACTAAAAAAAAATTTTGGTGTAGAGTAATTACGTGTAGAGTAATTACATAATTACACTAATGTAAACTAGCTAGCGTATTTACTTTAATGACGTAATTACAGTAAAAAAAATTAATTAATTTTTTTTTTTGTATTATTCATCTAGAAAGTATGTTTAAGCACATGGAAAAAAAATTCTAAGAAAAAAAAAAAAAATTTACCCCCTTTGATTCTCACAGTTCTTACCGAAAAACACTTTGTATTTGATCTTTACTCTATAAACTGAAATATGAAATGAGGATATATATTTACTTGAAAATTAAGAGAATGAGTGTAACTCTTGGAAATTCCCTTTTCTTCCATTTCTCGATAAACTTGTTCGACGTTATGCAACATTTCGGTTTGTGAAGGCAAGGAAATCTTCCCCGATAATACTCTAGCTATCCACTTCGATTGCAATTCGGCTGGAAGAAACGTCATACCCTAATAAAATCATACCATATAGCACATTATCTAACTTATATTAATAAAATTATGAAATGAAAAAAATATTAAACCAAGCACAATGAACCCACCATGTGAAATAATCCGACGAAAGACAATCTAGGGGCTAGTTGTGGAGGGAAAACACTCCTATAAGTAGGCGAAACACGCTTGTCGTTGATGGTTACAATGCCGTTTGTTTTAAGGAAAGGAATGTGAAACTCGTACCTATGTATGTGTAACACATTGTCAACATATAAAACCAAGGGTTTGTATAGTAGAATAGGTTTTGCGATTCAAAAGGGGATAGCGGCGCAGCTTGTTGCCCGCTTACCCACCATCTAAATGTAACTTGTTTTGTCTTGGTATGAAATAAAAATAACAGTACTATATTTATAAAAAAAAATAAATAAATAAAAAAAATAACGATGACTATAAGATTGGTACATTATGGATGGGAGGCTTATGTGATGTGGTTATTAGTTATTACCCGGTACAATGAATAATTGCATCTGCTTTAATGGAGACTTCATCTTGAAACTTAATCGTGCCATCTTTGCAAACACTATCTATCTATTACAAATATGTAAAAAATCGCGAGTTTCAGTTTTGAGACATTTAACATTTATGCATATGAATTTAAACGAAAGTATATTACTATGAGAGATTACCTTGGAGTGCTGCCATACATTATTGTATTTGTCTAGCTTTGAGACCTTAACATTTGGCGATCTAGAGGACCGATGAACTTCTTTGGCAACAGTGGCTAGTTCTCTTGATATGTCGAATGCACTTGATCCGTTCCCGATAATAACCACAACCTGTTTAGTTTCATGAATTAACTTGTACAATACATATAGTATGATTTTTTGTAACTAAATTCCAAATGACAAAAAGGAAATGTAATAACATTTGAATTAAACAAACCTGATCTTGAAATGGTTCTGGAACTCGATAGTTATGGGCATGCAATTGCAACTTTGGCCATTCAAGAATTCCTGTTAAATAATAATAATAATAATAATAATAATAATAATAATAATAATCTATACTATATTATAAAGCATTTCCTAAGGACTTCTTAAAAAATAAGAGGTACAAGTAGATTTGCTTATAATACAATACATAATGCACATCTTAACTACTTTTTAGGGGTAAATTTGTCTTTTAAACTTGTCTTTAATTACACCACATTATAGTTAATAAACCATATTAATATCAAAGACTTTATATTAGTCTTGTATAATTAAACCATTAGTAATATTAAATATTCGTACATGATAATATTAATATTTTTATAAGTAAAAATTGTTTAAATTTAGTATCATATTACTTAGATATAGTAGTGGTGGTGGTGGTGATACTCAAATATAATCGGTGTTTAAGGCATATCAAGTTAGAAAACACTTTCTACAAGAGACTTGGTGACACCCGCCGCATCGCGTGGGCTTATCCACTAGTAATACCAATGCAGAAAGTGTTACAGGTATTTTTTTTGTAACTGAGTGACACTTTTCTAATTTTCTTTGCAATATCTTATTCCAAACCGTCCATTAAAGGAATAGTAATAAATAAATTAATAGGATAAATAGTTTAAATAAGTTATATGTTAACGATTAATATATGCTTATAAAAGTCCAGCATCTTTCTATAGTTATAAACAAGCAAGAAATTTCAATACTGGTCTTTAGTTGAATAAGTGGATAAAATAAAACCAAGTAAAATACAAGATGCAACTCCCTATAACAAAACAAAATTTTAAAAAATGCATGTTAAATAACCTTTTGCCCTTATGTAACATATTAACATATTATATAAACGTTCATTTATAAATTATAAGTACATTATTATATAATACATAAGAAAGTGGGCTCATCAATAAAAAATAATATGTTAATTTATTATAACTAATATGGTTAATTTGATGTGTGTGTTTTTTTGTATTTGTTTTTGTTTTCTTTCCTATATGTACACGGTGCACAATTGAACAGAAACAAATGTATAGGTATGGGCCAATAAAAAATCATGGGCATGAAACCAATTTACATGGTTCGGCATTTGGGCTTACCGGTGGGCAGCCCCCTCTTTATGGGCTGGATCCAACATATGATATGTTTGTCTAATCTAGGACGTGTTTCGCTGTTTATAACATTGTTTTTATTTTTTTTTATTAAATTTTTTTAACGTGTTTATAATATCATGTTGATTGATTTAGTTCTAATCTAGGACGGGTTTATAATATTATGTTGATTGATTTAGTTGAATTTTTAATTTAACTATTTGATACTATGAGATATTGAGATGTATCATTATGATTTTATGATAACAAAAAAATGTAGACAAAATGGACTCATTAAGCAATACATCAATAAATTAAGCACATTGATTTTGAAATTATCTACTTGGAGTTACTTACCTATACCTAAAATTCCATGCATATCAAATGGGTAATTAAACATTTTTTAAGACACTAAAAAGGATACCGTATCTTATTTTCAATAATATATGGTGTCGCTAATGAGCTAGGACTTTTAGCAAGAATTCATTAATCATGCTACTTATTTATATATGTAGCTTTTGCACATAATTTTTGTTTTTATTAAAATGTATAGAAAAAAGGTCTTGTATTGATCATTTAACCATAGTTACCCAACTAAACATAGTACATGAACTTAATGCATAAAAGTTGAACATGTTATACCTGGTATGTCCAAAGCGGCTTTGGGTTGACTGTTGTGACCATTACAAACAACCACCGCGTCAAACACCTCGGTCAAACTCACCCCACTCGTCTTCCACTCGACTACAAACTCATTCCCCGAGTCAAGTAACTCGACTCTAGCTACCTCTGAATTGAACCTTATGAGTTTGGTTACTCCAAATTTCTTTGCAAAATCTTCCAAATAACTTAAAAACTCTTGGTGCCCAGGAAACATCCTTGGGTCACCATATTCTTTCCCTTCGAACATATAATCCGAGAATCCCATTATTTGGCGTGGACTATTCGTTCGTAAAGATTTGTATATCGTAGTGTGAATAATTTCTCTATCCGGATCAATTCCAAGTAAATCAAACTCTGTTTGTGGATCATAGACCCACACTCCACCCAATCGATGGGATTTTTCAAAAACTACAACTTCATGTGATTCTCGTTCAAGCTCCCGAGCCGCGATCAGCCCTGATAGACCGGCTCCAATGACAGCCACCTTCAAAGGAGTTGGCATAGTTTATGTGTTTTGGTCCATTTGTCCAAACAATTGAAGTAGCCCTTTTATGTTTAAAAAACAATGAGCATCTTCCAAGTTAGAAAAGTGACAAATAGCAATAATTCAAATATGAATCATATTTTATTGCCGTTTTAAGTATTTATTTAAGCGGATTGATTACATGTTTTCTTAAACAAGTTCTCCGTGGATCTCACGTTCAAGTTAACTGATCAAAATTCATATATCCCATGAGCACATGATGTGATTCTCTTGGCATGTTTTAAATGTGAATTCGCATTTTGTTTCTTATTCATACTAGCCGTGGTGTACCCATCATGTCCCAAGGGGGCGGGCGCCCCTCTTAAAAAGATATATTTAATGTAATTTGTAGTAAAAAAATCCTGATCGCACCACTTAAAAGTTTGGTTAAACCCCACGATCACAGTGAAAAATTCTTTGGTGCTTTTTTTTTTTTTTTTGCGTTATTAGATTATATTAATCCCAATTTTCAATTATTTGTCGGTAAACCAGCCAATAAGTGAAAGTTATGATTATTATAATCAATAATCTTTTTTTTTTGTTTGGAATATTGACAAAGATCTTGATATCATGTACAACGGTATGGGGTCGGGGAGTCAGGATATTTAACAGAAATATTAAGGGGTTAAGTGTCGTTTTTAATAATTAAATTACAGATTTTCATAATTTGATAGTTTACACTTTACATGCATGTTGAATATTAGTTTTAGTCACATTTAATATTTTTATGGACATGTAGCCATGTGTGCTAAAGGTTAATTAAATTGTGATCTGTTTAATTG
Source organism: Ambrosia trifida (assembly GCA_028751855.1). Taxonomy (NCBI): domain Eukaryota; kingdom Viridiplantae; phylum Streptophyta; class Magnoliopsida; order Asterales; family Asteraceae; genus Ambrosia; species Ambrosia trifida. The sequence continues at coordinate 3,613,996 of CM054125.1, read as the reverse complement.
GGCTAAAGTTGAATCAAGGATGAAAGATGTACACGAGAGGTCTGGTCGAGGATCCCATCATATGGGTTGCAATTGGGCCGCTCAAACAAAACCCACAAGCCAATACACAGCAGCTTTGCTTTGGGGCACGGTTTTACAAAGACCAGCTCCTCCTTGGCTAATTCATTGTGATCATCCCCGGATTAGTGTAGTAATTGTATTAAACTTTTTCATACTTATTTTGGATTAAGATTTTAACTTAAGTCATTAGGTTAGTTGATTTCATTTGTTTACATGGGATTGAAAAAAAATATGCAATCTTTTAACATTTCGATAGAGCAGAGGGAGTGGGGCGGGAGAGAGGGCGGGAAGGGCTTTCATGGGGGGGGGGGGGGGGGGGGGGGGGGGGGGGGGGAGGCGGAGACTTTTGGCCCGGCGTGGGGGCAAGGGTGGATTGTGTTAGAGGCTTGTGATTGGCTGTTTTCTTTTTCTTTTTCTTTTTTTAATATAACACACAAATAATAATAATAATAATAATAATAATAATAATAATAATAATAATAATAATAATAATAATAATAATAATAATAATAATATTCCTTTCACCCCCCTCTTCCCCCCCCCCCCCCCCCCTCTCTTCCACTCCCCACAATCCCCCCCTCCCCCCCAACATGGGTCCCATAAGTGTCACATGGCGCTTCACCCCCTTCTTTCCCGCCCCTCCACTCCCTATAGTCTTAACATGTTAACAAATAATCTCTTTAACTCCTCTTAAGATAAAGAGGGAGTGATGCGCAACACCAATTAACATGTCATGTCATCCTTAACACCACATGTGTTAGGCCTTAGTGTACCCTAACTCTGGGGGCGGTAAGGCCATGGGGGTGTAATATAACATGTGTGGCGTTAAAGGTGACATACCATGTTAACTTGCATTGCACACCATTCCCTCTTTGTGTTAAGGGCGTTAAATGCCTTATTTGTTAACATGTTAATGAAATGTTAAGAGTCTTAATTAATTTTTTTTGACAAAATTACAAAAATCAACATTTATGTATTACCTAAACTATAACCTATACCTTTCAGTATGAAACTCATCCAAAACAACCTTTCCAGTATCCATTGTGTTGCATTTATCAACCTTTAGTGCTAACTCCGTTAGAAAATGTCGTTAAGTCACCTCACATGCTTTGCATGTGAAGGTAATTTAGTCTTTTTATCAGTTACTTTTATATTGTTTTTAATACAAAAACAAAATACATATCTTCTTCTTCAATACCCCAAATTTCACATTAACCATAAATCCCTAGTTCACAAATCTCACATAGTGTGGGGTTTCTTTCTATTGAGACCATCGACTTAACGTGCCGACTTGTAAGAGAAGAGCAAGACTGAGGTTGTGATTCAACATTCTTTTGTTCTCTTAACGTCATCTCCACCAAGTTAATTAGTGAGTTTGACTTTCTCAAACTCAAACCAACAGGACTAACTCCCTTAATAAATAATATCTATGTTAATTATTTAATTCATTCATCATATAGTTCACAAAACAAAACATAATAATAGATTTTAAAAAGAATAAATAAAACATGCGGATGGAGATGGAGAGCGTGATCAGAGGTTTGGTCCAAACCTGAAACATATCCTCCAGTGTTGCTGGTGGCTTCAAATGTCATTAGAGTTTGATGATGATCATTACCTCCATAGTTGGTGCTTCCTTCAAATGCCATCAGAGACTGATGATTGTTGGTGTACGGATATTGAAAATGATTGGTTCTCATTGGTATTATTGAGAATGTTGTGCTCTGTTTTCTACAATGAGGATTGGATTTGGGGTGGAAGAAAGGAGTGGAAAGAGAGGGAATTTAAACCCGGTTTGTGGGTCCATTTCACACTCGCCATCACACTTTAAACCCAGTTTGCAACTCAAACTTGATTATAGATGTAGAAGATGAACATCTAGTTTCAAGAAAGTGTGTATGTGTATTTGTCAAATGTTTGAATATCCTCCGGTAGTGACTACAAATGTGTTGTAATTTTTCATACCTGCAAAGAAGAAAGCTAAAGTATCATAAACGAATCCAGTTACATACTTGGATGGCCTTACTGAAAAATGATTGAATACATGGGTAGATTTGTGAATTGGGGATTTAGGGTTAATGTGAAATTGAGGGGAATTGAAGAAGATGATATGTGTTTTGTTTTTATATTAAAAACAATATAAAAATGACTGATAAAAATACTAAATTACCCTCACATGCAAAGCATGTGAGGTGACTTAACGACATTTTCTAACGGGGTTAGCACTAAAGGTTGATAAATGCAACAAAATGGATAGTGAAAGGTTGTTTTGGGTGAGTTTCATACTGAAAGGTATAGGTTGTAGTTTAGGTAATGCATAAAGGTTGATTTTTGTAATTTTGTCTATTTTTTCCCTTTTCAAACAAAAAACCACTAAAAAAATGTGCAGTTAATGAGATTAAACCATTTCCTTGGGGGAGTTGGAGTGAAATTGTCACACCACGTCTAAGGCGGAAACACGTGGCGCGACGGTTCAAAAGTATTAAGCCAAGATTAATGCAAAGCACAATATTAATTAGAAAACGGGCATTTATTCAATGCTAATAATCATGTCAAGTTGTTAATACATAATCATAAATTGTTTTCGAAAATGATAAAGAGGCTTCTCCCTTTATCCCTAAATCCATGGAATAAAGAGATAAGACCCCATCACGACATTCCCAACGCCCGATTTGGAGACATCCCCGACCCTGCTCGCCATGCTAACTTCCATCAATCAATTACCTGAAAGATATGTTTTGAAAATCGTCAATATATAAATATTGGTGAGTTCACAGGTTTTAATTTAATAAGTCTTTATAAAGTGGGAATATCCTTGTTATGACATTCATAGGAGTTGCAAAGTCCTACAATTTACTTGAGCCTATAACCAAACCAAGACAATTAATAATGCCCCCGCCCAAAGTCGTTACTCGGTATTCCTACGACTTTATTTCAGAATAAGTGCACCCCAGGCATACGCCGATGCATAATCGACGCTATCGATTAGGGGTGGGCCTTGTCAGGCACCAATAGTACTATCCAAATATCCCTTTGGTTTCTCATTCCTGAACAAATGATTATAGTGGGGAGGTCTCAACCCCGAGTGGCGATCTTTACTCAAGTATCCAACCCGTCATACAATCCCAACATATCTTTCCCCCGTAAAAACGTTAAATAGTTTAGAAATGGGGCCGTGAGACTCACCTGTAACTGTGCTTGGCTCAAAGAAAATAGTAAAGTTTGTGATCCCGTACCTACAAAGGTTCTAGGCGTATAAGTCACTTACACCTATGGTGTATGTGCCTTGGCAAGTTGTACACCCAACTTCCCGACCACGTCTTTATCCGAATTCCCGTTTAATAGTTTCGTATCCTAGGTCCAATGGCGATGGATTACCCTTTTCTTACAAGTCATATTTATTATTCTTATAATTATTCTTTATGACTTGTACAACATTATACTTGACACGACTCCACCCAACGTATAATTATTTTCCCATTCAAATAATTATACTTAGGATCTTTTCGCTCAAGATAAAGTGTTTTCTTATTAATCGACCCGACTTACTTTGCCACATATTTATTTTCCCATTTAAATAAATATGCTAAGTCTTTGTCGTTTGGAAACATAATCTTAACGCCCGACTAGACTTACCACACCGTACATTTATTTTCCCATTTAAATAAATGTACTAGGATCTTGTCGGTATTCACGCGTTCGTAGATATGTCTCATCTACTCGTCTCGGTTTTCCTTCTCGCACATCTATTTTCCCATTTAAATAGATGTACTAGAATTCCGTCGGAAACGAGTATATGTACATATATCGTCGCGTGGATACTACTTGTTAAGTTCATGTGTCGTTTAGCGTTTTAGTTTGTTATGTTCCTCTTCTCCCACGAATATTGTTACTACACTTAGGAAAGTGTTACGCACGTTTCACCCTTGTTATATATATTTTATTTCCGTAAAATATATATGTATATTTTTATTTCGACGTAATAAGTCCGTTTACGTTGGTTCGTGCAACTAAGTTTGTTAGTTAGCGTTTTTCATATTTATTCCCGTTGTATGTTCTTATGGAAGTATTGTTCCAACTTCCGATTTCCGAACGTTTATTTCTCGGTAAATATATCATGTACGTTTAGTCCGACTCGTCCAACTTGTTACCAAAAATGTCTCCGATACTTTTATATTCCCATTTATATAAAAGTACCTTATTTTTGTACAAGTCTTTCCAAGTATTTATTTTATAAAATCTACTTTATAAAATACTCGCGTTACTCCATTTATTTTTATAAAACGTCCATTTTATAAAAATATACTTTTTACTTAAAATGCCCAAGTAGGCTATTATTATTTACCATTTCAACCTTGTAAATCGTTACTTACACTTTTTGACACTAATATTTCTATTATTGTGTTTTTGGCCCAATAACTTCTAAATATTTATTTTAGTCCATTGGTTTCCAAGTTTGTCATATTTAATCCTTTAATTTACACTTGTAGCATTTTTCCCTAAATCCTTCATGGTTATTATTTTTCTTCCACTTTAGTGGACTTTGAAGAATTCTTTTCACCATGATTAATTGTTTTTACCTCTTTTTACTTCTAATGCTCTTTTAATCCATTCTAGATGTTAATAACATGTGTATTTCATATCTTTATCCAAAACATCAAGTTTTTACTCATCTAAGTGAGTGGACTTTGAAGAACTAACTTTTCCATCTATGGCTTTCTATCCCATTTTAGTATCTTTTTGACATTAACTAGTCATCTTATGATGGTTAAAACCATATTTCATCATATTCAAGTCTTTTTCCCAAATCATGTTCCACTCATCTTCTAACCCAAGTGTATGTTATTATTATTACATTTTCTCACAAAATCACTTTTATTAATGTTAATCCAAGATTTCTTCATGTTATTATTCCTTTATTTTTATTCTTGTAAGATTCATCCTCTTTATGTTTCAAAACCATACTTTACCCATCAATGTACAACTTGCTCATAAAAGCACTTAATATGAACATTAACAAACAAAACAAGATTAAAACTTACTACTAGCTCAAGGCTAGGGGAGACAAGAACCTTGGATTGGATGGGGTTTTAGTGTGTTCTTCCAATGGGTTAAGCTCCAAGCTCTTGAAACACACAATGGGGTTTTGAAGGATAATGATCTAGAGGTAATTTGGAGTAGTAAAAATTGAAAGAGAGGTGGTGGTGGGGTGGTGAAAAGCTACGGCCAAGAGGAAGAACAAGAGAGGATTTTTGTGTTTTTCTTCAAGTGTTCATCAAGTGTATTTATGCTATCTTACTCAATCTTCCAAAGATTACCAACATCTTGCAAGGATTGGGTGAGTATCTTAGTGAGATTATGGAAGATTATGAAGATCACAAAAAAAAATCTCTAATGATATTATAGGGGTGTTTGGGCCGTGAGTTTTAAGAGAGAGAGGGAAGAAATGATTTGGTTAATCCCATTGCCCAATCCTATTACATGCATCCTCATGATTAACAATAATATGGAAGGATTAAGAAGCTATCCCACACAATCTCCCACCCAAGTGGGCCCATGGCCGGCCCCAAGGGGGTGTTTGGTGGGGTCCACCTTGCTAATTAACTCCCATATTATGTTTAAGCTAGTTCCTTCCGGGTACCGCCCGGGTATTCCTTAAATTTTCGTCGCGTTTTCCCTCGATATTAAAATACCGTTAATATTTATAAATTACGTCCTGTTAAATTACTGATAATTTATTTCGGTTTCTGTCGGGTGAATTTTCGTGTTACGCGCGTATCGGGTGCGGTACGCGCACTTTATTCGTTACCGGAAGATTCGTGCTTTAAGCTTTTACATATGGCTTTGGGTTTCCAAAACTCATAATATTTTGTGAAAATATTATTTATTTTATATTCCGGGTGTCCGGTGTTCGTTTCGCTTATTTCAGTTTTACCGGGAAATCGCCAGTGTCCATACCGGATAGTTTTGTCTGCGCACGATCCTATCATGCTTTGCTATTAAACTCATGCATTCCTATGCATTATTTGGGAATTCCTATCTTTCTAAGGCCTCAATTAAATATTCAGCACATAATTACGGCTAATTACGTTAATCGAGTTTAATTAATTAGTACGGAATTACCTTAATTTTGCCGGTTGTTACATTCTCCCCCCGTTAAGAGAATTCCGTCCCGGAATTCACTTTGAGTTCTCCGGTATAGGGGTCTTCTTAAATAGGGCGGGATACTTTTGCTTCATCTGGTCCAGCCTTTCCCACGTGAACTCCGGTCCACGCTTGGCATTCCAACGCACTTTGACCAATCTGATCTTACTGCGTCTTAGCTTTTGGACCTTCCAATCGGTTACTTCGACTGGCTCTTCGACGAAGTGTAACTTGTCGTCAATGTGGATTTCGTCTGCGGGGATGATGAGGGTTTCGTCGGATAAGCACTTTTTCAAGTTCGACACGTGGAACGTGTCGTGTACACCGTTAAGTTCTTGTGGTAACTTGAGCTTGTATGCTACGGGGCCTACTCTGGACAGGATTTCAAATGGTCCAACATATCGTGGGTTTAGTTTTCCGCGTTTCCCGAAACGCGCGACACCTTTCCACGGTGACACCTTTAGTAGGACCCTGTCTCCGACTTGAAATTCCAAAGGCTTCCTCCTCATGTCTGCGTAGCTTTTCTGTCGGTCACGTGCCGCTTTGAGACGTTCTCTAATCAGAAAGACCTTATCCGTCGTTTCTTGAACAATTTCGGGCCCGGTAAGTTGCTTTTCGCCAACTTCGGCCCAACATAGAGGCGATCTACACTTGCGTCCATACAGAGCTTCGAAAGGTGCAGCTTGAATGCTCGTGTGGTAGCTGTTGTTATACGAAAACTCTACCAGTGGCAAGTGAGTATCCCAATTTCCGCTGAAATCGATTGCGCATGCCCGTAGCATATCTTCCAAGGTCTGGATGGTTCGTTCACTCTGACCATCGGTTTGTGGATGATATGCGGTACTCATGTCAAGGCGAGTACCTAGGGCTTTATTCAGACTTTCCCAAAATCTTGAGGTGAAACGACTATCTCGATCGGAGATGATAGAAATAGGTACACCGTGCTTTGACACAACTTCCTTAATGTACAAACGGGTTAGTTTCTCCAACTTATCCGTTTCGCGAATGGGGAGGAAGTGTGCAGATTTTGTCAATCGATCAACGATTACCCAGATCATGTCATGGCCGCTTGTTGTCTTGGGCAACTTGGTAATGAAGTCCATAGTGATCCTTTCCCATTTCCATTCTGGTATTTCCGGTTGCTGGAGCAATCCGGATGGTCTCTGGTGCTCGGCCTTGACCTTTGCGCAAGTCAAACATCGCGCAACATACGCCGCTATATCTCTCTTGAAATTTGGCCACCAGTAAAATTCCTTTAGATCATGGAACATCTTGTCTGCTCCAGGGTGAACCGAATATCGCGAACTGTGGGCTTCGGCCAATACCAGTTCACGCAATCCACCGTACACTGGTACCCAAATTCTATTCATAAAATACAGAGCTTGATCCGCTTTCGACTCCAGGGACTCAACCATCTTCCGCAATCTTTCTCCTTTGACATTCTCGGGTTTAAGAGCGTTAGTTTGAGCTTCACGAATCCGGTCAGTCAGGTTCGTGTGGATGGTTAGACCCAAAGCTCGGACACGCAGTGGCTTAACCCGTTCCTTGCGACTCAAGGCATCGGCTACAACGTTTGCCTTTCCGGGATGGTACTTTATCTCACAATCGTAATCGTTCAATAATTCGACCCATCTCCGTTGTCGCATATTCAATTCCTTCTGGTCAAAGATGTGCTGCAAGCTTTTATGATCGGTGAAGATCGTACACTTGGTTCCGTACAGATAGTGTCTCCATATCTTGAGTGCGAATACCACGGCTCCTAGTTCCAGATCATGTGTGGTGTAATTCTTCTCGTGAAGTCTTAGCTGTCTGGAAGCATAGGCTATGACCTTCTCTCGCTGCATCAATACACAACCCAATCCCTGATGAGAGGCGTCACAGTAAACTACGAAGTCTTCTGTACCATCGGGGAGTGATAGTATTGGTGCGCCACATAACTTATCCTTTAGCAACTGAAACGCTGCTTCCTGCTTTTCCGTCCATTCAAACTTCTTATCCTTTTGGGTTAGCATGGTTAAAGACTGTGCTATCTTAGAAAAGTTCTCGATGAACCTTCTGTAGTAACCCGCAAGGCCAAGAAATTGTCGTACTTCAGTAGGCGTTCTAGGGGCGTCCCAATTCTTGATTGCTTCGATCTTGGCGGGATCGACATGTATACCCCTTTCATTCACCACGTGGCCTAAGAAGTGAACCTCTCGAATCCAAAAATCACATTTTGAAAACTTAGCATAGAGCTTCTCCTTGCGAAGTACCTCGAGGATTAATCGGAGATGTTCCTCGTGTTCCTCCTTAGTGCGTGAGTAGATCAAAATGTCATCAATGAAGACAATAACAAATTTGTCCAAGTATGGTTTGCACACTCGGTTCATCAAGTCCATGAAAACAGCTGGTGCGTTAGTTAAACCGAAAGGCATAACCAGGAACTCATAGTGTCCATAACGAGTCCTGAATGCTGTTTTTGGCACGTCTTCTTCTTGAATACGTAACTGATGATAACCGGACCTTAGGTCGATCTTGGAGTAGAAACTGGATCCTTGAAGTTGATCAAACAAATCGTCGATCCTGGGAAGAGGATAGCGATTTTTAATTGTTAGCTTGTTCAGTTCCCGATAGTCAATGCACATTCGAAAAGTGCCATCCTTCTTCTTCACGAATAAGACGGGAGCTCCCCAAGGTGAGAAGCTTGGTCTTATGAAACCTTTGTCCAACAACTCTTGCAGTTGTTCGGACAGTTCCTGCATTTCTGAAGGAGCTAGGCGATATGGCGATCGCGCTACTGGTGCTGCTCCTGGAACAAGGTCGATACGAAACTCGACTTGTCGGGGTGGTGGCAATCCCGGCAAATCTTCTGGGAATACATCTGGAAAGTCTCTGGCTATCGGAATGTCTTCTAGCTTTCGCTCGTCAGCCTTCTTGTCTACCACGTGCGCCAAGAATGCGACGAGACCTTTCCTTAGGCACTTCCTGGCTTTCATGCTGGTAATAATCCTCAATGGCGTTCCACGCCTTTCCCCTTGGATCGATAGGGTTTCACCGCTCGCGAGGGGAACTTGAATTACTTTGTCATTGCACACGACGATGGCGCGGTGTGCGGATAGCCAATCCATGCCAACGACTATGTCAAAGCTACCCAGTACGACTGGTAATAGCTCAATGTCAAACTCATGACCACAGAGATCCAACTTACAACCCTTCGCTACTTCTCGAGTTTCTATAGTCTTACCGTTAGCTAGTTCAATGGAATATGGTGTGTCTAGCTTACTAGTCTTTAAACCAAGTAATCTTTTAAATTCGACAGATACGAAGCTAAAATCAGCGCCAGTATCAAACAATACTGAAGCATAATGACCATTTAGAGGGAACGTACCAGTGACCACATTAGGGTCTTGTCGTGCGTCACCGGCACCAATCACGAACGCTCGCCCACGGGCTTGGTTGTTAAGTTTGGGGCAGTCCCTCTTCCAATGATCGAGCGATCCACACGAGAAACAGGGCCTCGCTCCACTGTTCTTTGGCGCTCCTGATCTGCAGTCTTCAGTCTTGTGCCCCGAACGGCGGCACTTACCGCAGATTACTTCGTTCTTGCCCTGATAACCTTGCTTCCCATTATTTCCACGTCCAGTGGCTACATACCCTTTTCCCTTCTTCCCTGAACCTGATGATCCATCCTTCTTCCTTTCATCGCGCTTACGCTTCCCAAACCTTGGCCTATTTCCCTGTTCACTTGACCCAACGGCTGAACTTGTACCCAGATTCTTACCCTCAACACTGCTGGACTCAGTAAGCTTTAACCCTGACACTTTCCGGATTAGAGTGCCCATTCGGATGGCGTCTTCAGTGAGGCTTAAGGCGAGATCGATAGCTTCACGCATGGTTGTAGGCTTGGAAGAAGTGACCATGCCGCGTATCTGTGGTGCCAGTCCGAAGAGGTACCTTTCCACCTTTTTGCTTTCCGGGGTGACCAGGCGAGGCACTAACCGGGAGAGGTCATGGAATCTGGACGTGTATCCAGCTACGTCCGGTCCAACCATGGTGAGGTTCCAGAAACTCAGTCTCTAGCTTCTGCACTTCACTTGCCGGACAGTACTCGGCGATCATTAGTTCTTTCAACTCCAACCATGATAAGGAGTAAGCAGCATCATCTCCCAGTGTCTGCACTTGGTTGTTCCACCAGGTCAGAACTTGGTCCAGAAATAGGTTGGTGGCATACATGACAGCCTGTCGTGGGGTACAGCTGCTAATACGAATCACAGCTTCGGTTTTCTCGAACCATTTGACTAGTCCGACAGAACCTTCGGTGCCGCTGAAATTCAGTGGTTTGCAGTCCAGGAAAGCTTTAAACGTGCAGCCACGTTCTCGTGAGGCCGTTTCTGCAATAATAAAGCAATGTTAAATATAAGGTAGGAGTTTTCACGAAGACTCCTGTCGCATATACCTGACGTCTTCTTACCAGTAGGGGAGGTTTCGCGTCTGTCGCTCCCGGTTCGGTCTCGCGACCTTTCGGTGCGTGTGGCATTGTGTTCTGCGAGAGCCTGAGCGATACGTCCTGAAACTAGGGCTTCAAGCTCTTCGGGTGTCGTGGGTAGTCTTTCATTCCCACTGTTGCTTCTTGTGGCTGGTGCCATGTTTCTTCAATAACCAATATCAAAGGTTAATCTCCAACAATCATTCATACAATATCATCACATATATAGTATAAACAACCACACAACATATGAACACAATAATCACCATAACAACAACACGCAATCACAACATAAACAGAATAAGTAATAATAATCGTAGATAATCACAACACATATTTTACCATAACAAAACTTTCATTAATTTCAATACCAAGTACAATGATTTGTTCATAATAACAAAAACCGAGGATACCTTCCTCTTACATTGCTCTTTGAAATACACTAGAAATATAATGTCATATGCCGGCACAATCCCGCTCGGCTAGGCAAAAATGCAGATGGGTGCTATAACCCATGCTGTGCTATCATACTACTACTACTACTGCTATGTCCGCGAGTGATCTCCCAAAGCGTCCCTGATGCTACTGTGGCGGTGGCGGCGGCGGGTGCTGGTACTGGTACTGAGGTGCGCACATGCTGATGGTCATACTGATCGCCATAATGCGATCGTACAAGAATTGGCGATGCGCAAAGTGTGCGTCGCCCGTAAGGCCACAATGAGCATCCATGCTCAATAGCTCCTCAGCGTAATGTGCCAGTGCATCCCTGGCATCAATGATCCTGGCCCACATGAGCTGGGCCTGCTGCTCCATCTGACTCACGGTGCGCTGCACCGTGTCGGTGAGGGTCTGGAAATCTCTCTCCAGTGAGATCACCTTGGACCATGCGGGTCCTGTCAGTGGGGCCATCCCGTGGGGCTGCGACGGCCCGGGGATGTCAGTGTACGTCGGCTGAGACGGGCCGACGATATCGGGTATGGGTAGTGGTGTGAAGGGTGGGGCAAAGCCCGGTAATCCAGTGAAGCAGTAGGGTGGTACCTGGTATGGGTCTCCTGCACCTAGAGTATACGGTGCAAATGGGGGTGTCACAAATGGGGCTCCTGCATCCATAGTGAATGGTGCAGGTGGTGGGGTAGGGAGCATCTCGGGTAGGGGTGGTAGTGTGGGAAAAGTGGTGATGGGTAGTGTCATGGATAAGGGTGTGGGGACTATAAGCTCGGCGAGTGGGACCATGAGTGGCTGGGTGACAGTGACCCACTCTAAAGTAGACATCACAGTGGTAGAGGTAGGAGGGCTAGCAGTGGCATGAGCTGCCAGTCCTGCTCGGTGCAACTCAGAGCTGCGGGCTGAGCTGCCCTCAAGGATGTGCCCAGTAGAAGCTGGCCCATCCTGTGGTATGGGCTCGGGCATGGTAGGTAAGGTGGCTGGGGTAGCGGTAGCATGCCCTGTCATCGGAGCGACGTGCTCCTCCTGGCCTGCTGGTGGGATAGGCACAGCAATGTGCTCTACCGACGCAGTTGACTCATCGTCAGAGTCATCGGAGATCCACCCGTTGTGTCCCCGGCAGACAGGCACAAGCCTCATGCCAGAGGGAACGGGGATAGGTGGGGTAGGTAAAGGCTCACGGTCGACTGGTGCGCGTCGGTCGTATGGAGACTCGACAGTCTCCGACCGTGTAGGGATAGGTCTCGAAGGACCTGCGCAACCTACAGGGAAGTCCCTGACGGCGCGGATAGGTAGTGCTGGCAGTGGTGCTGCCTGGAATGGCACTAGAGGCAAGTCGGCCTCGGCCATCGGTAGGTCGGCCACGGCGGCCATGTCGTCTCCAGCGGGGGCCCACGCTGGGTCCTCGCTAGGGTCCGTCTCGTCGGAGCTATCTCCGTCGGCGCCCTCCATGGCGACATCAACGTCCATCTCATCATCCTCGGGATCGAGTATCACTACCTCGATCGGCTCTGCTGGCGGTGCTGGGATGATCTGGAGGCTACTGTCGTAGCTCGGTGCTACGCTCCCTGCGTTCGACATCCTGGCAAAAGAAACCGTACTAATATTTAAGTATTATTCGTTAGGTAGTTAAGGCACGTATCTACGGTTCTCTTCCTAACCTTCTAACAAAAATAATACGTATACTTACCATGGCTAGCTTGGTCGGAATCTCCATATACCCAAATGGTCGTTGGAAAATTTTATTTTATTGCGTTTCGCATTTACTTTGAAAGATTTTGAACCATATCCGGTTATAGTTTAGATTTTTAAAATGCTAATTCGCTATAACCTTGGCTCTGATACCACTTTCTGTCACACCACGTCTAAGGCGGAAACACGTGGCGCGACGGTTCAAAAGTATTAAGCCAAGATTAATGCAAAGCACAATATTAATTAGAAAACGGGCATTTATTCAATGCTAATAATCATGTCAAGTTGTTAATACATAATCATAAATTGTTTTCGAAAATGATAAAGAGGCTTCTCCCTTTATCCCTAAATCCATGGAATAAAGAGATAAGACCCCATCACGACATTCCCAACGCCCGATTTGGAGACATCCCCGACCCTGCTCGCCATGCTAACTTCCATCAATCAATTACCTGAAAGATATGTTTTGAAAATCGTCAATATATAAATATTGGTGAGTTCACAGGTTTTAATTTAATAAGTCTTTATAAAGTGGGAATATCCTTGTTATGACATTCATAGGAGTTGCAAAGTCCTACAATTTACTTGAGCCTATAACCAAACCAAGACAATTAATAATGCCCCCGCCCAAAGTCGTTACTCGGTATTCCTACGACTTTATTTCAGAATAAGTGCACCCCAGGCATACGCCGATGCATAATCGACGCTATCGATTAGGGGTGGGCCTTGTCAGGCACCAATAGTACTATCCAAATATCCCTTTGGTTTCTCATTCCTGAACAAATGATTATAGTGGGGAGGTCTCAACCCCGAGTGGCGATCTTTACTCAAGTATCCAACCCGTCATACAATCCCAACATATCTTTCCCCCGTAAAAACGTTAAATAGTTTAGAAATGGGGCCGTGAGACTCACCTGTAACTGTGCTTGGCTCAAAGAAAATAGTAAAGTTTGTGATCCCGTACCTACAAAGGTTCTAGGCGTATAAGTCACTTACACCTATGGTGTATGTGCCTTGGCAAGTTGTACACCCAACTTCCCGACCACGTCTTTATCCGAATTCCCGTTTAATAGTTTCGTATCCTAGGTCCAATGGCGATGGATTACCCTTTTCTTACAAGTCATATTTATTATTCTTATAATTATTCTTTATGACTTGTACAACATTATACTTGACACGACTCCACCCAACGTATAATTATTTTCCCATTCAAATAATTATACTTAGGATCTTTTCGCTCAAGATAAAGTGTTTTCTTATTAATCGACCCGACTTACTTTGCCACATATTTATTTTCCCATTTAAATAAATATGCTAAGTCTTTGTCGTTTGGAAACATAATCTTAACGCCCGACTAGACTTACCACACCGTACATTTATTTTCCCATTTAAATAAATGTACTAGGATCTTGTCGGTATTCACGCGTTCGTAGATATGTCTCATCTACTCGTCTCGGTTTTCCTTCTCGCACATCTATTTTCCCATTTAAATAGATGTACTAGAATTCCGTCGGAAACGAGTATATGTACATATATCGTCGCGTGGATACTACTTGTTAAGTTCATGTGTCGTTTAGCGTTTTAGTTTGTTATGTTCCTCTTCTCCCACGAATATTGTTACTACACTTAGGAAAGTGTTACGCACGTTTCACCCTTGTTATATATATTTTATTTCCGTAAAATATATATGTATATTTTTATTTCGACGTAATAAGTCCGTTTACGTTGGTTCGTGCAACTAAGTTTGTTAGTTAGCGTTTTTCATATTTATTCCCGTTGTATGTTCTTATGGAAGTATTGTTCCAACTTCCGATTTCCGAACGTTTATTTCTCGGTAAATATATCATGTACGTTTAGTCCGACTCGTCCAACTTGTTACCAAAAATGTCTCCGATACTTTTATATTCCCATTTATATAAAAGTACCTTATTTTTGTACAAGTCTTTCCAAGTATTTATTTTATAAAATCTACTTTATAAAATACTCGCGTTACTCCATTTATTTTTATAAAACGTCCATTTTATAAAAATATACTTTTTACTTAAAATGCCCAAGTAGGCTATTATTATTTACCATTTCAACCTTGTAAATCGTTACTTACACTTTTTGACACTAATATTTCTATTATTGTGTTTTTGGCCCAATAACTTCTAAATATTTATTTTAGTCCATTGGTTTCCAAGTTTGTCATATTTAATCCTTTAATTTACACTTGTAGCATTTTTCCCTAAATCCTTCATGGTTATTATTTTTCTTCCACTTTAGTGGACTTTGAAGAATTCTTTTCACCATGATTAATTGTTTTTACCTCTTTTTACTTCTAATGCTCTTTTAATCCATTCTAGATGTTAATAACATGTGTATTTCATATCTTTATCCAAAACATCAAGTTTTTACTCATCTAAGTGAGTGGACTTTGAAGAACTAACTTTTCCATCTATGGCTTTCTATCCCATTTTAGTATCTTTTTGACATTAACTAGTCATCTTATGATGGTTAAAACCATATTTCATCATATTCAAGTCTTTTTCCCAAATCATGTTCCACTCATCTTCTAACCCAAGTGTATGTTATTATTATTACATTTTCTCACAAAATCACTTTTATTAATGTTAATCCAAGATTTCTTCATGTTATTATTCCTTTATTTTTATTCTTGTAAGATTCATCCTCTTTATGTTTCAAAACCATACTTTACCCATCAATGTACAACTTGCTCATAAAAGCACTTAATATGAACATTAACAAACAAAACAAGATTAAAACTTACTACTAGCTCAAGGCTAGGGGAGACAAGAACCTTGGATTGGATGGGGTTTTAGTGTGTTCTTCCAATGGGTTAAGCTCCAAGCTCTTGAAACACACAATGGGGTTTTGAAGGATAATGATCTAGAGGTAATTTGGAGTAGTAAAAATTGAAAGAGAGGTGGTGGTGGGGTGGTGAAAAGCTACGGCCAAGAGGAAGAACAAGAGAGGATTTTTGTGTTTTTCTTCAAGTGTTCATCAAGTGTATTTATGCTATCTTACTCAATCTTCCAAAGATTACCAACATCTTGCAAGGATTGGGTGAGTATCTTAGTGAGATTATGGAAGATTATGAAGATCACAAAAAAAAATCTCTAATGATATTATAGGGGTGTTTGGGCCGTGAGTTTTAAGAGAGAGAGGGAAGAAATGATTTGGTTAATCCCATTGCCCAATCCTATTACATGCATCCTCATGATTAACAATAATATGGAAGGATTAAGAAGCTATCCCACACAATCTCCCACCCAAGTGGGCCCATGGCCGGCCCCAAGGGGGTGTTTGGTGGGGTCCACCTTGCTAATTAACTCCCATATTATGTTTAAGCTAGTTCCTTCCGGGTACCGCCCGGGTATTCCTTAAATTTTCGTCGCGTTTTCCCTCGATATTAAAATACCGTTAATATTTATAAATTACGTCCTGTTAAATTACTGATAATTTATTTCGGTTTCTGTCGGGTGAATTTTCGTGTTACGCGCGTATCGGGTGCGGTACGCGCACTTTATTCGTTACCGGAAGATTCGTGCTTTAAGCTTTTACATATGGCTTTGGGTTTCCAAAACTCATAATATTTTGTGAAAATATTATTTATTTTATATTCCGGGTGTCCGGTGTTCGTTTCGCTTATTTCAGTTTTACCGGGAAATCGCCAGTGTCCATACCGGATAGTTTTGTCTGCGCACGATCCTATCATGCTTTGCTATTAAACTCATGCATTCCTATGCATTATTTGGGAATTCCTATCTTTCTAAGGCCTCAATTAAATATTCAGCACATAATTACGGCTAATTACGTTAATCGAGTTTAATTAATTAGTACGGAATTACCTTAATTTTGCCGGTTGTTACAGAAATGCGCAAAAGTGGGTAAGGAGCGTTAAATGGGTAATTTCTTAACATGTTAATCGGATGTTATGAGATAAAATTATTTTTTTTATCCTTTTTTAAACCAAAAACCACAAAAAGAATAGGGTTAGATTGAGTTGATAGAGTTAAATCATCTTCTTGGAATGAGGTGAAGTTAAATGGGTGGCATGGCATTTAGCTAGAGTTAAGGAAAGTTAAAGTATACCCCAAAATCTTAGGGTACACCCCAAGGCCTTAGCTCAAATAATATAAAAAAGTTATCATCTTCTTTATTACTTTTTTCAAATTTAGATAACAAGAATTTGTCAGATCATCAACGTGAACAAAAGTGATCATTACAAATGTAAGTAACAGAAATCCACATCACACCTGAAGTATAATATAAATCTTTGAAAATAGACAATCACTATACAACAGAAGTATATATAGTTATAAAAAGAAAATTCAAGCCCATTTTGCAAGTAGAGACATAAGGCCAGCACCCAAAAGAAGTGAAACATTTGAACCCAATTGAAGCATCTTATTCTTTTGCATCCGAGGGTTCATAAAGTCAGGTGAAAGAAGGTCAACAAGTGCCATGTAGATCAATATCCCTGCCGATGCCGAGTTCAACACACCCTCGACGATCAAGGCTGTTGAACTATCCTCTTTATAACTATTGGTTACCAATATCCCAATCACGATACCAAATGGGGTTGTGATGCTGAAACATGCTCCCATGATTGTGGCTGCTAATGACTTGAATTCTGCCTGCAAAAGGTTTCACATGTCACTTTTATATATCGGTCTCCATTCGTAGAAGAAGAATATATAATTAACATTTAATTTCTTAGATGTGTGTTCCTACAATAAATATATGACCAACGATGGTGACGAGTCTTTCAGGGATAAAAAGGGTTAAAGGGTTTCGGTTAGCCTAACGTTGCAACACGTAGGTAGGATCGTTGCTATTTTTGTTTGTTGTTTAAGATTCCGATTTGAAACGAATTCAAACCAGAATGTTGTTGTTATTGTATTTTTATTGTTTTTAAGTGTGATGTGAAGAAAAGATTATGCATGAAGCATAATCTTCTAGAGAGAAGAGAATATGTTTAGGAGTGAGTCAGATGGTAAGGAAGCCAGCCTTTATGTAGAAAAGATCTTCTATAAGGAGAAAGGAAGCATACTCGATCCATGGTTGCAACAAAGGACATTCCCATTTTGCCTATGGAAGGCTTTAAACCTGCGGGTAAAGATGTGCACTCTCCACACGTGGTGGCTGTGGCTTGGGCTGGAGAGTCAAACGAGAAAGTGTGACAAGACAAGTTACTTGTTTGTTCTTTTTGCTGCTGATGTCAGCTGTTTGCTTTTGAACCTTTCAAACCTTCAACTTTTCAAGTTATTGTGCATTAAAATCAGTTTTTTAGACTTAAGCTACCCACGTCATCAGCCCCCCCAAATCCAAGGTATTTGCGATGTAGGCTCAAATGCTTCTTATTTATTTCATAACATTTTATTGTAAAATGCTTGGAGGCTTCATTGGTTTAGGCAGTGATGCCTCTGGATTTGAATTTCGAAACTGACGTTTGATGGGACAGATGGCAGTATGTCAGGTGGTGGTTATTAATATTTATAGGCATCATTATGCCTAACGGTTATTATATTAATAACCTTTTCATTTACTCAAATTATTTACTTCATTTACTTAAATCATTTCCCCTCTTTCAAAGCACAACTTCTTGGTTATCTTCTTCTCCAACAGGTTAGTTTTCTTTTCTTTTTTTCTTCTTCTGATCATCCTTCGAAGCAATGGGTGCGAAAAAAGATCTCAATGTTAGTTATTCCCGCCTCACTCAAGAAGAGGTTGAGGCTTTTTGCTTTGAGTGGGGGATTTATTTATCATTTAATCCGATTGCTCGAGGGTTAGATAAATCGATTGATCAATGTCACTCCGGTTCTATTGCTTTGTATTTTCGTCATTTTGAATTTTTCAACCTTCATCATCCGTTTTCTATCTTCGTCGTTAATGTCCTTGAGTATTATCGTATTTCTTTTGGGCAAATACACCCATACAGTCTTTCTAGGGTTCTTCATTTTGAAGTCTTGTGCCGTCCCTTGGGTTATGATCCCACTTTGTTGATGTTTCATCGATTCTTTCGCTTGGCGAAGAATGGCAACTGGTTCACCTTTGAGACCTCACAGATCGATGTTTGCCTGATTTCTTCTTATGTCACTACTTTGGGCACTTGGAAAGATAGGTTCTTTTGGGTTTCTGAGTCTATTGTTCCATTTAAACTTGTTTGGAGGCAACCTGATTCCGTTTTGAACGAACTAGAATCCTCTGAGTCAGAGTTAGATAAACGTTTCTTGGATGCCCTTAGGGGGTGCTCTTCAAGGCTTCGTCTTTTCCCTGAACCTCTCTTAGTCCTGACCCAAGTGAGCATTGCATGGGATAAATTGGATCGAGGTCTCGTGCCTATGAGGGGTGATCAGGGTATGAATTCTCTTTTGTATCTTGTGACTTTTCATTGTTGTTTAATCTTATGTGTTTCTTTGTTTATTGTAGTTATGTCTGCTCTTGATTTCATTAAAAGTGATGATGCTTCTGACGTTGTATTTGAGGATGTTGAGGCAACACCTAGTGAGGATGCTATTACCTAGACCGAGAAATGTAGGTATGACGGTATGAACTATGTGAGTGTTCCCAATGTTGATGTAATTAGTTAATGACGTCAACACAAGTCACTAATTATGTTAAGATAGTATATATATGTTTTTGAACCTACTATTATATATAAGAACCTGCTAACTATATATATACACACACAATGTGTATATATATAAATATTCATAGATGTAGTTGGCTTGGTAAAAATCTAATTTCTTTTATTTTACAACAACAAAGTTGATGACAGATCATTGCTAATTAAGTACGTAATGTGCATGGCTATTGGATTTTGTAATATTATAAAAAAAAAAAAGCTTTGAAAGTACTTAAATATTGATACAGTATACAAGTTTCATCAACAACATGTATACATATATATTTAACATATACCTTTCATATACAATCTTAACTAGAAAAACCAAAAAAGTGCACACGTATATTAGAAGTAGGTTTTATGAGTTATCAAGTGTTGATCCTATACAATTTTTTTCCTGAAAAAACGACTTATTCCTTTTATGGTACATACATTTTGTCACTCATATTAGATTTGTCTATCCCAGAAACCTTCCAAGGATAATCTAGTATAGTATAGATAAGCACGTTATAGTTTATTAAGAGTTTGTTAAGATGCGTGTTTAGCATATAAGCTGGTTATTTAGTTTCAATTGAGCAGCCTTCGTTTTCATGTGATTGTTTAGTAATCATTTGAGAGAACTACACAATTAGTCCTTGTGGTTTACCATTAGTTTCACCTTTGAGTATTAAGGTTTAAAAGTTTCATGTTAATATGTTAAGTATAGTTTTTGTAGCATAATAGGGTATTAGCACTAACAGGGGTTAATATTTAACTGAGTTTACTCTCATGTGGTAAACACGTGACGGCATTTATGTCATTTCTTTAAAATATAATAATTAAAAGAATAAAATAAATATAATTAATATTTAAAAACTTTAGTGGGACCCACCACCCACCTCCTTTTTCATCTTCACCCACCACCATCTTCACATTTCACTGCCACAATCAACCATCATCTCCTCCACCTTTCACCACAACCAACCTGTAACCTACTCATCACCATCCACCAACCCATCACCAACATCCACGCACCAACCCGTCGAAACCCAAACCGATTTGGTGGCGGTAGTGCCATTTTCTTGGCTGAGGATGGTTAGAAAGGAGAGAGAGGGCAGATGGGATTCATCGCTCTTATTTCGAGGTGGATGGAAGGTTGTCGGAGAGCTTGCAGGCCATCGG
This sequence comes from Ambrosia trifida, assembly GCA_028751855.1. Lineage (NCBI taxonomy): Eukaryota > Viridiplantae > Streptophyta > Magnoliopsida > Asterales > Asteraceae > Ambrosia > Ambrosia trifida. The sequence goes on along the minus strand of CM054125.1, from coordinate 3,593,399 downwards.
TGAGGTTGTAGGTTGCCGGAGGTGGAGGGTGATGGTTATGAAGACCACGGTGACGGTGTGGTTGCAGGTGATGAAGTGGTGTGGTTGTGATGTACACAGGGAAATATATGTATGTTTTGTTTTTAAGAAAATTCGTGTCATACACAACCCTAGCTACCAAATTATTCTTTCTTATTTTGTTGGTATAACTTATCATGATGTTGTATCTATCTTATTTGGTATTGCAATACATGAGTTATAAACATGAATCAAAGATGAAACTAATGGTTAATCACAAGGACTAATTATGTAGTTCTCTCTAATCATTTAGATCAAGTATTCAAGTAATAAGAAAAATGAATGGCTGTGATCGTTTCACTCCGTTGAGGGTTTCTTTTTTTTTTTTTTCTTTTTTTTTTTTTTTTGTGTGATTTCAAACCACAATCATGTATATAGACAATCTCTTCATACTTTAACAATTGCTTTAAATCAACTCAAGCTTGTTAAACACATTAGGTCGACAAAGAACACATACCTGAAAAATGCATCCCCCAAGACCTATTCCCTCAAAGAATTGGTGGAAGGTCAATGCAACAACGAGTGGTTTAATGGTTTTTGGACTTTGAGAAGCACCCAAAGACAATCCTATTACTACTGAATGTACTATTATACCCAGTTCCAACACCTGCACCAATATTGACAAGTATATATATATTAAATACCAATGCAAGCTTTAAGTTGCAAAAATCCAAACATAATTGTGGTTTTAAATAAATGTATCCCTAAACAAGTAATTTATTCAATTTCATACCATGCAAAGTTAGTGACTTTTTAGTGTTATTATGTTAAGTAGTAAATCAGTTACTTCGGTGATGTTTGGCTCTCCATTTGTGGAGCTCCTTTTGACTTATGACTTATGGGGAAAAGAAGAAAATGAGAGAAAAGTGTTTGGGTAATTGTTTGGAAAAGGACTTTTGAAAGATTTTGGCCTTTGAAAAGGAGAAAATGGGGCAAAAGTCATAAGTCGCAATTTGTGACTTATGAGGAAAAGGAGCTTTTGAGGATGGAGAAGTCATAAGGAGTTTTGGAAAAGTTTAGCCAAACATGGCCTTCATGGTTTATGTCAGCAATAACTCAAGTCCTATACATTGGACATTTACCGGTGATCGCACAGTAATAGACTATAGTTGATGGCACAGTTACCATTGATCACACACTTGGCTGTATGGTATTGAATGAAGGGGCTTCATTGCACCACCTCAGCGACAAGTTAACGGGAGGCTTCATTGCCTCCTCTCGATAACACCCAATAAATTGAATAAAGCCATCAATTACTCAATCATTTATTTATTTTTTATTTTAAATTCTCTAAATCGTAGGGGGTGGCGGCGCAACTTGTTTTCCGCCTTCCTGCTATCCTTATGTAATTTGCTACTTTAGTGAAATGAAAAAGGTTAGATGTTTTTTAAATAAACCAAGTGTTAGATAGATTAACAAACTTATTTATTTCATTTATAAACCCATTTCAAATGGTCCATTTACTAGCCCAACTATAAACTAATTTTGATAAATAAACCCATAACCCTAGAGACCATCAACTTCGTTTTTCACCCAACGTCAACAAGACAACAACAATGACATAATACAGGTGGCCCCCCTTCTTCTTCTGTTGAAGCCCCCCCCCCCACACACACACACACACACACACACACACCCACCCATGGCGCTTGGGAAATGGAAGGTTGTTTGCTGAGGTGAAGGAGGCGTTAATCGATACCATGTAGCCTTACTATTGATCACGTAGTAACCGCTGGTCAATAAGTGAGGATGGGAGGAGATGATGATGATGTGATGCTGAAGTTAGATACATGAATCAGGAATTAAGGAACAATCTAACGGGTCTTAATACCGATTAAATTAAGTTTGTAGTACCAACCACCTTATGGTGAAGTGGTATAGAGGCTCAATGATTGAAGACTCATGGCTTAAAGGTCATGGGTTCAATTCTTGAGCGCGTTGGGTTTTACAGATTATTCTATTGTCGTGCCTTCAGGCGGGTGGATAGTCGGATTTTCCTCGGAACTGGTGAAATCAGGAGCTCCCTTACATGTCTAGCTATGCCGTGTGGAAGGGGTCCTGATTTGACTGAATATGGACTCCGAAGATAGTTCTTGGTGAATTTCGTTAGTCGTTCAAAAAAAATTAAGTTTGTAGTTTCCAATCAATAATAAAAGTACAGAAAAAGAATGTTTACTTACCTTGGAAACTATTCTATACCGATCGACTTGTGACAAGCTAGATATTGATCCATGAGCATGTCCATGAGTCGCATGAGTATGAGCCGCAACTTGACCGATATGCTGTGGGTTTCGCTCTTCATCTCCATAACCATCAGCAGGCTTTTGAGGGGTTTTGGACTCATGAGACCTGAGCTGATAAGCAGCGGACGAAGTCTCAAACAAGAGTGTCAAAATGGTTGCCACCATGGCAATAAAACCCGTAAAAGGGAACTCTCCCCATGGATGTTCTTTTAAACATGGAGACGTTAAGCTCTCGAATGCATCAGGAAGTACATGGATAAAACCAGTAGCCAATATGACACCAGCCGCAAACGCCTTGATTACAAAGAAACCATCTTTATCAGGGCTTAGAGATGGAACAATTCGACCGATGAAGGGTAAACAAACACCAAGGCCGCCTGCGACTAGGATCGAAGCAAGTGCAATCAGTTTGTATTTGAGAGCTTCACTCTTTTTACCCTCGTCTTCTTCGGGTTCACAAGTGCACTCAGCTAAAACTTGGATGGTTATTATATCTAAGAATAAGAATGCAACAAAAGCTAGCTTTCCTGAGCACATTTTGATCATATGGTAGTGGAGGCACTATTGGAGAATAATTTTTCCCTTTTTTTTTTCTTTAGCGGAAGAATATAAAAATATTGGATATTTAAATTGGAGTCGATTGGTTCATATATAGAATAATAATGTAGGATTGTGACAAATAAAATACTAGCTAGTTCGCATGATCTTTGTTTAAAAAAGCTTAGAGCATGAGACCGTTGATCAAGGGACAAGTTATGAATTAAAAATCACTGTTTTTTTTATTGATATGATTTCTCAAATTCATGATCAGCTAGAACTCTTATCTTGATGGTGTGTTTGGACAAAAAAAAAAAATCGTAAGATATTTTTTTTTTTTACTTTTTGTAAATGTTGTATTTTTTTTTTCAATCAAATGTTTCCAATTTAATATCCACGAAGCAAATTAAATAAGGATTAGTTTTATTAGTGAACCACGTACTACATCAGCATGTTATATTTTACATGCGTGCCACATCAGTGAGAAATAAGTTATAAGTCATTTCACGGTTTTCACAACCACTCACAAATATTTATGTTTAAAAGACTAAGATCAATACGAACGCCCAAAAAAACAGTTTTCTAGTTTAAAATAAAGGGAAAAAAAAACAATTAATAGTTATATAATTAAAATTTATGCAAAAAAGTCAATGCTTTTGATTTAAAAATGATCAACACACTTGACACAAAATGTCGACACTTCACACAAAATGTCGACACTTATCCGTTAGATTAGATATGCACCGACCGTTTAGCCGCTGATATTTGTACATTTCAAAGCTATTTCATATATAACGTATCTATTAGTTTTATAGGGGAGTTCAATTTTCATATAATTGTTTTAGAGAAATATAATTGTTTTAGAGAAAATATACCATAGGTTTAACATAGAAAGTGTAGAAAGTTATCAAATGATGTCACGTGTAAACCATGGTTAAGGTAATTAAACCCAATTACAGTTTAATTCATGGGTAAATCAGACATTTTCTCTATAACTGATTACTACAATCACATTCTATATTCGTAAACAATTTCATAAGTTTTTTTTTTTTTTTTTGAACGGCCAACTAAATAACGTCGGGTACTTCGTACGCGGCCCCCCAGTGGCAAAGACAGAGGCACAGCCCGGCCCACCCCGGACGCACGAAGCCCTTAGCCCGCCTTACAGCCCGCTTCCAGGGAAAACCCGACCCACATACCCGCCCGAAGGCACGACAGTAGTGAACCGGTAAAACCTGACGAGATCAGGACTCGAACTCATGACCATAGGCCATGAGTCATCCATCATTTCTCATTATGTCCTTCATGGGAATCGAACCTGAGACCTCCAAGAGAGATCCCTGGCCATTCACGCCATTCACCAACTGAGCTACCTGTGAAGGACAAACAATTTCATAACTTACTTCAACGATTTCAAATTACAATTTGAATTTTACAACTTCAATCAAACACTTTACGATCGATTTCACAATCTCATTCAAATACATAACGATTTTCATAATCACATTCAATTGAAGATTTGCAGGATGTTAGGTATGCATTAGAAGTAGTTTTTTAACCAATTTTCAGTAGAATTATGTTTAATTGTTGATTTTGTTTATCAGATTTAAACTTATCAGTTGATGATCAGAACATTTCTATTGAGAATTTGATTCCAGATCTCGATAATATTGTTTTTCATGGTACATATCATGATGATCTGTTTTGTTTCAGTTTTTTCAATTAGTTATTTAAGTTTCATTTCGTTAACAAGTTGTTTGTGTATTATTCAGACCTGATTACAAATGAGACTAATCAGGATGTGGATATTTATAGTTTGAACATCATCAACAAATACTGAGGGATTGAAGGTATTTGAATTATGTTTTTGAATATTTGATGTGTTTAAATTATCAAGTGCGTTTATAAGTTTCTCAAACATATATACTGAATATATATGAGTGCGTTTGAATATGATCATGCGTGCGTATAAATAGTTCAACTATCAAATGTCCAATGTGCGTTTAGAAGATGGCAAGACTTTCAAGGTTTATGACTTTGTGGAAGGTCATAATCATGCTTTTGTATCTGAAAATGGCATTCATTTCCTATCAGCTAATAGAAAATTGGCACACATTCAAGAAGAGATAATATGTCAGCTGTCTTCATTGAACATGGGTCATGTCAAAGCTTTTTTTATCATGAAGACTAAGTATGTAGGGTTTGAGAAAGTTGGTGCAACGGCTACTGATTGCAAGAATTTTAAAGGTTGATTAAACACTTTCATTGGTGAATATGATGCTGATATGATAGTGTCTAGGCTTAGGGATAAGAAGAAGTTCTTGCCAAATTTTTCTTTTGAGTTTTCTGTGGATGAAAAGAATGCACTCACCGGTTTATTTTAGGATGATGCATTATGCAAAAGAAACTATATGGAATTTGGAGATGTGATTTCCTTTGATGCAACATTTAACACCAACAAGTATGTTTTTAATTTTTAAAGTTTCATATCCAACTATTATATGTTCATAGTTTATTAAAAAATCTTATAATGTGTTGGAGGTACAACTTGGTTTTTGTACCATTTACCGGAATTGATAACCACTATCGGTTTGTGACACTTGAAGCAGGATTGTTATCATCTAAGACAACTGAATCATACACATGGTTGTTACAATCATTTTCCAAATCCTTTGGAAAGCATCCAAAAGTGGTTGTAATCGATTAAGACCCTGCCATGAAAAATGCTATCCAGTTGGTTTTTCAAAATAGCAGACACAGATTGTGCATGTGGCACATCATGAAGAAGGTTTTTTATAAGGTCAGTTTGAATTTTGTATAAATTCAAAGTGTGTGTTTGTTTATATCATTGGTGCGTTTAAATAGTAGTAGTGTGACATCCGTCACTTTTTATTTTTATAATAATAATAATAATAATAATAATAATAATAAATAAATCACATATTTTTTTTAAAACCATAACCAAACCATTTGCCCAAACCCAACTTCCTTTTTCTTTTTGTTGTTTTCGGCCCAGTCCATCTGAGCCCAACCTGGAGCCCATCAGCAGAAGCCCAAGCCCCTTCCCTTGCCTTCTCCTTTGCTTAAAAAAAAAATTATTGACCGAGCCGGGGATCGAACCTGTGTCCCCAGCCGGTCCAGCATTTAACACCACAACCCCAACCACTAGCCCATAAGATCTTTTGTGATAGAACCTGGAGGCCATATGTATTTAACACGAAATAAATGCTGCTTGGTCTCCTTTCTTGTTCGCTGATTAGGTGCAGCACGAAGGAAACAATTTTTTTTTTTTTCCTTTTTGATTCTGGTCGAAGTAAACTTGGTAATAACTGATAATTTGCTTCGTCATTGACTTTACACGTCTATTACATAATTAATTAACGTCAACCTTCCCAAATCTGAGCCAATTCACGCGCATACATTAACATACGGGTCAAAACTTGCCAATTCAAACACCAATCCATTACCCTATAAATTGAACATGGCTGGACCATCTCAACTCGCCACCCATTCTTTCTCAACCCCCAATTCTTCATAATAATCTCTGTTCTTGGAGCTCTTGTTCGAGTTTGACTTTTTGTTTTGACCAACCAATCGAGCTCGATTCCACATTGTAAGTCCAATCTTTTTTTGTGGGTTTTGTTCATCGGCAATCACACATCGAAAGCCCTAACATTAATCTGGTTAACGATGTATGGATCGCTTGATTGGAAAAGCTAGGGCTTGTAAATCTGATTTGGGGATAAACTAGTTTGGGATAAGTGTATTTATTTTATTAAAACAGGTCTAAATCACAACCACAGGCCTAGGCCAAGTGGTTGTGATCCTTGCTTGTAACCAAGGGGACCCGAGTTCGAGTCCCGGCTTGGACGCCATTTTCTTTTGTTTTCATTTTTACACAAACCATATATATATATATATATATTACATTAAAACTTGTAAATTCATTTTTAATTATTAAAACCTTTTTATAAATTCTAAAAAAATTATCTTATACTAATCTGATGTAAAAGTTCAACTTACAATTTTTAGTTTTCAAAAATTTATTTATTTAATATATATAATAAATAAATCAAGTTTATTCTATTTTATTTATAAAAATCCATTAAAATATCAAAACGATCTTATACATTTCCACAAAAATTATCCTAAGTTGTTATAACTTTAAACTTTTCAGAAATGATTTTTATTTCTGAAAAATCATTTATTTTATATTTTTAATTAATTTTTGTTAGTTTTAATCATAAATAATTCATAATAAATTCATTTTACAATATTTTTGTACCAAAATTTTACATAAATTATTTCTATTCATTTGGAACAGAAATACAATTTTTAATTCAAGAATTCTTTGATTTTAATATTTTTAGATATTAAAGTCGTATTTTGACAATTTGAAATAATTAGATTAAATAATCTATTTTCAATAAAATAATTTTAAAAATTATTTTCATACTTAAAACCTTATGTTGTGATTATATTCAACTTAAAATTTTACAAAAAGACTTTTGTTTATTTATTCATTAAATTTCTTATATTTAATAAACAATTTGTTTATTAATCAAATAAACGTTTATCCCAAATTCGAAGCCCTAGAAATACATGTATCCTAGAGTTATTTCCCTTACACATTATCGAATTCTTTAGGTTGATACTTTGAGATAGTTCCAACACATATTCGTTGTCCAAGTCCAATTTCAAATTATTACGTGAACTGTGAGTATTCCTATCCCCTTTTTGCTTTTATTCATTTTTGGGGTGTTACATGTACACTATTACAATTTCAAATACAAGATTACATTTTCACAATACAATTCTAGTACTATGTGCATTGCTTACAACGTGCTTTATGCTTAGACAATACATGTGGATTACATTTGTACTTAGTGAAATCATTAACATGGTACAAGCCGACCTTAACATTGGATAGCGCTATTTGGATTGACAACCCGCCTAGATTGATTCTCCCCCTTTTTCATCGGAGAATCCGTGGCCAGTGTTAAGTTATTATCCATTTGTTGGATAAGTACACTACAGTTCATACAGTACATTATACAGTCACAGGGTTGATTTCGCTCATTTGTATAATACATAGTTTACATATTTGCACTGTAGCTTGCACTTGAATTGTATAACTTTTTGACCTACTATATATATCAAATCTAGGAATGCTCACCAACATTTCATATGTTGACCAAACCTATTTTGTACATGTTTCAGGTGCAGTTTGATCTAGTGCTTTAGCAAGAGACATTTAGTGCTTTATTTCAATTCAGTTATTTCAATATTTACAATTCATTTAGACAATGTAATTTCCATTTCCATGTAAGACAATTTTGGATTATTCAATAATATTTACATTTTAGTACCATGAGCTTTTGAACAATCGTCACTACGTGGCACCTCGATGATTCCGCCATCGGTTGGGGTGTTACAAGTAGAGTAGTTTAGGATATGGTGCATGCGTCCAAAGGTTTGAAATGTGCGTTTTGTTTTATTTCAGTGCATGCGTTCAAAGTTAACTAATGTGCGTTTATTTTTATTTGTTTTGTTTTTAGATGGGTAGTGCATTATACAGTGATGATGAGTTTAAAAGGCGAATTTGTGCAATCGTATGGACAGGCTCAATCAGCCTAGAAATGTTTGATTTTGAATGGGGTGTAGTTATGGTTGATTATAAACTAACAGAGAACAATTGGTTGACCGACATGTTCAACATGAGATCATTGTGGATCCCTGCTTTTTACCGAGATTAACCTATGTCTGGCCTAATGAGGACAACATCAAGATCTGAGAGTGAAAATCACTTTTTTGCCAGGTTGCAAATTCTCAGTTGACCCTTGTTGAGTTTTTCAACCATTTTGAAACTTCAATTGAAACTCAGAGATTCAAGTCATTCAACCATAGGAAGAATGACCATAATTCAAGGCATACTGTTCCTGATTTTTGGACTAGAAATCCTAATGAAGAAGAGGCATCCAAAATATTTACAAGGACTATCTTCTTTGATATTCAAGAAGAGATATATGCTATATCCTTTTTATAAGATTCGAACCCAGGACCTTATAGTCTCTAAGTTTTATTCAACCACCAAGATGGTGATGGGCTATAATGCCTTTGGCACTAGTTACAATATAGTAGCAAATATGAAAAAGGTCGGTTTTATATTATTTGTGTTTCCCAGCAGCAGTTGAGTCTTTCTTTTAACGACATGTCCAGCTTCAAATCCGGTATCTTCATCCATTCTCCCATATTCCACCAAAGTGTCCTTGCCCATACACATTTTTCGAATAAATGATCGATCGTTTCCACTTCGAGGCCACATCTTTTGCACATTCCATCGCCAACCTGAACACCCCTGAAAGCGAGTGCTTCCGCAGTAGGTATACCATTTTTCAGCGCTCTTTACACAAAAAAGTTGACTTTTGGGATTACAATTTGACTCCACCTGAACTCTGCAGCAGCGACAGGAACCGAACTGCAGTCTAGTAGGTTCTGCCGCGCTTGTTTTACAAAAAACTCCTTCGTCGTCCCCTGCTGCAGCCACTTCCAGCTGTCTCATCCACAATCGTCGCCGAACTTCCCTAGAGAAATCTTCTCCGCAGCCCCTCTAACGTATTGAGAACACCTGTTGGAATTCTAAACATCGATAGGTAATAGTTTGGAACCGCCCCCAGTACCGCTTTGACTAATACCGCTCTCCCTGCGAAAGACAAAGTTTTTGCCTTCCATGATGATAACTTTGACTGGAACCTCTCGACCCCAGGCTTCCAACTGTTTATCCTTTTCATGTTTTGACCCATTGGCAAGCCCAAATACACAAACGGAAGCGAACCCATACTACATCTTAATAGACCAGCTATGTTCTCGCATTCCACATTGTTTACATTGACACCAAACAAATGACATTTTTGCAAATTCACATTAAGGCCTGACGCAACTGAGAAGCATCTGAGAATACGATTCAGATTTTGTACATTTTCGACCGACCACTTCCCGAGAAATAACGCATCGTCTGCATAAAACAAATGGGATACTTCTGGCTCAGCATTAGGTAGTTGTACTCCAATAAATTTCCCAGACTCGACAGCCTTACTCATCATTACATGAAGGGCCTCCATAACTAAAGTAAACAAGAAGGGAGATAACGGGTCCCCCTGTCTAAGTCCCCGTTTGAGCTGAAATTCCTCTGTTGGTGCTCCGTTTATCAGAACTGACGCCCTACCGGTTGCTAATAAACCCATTATCCAGCCCTTCCATTTGGTGGGGAACCCCATATGGTGCATGATTGTAAGCAAGAACTTCCAAGAAACACTATCATACGCCTTCTCGAAGTCTGCCTTAAACAATAGTAACTCTTTTTTGGACTGTTTAGCCCATGAGACGATTTCATTTGCAATTAATGGACTATCAAAAATATTTCTGCCTGAAATAAATGCTAATTGGACCGGGGATATCACGTTACCGAGCACCTTTTTCAGCCGCGCCACGAGCACCTTAGAAATAATTTTCCCAATAACCCCGATAAGAGACATTAAGAAACATCTAAATTAGTTGGCATTAAATGTGTTTGATTCATCAAAAAGACATTTAAATCACACAGCAAGCCAATTACCTATTAAGATCAAAATGATGTTAAATAAAATCTTTACCCTTTATCCATTCTACCATGTTCATAACTCTCAGTGTTCATAACTCCCATTCTGCCACTCACGCACAACCTCCTCAATTTACCACCACTTTCTTCAACACCACATAGACGAACTGTTACCGGCTCAATACTTATTGGTTGATAGTTTCCTAAAGAGTCAAACCTTTTAATAATAATTCAACACTTACTTACTAGTGTGGATTTACAAAACGGCTCCTTAGTTAGGAATCCAAACAAAGTCAACTAGGTTTTTATCCAGCCGCGCGTTGCGGCGACGTCAATATGATTTAAAAATAATTAAGTGATGACATAGCGTTGCGACATTTCAAATTCCAAATCAAACCTAAATCAATTTTCATTGTGTTCGTGATATTAGTTTATCATACATAAACTTTCCACCTAATTTATTGCGTATGCTCGTGAAATTTCTATGGTAAGCATCCCTAATAATAGCATCATTTTACGAGGAATCTCCTACGGTACGCGGCACATGGTGGAGATGGCGCACGGTAGATGTGGTCGGTGATACGCGCGTTGCGCGTTTTTCACATGACGTGTTAATGCGGATTTTGGTAACCGACAAAGGCATTGAGACTAACCGTGGACAATGAGAAAATACAAAAGTGGCAGTGGCTACGCGGAGAATACCAGGAATCTCCCGTGGTCCGCGGCACATGGTGGAGATGGCGCAGGGTAGATGTGGTCGGTAGCCGGCTGCGTACGTTAGAGTGAAGCAGCTATTCATTTCGTGGTCGTTAAATATATGGATAATAAACGAACAAAAACCAAACCCGTGTGAAATCGGGTAAAAAAACGCATTATGTCGGGGGCCAAAATAAGAAAAAAAAACTTAATAAAAAAGTTGGTGGCCAAAACGGGAAAAAAAAACTTAAACAAAAAGTAAAAAAACATTGTGTGGCCAAAATGAGAAAAAAAAAACTTAAATAAAAATTTGGTGGCCAAAATAGAAAATATGAAAACATTTTGATGGTCAAAATGAAAAAAAAAAGTTAATAAAAAAACAAAAAAAAAATGTGCCAAAATAGAAAATATGTGAAAATCACTATTTTTTCTCATGGTTTATTAATAGTAGGCGTAAATTATGTCAGTGTCATTTCGGCTTATTATGGTACCGACACTTTCTTTAGAAAGTGCAGCGGAAATTATGTCGGCGTCATTTCGGCTTATTACGGTATCGTCACTCTCTTTAGAAAGCGTAAAAGGATACCGAAAACATAAGTCGCGAAATTTAGAATATTCAAAAGCATGATAGATAAAAACCTTTAAAAAAAACCAATTTGCTTATAAAAGTAAAAAAACAAGAGTTCAATATTGATATTAGATAAAAATATGCACGTGATAATTGAGAATTTTTTTAAACATTGTCTTTTATAAGTTGTAAGGAAAATAAATATGTTAAATTGTAATAATATGAAAACAATCAAATAAATTGACTGGCTAAAAAAGCATGTACCAAATATTCATAAACTAACGTGAACACCAAATGTTCAGTGGTAAAAACTCAAAAAGTACAAATATCACTGTTACTCTAAATTAATATATATAATAACTAGCTGATTACCCCAGAAGGGTTTCGGGGTTAAAAAATCTAATTTTACGTGATAACCTATTACAAATGGCTCAAGTTAACTAACCATAAAATCTCTCAATCATTGCATGTTCATAGTATTCTAATCAGTAATAACTCATATTCCCTAATCTAAAACCTAATCAGTAATCATCTAAAGAATCACTTATGTAAGCTGCAACTATTAAAAAACTCATCACATCTCTCTAATTTCTCACATTCTAATGGCTCTTATAATTCCTAACCTAATCAACTAAACAAACACTTAAGTTGGAAGTTGTAATCATTGCATCTCATTATGCCATGTGGCATAATCAAGAGATGGTTGAGGCCACCATTGAACGCCACGTCAGCAACTATCAATTCTTTCCGGGAGCGTCCCGGGGTTGAAAAATATAACCATTCTAATAATACTAATACTAATAGTAAAATTCCAATAAAAAATAACCTTGCTATAAGGTGACACCATGTGTTGCAGTGTTGCGCGATTCTTTCTCCTAACTTCTCTTGATGAAGTATACCTAGTAAAATTCGAATGATAACATGGCGATTGGGCTGATTTTTAACATCGTAGATAAGAACCTGGTTTAAAAGAAAAAACATGATTAATGAATAACATAAACACTTTGTGTGTTTTTTCCTGTATGAACGAAACCCCACAAAAAATAGTCGATTTTTCTCCGTTTTTTATATAGGACTATGGTACTCATTGGAAAGATAATAAAACGCTCGTTAATTTGGTCTAATTTTTTTCTTTAAAAAATCCTATATATAAAAGATATAAACGTTTAAAAATTATGGGAAGAAATATGAGAGAAAAAATTTTAAATTTATTTTTAAATTTTTTTTTACTAAAATAACTCAATTTAATTTAGGGTTTTATGTTTATCTTTTTGTTTTTTAATTAAAAAGGGAAATAGTTAAAAAACACTAAAATCTTTCAATTATGATGCCACGTGGCACTCTCAAAGGGAGGTTGAGGCCTCCATTACCCGCCACGTCAGCATATATGTTTTCTTTTATATATATAGATAGATAGATATATATAATGGTTTGATTAGGGGACATTATGGTACATAAACTCATAAAGTGTTGACACTTTTTCGAAAGAAAAAAAAACGTCCCACAAAGTCAACGTATACACATCTACTCATTTGTTATCTTTCTAATTTCAAACTATGTCGACATTTTAAGATCATCACAAGACCATACAATTAAGTAATTTTTTTTAACAACAATCACTTTATAACTAAATAAAAAAAGTCACGAAGCAACAATTAAGTAATTTTTGCTACACCTAATGTTGATCGTTAGAATAATATTATAGTACGTATACGAAGTTTGATCATTATTTCAAAAAAAAGTATTTACATATTTTGCTCCATACATATAAAAAAACATGAATACAAGACTTAGCAAGTTAATCAGATATATAATTTCACGTATTTTGTTTAGCTGAAAGACATACTAATCATGATCAAAACTTATGATAGCTTTTGAATTAATTTTTTTTATTCTTTTTGAAGTGCGGCTTTTGAATCAATTGAAAAGCTAATTCAAGCCCATTCAAATATTATCAAGTACAATCAATCAATTCATACACGTTAGGGTCATATTTATAAACTATGTGAACATTTTGGGATATTATAGCAACCCACAACACCATACTTTTTTTTTTTGAAAAGTAACCCACAACACCATACGGCTTCATGAATTTTGCCACCTTAGATGGCGTCAACTTCGAACTTTGGGATAATAAAGACTATAAATGGTATGTGACTATGTGTTTGATAATAATATTTTACTTTGTTTATTATTTAATTTAAAATTAGTTTAGTTAATTAATAAACGCTTAAGTTAAGTAAAAGTCTATTAAAAAGAAGTTAAGTAAAAGTTGCTACGACATCTTCAATGGACGAGATGATAAAAATCAATTTTTGATATAAAAACAAAATTTGTTTTAATTAAAAAAACAATAGATTTCTTACCCCCCCCCCCCCCCCCTCCACTGGCAGTTCAAGTAATATTTAGTTGATCGTTAAAAAAAACATTAAAACCGCAACCGAAATCCCCATTTTAATATCATTGACTGTAAGATCACATTCTCAAGACGTTAAATTCAAAGTATGTCGACATTCTGGTATAGTAGCTATACATGATGACTTTTGCTACACTTAGATAGCATCAGTGTTGAACTTTGGCATTGTAGCTATACATGGTGCGTGTTTGGAAATAGTATTTTACTTTGGTTAGTATGATAGTATCTAATCTAAAATGTATTATGTTAATTGATGAACGACCAAGCTAAATGGAAAGCTTTGGTATGAGTAGTTTTCATTTGACAAGATTTGATATACCGTGCGCGTATGATATGATCGAATCAAAGGCGGAATCAATGAATCGATTGTTGTTAGAGATGAGAGATGATGTTAGATTAGTATGGAAATGAAAAACACACACAAACACACTAAAAATTGAGCAGCACTTCGTTATAGGGTTAGCAAAAGTTACAAAATGTTGGGCAATAAGGTCTATTTATAGGGCTGGCTCCCTACGCCTGGGCCTTCCAGGCGTAGGGCCCTTACGCCTAGGGTGCCAGAAAAATGTACAAACTAGGGGTGTTAAACGAATCGAATAACTAATTTTCGAATTATTTGAATCGAATTTCTCGAATTTTTAATATTTTTACCTGAATTCTTATTCGATTCGTATTCGCTTAAAATTCCAATAATTCGATTCGAATACGAATCGAATAAGAAACTCGAATTCGAATAAATTCGATTTAGTTCAAATTCACCATAAATAATTAATTGTTTTACTTTTAGTTTTAAAACTAATACAAACTCGTTATTTTAACATATAAAATACAAATCTACAAAATTGATAAACAACAATATGTCAAATGCGGGAATAGTAAAAATAGTAGAGAGTGTAGTTTGTTAGAGTTTTGTGATGTATACGGTAGAAAAAATGTATACGGTAAGTATACAAAATATGGTTATGGTAAAAGTTGTAGAGACTATGTGTTCTTAGAGTTTGACCAAAATTTAGAAGTTCTTTTTTTTCAATGTGTATATTTGTGTAGAGTAAAGATCAAATACATATAGTTTTTTTTGTAAGAACTGTGAGAATCAAAGGGGGTAAATTTTTTTTTTTTTTTTAGAATTTTTTTTTACCATGTGCTTAAACATTCTTTCTAGATGAATAATACAAAAAAAAAATTAAAAAAACAATTTTTTTTAGTGTAATTACGTCATTAAGGTAAATACATTAGTTTACACTAGAGTAATTATGTAATTACTCTACACGTAATTACTCTACACCAAATTTTTTTTTTTTTTTTTTAGTTTTCAATACTATAATACATGTTTAACAATATGGGGAAAAAAATTTTGAAAAAAAAAAATAAAAAAAAAATACCCTCCTTTGATTCTCATAGTTCTTACCAAAAAACCTATTTGTACCGGATCTTTCCCCTATTTGTGTATATACTAATGTCTATGTGTGTGTATATATATTTAAAAAATATACATGTACAGTTTTATTTGAATTTCGAATCGAATCGAATTTAAAATCATAAATTCATATTCGATTTACTGGACTCGAATTCAAATCGAATTGAATTCGAATTCTAGGTAATCGAATCGAACTAAGTCGAATTTCGAATTTTTCGAATCCAAATCGAATTCTGAATACCCCTAGTACAAACATGCTAAAAATCTTAGCAACTTGAAACATACATATTTTGATATCACTAGCTCACAATATTTTTTTTTTCTCTTTCAGATGTAAGGCACATTAGCCACTTATAATGCCTTTTAACTTCACCTAAAAGCCAATTGAATCGTCATTTTAATACCATTAACTATAATATCAAATTCACACAGTACTCGTTATACATTCAAACTATGTAGACATTCATGGGCGGATCTAGCATGTAATTAGAGGTAGCCCGGGCTACCCTTCAACCTTGTTGGCAAAGTGTATAACTAGTGCAAAAAAAATTTCTTCTCCGACTTATGTATACCTCTAGATTCAAAAAAAAAAATTAGGATAATTTATTTTAGATCCACCAGACATTCTAGGATGTTATGGCAGGCATACAACCTCGGGACCTTTGCTACACTTGGATAACATCAATGTTGAACTATGGGATGATAAATGTCATACATGATAATATTTTGCTCGTCTAATATTTAGTTTAAATCTACTTATGTTAATTGATAAACAATTAAGTTTAGTGAAATGTTTTGCTACGAGTATAATATAATAACCGAAATGTATAAGATTTTTTTTTTCAAATGGATTTACAAATTTTAAATCGTTGAGGGGTGTAAACGATTCGAGCCGAGCCCGACTACGCTCGAGCTCGGATCAGTTCGAGCCTACTATTTTGAGCTCGAGCTTGGCTCAAGGTACTTTGAATGTAAGACCCAATCCGATAAACACATGAATATAGATTAGTTTATGTAGAACAAACTTGATTTGGAAGTTTTAAAACGAAACATGACATGATTAACAAGTGCGACAATGTTTAGCACATAAGCGTCGTAATCCAAAACATATGTCTGGTCTAGATATTAATGAAGATATTAACAATAACACATTCCAAAAACCAAGTTTTATAAGTTCATGTTCAACAGTTGCGGAAGCGATCGAGTCTTGTGCGTTCGGTTCTTGTTCCATGGCGTGATCATCATCTATAATCCGCGATACCGACTACCTACTGGCTACTTCAAACCCATAAAAACATCATTAGACATCAAATTTTGAGCTTAAAATGTAAGAAAAATGAATGTTTCTTGACCTGTTACCACCTAGTGCCTCATAAGGAACTCCTCATGGGGTGCGGGGAGCCTATTTTGAGCAAAAAGTTTTCAGAGCTGGGCAATTTTTGTTCCTTCCAAGTGTTAGCCAAATTTTATGTTTTTTGGATTCATTTTTCCCAAAATTTCAAGTGTTTAAATCTCAGATGTAATTCCTTGTTCGGTTTCTAACACTGTTTTGGTCAAAAATTACTTGCTAGAAATAACTTTATTTTTCAAATTAGTAAAAGTGATGTAGAGTGCTAGTATAGTAAAAACTCAGTGTTATTTTCGAGATGGTGACTTAAAAGAATAAATGAACAATAATAGGACAACTATGCTCATGATGGTAAAGGTAAATTTAAGGCTGGACAGTTATATCCTGAGGATGTAACTGTCAGCCAGGAATGTGAATTAAGCAAAGATAGATGATTATAAGTATAATGCAATAAAGAAACGACACTCGATGTACGAGGAAAGCCCTTGATCAATTGTTGATCACCGGCACAAAACCTCGGGAGGAGTCTAAGCCCCTGCCTTGTTTGTTAATATTAATAGTGAAAAGATAGTACAACTTTGGATGAATGACGGACGAGTGTTCTATGAATACAATGATAAGTGCTTTGTGTGTGTGAGTCTCAGAGTATCAAGTGGCGTTCAGGTGAATGTGATGTGTCCTATACTCGTCGATCATCCCCTATTTATAGTTACACAAAAGTAAATAGAAGATCCCTCATAATCCACTACATAGTTAAGTTCTTTGATGGCTTCAGGTGACCGTTGTGTTGTTTTAACTGAATATAGTCGTTGTAGCAACGGTTTCCATCTTCTTCGCCAATTTTTAATGCTTGTCGGTTACAAGTTTGACTCCTTCTTTAAGCTTGGACTTGTCTTGCGTATGTAACTCTCTTATCTTTGACTTCTTTGACCGAGTATAGCAATATAGACGTTAGAGAAGAGCTTCGAGTCTACAATATTGATTGCTTGTACCTGCATTAATGTCATAGAAAGACAATCAGTTAGTCCATCCTCAGGATATGCATATGCCAAAACATAGTTACATCCTGAAGTCTGTTAAGTCCTTCAGCATCCTGAGGATGCTATGCTAAGAATATGAGGTAAGATCATCCTGAGGATTTTCACCACCAACAAACACTATGACCATAGTGATTTGATTCCTCTTCTACTTGACCCGTTAAGGTTTGTATAAGTTGAAAACATGAAATTTTATGATTCCTAAGTTTCTAATTGTGATTTACACATGACTAGTCAAGCCTCGACTTGACAAGTGATTTTTCCGCCCAAGCCATTTTGTCGTGGTAGCGATGCCTCGTGTCCGTGGCCACATGTGTCACTTCTCTTGGTCTTACTCGCGCAGCCCATATAACTCGCGACATGGTTTTTATCTAAGATTTTCATACCTCTTGGGAATCACAATAGTATCTCAATTTACATGACATCTCCATTGGTATACCTTCCTAAGTGTGTGTGTGTGTGTGTGTGTGTATAAAGTCATAGTTATGACTCACCTTAGTCGTGCCCTTTTTTGCCTCAAGTCTTTACCCAAGTGGCTCCCCGAAGACTCTAGCTTTGCACCTAGGATTGAGTATTCCACATATACGTTTAGGTACTTGCTCAAAGGCATAATTTCATATATTCATACAAGTTTCATAAAAAGGAATATAGGCCCAAATGAAATCGAGTTTCATTGAGGCATTTTATCAAACACTTGGTAGGTGCATGAAGAAACAAATAGTCTTACCACCGAGTTGGGATGATAAGACAATTGTATCTACAGGGTTGATCCTTCACTAGTAGCTACGGATTGAGGGACCTGCAAACAAGAGTTTATTGTGGATGTGGAGACGACTACACGAGGTAGTAGTTTATGACAAAAAAGTGCGGTGAATGTCTTTGCGCTAGGCGATTTTGCGGAGAACGGATGTTGTAATTTTACGTCAAAGCTCCGCGAATGCAAGACACGTCAGTTGTTTATGGGGGACAGTTGTCAGTTCCCCATGAATTAGAAAACATGTGGACATCCTGGCGAGTGGGGCTCGACATGACTGGTGACGGTTGAGACGTGTACAGACACGATCTTCGGCAGTTGTCAGGTGAGTAGGCGCGTGAGGCGCGTGTGGCATCTGTTTGTCTCCTATTGTACACGTGTCATTACCCTGTTGGGCTCATGTACAAAAAGGTGTGGCTGGCCCACTTGTCATGACGTCATCTGCATTAATTACCAAGCCTATATAATCAATTTGAAATTGCAGTTTCCCACTTTCTCTTTACATCACTCGTTTCATATTCAAAAATCCTTTAACGTCTTTCTCTCTGGCCTTCTCTGAATCTTCTTGAATTATGTCTCAAGATTCACAAAACGTTCCCGACTCAAGCAAAACGTCCGAGTCTATTAAAGATTCGTCGAAAAGTATTGATACAACGACGATCAAGTGGGATAAAGCCTCTTTTTCTGGTTTTCTTGATCAGTATGGAATTTTGAAGGAGTGGGATCCAGAACTTCCGGCAGAAGGCAAGACTGCATTGCAAGCACCTCCTGGCAAAATTACATTTTATGCAGCCGCATTTTCAAAATGTTGTTTCCGTCTCCCAGCGACGAGGTTTATAGTTAACGCTATTCTGACATATGGTGTTCATCCTACACAAATGACCCCATTTGGGTGGTGTTGTTTAATTCATTTTGAAGCTACGTGCCGGGCTTTGGATATCAAGCCTACATTTGAAAGAATGAATGTGTTCTATGTGTTGGAGGCTGCTCATGGTGGGAGTGGGTGGTATAGCTTAGGTACGCGCAGGAAGGTTAAGCAACTTGTGTCCGAGAATCTGAAGTCCATGTATGATTGGAAGGATAAATTCTTCTACATCAACCGCGGAGTTCTCCCTTCCTCCTTTCAGTGGATGGCAATAGGTTTGAAGGAAAAGATTGATGAGTTATCACCGATGGAGGGGTATAAAGAACAAGAATGGTATAAGTCACTTTGTGCGCATGCTACTCCGCTGGTGATGGATGACTGTCCGGAGGGTGTGCTGGCGTTGTTAGGACTCAGCCTTATAAGTCCAGAGGACCATGATCCTTCTCCGCCGAAAGGTGATACTACTGCCTCTGCACTTTATTTAGGCAACTTTGCACCTTGTTCTCAAGTTATTATTTTTGTAACTGCTTGCAGGTGTGTCCTTGGTTGACTTGTTTGCGCAGAGGGGTGAAGCGAAAATTCTATATAATCCAGTTGCTGAGGGTACACAAGGACTGGTTGAGAGGATGAGTTCAGATTTTTTGTTTCCAAACCTCATTGATCCTCCCATGCATTATGCTAGGACAGGTTAGGAAATTTCTTTATATCTTGATATTTTTCCAAGTACCATACGCGCACGAAGGATGCGCAGGTATGTACGTGCTGATTTTGTGCGTCCTTCGTGACAGGTGCGGGTATTCAACCCCGCAGAAAGATTTCCGTCGAAGTTGAAGAAGTATCTTCTAAGCGTCGAGATTGCATTGGTTAGTGTTGAACTTGTTGTCCATTTTCTTATGTATGATTTGACATATACAGATGTGACTTTCGCAACAGGCACGAGTACTTCAAAAAAGAAGCGTGCCAAGGCGAGTAAGAAAACGAAACCACCAACTGCTCCCATCATCGTTGAAGAGGAGGATGATGAGGTTACAGAGTCCGACTCAGAGTTGGAGCATAAACGTCGAAGGAATCATTCGCATGTGCGTCAGATGGAGGATGTTTCTGCGGAGTTGTTTCAGCAGAGAATTGATGATCTGAAACAGAAGCAAGTTTAGATTCCGCAGCCAACTGGGGAAGCTTCTGTGGTGCCGCGTCCTGAACCTATTGCGGCAGTTCCTGTTGATATTTTTAAGCCCCTAGCTGGGTCAAAAGATCGTAAGCTCGAGATGGCTGTGAAGCCACCACCTGTTCGCTAGAATCTTCCCATGAAGACTCTGAGACATTTGACATGTATGAATGATTAAGTATGGCTTGAATGTTTGATCTAATTTCGTATAACTTCATAATAGTCTTTTTTATAGCATCCTTTCCTTTTGCGGAGTCTCTTTCGGGGCAGAGCTCTTCTGTTATTGATAAGGCATCGTGTCCGGACCCCCCCAATTACTGAGAATGTAGATACTGTTGATGAAACTGTGGAGAATGTGACGGGTCCAAATGTGTCGGAGTTAATTATTGAAGAAAGTCAGGAACCCCAGGAATCATTGATTTTGCCAAAGGAGACTCCTCAAGTAGAGCCAACCGCAGATGATGTGGTTATTGTGTTGGAGAAGGCGGCTGGGAAGAAGGTGGATGAAAGTTCTACCCCCAACTTGAATGTTAAAGAGCCTGCCATTGTGTCAGGAAAGCTTCGGGTAGCACATAACCAAAAACAGTTAACAATCTATCTCCAATGTTAACGCCTAACCTTAAACAATGTATAACTCTAATATTAATACCTAACCTAAAACAATGTACAACTCCTATGCTAACTCATGTTGAAAATAGAATTCATATTTACTGATTTGAACATAATTAATGACATACATGATTAATGAATTACCTGAACACTTTGTGTTTTTTTCCTGTTTGAACAAAACCCCACAAAAAAATATTTATTTTTTTTCTCCGTTTTTTATACAACACTATGGTACTCGTTAGAAAGATAATAAAACGCTCTTTAATTTGGTGTAAGTTTTTTTTAAAAAAATCTCGTATATAAAGATATTAAAGTTTAAAAATTATGGAAGGAAACATGAGAAAAAGAAATCCAATTTTGTTATTATTTATTTTTTTCTTAAAATCAATTAATGTCACATTACACGCA
Source organism: Ambrosia trifida (assembly GCA_028751855.1). NCBI lineage: Eukaryota > Viridiplantae > Streptophyta > Magnoliopsida > Asterales > Asteraceae > Ambrosia > Ambrosia trifida. The sequence goes on along the minus strand of CM054125.1, from coordinate 3,571,682 downwards.
ACATGGCACACCTAAAGAGGATGGTGCCCATCCCCCACTTGTGGCTCAATGGTTGTCAGCTCAAATCTCCTATGGAAGACTTTGAGTTCGATTCCCATAAGCTCCATTTGGGGGTATTGCCAAGTGATGGTCGAAACTAGCCTACTTGTAGGTGCCAGGTTCGATTCTGATGGCCCCCCGGTTTTCTACTACCGTGCATTTACTCCAGAGAGGCTTGCCTCTTGTGGAGGGTGCAACATCTGTCAAGTGGCAGGTGGCGGGAAATTTTCCGGGTGGAAGCCTTAGTGCCCCTTATGCGCAGCCTCGACTCGCTTGTGGGCCGGCCACTCTCGTGTCAGTGTGGGCCCGGTTAAGACAACGTAGTCTGACTATTGGAGAGTGGCTAAAAGGGGGGTTGTGATGATCTCTACCACAACATAGAAAATTCGCCTTCAAAAAAATAGGATGGTGCCCTCTATAAATGCAATGTATAATTTATTTCTTTCAATTATATACAGATTTAAATTTTCAAAATAAAGGGTCAGAATTTATGGAAGGAAATTATGATAGAGTTATTATGGGGATGTATTTGGATCACAATTTTTGATGGTACAAGTTTGTTTGAATTGGATGGTTTTATGATTGTATATTTGTATTGCAATTATGGTGGGAATTAATTAAAAACCTTGGGCGCCAAGACTGTGATCCGGAAACATAAACAGACCGGCCCATGTTTAATTTTTGTATCTTAGTCATGAGTCTTAACACATTGGGCTCCCTCAATTAGTGAGTTCATCTGGTTTGGGCTTTGCAGGTTGTAACTTTTTTTGGGATTATGAAGATATGGGATCAAGCTTTCTAATAGGGCCGTGGATTAAGCTAAAGAAATTGGAGGATGGCCGGGCTTATTTCTGGATTGGTTTACGCCTGGTTGGGTTTGATAGATTTTGCGTATGGGCTTGGTTATATCACTGCTGGACCACTGAAAGAGAAGACCAAATATTGAAGATCATAGATGAAGATCTCTACTAAGCCGTAATAAAGATAGCATAAAACTAGGAGGATATTGTAAGGCCCATAAAATGTATAGTTTTACGCTTATCTTTATTGTACACGTTTATATTTATTGGGCTTAGATTAGGACTTAGGCTTGGGCTAGGCCATGTGGGCCGATTGGTTAGAGTCTCCTATATATTGTCATGTATAGTTTATTGGTAGGAAGACCTCTCATATTTTGTAATCATGTAGCCTCCTTGGAGAACCTTGTACCAGACAATCCTAGAGATTGTGTGCAAGGTTCCTAGAGATTGTACCAGACGTTTCTAGAGAATGTGTGCAATCTTCTTAGTGATCGTACTAGACGGTTCTTTCAAACCGTGTGCGATCGAAGCAGCGACACAATTTGTTTAATAATATATTTTCTTTTTGTTCTTGTGATTTGATCTTATATTCCACTTTCGATTAAACCTTTGAGTGATATCCGGTGTTATTCGGGACTTACAAAATCTGTGTCACACACAAGTTTATTCAACCCATGCAATACACAAGTTTCTTTTACATATATAATTGTTTTATTGCCTAGTGAAACTATATATTAATAATCAAAGAATAGTACAACTACATATAACAAGTAGTGATAGCAACTGGGCAAGTTTGAGTATTAATTCTAACCCCATATCCGACTATAATCGTTTTTCCTATACTCGCATAAAACCAATTGGGTATCTATCGGGTAATTGCCTGTCAAGAATCAAGCATAACTGCGGGTTTCAAGTATACTTAGCTTATTAAAAATGTCCATCGCGTATCCATTAGGAAACTTGCCTAGGCTGACCAGTGTAGGGGTGACGCCCCCTGCACCTCAGCTCGTTTTTATCAATAGCACCCCCACGCCATTTCTCCAGCGCTATTGGGGGGAGACGTAATGGAAGGCCCGCCAGCACGATAATGCCGGCTCACGTGTGTGATGGTTATCCATTAATAAAATATTACTGTTTTCAAAAAGTAACTTCAAAAAAATTAAGCCTATTTTCTTAACACTATATAAATCATTCATTTCTCACTTTTTAACACACACCTCTCCACTTCTTCTCATTTTTTAAACCTTATATTTTACAAACTATATAAAGAACAACCCTCTACTTGTCATACTACCAAAATGCCTCCACGCGTTTTCGTTTAGACCAAAGACTAGGAGTAAGCCTTGACTGTTGCGTTTCTATACCTTAGGAACTCACACTTTGTTTCAACGCATGAATTCGGTACTGAATTTTGGGATTCGGTTGGCTATAGATTTGTCAAGGAAATGAGTTTTGTAACCGCGCGTACAAGGGATCAAATATCGTTAAAGTGGGAGAGTATATCGTTTGTGCGTGAAAGATTTCACTGAATCTTTATATATGAAGACGTATCAAAATATAATACCAAATTTAAAAACTGTAGGACAATTAATGTCTATTTTATGAGATGAATATTTTAAAAGAATCTAAGCCTTGATCATGTATAGTTTACAATTATATATATTTAACTTGAAAAAAGGAATATGCAATCTCTTGTTGGCATTATATAACGAAAGCTGATTATGTGAAAAAGAAGAAACAAAAAACGAAAGAAGACACAAACATACCCACAAACAAGAAAAATGTGGGAAGTGTCGTGGGTGATACGGAGGAGGAGAAGGTGAAAATCAAGATATATTGTTGGGCTTTAACATGACAAACCAATGGGGATCCCTCCCCTTGGGAACTTGTTTTGTCCGGTCGTCGATCTCCAACCGCCATCCTCTTTATTTTATAAATGACATTACTCCGTATATTGTATTAGTGGTCGTTTACCTTTTCTCTATTTTTTTAACGGCCAACGAATCAATTTTGAGCACTCTCGGACACCCTTTTGGCAAATCAGGTACTCGAGAGTACCCGGGTCACCAATTGCCACCAATTTCCGGGAAAACCCGACCACTCACCCACCCGAAGGCATGACGGTGAAATAGTCGGTAAAACCGGTCGGGATCAGGACTCGAACCCAAGCCAATGGCCGGGTCATCCCTCATTTCCCATCCACCAATGTCCTCCAAATGTAGCTAGTGGGAATTGAACCCAAGCCTCCCATAGAAAACTTTAAGCCCTTAACCAACTGGGCTACAAGTGTTGGACGTTTACCTTTTCTCTATATAGTTTATTTTTTCTTTAAATCAATTATTTTATATTTTATTATATGTTTTAATATTGAAAATGTATGATGTGACAGCTAAAATCTATATACATTATGTATAATTGGATCGGTTAATTCTGTTATGCCGATTTTGGCAGATTTTCTTGGGGGCGACGTGTGGCCCCGGCCCCCGTTTTTTCGTAGTGTATTGTTTACCTAAATTTTTTTTATTATTTTATATGTATTGAGTATGCCCCATATCAAAAATGCAGTTGAAGCTCCTCTAATGATTACGCTCGAGCACTCTACTAGTATTTGTAAATTTGTATCAGTTTTTTTGTTTGAGTTTTAGTTCTAGAATTTTGAGTCTATGAGGATATGAAAATATGAAAATGCTAAGAAATATATTAAAAGACAAAATTTCTTTTATTGAACTTCAAGACGACCTATAGCGACTGAATCCGTTGTAAAGTTGTCACGAAACCGTCACTAGACTGTCTAAATAACCCTGTCGCTAAATACTCTTAAAAAGCCTTAGGTACACCGTCGCTAAATGGTCTTGAAAAGCCCTGCTAAAAGATATTGTATACCGTCACATACAAAATGGTCCTATAAACCGTTGCTAAGTCCTCATTGATGCGCTAATTTCTGTCACTTGCAATGTATCATGAACAGTATATTGTAGGTGGTCACAATGTATTATATTAAATATATTATCTTAAATAGTAACAGACGAATTTGGACGGTTGACGACGGTTAGGGTCTAGGCAATCTTTTCTTTTTATCGTGAAAATGTTGCTTCCACAAGCAGCAAAGAAGAGCAGGTCATGCTCTCTTGTCTACCCGATTATAAGAACTTAAAAAACTGATCTAGGACCGAAGTCTATCGTAATTCATTTTTGAATTGACAGATGCTAGCAAACAAAGAAAGTGAGAGTTATACGATTACTTATTCATCTTATTTATCATTGTCAAAACAATATGTATATGTGTTTTGATAGTTGTTTTATATTGTATCTTTATGTGAAGAGATATAATTGAGTTATGAAATCAATAAAGTCATTCAACATTAATATTGTATTATGTTTTTTTTTTCTACATCTTGAACTTTTGACTAGTTTGGGTCAAAAGTCACTTGACCTAATTTTTCATTTATCACTAAGTTTTAGGTCGACCTGGTTCATGTCGTTTCAAACAATAAGAACTATAAATATATGTTTATCTTCAATAATTCAAATTACCATTTCCACACACACAAAGAAAAAATTGTAACAAACAAAGACCAAAAATATAAATGAAAATGCGATCACTACTAGAAAAAGGGCCTATCTTGACACACATTTTATGACACGCACTCATTTATGACACTCAAAGCGTGTGTCATAGAAAAAAGTGTCATGGTTTATAAAATCTTATTAATTAATGACACCCGTTTTTTGTGTGTCAAGAATTTAGTGTCAACAAATAGAAAAGATGACACTATCTATATTACCTTATTAAGTAGGAGAGATGGCTACAAGGGTAATTTCACACTAATTTTAAGATGGTAGTTGAAAGGGTTCTTCACAAATGTGTCATTTTTGGTCACTTTCTTCCATTTGTGCCCCTTATTTACAAAATGTAATGCTCAATGTATAAGTGTATAATACACACTCATTATCCCCTCTCCACATGTAACCCCCTCTCATAAATTTCACTAAAACCCAATATAAAACTCATTGTATCCCTCTTAATCAGTTACCAACGTAGGGTCAATTTAATAATGAATAGTTGCCAATGAATCCTCAGTTCCTCACAACCATCCACAACAACAACCATACTTCCGATGACAACACCACGTCTCTGCTCATCATCATTTCCGACCGCAACCGTTAGTTCACTCCCTCCCACCGCCACCTGATTGCCTCGCGACCTCACCACTACGCCCTTTCTAGGTATTTTCTTTTACTTAATTCCATCTTCTGCATCCTCCACTCTTTTTTGGTATTTTCTTTTACTTAATTAGTATATCACGATGATGATGAAAACCCTAATGGAGTTATGTTTCATTTGGTTGGTTTAAATGTTGGATTTATCTTCGATTGCTTTTTTTTTTTTAACTTGTGTGTTTGTTGATACAAAATGCAATTTGAAAATTATTGTTTTTTAATCTATATGTTTAGTAAAACTTGATATTTGGAGACATTGATGTGGTTCAGGAACAAGAATGATGTTGTTTTGGTGTCGAAAAGAGAACCGCGGCTTCGGGCTTTATCGAGCCAGTTGTTAAGATGTTATGTTCAGAATCATGTGTCCTCTTCGGTTAGCCATCTGCGAATCTTTGCCACCCCTGCTCAGGTTATCTACTTGTATGTAAACATAATTGTTTAGATCTTATGATTTGAACTCTGCAGTGTTAGAACTCTGGTGAGATGAACAGCTTCTAACAAGTTTTAAATTCATAACATGAAAAGAAAATATAAAATGACATGTTTGTAGGACATATTGATATAGGTGCGAAAAAGCTGATTCTTAATAATAAAAAAACATTGTTGGCAGGTTAACAAAATGGGAGGAGAGATTAAAGTTGTGAAAAAGAATGGGCCAGGGACCCTAATGCAACTTTATCTGCTACTTGGTACACCTGTAGATATAACACAAGAAAATTACAAACTAAAGTATGCAGATCATAACTTGAAAGTTAGCAAAGTTCTTGTCCCATTAAACATGTGGATCCTATTATTCTAAATTATTAAAAGTAACTTGTAATGGTAATGCTTGCACTAATGTAATTATGGGCAGGATGATTTTGTCCAAATGGCTATCTAAAATTGGAGTGCTCACATGGGATGCATGTTAGTGGATTGAACTAACAAACATACCTCAGAAGCTTTTCATACCTTCGCGGTATGCACAAAACTTGACATATCAATGTTCAAAAGTCAAATCGATAAGCAAGCATGAAATGGAGGTTTCGGTTTTCATCATTGTGTTTTGTTTTGTTTTATCTTGTAGACCATTCCACATTTCATTGGAGAAGAAAATCTTTTCTTTTGGAACGATTTATAATACTGATCTATCTTTTTTGTATTTTTTTTAGCGATGCGGCAATTAGTATGTAAATCGAAGGCCTTTTTTATTTGTTGAGGATGAACCAAAAAGGAGATGGTGAGAAAGACAAAGGGGAGGACAAACATCCTTCCATTGTGTTTCTTCGCACTCGTGTAGGTTTTTGACGCCATACGTTTTGATGGCGGCACTAGAGTACCATCGTGAAACAGAACATCCAGCAAACAAGGTGACTTCCCTTTGTCATTGTCCTGATTACCAATTATTCATCACATTTTCATTGATGCGCATTTGTAGATTAGGACTTATATTCAAGTTTTCTACAGGTAATTTGAGACAACTGGCCGGGAGATATGGGACACAAATAGAAAAGTTGATATATTTGTTTCCGGACTATTTCTGGGGCTGGTCAATTTCTCAAGAATCAACATCCTGACATTTAAGTAACTACATATAGGTGACTGCTTTGGTTCTTGACTTTAAGCCTAACATTGATTTTAGCAAAGACATTGAAGCTAAACAACAGTATGTTTTATTCATTTTATCTGCTTACATAATACATAATTGAGTTTGATGCAATCAACCTTTTGGTATGTTGATTTAGGTTAATGTCTATAAAAATTCTGGTTGACATGCTTTGATGTATTACCGTTTATCATTTAATGTATATAAACACGATGGCCGAAATATGTTGGCTTTGAAGGTTTTATTTTACTCACTAAGTTTATGGGTAACAACTACAAATCTTACTCTTTCGATGAAGCATGTGACCTGATTTATATACTTCATTTATATTGTTTTTCTATGAAAATGAAGGTATCAAATTCATTACTTAATGTATGTATTTAGATATTCAAAATTAAGGTGGCAATTTCATTACTTATAAAGTTATTTAATAACTTCTTCCAGAAAATGAATTATAAATTATTAAATGAATTATAAATTATTTTAATTTATTTTTATCAAAAACTGGTTTATCTAAAAATTGTTTTTTTTTAACTTAATGTGAGAAGGGAAAAATGACAAATAAATGGCCAACAGAGGGTAAAAAGAACTAATCTTGGGGTTTGATGAACTCTCGTAGGCCAAGAAAGGAACATATCCAGTGTAGCAGCTGGCCTTAGTACTGTTATGTATTAAGGCTGCAGCAAGATCATCAATTAAGAGTACTTAACTCTTGGGGCTTGGCTCTTAAGCACCTGGAATGGTTTCTTCTGTTATACAATTATCCTAATCGCATGATATGAGTGCATTTAGTTTAGAGTCTAATACAAGGTAATTTGCCATTTTGTTCTTGGTAAGTTCACAAATGTTGTTATGATTGTGACCTGCTGAATTTTTTGCCTCTGCTGCTGGTTGTTTTCAGTCGCTGTTTTAAGTTTGCTGATTTGGATCATTGATGATGTTAGGCTACCTTATCTATTGAACATTGTTTTTATGGCTTGAACTCTGTCGTTGGGTTCTTATATATGATCATAGTTTGATTTCCATTTTGGTGCCTACTCATGATATTATATTATGTATTGATATGCAGGTTGCGGCTATAGTCGGTCCGAGTGACTAATTAGTTATATATTATTATTATAAGCAGTGGGATTCACCTTGGTTCAAACCAAGATCATTGACTTCTTTCGCATCTAAAGGTCAAGTAAAAGTGTTCACCAAGCATCAGATGATGTTCATAAGAAATGACGAAGAGCGAGTAGCTTAGTGGGTCAAAAGAATGAGTGTATATTTTGGGTTAAATTCGGTTATAAATATAAGGTTCTAGGCTTCATCCTCCTTAATTTAAAGTAAAGCAAAAATGCTTGAAGCTTAAATCTTATTTCAATTGCCTTGTTAGTTATATGTGCTTGAATTAGTTGCCTTGTTAATTATCTTTGCTGAATTTTATTCTGATGCAGAAGCATTGAATTAGTTCTTTTTTTCCCACCCTATGCGAGTGTATTCCGAGCCTGCACTTATTTTTTTTGGTTTAATAGTCCCGCCGCAACGCGCGGGTTTCCCACTAGTAATATATTGTGTGTCATCTTTTCATGTCATAAATATATTTTTCAAAAAATTCTAATCTCCCTCCATATAATCTTATTCCCTCTTCCCCTAAAACTTCTCAAAACCCTCAATCTAATCTGCTCTCATATCCCTCTCATTCTTATCCTCATCACAACCCCAAATCCAACAAAACCCTAACATTGATAATTAACTATATATCAAACTAAAATGGGCATGAATAGTTCAAATGCCATTTTGTAATTTTGGATCTTTCAAGGGATATATAGGTCATTTGCTGAACGGTCTTATACACTCGTAAGTCTAATGCTCCACCTCCTGCTTCCACCTTCTTCTCCTCCCATCCAGATCATTCTTATCCACCGCCTCTTCCATCTTTACTTCCTGCGCATCGACTTCTCGAGTCCATCACTTCGCAACGGTTTGGAGAGGGAACTTTCGGTAACAACAGCCGTGACCGGACCTCCGTTGGTGCCGTGGCGGTACCGTTTCTTAACTTTTGTGAACCACGCTGATTGTTCATTTTGCTTCATAAATGTACTGTTTTTTATAGGCCTTTAGTAGTGTTTGATTGGAACATGTATTCAGCTTCAACGTTTTATATTGGCATGGATTGTTTTGATTCAAGATTTTCATCCTCTGGGTTTCAGATTCCGTACATTTGGTCTCCTATATAAAGAGGTATGTGAATTGTTTTCCCTTTTTTTTACTTTCATTTTCGTTTTGGATTTTGATTTTAGGCTTATGTATGAGTGGTGGGAGATTGTCCACTTTTATGCATTTTAGGGCCTATTCAGAAACTCAGTAACATCAATGACTACAAAAGCGATGTGCCCGTTGCAGAATTTGAATCTCATAATTAAAAAGCTCCTAATTTGTCATGTATGAATACATATATGCAGTTTTTCTTTCAGCCTCCTGTTTACAGGCTTAGTGGTGGCCGCCTACGGCAAAGACACTCTCTGGACGACGGTCATTCGCCAGAACATAGTCGGCGACGGGTGCGGTGGTGATGGAGCAGAGGACAGAAAATTATGTGTGTCTACGGTAAATTTTTTGGATTTTGTATTTTATGCGTTATCTTTGGGTTATTTTTTTGTTAGGTTACTTGATTTGGATTCTTGATAATCAGAGTTCAGCATCTGATAAAAATGGTTACTAATAGTTTCGATTGTCGTTTTGACAGCTTTTGACGGTCAAGTGAAAGCAGAGACTAGAGTTTTCATCCTTATAAGAGACAGGTCAACAATAAATAAGGTACAAAATATCACGTTCATTGATATAAATCTTATCTAATTGATCTGGGTTTTACTTTGTTTCAAGTTATAGAGGCAATGTATCGTTTTAATTTATTACTTAGGGAACATGAACATGACATGAGATAGAATTTAAAGGTGAACTTTCAAAACAAACCAAAATTAATAGGCTACCATTGTATATGTATGCTTTTGCCTTCGTGAATAAATATTATCTCTAATTGGCCAACAAGGTTAGGCCAAAATATTTTAGCGAAAGGAGAACGTTTCGAATTTTTGATATGGGCAAAAGGTTACCTTACCTGTTTTGACACGGAATCAGGTAATTTGTCCCCTTAATTTTGTTAAATTAGTAACCTTTTTTTTACCCTTTTTGTTAAATTAGTTACCTTGTGTCGTATAAATCATGCAATTGTTGTTAATGGATTTCAGGTGTTTTTTTTTATCGGTTGAAACTTTATATTGAAGAATTGAGCAATAATGTTGTTGGCTGAAAGAAGGCTTGATTTGCATTAAAAGTTGTGGGCACTTAGAATCTATAGAGAGCTGTGTAAGGCTGCTAAATTGCTTAATGGGTATGCTTTTTTTGCTTTTCTTGAATGTTAATTGATTACGTCATGAATTTGAGTAGAGACATTCAGGGTGTTCACTGTTTGGTTCGGTAGGATTTGATAAAACATTTGGGTCCAACCGCTAACTATGGTTGAGTGGGTGGGTATGGACGTGCCAATTTTGGCGATTTAACGTTTCGTTTTTGACTGTTTGAACCAAGTTTTTTTTTTAATTAAACATTAGTTTGTATTGAAGTTTTTGCAATGATAACGATTGTTCGTGACTCATAAGTATAATTAAGGTTTAAATGGACGGTTCGGTTTACAAGCGAGTTCTATATTCGAAACTGGACCTAATTGTTTAACTGGTAAACTGCTAAAACAGATCTGTCTATATCTTAAACTGGACGACTTGCTTTAGTTTGGACGTTTCGGGCGGTTTCAACTCTTTATGAACCTTTCTAGAGACACACGACTGACCTTCCTATTTTTCCATCTCTTGCTATGACCTTTATCTTTATTTTCATCTTATTTTAGGCTAACAAGAATGCTTAAATCTATCAATGTATAAAGATGCTGCTTGTGTGCAACAACTGAGTTACTGAGGTGTAGTTGTAACGTGCACTCTAATATATGGCTAATTGCATTAGAAACGAACTTTATCAGTGTTTGGTAACCAACTCTTTAGTCTAGAATTATACAAGTGCGAAGATAACCTCTTTCATCCAATCCTTAGATAAACTTTGTTAAAAAATGTCGTTCCGTTTACGATTATATTGTGTTACTGTAATGACATTTATTCTTCGTATTTGTATTTTACAATGCTAATGCTGCAGTTACACAATTGGATCTAACTGACAGGGATCATTCCATATACTTGCTTGCGTCTATTGTGGTTGTAGAGTCAACATCTCTATCCTCCAGTTTTACGTGTTGCATTGACGGTGTGCGGATATGGCTTTCACGTTATCGGTCGCATCACAGTTTGGTTGATTCTGGCCACTCATGAAAGAAATTATGAAGACCTATTCCCAGTTTGCTATAGCACAGGCTGCATTTAGTGCTCTTAAACAGTTAATCTTGTCTGATAAAAAGCTTCCAGGTGTGTATTGATTCCTATTTATGTTCATATTTTGGCTGAAGCTAAACATAATTTTAAAATCTTGTAGGTAAGAAAGGTCTATATATACGACTGGGATGCCGAGGTGATTGGCCCAACATCAAACCTCCTGGCTGGGACCCATTATCTGGAACGGTTCCGTCTCTTGCTTTTTTCTTAATAATGTAGATCAATATGTTACACATGATGCTTTGATCATTAAGGTGAGGATAGTGGTAGTAAAAAGCTTCAAGACAATATTTGACTTATATGATATCCTACATATGCATTAATTTCTATTGATTTTAGGTTTTAAACGTTATGCTGTGTTTCTTTTGGTTAGGTTTTAAACCCTATAGTATCTTTGTTTTGGTTCTTATTCCAGGTAGCACATACACCCATCTCGCCCATACGACAGAAAGAGACATCTTTGTTTGTATCTTCGATTCTTACATGATGTCGAACCTCAACTCTCGCTTTGATTGTGATCCGTTACTATTCCTTTTGTGTGCTTAGACGACGCCATCGCCTCATTATTTTATAAAGGTAATCCTCCGGTATTCGATTTGTGCTTTCTTGATTGTATGTTTGGTATCTTTCTTTTTTTCCCCAGCGATGATGGAACTGATTGTTGCTTTAAAAAAATAGATCTACATATATGTATTTATGTGTATGTTGACATGGGAAAAGAAGGATCAGTCAGTTACCTTGATCGCAATTTGTTGCTATTAAGGTGTTAATGTAAGAGTATGTCCATCATTTCTAATATGACAGGTTTGACGTTTGTTTATGTTTATACAAATTAAGTGATTTTGATGTTTATGTTAGTAATAATTCTCGTCTTGAAATTAAAACCATCACGAACATTAACCTTCATCTTATTAATTTAATTGTTGTCTCAGGTAGGGGGAGGAGTAGATGCTAACACGGATGCGGATATTATTGCCATTCGTGAAGAGTGGTCTAGTTATGCCGCAACCTTCATTTTCAAGTTATCCGTACGTTTAGTCTAGACTAATGTAATGTATTGACACAATATTTTTGTAACTAGTGGTAGGATTCGACAAATGCTAATTGTAATTTTTTTGTGGTATATATAATATATGCAATTTTATTTTGAAATTTATTGATTTTGTTATTATAAATATAAATATAAATCCAGATTTATTAGTTATTTTGCAGAATTTTTTTTAGGTAAAAAAAAAACATGACACGCAAAATTAGTGTCATAAAGGTGTGTCGTAAATGCATGTCATGAAAGAGTGTCATTAAAGAGTGTGTCATAAATGCGTGTCAAAAAAGCATGTCATAAAGGAGTGTCATAAACGCGTGTCATTAAAAGATGACACGCGCCTGCATGTCATAAACCTTTCTTGACATGTTCTTCCTTGACACTTTTCTGTGTGTCATAAACACCCTTTTATGACGCGCAATGCGCGTCAAGAAAGGGGTATTTTTCTAGTAGTGGATAGAAATGATGAGTCCAGAAAAAGGTATCACAAGTCAGCCTAAAACTTGTCAATTATGAATGTTGAATCGAAATTTTCAGCAAGTTTTTTTCTATGTAAATCACCAAGTTATTCGCAAGATAATCATCTAGTATCTTATTGCGAAGACGGTTCTCGAATATCTTCATTGCTGAATGCGTGCAAATTGTTCAAATTATTAATGCACTATAATAAAAAAATTACTCTGAACTCCGCCTTCACCATGGTGGAAAATCAGGCCCTTTGATCAACACACAAATACGAGATTAAACAACTTGTTCAACTCTTTTTTATTATTAACAATAAACACACCTATTACAATAACCTTAACCAGCTATTTATACTAAATAAAACTCAAACTTACCAATTAAGTAAATTATTAAACCCTGACTAGATAATTAACTCATTAACTTGAATGCACTTCAACTCCAAATAGTATTAACCGTTCACACCACCCATGAGAGCTTATCCATAAGTGTGAAGCCCTAATTACAGGTAATTTAGTCTAACACAACCCTTAATACAGATTGTTTTAGGTAGGGTAAAATGGCAAATGCATCGCCAGTCGCCACTAGCGCTGAATAGTGATGGCCTCAGTGACGTATATATTATTAGTAAACATCTAATTGTCTAGAGAAAGAAAACATGAAGATCGGTATATTACTAACTATTGTACATTTGTACGTACGTACATATACGTGCTAATATTAACTTTATATTACGATTTAAATTGATGTGCAAGTGCGCTAAACCCCGATCTTCGATTAATGGGATATCAATATATGTGCATGATAGTGTGACATTTTGTCTAAAAATCATAATGGCACGCGAATTGCAATACATCGCACACACAAACGCAAAAAGGGTAGTTACTTTATGGTGAAAGGTTAGACTTGTTTATTAAAATGGGTAATCGTTTTCAAAGAAATAAATGGCTAATTCAAGGAGCCATAAACCCATGTGTTCCCACAACAATATATAAGGACAAGCAAATATATACAGATACGCTCCTCGATCGTTTAAAAATAAAACATATCGACAATTAGCTCTTACATTCTTGCATACCACCTTCTCTCTCCATACTTTGATTACATTATTAGGTTGACTCATTTAAGACTCTTGTTTTGACTTTAAGATATAGTCGATAAAGTTGTTAGGGGGACGGGGCGTCACCCGAATTGTCTACGGGTACCAAGTACCAGCACGGTATCACCGCCGCCATACACGCTGGTAGTGGCCCCGTTGACCGTTTTGCTGGCGCTCTTTACCGTGCTGGTACCGGTTGTTTTTGTGGTTTGTATAAATGTCAAGTTTTCATTTTACCCCCGTATGTTTTAGTGTTGCTTTATTTTAACCGTTTGTTTTATTTTAACCGTCTAAAGAAATAAAAACATAAATAAAAAACATTTCATTAAAACATAAAAATTAAACATAAATAATATTAAACATAAAATAAAAATACATTAAAACATAGATAAAAAAACTTAAAGTTGGCGCAACAATCGCCATGCTTCGACATGGTCGAAATCATTGCCGTATCGCACTTCATACTCATAGTTAGTGAAGCCGATAGCCAAGTCCTCATCAAGCTCCGGATCATCCCTCACTGTTTGCTCGTAGAGGGTGGTCCACCTCTCACACTTGATGTTGAGGTCGGCCCACTTGAGCTGGAGGTCTTGGACGGTCTTGATTGTGTTGCCGCCAACTTGCTCGAGGAAGTCGCTATAAACCCGATCCCAAAACCCCTCCGGGGGTTGTTGGACCCTTCCTCCCGAGGGAGTTGTTGAATCTCCGGGTCGTTCGACGCATCCTTGTGGCTAACCACAAGGGCCATCTCTTCCTCGTCTGTCCACGGGTTCATTTTTGGTGTGTTTGGTTTTTTAAACCGTGGTAAGTTGTGACTTTTAACCCTACCGTTTGATCACTTTATATACAACGGTGGCACGGTTGGAATAGTGTAATTAATTTACTGACCGTTTGGTGAGCAAAATTCAATTAACTCGACGGTTTCCAAGATAATCACTTAAATTTGGACAATCGTTTGGTGGGACGGTTGAAATAGTAATATTAATTGTTAAACCGTGTAAAAATGTAAAAAAAAAAAAAAAAGTTTGAGTATTAAAATGAAAATGAATAAAAAGAATCAATGGAGTGCTGCCTACAAAAAGGTGTTTCAGTGAAGTAAATCAGGGAAGTAATGTGACAAAACATAATTGGTTAAAATCAATGAAAGTAAAAAACTTTACTACAAGCACCCCTTATACCATTAGAAGAAATATTGTAGTGTTTCATATATTAACTAATTTAATACTTGTGGGTGGGGGAATAGCGTCTTGTTAGTCCATAATCGGTGGTTTTATATATTTGTTTTGATGAAATATTGTAGTGTTCCATATGTATTATCAACAACGATCTTTCATGTATTAAAAGGATGTCCCTTTAAAAAAAAAAAGATCATAATTGTGTACATAATCATAGCTAATATTAGCTTTTATTAGAATAGCTAATTAACTTATACATCCTTATTTGTGTACTAATTAACTTATACATATCTGTAAGTCCCGAACTCGTCGTTGAAGCTTACTTAAAATTGGTTCTTTGATCAAATTTGACCACGCAAAAGAGTTATCGATCTTTCTATAAAATGTGCTCACACTATTTAAATTGATTTTTATATTGAATGATTCCGTGTTGTGTACACGTATACATAATACATACATACATATATATAGAGAGAGACACACATTTAAGTCCTCTCTCTTTCCATTGTTGGGAGAAGTTATTTTGCACAATTGGCCCCTCACAATTGTTTTGGAGCAAGTGACATAAAACCAAATAAAAAGGAGTAAAAGGGGGGGCAAATCCATATCTTCTTGTCATTTTCATTTCCATTTCCATCAGCAAACCTTTCATTTTCTACAAAGCACACATCTTTTGTTTACATTCGTTGAATAAGTAGTAACTATCCATATATATGTCGATTTCATATTTAATGCTTTGATTTTCCATCTTATTACAAGTATCCCCTACATCATCACCCACACAGTCAGTCACAAAAATATTTTCTTTGCTTGACATTAATGATCTTCTTCATTAATGATCATGTCTAGAATGTTATTGTCATCATCATCATGTGTTCTTCTTTTTCTTCTGTGTCTTTCACATGAGTGTAATGGTAGACATCTTAGTACCAATATGGATGATCTTGCCATGGACAATAAACCAAAACTTCTCAACCACAATTCCACCATCAAGGTCAGTTTAGTTAATAATATCAACACCTTATATATTCTTCTTTAATGCCTAATATTATTAGTTCTCTTTTTTTTTAATCTTATATGATGATGATGAACTTTTTTAGGGTTTTGGGGACAATGTATTGATCAAAGCTCTTGATGATCTTAACCAAGAAAAGGCTACAAAAGGGAAGAACAACAAGCAAAGAGATTGTGGATCAAAGAACAAGAAAGACAAGAGTACCAAAGGCCAAAAAGTGAAGAAATCTAAAGAGCTTGATCATCGTCGTCAACGTCAACATCATCCTAAGTCTATTACTTTTCAAATTCCTCCGAAGAACAAACGGGTACATCAGCAACCGGGTTTTAATCTCGACTATTCTCCGCCGAAGACCCACCCTCCTAGTCATAACTAAGATCAAAAGTTGCATGCTATATATCGTGTCACTTTCGTTATGAGATGGTAAAAAGAGAGTGAGTTAATGTTTTCTGTTTGAACTGAACATGTTTTG
Source organism: Ambrosia trifida (assembly GCA_028751855.1). Lineage (NCBI taxonomy): Eukaryota > Viridiplantae > Streptophyta > Magnoliopsida > Asterales > Asteraceae > Ambrosia > Ambrosia trifida. The sequence continues at coordinate 3,555,351 of CM054125.1, read as the reverse complement.
TTTAGGTTTTTAGCTAGGGGTTGATCAATACTCATGATGTTAGTAATGGCCATGTTTGTTCATGATCAATACTATCTTTAGATCCTACAAGATATTACAAAAAAGATTTTCAACAAAACAAGCTAGAAAAAAAAAGATAATTAATTAATCAAGATCGTGTATATATATATATATATATATATATATATATACATACAATCTAAGTACGTTAAGGACTTAAGATGTTTCAATGTACATTGAATATACAATGAGTTTTCAAGGAATTTTGAAACGAAGTATATTTTTTTTGGAAGGTGTACTTTAGCGGTGAAACCAATCGACAGACAACCCCTCAACCCGAGTTCGAATCACTACCCACGCACCGGTGTCCACTTTGAAGTTATCTCAAACCGTTACAGGGAATTTTTTCGTGGTGTGCAGGATTCGAACTCAAGACCAAGCCTGGGCGGGAACCTCCACAAAGGTAAACCCTCCTACCTCTCCCGAGCTGGGCTGGAGGTCATTGGCTTGAAACGAAGTATATGATTATTAATATGAATTTTGTGTTGCGTCTTCTATTTTTTATATATTTTTTTAATAGAAGTTAAGTTTTGGACAAAATTTGATAAATTTGTCGACGCAAATGTACGACTGGAATTCATATAGTAAATTTTAACGCGGTTGTGGATCAATGTTATTTCATATTAAGTAATGATCGCTAATAAAAGTTTAGTTTAATTTCTCTAAAATAAACTTTTTCCCAAATTTTGCATGGTATTACTAGCTAGTCATCGTTTCTTTCTTTCGTTTTACCAATTTCTTTTATTAATTAGCTACTAGTAGGAAGCTCGCGCGTTGCCGCGGGAGCGATAATATAAAATATGAGATTCTATATTTAGTTTTATCAATTCTCTCGTATATCGTGTCCATGAGGATTTATGTACCCTAACTGAGCCTTAAAAATATGCTAAAACTATGTGGAATGCATATACATGTGTTGGTAAACTATAAATACTCTAAATCATTATGTCCACCATTCAAATTATAAGTTTTTTAATCAATTCAGAATCGAATTCCATGTTTAAATAAGTTTGAAATTAGGAGTGGAGGTTAGTGGTTGATTGAGGGTGCCCCGCCCCACTCTCATTTTCTTTGCTCAATAGTGTAAGTTTACGTGTCATCGGCCTAATTTTTTATACGCAATATTGTGTCCAACCCCTTCCGTTTTAAGGGTCGTCCCTGACTGTCATTGCGACGAGGATCTGGTGTGTGTGCAAAACACTTAGAACCATGTAGCAAACTAACCATGCTTCTAATCAAATTCTCACTTCTAAATGAGAATGAATTTCCCTATGTTTCAATACTTATTTAAAAAAAAAACATAACATAGATGAATAACTCATTAAAAGCTCAATTTGAGATTCATGTTATGAATCAATACAGGAAATGAGTTCAAAAATTATTAATCAAAGTTGTACTCTAATTATACGACACACCTAAATGATTGTATCATTTGATACAGTTATTTTAAAAAGCATAACATGCATGAATAACCAATTAAAAGCTCAATTTTTAGTCTAAGTTAAGACTAAAAGATTGATGTTACTAATCAAAATAAAACAGGAAATATGTTAATAAATCATTAATCAAATTTGTTAGTTGTAGTTATACAACACAACTAAATGGGCGAACCAATCCTCATGATTGAAGATTTAAACATTTTTATAGTCTTAGCTAGACATAGCATAGATCAATAACCAACAAAAAATAATAATAATTAACAGCAAAAAAAAAAAACATATCAATTCATGTGTTTGCTACAAATTTAGATTTTTTTTTTCTACAACAACAACAAAGCTTGCTTCCAACTGGAACTCCTCTTACTTGGTCCAGGCGAATTATTTAGACCACTCACCTGAAAAATAGCACTGAATTGGTATTATAAAAGCAAAGAAACACAACAAGAAAAATCAAGAACATATAACTATAAAAACAATAAAATAGAAATACAACCTTAACAACATCAACAGATTGTCAATCGAAGAGAAGAACCAGCAAGATGCGAACATCTGGGTGTGATGGGTATGGAAGAACTTATAGTTTCAAGAAGATGGAGTTATGGAACTCGAAGAGACAATTTCGAATTTTCGAATTAAAATTTTGGTTAAAGTGAATTTGTTCTTTATAACAATGTTATGCGAATGATGATTGAAATGTGAACTAATCACCATTTGTGTAGTTAATATTGTATTCATTATGATGAACCACCAAGGAAGATGAAAGGTTAGTATGAATTGAATTGACTAAGATGACCTTAAAGTGTCTTAAAAGTTTGATGAATGTCCAACTTTAATCCCACTAAATTGGCTTTAAGTGTATTGTAAATTATGCTTAAATATTTGTACAGAATGCAAAATTACAATGGTGTACATCTTTGGACATAATATTTATCAAACTCTTTGAAAGGCACTCAAATTCTATTTACAATGTATACAACTTCCTAATAATCGAATATGCTATATTGGACACTATATAAAGGTAAAATTTGGACAAAAAACAAATTGTATGCAAGGCAACCAAATCCTGAATCGGCCTGTTTCAACCAAACAAACTGTATTAAAGCAGCAGTGAAATAAAACGACGGGAAGATATTACCGATCCAATCTCGATCTCAAAGAACATTTTCAGTTTAGCGTTGTGATTCTTATTGGAAACCTCCCTCAATTACCCAACCTGCAGTTCCAATAACAGTTTTGAGTTCAGCTTGTTAATAAAACCAATAGCAACATGATAAATATTGATCTCAACTCTATAGATAAAACACATTAACATTTATAAAAGATATTAGCAATTAAAGAAAAAAAAAATCCGATTGGGTTTCCTACAAAGCTGTTGAAGGTCGATTAGGACGATGTATATGGTTCTGCCTCTTTGGCCATACAAGAAGTGTTGAAATTGAATAGGCACACCAATTCTTTAGCAACCCCATCCTGTACACCATAAATATTTGATGAATATAAGTAAGTGTATGTTTCCAACAACTAAAGGTATATTATTAACAATGTAAAAGGATTAAAATTATAAATCGACAGTAAAACAAATCGAGCAATGAAAAATACCTCGAATTGGTTAAATGGCGTTTCTTTCTGTATGCGAAATCTATGAACTTTGTCATGGTTTGCATCATGAGTAACCTAGACATGTCAAGTAATGATATTAGTAAGATGAGTTTCTTGAAAAGTAAAACAAGTGTAGAAGACAAGAAAGAAATGACTATAAATGAGTATTCAAGAGCTAGGAAATGGGTTTTATTGGGTGTTATGAATGTAGGTTACATCTTGAGGGACATATAAAGTGTGTATTACACACATATACAACTTGCATAATATGTTATACATGAGAGAAAATTACTTTCATAGACATGCTTCCTCCTTAATAAGGTACTATAGATTTTGCTGTTTTAGGCGTAATGTATTAATGTGATAATTATGTCCTCGTCTTAATTATATTAATCTTTTAAAACGCAAAATCAAAAATTAAAAACTTTGAACAAATGAGATAGTATGTATACACACATGTTTTTTTGCTTTTTTATATAACTATAAACGGTTAGTTTTATGTTAATTATGATGTAGCTGAGTGGTGGAACCGAAACATGAGGAAAACAAATTTAAATAACTCACATACTTTTTTTTTAACTGTAAACTTCATTAAATAAGACGCGCCCTCAAACTGATGACCGCCACCAAAGAATTACAACATATACAAAGGGTATTTAACCCGATCCTTCCTTAAAAGAGACGAATACATCGATCGATTCCTAAAACATAAAAACGAAAGAGACTTTATCAATGCCATTGTGTCACACACCTTCGCTTCAACACCTTCAAAAATCCTTTGGTTTCGCACTCGCCAAATAGCCCAACAACTTATCCTCATAATTCCGTTCAACAACCGTTTACCTTTTTTGCAGCCGGTTCTCACATCAACTAGGGTAAGCAGATCGTTAAAATCGAAAGCATAAATGGGACCAAACTTGCACCATGTACCAATACCTGTCGAGAAGATGCAGCCCTAATAGAATAGCTTTTAACTTTCTCCAATTTTAATATGGATGGCCATCTGTCTTTGAGTAACGAGTCACCAAACCAGTTGTCGAGCCAAAAGAGAATCTGACCTCCATTCCCGACTGCAGCTCGTAAACAGTTAAGAATGCTTCTGTCTTGAAGTTTCAGTTTATTAAGAAGGGAAACAATATTCAACCAGCACCCGCACATGATACAACTGAGTCATGCATAAAATACAAAGTAAAACCTACGTAGCATTGGATACAACATAACTAACATGTAAATTAAATATAGTTAATGATAATAATTCCAACTATCACACGAAATGGTAAAATCTAGAAGGGAATATTTTATAGAATAGTAATCAAGTTTTACTAGTGTTCTAATTAGATCACTCATAAAAATATTTGTCCTGATTAAGTCATTAAAGTTTATTTTATGTTCAAATCCTATATATTTTACCTGAATAGCAGGTATAATATCTATAATTGGAATATTAAAGTAAACTTTAGTGACCTGATTAGAACATCAAAGTAAAGTTGACTTATCTAATTGAAAATAAAATGTTTTGTAAAATTTTTGAATATTTAAAAAAATGCAAAATTTTTAAAAGTGTTTATATTTTTAATATTTTTTTATTTTTTAGTTTTTTTTTAATTATAGAAATTATGAAAAAAAAATGTTGAGTAAATTCCTTTTTGAGTCCCTGTGTTTTGTCGATTTTAACTACTTGAGTCCAACATTTTGATTTTTAACATTCTGAATTCTAGTGTTTTAAGTTTGTTATGGTTTGAGTCCAATTTTCTAACGTCGTTAGCCAAGTCAGTTAACTATAAGGGTATCTCAGTCATTTTACACATAGGTACAACTCTGTAATGCATAAGATATAACGTACAAGTCTTTAATGCATAAATAAAATATAATATATAATAATAATAAATATAAATATAAATATAAATATAATATATAAAATACAAAGCTCTCTCTCACACACACACACACCTGCACACACTTTCTTCCCACCCTTACCCCAACCGGGCACCCCCACCCTACCACCGCCTCACCACCATAAACCACCACCTTTCCACCGCCATTAGTATCACACGACAACCACCCACCTCCCACCACACTACGATCTTAACCCTAACCCCCAATATTATAAAGCAAGCAGATCCAAGATTGCCACCCACCATTAATTGTTGAACCCATCATACCTTGTTATAACACCATCGTGACCCTACTGAATCCACTATTTAGCCATGAATAAACAAACCATAATCCATCACTCTTATCCATCAATTACCACCATAGTCAACTAAACAGATCAATTATAGGTAAAAATTAATTGACCATTGACTCACTTCTTCGAACCATAACCAGACCTCCCACCACCATTACCCCCAACCGCCCACCTCCCACCACCACTACAACCTCGAAGAAGAAGGTGTCACCGCCGCTGGACAACCATTCATTCCAGATCTGTTCCTCGTCTCCGTCATCTGAGCAAATCCGGCCGACCAGAGGCGCTATCGGCCTCCCTCCTCCTTCTCCTTCACTTCTGTTTTCTCTCTCTAGCTTTCTCTCTCTATCTTCGCGTCTCTCTCTCTCTAAATAATAATCAGGTAGGGAGTTGGAGTTGGAGTTGGAGGTGGGGGTGTGGTTGTGTTGAGTTGGCCGGCCAGCCGCCGGAGCACCTCCGCTGGCCTCCCTTCTGCTCCCCCTCTCTCTAATATGCAAACTGATGACGAAAGGGAGGGTTGGGACCAAAGGGTTGGGCAGATTAGTTATGTGTGTATATTGTAATATTATAATTATAATTATAATATAATAAAATATAATATTTATTTTTAATGGTAGGGGTACTTTGGTCATTTCATAAATATTAACAGAAAAAATCTAACAGAGTTAGAAAATTGGACTCAAACCATAACAAACTTAAAACACTAGGATTCAGAATGTTAAAAATGAAAATGTTGGACTCAAGTAGTTAAAATCAACAAAACTCAGGGACTCAAAAAGGAATTTACTCAAAAATGTTTAATAAAAATTGATGACCTTCTAAATGGGTAAAATATCTATGATTAGAACATTAAAATAACTTTAGTTACCTAATTGGAACAATTTTTTTTATGAATGACTTGATTGTAACACTCCTAAAACTAGATTACTATTTAACAAACTTACCCCAACCTAAAATATTGATGTTTTTTATAGCCCCCACCTTAATATTTAAGCCCCATACTAAACATTTTATTTTTTAGGCCCAACCTTTTGAGGCCAGTAAGTTCTCTTTTCAATTGCCGGCCCAGCACCATATTTTCAAAATAACTTCATACGTGCATTCAGCGAAATAATAACGCTAGTGCGATGGCAAGAAAACGAATCGAACACAGAAAGGTTCAAACTTGAGAGGTCTACTGCTGAATCAGAAGGTTAAATTTCACATCATATTGTGTTAACTATTACCAGTGGCGGATCTTGAACCAAACACCTGGCAGGGTCGGGCTCAATCTGGGCGGGCCGGACTCAATACATATACAAATTTTCGAAAATTTACACTACGAAATGAAAAAACTGGGCGGGCCGAGGCCCGGTCTTAGGTCCACTAAGATCCGCCCTTGACTACTACTTTACTCGTGTTTTTAGACGATAAACTCGTTTGTGTTATATATACGGATTTAGACATTGAAATTAAAGTGATATATGTACTCATCTCGGTTCGGTTTATAAACACGCTTGACAAATGCTCGTTCGGTTTTCGGCTCGGTTGTAAACAAGCTGTTCAGCTCGGTTCGATTTGTAAACGAGCGAAGCACAAACAAAGGTCTACCCTGTTCAGCTTGACTTGGCTCATGAACACCCCAACTTACTATATTTCAAATTATTGCTTGTTGTCTAGCCCATCACTACAATAACCCACTTTCAAAATAAAAGCCCAAAATACCGTATATAACTTCCTTCTTTTTTAAGCTGGGGGCATATTCAAAAGTGGGCCTAAAGCACAAGCTTAAAAAACTGCCCAAAAGCCAGCCCAGCGAATTAAATTAAACCCTGAATCACTACTTTGAATTTGAACTTTGTAGCCGTGTTTTGAACCTGGAAGAGTTATTTTTTTTTTTTGAAAGACTTAGCGGTCCCAAGTTTGAATCCATACTCACACACCGCCACACCGGTGTCTACCTTGCCTAAGCTTAAATCGTCATGGGGAATTTTTTTGTGGTGTGCATGAATCAAACCTGTGACCTACCCCCAGGATAGAGACCCACAAGGAAAAACCCACCCTTCCTAGTTACTTAAATTATATACTTGGATTGATTACACAATTATCCTTCTAGACGAATTTGTTAAGGCCCAATTATCCCTTTAAGATCTTTCAGGTTAAAAACCCTTTTACTGCAAAAAGTTCTATGTATTGTATTTCTGGAGATTGTACGTCTCCATAGCCATTTCATTTTTTAGTTTTATTTTTTGTGGTTCTTTGCATTTACAAAGGTTTCTTTTTATATTCTACAAATGTGTACTAAATCTTTTAAGGACAATAAAAGTTGGATATATTGTTTGATTTATAATTTTTTTGACATAAATTTTCAGTTTTATGCTTTAACTTTGGATTGGATCCATCTAATCCATAGCGTTTATGACAGTGTAAACCTTCAGCCCAAGTGAAGTTTGTTTAGCCTAAAATCAATGGTTATTAACCTAAACCCAAACCAACTCGAGCCCTTTATGTATTCTTTAATATATAATACTCGGTTATTTTTTGAGTTTAAATTCCGCTTTAGCATCCCTTAATTCATGTTGCAAAAACTTATGTTAGATCAGAGAGCCCGTTTACCCGTCGTTCACTTGTAATTCTTGTTGGTTTTTTTAATGAATTAAGAATGACGAATTAATACTCTAACGCTTATCTATATCTATACTACTATATAATGAGTTCTAGATGGACACATTAGTCATTTTATATTCATTTACATGGACAAAATTGTAATTTCATTGAATTGGTAAGACAAAATTAATACAACAATTAAATGCTTAGCTTAATGATTAATAGTAAATTCACTTCATTTATTATACTAATTTGAGTTTATGCAATTTTTCATATCTTTAACTATTTTTTTTTTTATTTTTTTTTTGTAACTTCAACTTCATTCAAACAAAAGAACTGATAGTCCTCAAAGCAAGGACTAACAGGTCAATACAAAACATACAACAGGGAGTTAACCCAATTATCCCACGACAAATCCTTAAACTTGGACTTATGTTTACACAAAAAAACGATAACCTTTTAATATTAGCAACGATAATTCTACCCGTGGTCTTCTTATCTTGAAACACCTTCTCATTCCGGGCACGCCAATTGCACCAACACGCTATGATGATAATACCATGCACAATAATTTTCCCCATTTCCCACCTTCGGCTTCTTTATATAGCTGCAAAAGAACACGCACTCCGAAGGCAAAAATGGACCTTAGACGACACCAGTTACCAATAGCAGCCCAGACTTCCTGAGCAATCAAACAGGCCAAAAAAAAGATGATCCGCTGATTCGTTGCCCCAATCACACAAGCTGCACTGCAGAGAGCCGACATCCACGTTTCTTTTGTTCAATTCTGATTTCACAACTAGGCGCCCCATCTCTGCTCTCCAAACCATGATGCTGCACTTGCTAGGCACCCAACTGACCCATTTTAAAACGAAAGGCTCCTGTTGCGAGTCTGCATTAACCTGCAATAGTTTTTTGACTGTCTGAACGCTGAATTCGTTGTTTGTTTTATCATTCCAAGTCCACCTATCCATACTCGTACCAACTTCAGTTCGATGAACAACCAGAGACAAAGCATTGAACTCCCTGTTACTCAACAGCGGCAACGGAAACTCGAACAACTCTTGTTTTAAAACGAAACGCTGCCCCACCCTGCAAACCCGATCCGAGACCGAACTGAACTTTTTCTGGTCCATGTTGAACAGATTTGGAAACAGAGCCTGAACCCATGACAATCTGTCTCAACTAGATTAAGTTATGGAACATCATATCAAATAAAATCAATTTTCATCATCCTCTTAAAAAATGAGAAACATAGCTGCTATCAATTTTAAAAGCTTTCTTTGTAGTTGAAGATAACACTTGTATATGGTGTTTCTATGTATTACATTTCAAGTAAAAAGTAGATAATTTCTTTCATCTGTTTCACATCCTATGTAGCATAATAAGTCTATATAAAAAAAACTACCAACACGGGAGATAGATCAAAAGTCTTTTACCCTCCTACATATCGTAACCGGATGAAACAGATATGAAAATTATTACAATTCGCTCAACACAATTATTACTATTGAATCAGTGTGTAACCAATATGAAACAATTGAGCTTAAAACCTAACACTCATACCACCAAACAACCTTCATACCTCTCGGCTCTCTCTATTTTTCTCTACGTTTTCAGACCGAAATCCGGCAAGACGAAACCTACCATAACAACCCTCGACTACACCTCACGTCACCACCACTGCACACACTTACCGCCCGGTTGTACCGTATTCTTGTCGAATTGTAAACGGGATGTTGCCACACCTTCGACCGCCACCACAGACTTTAGTTTTTGGTAATGCTTCAACTTTTGATTGTGAGTTCAGTTGGAGAACAGAGTTGATGACGGGTTTGAAGAAAAAATAAGGAATTGGGAGATATTTTAAAGAGAGAAAGAGAGACCGGCAGGGTGCAGAAAAGAAGTGATGATACCTATGGAAGAAGAGACAGGAGACGAGAAGTGGCTTTACAATAAAAAGGTTTGGTCCTTGTGGCTTTTTCTTAACTTTTTTTTTTTCCTGTTTTTTAACTATTGTTTGTGTTGTTAAAGGGAAAAAAAACCAAAGTTGATTATTTTGTGCTTATTTTTTTCTTAATCGAGTTTTTCATGCTATCAAGGCAATGTATAAAATTCATCATTACCATATCTAAATTGACCAGATCGTCCGAGAAACTGACTCGTAAACTCAGGAACCATGCTGGAGGACTTATAAACTTTATTTATATATTTAAGGACTAAATTCTTCATTTCATGACTGTCAAATTACATTAAAATAGGCAGTCGGACTAAATTCGTAATTTGCTGATAACCATATGACATATAGACCATCACTGTATGATAAATAACTTATTATTAAATGATGTTTTTCGTTTTGACAACTTCGCTCAAAACGTTTACACCTATAATGATAACCACCTTTATATAGAATCGTATTAATAGTAGTTAAGATTTGATGGCAAAACAAGGCTTCAATCGGTCAACATTCTCAAAACCAATGACAACAAATTACAACATGCCTAATTGAATTACAATATGCTTAAGTGAATTGTGTTTAAAATACTATTACTTTCACTTTTTAACTTGGATGATGGTGGGAAAAAAAACAGGACAACGATGGTGGCTCAACCTGTTTTATTGATGGATTTAATTTCAAATGAAAATTATATTATTATATTTATATTATTAATGTTATACTGATATTTATATTAACAATTCTTGTAATGTTATCAAACTAAAGAATTACATTTGCAATTTTGTCGAGAATCCATTGGTAACCACCACAGGTTTAATCATGTTAGTGACTACTAACAAATGGTTACAATATCCACTTTGATTAGGCATTTCTTGGGTCTTGAGATGTGTTTTTTGGTTGGCTTTTGTTATATACAATCATGTTGGGCGTTTGGAGGTTCGAACAAAAAAAATTATATTTATAATGATCAACTAAACTAAATAAAAAAGGAAAAAAAAAAAAGAAGGTATATTTATACTAATCAACTAAACTAACAGGAACGTATTTAATTTTTTTTATTTAATTTTTTTATACACCATAAATAAATATGAACAAAATTAAATCAGGATAAATAACCTAATTCGATACGGAAGGTGTGGGTCAAATTACTTTCTCTATAATACAAAGTACGTACGCTCTTGCTTGTTTTTCAAAATACTAAACCTTTGTTTCTTTATCATAATTCATTGTCATATATATATATATATGATGATAGCCAGATAAAATTTTGACGAAATGAGCAGTTTTCAAACATTTTTTTTCAAGATACAAACGCAACAGCCAAATAATGTGCAGCCCCGCCGCAACGCGCGGGTTCTTGCTAGTACACATTAGTGATTAAAGAGTTTCTCTGAAATAAATGTTTTAAAAAATGCGTATAACGTTTTTGTAGCCAAAAGTAACGTTTGCGGTTTGCCCTTTACAACTTATGTTATTGGGATAACTTTTTATTTTTAAATGAATCATCTTTTAATATTTATTTCCAACGCGGTTGCTTAGTGTAGATGATTGGTTAGTCCGTGATTGATAATGACAGGCACCTTTACTAACCCTAAGTCCTAACAAATTAATTTACAAACTCTACACTAATTTATGTAATGGTTCCTTTGTTGATTTAAAAATTGTTAGTGGATATCAACTCGATTGACTCGAAAGTTGTGAGTACTCGGCTTGTTGGCCATAGTTGGAGACTACTCAAAGATGACTCGTGGAGTACTCGGGAGTTTTGATTAGGCTTTGGTAACCATTTTTTTTTTCCAAAACATATTTCTTCATTTCATGACTCTCCAATTGCATTAAAACAGGCAGACGGGCAACAAGTTGCGCCGTCACACCTTTCTGAATCGCACAACCCAATCTACTAAACACAAACTCCTGCCCCCTAGAGTCGAAATATTGCTATGAATAACCCGTTGGACCCTTGTCAGGAAACGGATAAAGTGAAAGTTTTCACACCTAATTTACTTTTGTAAAAGAAGTGCATGGAAACTAATTGATGTAACAAGTTTAACTATTGCTTCACTTCTGATATATTAGAAGCATTTGTATATAAAGTGAAAGTTTTCTTAAAAGTTCTTATATATCTAAGATTTCTTCACGTTTAGGCTAGGCGTTGTGAAATAGCGCCCTCCTCCACGTTAGTCTTTAACGACTTGTAAACCCAAAAATAGGGACACCAAAGAAGGAGGGGTTGCTAACCCATTGCGAGGGAAAAAAAGTGGGCCCCTTTTCCCATCAACCAATCATCAAATTTCTTTTTCTTTTATTACTAGTTAAACCACAATGTGATTTTTTTTTTTTGAATGTCCAACCAAAACGATTTATTGATTATATATCAAACAACAAAACCATCTCAAGTTAACCGAGAGTTAAACTAAGGGACAGACACCAAACAAACACTTCACATACAACAAACACAATAAACCACAATGTAATAGTTAAAATATTAGTTACTTAAAAGTCATTGTTTACGTGATATAACGCACTTACACTTTTTGATAAAACCATAACAGATAGCCTTGTATATATATAAATAGACAAAAGTTCAAATACAAACAAAATTATCGTGCGAACATATGAACTGAAGGGAACAAAAAAAAGTGGCGGTGGCATTTTCGTAAATAATGACCACCACTCTTTGTTTGTATAATTACTCTAGTGTATATAATTACTCTAGAGTAAAAAAGTGCCGGTGGCATTTTCGTAAATAATGACCACCACTCATGTTGTATAATTACTCTAGTGTATATAATTACTCTAGAGTAATTACCCTAGAGTAATTATATAATTACTCTAGTTATATAACTACGCTATATAATTACTTTAGAGTAATTTTATAATTACTCTAATTATATAATTACGCTAGAGTAATTACGCTAGTTATATAACTAGAGTAATTATATAATTACTCTAGTTATATAAAGTTTCCAATATTTACAGAAATGCCACCGCGTGTTTTTTACTTCAGTTCGTATTGTTCGTACGATAAAGCTATTTGTACGTGAACTTTGCTCTATATAAATATAATTGTCACAAATGGCATGTTTATTATTGGGTTCGGATTTATTTAGGCTTTCCTGAATTATTAATCTATACTATATTATAAAGCATGAGGGAAGGACGACTGCAAAAGTTAAGTAAGTACAACATTGTATGCTTATAGTACAATAGTTAATTAGCTTAGTAAGAGGGGTAAACCTGTCTTTTTGACACCTTCAACATCTCTTGAATGTATATAAAATAAAATCATAAATAAATATATGAATTGTAATACATATTATTAATTACATAATATATGAATTGCAATACATATTATTAATTACATAAGGAAACGGCAATGAAACAATGAAACGGCAAACGGCATATTATTAAACAATGAAAATCATTTCACCTTGCTAGCTTCAACTTCCTCATGCATGATAACCCCCCTTGTAACTTATGGCCCAGCCATGAATATTTATTATGATGAGTAGTGGAAACAGATTGTAACCGTTTAGCCATGAATGATTATATATAACATAGCTCCTCTACTTTTTACCCAACAATGCTTTGTTTTTTACATACCATCGCATCAATCCAAAAGCCTGCATAGGATTATAGGAAACTAGGAGAGAGATGAATGGTTAATTTGGATATGATTTTATTTGGTCAACTATACAACGGTGGCGAGATTGTAAGGCAACTCGGTGTAGCGGAGGTAAGTCAAAATAGTCGTTTAAGGTTTGAGAGTAATCAACCATGATATAATTCCGTTCTTTCTAATTGTTCATGGTTGTTTTTATCTTTGTATCTAGGTCTTCAATCGTGATTTTTTTTTTAATTTAGTCTTTGTCGCTTTGTTGGCGTTATGTTCATTTTGATTGCGCCTAAAATCATTTCAGTGTGGCTGTGGATGCGGATGATCAACGGTTTCTTAATCATTTTCGTATGTGTTTATTATCATGATGATAAATAGTGGCCATTGTGTTATTATGTACATCTCAATCTACCAACTCTTTTGTTTCTCCTGTTCCTTCAGAGCAGCAGCTGCAGGTACCACTACTGTGTTAATCTAGATTATCAAATATCAAGTTATTGAATTTGTTAGTGAAAATAGGTATATGATCACGAATTCTACAATCATTTGAATCTATTTTTTTAATTTGTTAGTTGTAACTGATATTATTTCAATATGTGTTTATGTTTTTTTCAAAGTAACTAAATTAATTTATTCACTATTTGGTTTTGTTAAAAAATATCTTACCAAGTACGAACCAACCATGTTCCCACATCTGTATATTGTTTTTTAATTTAGTCTTTGTCGCTTTGTTGGCGTTATGTTCATTTTGATTGCGCCTAAAATCGTTTCAGTGTGGCTGTGGATGCGGATGATCAACGGTTTCTTAATCATTTTTGTATAGGTCAGCATTACTATTGGCCTTTATGTTTCAGATTTAATTTGATTTGTATCATTTAGATACCTAATATCATTTACGTCCCTAACTGATTTGGTTAAATCATATGCATTTGGTTAAGACTTAGAAGTGGCTTTCACAAAATATTTTAATGTTTGGTTTCAGGTTTAAGTAGATGGTGGTTTTAATCAGAATCAAAATCTGAACTCCAAAGTTTTATCTGCTCCGAATCTTAGAGCTACTGATTTGAATAATATACGATACTCAGAATGTATAATATTGGGTTACACTTTAACAGTGTCATGTTCGAACACAAGATTGGTGCAGTTGAATTTAATTATGCCTCCACTTTACCCTTTTAAATTACAAATTTAAACGTCAAATTTAATAGTATTATATTATTGCGGGAGCTTCTCATTGCCATTGCCTTAGGATACGATATTTATTACAGTGATTTCTTTTGATAGGTTATGGCTCAAACTGAATCAAGACTGATTGAACCAATCTATAAAGACCCCTAAGTGCAGTGTTTCCCGCTGCATCGCGCGGGCCTCCCACTAGTCATATATAGTTCTTGTCATCATGACATAGACATCTCAGAATAAAAAAATTATATACCTTTGCGGTTGCGGCTCACGTTCATGAAGCCTTTGTCTTTATTTAGTAGGATTACTTTTAAATGTTCACATTTTTAATCATGGAGAAGTTTGCTAAATAAAACCTTCAAACATAAAATTACGTCACAACTGAGTAAATGATATTTGCACATTACTCTTTAGGTACAGATTTTTTTGCTACGTATTTATAAGTGTCTAGCAGTCTTTTACATACTTAGAAATTAATATTTTTATAATTTGTGATAAAAATGCTTAATCTTGTAATCATAAAAGAATCATACGTACGGGTATAACTGATTTTTCTGCTTTTACATATTTTGTATATTTAATTAGTGATTTTAGATCTAGTGGACATGAGATTGTGTTTCACGTTGATGTCTACTCATCTTGCATGGGAAAGACAATAAGTTTTGATGTCATCATAAGGAAGAAAAGGTGGTTTTGTCTTGGCAATGTTTCTTTGCTTTAGTGCGTTTAGAGTATTCAAACCTTTTCTCATCCTTTAAAGTGTGTTTTCATTGCTTAAGGTTGTTGGTTATTGCCTTGAGAATACAGAAAAGAACATGTCTTTTTATAAACATAACACTCGTTGCTCAACTGAAATCGATTTTGTGATTATTCGCAACATTCGTATAGATTAAATCTTAAAAAATGGACTAATATTCAACTAATGGGTTGTTTGGTAGTCGCTTAATGACCATTCATATGTTACATCTTAATGATCCATAACCTCTGAATGATTAAGATGTAACCTTAAGTCTGAATGGTTAAGAGGCAACCATTAAGATGTTACCTCTTAACCATTCATACCTACGACTACATCTTAACCATCAGGAGACTGTGAAACATTTAGATGTAGCCTCTTAATGACCATTCAGAGGCTACCAAACAGCACCTAAGTACTTAATATCGGTTTAAACCTTTTGTGAACGCGATTAAATCAGCATGGGCCGGGCAATATACTATATTTGAGCACCGGACTTCTTAGAATTATTGGAACAATTAATTATTTTGATTATGCAATAATGGTTATTAGGAGGAGAGATGGGATATTGAAATAAGAAATGTTATAGATCATGAAAAGGGCTAAAGAAATGAAGAAGTAAAGATGAAGGATTTAGGGTTCACTTTTTCCACTTGATAGGAGGATTTGGTTTCACTCCATCACATGCAGGGAAAGGGAAAGCTATAAACAAAAACAAATCCAAATTATGATTTCATTAAACAATTGATTAAGACACATTTCATGTCGGTCTCCACTTCCACTACAAAATCAATCTTGTCTGCAAATCTATACCAATAATCACACATCTTTCTTCCTTTAATCATGCCAACTTGGCATTTTAATTAGGACCCATAATGTAACTATAGAATGACCCGTATTTTAATACTTTTACGTATCATCACTTTATATAATAATGTAAATGCACCTCATGAGTCATGATGATGGAATACATGTCCAAGAGTTAGAGATGTTTAACATTTATATACATTATTTATGGGTCTTGTAAAGTTGCACGAGTTTTAACGTTATTTTACTAATTTCGTGAAAATAACGTTAAAAACGACGGACGGTTAATCATGCATCATGTGGTGGCGTGGATAGCCAAAAGACAAAGGGGTACATGCACCGATCGGGTTTGCCCCGATTGCTAAGTGTTTTGTGCCTTATGTCCAAGGCTTGATACCAAACCACATCGAGCCGGGGGTCTCACTGAAAGCAGCCTCTCTATTCTTAGAGGTAGAGGTAAGGTTGTCTACATCTTACCTTTCTCAAACCCTACCTTAGCTTTGCTATAGGTGGAATTAACTGAGTATGATGATGATGATTTATGGGTCTCGTAAACTTCAAACATAACAAGACTTATATTTTTTTAAGTTATATGTACATTTTTCTAGTTGGTTCAAGTATGAGCACGGTAGCTCATGGATTAACTCCATGCCAAATACTTTGTGATAGAATAATTGGTATTAATAAATAATTATTTATTTTGTATCATATATAATTAATCCAAGTTTTTGTGTATAAGGTTAGTGTAGTGGGTACAAGCTAGATTGAAGATTTTAAATTATATAGTATTAAATTAAGTTATTAACTTGTTATTGTCTCATTCTAATTCTATGCATGTTAGGTCTAGAGAAAGAGACAATATAAAAACCAGTTTGCAAACACCCATAAGACATTCAAACAATAATGGGGCAGTAGTTTATTTCAAGTTGCGTAAAGACAAATAACAAAAACATTGGGATATTTTTAACATTTAATTTATTGAACAAATGTATATATATGATCAATTATTTGGTGGCGATGTTGTGCGGCGGAGACGGTGGTGCATGTGATGTTGACAACGATGGCGGTTGTTGAGGTGGCATGTGGGATTGTGATTGAGGAGACATAATAGGTGGCCGGCGTTACAAAAGAATAGCTTTCCCTATTGACTTTAATTTTTCTGTATATAAATGTCCAATTTTTTTTAACCTTTTTCTTTGCAGACAATTTTTTTGTATTTTTTATTATTCGTTCTTAAACCATGTGTAGTGGGACGTTATTGTGGCTTGAAATTGAAAAATAGCGCCCAAACATCGCTACGGTAGGGCTTTATGGGGCGCTATATTGCTTTGAAATTGAAGAAATGAGTGTCAGACGCCATATATATAACGCCACTTTTTTTTTAGTTGGTGTGCCACCAAATTTCAACCAATAGAAAAAGGGGGGGGGGGGGGGGGGAGGGGCGTTATTCTTTTGTCCCACTACAGAAGGACTTATTGGTTTTCTTAGGTTATCTATTTATTTTTTAAGTTGACATGGCTAGTCACGTTACGAGTATATATTAAAAATGGGTTTACCAGCTGTGAAGAATTCAGGATTTATTTTTTGAAGGGAAGGAGACGGATGACTTAATCAAACGTCTAAGAAGGGGGGGGGGGGGGAGGGGCGTTATTCTTTTGTCCCACTACAGAAGGACTTATTGGTTTTCTTAGGTTATCTATTTATTTTTTAAGTTGACATGGCTAGTCACGTTACGAGTATATATTAAAAATGGGTTTACCAGCTGTGAAGAATTCAGGATTTATTTTTTGAAGGGAAGGAGACGGATGACTTAATCAAACGTCTAAGAAGAATTCAGGATTTATTTTTTGGAGGGAGGGAGATGGATGACTTAATCAAACGTCCAAGAAGAATTCAGGATTTATTTTTTGGAGGGGGGAGACGGAGGACTTAATCAAACGTCTAAGAGAGACGATCGAGATTTTTGTTTACTATATACTAAAAAAAGTTAACCCTCCACCCCTAACCCTTCAGTTATTTTCTAATTAGCTAATAAAATTAATCCTTCCTTTAACATACACTCATGACTAGTTATGTTGGTGTTGACAAATGCAAAACGAAAACTTTAAGGGCTGTAAAATCCAAGATCAATCTAAACAATATTTCAATATCATTGTAAACATGGCATTACCATAAACTAGTAAATTCTTTCCTTGAACCAAAATATCATGCTAATAGATATACCTAAATATTATTACTAAGAGTATAATTCCATGAATCTACCACATTATAAAGTACAACTAGGCTAACATACTTTGTAGAACACATATTTCCAAATGGAACTACTCAAACATCATATACTAGGGATTGGAACTGTCATCAATCATAATCCGTAAATTCTTAACCCTATATCCATTGATTCCTATTCTTGTCAAAGTACATGCTTAAAAGGTACCTTTACTCACTTTGGCTATGATGTTTATACGTTTTGAAGCTTTATTTAACAATTTTGACAAATTTAAACATCTATAGTCATTTGACAATATTGAAAATTGCAAATTCACATAAATAGTTGGCTCAAATAACCATTTTAGTTAACTTATGGAACATATGGTGTTCATACTAAAATTGTCATAAAATGATATATTGACAATTTTAGAATCCATTTTGAAATGTTACGTTAATAGTTGGCTATGATGTTTATATGTTTTTTAAGCTTTTTTAGAAACCACTTGAACACCTCTAGTCATTCAAAAATTTTATGAATTGCCAATTTACATACATATTGGGCTCAGTATAACCACTTTAGTTAGCTTATGGAATATATGTTGTTCACTTGTTCGTACTAACATTGTCATAAAATGATATAGGGTATGTTTAACAAAACTAGCTGGTGACTGATAGCTGTAAGCTAGTGGCTGTAAGATGGTGGCTGCTAGCTGGAAACTGGTAGTTGTAGTTTTTTAAATATATTTTGGTGTTTGGCATAGTAGGTGAAACTTTTAATAAAATGTATAAAATGACCGAAATAGGCATTAACTAAAAACTTGTATGCATGTTTTTTTATTTTTTTTATTATAGAATGGGTCTTTATGTCATTTACTCATTAAAAGCTTATAACTAGTAAGAGCTTTTTCTTAAACGTTATTACTAGTAGCTTTTCAATGTAGAGTTTTTTCTCCTAACCTAAAAACTTCAAGTTGCTTCAACTAAACAAAGTTTTTTTACTGAGTATGAGCTTTTTCTTAAAAGCTTAAAGTCTAAAGCTCTTAAAAGTTGTTAAAAGATCCTTATCAAACATACTCAAATTTGTCATTTTAGAATCCATTTTGAATAGATACGTTTATTCACTTTCGGTGTGATGTTTATATGTTTTTGAAGCTTTATTAGAATTCACCTGATCACCTATGTCATTCAACAATTTTATAAACCTCCAATTGTAACATATTTTGCTCTTTTTACTCAAGTTACCATCCTTAATATCCAATCACTTGAATTTCAATTGAATAATTGCACTCGTATAAACTCTGGCTATATTTGGCCCCCACCGATTTTTGACTCAGTAGTGTAAATTTCTCCAGTTTTATCTAAAAATTTTGTATTTTTTTTATTTCGGCCCCCACCGATCGATTTTTGGCTCAGTGGTGTCAATTTCACCGGTTTTATCCAAAAATTTTGTATTTTTTATTCCGACCCTCACCGATATGAAAAAAATTTAGGTCTTGTGACTTTCGGCCGCCACCATCCAAAAATTCAAGCTTCACCACTTCACCACTTGAGATGACATCATTAGTTTTATTTTTATTTGATGTTTCTTAGTAACTTGCATCACTTAACTTTGAGACATATGTCTATGAGACTTTAACATGCATCATTAGTTTCTTTTGTCGTTAAAAAAAGTATTAGATTTCAACTTCACTTGTGAGCAAAGAAGTTATATTTAAGGTTACTAAGGTATGGGAAAGTAATAATGATGGCCGATGGGAACATATGATCCATTCTTAAAAAATAAAATAAAAGGAAGTTCATTGTTCTAATTTATGCAATAGCTTCTAGGACTAATAAGTGTTTTCTGTCGATTTTGTTCCCAAATGGGTTACATCCGTATAACCTAGACATGGTTTATAATGGTCAAATCTAATAGACTCGAATATTCCTTTTTGGCTCAACTGTTATTCTTAATGTAATGATATGTATCTTTACTTGCCATGTGTTTCTCTACGTGTCAAATACCGAAATTTGACATTAGTTGTAATCCATAATGATCCATCCATAGTGGTGGAGTGGTAGAGAGGCCTTATGTTCACTTAGGTGATCATGGGTTCAATTCCCACTTCCAACATTATGGTTTGGTATCCGGGTGAAGATCGAATACGGGTGGCGCCGGTTCGAATCTGACGGGGCGGCGAGGTTTTACCGAGTTCTATAACACTGTCGTGCCTTCGGGGGGGTGGGGCTCGGGTTTCCGCGCATCGAGAGAAGGCGGGGGCTGCTGGAGGTCGAGTAGTCGATTCTTGGGCACGGCGCCCCGCAAGGGTGGTTGCCACACAGTTGTTCGCCGATCAAAAAAAAAGTTGTAATCCATAATGATATGTATCTTTACTTGACATTAATAGTAAAAAATAAAAATAATTAGTTGTAATTTATAATGATGAACTATTGGTAAGAGCATTTGCAACAAGCGTTTGTGAACCCCATGAACGCAGATCATGTGGTGGTGACAGACGAGCTCATCACATATACACGCATTGCAATGGTTCGCCTGTGTATGTTCTTTTACGTATTAATTCGTGGGCACGAACAGAGCTATAGATGTTTGTGTGTGAGCCCTCGCGGGATCAATTTTGGGGTGGGGTGTTGTACTTGCAACTTACACATAAGACCAGAGGGAGTGTTGATAAAGGGCAAGGGCCTTTTGTCTCACCAGTCACCACGTAGGTGACATCTAGACAAAAGGGGTTTTAACCTCTGCCTAAGAAAAATTAGGGAGTGGTGAAAGACAAGGACCAAAAAAACAAAACAAAAGTTAATAGTCAAAAGTCCCCACGCCCTCCATGGGGGCAAGGGGCAACACCCGGATGTTGTGATGGAAAGGGTGAAGGTTGTGGCGTTTTCCAGCAATAGCAACCGGCAAAAAAAAAATCCATTCAAAACACACCATTCAAAAAACCAAAAGTTAATAGTAAAAGAGCCCCGTGCCTGTAGAAATTTCCATGGGGCAAGGGACATCACCTAGATGTCGGGATGGAGGGGGTGGAGGTTGCGGCGTTTTGGACTTTTGGGTGATTAAATAAAACTTTTTTAGTGGTGATTAAATAAAGTGTGTTTAGTGTGAATGTGAGTTGTAAAAATAGTATTTATGGATAATGGGTGTATCCTTGTATTACTTAGGGGTAAGCAAATTAACTGTCATAATCGATAACCAAACTATGACCGATATAAGCAAACCTATTTTAATCGATAACTGACATACACTGTTATGGTTATGAAGCTTTGCTCAACTGTTATAAGCAAAACCAAACCAAACTTCTAATGTTAAGCCTAATTAATAGATTTATGATTTATACTAATCATGTGGAGGTTTTTTTTGTTGTACTAAGATAAGAGTATGTTAGCAACAAGATGACATTGATATACATGCTCTTTATTTTGATGAAAAATTAAGCTTGTAATCAAAGGATTAAGTAAAAAATTATTGTTGAAAATATCTTATTAAAATTTAGGATGGATGAGGTGGTTGGTGATAGAGAATCACACCATCACAATATCACACCCAATAATATTATGTCACATCATTTTTATCACACCCATCACATTCATCACTAACCATGTAGAATGAGATGATGGTATCACATTCAATTTTTTTTTAAATAAAAATAAAAACATTACATTAAATAAAATTAAAAAGGTGCATTAACTAAAAAAAACATAAAACTAAAAAAAAACATAAAAATAAAAAAAAAACTAAAAGTTAACAACCCAACTCCACTTGTGACAAATTTCACGTTTTCGTTCGATGAGAATCGACTTGTATGGTTTTTCGGCGTCTTCGTGATTCTCTTTCAAAACCTTCAAATCTTTATTTTTTTCAACTTCGGACAAATGTTTCATGAAGGTATTTTCTCTTTTTATTTTTAAGTACGCCAACAACTTGCGCCGTTCTCAATTCTCCTCCATTTTCACCATCTTTGCCGACTTGTATTCGACCATCTCATCCACCTAAACCGCTTTCCCTTTGCCACTTGACGACTCCTGGCTTTTCCTTCGAGCCGCGGCTTTCTCCGTTGTTGTGTCGCCGATGGGGATGGGAAATTCGTCATTCAAATTGATATCGGGAATGTTGCTTGACAACCCATCAGTTGACGGTGTACAATTTTCCCGAATCGGATGTTTTAGATCGTTTTTTAGAATGATCACCCCTTCCCCTTCCCCTTCCTCCATGAGTTCTCGTTGGCCCATGTTCGGTCACCCCCGGGATGTCAACGGGAACCCACCTGGAATGCACTCTTGCAACTTCACAAGCATCCAACGATCCAAAGCCACTCCTTATGTAGAGTGACGATAGTAGCCAAGGGCCTGCACGTATGATTTCCACATCACTCGATCTACTTGGCCAAAGACGTTTCCATTTTAAAAAAGATATAAAGTTAACAATTTATAAAAAAAATATAAAGTTTTAACAATTTAAAATAAAATATAAAGTAAACAATTTAAAAAAAGTATATACCTGTGTAACGTAGAAGCCATTGAATTAGTTCATTTTTTATTTAAGTTGGTCTCGTGATACCATGAAAGAATGTAAACCGCGTCCTTTCTCATTGATTTACATCATATTTATAATTACAATGAGCTTCTCTATTTTAGGAGAGATATAATTACATTAATCACGAGATATATAGAATATAATCATACTAAATATATTATCTCTATTAGTGATGGTCATCACAGTCTGATTGCATCATGGGCGTGATTTGTTTGGCAGAGCAGTGTTCGTGACCATCACGGTCATCACGGGATGGCCATTACGGACCACCCCACCCACCCTTAAAAAGGATTAACTAACAAAATTTTGAAGTATTTATTAAGTTTTTTTTTTAAGTGACTAAAATTACCTTTACTTTTAAATATATACAAATCACAAAATTGTGTAGTGGTTTTGATAGAGGAGAATTGGATTTTAATAATCTAAACTATTTGAAATTGACTGTTGGCATCCAAATAAAAAATTAACGATATATATCCTTTACTATTAAGCTATTAGATTCTAACACTCAATTTGGGTTACCAAACATACCCCACTAGCGTTTAAAAAAGCTACAAACTTTTAGTATTTAAATAACTTTCCAAGATAATATTGTATTTTTGGATTATATTTAGTTTTGACCATTTTAGTCATTTTAGTCATTTTATTAAAAGCTAGTTATTTTGCCCAAAACTTAAATATATTTAAAAAGCTACAAGTATCAGCTTTTCGCTACCAATTACTTTTGCCAAACATACTCATTGTGTTTCATGATATATCAAAAATTACCGCTATGAAAATATATGTTAAATAATAATAATAATAATAATAATAATAATAATAATAATAATCTTCTGAACATGTTATTTATTAAAGTAAAAATATTACCTTATATTTTTTAGTATTATAAAAACAATTTTATAATAACATTTTAAAACTGACAAAATAAAAAAAAAAATGAGAGAGAGGAGAGAGAGAGAAAGAGGATGAAGGGAACTAGACTACTTTTTTATGTTGCACGCATCCATCCATCCATCTATCCATGCCAGAAACCACTGTTTACAAAACACATAAACACAATCCAAAAATAAAAACACAAACACATACACCATCATCACCATCATCTCTCACAAGCACCCAAAAAAACAAAACCCCTCCACCCCTTTTGTTCTGTGATGTTTGTTCTTTAAAACCATTTGTGTTTTTGTTTCCTTCTTCCTTGTTTCACATGCATTTCAAAACCTTTTAGCTTTCAAATCCTGTTTTCTTTCTTTCTTCCTTCCTTCTTGTTTTCTTTTGTCCCACAAATAAGTTTCTTTCTGAAAGATTATTAACAAAGGGGATGCCCTTACCCTTTCATTTCGAGGGGAAGGGGGTGGTGGTGTTGGATAACCAACAATATTCACAACACGCTGATCTTGTTGTACCTTATGCTAATCCACTTGTACATTCCCATTTTCAAGATTTTGTAAAAAACCACAACCTCATTAACGAACCAACTTCTGTCCTGGATAACATCACCACCAGCCCACCTGCCTCCACCTCCACCCTGTCTTCCTCTCACGGCGGCGCTGACTCCGCCGCCGCCTTGGCGCCGCCACCTCCGCCGGAGAATCCCCACCACCACC
Organism: Ambrosia trifida; assembly: GCA_028751855.1. NCBI lineage: Eukaryota > Viridiplantae > Streptophyta > Magnoliopsida > Asterales > Asteraceae > Ambrosia > Ambrosia trifida. The sequence goes on along the minus strand of CM054125.1, from coordinate 3,530,832 downwards.
ACCACCTCCATCCGCCGCCGGTTGAATCCACCGACAAATGTGACTGGGAAAATGTTGATTCCGGCCAAGATCAAGCCATGCTCCGGTGGATCATGGGTGATGTTGAAGACCCATCTTTAGGTTTAAACAAACTCCTTAACACTTCCAATAATATTCCGTCAGACTTCGAGTTTAACACTGGGTTTGGCATGATAGATCAAGCCTTTATATCTCTTGATTCCGGCAACCATGTCGCCGGAATCGGTAACTTATCCTCAAACCCACATATTCCACCGTCGCCGGAGATCTTTACCCACCAAACCCACCATCAAAATCAAATCTTTTCGCCATTAAACAACACCCAAATCCTCCCACTTGACATTAAACCAAATCTTTTCCATACCCACTTACCATTTGAACAACAACTTCTCATACCACCTCAAAGAACCAACAACAACAACCAAGTAAACATGGGATACAACTCGTTAATGCACAAAAACCCGTTGCTTGATTCGGGTTCCAACCAACCATCCATAAAGAAACCTAGTAGCATGAGTCATATTAATATTAATATTAACAATCATCAGCAACAGCAGCAGCAACAACTACAACAACAAGGGATCATTGACCAGCTTTTTAAAGCAGCAGATCTGATCCAAACAGCGAATAATCCAATACTCGCGCAAGGGATATTGGCGCGGCTCAATCATCAGCTTTCACCAGTCGGTAAGCCTTTCGAAAGGGCTGCTTTTTATTTCAAAGAAGCTCTTAACTTACTCATACATTCACTCCTCAATAATATTAATCCACAAGTGACTCCATCTGGTTCGCCTTTTAGTTTAATCTTCAAGATTGGTGCTTACAAATCGTTCTCAGAGATTTCACCTTTCCTTCAGTTTGCTAACTTTACTTGTAACCAAGCGTTACTCGAATCCCTTAACGGGTTTGGTCAGATACATATTATGGATTTCGATATTGGGTATGGTGGTCAATGGGCTTCTCTTATGCAGGAGCTTGCTTTAAGGAACAATGGTGTGTCATATGTTAAGATTACTGCGTTTGTGTCTCCTTCAACTCATGACCAGTTGGAACTCGGGTTGACCCGAGAGAATTTGATCCATTTTGCTAGTGAGATTAATGTTGGGTTTGATTTGGAGATAGTTAACATTGATGTACTTGCTTCTGCTTCATGGTCTTTACCTTTTCATTTGTCTGATAATGAAGCCATTGCTGTGAATCTTCCAATTCATGTGTTTGCTAATCACCAAACTCAGATACCGGCTGTTCTTCGGTTTGTTAAAAGTTTAAGTCCTAAAATTGTGGTTTCGGTTGATCGTGGGTGTGACCGGACTGATTTGTCGTTCTCAAGTCATTTGATACAAGCGCTTCAGTCGTATTCGAACTTGCTTGAGTCTCTTGATGTGGGCAATGTGAACGTTGACTCGTTGCAGAAGATTGAGAGGTTCTTGGTACAGCCCGCGATTGAAAAGATTGTGTTGGGACGGTTTCTTTATCCGGAGAAGACTCAGCATTGGCGAAATCTTTTCTTGTCAGCTGGATTTTCGCCGTTGTTGTTTAGTAACTTTACTGAAAGTCAAGCGGAATGTTTGGTCAAAAGGACTCCTGTTCGTGAGTTTCACGTCGAGAAGAGGCACTCGTCGCTTGTGCTCTGCTGGCAACGTAGGGAGCTTGTTTCGGTTTCTGCTTGGAAGTGCTAAAAGGTGTCGGTTATCGAAAGCTGGTGACTTTTTGGGGAAGTTTACTTATGCTCATGTTGCTGAATTATAATCTAAGAAAGAACATGATATGGTAGTTAATGTTCTTAGTATTTGATATGATAATGAATGTATTACTGTTAATGATGTTTTTGGGCAATTTATGGCAGCTAAAAACTGTTAATCTTGATTCTAATTATGTTTAGGTAACGTATTTCGCTATGAAATCATTCAAACATTGTGTTTTATGATTGCATTGTTGATCTAGTTTGAATCCTTCTTTGAAGGATCATGTGTTAATGGGGAGTGGGTTCAGGTTGGCATGGTGCAAGTTTGGTTTGGTTTGGTTCTGGCCCCGAGTGGGCCTGGTCCCGTTTTCGAGTGGGCCAGTAAGGCTATCCGGTGTGGGGGACGTCCTCGGTCTGTCTTGGTCTGTTAAGGATGGAGCACATCGCTCCTTAGGGCTGTATCTGTCTTAAACGTCCTGCAGAGAACATGCAGGACGGACCACTTCTTTTTTTTTTTTTAATATATGAACCAATGGGAAGGGGTGTTTTGGGTTGTTTTGGTCTGTTAAGGATGGAACACACCGCCCTCTTGGATTGTCCCAAAAAGGAGGACAACCCCCTTTGTTTTTGTGATAGCTTATGTGATATGGGGGACGACTCATTTGAGCTATCCCCATACCCAATCTGATATGAAGTTATAAAATCCTTGAGAATACTACCCACTAGTCCACTACACACTCACATTTTGGCATTTAACTCTCAAGTCAATGTTGGATGTTAGTCATCGTGTACTTAAGCGACATTGTTCAAGGATTACTACACACTCACATTTTGGCATTTAACTCTCAAGTCAATGTTGGATGTTAGTCATCGTGTACTTAAGCGGCATTGTTCGTGGGTTGGTGCGTTGAATCCGAAAGTTATGTCAGACATGTTTAAAAACGCAAACACACCATTTGTATTCGCGAGCTGATATGAAAACATGTTAGCTCAAATATTTATATAATGTTTTATTGTTCTATCTGATAGCAAATTGATATCCAAAAGTTTTAAATTTATAGAAATCATATGATCCGTTAAGGCGAATTATTATGTTTAAAACTATAAACATATTACTAACTTCTTTTTATAACTTTTAACATATAATATGTAATAGACGCCATTAATTATGCACATATTTATTATATTGTAATTAATATTGATTGTATAAATTATCTCCATAATTAGGAGATCTCTTGTAACATTATATAAGGATGATTGTGAATGAAAGAAGGCAAGCAGGTATCACAATTCTACATAGTATCAGAGCTAATTATAATTGATACAATCAATACTATAAATTTGTGCATAATTAGTGGCGTCTGTTAATATGTATTTAAAATATAAACATATTGCTAACTTGTTAATATGTATTTAAAATATAAACATATTGCTAACTTCTTTTTATAACTTTTAATAGTCATTTTAAGTTATAAAAATATATATAATCCTTTTAAGTTATAAATGGGTTTAAATCGACCCGTTTAGTTAAAAACTTTTCTATTAAAGGCAAGTTAAACTTATTCGCAAGTTGGTTATATATACACACGAGTTTTTAGTTATGAAATGCACCATTATTATTGGATGTTGGAGGATATCATATCATAATATCATATGCACTGTATTTGGTGTTTTTTAAGCTCTAATTAGTTTACTAATTAAGCACTAATTTTAATGACACCTCTAATCATATCACATGCAACTTTTCTTATTGGACCTCACAAATACTTGTTTATCCTCTCTCTTTTCTAAAAAAAAAAGAATTTATATTATAATGTTTATATATTAGCTACTTTATATTTTAAAGATAGTTGTAGTCTAATTTAAGAAACATTAAATATATTTAGTGACTTTAAATATTTAGAAAACAATTCACTTCCTACTTAAAAAGTCAAATATGAATTATTTAAATTTTAATAAAAAAAAGCACAAAATCAAATGATTTAGATATGTTCTCATCCAAGGAGAGGTATGGTCTATTTAGTTATTTATAATTTGGTACTTTGTTTTATATGAGTTTTAGAGTATTTGTATCAGGTTTATCGTATTATGAGAGTGAGCTTTTTATATTTTAAAAAATAGTTTTAGGAACTGTGAGTAGAGCCAATAGGTTTGAAAGGGACCAATGTGTGGGGAGAGATTTGAACTTAGGAAGAAATGTGTTTCAAGTTAAAGGATTTCAACTGATCTACACCTGACAAAAAAAATGTGAGTAGAGGAGAAAGAAAAAGTTATTATTCATCTGAATGTTTAGGAGTATACTGTTTCACTCTATTTATATTTTAACATTTTTTTTAAAGTGATTATAAGTGGATGGGGGAGAAAAAGTAATGATAAAGATATAAAAAGTATTATTTATTTAAAGAGGGAAAAAATTAATGATTTTAGCTGTAATTTGATTTATAAAAATGATGACCCTAATGTAAATGTTCTTAGTAAAGAGGCATCACCCCCTCAATTTTGTCACTTTAATAGCATTCACAACTCAACCATCAAGCACCCCATGGCCCCTTAGTTTCAATCCCCTTTGTCGTCATCTTTCTCTTCCTTTTCCTCTTCACCATCTTTTGGAATATAACGAACCAATCATGCATGTTGGACCAAATCCATCGCTAAAGCGTTATGTGTATCCTCCGAACTCAATCATACGCGTTGATTATTCCTTGAGACATTCTCGCTTGCGGCAATTTCTGAGTGGCGTCCGGTGTATAATTTTGACGCATCACATTTCCTTCGTCTTCTAATATTATGTTATGCATGATTATACAAGCATACATAGCATCTTTCATTTTTTTCTTTGGTCCATGCATGAAAATGATTTCTCAAATAATGCCAACGCGGTTAAAGAACCCCAAAGCATCTCTCAGTGTCCTTTCGCGAAGACTCTTGAACTTTCTTAAAATATGCTCCTTTTTCATCAGACTGATTACTAAACGTCTTCACGATAATCGAATACTTCGGATATATTCCATGAGTCAAATAGTATCCGTGTGGGTACTGGGTAGTAGTTTCTATTAGCATAGAAAAATGCCTTTAGTGCTCTACCAGAAATGAAATCCTCTAACAGAGGCGATTGCTCAAAAACGTTTATGTCATTGCATGACCCCGAGACACCAAAGTAAGCCGACCAAACCCAAACGTCGTGTTAAACCACCGCTTGAAAAATAACCATTGGTTGTCCCTGGTCATCTTGTGTGTGTTGACAATCTATGCTCCCAAGCACCTTATATATTTTTTTAGATCGTACCAAGTGTCACACCCTCAAAATCCACTTGCGGAGTTTTACCGCGAGGCGCATGACAAACCAGGATCCAAACCAACGATCACAATAAACAAGTCTAACATGAACATGATGCAATTTCAAAACAATGTTTAAAATCCCTGTTTACAGCGGAAGCTTATTCAAAACAATTATTCAATATTAAACCAATGTTCAACGTTTGTAAAACCATGCAACTCTAACTAGACGCCGTGCAGACGCGTGCGCCCTAGTTCCATTGTGCTACCTTAGCGACCTGAGAAAACATGTAAAAGTTTACGTCAGCACAAAAATGCTGGTGAGTTTACAGGTTTTGTAATCCAAGTACCAAGTCCACCTGTCCATACTATAACAAATCGAAAACCAGTGTACGCTAGCTAGGCGTATGTTTTGTTACTACCACGATTGGAAAACCATTACTAACTCGAATACCAGATGTTGTGCCCGAAAAGTAAACCAGTTGTTCCTGTTGTTCCTGTTTGAGACAATATGCACTCGCCCGGCCCTCCAAGCCGACGAGCGGGGTTGGTCACTCCCAATAGCGCTATTCACATTTCCCCGTTGTGCAAACCCGCACATTCATGGTTCCCCCCGGGACTTCCAAAGATCGTGTAGTACACAATAGAAACCCATAGTATGACAGTAGTTACCAAATAATCGTTTTAACACATGTTTTCTCCCCCGAAATATGAAACCAGTTTAAAAGAGGGGCCGTAAACCCACCTTAACGTGCAAGCAAAGAATCCGAACAACAAGCAATATATGCTACCGACACCCTAATAACAGTGTCGCTCAGTGAGTATAGGCGTAATATCATTACCCATATAACTCGTTTGTCCAAGGCGTTTTAAATGTTCAAAAGTGTGTATGCGACGCCTAGTGATTCTACATGCAATAGTAAACCCTACGGACCCGTTGGTGAATACGTTGGTTACAATTAGTTTCTACATTCCGTATGTGTCTCAGACAAGTGTACTTCAGTTACATGTCAATTCCATACCACCTATGACCTCAATTAATCACAGAAGCACATAATACACAATCTGTGTTTTCAGGACAGATTGTGCGCCATCAAAACGAATTTATTTAAAATAGCAAATCAGTGAGTTAACCTCCCAAATTTTTACTGAATTTTCTTTGGGATTCACTCAACAATACCTATTTTTGTTTTGTCTTAATTCCAAACACAAAAATTATGAAAATTCGTACAACACAGCTATGTCCAGAAAATCTCCTCAACAGGTCAGTTTAGTAGGAAAATTCTTAAAAATTGTGTATTCATCCAAACGAGATGAATCCACTTGGAAAAGATCTATTTTTCCAGTATTGACCTACTGGAAAAATTTCATAATCTAATTCCTTGTAAATCTCAAGTTATGACCATTTAAAGTTAGCCCAGTTTACAAATCCGAAAATCTGAAATGACCCCTAATCAATTAAAATTCCAAAAACGACTCAAACGATGTCCAAATTCGATGGTTTTGCCCATTATGAAAAGCTAAGACCTTTTACGTTACAATCATGCAAAGAATCGATCAAACCAATTATTTTCAAGCCACGAAACAGACCCTACAAGTCGACATTCAGAATCTGTCCAGATTCCAATCGTGCAATATTATCAATTATATCAAACCCTAGTTGCATATTATCAATCAATAACACCTAATAATCATCATACAACTTTAGTAAGAATCATATCTGATCAAAACCCTAATTATACATCACAACCATCATTATTCACAAACCCTAGAAGTCTAAAACATCAAGAACATGCATAATCATGCAAAACATATAACATTCATTATGTAACAATGTGGTTGACCCTTTTAATCTTTTTAATCCTCATGTTTTAACTTTTATCAAATACTTTCAGACCTGGACAAACTTGTTATATGATTTTTATAGTAAAAACATAAGGTAAAAGCGTAAGAAATCATAAGTTATACCCTTAGCTCTTCAAATCAATCAATCGCGCGCCTTGGAGCCTCCCAATTGATGATCTTGAGCCTTAGCAGGAGTTTTTGGAGTGAAATATTCGTGTGGGGCAGTAAGGGGGCGATTAGGGTTGAGTATGGGGGTTGCATGGGGGTTAAGGATGCTTAAATATGAGTTTGAGGCGGTTAAAACCCGACTGGAAGTTTCGAGCGGCCGCTCGGAGCCTGTGAGCGGCCACTCACAGGTCCGAGGCGCGCGCTTTTGCTTCGTTTCGCCTCCCGACGCGTTATCCATCGACGTTTTCGTTATCGCGGACCGTAACAAGTGTAACCCCATGCGTTAAGACCCTAATCAACCTCATGCTCCACTTTTAATGATTTTTTTTATTAATGTGTTCGGTTTAGGTTCACATAATCACGTATGGTTTTCACATAAGTTTGTCAGATATCATCGAGACACATAAGTTTATTATTCACCAACGTCCGAGGTTCACTAATCATGTAATCACATATTAACTCACACAAGGAGTCAAAACCCGACCCACACAAGGAGTCAAAGCATCTCATAACCCGAGATGTGAAAGTAGTCCCAAACCGGACTAGAAATCGTTTTGTAAGTTGTCTCAAACCCGAGACGCATGTTTTTGAGAAAAGAGTAGTGAAACTCACAACAATGCACGTATGTCCTATCTAGCTATCTAGCTAACCCTCGTTAAGTATAACATACGCGTGACTCGCTAAGGTAGACTTTAATCTAGACAACGTTGTTAACCAGAATTTGCCGGGTGTCACACCAAGTGAGTCTTCTCAGGTAACACGCACCGTACAAATGTATTATTTCTTTAAAAAACAAATAAATATACGTAGTGTACCTTGACAAAAATGCTCTAAGGTATCGCGTGTTGTTTTCTCAGCCAGTTTTAAATACTCATCGTTGATATCGGTCATGTTTCCGTATGCAAGTATGCGTAGTACTGAAGTACACTTTTAAACAACGGTAAATCCAAGTGTCCCTCTCGCATCTGGTTTTTGCTTAAAGTAATAAAAATCGTTTTCCAAGTCTCCGGTAATGCTTAGAATTCAACGTTTGCTCATCCGAAAACGACGCCTAAAAACCTTTGGGTCTAGATAAGTCGGCTTTTCATTAAAGTAATCTTTCATCAAGCGAGCGTTTGCCTCCACACGGTCGCATTCCATATATTTTCTTCGTAAAATTGGACATAGAGGGTTATTAACATGTTTCATATACTTCGTCGCGAGTGCACAAGCACTTGTAACCACCTCTTGCTCGATCTCCTCGTCGTTTGACTCACTCATATCAGCTAAAAACTCTTTGTAATAATAATTTGCAATAGATGATGAGGATGTGGGGAAACTCATTTTTTTTATAAAATGTTGTGGTGTGGTGTGTGTTTTATAAAGGTTGAGTGTGTTTTATAAATGTTGTGTAGTGTGCGTGAGTGTATATAAAGATATTAAAATTGATTAAAAAAAATCAAACTAGCCATTAAAAGTAGCCGTTGTTGCATCCCCATTGGTCCTTCTCCATCTCCATGCCCCGTTAAAAATGTCACGCCTTTGGAATTTAAAGCCCATTCGTACCCTCAAGGGCGGTGTTGTGGCGCTAAAAGTCCTATTCACACCTATTTAGGCTACCACAACGGGTGGTCTTATTACGAGTCAAATACAATAAATAATATTTGTACCATACACATAATATTTTATACAAGATCAATCGTTATGCAAAAGTAATTTTGTTGATTGATAAACCTCCTTCTTCGTTTATCAAGATCTTTATATGTAAACTATCATCTTAAATTCATAAAAAATATTCGCCATTAAAAACGCCTCTTCTAGCCTGAACAATGCCCTGTATGCGTGAAGTGATCAAAATTCCTCCATTGTGTGACCATTAAAAAGCCCCCTTCCATTCCCTCCAACCAATCGTCTTCTTTCCCGTAAACTCCAATCAATCAAATATTATGTTATTTATATTTAGTTTAAATTACAAGAATTAATTAGTTTTTAGGTAATGATTGAATGTGACATTATACCACTACACCACTTTTAAACTTCAAGCCTCATAACGCCCCATATGCCACGTGTTGCATAATGCCTAAGGGAGAGGCTTTATCTTAACTTCCCACTACACATGGTCTTATAGTGTAACAACGTAATTGATCTTAGGTGACAAAGGTACGTAAGACTGTAACACGTGACCCAGTGTATAATCAAAATAACTATGAAAATAGCGAGAGGATATATCGTATATGGGTTGGGATCAAATAAAAAGTTGATTTTACTTAAGTAGGATGAGAAGTCATCTCCACCTTTTATTTTTTAAATCAATGGCTAAGATGAAAGTGTAGAAAAAAGAGGTGTAAGAGTAATTTTGGAATAGCCTATTTTTTGATTTGCTCTCTTCACATACAAGGCATATGCATATTTTTCTCCCATTTTTTAAACGACCATAACTTTTTCACACGACCTTATTTTTTAGAAAAAAAAAATGCACCATAAAATCAAGGGTTGTTTTCCCTATCATTTGAGTACGATATTGCTCATAAAAATGTCTAATATAAAAACTTAAATATTGGTTGTATTTGTTTGTTATATAACATTTTTGTGTAAAATTTTTTGTATTAAATTTTTTTTCTTTCTGAATTTTTTGTCCTAATTTTTTTACTACATGTTTTTATGCTAGATTTTTTGTACTACCTTTTTTTTGCTAGATTTTTTTTTTACTAAATTTTTTATGCTACATTTTTTTTGTGTCGGAGTCTTTATACTATGTTTTTTTACTGTATTTTTGTGTTGGATTTTGAGAAAAAATAAAAGGGTAGAAAATTAGGTCTTTAGAACAAAGTGCCCTTTAATATAAGAAGTGTTGTATGTCATTTTCACAATCAGTTTTAAGCTACTTAGGCAAAACTCACTTGCCAATGTTGGGGTAGCCAATTTTGTAAAGGCTTATACTTCTTAGTGAGAGTGTAACATTAACTGTTAAAAAATTGCAAAACTCACTTTTTACGAGATCTCTCCTCTATGATATACTAAATATTAAATAAATAACAAAGTAAATCTATTTTTTATGTCCATATATCATCTTTGAAACATGAAAGAAACTATGGGTTGATTGTTCTTTAAGGTTGATTGAATAAAAAAGGACATAATTATTGATAGATTTAATAGTTTATTTCTGATTAAGACAGACTGACAAGCTTTATGTCATCTTTAGTTTACTTCCCACCTAATTCAATCACCCCCACCTTTAAATCTTTAATTACTTATTATAATATAATTTTACCTTAAAATATAGAAGGTTAGTACTTTATTTCCTTAATGTGATTTCATTGAAATTTATAAATTTATCTTACGTTCTAATTAACCTTCATATAGTTGGTAACATAAATCACTCATGTTAATGCTCACTAATGATGTCGGGCTAGCAACTTAAATAGAAAAACATTAACATGACCTGTATATTCATATTTGACAAACAAACCTATCTTCATGTGGTGTTTTTAGTCGACCTTTTTATTTAAATATAATCAATACATATTGTTCAAATTTTATTCATATATTTTCTAGTGAGAATTTTAACATGCATTAGACTGGTGTACGACAGTTTAATTTTCACTTCCACAACTTGTTCTTTTTTGGCACATGATACTAGTTCTTTTTTTTTTTTTTTTTTGAAAATTAAACTTCATTAAACTACACGCGAAACCACCTTATCTCCAAGACAGAGGGCAGAGACCGCCTACAAAATTACATCAATCTAACTTGATGCAACCCATAACTTAATAATATCATGTACAATGCTAAACACTATAACATGCCATCAACTACCGTAGATGTTCACCCATCCTTCAGAAAGATCTATACTCTCTTCCATGTTGTCAAGGACATTTATAATTATTTTTCCACAACAAATTTTTTTTTTATAAATAAATCAAATGAAATATAAATTTTTTATAAATTCAACTATTGTGTGGGAGAAATTAAAATATTGTAAAACAATATATAAATCGACGTCTTTAAAATCAAAACGTTACATGAAAGTTGGTTGCATATTAGTTGACTAGATATTGGTCAACTTAGGCAAATTTCACTATATTGACTTTGGAAAATAATACCATGAGTTGGTCACCTCAGGCATCTTCACTAAGTTGGCATGAATACTTTGTAAAGCTCACGTTACTGGGGTATACATGGTAATTATAAATATCTCAATGATGATACACATGATTACATGTGTTTCAAAAGATAAATATAGGTTGTATGCTTATAATCACGAATTGACTGCAATGTCATTGACCATTTCACCCATGTATAAACATAAATAAATGTGAGATCAAAGAAACACCATGGCCAATGATACAATAGTATCGTGCATTGACCGTCAAGGGGCCATTCAAGATTACATGATCAACAACAATCATCAAATTCAAGATCAATGTTCCATTTAACCGTGGATTGACCGCTATCACAAGCTCTGAAAATGTTTGATGTGCAAAAATAACTCTTTATACTGTTATATAAAAAACTCACTTAAGCTTTCGGCTTTCTGATCAGCTACCATGCAACCCTACCCAACTTGGCCTGCTACGTACCATAGATGCATGGAACATCACATTTTAATCCGCAACAAATTCAAACCCACTTTTTCCTCTAACAATATACAATTCCAAATCTCTAAATCACACTCAACTTTTAAATAAAATTAAAAATACATTAAAAAACAATGTATATTTGTGCGGTCCCCGCCCATTTCAAACCAGACTAGTCCGTTAAGGAGACCAACCCATTTTGCACGACCTCCTCCAACGCACGCCTTGGTTTGGAATTTTGGACCACCTCTAACTCACCCCGTTGGAGGTGTGCTTACTCTCTTATCTCCCCAAAATTGAATTTTTAGAGACCTTTTATAAACACACAAAGGATTTACTTGTTACTAATACAGCCCAGTCTCTGTTCTTCTTTAGACCATTTTTTCACTACGATAGTATCATAGATTGCGTCAATGCAGAGGAAATGAATGCATTTTATACTATACTATTAAACAATCTGAAGTTAAGTGAACTAGATCTTACGGAGCCTGCTCATGTATGACATGATTCGTATCTTGTAGGCTTGTACATGAACCGTGTGGTGGGAGTTCGTTTAACCAATAATAGAACAATCATGAACATAACTTGTTGTCAGTTTAATATAATGAATGAACATGAACACATATTTCGTTTGTTGATTTATGTTCGTGAACAATCGTCTATTTATGTTTGCTTTTTCCCTTATGTCCGTTCACTTACATATTAATCTGAAGTAGAGACCCTCGTTTGCTTACCTAAGTGTCGTTTTTCACATAATCACATTTATTCCATGGCTTGGCTTGGCTTCTAGTTCCATAACTCCTAGTTAGATGTATTTGTTAAATTGACATGATTGGATACTTAGTTTATTAGACTTGTTCATTTTTCTTTATTTATGGTCGTTTTTGTTTGTTAAAATTTGTTAAAATGAAGGTTGACTTTTGTTGACTTGTTCTTTGACCTTCAGTTTTAACATAAAAATGTTGTTTTATATTTTGTAATAATAATTGGGCTTGAATATTTTGCATAAGGTTTCTTTGCAGGTTTTAGGCTAAGTGTGTTGTTTGTTGCTAATGGAGCATAAGATTGTTGGGGTCTAGATCAAGTCCAAGATCATGACTAGGATGTTGATTGTTTGAGCCCGGCCAGTTGAGGTGGCCCATGGCCCAGTTCGTTTAATCTGGTTTTATTACATGCTGATGTGGCGATCCCTATGAGAAAACACAAACCATTCTTAACCTTTGGATGGGTTTATTATTGACCGTTGATCAAGAGAAAAGAAACACATCTTTCCTGCTATAAATAGCTTTCTCTCTCGACACTTTACCACTTTTGATCTCATTCATTCTTTTGGCTCTGTTATTATTCTCTCGTACACTCACAGTATTGTTAGGGTTTGTAGTTGTAAGATCATCTTGATCTGATAACTTGTGCATCTCTTTGTGTTTGGTGTATGGTTATCTTTGTGATAATCATTGAGAGTTGTAGTGAGGTTTACATTGTATTTTGTTCTTGTAAGCGATTTGTGTACTCTGTTATTGTTTTAGTAAAAATAATTAATTTGTGTCGACTATTTTGACATGGTATCAGAACCATAGGCTCTTGATTCCGGTTGTTTCTCCGCTGCTGTTTTGATTAGGGTTTGTGATTCAAGGCGTGGATCTGGTCTACCTGGTTCAGATCTGGTGGATTTGATATTATTGTTTTGGATTTGTATATTTTCTTGCTCTCTGGTTCGTAACCCTAACTGAAGGTTACGAACTATGAGTTTTGGCAAAACCCTAACTTAGGTCTGTCTCGTGAGATTGAGTCTAGATTATTAGGTGGCTCCCTCGTGAGGAGATGGATCAGCACCATTTGAGTGACGAACCGACTATCTGGATCATCCACGAGGCTTCGCCTTATCTGGTTTGTTTTGATCTTGATCTTGATTGCTTATGTTTGCTTATTGGTGTGTTCGACTTTATTGTTTTTTTTATTCGAATTTAATTCATATCTTATATCATACCAAGACAAAACAAGTTATATTTAGATGGTGGGTAAGCGGACAACAAGCTGCGCCGCTATCCCCTTTTGAATCGCAAAGCCTATCCTGCTAAACACAAACCCTTAGTTCTTAGGGCTCTGCGAGTCACTGTGGACCACCTTCTACACTCGTTTCAGAAACGGTACTGCCTCAGGGGCCAGAGATCCAAGTGTGTCAAAAGCAAACGGCAGGAACACATGTTGATTCTCTAAACAAGATGCTTCGTGCTTAGCAACCTTCTTAGCTTATGCCCTCAAAACTGCCTGCCCCGGTGTAAAGCCGCTGTCTCGCAAACCTACAAAGGGGGAAACCCCTGTCAGGTTACCACAAGCATGTTTGCCCCCAGCCCATCCAATTGGTTACGGGGTTTCGTCTAAGACGTTATCCGTCAGCTCCGCCCGCGGACGCAATGTTATATCGGGCCCCGGCCGCCGCGTAAACTGACTTTCGCCCGGAAACCATACTGCCCCCACACGAGAAACTCGCTGGGGTAACAGTTGGGTAAAACCGGGTTGCTCTCCGGATCGAACCATGCCTCGGTAAGAAACGATCTATCATTGGAACGTCCCGCACCTTTTGCTACAACCGGAAGTCGAACCGGCGTTTCCAAGGAAAACACCGACCCAACTGACCTATCGGGTTGTCACTGTTCTCTTTCTTCCTATGTAATTTTAGTAACTTATTTTTATGGTGTTTAGTTGCTTTTTTTTTTTAAATATAAATATTAGTTGGTTAAAATTGTTCCAAAAGGGGGATGGTCAAAGGGTGAAGTTCGTATACAACAAAATTCAGATGACAACGACAAGAGATTAACCTTAAAAGCCAACTTGTGTTGGAGTGTGGGGCCACTGAAGGTGTTGTCATCGTCATAGGGATCCTACCACGTGTATGGCCTGATCGATGTGTTCGTCCTACCATAGCTTTTTGAATATCACATTCCAAACATCTACGGATGTTAATGGCCCATCATATCCCTGCCTCACCACAATCATCTATTATATATGTGTGGGATATGCCATAACAGACAATCCTTGTCCTTTCAATTCAAAACACACAAATGGAATGTTAATTCATAATTTACAATTAGACCTTCACAATTTTATTGAATTCCATTTTAGTTATCCAAGTGTAATAGTGTATGTCACTTTTAGTAGTTAGTGTTGTCACAATCCGATCTTCAAAGTTCGAGTTAAGCCAAGCCGGTCATCTTTTAATAGTGTGTGGACCACCCGTTCAAGTTAAAGTAAAAAACAACTTATGAGTATTATTCTTTAAAGATTAATACTATGAAAGTTAACTGTGACAATTATTCATTCCAAACCAACAATTATTGTTGTTGGTACAACAAATATAGGGAGTATGGTAGTAGGGACATAACTTGGTGCTTCGAGGCTTAAAGAGTGTCAATTAGCCTAACGTAGGATATGAGGTCCTCTCATGTTTTGGTTTTTTGGGTTGTTAATCCCTTCACATTTTCCTTTTTGAGGTAGGATTGAAGTTGATTCAATCATCGGAATAATTAAAGTGAAGTGATTGTAGATGTAGATTGAGAGAAAGAGTGTTCTAGTGAAAGACTAGAATGTTGATGTGATCTAATTTAATGTGCTAGAACATATGTGTTAATCAAAGTTTGCAAGGCTCTGTATTTATAGTGAAATAGTGGTTCTGAGCCTTTGACTAAGATACAGGAAGTTCAGTGGAAGACTTTCTCATTTGGGTCTTGGAAGCTTATTATCATGCGGTTAAAAAAGAGCCACTGCCTTTCACGTGCGCCAGGGTGCCTTGAAAGTTGCATTCGGCGCATGGCACATGACATTTTAGAAATGTCACTTCAGATGTCAAATCAATAATAATCCTTCGAAGCACTTAAGTGTTCAAGCAAGTGAACATGGTCAGCTTGGCTGTTTCACTAACTCCTACCTACGTTATCAGTTGTCAAGACTTTGCTCTCATAACTTATCGGGTAGTTTCTTGTTTGTGTTAGTAGAGCATAACAAATGTTTGGTTTTCACCGCTGATCTCCAAGCTATATGATCTGGGTGTATATTTGCGGCTAAAAGTATAAGTTTTGTTTGATTATTGAAATACGAATCCTAATTGGCAATCTCACTTCGTTACATACATAACCTTTTTAAAAAAGTATTTCTAAACATTTCAATTGGGTTGGTCTCTTTAAAGAGATTGTACAAAAATTAAAGAATGCTACTTGAAACTCCTAAAATGCCATTCGTGAGAAAATTATATAAACTATCATTAAATAGTAACATAAATTTCCTTTTCTTATTATTGTATTTCTATGATTTTAAACTGATTGATTGAGTTCCATTCTAAACACATCGCATTCAAATATTTTGGATAAAAAGAAGCAATAAAACATGTTAAGTTGAATATATTATTTTGCCATATAAACCACACATGTAATGCCTATGGATGGAAATATGTGGGGTATGATCAATTAATGTGAAAAGTAACCTTTCTTTCTGTCCAGCAGTTTGTCACATTCTTAGACTTTGTGATTTAAATACATCCACACAATCTTGGGTTCAAAATCTACAATAATAAATGTATAGAACCCCACAAAGCCTCCTTCATGGTGGATGGATGGTTCGTACAATGCCTTTGCTTTCAATTATCCAATGGTGTTCTTTGTGTGTGGATATTTGTGTTCTGTATATTGTAAAGATAATGTTATGTATATTATATTATTCTCTTAAAATCCCACTTTCTAACTTTTCATGTATGTTAACTAATTTTTTAACATGCTGACTTATATGTTTATTTTATTTTTATTTATTTATTTATTTATTTATTTGGGGGGGGGGGGGGGGGGGGGGGGGGGTTAATAATACAATAATATATTATCATCACTTTGGTTGATCATTTCTTTTTATGGTTAATCTTTCGCTAACGCCATTTAGAAGCTAGCTATTTCAAATATTTGGTGGGTCTCATGATTTCGTGTCGATATATGCACACATACCAAACACTTCTCAGAAGATATTTGATAAATATTGTCTTCTTAATGATTAAAAAAGAATAAATACCAAAGACCAAAGACTATACTTTTGGAGTTTTGGGTTTTCACTACATAAATATTTCTAATAAAACATGCTAAAATCTCTTGCATTATTGTATCCGGCAATACTATAGTATAATGTTTTTTTCTCATTTATTAGTTTTTAAAATATACACATAAGAAAACTTCACGTCATAAGTTTAGACTATAGGGAGTGATCATGAAGCGCAAAGTCATTTTGCCCCCTCAAAGGGAGCTTTGCCCTCCATACAGAAAAGCTGAAAAGGCAAGGGGTGTCGCCCTCCACCTAACCTAACCATCAAACACCAACGTAGACCACCACCACACATCAAAAACTGTCGTTCTTACCGCTAGCAGCAACTATCCACCCCAACCCAGACCACCATTCACCATAGCCCGACCACCTCCACTGGCACCCCACCAACACCGTGACCTGCAACTCACAACCACCGATAACCTCCACCCATCTACAACTCACAACCACTAGTAACCACCCTCAACCATACAACACTCCCACATTCAAAACCCTACTCCACTCTCTGCAACCACCATCATCTATGGCTAGATTTTTTTATATAAAAAAATAGAGAAGTAACACCTAAGCGTTTTCCAACATCAGAAGGAGATAGTGTTGTCATTGTGGCATTTGGGGCTCCCCTCTCTAAAATAACGCCCTACTTTAAAGGTCTTACATAAGTAAATTAAACATATGACATCAACAATTTTCAAATCTAACTATGTCACGTCCTTTATTGACTAATTGAGCTATTGAGTCAATTTTGATTGACAATGTATTTTTTTATTTATTTGTTGCATTATTAAGTTTGTACTTCATAACATTCATAAACCCCACCACACATTTAAATATATCTAACTAGCTGATTACCTCGGGAAGGTCACGGTGTTGAAAAATTTAATATGATTTAATAAAAATGATAAAAGAAGAAAACTAAAATCACGAAAAGAGTAAATAACTTAAACATAAACAATCTTAGTTAAAAAACATTTATTTAAAAAGTTAAAAAAAATAAAAAGCATAAACCATATTAAACATAATACAGTATTAAAAGGATAACCTTCAACATATAATTATCTTCACGTAATTTAAAATATGTTACAATTTGGCTTTGACTTATATAGATGTAGAATTCATGATCACATTGAAAACAAAAACACTTATTTTTATACAGTGACTTTGTAAAGAAAAGCATATACGGATTTTCTTTGAATACGTGAATTTAGATTAATAAATGTTTATTAATCTATACATAAATCACTTTCAATAATCAACGAAGAAGAAAAAACTTCAAAGTCTTTTAAAAAATTTAACACTTACTTCTTGATGAACAGAAGGAGAATTCAGAAACTTTTTAAGAATGAATTGTTTGATGTTAATGTAATCATATATTTATAATGGCTACTCAATAATTCTATATTAAATTAATTTGTAAAAAAAATCTTCTATTTTAAATTAGAAGATATGCATATCTTCTTTTATTTACTTTTAAATAAATATTTTATTAAACTTACTGTAAACAAATAAATATTTAAAATTTTATGTTAATCCTTATACATAATTCGAAAACAATATTTATATATAGTATATATCAAAAATAATATTTAAATTTTAAATATTTTCAATTAGAAGATATGCATATCTTCTTTTAGTTATTTTTAAATAAATATTTTATTAAATCTCTCACCTCAACGTGTCACGTGGCACATTTGTGACAACTCGGGTAAATCTCTCTTTTGGTTTCTATCTTTTATCTGTTCTTTTGTTATTCCTTTTGGTACTTGTGCAATTTTCGGGACGAAGATTCTTTTAACGTGGGGATGATGTGACACCCGACAAATTCTGGTTAACAACGCTGTCTAGATTAAAGTCTACCTTAGCGAGTCACGCGTATATTATACTTAACTGGGATAGTTGAGTCGTGTTACGGTTCGGGAACTGTTAGTTTGGTATAGAGGATCATTAGATGTTAGTTTAAAGGCTCATTAGATGTCAGTCCTTAACCAAGTGTACAAAGGGTGACGATTTGTAGAATCGTCAGAGCACAGGGAATATACAAGTCTCGAGTCCCGGGAATTGGTGAACGAGTGTGAATGTGTTTGTTTGCAAGTATTATGTGTTTACAATCATTATGTGACTTGTCGGTATGTGAAAATGTGCTAACATATGTTAAAACGGAGTTTAACGCACCAAACATGCTGAACCAGACCCTATAGGCGAATAGGAGTTGTATTCGCCTATAGGGTAGGCGAGTAGGGTCCCAATAGGGGCGAATAGGCCCTATTCGCCTATACTAGGGGCGAATAGGATCCCTATTCGCCTGATGCTGCTGCGTAATCGCCTATAACGTGCTGGACGACTAAAAACGCCTATAAATACAATACTTGACCTCATAAACTTCATATTAATAACCCTAGTCGTCCCACAACTCGCCCCAACACCCACACAACCTCTGGAACACGATTTTGGATCAAAACACAAGATTTCAAGCCTATTACATCAATCTATTACAAATCTAAGGTGTGGTTTTCATTCATGCAATCTTTAATAACGTTTTTATTAAATCCCTAATGGTCCAGACCTGTTTATAAACGAATGTGTCTTCTGAAATTCGTTAATAATCGTTGTTAATTGGATTCTAACTGTTATGCATGTTGTATGTGTGTTTATGATTGAAAGATAGGGTTTTTATGATTCAAGATGGATTGATAACATAATATTAAGGTAGTTACAGATTAATAATGATAGCATGTTGATGAAATCTGAGTAATTGTTCATTAGGGTTACGGTTATGCATGTTAATGTTATGTTTCATGCTATGTGTATTGTGTTTGGGTTACATGGTTGCATGCAGGGCTGATAGAACGAGGTTAAGCTAAGGATTTTGATTGAAATATGTTTGATATAGTTGTTTGATTGATATTTGATGTTTACACACGTTCTGGATTGGATTTGGAGTGTTAAACGCGCGAAAAACCGGAACAGCTGTGCTATAGGCGAATAGGAACCCTAATCCCCTATACTATAGGCGATTAGGAGGCTATTCGCCTGATGAGGAGACCTAATCGCCTATAGTATAGGCGAATAGGAGCCTATTCCCCTTTACTTCATGCATTTACGATCCTAAATGCTAGTTAAGCCCTGAATTGCATGCTTTACGACGTAATCGCCTATAAACTCATAAATTGCATACTAGATAGCCCTAATCGCCTATAGTATAGGCGATTAGCATTCCTAAATGCCTGTTGACCCACGTAATCACTAGTTGACTTTTCCTAATCGCCTGTACTGCTGCTGTAAGTGTAATATAGCGTTTCGGGACCCGATTTGACACCTAGGAACATGCTAGGAACCCCGTAACATATCTAATAACTTGGTAACATGTGTTCGGACTTATCTATGTGATACTTGAACTACGTGCTATAACTTGTTGGACTTTAACGTATGTTAAGTGTGTATTGCATGATTGTATGTTTGTGAGTGCAAGTATAACACGGGGAGTCTCGGGTCACCAATGGGATGTCGAGTCTTGTACATTGGGTTAATTTAACAGTCACGGTGTTTTCAAACGAACTTGGTTATGGTCTGGACATCTAGGGACTAACTAACCTACGGGTTATTAGTCTAAGTACTTGTAACTGTCATATGTTAGGTCGCCGCTTTACGGGGCTAGCATAGCTTGCTGATATTATTCGTGTTTCGAAGTAACGCAACCTAAGGTGAGTTTACGGCCCCTCTTTTAACTGGTTTCACTTTTTGGGGGAGAAAACATGTGTTAAACTTGTGTTTTGGTAACAACTATCATACTATGGGTTTCTATGGTTTACTATACGATCTTTGGAAGTCCCGGGGGAAACCATGAATGTGCGGGTTAGCACAACGGGGAAATGTGAATAGATCTATTGGGAGTGACCAACCCCGCTCGTCGGCTTGGAGGGCCGGGCGAGTGCATATTGTCTCAAACAGGAACAGGTTTACTATTCGGGCACAACATCTGGTTTACGAGTTAGTAATGGTTTTCCAATCGTTGTAGTAATAAAACATACGCCTAGCTAGCGTACCTTGGTTTGCAAATTGTTATAGTATGGACAGGTTGAACTTGGTACTTTGATTACAAAACCTGTAAACTCACCAGCATTTTTGTGCTGACGTAAACTCTTACATGTTTTCTCAGGTCGCTAAGGTAGCACTATGGAACTAGGGCGCACGCGTCTGCACGGCGTCTAGTTAGGATTGCATGGTTTTCAAACATTGAATAAATTGGTTTACTTTTGGATTATGTTTTGAGAATAAGCTTCCGCTGTATTTGGAGATTTTAAACTATGTTTTTGAAATTGCATGTGTTCATTTAGACTTGTTTATTGTGATCGTTGACTTGGATCCTGGTTTGTCATGCGCCTCGCGGTAAAACTCTGCAAGTGGATTTTGAGGGTGTGACAACATTCAATGGAGGGTTGAGACCTCCATTGAATGTCACATCATCATAAGTCAATTCTTTTATTAATAGTTATAGTTTATAGATTATAGATGCCTTTAAAAAAATTAATATATCTAATAAAAAAGGTAATAATCTATATATATATATATATATATATTTATATATATATATATATTGCAAAGGGATTAATCCTACATGTCATACTCTTATGCAATCACTACTTTGAGAGATGCCACATAGGATGTGATGTGGCAAGTGTAAACCAATTAAAAAAAAGGAATAAATATAATTTAACCTAATCTATTATAATCTTTAACCTAATCTATTAAATACCTAATCTACAAAATCTAAATATTAAAACTTTATTATTTTTTCTATCATGTTTCCTCCCATAACTTTTAAACGTTAATATCTTTTATATACGAGATTTTTTAAAGAAAAAAATTACACCAAATTAACGAGCGTTTTATTATCTTTCCAACGAGTACCATAGTGCTATATAAAAAACGGAGAAAAAAAATGACTATTTTTTGTAACCCGACAGGTATTGTGTCGGGTTTGAGATTAGTTTTAAAAAAAATTGTGGGTTTGGGTCGGGTCTGGGATTAGGTGATACCCGACCCGATTACCCGAAACAACATACCCAAATACCCGAACTATATACCCGATCATATACCCATGAATTTTTTAACGCATCACATAACCGTTAGACTAATGCGTTCGATATTTCAATAATTAACTTTTTTTTCTTATTTAATGTTAGTTCTTTTTAGAATGATCGATTACAAACTTCCGAATTCATTTGTAATGGCACTAGATTTATACCCCCGGCGTAGAGATTCGCTTTTTTATATTTGAATATGATAACTTATGGCAGAGATTTGTTTAAAATAATAATAATAATATATTTTATTATGTCATATTAGATATTTCAACCCGGGACGCTCCCGGGATAAAAACTAGTATATATATATTGCAAAGGGATTAATCATACATGTCATACTTTTATGCAATCTCTCCCTTGAGAGATGCCACATAGGATGTGATGTGGCAACTCTAGACCAATTAAAAAAAAGAATAAATATGGTTTAATCTAATATATTAAATACCTAATCTACTAAATGTAAATATTAAACCTTTATTATTTTCTATCTCATGTTTTCTCCCATAACTTTTAAACTTTAATATCTTTTATATATGAGATTTTTTAAAGAAAAAAATTACACCAAATTAACGAGCGTTTTTTTATCTTTCTAACGAGTACCATAGTGATATATAAAAAACGGAGAAAAAAACGACTATTTTTTGTAAACCAACAGGTATTGTGTCAGGTTTAGGATTAGTTTAAAAAAAATTATGGGTTTGGGTCGGGCCTGAGATTAGGTGATACCCATGAATTTTTTAAAATAATAATAATAATATTCATTAATCATATATTGGCAAGTCATTAATTATGTTGTCATATTAGATATTTTATTATGTCATATTATATATTTCAATTCGGGACGCTCCCGGGATAAAAACTAGTAAACAAATATAACCCATCAAAATTTATATATTTTCCATCCCCGTCCCCTCCAAATCAAAATCTATATGCATATTTTTCCCATTTTCTTTATTTCTCTGAGACTGTGTTCTTAAGTTTGTATTATCAAGTTTGTTCGTCATAACATTAATTTGTATATTATTCAATCAACTAATTAATCATGATTATCATTGAATAACAGAAAATTTTAAGGTTATATATTATCAAGGAAGTGATTTTTTTAATAATATATTTATACTTTTAAAGTTAAATACTAAATAAATACGTGGCCTTTTGAAAATTTAACCAAGTGAATAGTGCTAAACCCATTTTTTTAGACAAAATTATAAAATTCATCCTTTATGTTTGGCCAAAATTGCAGGTTTCAACCTTTATGTTCTATTTGCACTAAAATCCACCTTTACCTATTGATTTTACTATAGGTTCCATCATTTATGACTAACTCCGTTAATTTTCTTGGTTAAGTCCCATCACGTGAGGGTATATTGATACTTTCACCTCTTTCTTCTTCAAAAACCCTTGTAGAAAGTTGGAAAAACATCACCATATCCCAACCAAAAAACATAATTAAAACAGAGGACCACCATAACCAACATCAAACTGACCTCCATTGATGAACATCAGTCGGAAGGATAAAAACATCACCCAAGTTCACTCAAACTTCTCGGTGACACCATTCTTGAACCCAATCGACCTAAGAAAGGTTAGATGACTGTAGGAGATAGCCCAATGCGTAGGCTAAACAACCCTAGAATACTGAGAATGATAGGATGAACTTGTAGAACAATACTTAGGTGATAAAACCCAAGCCGCCACCTCCATTTTACCCCTATCCAACATTTGTTCCAGTGAAATCGATTGGTGGGTGGGTTAGGTAGAGGGAGAAAGGGGCCGAAGGTGGTTATTGGTGGTCGCAGGTAGTGGTAGTGGTAGAAGATGAGATGGTGATGGTTTTTCTAGTGGCAGTCATAGGTGACGTGCACGGTTGGTGGAATTCAACGGTGGTGGGTGTTGAGTAGAGGTTACAAAGGTGGGGGTTGCACCGATTATTAGGGTTGCAGGTTCAGGTTGTAGGGTGGACTCGAGGCTGATGGTAGGGGTTGAAAACGAGATGGTTCGTTTAATTTTTAGAGCATGTTAAGAAAAGGATGTTTTGTTTTAACTTTTTGTTTGCCTATGATAAGTAGTTTTGGAAAAGTATGGGAGGGGTGACTTTTTGAAACTCCTTATAACTTATTGATGGTTATTTACCTATATGCCATTTTTATATCCTTATATCTTCCCTCTTTATACCCCTTTTGGTCATTTTACCTAAATAAGTTAAACCAAACATTTTTTTTACAAAATAAGTTATCAACTTATTGTTTTCCCCACCACATAAGCTAATCCAAACACGTTTCTAAAAAGTCATTTTTAAAAAAAGTCATAAGTTAATAAGTTCTTTTAACTAAAAGTTCTTTTTGACTCAAATAAGTTTATCCAAACATGCCCTTACAAAGACTTAATTGTTTGATTTTTGCCCTTATGTTACATATATGTTTCTATATTAAAGAGTAATGCAGTTTTCTACCCAAACAATTGTAGTTAAGGTGGAGTTGATTGTTAAAAGGTATGGAGGTAGTAGCAGGTGGGTGTGGGTGGAGTAGGTGGCAATGACGGTGGAGAAAGAAAGGATGAGTGGGTTTAAATAATTGGTGGTAAAAAGACAATTATGTCCTCACATTACTTGTATGTGAGGGGACTTAACAGGAAAACTTAACTGGGCTAGTGCTAAAGGTTGAAACCTGCCTGAAAAATCATAGTAAAAGGTTGATGATCGTGTAAATTAAACATAAAGGTTGGAACCTGCAATTTTAATAAACAAAAATATTGATTTTTGTAATTTTGTCTTTTTTTAATTAAAGTGCTTGAGTGTGGTATATATTTTCGAGAATTACATTTGAACCCATAACGTATACCGTTTTGGTTATATCGTTAGCTACAAAAGTAACATTGTTAGGACCTTAGACAATATAAGCATTGAAAATGAATTCACATTCTTTCATTTTCTTGACGTGAAGTCTTGATCATTTAATGGTTTGCTTAACTAGGAGTTTCACACATTAATCATCAATAATAAAGCTGTTATAACTTATTTATCAAATATTAGAAACTACTCTTTACTATAGTATGTCCCACTCCTTATTAGGCACTGAATTGTGATTAGGGCTGTTCCCGAGCCGAGCCGATCCGAGCGGAGCTTTGCTCGTGCTTGGCTCGTTTACAAACTGAACCGGGCGAAGCGGCTTGTTTACAATCGAGCCGAAAACCGAACGAGCATTCTTCGAGCGCAAATTTTTCGAGCGAGCGCCGAGCGAGAATCGAGCGGAGAATAATATGGACAATCATAAAATTGGGACGTTTCTTCGATATTTTTCATTTTCGGGTGACAACTAAGGTCGAAATGTCCGATGATAACACTAATATTGAGATCCTAATGTCCAAAGATGAGGCTTAGATTGAGGCTCGTGAGGTGATGAGCATACGTCAGAGAACAGTTGTTGCATTGTGACGTAGGTGTGATATCATGCGACAATTAGCGATGGACGACTAATAACATAAAGAAGTCAAGACTGTCACCTCATGACTTATTGTTTTACTATTAAATCTAGCGTTAATTTTTTTTTATTGAGTTAAGTGGGCTGTTTATATTTTGTTGCATATACTGAGTCAAATCCAATAGAACCTTATATATAAAGCCATAAATTTATCTATAAATTGTGTGTATATTTATTATTAAATAAATAAAAATTTATTCGAGCCGAACCGAGCCGAGCGTACCTTTGCTCGTGCTTGGCTCATTTACAAACCGAACCGAGCCGATCGGCTCATATACAATCGAGCGGAAGATCGAGCGAGCATTTTTCGAGCATTTTCCGAACGAGCGACGACCAATCCACGAGCGGCGAGCGATTTGAACAGCCCTAATTGTGATCACAAAATGCTAAGTATTAGTATTTAGCAAGAAGTTTTAGTGAAATATTCATCGTAAGTTCTGTTAAGTGATAACCTTATAGAAGGTTAGTATCTAATTATGTAAATATTGGGTTTTATCTTAACTATTAAATAATTACTATCAGTGAATATTTAAACAAATACTAAGTTGCATCTTCTTTTCCTAATTATGGATATTTTTGGCAAGAAACTTTTAGAAGATTCAAGCTTTTAAGAAAAAATTCATACTTAATAAAAAAAACTTTGTTTGGTTGAAAAAGCTTGAAGTTTTTAGGTTGGGAGAAAAAAACTACATAGTGAAAAGCTACTAGTACTAGCGTTTAAGAAAAAACTCATACTAGCCACAAGATTTTAATTAGTAAATAACATAAATACCCATTCTATCATACAAAGAATTAAAAAAGATACATACAAGCTTTTAGTTAATGTCTATTTTAGTCATTTTATACATTTTATTAAAAGCTCCAGCTACTTTGCCAAACAACAAAATATATTTAAAAAACTACAGCTACCAGTTTTCAACTACCAACCATCAGCTAGTTTTGCTAAACATACCCTATCTCTACTACATTATAAAGAGTGAGGGATAGGCAAAGTTGTCCAAGTTGGTAAACTTAAGATGACATATGAAAAGTCATGTGCTTTAACCCTCAAATGTCATATAAATCTTTCCTAATTTACCCTTCAATGCATTAAGATACTTGTACCATGTAACCCAAAGAAATCATTTCATCCCTCTTTAATTTCATCCCTCTTTATTATAATTACTCCCTCTTTATGTTTATGTTTATCTATATCTATACTTATACTACATTATAAAAGGGAAGCTATGGCCAAAAATGTCTAAAATGTCAAAATTAAGATGGCATACCAAAAGCCTCAAGTGTAATCTCTAAATTTTTACCCTCTTTGTTCCATTTATACCCTTATGTACCACTTTTAATAGCAATTGTACAAAATAATAATGCAACTCATAAACTATATCATTAACCATCGAGACATCTATCACGGATCGATCATGGACAATGCAAAATAATAATGCAACTCATAAACTATATCATTAACCATCGATACATCTATCACGGATCGATCATGGACAATGCAAAATAATAATGCAACTCATAAACTCTATCATTAACCATCGATACATCGTGTTTAGTCAATTTCGTGCAATCACTAAAGCATTGATGAATAAAGTGATTAATTTTTTTATTTTCTTTTTTAGATGTCATTCTGGCTATCGTAAGTGCGCCTATTCGCCTTGACAACATAAATATTTCACATTCATAACTATCATATCACTAAGCTGGAATTTGGTCCCCTATTCTCATTAAACAAAAATATTTAGAGAACATTAACGACTTCTTAAATGCTTTAGTGTGCGACTAACATCTTATAACATGTCTTTTAGATTGTGTATAGTAGCGTTATATTAAAGATTGTGTACGCACCGCATCACGCAGGCCAACCCACTAGTATATATTTAAGTAAAAAAAACATTTATGTTGGAGACTGAAAGATCATGCATGTCCGAGACTTGACGAGAGATGTTTGAAACACAATTCCAGCCATCTATTTTAGAGACACGCACCAAGGTATGATCGAAATGTAGAAGAACAAAGGGAATTAAAACATTTAAAAAGCAAACATATGTATTGAAGGGTCGTTTTCTGAAGCAAACATTAGGAATAACTTTAAATCTAGAGGAAGATATATGGAAGCCTCCATGTCTCCCACCCCAATCAAATCCAATCCAATCTCTCTTTTGGCCATTCCTTTGTATGTTTCTATCTAAATACATACCAATGAACTCTAATTATGGAACACACTTCACCCATTTGTTTCTATGCTTGTTTCTTTCTTTCTTCTTTGACTCTTTTCATCAAGAATCACTCAGGGGCTGTTTGATAGCCTCTAAATAATCATTAAGAGCCTATATCTAAATGGTTCATAAATTTTTTTTTTGTATGCGTATTAAAAACACTTGTAAACAAGATTTTTTTGCATTCTTTCTTATTTTTTATTGGTTTTTTATCCAAAAAAAAAAAAGAAAGAAAAGATAACATATGTAGTTCACAAGATACATGTATGTAGCTCATAAACACTAAACTGCATATATACACCTCGTATGAGACGCATATGCAACTTCGCGAGCTACTATTCGTGGCTTCACGATTGTTGTATTATTTTATCATATACTAACTTAATTTTTTTTTTTAAACTGAATTCCTTTTATTAAAACAAAATACGAAAGTTACATCACAATAGAAGGTAGACGGGCAAAAAGATGCGCCGCCACCTCTTTATGAATTGCGAACCCTAGTATACCAAAGACAAATCATTGCCCCTCTGGAGATGAACTATTGCTGTGGACGGCCCGTTGGACCCTGGTCAAGAAACGAATAGCTTCTGGCGCTAAGGAGCCAAAGGTATCAAAGGCCAAAGTGATAAAGACATGTTGGTTCTCTGCATAAGTTTTAGCATGCTTATCTACTTTCTTCGATTCTGCCTTTCTCGATGCCTGCCCAGCTACAAACCCTGTTTCCCTTAACCCAACCAAAGGAGATACCCTTGTGAGGTTCACGCAAGCATGTTTCCCCCTCTCCCAACCAAAGACAAGCAGATCTGCTGGTCGCATGGTGGATCTACCTTCCGCAGGGTCTGTGAGAAAATTTACAGGGGCCTCTTTTTTGACAGAAATCCCAGCTCTTCTCAGGATGTCCCACAAAACGTCCTTCACCCAGTCATGCCGGTATTTGAACCCAGGAAGCTCTTTGCAATGAATTGCGTGCTCCACATATTTATCCATGCAAGCTTTACGGCAGATGGGGCATGTGTCATCTTCCGGATACATATGGATCATCAACCGGTACTTCTGTATAGCCCTGTACTCCACTGCGGACATGCATTGACCCAAACCCTCAATTGGGATAAAGGTCAAAAAATCCTGAGCATGAGGACCTTTTAGGCATTCAATCACCGTCTTCTGGCGGGACGACAACTCAAAAATTTCTCCCAGGCTCTGAGCAATTTTGCTAAACAGAGCATTCGCTAAAGTTTTTTGTGGCTTTGAGGGGGCGGTGTCATTATTAGAAAAAACGCCAATATCAAAGTCCGGGAGATAGACATTTAAGCGTTCGAGCGCCTATTGATATTCCGGGTCTAGTCTGATGACCCCACTGTTTCGAAGGATATGATCCTGAAATTTCCAAGACTGAGCTCTAGACGCCACAACGTTTCGAAGGATATGACCCCAACTTTAAAATTAAAATAAATGAAAAAAAAAGTTGATTGGTTTATAATAATAGTAAATTTCTAGGCTTTTAAGGGTTTTTTTTTTTTTTAAATGATTTTCTCATGAACCTAACTATATGTATGTATTATATTTCAACCATTAATTAATAGTTTCGTTTAGAAATGTTTACACTTCTTAAAACCCATTGTGCGGAATTAAGTTGGGATCAACCAGCTCCCTTAAGGAGTGATCAAATCCATTACCGGAGACGATATGCCGGTATGGTTGTTCCTAGGGTTCCCAATCGATGACCTCGTGCTGGACCACAATATACAAGGTTGTGCATTGTTGCTTTCTTTAAGTAATTTTTTTTTTAAAGGAAATATTTCATTAACACATAATCGAGAAAAATTACATCAAGATAGCGGGCAGGCGGGCAACAAGCTGCGTCACCACCCCTTTCTGAATGGCAAATCCTAACCTACTAAAAACGAACCCATGCCCTCGCGGAGCCGAGACACTGCTATGAATAACCCGCTGGACTCTAGTCAGGAAATGGATGGCTTACGGTGCCAAGGAGCCAAAAGTATCAAATGCCAGGGGTACGAAAACGTGTTGGTTCTCCTCACAAGCTTTAGCATGTTTCTTAACTTTTTTCGCCTCTGCTTTCCTCACTGCTTACTCTGCTACAAAACCACTGTCCCTCAAACCAACCAGGAGAGATACACCTGTAGGAGTATCTAATTATTTTTTTACCTTTAAAGGAGTATAAAAAGAACCAATGTTTTTGAATCGAAATGTTTTGGGCAAAGTATAATTTTGCTGTTGGTTAAAAAGTCTGGCCTGCCAAATGGGGTTATGAACAAAAGAAAAGAAAGTGTAACTAATAAAGGGATCGACAGTAATCTTTTTCTTTTAATTTACTTTATTTTCTGATAAATGAAAAGAGTCTTTTTCATCACTCTTCCCGGGGGAAAAAAAACACTATGACATATGCATATTGTAGGGATCTATTTTCTAAGCACCACACAAAAATGTGTTAATATATTATATTGCACTAACTTATAATTGTACAACTAAGAACACATTTTCTACCTTCTATGTACATTGTAAGTGTTGAAAGAATATGTTCTTTTATCAACATATTTACGGTTAATCATTCTGACTAGAACTCATTTTGACCGTTACCAAACCTACCGGATACAGTTATTAGACCATAAGGAGTGGTTGGGGGGGGGGGGGGGGGGATGAAACGTCATGTGGCACTTTTGGGTCTCACGTGAAGGGGATGAAAATTGTGGGGAGTGGAAGGGGGAGGGGGTAATATTATTATTATTATTATGTGTGTGTTAAAGTTAAAAAAAAAAAAATTAGCCAATTACAACCAAAAGCAAGTGCCCCCACGCCAAGCCCCTTCTCCCCCTTCCCGCCCCTCTTCCAAGCCCACCCGGGGCGGTGTTCTTCAAGCCCTTTTCCCCGCCCCACTCCGATTGCTCTTAGGTATGCCAGTCTGCCACTGTGCCACACTCTGTCAATGTGGGGGTAGCTAGCCCACTCGGTAGAGGCTTATGCCTTTTAAAGAGGAGGTCCTAGGTTCAAATATAGACATGGGTGTATTTGTTGTAAATATAATTGGGAATAACATTAGCGGTTAAAAAAAAAGTTCTGCCACCCCCTCTTATAACTAAGTTATGTATATGTATTCATGAATAACATGCACAATACACATTAAACCTTGCTTCACATTGTATAAATTATTATAAGATTGTATACAGCTTTTTATCTCAATATTTACTCTGAAAAAAGTAATAATCTTTTTTCTCATAGAAGAGAGCATCAAGGCATCTTCTACCAAGCATTATAGAGAAACCCATAATAAAGCAAGACACTTTTTACAAGCTCTAGAGAAAACCACCCTTCAATGAAAAGTATAATAATAATCAACTTTTTGGAAGGGGTAGGGTGGGGGTGGTGGGGTTTTGTAACTTTTGTCATGAAGAAGCCTCCAAAGAGTCTGGGTGTTATGGGGTGCAATTTAGATCATTAAAATCCGAAAGACCAAGATTTGGTAGTAGCCTTTTTGTCTTGCAAAAAGATATGCTGTCTACTTCCCATCTCTATGTCTTTATGACTTAATTAGGGTTAATTCTTGTTGCGAAATCATGATTCAAACTACTTATTCGCTCTTTAAATCATTTTATGTTAAACAACCATAAACAAAACTATGAAAAAGATTTGTGTTTTCTTACTAGTTTTGCTATATAAGTATGATTAATCCTGATTCTTAAATCTTAGACATCAAAACATTTCGGTGTATTAGCCTTTCCGAGAACTTTTAAACATGTACACATGTTACCATAAACGGTTATGCAACATATAATTAGGTCATTTTCTAATCTTATATTATATTTTCTCAATCTTACTATTGAATTTATACATCTATTAGACATAATATTTTGGTGATAGTCATTTTATGTCTTATATTTTATTTTCTCAATCTTATAAGTTATATAATAAGGTGTTGTATGGTTGATTAAGTGTTGAATCAATAAGAGATCTGAATGGTTAAGAGGTCTGAATGGTTAAGTGCTGAATAATTAAGTTGGACCTCTTAATGGTTAGTATTCTGTTCCACATTGGTAGGAGAGCCTTTTTAAGGTTTAGCCTAGTTCAGTGCTTAATGGTCTAGTGCTTAATGGTTCAGCAATATCTCAAATCTTAATGATCCAGCCTTAACTATTCAATTCAGAAGCTGAAACAAACACGCTGAATGCTGAATCATTCAGCGCTGAATCATTCAGAGTCTCATTAAAAGGCTTACTAAACAGCCCCTAACAAAAAATATCAAAGTAATAAAAGCAATAAAGTTAAAAATAAAAAAAAAATCAGTAAAGTTATGTATGGAAATATTAAATAATTTGAGGGATGAATTATGTGTTGTAATTTAATTGATATGGGCACACATGAGATGATTAATCTTTGTTGGGACATGCATGGTGTTTGGGGCAAGGGAAAAGGAAGAAAAAGTTAAGATGAAAAGGGGGTCGATATCTACATGGATGTGCGTGTTCGCAAAAAGTCATTGGGTTTTGAATTAAACTAATATTATCAAACATATTTTCTTCTTGAAACGATCAAAAGATATAAAAAATAGAACTTATTTTCATTACATGTTTCATGTCATTTCTAATCTTAGGTATTGTCGTTTTATATATCTTTCTATCAACCAATTACTTTGGTATTAAAATTACCTAGGTAAACTTTTTTTTTTTTTTTTTTTTTTTTTGTGACCGTAAGCGCATATCCGATGACTAATGCGACCTACAAATTGCTTTCTAACCAATAAGATTAGGTAAAACATAGTGTGGGTTGAGCGGGAGACTTTACGTCTTTAAAAGTGTTAAAATAATGTTGAGTTCTAAAAGTTGTTCTACACAATGTTTTTAGAACCGGACCGGACGTCAAATCGGTGTCGTCGCCAGTCCACCGGTCCGACCGGCCTAATGAACCGGCCCAAAAGTCAAACCAAAACCAAAAAAAATAAATAAATAAATAAAAAACCGGTCGCCGGTCCAACCTCCGGTTCTATGCACGATCGGTCCAACGTAGTGACTCGGACCGGCCAGGGGTCCGTTTCCCGGTCCGGGTTTCAAAATCTTGGTTCTACATACGTGTGAAGTTAGAAATCTAGATGTGTATATTGGTTAAAAATGTTTTTCATGATATTTGAGGTATATGCCGTAGATGGTTTTATAAATGGTGAATTCATTGTATTTGAGGTATATATTGTAGATGTTTAATAATGTTTCATAAGCATCTCAAATTGTTTAGTCCATTGGTGTGCATGGCTAATGTGAATGGAAGAAATCGATGCGGTCGAACACCCACATATGAAGATAGTAACCTTGTGTGTGTGTGTGTGTGGGGGGGGGGGGGGGGTGCAGTACGACCGGAAAGTTCTAGCACATCTTCATTCCTAATCATCTTAACGTGTTTATTATGTTGATTGCACTATTGATGATTTGATGGATGAATGGAATTTATCTCCCAAAATTCTCTCGTTTATTTCAACTTCAATTTTTGTTTTTTTCAAACAAATTACAATGACTTAGAATTTAACAATCTTATTAATATATAATGATATTCATATAACCAATTATTATAAAAAGAAAAGAAAATAAAATTATTTGTGCTTCTTCAACAATAAATAAAAATAAAATAAAACATACAGGATTAAAAATGACGTAAGCCCCCACTATTCCTCATTCACCTAGTCCCGCAACCAACATGATGAAGGTAAATCACGTATCCTAGAGTCAATCGTTGATGCCGGGATCTAATCCCAGACCTCTACAATGAAATTCCCACCTAGTTACGTGTGTGATGTAGGTTTTTTTGGATCGGCGTCCCAGTGGTCTATGACACACTGGGGTGAAGACGCGGCCCAAGTTCTAGACGGCGCCATGGCACTTCAACGAGCATACCACCCAAACCGGATGCCGCAAGAAAGGAGGCTGTCAGAAATCGGCCTCGCAACCTCAACCGGGCGGGAACCCACCTATGGTGTCTAACCCTCCCATCTCGACCATGTTGGTTAGTGTGGCATCATTGGCTTGTGTGATGTAGATTAAAGTGAGAGCTTGGAACCAACGCTTTCGATCCTATCCACATATTTTAATTTTATTTTATTCCAAAAAGCAAACATTCATGCTTTGGTAGGACCCTTGATATCTAGGATATCGAAGCATCCTATAAAATAAGTAAACATCCCCAAAAACCTCATTGGTCTCCCAAAACCCTAAACATCATTCGAAGCATCCTATAAAATAAGTAATCATTTATGTTTTGGTAGGCCCAATACTATACTTGCTTCTTGGCCCATAATAGATAAACCCAAATCTCACATGACCCAACAAGCGAAATTAACACTCATTTCTTTTTCCAATTGAATATACAAATCATCATTAAGCTATTGATATTCAAAAAGGGGTGGCGGCGCAGCTTGTTGCTCGCCTACCTACCGTCCTTATGTAATTTACCTTTTTTTGTCAATGGAACAACGAGTATTTTAAGCAATAATAAAACAAAGCAATCTTTAATCGACAATTTCTGGCTAAACTTTAAACTTAATGGTATATATGTTTATTTTTACTTACTTTTCACGAGCAAACGGTGGTCATTTCTAGCAACCTCTTGTGTTGGTGTATAGTTGAGAGATTGGTTGAAGTTATTAAACTCCATAAAGGGGAAGTAAATTGCTGACGAAGGCGTAAGCTAGAGCTCCTGTAAAAATGTAACTATCCGTTCTATCCAGTATTCCACCTGCACGAAAATTATCAGGTTTTGAGTTGGCATATCTACACCGTTTAATAAACATGTCGTGTTTGGGTTGAGATGTTTAATCAACTTGTTTAGCCCAATTCTTACAAGCCGCTTAATACATGATCACCAGCCAACCCGTTTAGAACTGTTTAGATAAATAGGTAAAATGGGTCGTGTTTAGGTCCTTTACAGAAGCTTTAGTGTTCGGTTAGGGTTGATGTCTTTGTAAATATATGACAACCTTAGTTCTATGTTACTATGTTAGCGGTTTGGTGCATTGTATGCAAGGCTAAAAGATCATAGAAAAATAAAATTTAGTAATCTAAAAAGAATGGGGGACCAAAACCATGTGTATGCACATGGCAAGTCATTTCTTTACTTAGTTGATGTGTTTTCGCAATTTGAAAAATTGGTCAAGGCAGATTCATTGACCCCGTAAACATGTTCTAACAGAGATATCCTTTTGTTTTTCTCATAACAAAGTCAGAAAAGATCCATTCAAGTCAAATAAGAGATATGTGCGGAAAAAAAAAGACCAATTACCATGACCGGGTATGAGGGATCCGGAATCTTTTACGCCTGCATCTCGCTTGATCATTGATTCAAGAAGGTCACCGAAAAGAGAGGCAAAAAAGTTCAGCAACCCGAAACCAATTGCACTGATAAAAAAAAACACACATGTTAGCAAGCATTGCTAAAAATCGATGATGCATGTGAAAAAAATCATTTATAAGAAAGTATACACGACACTAATTATCTATCAAGATTAATTTCTTGGACAAGAATTGTTTCAGATTAACCCACCCGGAGCTGTTCTACCGATACCCAATAAAACTTGTTATAATCTGTTATCCATCCCGACGGACCTGCCCATATTGATAAGTCTAGCTGTAAGTACCTAAGCATAGATGTTGGCCAAGAAAAGATCTTTGATAACAATACCGAAGTGGCTATGCATCCTAATAAGCCGGCAATAGCTCCTTCCCATGTTTTCTTGGGACTAATGCTAGTAAGTGGTATCCTACCAAAAGCCTGCATTGATATGAAATGATAGTAAAGAGCATGAAGGTGTTAACATATACATAACTTAAAGGAAGTTGATATAATACAGCATTGCGTATACCTTTCCACCAACAAAAGCAAATGTATCTGCTGCAATTATGCTGCTGATAGATATCAATGTTGCTACAAGACCGACCGTCCAATGAGCCTGCCCACCTAAAAGTATAGGCCATGTAGCTCCCACTCCTCTTGAAGATACAATATTGGATTAGTATTTTCTTGGCCACCAAAACTTTTTTTACTATTCGTGGGATATACTGGGTATGATTGATTGATTGATTGATTGATTGATTGATTGATTGATATATTATTTACTTTTAATAATTTGTTAAAACACCTTCATGTTTTGTAAACACTAAATGCTCATAATCTAGCCATGTCTCTGTTTATATCATACACGTAACGGAATAAAATAAACTGTAGTTTCTAGCCTCTTAAAAAGATGAAGATAAGCACAAGGAGCTGAAGACTTACCAGTATTCAAGGCGGGTGCTAGCATACAACATCTGAGCTTAACCCAGAAAGAAGGAAGATATCCACAATAAAACAGGCCAAATATCGTACTACTGAGCTGAGAAAAACGAGGATTTCCTCTTTGTAACAGTAAAGCCATTGCAACAACAAAAGCTGCTGATGCTATAGAAACATCTATTTGACCTTTGTATCTGAAATAACATAAAACAATATTATCACCAAAGGAAAATAAGAAAATGTTTCTACATAATGCATGTCTAATACACAACAAGCTTCATACTTCATAGATACTATGGATTTAAATCTAGTAATTAGGTAGCGATTAATATAGTAACATATTGGTTTCCATATTTGCGACCTTGAACTTAAATCAGTTACTAGCACCTAAATATGCAACAGGATTGAGTCTTTGTGAATCAATTTATTAAGAATTATGACATATTTTGCAGACTTACAGAGTGAACAACGGCATAAGAGCACAAATAACGGAGCAAGTTCTAGACACATAACGGGGAGGGGGAGTCATTCCGGAAGCAATTCCACGGCTTCTAACCAGTTCAAAGTATTCTCTTGAACCAGCAAACACAACAGCAGCTAAAGCCACAGAAAATACCCACCCTCCAGTTAGTACCACTCCACCAGCAGTAATTCCAATTCCAAGCCCAAACACAACCCTTTTCGACAATTGGCTTGATTTTTTCTGTTTCTCTAAATCTTCGTCCGCTTTCGATGAACCATGTCCTTTGATAACCTACACATGCATCACAAAATTACAAAACATGGCCACTAGGCTATTTGTTATGGTTTCATTTTTTTTAACCGCTACATAATAAAGTGATGTTTGGTTTCACCCTCCTTGGTCCTTACACTAACCACCATCCATTTAAATAACAAGTAAAATATATAAACTAGATAAGCAAAAAAGAAGTTGGTGAGGTGTAAAAGTATCATTGGCCATGCCGGCTCAGAAAAATTAAGGCCTAAAGCGGATAACAAAATCGGGGTTCTTTTCGTAAAAAAAATTGCTTTGGATCCTATGATTCGCATATCATCTTTGTGTATGCATAATTATACAAATTATAAACCTCATTGTCAACGATATCCAAGCGAAAATAACCTACATATAATTTATCTTATTTAGGATTTGGGGCCCCAGGCCAGATGACATGTTTTTTTTATTGGATGGTGTAATTAAATCCTTGGCCTAAAAAGGTGGAAGATTGCTTCACGGCGTGAGGGGGCTAATGCCTTCTCTGTTTCACACTTCACATTCCGCAATCACGCCCCTTGGGGCGGTGTATAACGCCCTTCAACCGGCCACGTAACGAATGGTCTTACGCTCGTTATGCCTGAGTTTTGTTAAGCAGATAAACGAACAAGAGTTCTTTCTGTGTAATTTCATAATTAATAATGGTATTCCACATTTAATTCATTTTATATACTAATTCAAAAGTTAAGGGATTCTTAGTTCAATTACTCTCCTAATTCCTAAACATGACTCATCAAACAATAAACTCTCAGGTAAGCAAACAAACCTAAGAAGCTCCTAACTTTGTGAAAAGACAATAACTATTTCATTCCATAACTTGGCATCTATTCTGTTTTTTCGGGTTATAATGGCCTAAAAATCCAACCTTAAACACAAAAAAGTATAGAAATTTAGATCATTATGAATGGTTATCTAACTGTAAACCTAGATTATAATCATAATACTAATCCAATGTCATTTAAATAAGTAATAATATATATCCTGCTCTACAAACACTATCACATAAAAGTAAAATTCAGCTACTAAATACCAATTCACAAAAATAAAAAAATAAAATAAAAAACCTGGATAGGATCTTCATTACCACCAATAATGTTGGCATCATTGGCTCTTGCGACGAGAGTGCGGGTGAAAAAATTGGGTGAATTGATATGAAATCCAAATCTAGAATTATTATTATTATTATTATTGAATTGCAAATATCCTCCTGCTACTCCTCTGGCTCTGCCTTTGGAGGGAAGAAAGAATTTGGAAGAGGGGCGGCATGAAGTTAGGGTTTTAGGACGAAAATAAGTAACTGATATTGGGAGGAATTCAGTGGCGCTTAGTGCGTCGCAATAGGACGGAGTAGTAGCCATTAAAGATGATGATGATGAGCTAATCAATCAATCAAGCCATAATAATAATATTATTATTATTATCCCAAGGTATGGTCACTGGTGGTTTCGATTTTATCGAGAGGAGGAGGAGGTAGTTGCAATGGGATTGGGATGACGATAGCGGCGATGAGTGAGTGACACACCGAATTTTGCCTTCTTTATTTTATTATTTTTTATTTAGATTTAGAATTTAGTCCTTGTCCCATAGGGTTGAATGTATATTCTATTGGGTGGAAGCAACGATGAGCGAAATCGAGGTTTAACTTTTAAGACTACACCGTTTAGACCATCCGTGGTGGTCGAAGAATGGGGCGCTAATGGGGCTTTTTAGCGCCCATTTAGCGCTTGAACACCGCTCTCTAATGTTAATTGGGCGTGAAAGGTTCTTGCACGAAATATTTAGCGCCGTGCATTTTTTGTCTTGGAATGCTAGGTGAAATGGATCCACATGTCATGACCCCCTCAAAGAACATGACTACACTGTGTAGTCTAATGTAGCGGTGTTAAAAACCAGATATCCGAAATTTGAATATCCGAATTTCGGATAACTGGTTTCACTATCCAATTTCGTATCTGAAATTTCGGATAGTGAATCGGATATCTGAATATCCGATTTTATTATGATATATTTTATTTTATATGTTTTACATATAAATTTTCGGATATGTTTTGGATAGTTTCGGATATCTCGGATACTTTCAGACATCTTTAGATATTTTCGGTTATCCGATTAATTTATTTTTTTTTATAAATTCTCGGATATTTTTTGGATAGTTTCGGATATCTCGGATACTTTCAGACATCTTTAGATATTTTCAGATATCCGATTAATTTTTTTTTTTTATAAATTCTCGGATATTTTCGGATATCCGAAAATTTTAAAATCACTATCCGAATCTGAATCCGAAAATTCGGATATTCGGATTTTGGTTCGAATATCCGGTTTTTCGGATAGTTTCGGATGCGGATATCAGATATTTCGGATCGGATTTTCAGATCCAGATATTTTTGAACACCCCTAGTCTAATGGGTTGGAGAAATGGAGCTTAGCAAACAACATATATGTTCACTTTAATGACAATGCAAAATATAATTAAAAGAATTTGTATTCCTCTATAATGAAAACATGTACTTATAAATCATACTCCCTCCATCCCATTTAAATGTCTATTTTTGCACTTTTTGTTGTCCCAAATTAAATATCTATTTCTAAGCAATTTTCAGTTTTGCCCATAAAAGACAAAAGACGATCAAAGATTTGAAATAATAACTTGAGGATATTATTGTTATTTTAAAACATACAAACAAAGATTTCTTAATATGTGTGTTTGTGGGCCCATGACATCTAAAATGGGACGGAGGGACTATGTAAAATGGTTCATGATTTTCGTTTAATACTCGAGGAACCATCGCAAGATTTAGTTGAAAGACGTAATGTTTTTTTTCAAAAAAAAAAAATGTTTCCATCAACACTTCAAATGATTACTATCGATAGTGACTTGTGCCAACAGAAAATCCTCCTGCTAATGACCAGCATCAATCAAGAGTATCAATTATTGTTGATTGCCCAAGTTATTGCTTATTCATACTATGATCATAGTTACCCTTGCTCGTAGTTGCTTGTTCGTAATAGGAGCATGGTAGCATGGGCCTCTGGCGATACCAAAGTGTATAAAAATGTGTCAATTCTCAAAAGGTCGAGGGTTTAAGTATGACGGCTAACTAAATGTGTAGTTAAAGTGTGTGTAAGTTAGCCTCTAAAAGAAGTTACATTGATTGGGTACTTCTTTGGTTTTCTTCTAATTTAGATCGATAGTTGTTTATCCTTTTTTTTTTTCTCAAAGAATATACATCTTATTATAACACGCATAGGGGTGACAAAATGCTCGCGGCTCGCAACTCGCTCGATACTCGTTCGAAAAATGCTTGAAAAAAGCTCGACTCAAAAAAGCTTGTTTTGTTTTCGAGCCGAGTCGAGCCGGCTCGATAAAAAATCGAGCCGAGCTAGAGCTAGGGGTCTTGGCTCGTGGCTCGGCTCGGTGTCTCGGTTCGTGGTTCGATAAACATCTTTTATATACTTAATAATACTTTGAATTAATTAATAAATATGAAAAATAATAGAACAAAAACACAAATTATACAAATAATAGTTTTACACTTTTAGTATACCTTTCATTCATTAAAGGATAAATTACAATTTTCGTCCTTTACGAATTGGGCATTTTTCATTGGATGTCCTTTCGCGTTTCAATTGCTGTGTTTAGTCCTTAACGACCTAAAATCATTACACTCCATGTCCTAAGGGCCTAACTTGGTTAGTTTTTAACGTTAAATCTGGTCATGTGCCTTACACATGAGGGTATTCTGGTAATTTCAATTATATATAAAAATAAAGCTTTAATCCCCTTTCATCTTCATCTTCTCTCTCTCCTCAAAACCCTTCTTCCACCACCACACCACCACCACCCTATGGGCAGCTCCACTCACCGACCACCCTGAAACCAACCGTAACCATGAAAACTCTGCTGTTCGGCGTTCTAAAAGACAAGAAACCCTAAAAACCCTCAACAAAAATACCCATTTGAACGGTTCTTCCTCAGATGACAACCTCTCTATTGGTGACAAAGGAGCTCATTTACAAAACAATCAGGACCGTAATCGGTCTCCACTTGCAAAACAATCAGGTCTTGCAACGGTGTTGCAGCGCAATGTCGAAGACTAAGGGAACTTGTTCAGCGAACTTACCGGTTGTTGTGAAGGAAAATATTGATCTGACTGATAAATAAAAACAGATATTTGATCGTTTGCTTGAAGTTCTTCGTCATTTTAGTCTTGAAACGAAGCTTCGTGTTGCTGGAGGGTGGGTTCGAGACAAGCTGTTAGGGAAAGAGTGTTATGATATTGATATTGCTATTGATAATTTGTTGGGGAGGGAGTTTTGTGAAAAGGTTAATGAGTATTTGACATCTACAGGGGAAGAAACACACGGAATTGGTGTTATTCAAAGCAATCCGGTCTACCTTCCCTTTCTCTCTCTTCGACACCCCCTTCGCAGATCTGCTCCTTCTCTCTCTCTCTCTCCTCTGAATCGTTCTCTTAACCATACAATCAAAGAGTGTGATTGATATGAGCAGATCATGAGTAGATCTTGTGTGACAGGTTGAGAGTTTTGGATTGTTATACTGATCCACTGGGTTGGAAAGAACTCCATTAACAGAAGCTTCAGTTAATGTTACTGTCTGCAAAGATGTAGAGAGAGAGGGTAGAGAGAGAGTCATAGAGCTCTCTTTTACAGGGAAGGGATTTATTTTATTTATATATAAGTAAAATTACTAGACTACCCTCATGTGCAAGGCACATGACCAGATTTAACTCTAAAAACTAACCAGGTTAGGCCCTTAGGACATGGAGTGTAATGATTTTAGGTCGTTAAGGACTAAACACAGCAAGTGAAACGCGAAAGGACATCCAATGAAAAATGCCCAATTCGTAAAGGACGAAAATTGTAATTTATCCTTCATTAAAATATTAGAAAAATAAAAAAATATATATTTATATTTGTAATTTTATTTTTATTTTTTTTGTTTGTTATTTTATAAATATTTTAAAAAAAAAAATAACGAGTTGGCTCGAACCAGCTCGAGCTCGGCTCGAACATTTACGTGCCGAGTTCGAGCTCGGTTTTTCAGCTCGACAAAAAAACGAGACGAGCCGAGCTGACTCGTTTAAGTTCGAGCCCGAGCTTAGCCTGACTCGGCTCGGCTCGGCTCGACTACACCCCCTACACGCAAAATAAACTCTAAGAAAACAGTGATCGAATATTGATTCCCACTCCACCCGACAGTCGACACACTGCAGAATGCATCTGCTGATTGCCCGTTCCCTCTCTCGTCTCCACCCCTTCATCTTTACCAACATCCAACCATCATTAATCCTCCAATTCCACACTTTAGAATCTAAAACCACTACAAAACCCTTATCACCCATCTCCTTTCCCAATCATAATACCCATATAACACCAAACCCAGACCATGACCAACTCACAGTCAACCAGTCAACGATCCTCGAAACTCTAGCCTGTTACGACAACGACTGGAAACGAGCAATGGATTTCTTCAACTGGGTCGAATCTGAATACGGGTTCAAACACACCACCGAAACCTACAATCGTATGATCGATATATTGGGTAAATTTTTCGAATTTGATCTTGCACACCAACTGCTCGACAAAATGCCTGAGAGAGACCATAGCACGTTTCGCGTAATGTTTAAGCGGTATGTTTCGGCTCACCTTGTGAAAGAAGCAATGGATTGCTATAATAAGTCGGGTGAGTTTAATTTGAAAGATGAGACGTCTTTCTTGAATCTTGTTGATGCATTGTGTGAGTATAAACATGTGATTGAAGCAGAAGAGTTATGTTTAGGTAAAGATAATATTGCGAGTTTTGAAATGGGTACTAAGGTTTATAATATGATTCTTCGTGGATGGTTTAAGATGAGGTGGTGGGCGAAATGTAGAGAGTTTTGGGAGCGAATGGATAAAGATGGGATTGATAAAGATTTGTATTCGTATTCGATATATATGGATGTTCAAAGCAAGAGTGGGAAGCCATGGAAGGCTGTAAAGTTGTATAAAGAGATGAAGAAGAAGGGTATTAGATTGGATGTGGTGGCGTACAACACTGTTATTCAAGCGATTGGTGTTTCGGAAGGTGTTGATGTGGCTGTCAATCTTGGTCGTGAGATGGTCGAATTGGGTTGTGAACCAAATGTTGTAACTTACAATATAATCATCAAGCTTTTGTGTGAAAACGGGAGGGTTAGGGAGGCATACAAGGTGCTCGATAAAATGTCCAAGAGAAAGTGTGCGCCTAATGTCATCACTTATCATTGCATTTTCAGGTGTCTTGAGAAGCCTAATGAGATTCTCGCGCTTCTTGATAGGATGATTGACAATGGTGTAAGTCCGACTCTAGACACGTATGTAATGCTTATAAGGAAATTTGGTAGATGGGGTTTTCTACGACCTGTTTTTATAGTTTGGAAAAAGATGGAGGATCATGGTTTGAGTCCAAACGAGTTTGCGTATAATGCCTTGATTGATGCCTTGGTGGAAAAGGGTATGATTGATATGGCTAGGAAATATGACGAAGAGATGTTGGCGAAAGGGCTATCGGCTAAGTTGAGACCAGAGCTAGTGAAGGGAGAATGTGATGATTGATGTGTTTTAGAAGAAAAAAATGAACACACAAAAGTTTCTTATTCGACTGATGTGTCCTCATCGCTACGAGGTACATATGCACATACAAGCTTAGTGTGCGGTCACGTTAATTAGCTTCATAATCATCAAACCGTAGCCTAGCAGTCATCGTAGAATTTGTACGGTTGTATCTTTTCCTATGTTAATCAAACTACATCTTCCAACTTCAAATATATGTGTAAGTGAATATAATTTACCAAGTGTAGCTAAAGGGAAAATGCTACTAAACTGTGATAAGAAATACTCATATCCAAATCAAAGATCTCCATACCTCTAGCTATAATAACAACACCAAAAGATAAGATCTTTTAACTAATTAGATTCAAAGACACCAAGCCAAAAACATTCTTTCGCCGGGTTGGTTCCACCGCCTTTGGGTCAACATACTTCATCGTGATCCCAACCTCCACTTGATCTTCGGCCTTGCCCTCACTCCATCTGGATCCCGTTGATCTTCAGTCACGCTTTGGGGCTCCACTTGATCTTCACTCTTCCTCACGGGCTCATGCGGTCTTCAGTCCACGAAAAGAGCTCTAGAGCTTCGCCTTATTAACTTACATGTCAAAAGGAGGGCCCGTGGAGGTATGCTTGTTAAAAGCGTTGTGGCGTCGTCTCGAAGACGAGGAGTTGGAGGAGGAGGAGGAGGATATGCCTCGACCACCCGGTAGAAGAGTGCGAAAAGGTGGAAAGGCGGAGTCGTCTTCGGAAGGCGGTGAACTGAAAGAAGATTTTGAAGAAATGAATCGACGACTTCAAGATATTTGCAACCTTGGCCAAAAACGTTCGAAAACTAAGCAACAAAGAGTGGTCAAGAATCAGGAGTTCGTGGCGATCCAAGAATCGAGGCAAATGGAAAAAGATATTGTAGTATGTCTCGCTTTTTTTTAAGTTGTGTGTTTTTTAGTTGTATGGTTTTAATTATTATTATTTGTATGGTTTTAATATTATTTGTAACTTTTTTTAATTAATATTTTTTATGTTTTTTTATTACTTTTACTTGATTAATTAAAAAAATAATAATAATAAACAACCAATCATTGGTATGGGCCTTAAATTTAAAACCCCTCCACAACACCTAATTTTAAATTAAAGTCTCATGCTAACTCAGTTGTTAGTGAAACAATCACTAAGGGGGCCTTAAATTTAATACCCCCACTACACATAGTCTAAGTTTTACTTTTTGAACAACAATCTTTTCACTCTTAAATATTTACCTAAATAAGTTTTACTTTTTGTTACGGTCATGTAGCAAGTTCTAACGGTTTTACTTTTTTTTTTTTCCTTTGAATAACGATTTTTAGATTTTCTAGGGTACGAATACCTTTTTTTGTAAGGTTATTTTTTATGTTGTGGCAGAGAACATCACAACATAAAAAATAACCTTACACGTTGATGCGAGAGTGGCCGGCCCACAAGCGAGTCGAGGCTGCGCATAAGGGGCACTAATTAAGGCTTCCACCAGGAAAATTTCTCGCCACTTGACAGATGTTGCACCCTCCACAAGAGGCAAGCCTCTCTGGAGTAAATGCACGGTAGTAGAAAATCGGGGGCTATCAGAATCGAACCTGACCCCTCTGAAGAGAGTAGGCGCAATCATCACTTTAAAAATATTCAACCATATATGATGAAAATGGGGATCGAACCCTTGATCACATAAAGTGAACAAAGCCACTCCACCACTATGGCCGGATAGGATACGAATACCTATTATAGCTTCCAACCTTCTGATCAGTGAGGCATACCTCAATCATATTTACTCCAACTATCAAAACTGGTTTATCATGAAAACAACCAGTGGCGAAGCTTGACCCGAAACTTCGGGGGGTCGAAAGTCACCGGGGGTCGGAAATCACT
Organism: Ambrosia trifida; assembly: GCA_028751855.1. Lineage (NCBI taxonomy): Eukaryota > Viridiplantae > Streptophyta > Magnoliopsida > Asterales > Asteraceae > Ambrosia > Ambrosia trifida. The sequence continues at coordinate 3,485,894 of CM054125.1, read as the reverse complement.
AGTTTCGGGGGATCGAAAACCAATTTCGGAGGGTCGAAACCGCATATACAAAAAATTTCTATACGGATACCATATAATCGGAACTTCTGAGCGAAAATTCGGGGGAGTCGGCCGCCCCTCCCCGCCCCTTAAAAGCTAGCCACTGAAAACAACCCATTACATTGTTAGGAGCAAAGCTTAAACAGTAAAGACAAAGTCAAAAGAAAAAAAAAAAAAAAAAAAACAAGAGATATGAGAAGGTAAAGCACACAAATCAAAACCAAACAGAAAACATGAAGTCAAAATTATATTTCTCCATTAATTACATTTCTTTAAATAAAGCTGTAACAGCCACAGATGAATGAACACATTCTGTAAAATCAAATAAAAGCTCTAGAATCAGATCAACAATCCCCATTTATCTATAAAATCATAAAAGTTAAAACTTTTCCAGTTTTCCAATATTGACCAACTTCATATTAATCATCATCTTCATCATCTTCATCATCACTTGGAGCAGGAAGATTAAGATCAATCAGATTAATGCTCTCTTCAACCACCTGTTTACTAGTAACATGTGATCTCTTGTGACCACCTAGAGCTTGACCAGAAGCAAACACTTTAAAACACACATGACATTCATAACTTTTTTCTTTAACCAACACATTTCTTGTTTGATGATACTTGTTGTCATGCTGAAACTGTTCATTCAGTTTAATTCTCTTGTGACTTGCTATATGTCCACCTAATGCTTGATATGATTTAAACCTTCTGTTGCATGTTTCACATCTGTAACTGTTTCTTGTTTGAGTTTGTTTCACTTTAACAACTTCTTCATCCGATTCCGATTCCAATTCATCATCATCTTCTTCTTCTTCTTGTTCTTGTTCTTGTTGTTGTTGTTGTTCATCATGGGTCCATGTATCTCTTGATAACATCATCAAACAGTATGCAACAACTTCTTCTGGTGACAGTTTCTGATCTTTTATGTGAGTAAACTCATGCAAATGTTGTTGATCACCAAACCATGAGCTTTCGGGTCTCCGAACCCGCTTCGATCGTTGCCGGGCAGTCGGGTTTCTTGACATCTCTGATTTGAGTTCTTCAGATGATGAAGGTGAAGGTGATGGTGATGGTGGTGGTTTAATTGGGTTGGGGTTGACGTAGAGATTAAGCATGTGAGATCTCATGTGACCACCTAAAGCTCTGCCATTAGCAAAGAGTTTTAAGCATAGTTTGCACTTGTGCTTCTCCATTAGTAAGTTCTACTGTTTCTCTCACTAAAAGTATGTGTGTATGTGTGGTGTATGTATGGGTTTGAATGAAGTTTAAGTAAAGAGTGTGTTGAAACTTAAAGGAGTAGGTGACAAGCATTCCTTTACCAAGAGTGATATGCAAAAGTAACAAAATATATATATATATATATATATATATATATATATATATAGGGAATGGTTCTAGAGAAAACCCTCCTTATTTGGTAAACTCTGGAAACTCTGACTTCCCAATATTTTTTGTTTTTGAAAAAAATAGGGCAAGTAATACACATGATTTTAAGCATTTTGGGCCAAAAAAATTAAAAAAGCGCCGAGTATTTTTTTTTAAAAAAATAAAATAAAATTTTGACTAACACATGTTAAGCGCTAATAACAGGTGTTAACAATGTGTTAACTATATGTAAACAGTAGACATTTTTTATTTTTTAAAAAAAAACCGTTCGGCGCTTTTTCGATTTTTTTGGCTCGAAATGCTTAAAAAAATGTATATTACATACAATATTTTTTTCAAAAAAAAAAAATGTTGGGAAGTCAGAGTTTCCAGAGTTTACCAAATAAGGAGGGTTTCCTCCATATACTTTACCTATATATATATATATATATATATATTAAAAAAAATAGTTGATAACGATGACATTAATTATGAACTTAATGTTGTATTTGACTTTTAAAACAATTGAATGCTTATTTTATTTTATATTTTCTTTTAACACTAAATAGGCCATTGTGTTAACTGTTAAGGGCGTTGCATACTACATTTGGGATGTATATTAACCCGCGTTGCATGACATTCCCTTTTGTTAGCGGCGTTAAAGAGGTTATTTTTTAACATGTTAACGAGATGTTAAGACTATGTTGTATGGGGGTCGGCTTGGGGACGGTGAAGGCGTCTTAGGCTGGTCAACACCGCCTCGGCCGCCCCTGACCCGTCTAAAATGGCTATATTTAGACGCCTTGGTCGTGCTTTTTGATTGGTTGTTTGCTTTGTGTGGGACCCCTCTCTAATACCCCTTGTTTTCCGTCCCATTTAAAAAAAATAGTCATGAGGATCTATGCACATCGGCTGGAGGTTGAAGATGATGTATAATAGAGTTTATTTCATATTTCTAGTTAGCCCCGTAAAATATTAGGTAAAGTATAAATTACTATTGATATTTTCAGTTAGCCTCTTGAGCTTAATTCATTTATATTTTAATTATATATTATTTATAATTTAAAATTAAATATATAAAAGGGTAGAACAATATAAGTGAAAGACTACCTAAAGAAAACTACCCTCACAACCGTAGGTAGTCCTCAAGTTGTCTAAATACAAAGGGGACCCACTTTTTGTTGACGTGGCGGCAAGGCCTCCCAAGTCTTGTCTCAACCACACCACATAGTCTAAAAGTTTTTTTTTTTTTTTCTTTTTCTGTTTTTTTTTTTTTTTTTTTTTTTTTTTTTTTTTTTGCTATTACTTTTAGAGTTTTATTTCAAGAATTTTTTTTTTCTTTTTCTGTTTTAAACCCAAAACTATTAAAAGGTGTGATTATATGAAATTAAACCATTTTCTTAAAGTGAAGTTAAGCTAATAGGGAAAAGTGGATGTTTTGACGTTTAGCGGTTAAAATACCTCATAGCCTTATCTCCACTTAAACTTAACATCAATTATTTTAACTAAGGCCATGAGGTATACTCTAACATTTGGGGCGTTAACAGTGACATGGCATGTTAACCGATGTTGTACACCACTCCCCCCTTATGTTAAGGGGCGTTAAAAGGATTATATGTTAACATGTTAACATAGTGTTAAGAAATCTAATTAATTTTGTTTCCTTTTTTAAACCAAAAACCACTAAAACAATAATGTTAGATGGAGTTAATAGACTTAAACCATTTGCTTAAGATGATGTGGAGTGAAATAGGAGAAAGTGAGTGATATGGAACCTATGTGGAGTTAAGGAAGGTTAAAGTATACCCCAAGGCCTAAAATGTAAATTTTACTTTGTTTCCAAACCAAACGTTAAATTTTCAAAAACATTTTATGAATAATTTTAAAAGAAGAAACAAAACATACATTTTACTTTGGGAAATAAATACTTATAGTAATTAAGGATTTTGAGTAATAAAGTATAATAAAACATAAAACTTTTTGTAAGTTACAACTAGCATTGCTCTCGTTTAACCTGGATTCAATAGAGGAAGGGTTCGCCCCCTCTCACTCTCGCCCTTAAACTATATTGTTCTCATTTAATCTGGATTCGATATAGGGAGGCTTGGCCTCCCACTTTCACTCCCGCCTTTGAACATGTATTAGTTATATATGTAAAAGTAGCATTAGTTAAATAAATAATAATTAAAGTGTATTTTGATAATTCAAATTATCTTCTAGTATAGTAAGATCATAGAGTTAGGGCATGTTTGGTAGCCTCTTAATGAGGCTCTGAATCATTCAAGTTTGAATGATTCAGCATTCAGACTGTTTGTTTCAACTTAAAAAAAAGCTCTGAATAGAATGGTTAAGAACTGAATCATTCAGACTTAGTGTATAGCTGAATCATTCAGCACTTAATCATTCAGAGCCTCTTAACCATTCAGATCTCTTAATGATTCAACACTTAACCAACCAAACAGCCCCTTAGTGTGACTAATAATTTTACTTTTGTTATAATTGTAATTTGACTCTGACGGAGAAGTAACTTTACTTTCTTTTATGTGGTTTCAAAACAATATATAATATTCTTATTGTCATATAAACGAGTCAAGTGTTTAACATATACCATGCTACTTTTTCTTTATATTGAGATTGTTCTTGACAATGAAAGTAAAAAATTAAGAGGGTAACTAATCACATTGTAAGTATGAATTATTATATGCTAATTAATCATAATTTAAGTTCTTAAAACTCAATTTATTATTATTATTATTATTATTATTATTATTATTATTATTATTATTATTATTATTATTATTATTATTATTATTATTACCATTATATTAATTTACATGGCTGAAGAATAGTAATAGATTTTTAATATCTCTTATAGGTTTCATTCCTAACCCTTATATTTTAAATGATATATTTCTTTAACTAATTGTTCATTTTCCATTTAATTTGGTTTTTTTCCTTAAAAACTTACGTTTATTAGAGCATTCACAACCCAGGAACCAAATTATATGAGGGGTTCTTTTAAATTATATGGGGTGGGTGTGAGTGGTTGTGAGTGGGGGAGAGAGAAAATATTTAGAGAAAACACTGCTCACCCTACTGTTCACCCATATATATATTTTAATATTTTTTTAAGTTGTTGTGAGTGAAGAGAAAGAGAAAATATAATGATAAAAGTATGAAAAAATATTATTATTTTAATTAGGAGAGAGAAGATTTAGGGGTGAATTAGTGATTTTTAGTGTAATTTGATGGAGAAGATTTGATGGATGAGATGTGAATGCTCTTACCTTCCTTAAAAACGTTAAATGCACGGGTGTGTTCAATTTTGTTTATGAGAGTTCGGGTATAGATTTTGATAAAAACGGAGTTGTTAAAATTCAAATGTTTTTAACAATATTGGTATTGGTCTTAGGTATTGTAAAAAATTTATCGAGTGCCGGTAGGGTACTGAGATTTTGATGAACCAAACCGATACCAACATTAGTACTGGTATCAGATATTATCGAAAGCAGTACTGATATTCATATTTATAATCTTTGATCGATGTAAAACACGTGTCAAATTTTTATTTCTTTTCGGTTTCTTTATTGAGTACCGATATCATGACGAATCAAACCAATACTAATTGAAATCGAATTCGTGCCGCATTGCGCGGGATATCAAACTAGTTTATTATTAGAAACAAATAAATTGGGGTGAGTCGCATAGCTTGGGTTGCAAACGAGCCGAAGGAACACGAGTAAGGTCTTGTTCGTTTGTTAAGAAACTTATTTGTTCACAAACGGTTCATGAACACTCACCGAACGAAATTTTATGTTCGTGTTCGTTTGTTAAGAAAACACTCATGTTCGTGTTCGTTTGTTAATTTTGTTCATGAACGCACACGAACAGAAACAAACATTAATGAACACAAACAAGTATTCATGAACACAAAGAAGTGTTCATGAACGGAAACAAACACAAAATGCATATAACTTTTGAATAACATCGAATTCACATACATTAAGAAATTAGCTAGATCTACCCAACATATAATCTAATTGTCCAAACATAGTTAGTATTGGAAGAGGTCGTCGGAGGTTGAGGGCATCAATGCTAGAACATGAAAACATATAATGAGTTTTGATACAAAAAGTAGGTTTATTGAATTCATATAGTCATATATTTACCTCATATATATTATTTACTAGCTTATACCCCGGGAGCGTCCCGGGTTGAGAAATCTAAGTAAAATGAATAAAATTAGAAGTATCTAAACTACAAAAATGACATCTATATAGCAATTACCTGTTGGGGAGCGTCCCGAGTTGAAATATCTAATATGACATAATAAAATATTTAATATGACAACATAATTAATGAATATTATTATTATTATTATTTTAAACAAATCTCTGCCATAAGATCATATTCTAATATAAAAAAAAGGTAATTGGGTCAGGAATCACCTAATCCCAGGCCCAACCCAAACCCACAATTTTTTTTAAACTAATTCTAAACCTGACACAATACCTGTCGGGTTACAAAAAATAGTCGTTTTTTTTTCTCCGTTTTTTTATATAGCATTATGGTACTCGTTGGAAAGATAATAAAACGCTCGTTAATTTGGTGTAATTTTTTTCTTTAAAAAATCACATATATAAAAGATATTAAAGTTTAAAAGTTATGAGAGAAAACATGAGAGAGAAAATAATAAAGTTTAATATTATAGTCGTTTTTTTATAGTCGTTTTTTTTTTCTCCGTTTTTTATATAGCATTATGGTACTCGTTGGAAAGATAATAAAACGCTCGTTAATTTGGTGTAATTTTTTTCTTTAAAAAATCACATATATAAAACATATTAAAGTTTAAAAGTTATGAGAGGAAAATATGAGAGAGAAAATAATAAAGTTTAATATTTAAATTTAGTAGATTATGTATTTAATAGATCATGTTAAATCATATTTAAACCATATTTATTTCTTTTTTTTTAATTGGTCTAGAGTTGCCACATCACATATTATGTGTCATCTCTTAAAAGAGAGATTGCATAATATTATGACATGTCATTAAAATGGCTTTGGTTTATTATATGTATAGATTGGGTACAATATATAAACATAAAAGAATATAAAAAAATATAAAAAATAAAAACCTTAATAAACTATCAAACACAAATGAGCATAAACAAACACGTTACCGAACGTTCACGAACATAAACGAACGGATGCGACCTCTGTTCGGAATTTTTTGTACGTGTTCGTTCGTTTGTTAAACAAACGAACTTCCTGCCGAATAGTTCATGAACGATTCGCTAAAAGTTCGGTTCGTTTGCAGCCCTACGCATAACAGAGGGAAAACCATATGCAGCACAAAATCTATACATATAATAAACCAAAGCCATTTTAATGACATGTCATTCAAAGATGCATTCTCTTCTTTGAGTGTGCCATGTGTCATCCCATGTAGCATTGAGATATTTTAGGAACAAAATAATTTAAAAAACAAAATTGGATTTTTCACCCTCATGTTTCCTCCCATAATTTTTAAAAGTTAATATCTTTAATATACGAGATGTTTTAAAGAAAAAAAATACACCAAATTAACGAGCGTTTTATTATCTTTCCAACGAGTACCATAGTGCTATATAAAAAACGTAGAAAAAAACGACTAATTTTTGTAACCCGACGGGTATTGTGTCAGGTTTGGAATTAGTTTAAGAAAAATTGTGGGTTTGGGTCGGGCATGGGATTAGGTGATCCCCGATCCAATTACCCTTTTTTTTATATTAGAATTTTATATTAGAATATGATAACTTATGGCAGAGATTTGTTTATAATAATAATAATAATAATAATAATAATAATAATAATAATAATAATCATTAATCATATATTGGCAGATGTCATTTTTATAGTTTAGATATTTCTAATTTTATTCACTTTATTTAGATTTCTCAACCCGGGACGCTCTCGGGGTATAAACTAGTATATATATATATATATGTTTCCACCAAAAGGGTTAAAATGAACGATAGCATGTACACCCACACCAAACAGCTCACGTGCATGCATGGTAAGTATGAAGCGTGTTGTGCACCGACGGTGATCGCAAGCGTTGATTTTCGCATTCATGATCCGGATATAATGGGTTGGGTCCATGCTCAGCCTACTTAATTTGGTCCAGCTGGTGGTTACATACAACCTAACACTAACTTAATCCCAAGTTAATAAACTAGTAATAAGAAAATATTTTTATTTTTTTAGGTAAAAAATCATTTAAACTTGAACTTTGTTATATTGTTTAAATTTTTATATGTGTCAAAAGTTTTTTAATATTAAAAAATATGAAACTTGACTGCTATTTAGTGGTTAATATTTTTCATACTTAATCGGAAGTCAAGTATCGAATACTGGTAAAGAAAGAAAATCACTAAATATAACTATATATATTTAATGTTAATATAATATATTGAATAATTAACCTTTACAATTTCTTTATTTGGGATTATTAAGAAGGCTCTATTTTCTAATAGCTACAACTTATGGTCAAAATTATGTTTTTTCTAGACAAATCTTGAATTTTGTATATTAAGATACGGTTTCGTCCATAGTGGTGAAGTGGTGGAGAGGCCTTATGTTCACTTAGGTGATCATGGGTTCAATTCCCACTTCCAACATTTATGGTTTGGTATCCGGATGAAGATCGACTACGGGTGGCGCCGGTTCGAATCTGACGGGCGGCGAGGTTTTACCGAGTTCTATAACACTGTCGTGCCTTCAGGCGGGTGGGGCTTGGGTTTCCGCGCATCGGGAGAAGGCGGGGGCTGCTGGAGGTCGAGTAGTCAATTCTTGGGCACGGCGTCCCGCAAGGGTGGTTGCCACACAGTTGTTCGCCGATAAAAAAAAAAGATACGGTTTCGTCCCAATTTTCAATTATTTGTAGGATCGATGTATATGATTTCAAAACTTGTAATTCAACACACCAAGTGTGTTGCAAACTATGATCAGGTGATGTCAGTTAGATCTGCCCCTCACATGCTCCAATCATGATCTAACGACTTACTTTCCTTCTCGTCAGATTCTAGTTGGACAGCCAAATTAACTAGCATTTTTCTTGTCTTTACATATACGTAGTAATAATCAGCATAAAATACTAACATGTAACACCATTTGAGATTACACAATAACTTAGACAGCATAATGTTTCTTAAAATTAATATACTTCCATTATATGTTCTAGGTTTTTTATACACGGATATACGCATAGCAGTTGTGAAATATATTTGCTTAAACAACATAATCTTTATGTTTAAACAAATTACAATAATAACTTAATTAAACTAATATCGTTTCCATATTTTGTTCTAAGTTTTTTTAATGATAAACGGGTATATATACATATACCAGTTGTGAAATACATTTGTTTAAACTCCATAATCTTTATGTTTAAATAAAATACAATAATAAGATTCTTTGGTATGGAGTCATGGAGAGGGTTGGGAAAGCATACATGGCGTCGGAAATTTTCTCTCTGTCTCTCTCTCTCTCTATATATATATATAGACAAAAAGATCAAATACAAACAAAATTATCATGCGAACAGTACGATCTGAAGGGAACAAAAAAAAAGTGGCGGTGACATTTTCGTAAATAATGACCACCACTCTTGTTGTATAATTACTCTAATGTATATAATTACTCTAGAGTAAAAAAGTGGCGGTGACATTTTCGTAAATAATGACCACCACTCTTGTTGTATAATTACTCTAGTTATATAATTACGCTAGAGTAATTACGCTAGTTATATAACTAGAGTAATTATATAATTACTCTAGTTATATAAAGTTTCCAATATTTACACAAATGCCACCGAGTGTTTTTTACTTCAGTTCGTACTGTTTGTACGATAAAGCCTATTTGTACGTGAACTTTACTCTATATATATGTGTGTACATGGGGGCAGATGTTTGGAGATGATAACTAAAGTTGCAATTTTAGCCCTTTTAAATTTAACTTTTAATCTATAATATGTTCATATCTTTATTGCACACTGTGACATCCGTCACCCTCGTCTTTCGTCAAATTGACAATAATAGCACTTCAAATATTTTCATTATAGTCCCTATAAGTTTCGTCGTTTTCAAATTTAATTTTAGAGCGAACTAAAATTTTACCATTTATAATTATTATGGCTCGGGTATAAGTTTTAATCAAATGCGTATCTGAAACGTATTCGTAAAAGATTTTATAAAAAAAAAAAGGTTTTGTAAAGTTTTAAAAAACTTTTAAGTTAAGTTAAGTTAACTTAGTTAAAATTTTATAAGAGAAACTTAATCAAACTTGAATTTAACTAACCTAAACTAACTGCAGGGACTAAACTTGCCAATTAATGAAAGTTAAATAAACAAAACAGTTCCAGCCATGTTTCTTTCTTTCCGGCGAGTTTTGGCCGGAATCTGGATTCCGGCGAGATTAAATCGTGGGTTTTAATGCGTGTTCAATACCTTTAATGACATGTGAGGCGTTTCTCCATGGTTATCAATCAAATCCACGCGTCCTTGCGAGTTAAAACCCGACCTTTATGACCATGGTCTGTAACCGGCGACTTGATGAACAATGATTGTCATACGTTATTATCGTTTACTATCCTACAAATTGAACATCACAGCTTATACGCAACACCTTAACCAACTCAACCCACAAAAATCCTCACCCAAATCATGTCTGGAAGCTTCAGAGCCGAAGCTCTATGGCGCGACTTCATCTCTTCGTTTCAAACTCCAAACGTGATTGTAGGTATGGTATTTCTATGCCGTTTAATTCCTCGCATCATGCTCTACGAAAGCCCCATAATGTGGAATGTTTAACCTGTCGTATTCGGGTTTATTGATTTGAGCTAGGGTTAGGGTTCTTGAATGGTTGAATTGAGGAAGAAGATGAAGTTTAATAATATTATAAATATATTTTGTTTTCATTTGAAATAACTAAATAGCTTGTAGGAGAAGTGGTTGTGTATGTGGGGTTCTACACACCAGACTCGGGTTCGAGTCCCACCTTGGCTTGTTTTCCGATATGGTTTTTTTTTACTACTATGTATTTTTAATCACATTCTAATATTATAAAACATAAATAATACATATATATCTTAGAATATTCATAATAAATTCATTTTTGCTCCAAAAATTATAAAAATTTATGAGTAACATCTTGACACCACAAAGAAAATTATCACATTTTTAATTTCTGGAAAATGTTTTATTTTTCTATTTTTATAGAATTAAACTGTTTTAATCCATATTTAATTGATTAAAAATTCATTTTTAATGATTTTAATCTTAAACTTTTTGAGTAATTATTTCTCATTATCATGAACTGAAATAAAAATTATTGGTTCAGAAAACACTTATTTTTATTAATTTTCCTATTTTTAATCATTTAAACATGATTTAATTCTATTAAATCAGTTTTAAATATAAGTAAGTTTATAAAAATTATGAGAAAATTATTTTCATTGATTTACATCATAAAGAATCCATTTTCTATAAAAATAACATTTTTGGATCATGTCTTGTATTTTTAATCTTATTTATGTTTAATTAGACATAATTGAACATTTATTTACTTACACTAGTTAAACATCTATTTTATAAATACCTTTCTTATAAAATAGAAATGTTTTATGTTTGAAAATCTTAATTACCATTTGTTAGATCATTGTGAAACACATAATTATTTATTTATATATTTATGATTATTGTATTTATTTTAATTTAGTTAAAGTAATTAACTAAATTATTTTGTCTTAATTATTCAAACATATTTTTATTTAAATATTCAATAGGTAATAATTATATTATTTAACCCACATTTACAACCTTTCATATATTATTTGCGATATACAACTTTTACATTAACGCGACTTATCATAAAAACTCTAATTCCCCAAATCGACTTAGCGAACCCTAATGCCTTAGAACCCTAGATACCTTAGATTTTTTTAGACATTTCCTTATTAGTACTCTCATACATTATAGGTTGGATTCTTCGGAATTCCCATTACTTAGCTCACGACCGCTTAAGTTGGATTTTGATCGCTTTTGCAAACTGTGAGTATATCTTTCCCCTTTTTACTGTTTTACTATTCTGGGGTGACTCATGTACTTACTATAAATTTTCTATTTCATTTTACTAAAATAGCAATTCTATTGTGTGTTTGCTTATGTCATTTCGTGTATCTATGACCTGTCAAATCATTAACCGTTTCGGCCTGGCATTTCAATGAATAGTACTATGGTATATACCCTTGTGACTCTGTTGAGAGTCCTCGTCATTGCTATGTATTACATTACTACTAGCGCATACTATATATATCTGCTTTTCTTTCATAGGGTTGATTTGACCCGGATACCACTTATTACATAATTGCAAACAATATACAACACATGAATTGCGAAACACTTTTCTACTATATGTATACAAACAGGGTATGCTTACCAATACATTTTTGTATTGACATATACTATTTTCGTACATGTTTCAGGTTATTTATGAGATGACTTTTAAGCTTTTGGAATTTTATTTAGATTTTGGATTCATTGTATTTCGGTTTAGTTGACATTTAGAATCGTTGTATCTCATTTCAATGTAATAAACTATTTAATCAATGTATCAATATTTACACTTTTAGTCCATGAGCTATTGAACAATCGTCACTACGTGACACCTCGATGTTTCCGCCATCGGTTGGGGTGTTACACACACGGTTTAAAGTTTAAATATTAATTACTTTTACTGTTACAGCCGTCCACAACCAAACAGTCAGTCAATTCAATTTGGAAATCGCCAATCGAATTCAATAGCATTGACACCGTTCCACCAAAACGGTCAGTAAATTAAATTTGAACCGTTCAAATTTTTTTGTATATAAACATAGAAAACGGTGGGGTTAAAACACACTTTTACCACCGTATAAACAAACACACACACACACACGAAGATGGCTCGCTGGACCTCCGAAGAAGAGATTGCCTTGGTGATCTGCTACAAATCCGGTTCTTCAACAACGTCAACGCTTGAGGGCATCGGGCTCGGGCTACCATCCGGAGGGTTTTTGGGATCGTGTGATGTCCGATTTCAACCGCCACGTCGGCACCAATGACCGGACAATCGTCAGCCAGCATCGGAAGTGGGCCGATCTCAACTTAAAGTGTGATCGGTGGACCACCCAGTACGAGAACACGTTGAGGCAAGAGCCGGGCATCGAACCGGAGTTGGCTATCGAGTTCACGCATGTGGACTATGTGGCTCGATACGACAACAGCTTTGAGCATGTCGACGCCTGGCAAATGTTGCGCCAACTCTAGGTTTTTTTATTTCTCTTTATGTATTTTATTTTTATGTTTAATGTTTAATGGTAATGAATTTTAGTTTTTTATGTTTATCTTTAATGTCTTTTTATTTAATTAGGTTTTAAAACAAACAGTTAAAATAATAAAACAATTATAAAACAAATGGTTAAATAAACAATATTAAAAACAGACGGTTAAAATGCAAAAAAACAGTATTTATTTAAGTAAAAAATAAATAAAAAACGGTTACCAGCACGGTAGATACAACCAGCAAAACAGTTCATGGGTGGCGACGGTGTTACCGTGCTGGTAGTGGATATCCGTGACCGATTCGAGTGACGCCCCGTCCCTGACATGCTAGTCGGTGAACTTCCCATAGAAGTTTAGCATTTGACATACGAAATTTAGTGGTCAAAACTTTATTGTGAAAAGAAGTAAAGGCAAAAAAATCGAACTTTTCAACTTCTCAAGTAATGTCGGTCAACTATTCAGTTCAACTTTATTTACATTCACATAAACTTAAAAGTTATTATTCAGACAAATGAGTACTTTTATTGTGAATCCAGACAGAGGAAAAAAAAACTTGTGTTGTACTACATACAACGGTTACAACATGCTTTCTAACAATATGACTCAGTTTCATATAGTAAAGTTTAGAACGTCAGAGAAATAAAAATTGTCAGTCTAATATGCATTTGTTTTCACAACCCCTCCCACATGGAAATACCTCTCACGGCATTACCGCAAACCTGAAACAACCCCCCCCCCCCCCCCCCCCCCCCCCCGGAATGGCGTTTCATGCTTAGCTTGGTGATGTGGCATGGGAGGCGTGAAACAATAGCCCACAACCTAATAAGATGAATTTTATTTGTTTATTTATTTATTGCAAAAAGTTGAATGCCACCTCATCAAATAAAATCATAAAGTATGTTAGCTTCGATAATATTAACCTTTCTTATAACATATACTATGGTTTATTTTATGCACCCGCATTTGGTACACACACGCAAAAAAAAATAAACATATTAGAGAAAGTGACTATGTTGAGATCTTCTGTTTACTAATGGTTATACTGATTTGTGTTTGTATCTTTGATGATTAACCACAAATGATGGATTCATGAGTAAAGCAATGGAGCACAAATTCTAGGTCATACTAGCCACTACACATGGATGTGGTAAGTCTTTAATTGTAAGACATAGGTCTTTAGAAGCCATAGTATTCTCCACCAAAAGAAAAGAAAAAAGCATCTTTTTACCGGTCCACATTCTCATACTTTTCGTCCATAAACTTATTCCTACAAAAAATTATCATTTTCAATCGTATTCTATTTATTGACTGTCAAAATGATAAAGTGTAAAATTTTAAGATCTAAACTTACAATACTCAAAACCAACACAAACATAAACACAAACAATATCAAGAAAAGAACAACACCAGAAATTAGGTGACAAAACAGGTGACAAATCTCTTATTTAAACCAACCCAAAATATTTGCCCCCCAAGTACCCAAATCTAGGTTCAACAATAGATGAACCCAGACAAAGAATAATAGAACAATATTCAGATCACAACTGATAAAATATCAGTTGAAGATCTGTAGAATGAATGTAAACACTTACAGACCAAACAAAATAAGACGAATACAAGATCACAGATCACACAGGTGATCCAGGCTTCACAAAGCCAATACACAGGGATGCAACCCTAGAACAGACACAATAATACCAAATATTAACCCTAATCTTCAACAGAGAAGATTATACAGAGAGAATAATATTCAGAGAGAAAAGAATAAGACGAATGTGTGTGATAGCTCGAGAGATGTGCATAACAATCAATATATACTGCCTTCTCGATCCTTCCACCAGCTAAACACGTAACCAATCCAGAGCCACACGATCAGATGAAGATCAACGGTCAATATAACACCCTGAGATAATATCTTGATAATAATAATTATTAAATAAAACATTTAGCCAATGGGCCAGATAAAGCCCATAGACCATTGGGCTAACTCTTTTCATAACAACATGGACAAGTCCATATATATTTATAAGTTGTGACACAACCGGCCCAACCACAACTTTAAGTGTGACAACATAACATCATACGTATGATATATTATGTGAGCCATATGAATTAGTTACTTATAAACATCATGATATTTTAACATGCCCTCTTAATTCAAATGGCTAAACATGTCAATCATACCAAGATCACTACAAAACTTTTTATGTTGCTGAATGTTAAGGCTTTTAGTCAACCCATCAGCAACCTGATTTTCTGAAGCAATTTTAACAGTTTCAACAATTTGGCTTGCAACCTTTTCTCTAAGAAAATGAAGATCAAGCTCAAAATGTTTAACCCGTTCATGAAACACAGGGTTAGCAGCAATGGCAATAGCAGCCTTGCTATCACAATACAACTTAATAGGTAAATCAACACTTATGCCTAGTTCAAACAGCAAGTTTTTAAGCCACATCAGCTCACAAGTAGCAGAGCACATGGCTCTATACTCAGCTTCTGCTGAGGATCTTGAGACAGTACTCTGCTTCTTGCTTTTCCAAGAGATCAAAGATTTACCCAAAAACACACAATAACCAGTGATTGACTTCCTGGTAATAAGGCACTTGGCCCAATCTGCATCAACAAATCCTGACAACTGGAAGGTTTCTCCTTTCACAAAAGAGATTCCCTTTCCAGGGGACTCCTTCAAGTATCTAAGTAACCTTAGAGCCATTTGAAGGTGTCCCTTTGTGGGCTGATGCATGAACTGACTTAGACACTGAACAGCATAGCTAATATCAGGTCTAGTTAATGACAAATAGATAAGTTTCCCAATTAACTTCTGGAACCCAGTTATATTATCCAACACTTTATCTTCTTTTATAATTTTAGTGTTCATAACATAACTAGGTTCTATGGGATTATGAACAGGCTTACACCCAAGATAACCAAATTCACTAAGAAGTTCAAGACAATACTTTCTTTGTGAAAGACATATAGACTGGTCAGAATACAGAACCTCTATACCAAGAAAATACTTCAATTTTCCCAAATCTTTTATGAGAAAATTAGAACTCAAAAAACTTTTAACTTGTTCTATTTTAGACTTATTGTTTCCTGTAACAATAATGTCATCTACATAAACAAGCAAGACCAAGAAAACATCATCTTTTGACATAACAAACATAGAGTGGTCACAAACACTCTGCACAAATCCAATTTCAACTAACACATTGGACAACTTTTCATACCACTTCCTAGGAGCCTGTTTTAAACCATACAAGGACTTAACCAACTTACACACTTTAGACTCAGACTTGGAATAATAACCCTCAGGAGGAGTCATGTAGACATCCTCAGTTATAGTTCCATATAGAAAGGCATTGTTGATGTCCAGTTGGTATAAATTCCAACTGTTCTGGACAGCAAGACCTATAACAGTTCTAATAGTCACCATTTTTACTACTGGTGAGAAGGTCTCTCCAAAATCAAGACCTTCTCTTTGACTATAGCCTTTTGCTACAAGTCTAGCTTTATATCTCTCTACCTCTCCATTTGATTTATACTTTATTTTATACACCCATTTACACCCTATGGGTTTTCTATTAGCAGGTAAGTCAGTTAAAAACCAAGTATTATTTCTATGTAATGCCTCCATCTCACTATTCATTGCCTCAACCCACTTGGGATCTTGAGCAGCTTCATAGTAAGATGATGGCTCAACTGTTTTGTTTAAAACAGACACAAAACACTTATTTTCAAAAGAAAGGTTGGAGTAGTTTACAACTTTTTCAACTCCATATTTAACCTTTCCTTCAACTACATACTCATTAAATTTCCTAGGAAAACTAGAGACTCTACCAGATTTTCTAACACTACTTCCCTCAGGTGGAATGGCTTCATCAGTTGCCAAGTCCACATCCTGGTCAGCCCTCTCAGGTTCACTACAACCTGGGTTAGACTGTTGACCCAAGTCACAGTCCATGTCAGCCCTGGGAATGACTCCTGGTTGCTGACTAGTGGACTTAGCATTAGTGCCTTTGATTCCCCCTTCATCATTGGGAAGTTTAGACCCCTCAGTCATATTAAAGTTTTCAATGTTTTCTGATTCAATACTATCAAAAAAGTTTACATGATTTAAATTTTCAAACACTATATTAGGTTCTAGATCTTCCAAACTGTTTTTGAATGGAAAGATCTCTTCATAGAACCTAACATCTCTAGAATACTCTATTTGTTTAGTTTGTAAATTCCATAATTTGTAACCCTTTTTGAAATTTGAATACCCAATTAACACACACTTATCAGCACAACTAGAAAACTTATCAGACTCATTTAAAATAGTGCTGAAACATAGACACCCAAAACTTTTTAAATGACTGAGGGTGGGGGGGAACCCATATACAACTTGAAAGGGACTTTTTCCTAGTAACACAGATGAGGGAAGCCTGTTTATAATATAAGTAGCAGTCAATACACATTCAGACCAGAATCTAAGTGGTAACCCACTCTGAAATAACAAAGCCCTAGCCATATTTAAGAGATGTCTATGTTTTCTTTCAACTACTCCATTTTGTTGTGGAGTATAGACACAAGAGGTTTGGTGAATTATACCTTTTGTTTTACAAAAAGAACTCATTTGATTATTTATAAATTCTGAACCATTATCACTTCTAAATATTTTAACACATTTTTTAAATTGTGTTTTTAGAAGTTCATAAAAGTCAGAAATGTTTTCAAACACTTCACCCTTATTTTTTAATAGAAAACACCAAACAGTCCTAGAATAATCATCAACCACAGTCAAAAAATACTTGTACCCTTCTTTACTAGTGACTCTATATGGACCCCAGACATCTAAATGAATTACATCACCTACTTCTTTAGTTTTATGGTCACTAAGTGGAAAGGGTAACCTAGTTTGTTTTGCCTTATGGCAGACCTCACATGGTTTAGTATTACTTTGATTTATACCAAGACTATCTCTTAAAATAGCTAGGACTTGGTCAGAGGGGTGACCAAGCCTACTGTGCCACAAATCAGTGTCACAGGTGCTATTAAAACATACATTTGATGAACTTACATGTTCACCAACAAAATATAGACCTTCACTTTGTCTACCAGTCACCAGGATTTTCTTGCACTTGGAATCCTGGATATAGCAGTTATTTTCATCAAACAGAACAGACAGCTTGCTATCCTTAGCAAGTTTATGAACAGACATAAGACTAACACAATAGTCTGGGACATAAAAGACATCATACAGAATCACTCCATTGGCAAGTTTAATGTCTCCTATTTTAGACACTTTGGCACTAGTGCCATTAGGGTGTTTAACTTTTAAATCATAGTTAGACACATCTACACAATTATACATGTCTTTGTCATCACTGGTCATATGCTGATTAGCACCTGAGTCAGTGATCCAACTGTGACATATAATACTTTTAACAAAACTAGAACAGTTTGAGAAGTTTTTAAACAACTTCTCAAGTTTAGACAGACAAGATAAGCTAGAAAAACCATTCAAGACAACACTCTTACCTCCAACATTGGAGTTCTGAGTGTCAGTACCCTTATCACTGATGAGACTTAGCAACTTAGACACCTGCTCTGCAGAAAAAGGCAAAGCAGAACTGCTACTAGTGGCAGCAGAGGACACCCCCTGCTTGCTACTTGAAGCATTATTAGACATATTTGTTTTAAACACTTGTCCTACTGGTTTCTTTTTAAAACCAGGAGGATAACCAACCAATTCAAAACACCTGTCAACTGTATGACCCAACAGGTTACAATGAGTACATTTTAGATTTGGATTAGGACCTCTATTAACCTTTTTTCTGTTATCAAGACTTTGATTAGATTTAGTGACAAAAGCAACATTTTGACTCTTAGAGGTTCCAACAGAATTTCTGTGGGATTCCTCTCTTGATATTATTGAAAAAGCTACTTTAGTAGTAGGTAAAGGTTCCCTAGTTAACAAGGTGGTTCTAACTGGTTGGTAGACATCATCAAGTCCCATTAAAAATTGCATTAACTTTATAAGAGTACTGAAGTCATTAAAATCCTTAGATGCCTTGCAAGTACAAGGAGGTAGTTGCAGAATGGCATCTAATTGCTTCCACATAGTGTTTAACCTATGATAGTACTCAGCAACAGTACTACCATTTTGTTTAACACTATTAATTTTTTGATACAAGTTAAACACAATTGACCCATCTACCTTATCATAAGTTTCTTTTAACTCATCCCAGACCTCCTTAGCAAACCTAGAGAACACTTGTCCTAAGTAAAGTTCTTCACTAACAGAATTAAGTAACCAAGACAGAACAACAGAGTTACACCTATCCCATTGCTTGGCAAGTAACTCATCATCAGTAGACTTCACACAAGAACCATCAATGAAACCATACTTATTTTTAGCCTCTAATGCAAGTTTCATGGAATTAGACCAGACAGAGTAATTTTCAGACCCTTTAAGCTTTATACTAATAATAGACAAACTGCTAGTGTCACTTGGATGTAAGTAAAGAGGATCACTGATATCCAATTTACTTATCAAAGTAACAATCTGCCCAGACGAATCATGAGAACCCCCAACTTGTGGACCCAGGGTACCCTGGGGTCCTTGGGGACCTTCTGTTTCATCACCAGACATAATCACACACAGAACAAAGATAACAGAACACCAAGAAATGAGAAAACACAAGACCTAGAGGACGAAACTGTACCAGGGGTTAGATCATGGGTTCATCACTCAAGGTGCCCACGCAGATCTTAGTACAGGAGTCCTTTATTAACTAGAAAAATAAAAGTATATATATATATATATATATACTAGACAATTAATCACACAAACAAACAAGAACAGATAGCAAGAAACAACAAATACACACAGATCAGACAACAATGCCGGTCCACCCTAACCCGGCCAAGACAACTAGACACAAAGACAAAGCAGGAAAGATCTCACCAAGAGGGGGTCCCAAGTTAGGGATCTCCAATCTCACAACCTATACCTTCACTTAGGGTATAGAGTTGTGAGAGCAATTGAAGCAAATACTCCCAATTCCAAACCAATAGCTCCAGAATCCTTGCCAACAATAGTTGACCACTGATCCAGGTCAAACTCTTACAAAATACAAACAACAATAGAACAGATTAGTAATACCAGATCTGAGATCTACTATTCAAGATCTCAGACTATAGACACAAACCACAAGATGCAGCGGAAACAGTTTAGATCGTTTTAGATAAGAGAACCTGGCTCTGATACCATGTAAAATTTTAAGATCTAAACTTACAATACTCAAAACCAACACAAACATAAACACAAACAATATCAAGAAAAGAACAACACCAGAAATTAGGTGACAAAACAGGTGACAAATCTCTTATTTAAACCAACCCAAAATATTTGCCCCCCAAGTACCCAAATCTGGGTTCAACAATAGATGAACCCAGACAAAGAATAATAGAACAATATTCAGATCACAACTGATAAAATATCAGTTGAAGATCTGTAGAATGAATGTAAACACTTACAGACCAAACAAAATAAGACGAATACAAGATCACAGATCACACAGGTGATCCAGGCTTCACAAAGCCAATACACAGGGATGCAACCCTAGAACAGACACAATAATACCAAATATTAACCCTAATCTTCAACAGAGAAGATTATACAGAGAGAATAATATTCAGAGAGAAAAGAATAAGACGAATGTGTGTGATAGCTCGAGAGATGTGCATAACAATCAATATATACTGCCTTCTCGATCCTTCCACCAGCTAAACACGTAACCAATCCAGAGCCACACGATCAGATGAAGATCAACGGTCAATATAACACCCTGAGATAATATCTTGATAATAATAATTATTAAATAAAACATTTAGCCAATGGGCCAGATAAAGCCCATAGACCATTGGGCTAACTCTTTTCATAACAACATGGACAAGTCCATATATATTTATAAGTTGTGACACAACCGGCCCAACCACAACTTTAAGTGTGACAACATAACATCATACGTATGATATATTATGTGAGCCATATGAATTAGTTACTTATAAACATCATGATATTTTAACATAAAGATGTATATAAAAATTGAGTTATATAGAAAAGGAATCAACTATATATAGAGGAACCAACATCATGATATCATTTATCTCTTTTACCCCTTATATTTATGAATTAAATATCCGATACGATAAGTTACATAAGAGCATTCACATCCCCTCCACCATTTTATACTCTATAATATAACAAAAAATCATACTTTTCAAAATTTATCTCTCATTTTAAAAAACCTTCCACATCCCCTCCACCATATTTACCTTTATCTTACTCACAAACACTTATTTTATAATATTCCTCGTTAAAATACACTCACAATAATTTGATGGGAGTGAATAGTAGCTTTTTATATATAAAAAGCTAGAAGATGGTTTTTTCATAATATAAAGATAGGGTATAAAATGATGGAGGGGATGTAGGATGTTTTTAGTAAGTTTTTTTAAATTTTAGATATAGGGGAAGGTTTGATGGAAGGGATGTGAATGCTCTAAAGCATATATGTTATAAAAATTTGCTGTTAAGATGGGCCAACTCGCTTGGTCGTTTGAACACTACCCGCAAAGCTAAATGAGTTCAAGGGTTTTGTTTAAACTAAACAACTCATGACTTTTGCTATGTAAATTTATAAAACTATTAATTTTTTGACATGGTTTGTAACACCCAGTGGCGAAGCTTGGTTCTCAAATCGGAGGGGGCCGGACTCAATTTTTTTCGATCGGTAGTGGCAAATTGGTGGGGGCCGGACTCAACCCGGACTCAATTTACCTATGAAAATCGTAAATTTCCACTAATGCGCCAAAAAACAGGGGGGCCAGGGCCACCCCTGGCCCTTATATATCCTTCGCCCTTGGTAACACCGTTGCATGGGTTAGATGGTATTGTATATGGTCAATCCCAAAACACGGTTGCAAAGAGCCAACACGACACATGCTTGTAAACGGTGACACAAATGTTCGTCAAACAATGCCAACAATCTTATAATGGTCATTTTGAAAGTCACTCGGACAAATTTACCGTTATGACAATGTTTAAAAAGTACCACTAATCTTATAAAAGGTCACCGTAAAAAAACTTTGACTCATTATCTTTTATAATCGTGCGTGAAATGTCACAACAAATTTCACCTCCATCCTTAGTTTATAAAAGTTAGCAATGTTATAGTTATTGCTAGTTTGCTACTTTACCGAATGGAAGAATGCATAATGGAACTGTGAGATCCGTTTAACCTCTTATGTGTTATGCGTTTAATGGCGAGCTAATGATCGTGGAGTACATTGTCACGACCAGCAGGAAAGAAGTATTATACCTGATTCACTCGTTTTATGCTACGCATCGATCCCAATTCCCAGGTAGATGTTACACCATCCCAATGCTTGTGATTTATAGACAGGGACGAAGGATAAGAAGGGCCAGGGGTGGCCCTGGCCCTCCCTGTTTTCTGGCGCAGTGGTATAAATTTGTGATTTTCATAGGTAAATTGAGTTCGGGTTGAGTTCGGCCCCCACCGATTTGCCACTACCGATAAAAAAAAATTGAGTCCGGCCCCCACCGATTCCGAAACCAAGCTTCGCCACTGTTTATAGATGGAATGATCGGGCTCGATTTAGGTATCATCTAGAACATGCCGTTTAGTTATTGAATTGAAAGTTATGGTCTATTCTTGCATACGGATGACCATTGTTTCACCAACTAATCCATGGAAAAGACTATTATAAAGCAGTCATCCATCACATTCATAAAAACCTCCCAACCATGATTAATAGTTGATCATTCAAGAAACAGTTATTAACTAGTGTTTAACCCCGCGTTGCGGGGCGAGGGTCGTAATACCTTGCTAAGTAGTACGTAAACGACGACCAAAACCGGACTTATACCGAGAGTTGATATAAAAAATACATAAACTCGAATTTATACCGAAAAAACTTTAACTTAAAGACAAAAAAAAGGCAAAACTTAAAGAGCCAAAAGTAAAACATACAAACTTCAAGAACTAAAACCGGTAAAAATCGTAAAACAAAAAAGCGAATTATACCGCTGTAAAACAAAGGCGAAGACATAGTTTTTAACCACCGTGTTGCGGGTTGTAGGTCGTAAGTAGTAAGCAAATAACAATCAAACCGAGAAAATCGTAAAATAAAAACGCAAATTTATATTGTCACGTGACGTTAAAGGTAGACAAAGACAGCCGTAAGTCGAGTTTAAAAACAAAACGTCGTGGTAAATAAAACAAAGAAAAATTAGATATTAAAATTGTAAACAATAAACAAATCACTACAAGCTAACAAAAAGAACCTACGCTCACACCCTCACTACGACCACCATTCCATATGAGGACTTTTTTTTAGTGTGTTGTAATTAAAGGTTAAATGAGGGCTTTCTTTAGCAAAGCAAAGAGATGGTATCTTTGTAATTAAGTCTAAACTGAAGACTGATTTTTATACTGTAGCTAACATGCTACTCAAAATGTTATATGTATAGAATTTCCAATGTTTAGGCCCAAATAACTTTTTCAATCATATTAAGGAAAAAATCTATCTAATGAAAAAGAAAAAAGAGAGAAAGCCCATAAATGTCAAACCAATTGGCCTATTGACACACTAGTACAGTCCCACAGTATCACAGCATTTCATCGGCTGATAAGCCTTATTAAAAGCCCACCGTATGCCGTTTGGGCTTTTCTAGAATCCTATCTAAAATCTACTTACATACATACCCCAAACTCCGTAAGTTTAAGGTTAGCAAATAGACATGTCATGACACGACTCGCCTTATTCCCCTAAGGTCGTTTCTGTAGAATTTACTCAGCCAGTAACCCAAGCGTGCAAGTACATCCCACGTCATTGCGACTATCAAATATTGAAATATGCGCAATTATCATGTCACATAAATAATAATTAAATAACTTGTTATATTAAGTGGGAATGCCCGCGCGTTGCCGCGGATACATGTTTTTTCTTCTTTTTCACATGTTTGGTGGCAGGTTGCACATACTTAATTTTAGTATCAATTTATTAAGACAACTGATATATCAATTCATAGGCGGCTCGAGTAAGGTACCCACGCAATACTATGAGATATATTGGAGTCTCTTTCAACAAAAGGCATAATTTTCTGGGTGTCATTGACATCTGCTTTGCTTTTAAAAACTTAAGTATTATCATGATAACAAAATAAAAAAAGTTAATTAAATATTAACAGTTTCGATACGAAATATATATAACGGGTGCATCATCTTCCGAACGGGCAATTACATATCTCCACTCAAAAAGTACCTGAGTTCCGTTAAAAACTCTTTGAGAATGCTATTTCTTGTATGTTTTTAGAAAGGAAATATAAAGCAAATAACTTGCTATAACAAAGGCAAGTTGTAACCATGAGATCAGATGAATGCAATATGAATCAACAGAATAGGCCATCTTTATATAACAATAACCAAATTGGAATTTATTAAAGTATCACAATTAAGTCTGTAAAATTTAAAAATCATAAGGATCTACCCAGTACCCATATATGTTCAGCGATGAAACTATCAACTTAAGTAAGCTGAGAAATTAATCATTTTTCTTAGATTATACAATAAAAATTTAAGCTTAATAACCTGAACGTGCTTCAGGGAAACATGGATCTGTTGATGATGAAAGTAGCCTTCTTTTCATAAGATCATATATACACACAATAGATAATGTGTGTGTCATGTGGCATACCTATATATTGAAATAAAAAAAACAAACCATATATGTCAACACGAAAGGAAATGTGAAAAAAAGAGAAAGAAATTGGTAAACTTGTAACGAACACAACAACTTAAGCATTTTAGCAGTCAATGGCTGCAAAACACAACTACCTCAGCGTTTCATCAGTGAATGGCTGCAATCGCCAATCTGCATATCTGTAAAATAACAATACAAAATTGATGATATGTTATGAGCAGATAGAGTAAAGCAACATACTCTTTATTTGCAGTGATCCCGCAAAAGTATCTCAGTAGATACTCTAGAGAATTCCTATCCAACTTTAACACCTTTGAGGTCTATAAAATTTGAAATATACTCACATTTAAGAAAATTTATATATAAGAAAAGGAGTAACCCGATTAATTATATCATTATCATTACAGTGTTATAAGAAGGTTAACAACTTCCAGCAACATATAATTGAAGCCAAAAATGAGTAATGACCTTTAATTTGGTACGATCCTTGAAATGCTCTCATAGATATGGGCTAATTTGACTATAATGTATTAATACAACTATCAAAGTTATATTTATTCCAATAATGTATTAAATAGAAATTAAAAACGAACCAAGTAAACCCAAAGTAAGATATTGCCCATTTTGACCCATAACCCCGTTTAGCCAACTCTTAACACATCAAATCGTTTAAAGTCCAAGCTGAATATTCTTACATGTTATATAATGAAGCAAAAACAATGAAATAAAAATATTACAAACCTGCCAATGGTTGTCTGCAAAAGCAGATGTGTCACAAACTTTATTCCTTAGCTAAGGTTTTGGGACATTTGGAAACTTTAACCATAGAGAGTTCACCACTTTAGTAATCTCGTGTAGGCAAGTCTATAGACAAATCATTTCATAGGTTGCAATTTCTACCCATTTGCATAGGGCCAAGTCAGTTCAGGACTTCATGTCATGTTTCATTTCTAGTGGGAAAACAATAGCTAAAAAGGTAAACAATGAATCACGACACCATCGATTTTATAATGTCTAATTTTTTAATAAACAATCTGCAATATCCACATTGTATATCGTACAAAGAATTGTGAATTTTGAACATCATTATTTGATACTAAATTTAGTTACATATATTTTTAGTGTCATTTGGCATTCCACGGTCATGCCTTCATATTTATAAATTATATTAGAATACACATAATAGGATCTATATCAAGTAAAAATGATGATAATTTTGAAAAGAATGAGAAATGGCATTAGGATTCAGTATATTGCTATGCTTATACAGGGTAAAGAAGTAATTTTTGTTTATGACTGAATGATTAATTGTGTATTAAATCAAACTGTACTTACATGATGAAAAGGCTGAGAGTTGTCAAATGTCTATTTAAATGCATATGTCATCCTAAAACGTTTTGCTTTTTTGTAATCATGACTATTGCGGTAATTTATTTAAAAAATAATGTACAAAAAACGTTTACGGGTCAATCCAATATGATCCAGTCCGTTTTAACGTGTACAAACAATGAACCTTTTCAACAAGAAACTCTTTTGACATGTTCCCACCAGGCCTATTTGCCAGCTTCTAGTTATTGCATATGTATAAGGCAGATGATTATCAATGAAAGGGTAAAAATGAGGCTAACTACATCTATAACCTTTTACAATTTGATGAAAATGGTATAAAAGAGGCAAATATCATGGATAAAAAAAAAATAAGAATATAGTGAAAAAAGAATTAATGTAGGCCATATACAAGTATACAAGTATACAACTATCATCTAACTTCAACATGGGGCATCTAATAAAAAAGAACTAATGTTGATGTAGTTATGTGATGAAGAAAACAATGTTTAACTACACCTGCAAATAAAGATCGATATTTGGAAACTAAATGTTCTAGCCAAATGCATCTTTGTGAAGCTGATCTGCACCCTATGCCAATAATTTTCTGCATCTATGTACAACAAACCCATTTGACTTGTTAAAAGCAAATGAACGTTCTACGTATTTGATAAAACTGACCTGGTTGGCACTTTTTTAGAATGAACTTGATTAAGGATCATGTAGCTGGTTCTTCCATCAGAACTCAAATGTTTAAGTTCTAGAAATATAGTGGTGTTTGACACAATTAAATAGAAATAGTAGTTTACAGATAATAACTTGTGACTTTACCACTGAATCATTACCTTTCCCAAAGAGTTATGAGCCAAATCGCCTTCCTAAGCAGTCTGAAACATAGAAGAATCAGTTGATGATTGTCTCGTATGTGTGTGTAATAAGCTAACAATAGGGAAGAACCTGAACTACATATAGATACAAAGGCTCCAAATATCAATGTCAGACAATAATACGATGAATCATAATACATCAACATACCTAAATCTTCGCTTAATAAGTTTTACCATAAATTTACGAACGAGTAGAGATGAATGTTTTACAAATAAGAATAACCATCAATTAAAAGAATAGATAATTTATGTATGTAAAAGTAGAATAACTCACAGGAATTGTTGCTTGAGTGGCTCAATAGCTTTCTGTCTCCGTGTATCTCTGGCACCATCATCTGAAAGGATGAATTTAAGGAAAGATCGAGTCCCATGGATGAGGCCAGTAATTAGTATAAATGAGTATTCATGAATCAAAAGTGGTAATGGATGATGATGGTGTAAAGATTGCAATCAAAGGCTCGTTGATGGCATCAGTTACAAAAAGCAAAGTGTATTAGTGACTTATACATGTGCCATCAAATATTGTACATAAGGGCATAATAGGAAGAAAATGGTAAAAGTTAGGGATTTATGCTTGTGCCTCTTGATATGCCATCTTAAAATGGTTGTGAAATTACTATCCTAGTCATCTCTCCTCCTTAATAAGGTAACATAGATAGCAGTGATTTATTTTTTAAATAAAAAGAAAAAAGTAAAATAAGTACAATACACTTGAAGCGGTTTGAGGTAGGGGTGTTCAACGAATCGAATATCGAATTTTCGAATTATTCGAATCGAATTTCTCGAATTTTTAATATTTTTACCTGAATTCGTATTCGATTCGTATTCGTTTAAAATTCAATTTATTCGATTCGTATTCGATTCGAATAAGAAGCTCGAATTCGAATCGAATTCGAATAAATTCGATTTAGTTCAAATTCACCATAAATAATAAATTGTTTTACCTTTAGTTTTAAAACTAATACAAACTCATTATTTTTAACATATAAAATACAAATCTACAAAATTAATAAACAACAATATGTCAAATACGGGAATAGTAAAAACAGTAGATAGTATAGTTTGTTAGAGTTTTATGATGTATAAGGTAAATATGTAAAATATGGATATGGTAAAAGTTGTAAACATTATGGGTTCTTAGAGTTTGACCAAAATTTAGAAGTTCTTTTTTTTTTCAATGTGTATATTTGTGTATATAATAATGTGTATGAGTGTATATGTATTTAAAAAATATACATCTACAGTTTTTATTCGAATTTCGAATCGAATCGAATTTAAAATCATAAATTCGTATTCGATTCGTATTCGATTTACTGGACTCGAATTCGAATTGAATCGAATTCGAATTCTTAATAATCGAATCGAATTCTTGGTAATCGAATCGAACTAAATCGAATTTTGAATTTTTCGAATCCGAATCGAATTATGAACACCCCTAGTTTGAGGGATAAAATAATAACAAAAAAGATGGCGTAAGTTAGCAGAAGGGCACTCTTAAAGTGTCGTAAAATTAATATAGTATATAATTATATTTTATATTCAAATTTGGTACTTTTTCTAAAATTCTAAAAAATGTTATAGTTATAAAAAATAATAATCTGTATAACACTTGATATATGTTGAAGTTAAACAACGGATAAAATGCTTATCCACGACACACAGACACATGTATATAATGCTATATATCAAAGAAAATAAGTCATCAATTATTGTTTTAAACATAAAGTTATCTATTTCTTTTATAAGGCCGTCCGTTGTGGAGCCGCAAGCGACCGGAGTTTTTGCATCGGTGTTCACCTCTAGCCACAACAGTTCTTTGCGAACCCGGCGCGAGCAAGCACAAGCGATGGTGGTCGCGTGGGTTAACGGGAGAAAGTGACATTTGGTCGCGCCGATGCTCACCTCCAGCCACAACAAGGTCAAGTGATCGGGTTATTTGAGAGTAACGTTAGTGGCTTGTGCCCGACCGTTCACGACTCCACAACACACAGTCTAAATAAAATAACAACTTCATAATATTTTAGTTGTTAACATCTCCCACCAAGATAAGCACTACACGTAGCTAATCATGATTGAATTAATATTTAATTCATCTTCTCTTTCCAAAATTAAGTAATCTAAACAAATGAAGCAATGTTATAAATAAGCCATTCGTCCTTGGGTTTGTATCAAAATGTCATTTTAGTTTAATAAAAAATCTCATCTTAGTCCCTGACGTCTTTTGTCATTTTCGACCTTCTCCCTAATGTCATTATAAAGGGCCCTTAAGTCATGGGTATTTTGATCATTGTATATATTTATTTATTTTTTTCATATTTTTTAATTTGACAACCCTTTTATTAAAAAATAAAAAATAAAACAAAATACAAACATTCTCTCTCTCTTTCTCTCTCTCTCTCTGAGAGAGAGAGAGAGAGAGAGACTCACAGTAGGTAGCTTAGCTGTGATTATGAAGTCAGGTGAGAAGCGTTATGCAATAGAGAAGTCAGCTAGTGGACTTAGAGATGTAGTTGATTTCATTAGGGAATTGAATTGCAAGAAGGTCAGCAGGTTAGGTAGTCCTTAGGCCGTTGAGCGAAACTCTTGGCATCCTCCTCTTATGAGGGGATAGGAGTGAAAGAATCATTATAAAACTATAAGGTCGCCCCCACTTCTTAGAACTCTCTTGCTACCGGTTCCTTAGACTAGAGCCAGAAAGGCCGAGGCAGAGCCAACAATTCTCTAAAAGCAAGGACGATTAGCTACGTTTCAATGAAGAACATTCCAACAATTACCTAGCCCGGTAGGTGGAGGAAAAAGGCGGAGAACATTCTTTAATCAACTCCCCCCTCTTTCCCTCTCCCTCCCCGTCCCCCTCCCCCTCCCCATCCCCCCCCCCCCCCCCTCTCCACCACAAGTCTTCGGCCACCACAGCCACCAAATCACGACCTTGTATCCCCAAAACAAACCTCGTGCTAACTTGAGCACTAATCTCAGACCATCCCGAATCCAAAGGATGTGGCACTACACACGCGTATAATGGTGGCCTGAGCTTCAAAGGTCTTTAAACGTTGAACAACGGCGGGTTTCAGGTTAGTATAATATTACTATACCATTGATAATTAATAATATGTAATATAATGTTGATTTTCTTTTTATCGTTTGTGACACAGTCTTTTATTATTATAATATTTTACTTTTAACATTAAAGAAAACAAAATTACAAACCTGACATTTTACTATTTAAATACATCGCCTATTAACTATGACTTAGAGGGTGTTTGAGATTGCGTTTTAAATCTGATTTTTAGATTATTGCGTTTTGAAAACGCGGATAATCAATTTTTAGTGTTTGGATTGCGTTTTGAAAAACAGATAATCAGTTTTTCAAGTTAACAAAACACAACAATCTATAAGCAGCTCCACCCCTGCTTTTCTAAACTGCATAATCTGTTTTAAATAATCAATCCCAAACACCCCCTTAATTAATTAATAACCAGACCAAAGAATAGAAGGAAATAATATGTCTTGTAATTTAATTAAAAATTGTTCTAAAGGTACTTTAAATTAGAAGAAAAAAGTGTCTTTAACATTGGTGGGAGTCAAATAATGAGAGGGATGTTTGAAAAGAAATATAAAATAGACATTCAAAAAAGAATCACTTATTAAAAGTGTTTTGGATAATGAAAATGAAACAGCAGAGACTTAGAAATCCAAATTGCAATTTCTTTATTGCGTGCTCTAAACTTTTAGCAAAATAAAAATAAAGTTCAGAACATTTAACTAACATACGATATGATGTGTCTTTTGACAAGAAAAAAATATATATAAATAGACGCCAAATAAAAAAATAACATTTAAGACAGTGAGGGATCAAAAAGTTTTATTTTAGGACGTAATTGTAACTTGTATATTAACTAGTGGGTTCATCCTTGCGTTACCGTGAGGTTTAAATAAGATCAAATGATAAACTAAATTACTCATTTAAGGTGATTGATAAAGTTTGACACCCCATTAATTAAGGCATGTCTAGCTACGGACATATCACTTTAGAAAAACTTATACAATTATAACAATAGAAGTTTATCGAATATTACAACTAATTAGGTAATAAAATTTGATTAATTATATTAAAATTTACTTACGTACTATAGCAGTATAGCGGACCTTTATTAATTCAAACCTACTTATCATGCTAAAGTGAAACTTAAAAAATGAGATTGCAACCGCAAAGAAAAGAGAATGCAATAAAATGTCATATTAAATTTTTTATTAGTATATTACCTTAAGGAGCAACAATCTTAGACTGCCAAAAGAACTCCTCAGATTGCAACAGTTTTTTCCTTAACCTTTATAATTTTGCTAGTAAGGAAAATTGTCCATACAATTTAGAAGCTACCCAAAAGATCTTTGTATTTATATAAAAAAATATGTTTTAATTGTAGTTTTGTTATCATATTTATTGTACTTCATCATGAAAGTAACAAAAAAATTGTTGGTGGGTTAAACCAGCCCAAAACGTTACGCTATTTGTCATGTTACCAATCGGAAAGACTCGCCTATTTTGATAACTAAAATTTCAAAAACATTTTTAAGTTCAAACTATGAAGAGCATTATGATATTTGTAACAATAATATATTAATTCACGAAGAGCAATTAAGTATAAACAAAAGAATTAACATCAAAAACAAAAATTATGAGGTTTTATGCACTAAGATTACACTCTAAGAGGCTTTCAAACTGGTTGACACGTTTCCTGCTGAGTTAAATTTCATGAATTTTACCCACTTAAACCATTCGATATAATGCATGAGCCCCAATCAGCCATTTGAAAATGATGTGTCAACTGTCGATATTGAATCTCTAAAAGAGAATTTGATGGTGCAAAATATTAAGATGATAACTAAAGCTAGCAATGCAAGATACTAAAAATAAATGCTCGGACAATAGTTGGGACTTTAGATGCATGCTTTACCTTCTGCCCATCACAGTTTGTTAGCACAAAATCCTTTAGGTTTGCAGCCATCCTAACCTACAAAAGTTAAAATTGTGAATAATTGAAAACAAAGCATACCAAATGTATAATAGAAATAGCGTATGGTCTCTTACCATGATACTTTTCTTAATATGACCCATAAGATCAAATCGGAAACCATCAATCTGTAAGAGATCCATGTAATTGCTAATTTTCTTAATACGATGCCTATAACTTATTTTATTCGAGAATAAAAAAGTCAAAAAAATAACTTTCCGGTGCAAAGAATGCGCATCACGGTAAATTTACATATAACTCCTTCTGTTTACGAAATTGAACAAAAAAATCCATAATTTTTTCTGTTAACAAACTATAAGCAAATGTTGTAGAAGCATAGCAAAATACAACAATTCAACAAAAAATAGTAGACATAACAAGTGGTAGAAGCATGGCAAAAAAAAAAAAAATAATAAACACAAAAAACTGTAGACACAACTAAAATAGTTTCCCGTAAAACGTCAACACATGATAGAAATATTAGAACCTACATCAACATTAAATCACAAAGACTTGGTTACTTGTTAAGTAAACATGAGGCCTCATGGAGAAAGCATGCACATAGAAGAGGAATGGAAGCCATCGAGTAACAAATTCTTCTTCAAATGCCTTGAAAAATTAATAGACATGAATGAAAAATTAGTGTTTAGGGAAAAGAACATTCGTAATTTGATCAAAGAACATTATACTCTAAGTTGAGAGTCTATGAAGAGGAGGCACAATAAATAGAAGGGCAATTGAAGGAAAATGAGATTCAATAATAGTGAATGTCATTGAATTGAGAAACCATTTAATTGAGAGACGTTGAAGGGCCTTGAGAAGAAAACGAAGAGAACAATTTTGGTGACATAAGAGCAAGTATGGAAGAAGTTTTTAGGTTTTAACTATAAAACCATGATCAAATTACTATCATGCCCTTAAAAGCATCTTAATTGTGACAACTATTCTATTATACCCTTATGAATTAAACTTGATTCAATTGTACATGTTACTTTAATAGTTTGATGCTTGACAAAATTACTATCTTGTACACCTTTGGTACTTAGTGTTTGGTTGTAAAAACGCAACCTCTGAATGGCTCCATTTAGAGCTAAATGATTCAGCTACTACCTGATGTTGAATGAAAAAAATGACTTTTCCTGCCCTACCTTCACCTCTAATCACCACGGCAGCCATAGTCACCATCATTTTAGACCTCAACCTCCATCACCTATCGCTATAAACCCCGTCGTTTCCTAAGACCACCAGTGACCACGTGCCGGTGTACGGTGGCTCCTCCATTCCCCCTTTCTTCCCCATCGCTTCTCTCTCTCTCTCTCTCTCTTCCTCCTCTGTCTCTTTCTCCGGTTACTCTCTCTCTCACACACTTTTCTCTGTTGCTTTCTCTCTCTAGTACCGATTTGTGTAGGATTAGGAAATGAAGTGATAAAGTGGAATTGGGGGTTTGGTGTACTGGTGTTAAATGGTTTTGGAAAATACCATCAACAGATTTCAAGGGGTCAATGGTCAAATGGGATGGGTTATTAATGGTTTTTGATTTTAGAAATAATAATAATAATAATAATAATAATAATAAATATAAATATGATTAAAGGGTAAAACAATCATTTAACATAGCTATTCAGAGATACAACCAAACAACACTTAATGGTTCAACACCTTACTGGTTCAGGGTCTCTTACCCATTCAAACCTCTTATTGGTTCAGCATTTATTAATTCAGCACTTACCAAAGAGCCCATAATATTTCAAGTTATCCATTCATATGCAAATCATAATTTATTGATTAATTGGTGGGTAATAATGGAGGGATATGAAGTGGCTTATAATAATGGGGGGGTTTCACAAAGTTAATGTGGTCATCTAATTCTCTATAAATGGGGGGTTACTTGTTGGAAATGATATTAAGTGTGTATTACACACATATACAATAAGCATGATATGTTGTAGAGAAGGGGCAAAAAGGGAAAGAAATGATAAAAAGAAATTAGACATTTGTGAAGAGTCTATTCAAGTCTCATTTTAAAATTATGTTGAAATTACCTTCTTGAACATTTGGATATGCTCGGTCCTTAATAAGGTAATAGAGATGACTTGAAAACCGGTATTTAAAGGTTCACTTGTTGATCTAAATTATAAACTAAAGGTTTAACTTTTAAGGGGTGAAGCAATGTTAATCACTCGAGTCCTCGAATATATATTTTATGTTCAAATCTTGCTTACATTGATATTTTGTCTTTTTTTCCCTTTAGATACATTTTGTTGGACATCGTTAGTAAATGTATATGTTGAATCAAATGTCATATTAAATAAAGAAGCTTTTGTTTGTTGGTGAGCTCATGTGAATTTTATATGATAAAATAACATGTTACTCAAGAAGGGGAAGGGAAGAAGTATGGGATATGGACATGATTTAAAGACAATTTCATTTAAATATATGATTAACGGAATCAAATTAAGATCATAATTTCATGATTGGTCGGGTAACACACATATAAATATCAATAAGAGGATTTTGATAAGATGTTTTCACATTTGCATTATTAGTTTTTTTTTAAACGGCCAACAAATTAAACCTGAGCACTTTCGGGACCCCCTTTCGACAAATTCAAGTACTTTTAAAGGGCCCCGAGTTGTCAAACACTAATTCTGGGGAAAACCAGGTAACCCACCTGCTCGTAGTCACGACGATGAAATTACCGGTAAAACCCGTGGCCGTCTGGCTCAAAAACCGAACCCAGGATCTTCGGGTCTTCCATCATTGTCCGTCAATGTCTCTACCGCTACATGCAATGGTGTTGACGCATTATTAGCTATTTAAGTTGTGTTTTGAAAATCTAGGTATTGCAAAAATACATAAAAATGAAATAAAATAAAATAATTTGTAAAAGTTTATTCTCACTATACTTTTGAAGTTGGTAGGTGAAGCGTCGCTAAAAGTCTTGAATCTTTGAGTTGATTGAATCGACTTACCCAACTTGCCCCCCTCTCCACGTTTGTAAACTAAATAACTTTTGACCCGCAAATTGTAATTAAAAATTTGCGGTTCCAAACTAAAATGCATTACACAAGGGCACATAAAAAATCTTAAGGAAATGTGATAAAACCCCTTGATATATTCCATGTAACATATCCATTTTGGTAACTCAAGATAACTTTCTAAAGCATGTATATCTCACTTTTGAATTAAAGTATCTCGTGGGAATACGAAATCAATAACCTGAAAAGACATAAAGTGGTATGCAAATAACTAAATATTATTTTCTATGAAAACGAATGGTATTTTTTGTGTAGTAAATATATAGACCAGATGAATTCTTTTTTATTAAACCATTACAATAGTTGGGATGAAGCATAGCAACTCTTCGTCAAAGCATGTAATAGTTAGGGTCTAACCTAACCACTACCAGTTAGTTTTTTTTTTAGGGTCTAACCTAACCACTACCAGTTAGTTTTTTTTTTTGATCGGCGAACAACTGTGTGGCAACCACCCTTGCGGGGCGCCGTGCCCAAGAATCGACTACTCGACCTCCAGCAGCCCCCGCCTTCTCCCGATGCGCGGAAACCCGAGCCCCACCCGCCCGAAGGCACGACAGTGTTATAGAACTCGGTAAAACCTCGCCGCCCGTCAGATTCGAACCGGCGCCACCCATATTCGATCTTCACCCGGATACCAAACCATAATGTTGGAAGTGGGAATTGAACCCTTGATCACCTAAGTGAACATAAGGCCTCTCCACCACTCCACCATTATGGATGGATCACTACCAGTTAGTTAGATGTGTGGAATTTCAATCGAACTTCAATTCAATATGGGTATCCGCCACAATCTTTTACGTAACAACAACACCCACATACTCTACCACACGGTCCTATTTAGGTTGCACCATGTCGATACGAATACTCTTAAGAACACGACGTAGAGTTTGAACTGTTTGCAATGAGGAGGACAAATACGCGGACCCTGCGTGCCAATGTGGACTGAATACTCCTGATTATCGAAGGGCTTGATGATGATGATGTGTCATAAACACAAGATCACCAATATAATTTGTATGTTTATATTGAAGATATGCAAGTCCATGTAGACGAAGATGAAGTCGAGGCGGTACAAAAAACATCAACAAAATTCCCCAAACATGTGAAAAGTGAAGTAAACGACCAAAAAATAGCTTTGGCTAAAGCATGGCGTTGTTGCTTCAAAAACATGACAATCGAAAATCAACAATCTATAAATAATTTTTGAAAAGGGGTGCTTAAACATTACAACTAACTCATGAGTGGAAACCAACGATTGGTCCCTCAAGTATCTTCAAAATGGGGCAGTATGAATACGAAAATGACCGAGCTCAACATTCTTTGAATTCAAGAGGTATTAACTTATGTTTATATTTTTTTATATATAGGATCGTATACGACCGAATGGACCTAACGATCTATCAGTGACATAAAAGGCATTGATTAATTACCAAGAAAAACATTTGGGTAGTTTTATTCACGTCGATGCAAGTGAAATTGTACAAAAGCATGAAAAATGAGGCAAAGTCCCGTTAATGGGTGAGGATTCTTATAGCCGTTCTGACAAGAGAAGAAAGCCATCAGAAGCTAACAACTACTACCCATCTACACCCAATGATGTCGTCACTGGTCATATCCCGGACCTCAATGAAGACAACACACCACCAAGAAAACAAAATCGAAAAGAAAAGAAACCCATTGAGTCGTCTACCATTAACAGTTTAGTTGATAAACTTGATGCATTTAGATCAATGAAGAAGAGAAGATTAAAAAGTTGGTGGAAGTTAAAATGAGACAAAGTGAAGAAGCTATAGCGTTGTTTTCGGATCAACATGCGGGTTTGAGGCAAAAAAGTGTATGATCCAGACGTTGATATGTTTATGAAACCGCACAAATGAGTGATCGGTCCGATGTTGGAAGTCATTCTTAACCGAAAGCATGAAATAGCTGCTAAATATAATTGGTCTTGTGATTTTTAGAATTGATTTTTAATTTCGTATGTTTTTTTATTTAAATTTTAGTAACTTTTTTTTTTATTTTCATATTTTTTTTTTCATACTTTGAATTAACATAACTTTTAGTTTATTATAGTGAAGGTTTTAGTTTGTGTTAAATTAGAATATTTAATTTATTTTAAAATAAAAAGGGTGTTAGAGTACCTTCCTTATGGTAGTAGTGTCACCAATTTAAGTTGTTATAGGGTGGTGTTTAACAAACATGATTGGTGCTTGTCAGGGTACCTTGGCAAGCAAGCCTTTCTCCCTAAGACCATGCGATATGGAGTCATGAAGCTCCATCATGGATTGACATGGCCCCGTGGCTACGGCTTGCACACCGCCCCGGTATGTTGTTATCCTAATGGTTATGCGGACTTCGACAAAGCCATCGTGTGGAATTGTTTGATTTGTTATTTTGTTCTTAAGTGACGGTGAAAACAGTGTAGGGGTCATACTTTGGATAATGTAGAAGAAAGATGATGAAAATGCTAAAGTGAAAGTTAGTAAAGATTGTTCAATGAACCATATATACGGCATGGTCTAATAACATTAATTTGGATATACTTTTAATCAATATAGTCCTTTTCTTATCCAACTGTTACTACTTGACCCTCAATAGTCATCATGTTAAGGACTTAAGGAACAAATCTCAAGACAGTTTTCAAACATTCGAAAACATCAATTTCGTAGTAAATCTCAAGTAAACTCAACTTCAAGCAAGATACAAATAAAAAAAAAATTAAATGCCCAATATTTTCTTCCTAGCTACTTTTATACAAATATGTTATATACACTACATGAATATATAAAGCTAATTTAATTACAAAGTAATTCTGGTGAGTCTCTCTTCTGTTTGTCGAGATTTAATTTCTTCAGCGCATCGTAAAGTCTTCTCAATATAATAACCACCACCTATGCTTACTTCTCTCTCTAAATGACAACAATAGCTTTCAAAAACACTCAAATTCACATGCATTTTAAAATTCATCAAGAATAGAAAATCAACCTCCAAGCTGTTCAATTCTTTTGTTGTTATTCCACCAACTTTTGCAAAATATGAATTTCTATAGTTCCTGCAATTATATACCCATCAAAACAATTGTTAGAACAATCATTACTTGTACCCCACGTAAATGCCACTAATTTTGTCTTAAAGCTAGCTTTTCTAATTTGTTTTAACTTCAAAAACATTACTACTAATTATATCAATATATTTTTAAGTAGTTTTAAAACTGAATCAAGCAAAATATTGGTTACATCAATTATTTTACATTTAAAAAATAAAGATTCGATTTTATAAATACAAAAATGTCTTTTATTTTCTGTTTTATAAAACATATAGAATATAATATAATCCAAATAAAATTGTTACTATATGCTAAATATTTGTTTTTAAAAACAAAACCAAAAACTTACATGTCTTCAACATATTTAGAAGCCACCATTATAGTTGTAATAAGAAGCCTATGAACATTCCGACCAGTTATTCTAAACTCCGGTTGTGATCGACAAAGCCTGTCTATATACACATACGCAACAACATAAACCGACGGTCCGGCTTTGGTGTACTTAAAAATCCGTTCAAGATACGACTGGATAGTCATGTCCGGTATTTCATGGCAATCAAAAATCCGAATTTTCGAACCAGTCTTGGACAAGGTAGAACTGCACTTTCTACCAATTCTTTGATTTCTAATCAAAGTTCTTTCCATTAATGAAGCAAGAACTGATATGACCAAAGGGGTATTTGAGTCATTTTCGTATGAGTATGAATACACATCGTTTCTAAGCTTTCTTGGAGATATGGCCATATGAGATCAACCTTTGTGTAATGTTTGAGAATAAAGGGTTTGGTTTTGTGTGAATTTGTATGAATTAGAAGGAGATTAGTGGAGATTTATATGCATAGATAAAGAGAGTTGGTAGATATAAGATATGTATATTATTATGTATGTATATAATAATATACACATACATAGAGAGACATAGAAGGGGGAAGAACTCGACAAATGGAAGGTAGAAGGAAGGAGGGAGATTTTAGGTTTATAAAATTTTGTGTCATCTTCATTTTAAAGTACAGACATACCAGCTATTAATCTCATTATTTTAGAACAACCCTAATATATGAGTTTGTCCTTTTATGATAAGTTTTTTATTTTTATTTTGTTAAGTGTTATTCATAGATTTAATATATAGATTTTGATTGATATGTTTCGTTTAATTATAGTTTTTGAGAAACGTATTAAAATAATAATAATGAGTTATTAAATGTTTTTATGAAGACATATGTTCAAAATTTGCTTATTTTTATACATGTTTTGGTTTTTGTAGTCAGGTTTTGGTTTTTTATAGTCACGTATCAGATTTGCTTATTTTTATCTACATTTTAAACACATCGCAAAATGCAAGTGGTAAACAGCTAGTAATAATAAGGATGGCATATGAATGTATGCAACAATCACTCTTTAAGGAAAAAATGATATACTATGTTTAATAATTAATAAACACGTCTAAATGATATTAGAACACATGATAAAAAGCAAATGTAAAAACTAGAAGATAGAAAATGTTAAAGAAGTTTGTTGATTTTTGTATGCATAAGTTAATTACTTGATAAACCATGTTATTTTGGGTATACCGTATACGTGACAATGTGACAAGTATTTAGACTGAACGGAGTGGGGGGCGGGAGAGGGGCGGGAAGGGGGCGGGGGTGGCTTCACCGGCGTGGGGGTGAGGTGGCATGCGTGGATTGGCCAGCTTTTTTTTTTTTTTAACTTTAACACAATATAATATTATTTCCTTCCCCCCCTCTTCCCCCCTTCCACTCCCCACAATTATTTCCCTCCCCCCCCCCCCCCCCCCCTCAAGGGTCCCACAAGTGCCACATGACGCTTCATCTCCCTCTTTCCCCCCACCACTCCTTATAGTCTTACTAAGATTCATATTTTATAAATTAATATTTGGGCCAAAGATAGGCAACTCAAGACCTATTAGTCTATTACATCGACCAGAACCCAAAGCCCATATGCCACATGATAAAATCAAGAAACTCTGCTCAAAGCCTCACACTAACAAAGGATTTAATGGCATTCTTGAAGCCCACTTGAAGTACATAAATATTTATCGGCCCCAAATGAAAGTCCTTTAGTTATGGGACCGGTTCTTGAGATTGGTTCCGGTTCCGGTTTCGAACCGTTTTTGACTAAAATAGTGGAACCGGTGCTGGAACCGGTTCCACTGTATACCGGTTTGGAACCGGAACCGGTTCGGTTCCACGGTTCCGGTTCTAGAACCGGTTTTTTGTTCACCTCTAATTGTACATCGCAACCAACATGGTATTGTTTTCAACTACATGGGTGGATTTGAGTCACTAAAGTTACACAATGACTTAAAATGTATCACTCATCATAAACTAGGTAACTTACAATAAGTCCATACAGGACGACACATCATGCATTAGCAGATCCAAAATTTTCAT
Source organism: Ambrosia trifida (assembly GCA_028751855.1). Classification (NCBI taxonomy): domain Eukaryota; kingdom Viridiplantae; phylum Streptophyta; class Magnoliopsida; order Asterales; family Asteraceae; genus Ambrosia; species Ambrosia trifida. The sequence goes on along the minus strand of CM054125.1, from coordinate 3,445,632 downwards.
TTGTAGGACCAAAATGGGTCAGGTCAACCAAAATCGAAACAACTAAATGACGATAGAATAACATGAAATCTAGAGCGCAATATATGCTTTCGGTGGATTTTTCTTTGTAAAAAACTTTCACAGCTCATAGTAATGTATTAATTAAAAAAAACTAACATGAACAACAAAACAAACAAGTAATTATATTAATTAAAAAACTAACACGAACAAACAAGTAACCTCAATAGTTCATAAGTTTTTTAACTTAGTTAAACATACAAATAACCATAATTAAACATCAAACTACAAGATTAAACAAAATTATTAACAAAACAGAATTAATGATGAAAACATTATACTACCCATAAACTAAACTAAAATTAGATAACAAGAAACAGATAACTAAACAAAAACAACATACACATTAAGAGAAAATCTAGAAAAATATACGATTACATGGAGTACTATGGTGGCATATAAGCATTTGTTATGGGCTAGTGAATTTTCTTTTATAAAAAGGGGATTGCGCTTCTGCGCCTTCCCCAATCTTCAAGTTGATGAATTCGTCCCCTAGGCTAGCTAGCACTATGTACCCTGCTAAATCTTTATTGTCATCACTCAACATTCGGTTCAATAAGCACAATCCCCGTACCGGTGGCAACCAGTATCACCTACCACCATGGTCATGCGCTACCACTGCTGTCATGCACTAATGCACTATCATTGCCATCGCCAAACAAATATATAGTGTTTTTTTTGCTCTTGCGCCACTGCGTTTTCCCATACTCGCTAATATCCACCATAAATACAAATATATTTTTTTTTGCTTCAGGCAACCTTTTTTTAACGGCAAATTTCTATTCCTTGTGGGACTTGAACCCATTACCTCCCTAAATTAGGTGCTCTTAGAAGCTTTGCTTCTACCATTGGGCCACCAACCCCAATGGCTTGCTGTTGGCAACCTACTTTGATACTTTTTTGTCCTTAATACGACTTGTTTTATCCCAAGATCATTTTGATCCGTTAGCTTACACGAGTAAACCTGCCAATTTTTTGACATTATAAATCACCTAAGGTTAGGGGAATTGAGTCAAGATGGTTAGGAGCAGGATTGGCATGGAAGGTGAAGATGGTGATGTGGGATGAAGATCGACTTGTGTAGCTAACATAAACAACCCCCCCCCCCCGGTACCACAGCGATGACATTTTTATGGAATAAGAGGCATGGACAAGATATTGCAATCCGTGGTTAAGAAACTAATTAAGTAGGTCTATAGATATAACTACTTAGAATTCTTCTTCTAAACATCAAGTAGAGTTGACGTCGTCCGAGGCGTTAGGGGTTTGGGACTTCGATCTGATGCAGCCCCAAACCACTACTTTCATCTCCTCCCTACAAAGATGATCATCAAAAGTTATTTTCATTCATCAACATTTGAAGTTAAAAGTTAAAACTTGATCTTAATCATTCAAACAACTTAATTATTTACTCAAATTATGATCATCAAGTTACAAGTGAAGGAGCAAACATAAGCCGAATCTATACATCAAAGGTAACTATGAAACTATCTCAAAATTAACAAACAACCAAGCACAAATCACACTCATGGATGGCATAAAGTAAAAGGAGCTTATAGTTGCATTACCAAAAGGAATTCACACCACACATAGCTACTTATATACAAGAAAAATATATGATTTACACATCAACAAAATTATTTATATATATTCAACCATTATGATGTGTAAATCAATTTTATTTCTTAGTTCTTTGGAAATGGACCACAAGGTTGATTTTGCATCTGTTGATACAAAGCTGCCATCCTACTATAAGATTCCATGTTCAATGACTGCAAGAAATGTACAAATTTTTATGCGTCATGTACAAGTTATCGAAACAACATATTCCTAATATGAGATACGAGTTTTCAATCCTTGGCAAGGGTGTTGTAATTTAGAATTATTGGTGTGTATTATATAGAAGATGTAATGTTTGCCGTTCAAAAAAAGATACGAGTTTTAAGTTTTTTTTTTTTTTTTAACTACTAACTTTTTTTTTTTTCAGTTTTGAAAAAAAAAGTACATACAATGTACAAGTTGTTACTAAAATAATAAGGCGGAATGCACATATGGTGTTACCGTAGAGCGGGATGCTAGAAAAGGCGGCATGGGACTTACGGCCGGAGTATTGGCATTGACTTGATCGGCGGTTTGGTTGTTCCAAGAAGGCATTTGCATGAAAGCGGACGGGTGAAAGCGAGCTTGAATGGTGTTCATATCCATGCCTCCAATTCCCATGCCTAGTCCGGTCATACCCATCCCCATTCCCATTCCCATTCCCATGGTGTTCATCATAGACTTCTGTAATTGTAGCTGTTGCTGCTGCTGCATTATTAACGACATCATCATCGGTGAAATGTTCATCATATTCACCGCATGAAGTTGTACCTGCAATTGTCTTATGTGTTCTATTACTTCATCTAGCATTGACGCTTTATCCGTCTGCAAAATCAAATAACATATGTCAAAATCGATCCATATTACATATGTTAATGCTATTGCTACACATCCTTTGTATGTTTGTAACTAACAATGATGCAAGTTTAATTTAACTCATTTTAATTATTATTATACCTTGCTTGAGTTTGGAACCAACTTCTGTAGTGTCTTCAATTTCTGATTAATCTTGTCTCTTCTTTTCTAATAAATTTATAACACAAAATTACATATACAATATTCTACATAGCATAGGCGGACCCATTAATAATGATACCTGGTTGTTCTAGCCGGTAATCTAATTCAAAATTTATTTCTTTTTTGTTTTCACTTTATTTTCCAAATGACACATTTAAAAGTTACAAAATCTCAGAAGTCAACGTTTAAAAATCTTAAAGATTAGTTAACCCCGCATCCTATATACTAGACCTGCCCCCGGTTAGTATTGCTGTAACATACAAGGGGCGAAGTATACTGAGGACCGAAAGGTGCCCTAGCCTTCGTCTGTTTTTGCTCCTTAGTATAAATTTACGCGTTTTTTATCCGAAAATTTAATTTATTGAGTCCGGTTCCTTCATTTTAATTTATTGGACCCCACCTCATCAGGCTTATTTTTTAACCACTTCTATAAATTTTGGTGATGTATTTTAAACTTGGGAATAGGGGGCCTATTTTTTAACTGTTCGGATATGATACGTAAATTTTCAGGGACGCCTCGGTTTGGCCCCTACGGAATTTTTTTCCAAGCTCCGTAACTACTTACATACTCCCTCCGTTCCAATTTAAATGTCCCATGTCTAAAAACACACATTTTAAGAAATTTTTTGTTTGTATGTGGTAAAATGACAATAATATCCGCAAAAGTGCTGATTGTGTTTTGTCTTTTATGAGCAAAACTGAAAATTACATTTCTATTTTTGAAAATAGGCATTTAATTTGAGACAAACAAAAAAGGAAAGAGGGACATTTAAATTGTGACGGAGATAGTATTTTATTTATAAGAGAAAAATGTGTACCCGTTCGGATTGGTTATGAATGGCTGCCGTCCTTCTCCGTTTATTAATTAACGCCGAAGATTTGCCCTTGTCATTTACTGCTTTCGTCTCCCACTTTTAATAATAATAATTAAAAAAACAAAAAAAAATCAAACACTATCCAACACTCAACGACACGTGTTAAAATATTATCCACGTCAGCTCGTAATAAGCTGTTACCAACCTGGGACGTTCTACGATGAGAAGCAGTAGTGTGATCAGGAAACGTAGAGTTGGAGCAATCACGGCCTGAACTAGTATTTTCCGGCGACTCCGTTGACGCAGACACCAACCGTTGACCACCCAAATTATCACCACGCGCCACCTGGGTACCCATAAAAGCCGACGGGTTACCACTACATGAACTGAAGTGCGTCGAGCAACCGGCATCTGTTTTGTTGGGCACTAGCGCGTCAAACGTCATGGTGGCGGATTCGTTTGTGTTGTTGACGGCGACGGTGGGGTTGTGGTGGTGCATCCATGGGACTAGGTCGTTGTCGACGTCTTTAAGTGGTGTATTGGTTGTTTTGTAGGACGGTGGTTGGAGGGTTGCTTGGTTGACTAAAGCTTCGAGTGTCTCGGCGGCGCGTGGTTGGTCCCATTGGGTTGTGGGTTGGGATTTGGAAGGCACGCGCCGGGAACTGAGTTCGTGTAATGCGAGTTGACCGTTTTCCCATGTTAGTTCCGCCACTTCATAATCTAGTCTGCATACGGTAAATTACATAAGGATAGTAAGTAGACGGATAATAAACTGCGCCGTCTTCATGTTTAATTAAATAAAAAATTTAGAAATTAAAAAAAAGGCAACAATTGTATGGAACGATTAATGTAATAAGTGCACATGTGAAAACTTTCAAAAAGTTTTGAGTCTCGGATTACATGAAAAAACTGAGTCCAAAATTTTGGTAAAAAAAGAACGAACTAAAAAACATAAAGATGGTGTTAGAGACGAGCCTTAAACTTTAGACCTATGCGTTATATTACGATAGTTTTTCCATCTTAATATAATGGCAAACGAAGCTAGCTAGCTAGCTGGATTGGTTGGTTGTTAACCATGGCGGCCTTAAGAGTTCATTTGAAGGGTCCAAGCCTGAAACTGCGGTTAAAAAAAAAAAAAAAAAAAAAAAAAAAAAAAAAAAACAAAGCTAGCTCGATTGATTGGTTGGCTGGCCACACCCCCAACCCCCATATTTCGTTTTGAAGGGTCCAATCCAGGTTTTTGTTTTCTTAATCTAAGTTGATGCATTAAATTTTAAAAACCTATAAATATGATTCTTAGATATCTATACTTATACTATACTATAATTCATATAAGTAAGAAAAAAAAGGGAATAATTTTATGTAATTTAAACATACATAACTTTAAAAAGTTTTTTTTATCGGCGAAATACTGTGTGGCAACCACTTTTGCGGGGCGCCGTGCCCAAGAATCGACTACTCGACCTCCAGCAGCCCCCGCCTTCTCCAGATGCGCGGAAACCCGAGCCCCACCCGCCCGAATGCACGACAGTGTTATAGAACTCGGTAAAACCTCGCCGTCCGTCATATTCGAACCGGCGTCACCCGTATTCGATCTTCACCCGAATACCAAACCATAAATGATGGAAGTGGAATCGAACTTTTGATCACATAGGTGAAATAAAAGCCACTCTACCACTATGGATGGCTAACTTTAAAAAGTTATATATATTAAATATGTATAGCTTTAAAAATAAAGATACATTAACCGGTTTTCGAGTTTCGAAGTTCAGAACCCACTGTTAAAACTGGTTTATTGGATATTCTCAAAATAAAAATAAAAATATATGTATAAATAAGTAAAAACATTAAAGAATAAACGTACGGAGCTGATTTCTTGGTTTCTACTTTCTAGTTAATTTAGACGTGGTTTCAAATAGTGAATAAAATTATAAAACTTGATAAATTAAAACCCGGCAAAACTAGTTGATGTGCTTGATTTAAATGGTTAGATTGGCTTTAATGGCCGATCAAAAAAAAAGATTGGCTTTAATGGTTGATAAAATATTGGACTGTGTTTTAGTAGACTAGGGATTCTGAGCTCACCGACTTAGTTAGGGTATTAGAGTTATTTATGATCTTTATATATATTGGAATCTAACTAAACCCATGAGCTCATAATGCCTGGTCTGATAATACAGTCCAATAGTAAACAAATTGAAAAAAAAAAGACTTGAGTTCAATAATAATGGCATATAGATTTAAATTTAAACTTATAAAAAATATATATGTAAACATGCATGAACATATATTAATCATAACGTGACGAGATAAATAAAGATAATTACTTGAAAATGTTGTGGTTTGGATTGACGTCTTTCAAATCCCAGCTCGGTACTTGTTGGGTCATTTCTTGAAGCTTAAGGATCACCGCTTCTTCAGCTATGAATTTATGTATATACAAATGTATTTAGGAAGGAAGTCTTATATAGTTTGGTAGCGAAAAGTCATGTGTGTATATTCGTTTTAAGGGGTTGGGTCGGGTCGGGTCCTACACGATATATATGTATGGTGCATATATCTAAACAAAGAGGAAGGAAGGAAGGAATAAGGAGGAAACTGTGTTTTGTGGTGTAGTTTGCATGTGTATTTATATGGACTAGAGTGGAGATGACCCAATTTGGGCCCCTTAGAGAGATACTGCTTCTGGGTATATTTAATATACCTTATCCTACCCAAACCAAAGTTATTTTCTTTTTTCCATTTTTTTTTCTAGAGAATCGTATGATTGGGCCTTGTGGTTTACAAATATTTCACTTTTGATTCTAAGGGTTCAATAATTACACAATTTAGGCAAAACTGCACTCGTGTGATCCTTGCCTCTAACTCTAATGCCGTTAATTTCCTTCGTTAAAAACAAGTAAATTACATTTTTGTCCTCTATTGTATAAATAAACAACTAAAAAACATAATAAAATAATATTAAACCCACTCCACCCCGTTCTTTTTCCCTAAACCACCACCATCTCCCCCAATAAACCCTTATCATCACAAAAGTTATAAAAAAAACCATTCGTTTATTACTCAATAGTGTTACCCAAAGTTAATCAAACCAACCACCAATCGCCACCGTATAACCACCACTCAATCCACTGACATATAAATATAAGCAAAATAAACAAACTTTATAAACTCTGAAACTAAAAGATGAAGGAAACCCAGAAGCTAAATAAACAAAACTTGATAAAACCAGAAGCTATAATGCCTAATGGTAACGATGATAATAAGTGTTGATGGAGAATGGATTTTGTGAAGCGATGGGGACATTGATGGTGATATTGACGGTAGTTACAGTTGACGGAAAATAAAGCGCAGACGTGGGCAGACATTTGAGGCGCCCAGAGTGTTTGTTTTTTAGAAGAGATCTCACTTAAAAACCTCTTCCCCAAGCAGACTTAACCCCTCATCTTTTTATCACTTCTCACACATCTGCACATCTACACAAAACACAAGAGCTCTCCATCATCAATCTCTCAAAACCCTACCCAACCACCACCTCCTGCCGCCTCTCTCCTCCTACCCCGACCCGCCGCCTTCCTCCTCCTCCCCAGCCCAGCACTCCTCCTCCCTCGCCCAGCCGGACAAGATTAATCCCAACAGGTATGTTCGTTTTTTTTTCTTATACATAACCATGTTTTCATTATTAAAGAACAGTATATAGACATTATGAATTTTTTATTTACATGAATACAGATTGTATTTATGTGGACATATTTGAATGGAAATCAAGCACTTCGTTTTATCTTTTCTTTTTTTCTTATACATAATCATGTTTTCATTCTTTGATTTGATGACAACCGAAATATGTGATTATCTTCAAACTTTTAAACTTGAGATTAAACTTTTTTTTGCCCAAATTCGCTGATTTGCCCTTGAAGGGATAGGGAGCCTAATTCAGACGGAGGCGGCGCCCATATCCCCATAAACCGGAATCCTGGCGCCATGTTCCCTCCGCAGCGCTGGCAAGGCAAAGAGCAAGCCAGCGCGCAAGGTTGCCAAATGATAAGTAACACACAGCAATTGATAAGCGCGTACACCCATGCGCGGAATCTTCCCTTACTACTTTCGGTATGAGGTACAGGAGATCACAAAAGGAAGATTCAGCAGGGTCCCTGACAGAGTACGCGCCAATGGGAAGGTGACAAGTGGCAGGGCTGGTACAACCACTACTGACAGGAACGGCGACATGACTGTGCCCACGCTTCCACCATGCCATCGTCAACAGTAACCAGCAGACATCCCCTGCTACTGTTGGGCGTCAAGTCAAGTGGCAAAGGCATGGTCAACGACTGTAGCAAGGATAAGGCCCCTGTTCGCCAATCAGAGGCTGCCACGTGTCCGCCTCGAGCAACGATCATGGTGCAGCCTGACATTATCCACAGTGATCTGCCTTTTCCCGCCATTTTACTGAAGAGTCTGGACTTGGGCCTTGGCTAGGCCCAAGTGGGGATGACTTCTCGTGGGCCTCTCTATTAGGCCCACGAGTTCACCTATAAATAAGGATAATCATCTCCTTGCAGAGGGATCCGAAATTATTCATTGTAACTAATACTAGTCTCTTGTATTACTTGATCATTAATAATATTCCGGCTAGTTACAGTGGATGTAGGTCAATTCCGACCGAACCACTTACATCTTGTGTCATTACTCACTAAGTTCACACACACACTCACTCCTTATTCTTACACGGGTTGAACCTAGAGGTTTGGGTAAAGGATTATTCCTGACGTTACATAAGTATAAACCACACGGGGATTAGTGATAATCACCGCGATACTTATTGTTTCTTCAGCCCTAGTTCGCTATTCATCACCGTTTTTTTTTTTCTTTAATCAGTTTTATCATTTTTGGTTACTTTTTTTAATTGGTGTTTTTTTTAAATCAGTTTTTTGTGAGTATGTATTAGTTGTGAGTATATATGTTTTTGTGTGTTTGTTTAGATGATAGGATTGATATTAGTTGTGAGTTCTTTACAGAATACGATCAACCGAATGTGTCGTTAGGAAATAGCAATGTGCACTTTGATGTTGATGAAGAAGAGGTTGAAGTACATGGTACTGCATCGGATCAGGAATATATGACCTAGTTACGAGATGAAATTGCCGAGCAGTTAATGCAACGTACGGAATAAATTATTTGAAAAATTATTATTGTTGTTATTTTAAAAAAAAAAAAATGTTATTGTTGTTATTTCAGTATTGTAAAACTCTTATTTAAATTTAAATGTTTGAAAAAAATATTGAAATTGCTTTAAAAATCAGTTTATTTTAAATTTCAGTAAATTTCAGCAATCTACAGAAGTTAAAAAACAAACAGTCTTCCTCTTGTAGACTGCAAACCTTTGGCACACCTCTTCTCTTGCAGATGTGTGCAGATGTGGTCTGTAAACTGCAGACCTTTTGCCTCAGAAAAAACAAGCAGCACCTTAATCTCACATTAGCTGAAATTGCTTTTCTACTAACTATATGATGTTCACTTAGGTGATCAAGGGTTCAATTCCCACTTCCAACATTTATTGTTGGATATTTTGCCAAGTGATGGTTGAGCCTATCTTCTTTGGAGGAGTCATGTTTGATTTTGATGGACCCCCGGTTTTCTATTACCGTGCATTTACTCCAGAGAGGCTTGCCTCTTGTGGAGGGTGCAACATCTGTCAAGAGGCAAGTGGAGGGAAATTTTCCGGGTGGAAGCCTTAGTGCCCCTTATGCGCAGTCGTGACTCGCTTGTGGGTCGGCCACTCTCGCGTCAGCGTGGACCCGGTTAAGACAACATAATCTGACCATTGTAGAGTGGCTAGGAGATCCCTTTCTGAAGGGTTGTGATGAACTCTGCAAAAACATAGAAAATCACAAAACTATATGATGATGGAGAAAGAGAGTAACATCTTTAATTTATGTATTTTAAGTATTATATTTATTGCAATAAATAATATATATTCCTTAATTTGGGTTGGTGTAAATTCAATTTAGATGTGACTTCCTTATCCAAAATATCTAAATGTTTAAATTCATTAATTTGGGTTGGTGTAAATTCAACTAAGATGTTAGGAGTTTTTATCCAAAATATCTAAATGTGTAAATTAAAGTCAAAAGGTATAAATATTTGATTTATGAATTCAAAGTTGAAAAGTACTTGTACCCTATGTGTTGTGGTTATACTTGAGAGGGTCAAACTGCACCTTAGCAAGGTGTGAAGTGCGAACACAGCCATGGTTGCTAACCTTTCTCTCATCAATCAGTCTTTTCACGTCTAATAATGCCCATGTGTGCCTGGTGTTCGACACTATATACCTGGCAAGGGGTGTGAAGACATGATACTCATGTCTATGTCATTTTTAATGACTAAAAAGTAAAATTTTTTCCTAAATTACACCTTACATAGGTTTGAGACCAGGTATACTTGAAAAAAGCTTTTATCTCTTACAATTGGGCAATTGGGCTACAACTTAAATAGCCATCAACAGTTAATTAACATATCTTTTACTATATTATATTCTGGGAGCGTTTCGAGGTTGAGAAATCTAATATGACACATCAATTTTACATATGAAATAGACTGATGCGTTTTACAGTTATATGCAGAAAAGCTTCAGGTAGCACCTAACCTAAAACAATTAACAATGTATCTCCAATGTTAACGTCCAACCTTAAACAATGTATAATTCTAATGTTAATATCTAATCTAAAACAATGTATAACTCTAGCATTAATACCTAACATAAAACAATGTACAACTCCAATGCTAACACACTAACACCTAACCTAAAACAATGTATAACTCCAATGTAACTCTAATATTAACATCTATTCTATTGGCTAAAAAATGAACAACTCTAACATACTAATATTGGTACATAACCTAAAACAATGTATAACTCTAGTATCAACACCTATCATAAAGGATTAAAAAATGCATAACCCTAATATCAATGGTTAATACCTAACCTAAAATAATGTATAACTCTAATATTAACATTTATCATAAAGGCTAAAAAATGCATAACTCTAATATCAATATTCAATATTTAGCCTAAAACAATCTATAAATCCAATGCTAACACCTAATACTTCAAACAAAAAAAATAGTCGTTTTTTTCTCTGTTTTTTACATAAAACCATGGTACTCGTTGGAAAGATAATAAAACGCTCGTTAATTTGGTATAACTTTTTTCTTTAAAAAAATCTCATATATAAAATATATTAACGTTTAAAAATTATAGGAGAAACATAAGAGAGAAAAATCTAATCTTGTTTTTAAATATCTTTTTTCCTAAAATCACTTAATGCCACATGCAATGAGGAGGTTGACCTCTTAACTGTAATGTGGGATTTATTGCTTTGGTTTATTATATATATAGATATAGATTAGTGGGTGTTTGGGATTGAGTTTCAAAACTCCTTATTGACTTCTTTAAGAAACCAATAAATCAATAAGTTGTTTGTGTAAACCAAAAACACATTTGGTTTTGGCTTTTCAATAAGGGTGGAAAAGTTGTTTTCAAGAAGTCATAAATCCTGACTTTTAACTTTTGGCTCTTGGTCATTCTACACTAATAAGCTAAACCAAACACTTTAAAAAAACAACCTATTGACTTATTGGCTTTTCTCACCACAAAAGTTAATCCAAACACTTTTTTAGAAACTTCTTTTTAAAAAGCCATAAATCAACAAGCACTTTTAACAAAAGCACTTTTAGAGTTAATTAAGCAATCCCAAACACCCTCTTAGTGATTAGATGTCTCAAAAAGGATCATATAACATTCTACTATTGTTGTTATCTATATATTAAAGTGTGTGACATGTACTCAAGCGAACACTACCCTACACTTATATTTTTATAAAACTATTATATACAACAATGGTACTTAGTATAACCACACCCATAGCTAAGATATTGATAGGGCTTGAGAAGGTCGAATGTATGCTAGCCTTACCTCTATCCCAAAGGACAAAGAGGTTGCTTCTAATGAGACTCTTAGCTTCGAAGTCACAACCAATCATAATATTCAAATGAAACATAAATACACATAAAGGTTCCCTGTAAAGGGTACTAAAAAGTTCTTTTTAAAGCTACATAATAAGAAATTTGGGAACTTATACAAGAGACTGAACACACCTCAAACAGACACACAAACAAGCGATAAAAAACAAAATCCCTCAAAATTTATGAAAAACTAGGCTCATAAGACAAGACTTTAATATCCAACCATATCCCCTCTTCTAAGAGTCCTTAACCCTAATTTTACGTCTTCATAAACACATATCATCAACATGTCCTAAGAGAGGTGCAAGTGTATCAAATCTCTCCTAAACTGCTCCACCCAAATCAGTTTTGTATACGGTATGCAAACCAAAAGGTAAACAGAAAATGACTTTTGGTTGAGTGGTTAATTTGGTGTTTGGAAAACAGATTGGTGGGACTTTGTTAGTAATGAAATTGTGTTAAAAGTAAATTATAAAAGAAATCTATTGAAGAAACACTGGATTAAACACCTATTTAGACGAGCACAGTGAAAAGATATTCTATTAATACTTGACTGAACGATTACAAAGAACTCGAATATAAGCGAATACAATATTTCGACTATAATCTATCATTCTGTGATTGGCCACACGTATTTTGCAATCGTCATTTCTGTCATTTTTCTGTACATCGTACCTGCCAGAGATCATGGAGCATGGAATGGCAGCCTCTGATTGGCTGCACGTCCCTTTCCTTGTCGGGTCATAGGTGGCATGTACTAAGAAACGTGCGTAGGCTTCTGAAAGCTTTGTTGAGCCGTCCTGATAATGCGTACTTAGATATGGGACCGTGCGCACACGCGGGTACATATCTCTTTAGCCATTTTAAATAATAAGATAAAAACAAGGTGAAAACTAAAACATAAATGTTATCTATATCTATATCTATATCTATATCTATATATATAATAAACCAGAGCATTTTTAATGACATGTCATAGTATTATGCAATCTCTCTTTTAAGAGATGGCACATAGGATGTGATGTGGCAACTCTAGACCAATTAAAAAAAAAGAAATAAATATGGTTTAAATATGATTTAACATAATCTATTAAATACCTAATCTACTAAATGTAGATATTAAAACTTTATTATTTTCTCTCTCATGTTTCCTCTCATAACTTTTAAATGTTAATATCTTTTATATACGAGATTTTTTAAAGAAAAAAATTACACCAAATTAACGAGCGTTTTATTATCTTTCCAACGAGTACCATAATGCTATATAAAAAACGGAGAAAAAAATGACTATTTTTTTGTAACCCGACAGGTATTGTGTCAGGTTTGGAATTAGTTTAAAAAACTTGTGGGTTTGGGTCGGGCCTGGGATTAGGTGATACCTGACCCAATTACCCTTTTTTTTATATTAGAATATGATAACTTATGACAGAGATTTGTTTATAATAATAATAATAATAATAATAATAAGGGGGCGGTTATTCTACAAAAATAGAGAATCGTGCGAAGCGTGCGAAGGATATTTGTACATGATAATTACGTAATGATAATTACGTAATGTTTTTTATGTTCATGAAAGCATTACGTAATGTTTTTGTATGTTCATGAAGGCATTACGTAATTATCATTATGTAATTATCATGTACAAAGTGATCCTTCGCACGCTTCGCACGTTTATATTACTTTGTATAATAATAATAATAATAATAATAATAATAATAATAATAATAATAATAATTAATCATATATTGGCAGATGTCATTTTTATAGTTTAGATACTTCTAATTTTATCTACTTTACTCAGATTTCTCAACCCGGGACGCTCCCGAGGTATAAACTAGTGTTATAGATATATAGTGACATCATTGCTGATTGTTATTTGAGGTTTGGTGTCGTGAAAGGAGCACATGGTTTATAGTCACTGTACTAGTTACCATCCCTACCTTCCACTGCATCACCATATCACTCAATAATATTACATCATATCATATATATATATATATATATATTATATAATCACGGCTAGAACATATATCCAAACAATATCCGCCGCTATTATTGGGGAACATAAACTCGAAGGATGCCAGAAAAAGAAAGCATGGGAAAATGCGATGGTTTTGGATGGATGCAAAGGTTGGTGTCACTGATTAAATGGGGACACGTGGAGGAACCTATACAAGCCATGTTTTGCCACATCCCCACCACGTACCACCTTAGTTTGCAATGACGTCAGCCACCCTGTCACGACCGCCCTTCTAAACTCCTTTCGAGACTTTTGGGTTCGATCCCGATGCATCATGCTTCACCAACGGCTAGCTTTTTTGAAATTGACCCGATAGCTCACGCGAGCTAGGTTGTTTGGGCTCGCTCGTGACAACGTTCGCTGGGACTAGTTATGGGCTGAGCAATCCAGGTGGATCACATTGTGGTTCGCGGCAGGCTGCTCGCGGGCCACGACACATAGTCTAATGTGGGTTAAGAGTAGAATTAAAGAGTGTGTGACTTATTGTTTTTATAAATAAAAAAATGCTTTTGAAACACCTGTGTTAACAATGGGAACATGTTACAAGTGAACTCAAAGGACGTGGTTAATACTATGCTAACTAATTATGTTAGGTAAATCGCAACTTGCGTTGGATAGATAGCCTTTAAGAGTGTATGGTTAAAATAAGTGGAATCAAGATTCAAAACCTGACCCATGACCTCTTGGTCTAGTGGTATTGTGTCCCCCCTTACAAATGTAAGGTTGTGGGTTCAAATCCTTGCAAATGCAAGGTAAGGTGGAATAAAGGTGTAATAAAAATTTGCCGTTCAAAAAAAAAAAGATTCAAAACCTGGGTTTATAGTTTGGTTTTATTAATTTGATTCGCTTTTCAACAATCTGATTTGGTTTACAATGATTAAAAATTGTTAATAGTAGTTTAGCTCATTAAAATCCAACTTATATCACCCAAAAAGAATTAATAAGAAATTATCATTTGCCACTTGGGTCTTGGCCCAGTGCTAGTAGCCTCTTGGCTGTTTTAGGGAGAGCCAAGTTCGAACCTGATGAATGTAAATACATTGATGTAATTTAAAGACGGTAAGGTTTGTTGTTAAAAAAAATAAAAAATTATCATTCAATACTTAATTTTGCTGGTATTTGAACCATGAAATTACTTCATATATTAATTCATAACTGACGGTGCAACAGTATGTGAATACATGGCATATTCGTAATTTTGAGTGTCATTGAAGGGCAAAACGGCAGTTTTACTGTGCTAGTTCTATATAATGATCAAAGAACTTCATGTCGAAAATGATTCTCAACAACATATTCTTTTCAACTAGTTATTCCTTCCTCTTGAAGTTTTTGGACCATGTTATCTATATGATTTATATCCTTTAAATGTTATACTTCTATTAGGTCGTATTCTTAATATGCTCTATACTTGTTTTATATCTTCTCCGTTTATTTAAACTCTTATACGTAATATATCAAAAAAGTTAACTTTTGTTGAAATGTATGTCTAACAAAAATTCTCACGTTTTAGAATCCAAGTTTGTTCCAATTTCGTGGTAGATATATCATATTATATTAAACACTTTAGCTTGATGGTCCCTTATGAATGCATTCTAAAGTTTGGCTCCATAAATATGATGCCCACTCAAATGTGGCTCAAATAACTCGAAAACAAATAAAAGTTCTATCCAATACTCGATCTCACTTCAGATAGCTCGAATTTATAGAAAATATTACTTACCCAATTACATGCAACTATAGACGTACACTTGATAAGAATTTGATTCGGGCCCTCATAAGTTTTTTTAACGGCTAATGTTACACTCCCATCAAACTACATCATTACCTAGATATGAACATAAGACCTCCCTCAAAGAGGCATAAGCTTCTACCAAGTGGGCTACCCTCACGTTCTTTATCTATTTTAAGCTTCTTTTTTTTTTATTAATTTTGAGATTAATTTTCAATAAGTTTTGGAAGATGAGTTCAATAAAGTTACAACATCAAAGAACGGTACAATTGGTTTTAAACGGATAGTTTGGAAGAGATCTATAGTCTTCTTTGACTATAGATCTCTTCCAAACTACCCGTTTAAAACCAAGTCTAAGGACTAATAGTCTAATAGATAAAATAGTTTTAATTGTGGAGTGTTATTTTAGTTAGATGTTGATAATGATTGTGTTTTCTAATTTATGGTTATTTGTTTCCTAATTTAGAGTTTTGGTTAAATTCTTGTTTTTTTTTATTTAGGTGTAGTTCAATGGTGAAATCATAGTCCTACCAACCTTTGGGTCACAAGTTTGAGTCCTCTCACATGTCGGGCCCTTTCAACCTTAATGGGTATGATTTTTCGATGGACGAGAATCGAAGCTGTGACCAACCCCGGACGAGAACCCTCTAAAGAGGTAAACCCTCTCACCTCAAACCAGTTGGAATAATCTCAACTATGAGATGTTGGTAGGTATTAGGTAACAGTCCCAACTACATCGACATAAATTTTGATGATATGATGTAACCAACTACATCGACGTAAATTTTGATGATATGATGTAACAGCAGCCAAGCAAAATTTTGATTATCTGATGTAACAGCCCAAGCAACGTACCATATATTGCACGCTTTGTTAGCCAGTAAGCCATCGTAAGCCCAAACCTCACGGGTATCCAGCCCTATGTATAAGGAAGCTTTGGTTCCTCTCCCAACCGATGTGGGATGTTACTCAACCCCACCCCAACGTCCTCACTGGCACACACCAGCACAAGGAACCCATCTATGTAAAAATTAATAAAGTGTTTTGAAGCACACTAATGTATTAATTTTGAAACACCACATCATGATATAAATATTTCTCATCAGAACAACATGAGCACTTTATTTGTATTGATTAAAGATCTGACAAAATGACCCACCTAGTTGTATATTTTATTAAATGAAACAATTCCACTTAAAAGCTTTGAAGATCTCCAACTTTAATACATAACTTAAGTTTAAGAAAAGATCAAAGCCTTTATGAGACAAACATGAATACATGATAGAACCAAACATGTATTGCTGTGACCAAAAAAATCTGCAAGAATATACATACTACATGAAAGAAACTATAGAATTTGACTTTTACACTGACCAAAGGGAGCGACACTTTTGTCGCCTGTAGAGATTAATTTGGCGTAAACTAGTATCGGATCTAAAGTTCAAACCAGTAAATCATCACAAGCAAGCCCATAACAAAAAAAGAGTTGCCAAGATTTTAATTATAAGTGGAATGGAAAGTAACAAAATGAAACTAGATAAAGAAGGTATAGTTACTTGTAATCCACTTGTTCTCTAAATCCTAAAGACAGCTATTGTAGAACAAGCATACTATGTGTTGTGACCTGTTAACAAAAAAGAAAAAAAGATCAAATCTTGAAGCTTCTTCCACCTCTCTGCCATACTCCAGTCCCTTCAAGACCTGATGACAGAATAGACTTGGAATCGGGCCGCCATTTTAACTCTTTAAGAAGAGAAAAAAGGGTCGCTAATTCAGGCGACATAGCACTATCCTTTATGTTATTACAAGCAACTACTTTAAGTCTTTTAAGTTCTTTCCATGAATGAACCACAGGTTCAAAACCATCCATGGTAAGTAATGAGCAGCCTTCCAAAGACAGAGACGCCACTCTCCTAAAAACCATGTCAAAAACACAAAGTTAGTTTTCATACTTTAATTCATACCATTATGTCTTTTTTTAGCCATGTTGTCATTTTTACACTAGACGCGCGTCTAGGCACAAGGAAAGCATCTCGCCTCGATAGGCACAGTTTCAGGCGATCAGGCGCGTTTTCAGGCCAAAAATAGTTTGAACCTGTTTGAACACGTCTGAAACCCCTAAAATGGTATTCTAATACTGTATGCCTTGCTTAGAAAAAGCCCTCGCTGGTTTTGCACCTTGCGACTTAGGCTACGGGTGAGGCTTGTGCGCCTTCGCCTTCGCCTTTGACAACATAGCTTTTTAGATATATAACTTCCAACGAGTTTTCACTTGCATATATAAAGATAAAGGTTTATAAATCACATCCTTAAGTTATAAGACTATATCTGTTATTGAACTAAAATTGGTAAGGGTCATAAAAGATATGCTACAAACAAACATTATTACATCTTTTAAACAAACATTGTACATCTGCACCCAATTTGACAATAATAGTCCACCATAATCACTTTCAACTTATCAATATGTGGCCAACAGATATACAAAATAGCACATTACAAAACAACTCTAGCTTTAGAGCAGAGGTCGTGAATAAACGCAAAGCTTAATTTACTTGAAATCGTTCCTTTAAGATTCATAAACCAAAACACATTAACCACATTTTATTTTATCAAACGTGTAGTGACACGAGTACTAAGCACGCCATGCAGCAATCTATAAAGAATAAGATCATAGTCATACCTACAAACACTTGCAGCACTGAATGAGTTGTTATCCAGTCCCCAACAATCCTCGAAAGCCAACTCCCGGACAGCTTCGCACACCAAAAACAATGCTCCCAGACCCTGCTTATCTCTCAACTGACACCTTTCCAAATGTAATTCTTCAAGGGTAGGACAAGAACCTAAATGCTCATTAGGTCCGGGATTCGGATCAATAAATTTGCAAGATTGAAACCTTAAAGTCTTCAAATTCGTGCAATACGACAATGCAGCTAACCACCCGCCTTCTAATCTATGGTCACAAAGGGTCAACTCTTCCATCATTTGACAACATTGACCAATCGCTTTAATCCCGTCATAACTCCCTTCGCAACCAACAAGCTCAAGCTTCAACAACCTCGGACACACTTGAGCCAAAATAGTCAACCCAATATCCGAAATCACAGAATCATACAACCCATCAACCGAACCAACGAGTTTCAAAATCTGCAAATTCCTAAACCCTGCAAGCCCTTTTAAATCCAAATCCGTACACGAACACAACTCCAATTCCTGCAAAGCTAAACACTCATTTCCAATAGCCACCAACCCTTCTACACTTGCCCCACACAACACAAGCCTTCTTAAATTAGGACAACCTTGAGCTAATATCCTAACCCCTCTATCAACCGCGCGAGTACTCAAAAGATCCGGTTTCCAAACACACGCATTATCCGATACAAACGAATTAACATGAACCGACACGAACTTATTACTCAAACAAATCCCCGAATTTCTCGGGGATATTATGCAAGCCTGAACAATATCAACATCAATAAGATTCGGAAAGCGAAAACCAAGCCGACCCGAATCAAGAAAATCCCAATCCAACAACCTCAATGATTTAACTAAACCACCACTAATCCTCAACCACCTTTTACAAACTAAAGAGCAAGAAAGCTGCTGCCTTTTTGCAAGATTAGATAATATAACAATCAAAACTTGATCTGTAACCAAAAGGGTATAATCTTTAGCTACAGAAACAACATTATTCCTATCTAGGGTTAGGGTTTCATCAGGCTCAGAAGGAGGAGTATTTGAATTGGAAAGAGAATTAGAATTAGAATTAGAATTATTAAACCTCATTTTATAAAAAAACCATTGTGGGTCTTCAAAACAGATGCTTATTAATCTGTTTCTTCAATGGAAATGAAGGAATCAATCAATGAATTGAATTTGTTGGAGTTTTAGGGTTAGGGCTTGAAATGAATTAAAGATTCCCAATTTGTAAACTTTATTGCTGCATTTGCTGTTGTGAATCTTCAAGATTGTTGAAGGGTTAATATGAATGTGATTATTATTATTATTATTATTATTAAGAAAAGGTTATCAATCTGTGTCTATGGAAATTTTGTCTTACCTTCTCTGTTTTGTATGTATGTATATGTATGTATCTATATATGGGTATGTGTGTGTGTGTTTAGTTTTTCTCGTGAATGGATCAGATTCGTGGGACGCACAAATTTTCTTTTGTGAGGAAATTATTATTATTATTATTATTAAAAATTGAAGGGTTAGAAGAGTCAGACAAAGGGAATGGAAAAGCAAATTAATTATTGGTATATGATTATGGGTGATTGATTTTTAATGGTCATTTATTTGTTACTATGTTGTTAAAACATCATACCTATCATTCTTGCATTTGAGAGTTACTTTATTGATATTTATTGATGTATTGATTATTTTTTAGGTGTTTGATAGGTGTTGGATTATGTACGGGTCGGTGGGTAGGCAAGTCATATCCTTAAGGCGGTGGGGTGTGGTACTGACGGAGAGATGGTGTCACCTTGGCCACATCATCACCAAAGAAGAGGAGAGAGAGAAATGAAGTGAGAGATAGAGAGAGACATCGGGGTAGACGGAGAGAAGTCATCGAACTCACCAAAATTTGAAAGGGGGGTGGTGTTCCCCGACGGTGACCGGTTCCACCTCATCTCCCCGACCCCTTCCCCTACCCACACCCCTCAGCCTAACTGAGTACTTTTTTCACGGGCCTATAATTTTAACTATACATTTATTTATATTCTGTTTTAATATGAAACTTAAAATCTGTTACGCCATCTTTATACAAAAATTAAAAAAATTGTAGAAATTTATTGAGCCGAAATAAACTTATTTTCATCAATAATGCAATTACAACTAATTGTACTCAAATAAACTTAATTTGATCCATAATTCAAGCATCTCAATAATAATCATTAAAAAAGAAAAGAAACAGTGGTGCAGTATCAACAACAGTTGTGACCTCGACACTATGACAGTTGACTAGTGACCACAGACAGCCATTACAGATTCACAGCCCACCGGCCACCACCACAACCGAACGTTGGCCACCTTTGTGCCACTCAAGGGATTTTTTTTTTTTTTCACTTTCTTGATTCACAAAATTTTGACCCTAGTTGATCATTTTAAATTTAGCCCTAAGCTAAGTGTTTTGTTAAATGTCAAGCCCTAAATTAGGTGTGTTGTTGATTGTTGATCCCTAAATTGAATGTGTTTGTTGAATAATGATCCTTAAATTGGGTGTTTTTGTTGAATCTTGAGCTCTAATTGAGTAATTATTAATTGTTAGACTTAGAAATTAGTAATTATTAATAGTTTTGACTTTTGATTTTCATAAATTTTGCCTCCTAAACAACCATCAGATGCACAAAAATATAAAAATAGAAAACTAGATGAAGCAAAGAGAAAGTATCAAACGGGTGTTATATATAAGCATATGGAAAAATCGTATGTTGAATTATCGGTTAGCTATTACAGTATGTCATTCAAATATTATATTTTGCTATGTTTTTTATATAACGCTAATTGTTGTTTAAAAAATGTTTATATAATTCGTTAAGGCCCAAGGGCCTTTTTTTTTGCTCGTACGGGCCACTTAATTAAATCTTCAATGAACAAGATAATGAAACGAAGCTAATGTTGTTATTTACCACGAGACGGCGAATGATTTGTGCGAATGATGTGTCTGCCAGTATAATTCACACACTACAGTTCCGTTATTATTACTGGTGATATATATTTTTAAAATTAATTTCATGAATTAAATCGGTCAGAAGTAGAGTATATTTAAATCATTGAAGAACTCACTTTAGTCATTTATGAAGTATTGCTAAACAACCCCTGATTTATACATTGAGGTATAAACCATAGTTGTTAAAGGCGCAAGACGCACTCAAGGCGTCAAGGGTGAGCCTTGTGCCTCAGAGCAAGACACTTAAAGAGAAAAAGTTTTTTTAAGCGAGACATATGATATAAAAATACATTTCTAGGAGTTTTAAACATGCTTTAAGGTTCTTTAGGTTGGTTTAGGTTGTTTTAGGTTGATTATAAACTTGTTTAGGGCTAGTATAATTGTTTCATACCTGTTTAGACAATTGTTGGACAGAATTCTGTAAGAACTTTACGTAAAAAATGCGTCTGATGGCTGAAAGTGGGGCGTTTGAAGCAAAGCGAGAAAGTTGCACTGGACTTAAGAAGTGGGCCTAGATGCGCATTAAGGGCATGTTTGGCTCTCTATTTTTTTCACCAAAAAATAAAGGGCTGCTAAACGTATCCCCCTTTATATTATTTTTACTAAATATACTCCCCCTTTAAGTTTTTGTATAATACAAATTTAACCTTTTACTTTCTTTTTTGCTAAACTTTATTCCATAATCTTTTGAATTTATATATATATAATTTTATAAAGATTATCAAGATCCTTTTTCATAATTTCAAAGATATAATCTAAATTTATATATATTACAAAATTGTAGAATTGTTTTGATGGATCATGAGAACACAAGATTTGAGTTGATAAGTTTGTTAAATTGATATTCATGTGTGGGCTAAACGATTTGATGAATCTGAAAAATTAGAGGGGGAAAGTTGACAAATTTTAAAGTGGTTTTTCAGGGAGGGGGTATAACGAGTAACAAGGGGGTACGTTTAGCCCACCACCCCAAAATAAATTAAAACAAAGCGTTTAGATAATGGTTTTAAAAAAAAAAAGTTTTTAGGCTTTAAAAAGGAGATAAGTTGTTTTTTTGTTTATCTAAGTTTTTTTTTAATTAAGGAGATAAGGAGGTTAGGAAGGAGATAACGATAGGAAGACATATAGGAGCAAACGTATATAAAAGGGTTTTTTTGTTTATCTAAGCATATACACAGTATCTGTTTCCATCAAAGATCCGATCTTGGAACGCCAGAGATATCCAAATCGCTACCCTTTTCTCGACGCTCAAAGGTTCGATTTATTTTCTGCTTCAAATTTAGATTATATTATTGTTTTCTCTTTAATTCTGTTTTAGTATATTTGTTAACACCAAATTTTAGATCTGTTTCTGATTTACATATGAATGTATCATCAACAAGTATAGATGTATAGTTTAGTGGATTGTATGTAATGATTTGATTGAGATGATTAGAATCCACCTGTTCATCTCTCTTTTTCTTCAGTTCGTATGCTTATGATCCTTATTATTAATTTTTTATTATTATTATTATTATTATTATTATTATTATTATTATTATTATTATTATTATGTTGTTTGTTGTACATAATTAAAGAGAATGTAGTGATTGTTGCTTCTTTAGGTGCCTTATATCAGGCACATTCAAGCCTCTCAAGATTCACACTTGATGATAGCCTAATTTAACCCTAGGATCTGAAGAATAACTCGAATGATTTCGTTTTTTGTTATGTTCATTATCTGACCTCAACAGTGTGCTAGAAGAATGATAGGATGAATAAGTTAGTTATATATTCTTGGCCGCTTTTTACAATCTTTACATGAGAGATTAAGCAATGATAAGTAAACCAATACTTGGTTTAAAAAAAGCGCGCCTGAGGCATGAGGCACCCAAGGCGCTAGGAAAAGCGCTTTTTTGGCATGAGGCGCCACCTAAGTCAAAATTAGGGTTTTTTTGTGCCAAAAGTCAAAATCAAGGTTTTTTTAAGATTTTTAAGTGTGTTTCGGCTTCAATGTATATTTAATGGAGTGTTTAAGCGTGTTTTATAATTATGTTATTGTGTTTAGGATTGATTAACAAATAGAATATGTAGTATTGGCTTGTATAAATATGTTTCTCTTTTTTACCTTGGGCGCCTCACATACGTGAAGCTCATGCCTCTCGCCTCGTGCCTCGGATTTTTGAACCAAAACGCCTCGGATCGTCTCACGCTTTCACTATAGAACCTCTGTTTAAAAGATTTATAAAAACATGTTTATTTTGAACTGATCTTAAGCTTAGTTCAATTTTCTTCGGGTTTTAGACAAGCTTCTATTTTTCAAGTTCTTTAACTTTTGACCTTGTTTGACCTCCTCCATTCTTGGCCTTGCATCAATCATTTTTTCCACTATCTTGTATTCTTGTTGTTCTTTAATAGCTTAATCTTTTGGACCTGATGAGCGAATATGAGACAAACGTATAAATAACTATATTTGATAATTTGCTAAAACCTTACAACTGTTCTTCGTCATATACATTGTAATATTGTTCTAGTCTGAAAACAAACGTTGAAACTTGAAACGTAGATTGGCTTTTTATTCAAGGAATCTAAAACTATGATTGTGGTATGCATGCGACATTGTGTTCAAGTTATACATACTAATAATATTATATTTTCTACACGTACAGAAAATGGCTTTGAACGGAGCAGCTCCACCACGAGGAAGTGCAGCAGCTACTGCAGCCAACTTGCGAAGGAGGAAGAGTGGCGGCACTGGAGGGGCGGCTGGTGGAACAGCCGGAAACATGCTCCAGTTTTACACGGATGATGCTCCTGGACTAAAGATCTCCCCCAATGTGGTTCTTGTTATGAGTATTGGGTTCATTGCTTTTGTTGCTGTTCTTCATGTCATGGGTAAGCTTTACTTTGTCCGCAAAGAGGCATAAGAAGGCTTTGTTGTTAGCTAATTCAGTTGATTTATAATATGCGATACAATACTTTAGTAACTCTAGTAAAAGAGACGATTTATAGTTTTGTTTCATATCATGTGTTACGTTATGTAATTTCTGAATGTTATTTATACTATGATAAAAGATTTGTTAAAGAGAGATCAATGCTTCGATGGAATAATTCAATTAAATAGTTGTTTGGTTGCAATCTAATTTGAACGAGCATTTTGGGTGTATAGTGTTTATTTATCAAGAGGGATTAGTCTAAACCTATGTTGTAAAAGCCCACTTAGGCGCGTGTCTAGGCCCACTTTTCAGGCTCATCGCACCATTCTCGCTTCGCTTCAAAAGAATTACTCTCAGGCTCTCAAACCCATTTTTCAGGCCAAGTTCCGATAGAAATTAGAATTCTGGCCTAGAATCGTCTGAACAGGTTTGAAACAATTACAACCCTAAACAAGTCTATAATCAACATAGAACAACCTAAACTAACCCAAAACAAGCCTAAATATCTGTTAAACCCCTAAAAATATATTTTTATACTGTGTATCTCGCTTAAAAAAACTCTTGTTTTTTAAGCGCCTTACACTGAGGCCCAAAGCTCACCCTTTGCACCTTGAGTGTGCCTTTAACAACTATGGTCTAAACTAGGAGGTGGCTCCACAAAATTCTCATGTAATTCTCCATTGTTGCATATCACCAGCAAACGCTTAAACCAGAACCAAAGTTGTGTTCTCAATGTTACTGAGAAGACGATAATTGAAAAGAGAAGTTAGCATAATAATCAACTAAAATCGAATTTGAGTTTTAGTTTGAAGGGAAAAGAAATTTAGAAATAGAATTTCGATGAATCATTTCTTCGGATACATGGGGGGATTGGAATCGAAAAAGACCTGGTTCCAAATGAGGAGTACGAACAAAACAACATAACATCTTGAAAGAATTTAACATTAAAAAGTAGGGGTTGTAATCATAATTGATTCTTTAAGAAACGGATTAATTTGGTAAAAACAAGAGTAAAAAACAAATTCGGCTTATGAGGTTCGCTCACGTTTGCCACTTTTAGACAATACTTTTTTCATCACTGGAACCCTGTGGTTTCATTTTGGTGTCATTTCAATCCAATTTCCAAACAACGTTAGTGGCAGTCCACCTATCAAGATTACACACTATTTCTTCTCCCTTTTAACAAACCCAAAATTCTTAACATCCACAATAAGCTTGAAAATCCCAAGCTTCAAGTCCAAATGCTCTGTCAGATAAAAATTGACCTAATTTAGATTCGCAATTCATAATGGTGTTGGTCGGTTGCGTATGGTAGACGTGTGGTGTCCTCATGGTGGTGAAGAGTCGAGAACGGTATGGGTTTCGTGTGGTGATTTTTGTGTCAACCGATCGAAGACACGAATGAGGTAAAGAGGAATTGGAGAGAGCATATATTTTTTTCCATGGAAGCAGCATGATCTCTTCTAAATGTATCAATTAAGGTTGTATTTCTGTTAACGGAATGTGGGTTATTCGGAGCTGATGTTCTCTTCGAGAGTGAAACGATCCAATCGGCTAATCATCATCCACATCAAACCCAAGCTTAACTTTAGCACATCTTTTCTTTAATTATTGAGAAGTGGGTTTTGACAGTGGGATATGGCCATATGGACAAACTTCACGGGCCATTTAGACATTTTACTCGTAAACACAATTACAAATCCAACTCAAATTGTAGAGCATTTCAATGAGCCAACCCAAACTGCACTCAAGTCAAAATAGATCACTCTTGTTAAAGTTGCTAACTTCAGACGGATACAAACAAGCCAAACACATGACCATTGTTGCTAGCACGTCATCACCGCCAGGCTTATCAAATGAAAATAATTGAAGAATGATATTTATCTTCCAAAGTACTAAACACAAAAAATTATCCTAAATGTCTAGAAGCTACTAATCGACCTAAACAATGCTGTACCAAAACATATAATACTAACAAAGATTTCTATCAAGAAAAGGAATCCTAATTAGTGCATGGTATCAGATATCCCTCCCGCAACCACACCGTCATCCACAGGCTTAGGTCCACCACACGATCTTGAAACCGATTCAAACAGTTTCTCAATCTCAGGAGCACACCTTGTGAAGGATCTGCTCCAGAAGTTGTACCTCGGATTCTGCTCAATCATTCATAAATACAACAATCAATCACAACACATATTTTCCCTTTATATTATAATATTCTAAGTTAAAGCTGCCATTTAGGTTGAATGATTACCTTGATAAGCTCAATGAAAGTGATTAGAAGGCCCCATGGGTGTGGTCGGTTAACAATCAGCCGCTCCAATAGAACTCTGGTTATCTGTTCTTGAATGGCCTCCTGCATAATGCATACAGGTGAGTATAATGCTTGAAGAAGCACCAAAGTGGACTATACTAGTGTGATGACTCACCTGGTTTGACTCGGAAAACAAGTAAAGGAGGATGAATGAAAAGTAATGCGTGTGGTTGTTGGGATAACGTAATTGATTAGCAACCGCATTCAAAAAGAGGTAACGTCCTTCAGTCTCCAGCTCCAGTATTAGTGTTTGGAAAATGTCCAAAGCAGCACCCACCAAGAAGATGGCAAGTGACGCGTTACTTGCCATTGACTGTCCATGAGGAGTTCTAGCCTGCAACTGCAGGATCGCCTGCATCCATTATTTATTATAACATCTTATTGTCAATACATGAAAAAAAATATATATATTCCAAAGTCGATAGAACAGAGTTAGTTAAAAGTTAAACACACCTGCATTCCAACATAAAGAACAAGAGAGTTCATCAACGGCACGTTGTATCTTGTTCCTGCCCTTGCAGCCTCACTTGGTGAAAGAAGCAGTTTCTGCTTTAATTCTGAAAGAAACGAAGTCCCTTGTGGCCTCGTCTGTACAGATGATTGAAAATTATTATTGAAAAACATACTTGCATTCAATGCTACTTATTATGCAGTGAGATTTTACTTTTTTTACAAACAAAACTCTGTACCTTGAGATATTCATCCACATCGCTTTTCATTTGCTTGGCCTTTAAGGCGGCATCAACCTCTGACAGAATGCGGGGTGATTGACTAATCTCGGCTAGCAGATCAATCTAGGGAAAGAAAAAAACAAGATTGAATGGATGTAGAATTTAGTACTAATTAATGAAAATTGTGGCAATCTCAATTGGGTGAACAGGCTAAAGAATTAAACAAATTCAACTATCTGTATGTGAGGATATTTTTATAATCATACTAATTCATTTATATATTGAGAAACGTATTTGTGGGCCAACCATGCTCATTTTGTACAGGCGATTTTGCCACCTAAAACCATACATAAGTAAGAAATGACAGACCTTCAAGTTAGGGGTAGAAGGGTCAGGCAGCCTCATGTTTCGTGGAAATGCACTAAGTACTATATTTCGCATCTGAATGCAGCTTGGAGGAATGATATCACAGAAACTGAAATGATAATCACAAAGGAACTCTGGGAAATCGTGAAGTAACACTAAAAGCACTCTCAGTGTGCCTTTGTACAGAAAGCGAACCTGGGAATAATACATATACAAGTAAATAAAAAGAAACAAAAATATAAGATAGTAATATCTGATATGATTAGTAAACTAGAAGAAACGTTATTAGCAAAATCAGATGCAAACCGGCTCCCCAAGTTCAGCATTCCTCAAGAAAGGCTCCATAAACTGGAACAAATCTACCAGCAAACGTTGGAAATACGGCCACCCCTTCTGACCATTTCCACTTAATAGTTTTGGCATGAAACTTCGGTGGCTTACTAGCTCAAGCCATACAAAGCTGAAAAGAGACCATTTTGCTCCCACATTATCACACACACGACATAACATTGAAAAAATTAAACAAAAAATGTATCGTCACCAACCTGAATGCAGGAACTTTCAAAGGCTGTAGTGCATGAA
The DNA here is from genome assembly GCA_028751855.1 of Ambrosia trifida. Taxonomy (NCBI): domain Eukaryota; kingdom Viridiplantae; phylum Streptophyta; class Magnoliopsida; order Asterales; family Asteraceae; genus Ambrosia; species Ambrosia trifida. The sequence continues at coordinate 3,417,845 of CM054125.1, read as the reverse complement.
AGGAAGTTGCTAGAGCTGTCAAAACCTGTAAGAGAAGGAAATAACGTTACACAGAAGACAAGTAAGATTATAAGTGTTAATAAGTTGCATAAAAAATGCAATTACCTGAAAGTTTGCACCTTCAAAGACAGGGTCGAGGGTACTAAGGTCAAGCAGCCAATCAATGAATAGCCTGAAGTAAGGCCTAGGGTTGAATGACGTTTTCTTCTCTTCTGCATCCTTTTGAATGAATCTCACTGTCACTGCTAATACCTGCATCAGATAATGTTGGTAATATACAGTAATTATATGTCATTATCTATTTATCTGAATATTACAAGAAAAAAGAGAAATCAAGTTTAAGTTGAATTTTCAAACCTTCGACAGAAGTGACATCTTGCTTAATCCATGGTCAGCAGCAGAGAACTAACCATACAAAATAAGAATAGGTGTGTTGAGAAAAATGATAATAAAAGAACTCACATAAAAACTAAAAGTTCAAAATGTCAACCAACGGGCCTTACCTTCAGTATTGAAAAGACAAGTGATGCATACATATCAATGGCAAGGAAAGATAATGCCTGTGTTTGCTGATGAGATTGGACAGCGCCCTCAGACGATATACAGTGTGATACAGCAATATCCTGATGAAATTAGGGAAGATAAACACAGAGTTCTCTAAAAATAATTTAAGTTTGTGTGTCCATGTGCAAGCCTTTAAAATAAATACCAAAAGACGGCGAAAAAAGCGATCTGAGGTGTCATCGGCTTTCAATAGGCCATTTTGTTGAAGTTGTAGAACAAAACGAGCAGTCAACTGATCATTCACACCAGGGAGTTCATATATCTTGTACCATTCAGCAAATAGCAGACTCACCTGTGACACAAATAGAAATACTCAGTTACCCATGTCAATTCAAGTATATTAATATTCCAAAGTTAGAAATCAGCTTTACATACCTGCTCCTGGAAAGCAGCAGGGTCTGGTTCAGAAGATTCCACAACACTGGTGTCATCCCTGCTTGCAACAGGATGATTAGCCACCTGTTCCATTAAACAAAAAAGTTAAGATCTGAAAGCGTCCCTCTAGCAACAGCAACAAAAACAGGTATGAAGTAACCTTTTTGTCTTTTTGTAGTCTGTTCAAATCGTCCTTCCCGGCTTGAAGGCCAGCTGCAGGGTTCCTAGCAATTTCAACAAGTTGTTGAAGAGCCTCAGGAGTATCAGGCCTTGTTGCAAGCTGCAGGTTATTTCTTTTTCTATCAGAATGCTTTATTTAAGTAAGTTAAAATGAATTTAATTATTTAAGAGTTTAATCATACCTTAGCTAATACATCAACAACACTATGAAGTTCAGATATTACTCTGGCATCACTAGCAACCAACGTTTGGATGAGAGATATTGCAAATTCCGTTGCCACCTCTGCTTGACAAATTAAAATTAGTTTTTTTTTATCTAGCAAAATGGATGCTGATGAAATTATAATGTAGTTTACACATACTGTTCTTTCCGGCATCAAGAAGCTTAGCCAGATGAACATTATACTCGGCAAGGTTCAGCAACTCTCTGCGAATTAATCCAACGGTTATATCTTTGTTAAATTTCCTGTCTTCATCAGAATATATTACCTGCAAGAACACAACTTGAGCAAATTAGTAAAGCAACACTGAAATAACAAATCATTGTAGCAAATGAATAAGAAAAAAGAAAGAAAAACATACCCAACTAGTGAGTTGACTGAACACAAGCTTGCTGACATCACGAATAGCAGCCAACATGGCAAGGTGAGCACCAACATGAGAGGCGTTTGCTGCATTTTCATATAAACCTTGGAAGACCTATGACAAAGGTCCAATGCAATGTCAAAATTTGTTTGCTAACAAGCATATGCATCAAAATAGTTATAATGAATATAAGTACCTTCTGAGCCACGGCCAGGGCAGCCTCATCCCTACTAATGCATCTAAGAATCACCCCAGGAACCTCGCCAATAATAGCCTGAAAACAACCTCCTCTTTCAGATTTGTTTCGTAAATTCAAATGTTTTACTTGGATAATATCTTTCATGGTGAATATGAAGAAACACTACCTGAATTTCAGCTTCTTTAGCATCCTTTGCTATCAAAGATTCCAGCTGAAATAAAATTTTATACGACTGGTAAGATCTATAACAATTTATTTAAAGCACACAAGAACATGAGGAATAAGAAGCGGACCTCCTCTGAGATAAACTGGTATTTATCAACTGCGTCTTTGGTTGTCAATGAAGGTTCTGAAGGGGTATTTGTACTGCGATCTGAAGCCAAAGGTGAAGGCAAAGGCTGTGCAAATACTCCAGTGTCCTACCAATTGATAAAAAACATCTTAAGCAATGCAAACAAACTCAAAATCTTAAACTCATGCTAACTAAATTACTAACTTTGGAGGCAACAGAAGCTTCTGGAATGTGCAGTTCAGGGGCTGATACTGACGAAAATGATGGTAGAACTGCTTCATTCTCGAAGTTGTGAGGACCCATACTACCACCCATTGCGCTATGTACGGAGGAACCACTAGAAACAAAAAAAAAAGCGTATATATAATTGAAGGACAAAAAAGAAGACAGCATGAGTATATAAAAAAAAACTCTTCAAAATCACACCTAAGGAGTTTTACTGAACTAGACTCCATATCCTCAGCATCCAAGGAGTGTGCTACGGCATTGATACCAGATGAGAAGATGTCAGGGTTCATCTGACCTGTAACAGAACCTGAACCAGAACCGTAACCTCGGTGTAGAGCACCACTTCCTTGTGGAGCCGAAGGGCCAAGTGGTCCAACATTTGAACTTTGGTTGGATTGATTCTGCCATGGTAACCGAACAAAGTCCTGCACAAAAAAACGATATATAACTAATATTTAACTTTATACCAAATGATAAATCGATGGTGAAATTAACAATACCTCATAAACCCGCTGTTGAGAATGGGATAGTCGGCCAGGTTTAGGACGCAGGGCTTCTGGTAGAACACCTACATGACCTTGTGTATATAGGCTTGTATCAAAATATGCCCCTTCTCTGTGCTTCCGTCTCATCGAAAGTTGAGGTGCAAGTTCACTATCTATTGTTTGTACAGCCTATATGCAACAAAATATATATCAATAGCTATGCTCAAATGAAGAATGTGATTAGACAAATCTAACCTTTTCGGTAGCAGCCTGTTCGATTAATGCACATCCCAAATCGAGGTTATCATTAGTAACAAGTTGAACTGCATGTTCAAGCAGTTCAGTTGCAACATTCAAATTCAGAGCCTGAAGATTGTTTCTTAGCTGACTTGATATCGAACCACGAAGAGGCTCCTGATAACAGATATACAATCAAGGTCAGTGAAGATAGGATCACAGTAGTGGAATTAAAACATGAATATAAATTTAAAAAAAGAAACCTTGCACGTGACATGAGCTAGACTTCCAGCCAAACTTGCAACCATCAGGTGAGCTGCACTATGTATACGGCTCTCATCTGACTCCATAGCATAGTCCTGCAATTGTATGCGAGCATGCAAAATCATTTTAAGTACGAATTTAATATTTACACACAATGATCATGGCCCAGCATAAAGTCACCTTTAAGACAAGTTCTTTTGTTGTTTGAGTTGCTATAGAAACACTACGCTGAACAATGCTAGAAACTATTTCTTTGATAGCCAGTTCCATGGTATAGCCAAGCACACTGTAAAACAAACAATGAATTGTGTCAACCAAGCAATATTTAATTTACTAACCATATATAGATGGCAAAATGGGTAAGTCAGGCAACAGGTCAAAACACAAGTTATAGTTTGTTTCTGTAAATAGTTTTGCGTACTAAGATATGATTATATTACCGCTGGAAAGGCACATGCAAACCCAGAGCTTGGAGCTTGGGGTTGATAATAACTTGTTGGTCCATATTTGATGATGGTAGCTGCAAAGATGACTTAACATTTAGGTGTAGAAACAATAGAACGAGACATAAGTAAATAAACGAAAATACTTTAAAAAATAATAAAATAAAAAGATATCTACAAACCTGACCAACTGAAAAAGGCAATTGTGCTTGTAGAAGTCCTTGAGCAGATGGAAGTTTATCAGATAAGCCTAAAGCTGCCAGCTTCTCATCCTCACTTAAAGTAACAGCAGGAATGTGGTGTGGAGCAGCATACTATCCATCAAAATAAATTAGTACCATTAAACCCATGATTGCAAAAAAAAAAAAAAAACATATACATTATATAAAAATAAATTAGAAGGTTTGAACAGATTTTGAGAAACATATGATGAAAGGGAATAATAACCTGGGATAATATGCGTGAATGACCACCAGAATGAGATGAACTACCAACTTCAACTGGTAATTCGACTTGATTTAGAGTAGATATCATATTAGATTTCACTTCCCCGACCATTGGTTGCTGAGCTGAACCAACATCCTTGTTAGAAAAATCAGGGTTTCCTTCAACTTCCCTCACTTTGTCAATAAGATGGGATGATGGGGTTACTTCCTTCAAATCCACATTAAGATTCTTGAACAATACCTGAAACACCACAGAAAACAGAAAATAAAGTTTAATAATGCTTTTAATCAGTTTATTTAGCAATTTCCCCATATAAAGCATACCTCAATTTCAAACTTAAGATTCATTTTGAGATTAGGCATTGCATAGATTTCTGCAAGTAGTGCAAGAACGGCCATGGTCCAAGGATTAGGTGGTTGATACGCTAGACTGTTTGAACATGACTCTATTATCTACACCATCAACAAAAAGATAATTGATACCTCATCATCCTTTGATCAGAGAAAAAAATAAAAGATAGAACCAATCAATATATACCTTGGAGGTAAATGGAATCACTGCAATCATTAAACCCTTTTCGTATGCCTAGAAATATTGAAAGCAAACTTAGTTACACATCACACGAAACTATAAAAGACGCATTTGTGATGATTTATGAAGAAGATTTTGCGAATAAAACCTCAATAATTAAAGCCTTTGGGTCAATCTGATTAGCACGTAGAACATGATTTCTACCAATTGTAATCTTTCCCAGCCAGCCTCCAAGATTCTTCAGCAACGAACGTTCTTCTGAACTAGATTTAATAAGTTCAGATCCTAGGAGAACCTGTTGCATTACCAATTATGTATAATATCATGAACTCAACAATTTGCATTTGACCACCATTAAAAAAAACTAATAATTTAGTAAAATTATACCTTGCAATTCTCATAGGTAGCTTGAACAATCTCTTTGTTTAGAGGTTTTGAGTTGGCTTTCTCAAGGAACTTCAAGTACAAGTCATGAAAATTTGGTTCAATACTTGCTCTGTCATCAAGAACAACAAACACCTCACAAGTTAGAAAAAATAGCAACTTAATAAGTACAAATAGGCATACAGTAAAAATGTAGGATAAAGCAGTGACAACCACCAAACAACCTATCAATAACTCATTCATGGCCCATGAAATTTTTTTTATTAGTTTGAATGTTTTCACATATAAAACTTATTACAACAAGACGAACTAGGTTACCTTTTCATGACCATGTACTGAGCAAACCAAGCATAGTACTGCTCTTTCAAAACATCTGTGAATTCCTTTGCTTTAGCTTCAATGTTGGCAGCTGATAAATTATTGATGATAAAAGAAATCTTATCCTGAGTTTCAGATGGTGGGGCCTGTATGGAAGATGCATATTAGAGAAGCAACTGACCAGAAAATCATATAGATGCATCTTATAGAAGCAACTGACCAGAAAAAAATCATAGGGATGATATTATAGCATGGAAACAATTTATTAGATGTGTATAAACAAGATGATACACAAAATATAAATATACTCGTCTAGTCATCTTAAATAAATCCTATATTAACAAGTTAATAGTGTATAAAGGGAAACAAAATCTTGCAAATCTACTATTGAAATTAATCATAATAGAAAATTAGAAATAGCTTCTAAAGCCATTCGCCAGTGCCCAATACTTAGTATGATGACTATAGTCACTAACACGCATGTTCACATAAGAATCAAGAAAATAAACACCAGAAAGAAGCTGAAGGTACAAACAATACCTCAATGGGAGTTTCTCTGCGTTCAGCAGCAGCAACAAGTGTTTCAATATTTAAAGCAGAACCAAACCCTGCATCACATATCAAATGTCAAAGCACCGCACAAAAAAAAATAAAAAAACTCTAGGTGGTGCGTGAATGCGCAGGCAGGCAAAAGGCTTGAGAAAAGTTGAAAACTTACTTGCTGAAGTAACCGCTCGAGAAGGGCGAGCAAAAGCAGCAGTGGAAGCCAATGCTGCTGAGGAACTAACTGCACTATGTGGCTGCATGTATCCGTCAAAAAATAATAACTAATCATAGAAGAAAAATGAGTGAAACAAACCTGTTGCATAAATGAAGTTACAACATGCAGTTACCTTGGGAATGTTAACAGGATCATTTGGCGGAGCACTTGAGGCTTGTCCTGTGGTAGTAACGTTTGGCTTCATATAGGAGGAAGTTACTGAGGCTCTGTGTCTCTCATCTAAATAACTTTGGCTCCTCTGCTGAAGCTGAATTGGAGAAGATATTTGTGAACCCAGCTGACTACCACCAGATCCAATTAATGGGAAAGATGAACCCACCATCTACAAGAAAAACAAATTTGTTAAAACTTCATATGATAGGAAATTGAATATGCAACGGATAGATAATTTGAAATCAAACAAAACAGATAGATCTAACGGTCTCTTGTGATACAGAAAAACCACACAAGAAACGATTAGGGCAAACTAAACTTGAATTAGGATACAGATGCACCACCTAATCCAACCTTAGACTCCAAGAACACCATCCAAGATGCCACTCTTGAACTAGCATGGAAACAATTAATCAACCTCAAAATCCATTGAAATAAATTAACCAAAAGAGAAAACTCTTATTCATAAACTAAAACTCACTGCCTTTTTTTTCATTAATCATTCGAAGGTTTACATAGACAAAGTAAAATAAATGCTAGCCACGTTCCTAATCCTTAGGGAATTGAAACACTAACTGATCTATTACTAATATAATATTAAACTTGTGACAAATAAAAGAAAAACATGTAATAAAGAAAACTTAAAAAACTAATTGGAATAAAAAAAGCATGGGGAACGTGGATAACATGGAGTGCATGAGCCATCTTTAGCCATATTTATGGATACCCAAAGTGACCCGGTTGACCCATTTCAGAAACCGAACCGGATGTATATCATCCTCTCGTTCTTCGAAGAAGTTTGTCCTCAAACTTGAAACGCAATCATCGGGTGGCGGCTCAGGAGGTATTTTCGGTGGATATCCAATGGCGTATAGTTTGAAGCGTGACCGTGACCCACATGGATTCTTTAATGCGTGCATGATTTTTAATGGATATCCAATTCTGCATTAAATCTTCTTCACTAACTTTCCTGATTTGTTCCAATGGACATGTGAAAAGACTATGTGATGAATCAACAAGGGTTGGCACAGACTTTTGAACCACAATTGGATCATCCCATATAGTACATGTGTTCTTTGCCTTGCTAGTTGATGTGGGATTTGGCTCTGGACTCCCTATGCTACTAAATGTTTGGTTGTTGCTTTCAAAAACAGAAGTTAAATCTTCCAAACCATTATGATCGACAGTAACATTTGATTGGCCTTCTCCTTTACTCAAATTCTCAAATGTAGGCTCAACCTCTTGAACAACAATCCCACCAAGTGCTTTTCCTACAAAAAAATATTCTTCGACATCGAATATAATCCCGTCATCATCATATCGGGGCTCCTCGACATATGCTTGGCTGGTTGCAACACTGCTTATGTTTGTCGGTTGTTTGGTAACTCCATGAACTTTCTAAGATAACTCCGAAAGCCGATCTTGCAAAACCAACAACTTAAGCTCCCAAATCTGATCTTGTAATTCTCTAAGTTGACGTGACATCAATCTTTTTTTATACGCCATTGATAAGACTTTTTTTTTTTAAACTGGATGATATGAAATGTAGAAGAATGAGTCGAAACGATGAATCGTTCGGCTCTGATACCAAATGATAGGAATAAAAATGTGTAACGAAGAGAAAATTTAAAATGAAACAGAAACGGATAGTTCTACGGGTCACTCGAGATACAGAAAAACCACACAAGAAACGATTAGGGCAAACTAAACTTGAATTAGGATACAGATAGTCAGATACACCACCTAATCCAACCTTAGACTCCCAGAACACCATCCAAGCCTGGGGCGCGCTTTAAACGTTTGGGCGCGAGGCGTTTAGAAAAACGCTTTTTTGCCAAAAAGCACTGGACTACAGGAAGCGCCGCTTCGAGCGCTTGAGGCGCGCGCTACAGTAGCGCTACAGTGGCGCCTCAGCCAAAAACCCCTTTTGAACTGCTTTATTTGGCCCGCTACAGTAGTGCCTCGTCGTTTTTATGTTTTGAATATGCTTTTTAAGTGTTCAAGGGGGTGTTATAATCATGTTTTTGTGCTTATGATTGATTAACATGTAGAAAGTCATATCGACATATATAAATATTTTTTTATAATTTTTTTAATACTATACGTGAAGCTCTCGCCTCGCGCTTTTTTAAACCAAGCATCCAAGATGCCACTCTTGAACTAGCATAGCATGGAAACAATTAATCAACCTCAAAATCCATTGAGATAAATTAACCAAAAAAGAAACCTCTTATTCATAAACTAAAACTCACTGCCTTTTTTTTCATTAATCATTCGAAGGTTTACATAGACAAATTAAAATAACTGCTAGCCACATTCCTAATCCATAGGGAATTGGAACACTAACTGATCTATTACTAATATAATATTAAACTTGTGACATATAAAAGAAAAACATGTAATAAATAAAACTTAAAAAAAACTAATTGGAATAAAAAATAGCATGGGGAACGTGGATAACATGGAGTGCATGAGCCATCTTTAGCCATATTTATGGGTACCCAAAGTGACCCGGTTGACCCATTTCAGAAACCGAACCGGATGTATATCATCATAATATATGAGTCTACAATACTCAAAAGAAAACTAGAATTACCAGGCAGCAATAAACTAGGTATTGAAATTGGAATTCAACATTGTTGAAAAAGGTGGGAGGCTGGGAGCAAAAACATGACAGGTGTACCTCAACGTTCGGTTGGGGAATAGAGCTATGGTGTTGATCAGCGGCAGGATTATAGGCTGCTGCATCCGAATCCGGGTGGCCTGATGAGTTTCTAGCAAGAGCCCTTTCAATGAAAGCAACAAGCTCGGGATGAGTGCCGCGTAAATGTGATATTTGTAGTATGTGTTGGCAGTACTGTGGCCATTCAATCAGACGATCCACAAACTTCTCCAGCGCCTTTGTACCAAAAACAAACATCTGCATACAACATTTTAAACACGGCTCGTAAGGCAATACCAAGTGTCAGATGTAGCAGAGCAACAACATCACCATAAATTAGTACCGACTTTGGAATCAGCAGGTTTACGCAATGCATCCAAAACAGCTCTTAAGGCATAACCAAGTGTCAGATGGGTCACCAGTTGATTCTTAATAAGCAACCCTGCAAAATTCAAAGTTATGAACATATTGCTTATGAACATATTGAAAGAACTATAATATTCATTATAGGCTATAGCAACTTAATATAACAAATATTAACTTAGAGTTCAAATCAATGTAATAACAAATTAAGGCCTTACCAAAGAGAGCTGCAGCAAGTTTAAGTTGTCTGTCAGGGTATTTGTTGAAAAACTTATACTCTTCGAACAGATTTGCGATCATGCACTCAAATATGGATTGCTCCCTGGAAGTTTCATGGTAGCAAAACATAAGTACTCAATCAATCATTACGTAAGAACTTTGTTTCATACACAAATATATCAGGGAAGGTCAAGAACTAAGCAGCGGAAGGCCAACTCATTAGTAGTATAATGTACAAAAGCCATTAGTAGCCATATCCACTATAGTTCCCTTCAAGAACTACAAACCTAAACATAAAATCGGTGTCCTTGAAGCCAATGACTTTTTACACCTTGATGATATCCAAGGTTTGCAACACTAAAACTACATATTACTATTCAATAAAAAGAGAAAATGATATAGTGATATCCAGAAAAAATATAAAAAATAGACCTTCTTTCAGAAGATTCCTTGAAGCGGGCTAGCATTTGAATCATTGCATCAACTGTCAACTGAGCAGAGAACATTTGATGGAAATATGAGTTGGCCTCTGTCTCTATATCGTCTGCGTATACTTCAGGTGTTGATGAATCCGGACCGCCATTGTTCCTCATCCTTGAACTGTTGCTTGTAAACTTCAAATTTAGTCTTTCCAATTCCTTAGAAAGTTGGTTAGATGAAAGCAAGCTTGTATGTGCTTGAAGAACCTAGAACAAAACAAATACTTTAGCAATGTGTGGGCTTAGAATAATGAAATTTGAAAACTACAAAACCATTTGGGCATTTGGCAGATAAAACCTTTGAGAACACAGGAATTGTCTCCATATAAAAACTCCAGATGTTTCCAGAATTGTGCAAGCGATTTGAAGATTCCTGAGCACCAAACTCAACCTCCTTCAGGAATCGAAGGCACTCCTAAAAGGTAACAAATTCATACATCAATATCATCTTATATCTGATCTAAGTACTAACCATGCATGACAGAATATAATGCAGAAAAGATACTAGAAAACACAACACTTGTTTAACATTACCTCAAAGAAAGTATCTCTGTAAATACTTAAATTTGTGCTCAACCACTTCTCCAGATCTACGAGCTCTTTCCTAGAAGCCAGGGCAGCCAGCCTAATACCCAAAGACATAGGTACCATATCCAATACAGGAGATATAATCTGTGATAAAAGGAAGATAGTTTAAATAGTGGAAAGCAAATTCAGAAGTTAGAAAGAGGGAAAAGAGGAAGCACTGAAAGAGAATAAGAGATTAAAACTAGTTTTTGACCTTCAACTCCTGGCACAGATCCAACACCCTTGTGATGTTATCTGAATCCATGTTTACTGCATCATTTAACGCTCTCAATAAAAAGGGTGGGTTGACATGCCAAAGATGGAGCAGAACGCCGCCCGCAGAAGCATCTTTTAGTATCACAGGAACAACAGCCAAAGAAACTTCATGTTGAAGGAGATTATATGGTGTCTGCATATTTTGAAGTTGTATAAAATCAACCGAAACAACTAATAAAGAGGCAGCGATATAAACTATTTAACAATGTGAAAAAACAATACATTAACATGGGCCATCCCGTATAGCAACACTTCAGGGCAATGCTTGAGAGGATAGTCAAGCAGTGATCGAACAGATTTGGCAAGGCCTCTCTCAGCTAGCTGGCACAGGACCTCCAAAAGATCGAGGCATATCCATGCATGATTTGCATGACCAGATTGCAACTTTTGACTAATGACTGCATCAATATTTCCCTGCAAGAATACATGTGAATACTTGGATCCATCATTCATAATACATGTATACACACACAAATGTCCCTACCAAATGTCTTTTGCAGTGTGAAAACATGAACACTTCAGGTGGTGCAGAAACGGCATACTTAAGAAAAGAAAGCTGTCCCTCAGAGTTTCTCCAAACATTGCCACAAACAGCAGCCAGTGGAAAGGGATCCTGCATTGTCACCGGTGCAATATAAACTTCCAAATCTATACTAGATAGATTAGAAACTACAGAAAACAAAAAATAGAACCTGGGATGCATGTTTGTAACAAGAAATCAGTAGTGAAAATGCTGCCTCATCTGGGACGTAGAAACCCTCATGATCAAGGTTCTCAATTACAGCGGTCCAGCTGATTCCAGGAGCCTATATTTTTTTATATCAGTATTAGTAAATATGCAAGTTGCTTCAGTCATATTCACAGAAACAGAAACTAAAGAATGAGACTAACAAGCTGCTTAATTGATTCTATAAGGACATCCGTGTTCCAAGAGTTTGGTGAGGACATATCAGACAGATTCCCTCTACCAAGAGCAGAATAAAATGTGTAAAATGCATTTTCATGGTCCTGAAATCCGGCATCAGATTGGATAACCGTCCCAAGTATCCTAGCAACAGTTACTTCGGTTAGGGGAGAGAACGAAGATAGCAGATCTTTGCAAAGCGACACGTCTAGTGTGCATTTATATCCCAATTCTTTCAACATATCAGCCATGTTCATCTCCCTCTCCATTTCTGCTAGGATAGCATCAAATTCATTCTCGCTGCCTTCATTGAGAAACTCCATTTTCCTAAAAATTTCAATTATAAATTTATTAAATTAAAAAAAAAGACATTATTTATTTGAAATATTCAATTAAAAACATGTTCCCAAGCAACAAAAATCATATATTCACCTCAATAACTTGGAGTCTTGTAGTTCATCCGAAAGGAAAGGAGCTAATATAAACCCTGAATCCTCATCAAACCCAACTAGAGATAACAACTGCATAAACGTATCCACATGTTTAGATAGGACTTCAGATTTATTAAGAAACAGCAACGCATCCTGAACAAAGTCAGCATTCTGCAGAGGGACTTGGGTAGCACATAATTCCTCAATCTGCCTCATACAGAAATTTCTTCCTGCAAAAAAAACAATATTATTATCATACAGGCATAAACACAAAGATTCAAGAAGCGTCCAGAACAACAAGAACGCTCACCAGCCATTCTGATGTCATTATTTTCCGAATCAGTCAAAGCAAGACCAAATCCAAGCTTCTCATACGCCAACAATTGCAGAGCAACAGAAAAATTATCCAAAAACTCCTCAGTGATTACCGTCGGCCTTACCGACATCGAGAAAACAGTACTAAACTGCGGCTTTTCCAACAACTTTCTAAAAACCGACGCAACCACAGGCTCCAGACGAGTACTTTTCAAATCCTTTTCAAAAACATTGAAGTAGTCCAAGCAGGTCTCCAGAACCACAACGCTTCTCTCAGTTCCATAATCAACATACTACACAAAAAAAAAAAAAAAAAAAAAAAAAAAAAAAAAAATCCACAATATCAACAACAAGAACACATTATATGCATACAGAACAATAGAATTAACTAACACAAGTATTAAACCATAAGTTATCCTCATTATTAATACTTCTTATTTACAGCATTACACATAAATTCAAAGGCTATTACACACTCTTCATAAATAAGATATAATCCTTCACATCTATGATCACAGGCAGAAAGAATTAATAACAAAATCATTACAGTCGTGTGGACGAATGAAACACCTAGGGTTTATAGAAGTGGATCGCTGGTTAAAAACACAAATAGATTGAATGATTGAATAATAATAATAATAATAATAATAATAATAATAATAATAATAATAATAATAATGTAAAAGAAAAGTGCATGATGATATGTATACCTGAGAGAGTTGGTGAAGGACGGAGTCGTGATTGGAATCGTTCAAAGACTGGAACAAGAGCCGAATATCAGTGGAGAGTCTTTGCGTCAACGGAATCATCGTGAAAACCAGTGAAGCAAAAGTTAGGGTTTCGAAATCAGAGAGGGAAAATATGGGGATTTTTGTGGGAGTAGGAACATAAATATATATAGGTGCGACTAAAATAATAATAAATAATTATTTTCACCCTTGTTCTTTTTTTACTTCGATATCCTTTCCATTTTCATCAAAATTCGATATCCTTTCCATTTTTCATCAAAAATTAAGATCAAATATAAAAGGGTTTAAATATGAAAAGTGAAGTGGAAACTATATTTTTTTTTTTTAGTTTTTTTTAATTATATGATTAAAAATGTTTTTAAATAAATAATATAAAAAAGTAAAATTTAGTGTAATTACTCTACAATAAATTTTTTAATCTATAATCCACAACTTATAATAAAAAAATTGAATTTCTATGAGGTGTCATTAAATGGAATTTGTCATGTGGGCACTTTGAGGTGATAGTATTGAATTTATTATTTTAAATAAAAAATAATTTTTTTAAAATTTTGTTTTCTTTTTTTAAATAAAATCTATATCTATATTATCTTAAAATTTCAAATATGTTAATTAATATTTTTTCCTTATTTTCCTCTCACATTTTTAAATGTTAATTATTATTTTAAAATTTCAAATATTTTAATTAATATTTTTATCTTTATTTTTTCCTTATTTTTCACTCACAATTTTTAAACGTTATTAACTTTTATGTATAACATTTTTTTTGAAAAAAAAAATTTACACCAAATTAACGATCGCTTTATTATCTTTCCAACGAAACGAAAAAAATGTTTTTTAGTGAGTTTTTGTTCATGCAGAAAAAAACACATGTGTTTACGTGATTTATTAATCATATATAGGCAAGTACTAATCGTGTTATGATAGTATATATGTTTTTAAACCTACTATTACATATATGAATTGATCATGTTCATGTGCTATAACGATATGCTTAGCATTAAAAGAGGTTGAGATTTTTTTAATCTGTTGGGAACGCAGCATGTGAGACCCTTTTCGTAGTATAAACATTAGAACAACTTTCTTTAGCATTAAAAGCGGTTGAGACTGTTTACTTCTTTTATCCTTCTTTTATTAAGTCATGTTAGATTTTTTAACCCCGAGACACTCCCGGGGTAATCAGCTAGTTTTTTATATAGTTTCAATAGTAAAATACATGTTTAACAATATTGAAAAAAATTTCAAAAAAAAATAACCTCATTAACTTCTCCCGTTAAGACTATTTGTAGGATAAGAACGATTTGTATAGAAACCTTCCTCTTAACTTTAATAATAATCCGTGTCACATCTCATTCTACGAATTTTATTTTGTTTTTTTAATAAAATAGTTGTGAGGAGAACCAACACGTTTTTGTACCCCTGGCATTTGATACCTTTGGCTCCTTGACACCGGAAGCCATCTGTTTCCTGACTAGAGTCCAACGAGTTATTCATAGCAGTGTCTCGACTCCGGTGGGGTATGGGTTCGTTTTTAGCAGTTAAGGGATTGTCGTTCAGAAAGGGGTGGCGGCGCACCTTGTTGCCCGCATGCCCGTTATCTTGATATAATTTTTTGTGATGATTGAATGGGAACGCTCAATTAAACTGTTAAAAAAATAATAAAAGAGTGAAAATAGGTAGTTCGTGAAAGTGTTTGATTTATGAATTATTGTTAAGATGGGATAATTAAGGAAACAAATAACTATAACCTATACAAGATATGGTATATCCATTAAAATCTATTATAAATAAATATCTAAACAAATCTATTTATAATAATAATATAAACCTTCTATGAGCAGAAAAAATATTTACCAAAAATAGTGTATTTGAAAAAAAATATATATTTACCAAAATATTGTGTTTTTACAACTTAGTTGTCTCTCTAATTTTTTTATAATTTGGGAAATTGGCTTTATATTTTTTATTATGGAAATGTTGTTTTACTTTTCCTTTTCAGTCGTATGAATCTATCAAGAACATTCATGTATTTATTTATTCTAATTTTGGTTTCCTCCCCCGCGCTACGCGGCGGGAGTTTGGTCGTTTTTTTCCCGTGCTACATAGCAACTACAAAAGCTAGTATCAATACCGGCTCAGGCTTAACTCGGCTCGTGTACACCCCAAGTTTTTTTGTTTTGTGCATGGTATATAAACAACAAGTTCAACGATCCGTTATCCATAACAAACACACTGGGCCATTTAAATCTCAGCGGAGTGCTGCCATACATGAGTCATACCAAAAACCTAATGGATTTTTTGTCCCCGGCTTCGGTCGAATCACACTGCTTCACAATGTACTTCCAAAAACCCGACGCGTACCGCTCACACGACATAGAGGACCAACAAACTCGAGTGCAATGAACCCCATCAATGACTCACCTCCAAAGGCAACCAATCTCAACTTTATACTGCCACGCCCACTTGAAAACAAGTGTGTTATTTATATCTTCAAGCATATTAAGTACCAAACCACCTAAAACTTTTGGGAGAATAATCCTGTTCCAAGATACCCAATGATTTTTATTAAATTCACTTGCACCCGACCATAAGAAACGTCTCATACACCTTTCAATTTTCCCGATCGCAGTGTTTGGGGCTTTATAAATACAAAAAAAAAATAAAAAATTAGAGAGGTGGGCTTTCTAAATCGAATTAATGAGAATCACCCTGCCCCCAATAGAGAGAGTATTGGCCTTCCATCCAATAAAGAGTTTTTCCATCAACACCTAGGAAAATCTCTGTTTAAATATTTAATCATTTCCTTTTCAGATAGTAAATGTAAAAGTATAACTAATACGAGAAATAACAAAACTTATGTTTGTGCTTCAAGAAGTTTGAAGCTATGGCTTTAGGTGTCATTTCAATACCCAAATTTTAAAGTTTTTTTTTAATATAAATGTATCAGTTAATCAAGATGACAAACTTTTATATTACTATATTTATAGTTGTAAGTTTTTCTTATCATCATGCAAACAGTACAAAGTGGCTTTCCTCCTCCTTTGTTACAGCGGCGACATATTTATATGCAAAGTAGGGTGGGCATATGTTCAGTAGTCCACCGTCCATCCCTGCATCCATACTACAAAGTGGTTTTCCTCATCTTTTGTTACAACAGGTAGTTAGCATTGAGGTGAAGGGATATGATATGCGACGGCTTGGTGGGCTTAGGGTTTAAAAGGGAATTTAAATCCAATGTTTTTAGACCCTTTTATCTTCAAGCAATAAACAAAATAGACATCACTCGTGTTTTTTAACAATTCCAACAAGGCCCTCCATGTTTTATCTATATGAACCAGATCTTAAAATTAGTTTAACAAGTTTTTTCATGAAATATAATAAATAGATAGATAAACTATAAAATTATAACTTACAACATTACACTAATTCAGTGATCGAAGTTGGTTAACCTAACTTGGTGATGTTCCACAAAATTATATAAAAAAAAACGTGCCAATTTTTTACCTTCTTATAGTTGTCCTGTGTTGTGCCCTCAACGGAAAAATTATGAATTTGCCACTGCCTATATATATATATATATATATATATATGTATTTTTTAAATAACTCATTTAACACTTAAACTTAAGCCAAATTAAACTCAAGTATTCTAAACTTGTTAAGTAACTCAATAACCCATAATAAATTTATAAGTCCAATACCCAATATGGTATGTAATTTCACTTAGTCTAATATTATTATTTTACTAATTGTTATGTTTATTGCTATACCATTGACCGTACATAAATTTTAGTTTAAGTTATTTAATTGGTTAACGCTTAAGGGGCCTAAGAGGCGTAGTTTTTAACGACTTGTATAGGGTACACATATCTTTAGGGACGCCTCCTATAATATTGTCTTTTAAAGGTTCAAAATGAGCAGTAAAGGTTCAAAATGAGCAGTAGGCTGGTGTAGGTTTATGTGTGTTGAAAAAAAAAAAACTCCTTCAAGGTGTGTTTTGCATTTGAGAAGAGCGTGAGTAATTAATTAATGCAATTAGCTAAATGGGTGCATGATTATCAACATAGTTTCCTCTCATTAATTACGGGTAATTGTTATATGTTTGGTAAGACGGGGCACCATTGGTTTGGGTTGCTAGGCTTGTGAAGCCTGTCGGCTACACGGTTCCTTTCCAATGGGTTTGGGAAATCGGCTTTCAAATGAGGCTTTTGGCTGAACATTCGGCTTGAGTTGTTCTCTCTCTTCCATTTCTTTAAAAAATCTTTAATTAGGCTAGTTTAGGATAAGTGTTTTGGCTACTTTAGGCTAGTTTTGAGGTTGGAATGACGTGACGTGATGAGATTGGTGCATGTTACATGGGGCTTGTGGCCCTTCCTCCCTTAGCAGATTTAACAGGTCTCTGACGATGCAAACAACACAAGTTCTAAACATGAACATCACTCGTTTAAATACTTTATATCCCATATTTATAACACAACTATACGTTTTATGTACCAAAAGAGAGAAATGATGGATCTTTGCCTCTTAATTCTAATTAATTGAAAAAAAGTAAAAAATTGGCATAGTGTACTTTTCAGTTAACATGTCTAATCGTGTCTTATACATGTTACCCATTGCCAGTCCTAAAACTTATTCAAAATGGTCAATCTTCTAAACGGTAAGACCAATTAGAGACTAGTAATTCTTTCAACAAATGAGATACCAAAGAGATATTTTACTAACAATTTTCTTCATTCATTGAACTAAAATGCTACATAAATATAAGAGGGTGTTTGGAATTGAGTTACAAAACAACTTATTAGTTTTTTCAAAAAGCTAATAAGTCAATAAACTGTTTGTGTAAATCAAAAGCACTTTTGGTTTTGGCTTTTCAATAGAGGTGAAAAAGTTGTTTTCAATAGGGTGTAAATGACACTTAGCGGCTCGAGAGCTACCCGGGATCGGCTCGATAAAAAGCCCGAACGAGCCGAGCCTTAACGAGCCCGAGCTCGAGCCCGAGCCTGAAATATGGCTCGTTTAGTTATCGAGCCCGAGCTCGAGCCCTAGATACAAAGCTCGATTGGGCTCGCAAGCCTAAACGAGCCCAAACATAATTATAAGTTATTTATATATCTCTTATAATTTATAGCCCACATCTCCAAAGCCCAAGTCCTTATTTCATAGGCCCATTTAAAAACACTCGCGAACCGAGCTTTTGCGATCTCGAGCCGAGCTTTGAGCTCGTTCGAGATTGTTCTCAAATCACCTCGAGCCGAGCCGAGTTCGAGCTTTTGATTTTGCTAGCGAGCCAAGCTCGAGCTCAAGGTTGTAGGCTCGAATCGAGCCGAGCTCGAGCTTCATAAAACCATAACGAGCCGAGCTCGAGCCCGGTCAAGCTCGGGATCGGCTCGGCTCGTTTACACCCCTAGTTTTCAAAAAGTCAGAAATCTTGGCTTTTGGTTATTTTACACTAATAAGCTAAACCAAACACTTTTTAAAAAATAACTTATTGACTTTTCCCATCATAAAAGCTAATTCAAACATATTTTTAGAAACTCTTTTTTAAAAAGCAATAAGTCAATAAACACTTCTGATGCAGGAAATGAAACGTGGGCCTAATTCACTACCAACTACATGGGCTAGAATTATTGTTTAAAACTGGGCTTCTTTGGATGTTTTTTGGGTTGTTTTCCTGGCAGCCCAAAGTTGGTATTAGATGGCCCAGTTTGATCGGTCTGTTGGGCGGTATCACTTTAGGTATTATAGGCTTATATATCCCCACGTTTTAGCAAAACAAAATCATATATTAAAAGGCCCAAATCATTATTTTAAGCATTCAACTAGCAGCATCCACAATGGAACACTTTCGGACTTAGAACTGAATTTCGGACTTAACAAACCGAACAAAGCACCATTGCACGACTGGGTTTGGACCATTTAAGCAGACTAGCCAAAACCTGTCACATGGACCCACCATATACACACATATGATTATTTTATGTTTTTTTTTTCTTTTTCATTTTGTAAAAGTGAAGTGTGATGTGAAAGTTTGAAATCGTTCATTTTTGTAGGAAAAAGTAAACTTGGAACGGTTGTGACATGCTAATGTATCGGTTTGGAATTACAAACCAACTACAACCATTGTGGATATGCTTTCAGGGGCGGACCTAGTATGGGACTAGGCGCCGCGTACGCTGCGACTCAATTTCGCGCGCGTAGTGGAAAAATAGTGAAAATTTTGGTTTTTTTTACGAAATTTGGAAAACGTTACTACTAAAATGAAAAAAATTAACAACGTTACTACTGAAAAACATTTCTATATCCGCCACTGTATGCTTTAACGGTTTCATGGAACGAACATAAATATATATATGACAACCATTAAAGAGATGTTTTTCATCAACAAAAACATGTGAAGTGAAGTCGGATTATTCACTTCACACAGTCCAAATACCAGTAAATGAGTAAAAAATATATATTTTTTTTATTCTCGCCACCGACTTCTTGGTTATTTTTCACAATGGAATAATAATAATAATAATAATAATAATATCAGAATGTATTGAAGTTACTGGACCTATCACGTGGGAGGTCATGACTCTGGTAGTTGAACATTTAAGTAACCCAAATAAAAAAAAAAAGAAATTCCTTTGATATTGTTATTCATAAAATCAACAAAAATCGATCATAATCATCATCATCATCATCATCTACAGAATAACTATTTCTAACCGATGATCAGCAAACCTCATAGTCATAGTTGTTACGGTTACGGTGGTGATACGACGTCGGCGACTGTTGCTGCTGTCCAACTCCAACCATAACCTCCTTCTGCCGGCGAAGCTCCATAACTTTCCGGTGAGAGTTCGAGTGCTGAGTCAGCACAAACGTCGGACTCGCCGCCGGTCTATACTCCGGCACCAGCCTCCCTGACTTGTACCTCACGCCACATGCGTTACACAGCGTCTTCGGCCCTAACGGTCCTGTCCTCCACTGCGGCGTCTTCTCCGATGCACAGTGCGTGCATCGTCGAACTACTTCAGACTCTTGTTTTGTATCGGAAGATGACGACGTCGGTGATGACGTAGGTAATGACGTCGTCCAGCTAGTGTTGGTTGTAGGTACTGATCTGGCTGATCTCTTAGTTCTAGATCTGCTTTGAAATGATGTATTATTATTATTATTATTATTATTATTATTATTATTAATAATATTAATATTATTATTATTATTAATATCCGGATGAGGACGGTAGTTTATAGTTCCGATAATATTATTGGCCGGGAAATTACTGAAGGAATCGTGTACAAAGTTGGACAGCCATTCGAGTTCCGCCACGTCATTACTCTAACAGAAATCAGTTACAGATGTACATGTCATTATTATTATTATAATTATAATTATTATTATTATTATAATAAGTAATAAGTAAAGAATGAAATGAATGGAGTACTTACAGGGACAGAGAGGCCGTCGGTGAAGTCAGTAGAGTCATTGGTAGGAATATTAATATTATTGTTATTATTATTATTATTATTATTAGTGTAGTTGTTACCGGGGTAAAGGAAATGGTAGCTAGTGGTGGTGGTGGTGTTTGAGGAGGTAATGTTGTGGTAATGAGGATGGAGTGTATTAATATCAGTGGTGGTGGAAGAACAGAGTACGTCGTCGTTTGAAAAGTCGAGTAGGTCGTCAACACCGGAGAAATCTTGACCGTACATATCCATATCTGTGGTGGTGACGGCAGACGACGGAGGAGGAGGGAAGGGGGTGGGGTGGTTGATATATATATAGTATGTACTGTAGGGATTGGGGACCAGAGGCAATGGAACGTGGGTAGAGTAACCATGCAATGTGACCTCCCCCTTCTTCCAACAACATATTATTATTATTATTTAGACAAAAGATCAAATACAAACAAAATTATCGTGCGAACAGTACGAACTGAAGGGAACAAAAAAAAAAGTGGCGGTGACATTTTCGTAAATAATGACCACCACTCTTGTTGTATAATTACTCTAGTGTATATAATTACTCTAGAGTAATTACCCTAGAGTAATTATATAATTACTCTAGTTATATAACTACGCTATATAATTACTTTAGAGTAATTTTATAATTACTCTAGTTATATAATTACGCTAGAGTAATTACGCTAGTTATATAACTAGAGTAATTATATAATTACTCTAGTTATATAAAGTTTCCAATATTTACAGAAATGCCACTGCATGTTTTTTACTTCAGTTCGTACGATAAAGCATATTTGTACGTGAACTTTACTCTTATTTTTTATATTTATTTCCTTTATGTTATTTGGGGAAAGTTAATTTGAGAACACCTATATTTCGTGCGAACCGTGAGAACGGCATCTAAAACCATTCAAATTCCAAATTTCTTTTTACACTTGTCGTTATTACTAAAATTCCATCTCAAAAACACAAATTACGCGTAAAAATTCAAACGTATACGGAAATAATTTGTTTTTACACATGTGTAAATTTGCTGTTTATACATGTGTAAACTGTTTCATTTACACATGTGTAAAAAGTTAATTTAAAAGTGTTTTTGCAAGAAAAGATGACTTATTTAGAAAGAAAATTCATTTATTAATGTTATATTTTGATTATAATGGGATTTGTATTAAAAAAATTTGATTTTGATTGATTTTTGTACTTGTTCTCACGGTTCTCACAATATTTAACGTTCTCAAGATAACCCTCTCCTATGTTATTTTAATAAACTGATTAAGTATTTTTTTTTACTATATTGCGTTAGAGACATGTGAACTTTACGGTTAAATACAACATAAAATGAAAAGTGGGAGAAAATGTAATTTTGGATATCTTGATCATGGAGGTTTTGGTCCGCGCCGTGTGAACAAGACACTAACAGTCCTGGCATTACCGATATGTGAATGTGAATGTGATGGTCTGATCTCTAACTCTGGTAGGTAAGCATTTAGTTACCAATTTTTACTTTGACATAAGCTTAATAGAAAAAAACAAATGCTTGATCTCACGTCGAAGCTTAGTCGCAAGCAAAACATGCGGCGAGGCTAACAGTTTGCTTCAATGTGCAGGTGATAAGTGATTAAGAGATGGTCCGACAGTCGGTATCATCAATTCATCATATCACTGGTATGGATCCACAACATGTTGGACCGCTATTCCCATGCCTCAATTTTATCTAAAAATTAATGAACCAAAGTTTCTAGTTAGCTCAAACTTTAGATTGAATATCGGTTATTCTAGCTCTGTTATGAAAACTCAATTACGCTACTTTAAAGTTTAAACGCCATTGATATTCTAAATGTCCTAAATAATAAGTTATGGATGAAACCAATGAATTCCTTTAACTAAAGCTACTCAACAAAATTCAATTGTTTAAACCTGGAAAAAAATATCAATATATAGATTAGGCTATGTAAAACTTGTAAAAAAATATAGCAATTAAAGTTATAATCATTCAATTTAGGTCCCTAAATGTTATTCAAAGATATAATACAAATAAAAAAGAATAACGCTACTATGTTAGGAGTCCAGTAGTATTTACACGTTAGTAGAATATTTAAGTAACTTTAATAAAAAAAAAATAGACATTTGTTATTAATATTGGAAGAAGAAATTTTACCATGTTTTATTATCAATACAAATTAGTTTATTGCCATATTGCGGGTTCATGTTATGAAACAATATCTTATAGAAATTTAGGGTAAGGATATATTACATTACCCAAGTTGGCATGATATTCCCGAACTTAGCTATGACCAAGTCGCTCATGAATTTCACTAATAGTGGGTATTAATAGGAAGCTGTCACATACCCCAAAATGTGATGTCACGGAATTTATGAAACCCAGAACCCTAATTTTAAACTAGGAGAATATCCTGGTCAAAGCAATCGAGTGAACTTTTTCTCGACAAACTAACTTATCAAAGTATATGATAATTAAACAGTTTTCAATCTCTTCTTAAACATGAGTATTAGTGGGATAACACTTAAGGTACTTAACACTAATTTTCAATGTTGAAAGAAAACACTGAAAACATGAGTACTGGTGCAATAATGTGTTTTTTTTTTCATTCGATTTTCACTTGTTTTTTTTTTAATGGCCAACAAACCGTCCCTCCACGTGGGAGGTACGTGGCAAATTTCCCTCCGTTCGTGGAGCAGACGGTCTGCCAGAACACACCTGATGCGTGGGAACCCTGTGGAATGGGTAAAATCCTTGCCCCACTCAGACTCGAACCCGGGTAAAATCCAGGCCAAGTAATCACTGAGATGTTCATCCTACTAGCTGAGCTAGGTAGTCAGAACTTCACTTGCTTTTCTATGTAGTGAAGGAGTGAAGGAGGACCATTCTACTCGTATTACCCTTGTCACAATCTCGGGCATTAGTGGGTTTTACTCACTTAAATTTAATGCATTATGTTGCCTTTTTCCAATAATGTGCTTTGTTTAACATTTGGGCAACACTTTTATGGTTACATAAATCATTATTGAGTCGTTTACCAGTCTAGTTTTGAATAAGACTAGAAATCCCTCAATGTTTTGTCGATCTAATTACATATATGAATCCTTTATATAAATGTATATATTTTTTTCTAACAATAGTATAAAATTATGAACATACGATGAAACGTTACTTACTAATGATTGTGTTCGCAACATATTTTCCCAATGTAATAAGCATAAACCAGATAAAAAAATATAAAAAAAAGAAGATCGATAAATTCACAACCAAAAAGAGACATGCGTGTGAGCTTAACAAATTAAGAAGTTAAACATGTTCAAGTGAAAGCAGCACCGATATGGCTACTCTTAATGTCTCCATATGGGCAACCAAAAATAAATCCTTAAGATCTATGAACAAACGAACAATATTAATAGTACGAGATATGGTATGTTACAACTAGTGGATTGTTACGTTGGAAACCGAACTCGGCTGACGATCGCACCATAGATTTGTGTTATCAAATTGTAATTAACATCAAGGGTTTACATGCTTTTAATTGAATTCACTATAGTTTCAATTTTCATCTTGTGGAACCGAACTAAAACCTAAACATGATCATCTATCTCGTTGTAGCCTAAAAACTTAAACCAATCAAACACTAAACTACAACTACTGTTCTAGTGATTAATATGAACTTAAATACAATGTATGATAAGAAAATGTGGGAGTAAAATATAACATCTATATAAATAAAACAATTTTTTTTTTCATTATTTTTACACACGAGGATGGTGTAGAGTTTGATTATGAGAGATATATATTTTTTTTGTACATATTTTTCACAAAAACGTTGTCGTTGAAGCTCGGGAAACAAACCTCGGATGTCACGTCTTTTCAAGATAAACAAAAGTTTGACCACGTGACCGGCACTACTTGAATCACGTGATGGGTGAAAGATAGGAGTTGATGATCCCTATGCACAAACAAACAAGTCACGTGCACCCTCATGTGCTCACTTGTTAATTACAACTCTTTATTGGTTCATCATTTTTTTAATCATCACTAATCCCCATAGATTAATTTAATTCTTATTCTTTCTTACTGTATGAATTACATTGATCCATGTAATACACCTTTTCACAAGATATATGTTGCCCTCACTCGATCGTTTCAGTGATGGACATTTCTAACATGCAACAAAAGGTGATGATATATACATGTTCCACCAACACCATCATGGTAAAAAACTTTATTTTTAAGTCCACATCAGTGGCGGATCCAGAGGGGCAGTGACGCAGGTTTGTAGGGGCGGGGAGGGGCGGCTGACCCCCCCCCCCCCCCCCCCCCCGGATTTTCACGCAGAAGTTTCGATTATATAGTATCCGTATAGAAAATTTTGAAAATATAGGGTTTCGACCCCCCGAAACTAGTTTTCGACCCCCCGAACCTTCGGGTCAAGCTTTGCCACTGCAGTACCCTCTCGATTTGGAAAAAAATTGAAAATTTTAGTGGAAAAAGATGAAAAATTAGTGAAAATCTACAAAAGGAACCCATAGAAATCATTATCGGATTTGACACTGGTCCACATGATGGTTAATATAGTGATCTAGACACGACAAAATGTTCAACGACATATCTGAATGTATTTTTTTTAATGAACTAGATTTTTCTTATAAAAGACAAATTACATTAGAATGACATATAGACGAGCAACAATCTATCTATGCTGTAACAAGATGAAAAATTTCATTCTTAGTTAACTATTTAATACTTGTAAATTAAAATAAGACAACT
Organism: Ambrosia trifida; assembly: GCA_028751855.1. NCBI lineage: Eukaryota > Viridiplantae > Streptophyta > Magnoliopsida > Asterales > Asteraceae > Ambrosia > Ambrosia trifida. Next base: position 3,392,184 of record CM054125.1, on the reverse strand, counting down.
GTTAACAATTATTACCCCGTATTCATGATACCATTAAAAATGAATAAAAACCTTGAATTGTACTGTTAGCATATGATTATAAAAATACATAAAAAAAAGTTAAGGAATCTTATCTACACAAAGGGTGAACGAATAATATTAAAATTAGATAACGATTTAGGAATAAAACAGTTTAAAACTAATTAATTACAGATCTAGTAAAAAAAAATAGTTATTAGGATAGGTGTCTATGAGCGTACACAATAAACTAATAGTGTTCACATTATTTTCTAATTTGCACACTACACACATTACATTTTCCTATCCTTTATGCATTTACTGAAAGAGATTAACCCCATAACTTTCTCATTGATTTGTTTCTCTATATATAATACATCATTATCTCTTTATCTTTGGCAAGAGATTAATACTAATCAATTACATTTAAAATATACCAAATATACATTATCTATTACACCCCCGCAGTCGAAGCGGGAGGAGACCGGATGCTGAGACTGGTACGAAAGTCTTCAAATAAAACTCGTGGTAGACCTTTTGTGAATATATCTGCAACCTGATATCGTGAAGGAACGTGAAGAATGCGAACATGACCCCGTTGAACTTGTTCTCGAACAAAGTGAATATCCAACTCTATGTGCTTTGTACGTTGATGCTGTACCGGGTTACCTGACAAGTATATGGCACTGACATTGTCGCAGTACACCATTGTGGCACGGGAGACCGGGACGGACAGCTCTAGTAACAGGTTTCGAAGCCAGCAGATTTCGGCAACCACGTTAGCAACGCCGCGGTATTCAGCTTCTGCACTTGAACGGGATACTGTGGGCTGGCGTTTGGAAGACCAGGAGATCAAATTGTCTCCAAAATATATACAATATCCGCTAGTGGAGCGTCGTGTGTCTGGACATCCAGCCCAATCGGCGTCTGTGTAGGCTATTAAATTGGGCTGGGATGTGGGGCCCAAAAGAAGACCATAGGCTGCAGTCCCTTGTATATACCGAATGATTCTTTTGAGTGCAAGCCAATGATCTGTACGAGGGGCGTGCATATGCATACACACCTGTTGAACAGCATAAGTAATATCTGGTCGGGTAAACGTGAGGTACTGTAGGGCCCCTGCTAAGCTTCGGTAGAGAGTCGGGTCATGAAACGGGTCACCAGATGATGCAGCGAGTTTAGCATTGGTGTCAACCGGAGTGGCAACGGGGTTGCAAGATTGCATGCCGGCACGTGCGAGTTTAGCAGTGGTGGGATGACGGAGTGGAAATATGGTGTGATGGCTGAAAGGCAGAGGGTAGCAAGCAGGGGGTAGTAAGGTGACAGACGACAGAAGCAGGAGGTTGGGCAAGAATGGGCAGCGGCGGCCGCAGAAGGTTTAGGGAGGAGGAGGTTGTTTCCTGGGCTCTGATACCATGAAAGAGATTAACCCCATAACTTTCTCATTGATTTGTTTCTCTATATATAATACATCATTATCTCTTTATCTTTGGCAAGAGATTAATACTAATCAATTACATTTAAAATATACCAAATATACATTATCTATTATTTACCTTCCTCAAAATTGAAGTCCTTAATTATATATGTGAGGACTAAACAATTAAATCCTAAATCATGATTTTAAATCCTTAAATTGGTGACGATATTGGCACCACTTAAGGAAACATGAAGGTTTGAATATCATATTTTTCCAATTTCAATCTTTGTGGAGGCTAGGTCTGAAATTTGTGAGAAGGCAACAATTTGAGTTCGCTAAACCTGCAAATCATTAACACCTTAGCACATAAATGATATGCTAAGATAAGACATTAGGTATATTATACATGTATAAGTGTATAATATACTTATACATGTATATATGCGGGTCACCTTGACAAGTTTAGTTCTCAAGTTCGACATTTATTGCCCAAAAACACTTTTAACACCAATACTTCAATTTTAATATGCAAGGGGTTGTTTGTTTCAGCTCTTAATGAACTCTTAATGAGACAACTGTTTGAATCAATCAGTTCATTCAGACTGTTTGTTTCGTGAGCAGATGTCTGAATCAGTCAAATATTTGTCTCTGAATGGGTAAACGTTATACTGAGTCTGAACGGTTCAAGTCTTTTACTAGTTCAACACTTAATGGTTTAGTTTTCTTACTGGTTTAACACTTAACTATTCAAAAGTTGTCAAACAGCCCCATAAGCATGCAAAGTTTTGTAATTATTGTAAATGGCTTTTTTATGTATACGAAAAAACTGATCACGTACATACTAATTCAACTATGATCGTCAAATATCAACCATTGTGTATATTTGGTCATGTTTAGACACTTACGAGTGGATTTGAGCTCTGCTTGCTAGCTCAATTTTAACTTGATCCAACCAACCCTTTTACATTAAAAACTTTCAACGTGTTAAAAACTTTCAATTTCAACATGTTTAATTTTTCTTCCCTGACTTTTGATACTTTTGGCTTCCTGGCACCGGAAGCTATCCATTTCCTGATCAGGGCCCAACGAGTAATCCATAACAATGTCTCGACTTCAGGGGGCAGGGGTTTGTGTTTAGTAGATTAGGGTTCGCAATACAGAAAGGGCTGGCGGTGCAGCTTGTTGTCCGCCTGCCTGTTATCTTAATGTAATTTTTTTTCAATTTGGTTATTACGAATCCAAACATGAGTTTGCTCACATTCATTTTCTAGCGTTTATAAACACTTATGAAATACAATTTCATCAAAGTATGGTCTTTTGGTCAAGATCACTTTTTATATAGAACTTTATAGTTCTTGAAACTAAACTTTGTTTTTTTCATCCAAACCAATTTTAGTATTACTTTTAATCAGTTCACATCAATATTTGATGTTCATAACGCATTTGCTCACAAAAACTACTTCTGGTCAATTAAAATTAATTTTTTTTAACAATAAATGTAATTTTATATCAACGAAGCAAATTACATAAGGATAACAGGTAGGCGGGCAACAAGCTACGCACCCATTTCTGAATACAATATGTCATAGCTATAATTTAAGATGTTTATAAACTACAAGATGACTTATCTTATGTTCAGTTTATGAAAGCCCAAGTATTGACTAGCAACTTTTTTTTTTTGTCAACAAACTTCCAGTATCATTCCACCCAGAATATATCATATGACTGTAAACAGCAAGGTGCTAATAACAATCAACAAAACATCACCTGACTATCACTCCTATACAATAACCAAACACCCACTTAAGTTATAGGTACATTAAACGCTACTCAATTCTTCCACGTTCATCCCGATTGAGTAACAACTCATATAGATTATCAACCTAGTGAGCTGTGGGTACTAGGTGTACTTAATTTGCACAAAAGGAATTTAGATTTATGGTAACGAGGCACGTGAAACTATTCAATTTGGAGTGAACCAATGCACGTGTGCCCATATGTTGGACAAACTTTTTTTTTTGAATGGTAACTTTCATTAACACATTAATGTCGAACCCAAAAACCGGGCGGCAAGACAACAAAACTTACATTATATTAAATTTACACCAATCTATCCATGTCAGGCTATACATCTTTGCTCTAGTCCTAACCCAAAGAAACCCAAGGGCCTTGACCTCGTTAATAATCTCTTCAAGCCTAGCCGCTTTGCCTTCGAACTTCAACTTGTTTCTAGCCCGCCAAATTGACCAACATCCAAGAATGATGATCCCTTGAAACACTTCTTTCGCTTTACCCGACAACCCCACATGATTAAACACATGATTAAACACTTCCATGCACGTGTGCCCATTTTTTTTTTTGAACAGAAAATTTCATTAACACCGGCAAGCACTCAAAACAAGAGCCGCCAACTATACACACATATACAACGGATTTTTTGACCAATCCTTCCAAACAATATTATTAATTTTCGACCTATACTCTAACCATAAAAATGACTTGGATTTGACCTTTGTCACTACTTCCAAAAACTTGGTCTCCTTATTGTGAAAAATCTTCTCATTCCTAGCGTTCCATATCATCCAACCTTGTTTATTTGCTTATTTAACAACATTTTTTTACACTGATTTAAAGACAGGATTGGGTAATCTAACCATACATATCCTTTATGATGTTGATCACAAAACAACTATGACCCTTTATGCATTTTCCTTTTCATTTAGCCATGAATCTTACACGTTCTTACCTGTGTTAACATATAGCCTAGATTGCATACTTTAATGTCGTATTCGATTTAATTATACGAGTTGGATATGTTTCTAAGTATTGCAATGGTAAGCGGCTTTGTTCTTAATTTGATTAAGGAAAAGTAAACCAAACAAACTATATTTAAAAACCCAAAAACATTTTGAGCAACACAACAAAGATATATATACTATCTGACTAGTAAGAGATTTAGTAGTGGATCCAAGAATTTTTTTAAATGGGTACACGGTTTTTAGATGTTCCAATTTCATAGGACATGACATAAATAATTTCGGTCGGTTCGGGTCGGGTAAAGTTCATCACATAATTAAAAATACGACACAATAATAGAAAAACTTCATTAGCTTTGTTATGGGTTCACCAATATATTATCTATAGATTCAATCTATATTTTTTATATAGCTTTCCACTAAAAATTCAAAATCTAGTGGGTTGAAACTTCGTTCGGGGATCAAATTCCCGTATTCTACTAGCGTGTGTATGTGTGTGAAAGTGTGGAATTCAAACACACACACCCAATAACCTAATGATAAACGTAAAAAAATAATAATCAAACACATTTTAAACTGGATTTCTATGATTAATATGACATGACTTGAGTACAAGAAATCCTAAAATATGAAAACCTAGAGAGCGAGAAAGTATAAGCTTGAAAAATATGACAAATGAGGGAAACAACTTATGAAATGCTAGGGATTAAGCTATTTATACCGTGGGCTTAATCTCTAGGCCCATTCCCTAAACCTCTCTCTAAATATTCTAAACCTAGCTGAAACTATAATTTCATAATAAATACATTAATGATGCGATAAATAGACAATAATGTATCAACAAACTCCTCCTTGGATATAGCTAGAGATTGTCTTCAGTTGAGACTTCAACAATAATTTCCGATTTGTCTTCAACAGGCTGCTCCACGAATTATGAACGACTCCCCCCCTCAGATAAAGTTACATCTGAATGATCTTCAACGACGATTATCTTTACTGGTATGATCAGGTTGGATGTTGCTCACAAAAAATTGAGGGGTCTTCGAAAATAATTCTTCATATGTTTGCAGAATCTTCAACTTGCACTCTATCTCCCTGAGATATCCGAATCTCTCCCCCCCGAGCATCAAGTCGATCTGAAAATCGGACTTGTGAAGAAGCTATAACTCTGACCCAGACTAGGTCGCAGGTTCGAGTCGGGCCAGAGAAAAAGTTTTTACTTTTTCTATTATTTCCCCTTTTCTTTTGATTTATTTATATGTCAATCCAATTAAACTTGTCTTAATTATCTTTAATACTTATTAATCGTTAATAAATGTTGAATTTTTTTTCATAAATCCAAATTATATCTTAGAATATATTTTATAATTTTATTTTCCAGAAATTTAGATATATATATATATATATAAATATATAAATTTTATTTAGTTTGTTTTAATCTTAATAATTTACTAAAAATATGTTTTAATTGATATTAAAACATATTTTTTGAAAATTTTATTTTCGATTAAGAAGATTAAACATGACTTATTTTCTCAAGAATAAGTTATTTTGTTTATTTTATCGACTTTAAGCTATTTAAAAAATAAAAAATTAGTTTAAATTAAAATTAAAACAGAAAATAAAACTATTTTAATTTTTTCTATGTTAGAAACATAATCTATACATATAATAAACCAAAGCCATTTTAATGACATGGCATTCAAAGAGGGTATTCTCTTTATTGAGTGTGCCATGTGTCATCCCATGTGGCAAGACCTTTATTTTACAAAAATAATAATTTAAAATTTAAAAACAAAATTAGATTTTTATCTCTAATGTTTCCTCCCATAACTTTTAAACGTTAATATCTTTTATACACAAGATTTTTTAAGGAAAAAAATTACACCAAATTAACGAGCGTTTTATTATCTTTCCAACGAGTACCATAGTGCTATATAAAAAACGGAGAAAAAAACGACTATTTTTTGTAACCCGACAGGTATTGTGTCAGGTTTGGAATTAGTTTAAAAAAAATTATGGGTTTGGGTCGGGCCTGGGATTAGGTGATATTTCAACCCGGTACGCTCTCCAACAGGTAATTGCTATGTTTTCTTTTTCTACCATATTCTGAAATAGCCCAAATCTTATTGTATGCAGTTAAAGACCTTTGACTGAATGTATTGGTGCTAAACAATTTATGTCCCCTTGAAGTGCTTGGAATCTTAATATTCTGTTTTAGGTGTTGATGTTTTAAAGTGAAATGGATTTTTTGGTATTTTTTTTAAAGTATCTAATGTAAGTTGATACATATATGCCATTTTTATAGTTTAGATACTTCTAATTTTATTCACTTTACTTAGATTTCTCAACCCGGGACGCTCCCGGGGTATAAGCTAGTGTTTTATATCTTTAAATATTCCTAATTTTTATTCAAATTTGTCATATCTTTATCAATAAAGCCTATTTAAAAATGCAATTAATTAATTTTATGATTTTACAAAATTATTAAACGGATGTTCTGTATTTTATGTAACTTTATTTTAATTTTATTTCCTTGAACTTTATTATTCACATGATTATTGATTGGATTTTAATTGGTAATTAAAATTTATAATATAAATAGAATTCTATTAAAATTTGTTTTAATATCATTTAAAACAGAAAATAAATTTCAATTTTCTAAACATTATTTTTCTTAATTTGTATAAATAAACATAAATTTCTTTAGAAAATTTCATTAATTTACTATCTATTTACTTGATTTACATTAAGTAAACAAAATATTTTTTAATTAACTTTAGGTAAACTCTAAATTGTTAACTTGAATACCTAGAAAATATGGCATTAGCATCTAATGATTTCGTGTCTATTTTCATTAACAAAACTCCTAGTCCCCAATTCTAGTCTAAAAACCCTAAGTCCCTTAGATCCTAGAAACCGTAGACAGATACGTTCGTTTATTCGTAGTCATTACCTATACCATTTAGGTTGAATTCCTCGGGTTTTAAACCGGTATGGAACCAAATCGGTTTTACTCAGGATCGGTCAACACCCAAACCGATTCCAAACGGATTTGGATTCTTAAAAGTAACCGATGTGTGCACCTCTAATGTGGACACTGGACGTGAACTATACTCTATCAGTCGTCTGGATCACCTTTTTCTTAATATGGTGGTTAAAGACTTAAATCTGGGTCCCAGTTTTAGATTGGGATGTTCCATGGAACCTTTAATAATTTTCCACTAAAAACCTAAGCAATGTATATTGGGCTTTACTTTATCACCTCGTGGGCCCATTGCCGATTATGAAAAGAGTTTAATCATTTCCTTTTCTATTTCTAGTTTGATTTACAATTTCTTTGTATCTGATGCTTTAAAGTTAGAAAAAAACTAAAAAAGCGCAATAAAGTTATTTGTTTATAATTATACGTTGCATGTTGATCAAGTGTCTGGCGGCAACTTTCATGTATTATCAATTTATCATGGGAATGAAGGTGATCATAATCATGATCTAACACGCTACCAACAAATTCGTTATCAATACTTATAGTAAGTATTTCGGCCATTGGGGGCCGCGTACAGAGTACCCGGCAATACTTTAGTTGATCGTTCAAAAAAAAAAATACTTATAGTAAGTAATTCATTAAAGTAACATCAAAGCTACTTGTAGGTTTAAGTCAAATCTAGACAAAAGTATATTTGATCTAAAATATAGCGGGGTAGTATTAGCCATTAAAAAAAGTAAAAAAATAGTAATTCATTAAAGTAATTCCAGAGCTCCTTGTATATAGTTTTCTAATGAAGCAAGTATTTGAAATAAAATAATGACATTACATAGTCTAACATAAAACAATAACTGAAAGTATGATAGGTATAAAGAAAATCACATTATTGGATTAAAAAAAATAATAACCAAATAAGTTCGTTTATAATGCTGGCTGGCTAGCTCACATATCCTCTAAATTTACTCATTAATTTACACTAGCTACTAACCCTGTTTTCCTTAACCTAACCAAAGGAGATACCCCCGTGAGGTCCACGTAAGCATGATTTCCCCTCGCCCAACCAAAGACAAGCAAATCCGCTGGTCGCAGGGTGGATCTCCCTTCTGGCAGGGCTTGTGAGAAAATTTACAGCTTATAGGGGCCTCCTTCTTGGCAGAAATCTAAGCTCTTCTCAGGATGTCCCACAAAACAACCTCCACCAAGTCATGCCGGTATTTGAAACCAGGAAGGCAGGAAGTTATTTGCAATGAATTGCATGCTCCCCATATTTATTCATGCAAGCTTTACGGTAGAGTGTGGCATATAAAAAAAATTCCTATTCTTAAGTGGAGTCATCAAATCAAGATAAAAGGTTATAGATGTTATGATTGCAACTTAGATTGATTAATATCTTAAGATACCCCACAAGCCGACAACTAATAGTTATAATGCAATGGCATCTCCCTGGCCTTTTGGATGATAACACAATCTATGTAACCAACTAACCATACAAATCGTTCCCTAGTGAAAGTATAAGATATTATTAAATAAAAAATTCATATCATTAAAAAGACATTTATAAAAGTATTTTAGAGTAAGAATTATTGTAGTCTAGACTCTAGACAATAACATTTAGTCCCTCCTTTTGTACGCTACTTGGCAAACTTATAAAACAACATATCCGTAATGAAGATTTGGTTCTTGAATCTGAGTGGTGTGAGAATAAGAATAATACCAAAAGCATGTATATAAGGGCAAGTGGAAGAAAAAGCTAACCGAGTACGGAAAGGTGTATGATCAATGGTTCTCACTATCAGAGGTGTTTTGAATTTTTAAGGTTGCTTTCTATGAGTTGGAATTATGGTATCTTTTAGGCTTAGAGACATGACCTTGGTGCTAAGAGCATATGTTGTCTCCTACGCGTAAACCATCCATATGTAAGACCTATTATCGAGTGTTAAAGCAACATAACAAATAGTATATAAGCCCTTTATTTATGATATATAAATAAAAAGAATGAGAAATAAATAAATGTCACCAACAGTATTAGGAAATACCATGTTCTGGCAATGTGTTTCCTAAAAGAAAAACATGGCATTGTGTTAACTTTAGCCGAATGCAATGCTTATAATGCTATATCCAAACACACGTCATGACTCATGTGCCTGTTTACACTTATGCCCCTCATACCTTGTTCTTTTTATCTCATTTTAATTAATTATGATTATAATTTTTTTTATTGGGTGAAAAAACTAAACAAAATCGTTACTTTACTAACATCCACTACATCGTTGACGTCCGTTGGGTGAGTGGCGAAACTTGACTCGAAGGTTCGGGGGGTCGGAAGTCACCGGGGGGTCGGAAGTCACTAGTTTTGGGGGGTCGAAAACCAGTTTTGGGGGGTCGAAACCCTATATTTCCAAAATTTTCTATACGAATACTATATAATTGGAACTTCTGCGCAAAAATTCGGGGGGTCGGCCGCCCCCTCCCGCCCCAACTAAGCATCGCCCCTTGGGTCACACATGAATGTAGTTTTTTCTGAACGGCTAAACACATAAATGTAGTTTTTCTTGCCCTGTAATCACTATTGGCAGATTAGATAAGCAAAAAAACGTTAGGTACGTTCTATGAAATGTTTTGATGAAACTCAAAAGTAAGAAAACTTTATTATAATATCAAACGTTTATTCATAAGCATTACGAACGAATCTACTATATACACAAGCTATACAATAACCAAAATATTAACTTCAATAAAAAAACATACATGTTAGATAGAAGCTCAAATGAAATAAAAGACAACCAAAATATTAATTTCGGTAATCAACAATTTAAAAAGAGAACTTATGACAGTAAATTTTGTGTTTTGGAATAATTGGTCCCATTCGTCACTATTTTTCTATTTTTTCACCGGTCCATATACGAGTTCACTATTTAAGTAACTAATCCCTCGTTATATATAATCAGCTTCTTAGAACACCTAAGGGGAAGGTTATAAATTCAAGTCTCACAAGGAGTAGAAATTTGCCGTTAAAAAAAATTATTCAACTACTATAAATGGAATCTTTGCGAAGTGTACGAAACAAATCAACAATGTGAACCACTGAACAAAACAAATCAATGACTAAGATAAAGAATTTGACAAATTTACAAATAAATGAAAAAAAACATGACAAAAACGATAAGCTTAATAAGAATTGTATAGATTTCTTAGAAGAAGAAGTTTGTATATTTTTCTTAGAAGAACAATGAGTTTGTATATAATACAAGAGTATATATATGTGTATCTATTAAATAACTGTAAAATGGTTGTAGGGGGTATATATGATTTTATAACACCCCCCCCCCCCCTCAGATATACGGATAACATCCGTATTCATTATACACTATCAATAACATACTTTAGGATGATATTAAATTTGTACTTCAGGACCTATGATATAAACTAATACTAGTGGATCGGTCATGCTGCCTCTTTAAAAACCTTACTAAGAAAACCCAATGGGACAAAACTTAGTCAAGGAAAAGAGTACAGCGTGATAATGCCCCCCCTCAATTTAACTAATGTCATTCAATCTTTAGAGCTCGATCTTTTGTGATAATTGCTCGAAACTGCTTCTAGGTAAAGATTTCGTGAACAAGTCGGCTAGATTTTCACTTGACTTGATTTGACGAACATCAATTTCCCCTTCATATTGCAGGTCATATGTCGAGAAAAACTTGGGTGAAATATGCTTTGTTCTGTCACCTTTGATGTAGCCTTCTCTGATTTGAGCTATGCATGCAGTATTGTCTTCATAAATAATCGTCGAATCCTTCTTGATCTGTTCTAATCTACATGCTTCTTGTATATAATTAATCATTGATCTCAACCAGACGCATTCTCGGCCAGCGTCATACAACGCTATCAATTCAACATGATTTGATGATGTTGCTATAAGTTTTTACTTAGTTGACTTCCAAGAAATTGTTGTGCCACCGTATGTGAATACTTAACCTGTCTGAGATTTTGCTTTATGAGGATCTGATAGATATCCGGTGTCAGCATGCCCAACAAGCGGGGACTTATTATCTTTTTGATAAAAAAGACCCAAGTCTTTTGTCCCGCAAATATACCGAAATATGTGTTTTATTCTGTTCCAATGTCTACGCGTTGGATTAGAGCTATATCTTGCTAGTACATGTACCGCAAATGCAATATCATGTCTAGTGTTAATTGCGAGACACATAAGAGCACAGATCGCAGTTAAGTACGGTGCTTCTGGACCAAGTACTTCTTCGCCTTCTTCTTGAGGTCGATAAGGATCCTTATGTAGATCTAGAGGTCGAATAACCATAGGTACGCTAAACAGATGAGCTTTGTCCATATTAAAACGTACTAACATCTTCTGGATCTAGTTTGACTGATGGACAAATGTGCCATTGCACAGATGCTCGAATTGTAAGCCAAGACATAGTTTTGTTATTCCAAGGTCTTTCATTTCAAATTCGTTCTTTAATAATTGAGCAGTTTTCTCAATCTCTTCAGGAGACCTGATGATGTTGATATCATCAACATAAACTACTATTATAGTAAATTTTGAGTTTGATCTTTTTTATAAAGACACGTGGACTGATTACATCAGACTTGTATCCTTCCTTTTCAAGATATTTACTTAGTCGATTGCACCACATTCGACGAGATTTTTTGAGACTGTATAAAGATCTCTGGAGTTTTATAGCACACATATCTCGAGGCGTTGATTTAAATGCGTCAGACAATTTTAATCATTTAGGGATTTTCATGTAGATGTCATTTTCAAGTGTCCCATATAAGTATGCGGTGACGACATCCATAAGCCTCATATGAAGTCCTTCAGAGATTGTGAGACCGATTAGAAACCTAGGGTTATCACATCCACTACGGGGTAATACTTTTCCTCATAATCAACTCCTGGGATTTGGGAAAACCCTTGTGCTACAAGTCGTGCCTTATATCTTATAATCCATTCTTTTCATTTCTCTTTATTGCAAACACCTATCTATAACCTACTGGTTTGGCGTCTATGGGTGTTCGGACTACATGTCCGAAAACATGTCGCTTTTCGAGCGAATTTAGTTCGGCATTTATGGCTGCTTTCCATCTTGGCCAATCATTTCTGTACATGCACTCTTCTAGAGTTTTAGGTACGTAATCATTTTCATTTATTACATCCATTGCTATAGCATATGCGAATATATCGTCAACACGTGTTTTATTTCGGTTCCACATTGCATTATTTTGTACATAATTGATAGAGATCACATTTTCATTTGGTACCGTTGTTTCTTCTAAAATTTCATTTTCCTCTGGAATCATATTTATCTCTTCCGGGACATTTACCTATACTGGGGTTTCATTTATAATATTTTGTGCGTTTTCACCAACTGAGTTATTTTGCTCTTTTCGTTTTCGTGGGTTTTTGTCTTTGGAACCGATGGTCTTCAACGTTATATTTGTATTGTAATCTCTTTAGGGATTATCTCAATTCAAGCAGGTGTATTTGATGTTGGTACTTGTGACTTTGTCACTCGATTTGTGTCTATGAATGCATCTGGTAATTCATTTGCTATTGTTTGCAAATGTATAATCTTTTGGACTTCATATTCACATTAACCACTTCGGGGGTCGAGATTTGATAGTGATGATGCATTCCAAGTTATATCTTGTGTTACCAGTCTTTCTTTATTCTTATCTCCCCTTAAGACTGGGAACATTGTTTCATTAAAATGACAATCAGCATACCGTGCTATAAACATGTCCCCCGTCAATGGTTCTAAGTATTTGATAATAGATGGGGAGTTAAAACCAATGTAAATGCCCAGTCTTCTTTTGGGTCCCATTGTGGTACGTTGTGGTGGCGATATTGGTACATATACAACACAACAAAAAATTCTAAGGTGGGACAAACTTGGTTCTTGTCCGGCGACCAGTTCTAATGGGGAGTATTCGTGATCAGCAGTTGGCCTTAATCTGATCAGTGCAGCGACATGCAAAATAGCCTGGCCCCGTGTAGAAGATGGTAGTTTACATCTCATGAGGAGCAGTCTAGCGATTATCTGTAATCGTTTAATTAAAGATTCAGCTAAGCCGTTTTGTGGTTGAACATGAGGCACTAGATGTTCAACATTTATTCAAATTGACATACAATAGTCGTTAAAATCTTGGGATGTGAATTCTCCTGTATTATCCATCCGGATGTTTTTAATTTGATTGTCCGGGAAGTTAGCCCTTAACAGTATGATTTGGATTAAAAGCCGGGCAAATGCTACATTTCGAGTATCTAGAAGACTCACATGTGACCACATTGAGGATGCATCAATTAAGACCAAGAAATAGCGAAATGGTCCATATGGAGGGTGTATGGGCCCACAAATATCTCCTTGGATTTGTTCTAAAAAATGAGGGGCTTTAATGCAAGGTTTTCAGAACCGGACCGGACGTCGAACCGGACCCTCGGGCGGTTCACCGGTCCAACCGGTCCGACCGGTCCAACGAATCGGGCCAAAAATGCTTTGAAACCCAAAATATCAAAAAAATAATAAAAAAACCCGGTCCGACCACCGGTTTTCCGGTCCGATCGGCCGGTTTTCCGGTCCGAAGCCGGTTCGCTGCAGAAACGGTCCAACCACCCGAACAGGACCGGTCCAGGTCTCGGAGCTCGGTCCGACCGGTCGGTCCGGTCCGGTTTTCAAAACACTGCTTTAATGTATCAATTTAATTTGTGAAGGCCGAGTATTAAATTTGCCCAAAGAGAATGCTGCACATGATAAATCTTGTGGCAACAAAACTTTTAATGTTTTAAAAGGGTGCCCAGTTGCGCTTTTGATTACTCTTCTCATTATTATGCTACCAGGGTGACCAAAATAGTCATGCCATATATTGAATGTATCTTTATCTAATAATTTCTGGTTAGTCACCATGTATGATTCGATATGATTGATATTAGTACAGTATAATTTAGAGGATAAACTTTGTAGTTGTTCAACAATGGTTTCTTGTCCATTTTTGTTGAAAATAATTTGAAGTTATTCAATATTATTTTCATCTTTAGTTTTTAGATGGTTACCATTTTCCGAATATCTTTAAAACTAAGTAAATTTCTTCCGGATTTACTAGAATATAATGCATTTTCAATAGTTAGTTGGGTACCTGAAGGTAGTATTATGTGTGCTCTGCCAGAGCCTTCAATAAGATTACAAACACCAGATATAGTACTAATAGGCGTCTCTATTGGAGACAACTTAGAAAAAACTTTCCTATGTTTGAGAACAGTGTTAGTGCTACCGGTATCTGCCAGACATTCATCACCAATAATAGCTCTGCTGGAGCTAGCATACATATTTCTGGATGTAATGAATGTAATCTTCTGAAATTCAAGACAGGGTTGGATCGTGTTGTGATCAGTGGCGTGAATTAATGACAAATTCCTGTGAATGATGGTAACTTTTAATAAATAGAGCAAAATCGTGCTGATAACGTGATAAGAATTGTATAGATTTCTTGGAAGAAGAAGTTTGTATATTTTTCTTAGAAGAACAATGAGCTTGTATACAATACAAGAGTGTGTGTGTATATATATATGTGTGTGTGTGTGTGTAAATAACTGTAAAATGGTTGTAGGGGGTATATCTGATTTTATAACAAAGCCACAAGTTATTACTTCTTATTTAGTTCCGTCTTTTTTTAAACACACATAACTTTAATCTATACTAACATTTGGAAAAGAGTAAAGTATACGGATAGTCATTGTGATTTTACAACATTTTGCATTAGTCCCCACGTAAGAAAAATTACACATGTAGTCTAAAATTTTCTAATATTGTAGCACCTTTAGTCCCTATAGTCACCTAGTTTCAAGGACCAAAATGTTAAAAATTGCAAAAGTTTGGTCTAAATGCATCACAAATATCAAAATTTTAGACTCTTTGTATAATTTATCATACTTATAGACTATTTTCAAAATTTTGTAAAACCACATTAGTTATTCATGCACTTTACTCTTCGAAAGAAAAATACACAATAAAATCGAACATTTTTTCTCTAATTATAAGTTTGTAATATTGTATATAAAGGTTGCGTGATTATGCAAATAAGCCTCCCTTGTTATGAAAGTTGATATTGTAATGAGATTCAGGATGACAAATTAGTTTGAACTAATTTGTTATAATTTGTTTTATATCACTTCCTAAGGGAAGGAGGGTGCCATCAGCAAAAAATCCGTGGAGCATATCTACGACACTAATCACAGTGCGTCATCTGGTCAACCACCCGTGAACCCCTCCCACCAGCAGCACCACTTGTGGAGTTTGTGGTTCCCCTCTCTTTTCTGCATCTCTCTCTCCTCTGCATCCGTGACCACTTCCGTTAACTACAACTCGGGATTGCTTCACGAGAAGTGACTCGACTCCCCTAATGTAAATATGTAAGTTAAATTTCAATCATTTATATTCCTCAAGAGTTTCTAGCCAAATGATATGATGGCACTTCCAGGTAGGTGTGCTCATTTATTTTGGTACCTCCTTATTTGGTTGTTAGTATCATCATCTTCAAGATTTAGATGCCTTTTATGGCAACAAACTTTTGAAAGTTTCCAGCTGCTTTCCGGCCAGTGTTTTTTTTTTTTTTTTTTTTTTTTGATATTTTCGGTGGTACATGAACAAGTCTTTGGCAACAAAATATGAATTCTTCACTGGTCGACAATGGCGAAGCTTGGACTTTTACATAATGAGCGCCGAAAGTCACGTGATCTAACTTCTTTTTAAATCGGTGGGGCCGGACTCAAAATATAAAAAATTTGGACGAAACCAGGAAAATTTACATTACTATGCCAAAAACGGTGGGGGCCGGGGCACCCGAGCCCTCAATTAGCTTCGCACATGCCTATCGACTAGGCAAACTATGGGTTATGGGTATTACCTGCCACTTAACTTTCGTTACCAAGGACAATTACACTCCCAATATTTTTTTCATACGCATATTGATTTTAGAATTAATTATACGATTAACACTTGCAATTTACCCATTTTTCTTGTTTTCAAATTATTTTTTGGAATGACACTATTAGTATTAACTTTTACAAATGATTTCACCTTTAGGCATTCGTACACCACAAGTACTAAACGTTTAATTATTTATTATTTGCAAATCTGAAATCTTTCTTTGAGCACATAAACAAACAAACAAACGTGCACAACATAATCTCATTTGCAGCATGACTATTGGTAAGGTCTGAGGATGGTATGGTGACTGGGGGCAAACCTGACTTCTATCAAATGAGAACTAAATAGATGTTGCTCCTCCTTAGACCCATGCGCCTCCAAAAATACCTTTTTACGTGTATAGTATAAGGTATGGTAACCAAATAACATAAAAGGTACGTACCTAAGAGGACCAAAGCAAACAATCATAAAACAAATTAATAATTAAAGTTTTAAACCACCGCGTACGATGATGAGTAACTATAAAAGCTACATATAAAAGAGCAAGGATACATTAAATACAAACTAAGCGTTAAGAAAGTATGTATCCACTCCTCAAAAAAGGTCAATAAGTCTAGAAAACACTAAGGCAAGTACAAAAGTTTATGAAAAACCAATGCTCCATGACAGTATAAGACAAATTCATACACTTTCCCATAGTCTATGACTCTAATACGATGTCTCCAAGAACTCCTATTTTCCACTATGTCTTTGGTGATGTGCAAGTATAGAATATCCTGTCTATTCCGCTCACCCATTTTAGTTTGGACATGCCTTTACACCTACTTCCCTTCCTAGTGAGGGTTTCCATGGTTTTTACCGCAATATATCTTCTACCTCCTCTTTAGATGCTCAAGCCATTTCAGTCTCTTTAGTTGGTGGTAAATTGAAAGATATCAAAAATCAAGTTTTAATTTCTAACGTAACGCGGTTAACAAATATATGCGAGCCCTAAATTTTCAAACCCAACATTTGATGTTGAGATTGTTATATGCAACAAAAGTGAAAGTCAGAGTATCATTGGTCAGATTACAAGTATTAATTAATATCAGCTAAACGACTATCCTAAAAAAACCATATCATTGACATGTTATCAGGGGCAAAGCAAGTTACTAATTTATTAGAGCGAATTGCGTTTGGCAATGGAAGTGAGATTATGTATGTAATTGAGTTATAGGATAAATGATTACAATCCAATTTGTTGTTAGAAACTGAATGAAATTTCACGAAAGCCGAATAATCACTAAGATTTTGACCGATTAACTCTACTACGTACTCTACATTAGACTCTGTGTTGTGGTTATCTTGGTTATCAATTTACAAATGATATCTCAATTATAAAATTTTACCAAAAATCATGTGTACGTGTGGTGTTGGTTTTTGCAACTTGCTATCCCTCCTAGTTTAGGTCAAAGGGGACAAAAACAACGCAATATTTTCTTCTTTTTTTCTCTCTAAGATTTTTTTAACTAAAGTTTATTTCTCATAAGTCATACCTCCTCAACATATATCTCCATCCATGGATATAATCGTCATTTTGCCTCTCCTATCCCATAACTGAAAACGACTTTATGTAACCTGTGGTCGACGTCGACCTATTTATTCAACCACACTCATCTACACATACCCTTTCCATACACGCATGTATATCTTATATTATATAAATCTTTTATATATATACACACACATAACGCCTCATTAGTATCATTACTTTTCTTTTTTCCTCTCTCTCTCTCTCTAAGAGATTAAATGGTTGACGTTGAAAGGGTGTGTTGTATGTGCGGTGACGTTGGTTTCCCCGACAAGATATTCCGATGTATCAAGTGCCATCATCGATTCCAACACTCGTACGTTTTCGCCAACTTTTCACCTATATCTCTCTCACACACCCCAACACGCTATTTGCGACTGAAATCTACAGTCGCAAATAGCAAATGACCCAGTTTTCTAGCAGTGTTTTATCATGTTCTCCAAACTATCATTTTTTAACATATATTCATGACAAATTATTTATTATTATTATTTATAAATTAGTTAACATGTCTAGTCATGCACATCGCACCCGTTCAACTACAACTTTCAACAATTATTTTATTCATGATATTAATATTATTATTCAACTTATTATAATAGGTATTGTAGCAACTACTATACCGAATCATCGGATCCCCCAGAGTTCTGTGATTGGTGCCAAACCGAGTCGACCCGGACCGCAAAACCATCAAAGAAAACAAGCTCAAAAACCGAAACCGGAGTGAGTAACCGGTCGGAATACACCGGTCCAAAGATCAAGCAACATGATCGTGAAGAGGGTTCCGAAAAAGGCAAGTCATGGTCTTCGACTGGAACCGGATCAGCACCTTCACCAAGAACTAGCACTCGAAGGTACAAGCTACTTAAAGATGTCATGTGTTAAATAAAATAAAGGTTGGAATACGTATGGGTACCAAATTAAGGTGAGAGATCTTTATGGAATTTAATGTTACAAGTGTAATTATTTGTTTGACTTGAGGGTATAATCGGAACAAATATATGTTGTATCTTTTTGTTTGTGTGCTATATATATATGGTTGGACCATGATCATCACTTGTTTGATAGTAATACTAACTAGATAAGTTTGGTTCGAAAGTACGTAAACATGTGAGTTTCATGTTAGCATGACTTTTTTTTTTTTTTTTTATTATTATTATTATTATTATTTTTTTAACATGCATCGTTGGATCATGATTAAGGTATGTGGCAATATGATCCACGTACGTACATATTTGGTTGTATATGTTTTATAAACTTTTCTTGTAATTTAGGGTTTGTCAAAATAATATGTTTTTTTTTGTTTATATTGTGACATTTACGAATATTTAGATCATTAACTAATATTTTGTGAGTGTTCTATTTGGATATATTCTTCGACATGGGTGTAGCTTTTAAGGGTGGTAGACACAACCCCCCCCCCCCCCCCCCCCCCTAAATTTTCTCTCAGAAGTTCTGATTATATAGTATTCGTATAGAAATTTTTTGGTATATACGGTTTCGACCCCCCGAAACAAGTGATTTCCTACCCCGGTGACTTCCGACCCCTCGAAGTCTCGGGTCAAGCTTCGCCACTGTTCTTCGAACGAGATTTGTTTTTATGCGTTGAAAGAAACCATACATATATAAAAGCTTCAATACCATCTTTAAAGGGAAATTGCATCGAAGTAGAAGGTAACTAAGTCTTTCATAGATTTTAAGGTTAAACATTTATATGTATGACTAGTTGAAGTCAGCTAAGTAGCTGCATTCATAGGTCTAATTGATAGATTAGTTTAACATTTTGGCACTCAAATATGTCTAACTAGCTTATACCCCGGGAGCGTCCCGGGTTGAGAAATCTAAGTAAAGTGAATAAAATTAAAAGTATATAAACTATAAAAATGACATATATATATATAGCAATTACCTGTTGGAGAGCTTTCCGGGTTGAAATATCTAATATGACATAATAAAATATCTAATATGACAACATAATTAATAACTTGCCAATATATGATTAATGAATATTATTATTATTATTATTATTATTATTATTATTATTATTATTATTATTATTATTATTTTAAACAAATCTCTGCCATAAGTTATCATATTCTAATATAAAAAAGGTAATTGGGTCGGATATCACCTAATCCCAGGCCCGACCCAAACCCATAAATTTTTTTTAAACTAATTCCAAACCTGACACAATACCTGTCGGGTTACAAAAAATAGTCATTTTTTTCTCCGTTTTTTATATAGCACTATGGTACTCGTTGGAAATATAATAAAACGCTCGTTAATTTGGTGTAATTTTTTTCTTTAAAAAATCTCGTATATGAAAGATATTAAAGTTTAAAATTTATGAGAGAAACATGAGAGAAAAAATAATAAAGTTTTAATATTTAAATTTAGTAGATTAGGTATTTAATAGATTATGTTAAATAATATTTAAACCATATTTATTCATTTTTTTTAATTGGTCTTGAGTTGCCACATCACATCCTATGTGGTATCTCTCAAAAGAGAGATTGTATAATATTATGACATGTCATCAAAATGGCTTTGGTTTATTATATGTATAGATAATCTAAACACAATAATTATGGTTTTGGATAACGTTATAAGCGAAAAACGTCCGAACTAATCCGTATTCTAGAATTTCAACGACACTACATGTTTTAGAAAAGTTTAACTTGTCCTTTTTAGAAAGTTTTCACGTGAAGCTTTAATATTTGTCTACCAACAAAGCATCCAAGTAAATTTAAACATATTGGGCTTAAAAGATAATTATATCTAATTTGTTTTTATTAGGTTTTTATTAAAGTACTAGAGTGTAGATTAGGAATAGAGACTTTTCCCCGTACCGAATCGAATGTGCTTAAAAGGTACCGATATTAGGTTTTATTGATGTCAGTGTTCGGTAAAAAGGTGTGTATCGTTTATTGATATTTGTTTTTCGATATTTTGATGCTAGTAATGATTTAGAATGTGAGTAGTTTTATTGGAACTAAACTAAAACAAATTCCTCATGTAGTAGGGTGGTCGGGGCATTACCCTAGTGTACCACTCTAACATATACCAATCATGTAAAGCTACCTCATTTGTACTTTCAAGTACTCCCACACCACAAAATCACCCGCAACTCTACCTTACAATACCCTCACACCACCTCTCCCTCTTTCTCTCACGCAAACATAAGTCAATACACACAAAAAAAGTAAGCAGGTATTGGTACCCGCTGTTAGGGCTGTTCAAAATCGGATAATCCAAAATTCGAATCCGAAAAATCCGAAAATCCGAATCCGAATTATCCGAAATTTTGGATAATCCGATTTTCGGATATCCGAAAATCGGATTATCCGAAATTTCGGATTCGGATTCGGATCCTGATTTTGAAAATTTTCGGATAATCGGATTATCCGAATCCGAATATTAAAAAAAAATATATATATATAAATATTTAATACTATATCAAAATAATAAGTTTTTTTTTATATATTTGTTGTTCAAATTTCGTTTATCTAACTTCGATTTTTGTTTTTTTAATAGGTTCACGTTTTAGGCATAAAGGAGAATGTTTTTTATAGTTTTTTTTTATTATTTTTTATTATTTTTTTAATTTTTTTAAGTTTCGGATTATCCGTTGGATGATCCGAATCCGAATCCGAAATTTCGGATATCCGAATTTCGGATATCCGAAATTTCGGATTCGGATTCGGATCTCAATATTGACTATCCGAAATTTCGGATTATCCGAAATTCGGATATCCGAAATTCGGATTATCCGATTTTGAACACCCCTACCCGCTGTGGGTACCTACCAGCCTATCTACAGGGTTGGGGGGGGGGGGGGGTTATCTTGTGGGTTCGAACCCGTAGAGGGCTACCTGTGTGGTGCACGCCCTGTCATGTATTGTTGACCTATTTGATTATAAAGTTCACGATTTTGGTTACAAATAACATTATCAATTGGGATGAAATTGGTAATTTACATCCCAAACTCAAGGAATGTTAGGAGAAAGATGAAGTCAACGAAGTCCAATCTTAACTACATGCATTAGGGAAAAAAATCAAAACCATATCACATTGGTTAGGTATCAAAATATCGGTGTTGTTACCAGTATCAAACTGATACACTATGTATGGTACTCACTTCCCTTCAATTTGGTTATCGGTATTTTTGGCAGTCAAGAAAAAAAGTGACAACCAAACACTAGCATAGGTAGACATATACTAGGGTTATCCAGACCCCTACTTACAAAAAAAAAAAAAAAAAAAAAAAGTGGCAGCCAAAAATTTAAAATTTTTTGACCGATTGATCGCTAAAGTAGCAACTGAAATGGGCCGATTTATGATAGGGTCAGTTCAACTATTTTGGAGGCCTAAGGCGGAGTGTAAATCCATGGCCCCTTTTGTTGTTCGGATGTTATCAAGTGATTAAATAATTCTTGATCGGTGATCTGGTTGGAGTTGAGTTTAACCGCATGTTATATGAAGATTTCAGTATTGACCTGATGATTTTGGAAGTTATTTCACTGTTTTAAGTATCGATTCCATTTGAGAGTCTTAATAAATCTAGACATGATATGTTTGGTTGAATATACTAGAATATAAACTTTAATTTAACTCATATCAATACTATGGTATTTTTTATTTCGTAAACTTGTATTTTTTTTTAATGACAAATGTTATATTTTCCATATACTCTTACCTCAATAAATAACTCTAGATTACACCACTTCACTATTTTATTTTTTTGAATGGCTAATTTCTTGTCACCCATGGGATTTGAACCCCAAACCACTTGAAAAGGCAAAGTCTTATCCATCACCTTAATACCACTAGGCCAAAGGCCTTTGGTACACCACTTCACTATTAAAGGTGTTTTGGCAATTTACACATGGGTATTAAATTACTCATGGTGGTTTTTTTTTTGAACGATCAACAAAATTTTATTTCACCAACGCTAGCGGGAAACTAGCACTATGGTAGCGTATCTGTTTCCAGCTTTATTCGCGCTAGATAAAAACAAGACCACGACCATGACTGCCACGACCACTACTACCACCACGACCATCGAGACCATCCCCGCTACTACTATTACTCCCCCCCCCCCCCCGCACTACTATACCACCACCACCACCACCACTACCACCATCCCCACCACTGTAGTGGTAGTAGTGGTAGTCGTAGTGGTAGTGATAGTGATGGTTGTAGTGGTAGGAGGAGGAGCATGAGCAATACTAGTAGTACGTTTGGCTTGTCTATTTTACGACGCGTTTTACACCTAGATACCATATATTAAACCCAAACTTAATTTGTATGGGAAAAAAGCATACCACTAAACCATTAGCTAATGGGTTAAAATCCGCTTCTTAATGTAATTTTATATGTTCAAAAAATATTTTAACTAACCGATCCTAGGCGGCGTGAGGGTGTTAACTGTTAAAGTGTTAAGGACCTCCATTAATTGGGCCTATTTCAGCCGAATTCTAACATTCCAGGTCGAAGCCCATTTAATCGACTCCATATATGTCTCAAATCAATGATCAACCCAACACATTCTATCAAGTAGACGTGAGCAAATCGGTTTTTTTTGTCGAACCGGTTTCGGTTTCAAACCGGTTCGGTTTTGGACCGGTTTTGTTAATTCGTAAGACCGGTTTTGGAGACCAGTTTCGGTTTGTTTCGGTTTTGGTTCTTAATCGGTTCTTTCGCGCACAATTAAAAAAAATAGGGCGATAAGAAAAAATATAAAAATTCGACTTTTATTATTTTTTTCGGTTTTCGACTAACAATGGTGGGTTGGTTTGAGGAACCGGTTTGGGATGGGTTTGATGAAGCCATGGAAGATGTAACAAAGAAGCAAAGCGGAAAAAACGGGAGAATACGGTTGTGTTTTTTGGTTTTTCGGGTTCGTTTTTTACATTTTTGAGTGTTGTGATCAACCCAAAACATCTAAAAACATATTTATACTAAGTTGGGATGGCAAATAGTGATTTAGAAGCAAAGTTAACGGTCAAAAACATCAAAACAAGCCTAACGGCTAGTTTCTAAAGTTCAAAACGTTCAAACGGTTCGAACCGGTTTCAAACCGTTTTTTGGGTTCGATTTACGAACCGGTTCGGTTTGGTTTCTCGTGGAAAAATGGGGAATCGATGCTCGAATCTACGATTCGTATATGAAACCACACCGGTTCGTGTAGGAACCGGTTTGAGAACGAACCGGTTCGGTTCGGTTCGTGCGGTTCCGGTCCCCAAACCGGTTTTTTTGCTCACGTCTACTATCAAGTAGTTTGGAATTGGGATACTAAGTTGCAGGTGGTTATAAGCCCAGCCATTTTCCTATCCGAAAGATAATGTCACTCTCATTAGAGCCCACAATTTATCCTAAGAGCCGTTATACGAGATGAGTATTAACGAAATTAAACATGTTAGTGTTTAGGGTAAACGAGTACATTACAAAACAAGTTAATGATTTAAAAACATGTTTAACTCGAACGCATAACACGTTTAGCTAAACATTTTAAATAGGTAACACAACTCTTTATGAGTTATGTTCGGTTTAAGTGTTTAACACCTTATTTATATACTAGAAACATGATTCTAATAATTACATGTCGTTTATACAAACATAAGAAAAGGGAGTAACATGACTCCATGTTATTCTTCGTGTTCTATGTGCAATTAATAAAGTCGCATGCATCAAGTTAGAGACTTTTTATCGAAATTGAAATCTATTGTAAGTCAACCAGCTGTATAAATCCAACAAGTTTGTATGATTTTTTTTTAACCATAATCAATTCTTATTAAAACAAAATACGAAAGTTAAATCACAATAGAAGGTAGACGGGCAACAAGCTGCGCCGCCACACCTTTCTGAATTGCGAACCCTAGTCTACCAAAGACAAATCCTTGCCCCTCTGGAAATGAACTATTGCTGTGAACGACCTGTTGGACCCTGGTCAAGAAACGAATAGCTTCTGGTGCTAGGGAGCCAAAGGTATCAAAAGCCAAAGGAATAAAGACATGTTGGTTCTCTTCGCAAGCTTTAGCATGTTTATCTACTTTCTTCGATTCCGCCTTTCTCGATGCTTGCCCAGCTACAAACCGTGTTTCCCTTAACCCAACCAAAGGAGATACTCCTGTGAGGTCCACGCAAGCATGTTTCCCCCTCTCCCAACCAAAGACAAGCAGACCTGCTGGTCGCAGGGTGGATCTCCCTTCCACAGGATCTGTGAGAAAATTTACAGGAGCCTCCTTTTTGGCAGAAATCCCAGCTCTTCTCAGGATGTCCCACAAAACGTCCCTCGCCCAGTCATGCCGGTATTTGAACCCAGGGAGCTCTTTGCAATGAATTGCGTGCTCCCCATATTTATCCATGCAAGCTTTACGGCAGACGAGGCATGTTTCATCTTCCGGATACATCGGGATCATCAACCGGTACTTGAGTATAGCCCTGTACTCCACTGCGGACATGCATTGACCCAAACCCTCAATTGGGATAACGGTCAAAAAATCCTGGGCATGAGAACCCTTTAGGCATTCAATCACCGCCTTCTGACGGGAGGATAACTCAAAAACATATTTAATATCATGAAAGTTTGGATTGATGACATGAAGAGGAGTGTGGTAGTTAACTACTTGACTGGATACTTAAAAGTGACGTAACAATTGAAGTGGTCTTACAAATACATGTACTTTTCATCAAGTAAATTTGTTTATTTTCAGTTATAAAAATAGATGGGTTCTGATACCTAAAGCTATTAGGTTTCTAGACAGAGTGTTGACGGTCGTACACAATAATTTCTTGATCCCTAAGAACTAAGATTTTGTTTTTCAGTATGTTAAGTTTAGCTATTCAAAATGGTGTCGCGATGCAGCTTGTTGCATGTTTGTCTCTCATCTTGTAAAATTTATCCTCCAACTATAAATGTTTTGGGAATTAAATACATATTTTTGTAACAAAATGAAAAAATTATTAAAAAAAGCATAATACAAACCTAACCACAACAAAAAAAAAAAAAAAAAAAGAAAAAAAAAGACAGACTGAATGGGGCAATTTCTTAAATGCTAAGACCTACTACCCAAAACAAGACAAAGTTAAATGAAGTAACTTCTTGAATGCGTAGACCTGCAAAGGCCCTAGCAGGGAAAGTCACGAAAATATATTTTTTTTAAAGGTGTGGATAGTGATAAACCTTTTGGCTATATACTCTCGATCGAATTTTGGGTGGAAGGGTTTACACGTTTGTGTGCTTCCCACTTTAGAGATCTCAAGTTTAATTCCCTCTATTACTTTGAAAGGGTTTACACGTTTGCGTGCTTCCCACGTTGGCGTGTGGACTGGACGTCTGGATCTCATTGGCGTCACGAAAATAGATAAGTATTAAGTAATATATCTAAAAAATAGTGATAAGTCTTTCTTATAACTTATTAGTTTAGGGGAATTGGATTTTAATAACCTGAACTATTTGAAATTGGTCACTGGCACCCCCAACTAAAAAATTGGCCATATATAACCTAAACTATTAACTTATTGGAATCTAACACCCACTAACTGTTAAATCACTAACACCGTTAGTGGGTTCGCTGACGTGGCAAGATTTGCTGACGTGGCATGCTGACGTGTCAATCCACGTGTGCACACATAAGAGTGCCACATCAGCAGCTTGTGCCACATCAGCAACCCAACTAACGACGTCAGTTAGTTGGGTGCTAGATTCCAATAAGTCAATAGTTCAGGTTATATATAGCCAACTTTTTAGTTGAGGATGCCAGTGACCAATTTCGAATAGTTTTGGTTATTAAAATCCAATTTCCCGTTAATTTAACCGTAAAACATATTTTAGTCACAAAGAAAATCATTATTAACGAGACACGTAATGACAAAAAGTGTATTGTCAACGCAAAATTAAATTTAGCAAAGCTAAATTTGCTGTAATGTAAGGATGATTATGCGGCGAGATGCAAAGTCCGATTGTGATCGTATATA
Organism: Ambrosia trifida; assembly: GCA_028751855.1. NCBI lineage: Eukaryota > Viridiplantae > Streptophyta > Magnoliopsida > Asterales > Asteraceae > Ambrosia > Ambrosia trifida. Next base: position 3,365,534 of record CM054125.1, on the reverse strand, counting down.
GCCGCCAACGTCTGATACACACCACCACAAACATACGGTGCAAAGCTATCTTTGCTGTAATGTAAGGATGATTATGCGGCGAGATGCAAAGTCCGATTGTGTTGAAGACGATTTGAAGATGAACCACCCTTGAGGAAGATCAAAGGTTTAGCAGAGAGAGAAGAAAAAGATGAGAATGGAATCTGGGGATAATGGCTGAAAAGAACGAAAGAGGACAGGCGGAAGGTAAAAAGGAAGTATCGAGAAGAACACTGAACATGTTGAAGAAAGAGAGGGATATTTACGGAACTGACATTTTACTGTTCAAAGTTAAGATCTATAAATATATAGTTAATGATAATTTAGAAGAATTAATTCAGTTGCCATTTTGTAATTACATATTAAAAGTCTTTGCCAAAATTACCCTAATCGATGGGCATGCCAATAAAGTTGTCACGGGCTTTCGTGGAAATCAGGGGCGAAGTTTGGATTTTGAATTGGGGGAGGGAGACTCAATTTTTTTCGATCGGTAGTGAAAATCGGCGGGGCCGGACTCAATTTACCTACGAAAATCGTAAATTTATACCACTGCGCCAAAAAACAGGGGGGGGGGGGGGCAGGGCCACCCCTGCCCCAAGCAATCCTTCGCCGCCTCTGGTGGGAATCCCTTTATGACGAATTGAGGATACCCATGGGGCACCCGGTCCTACAGGTCCACCAATCCAGGGAAAACCCGACCACCCACCCGCCCAAAGGCACGACATTGAGTAATCGGTAAAACCTGGTATCCTTCAAGGCTCATACCCGTGACCATTAGACCAAAAGTCACCTATCAATAAGCATCCATACCACTCCACCACTGGTTCGCTAGGCAGCTAATGAAAGCATGTTTGGAACCAAAGTATCACTACAAACGGGGCAAATAATGTTTTCTTGGTTGTTAATTGTTAAGTGTAAGTTGGAACCGATGGATAATCTTTGACAGGAATGCTTGACCGATGGATGCTTAGACTTCTGGAGGTAGTGACGGCACCTACCCCCAGGCGTTCAATGTGGTAAAATTTCTCAAATTTGCTGGGAAAACATTTGTGTCTACTTTATAAATTGTTATTTAGTTGTATAATGAATGCTTTGCATCTGCAGATTTTTTAAGGAGCTACCCATGTTAATGTCAATCATGTGATTCATGATTTATCTTTGAAGCGTGCTGTATGTAACAAAATTAATCAATCGTGGGTGTGATTATTTGGGTGGGCCGGTGTTTCATGATATCACATCTATCACGGGGTGGCCATCACGCACCACCCCGTCCTCCCTAACAGAATTATCCATGGTGCCAGTGGAACATTTTAATATTACATAAAGGTTAATTTACTGTGCATCTTTCTTGAAAATAAATTTTCCTTCAGTTTATCAACTATAGTTCTTTTGATACAGGGAAAATTGCCATACGATAACATTAAATATCTTTACTAAAAGGTTGATGATGCCATTCGATCGCTCTTCTGTGCTTGAATCATCTACCACCCACTATTATAACCATCAAGTATTTACTCTTCTATTGCCAATTGTTAATCGTGTTGTTAGTTTGCTCTTTGTTAGCTGTTCTTTGATATTTGTATTAGTCATGGGTATATGATTTTACGCATATAATCTACAGATCAGCTTAATTTGTCGTTCTTATTCTCACAATCGTGTTAGCAATCAATTAATTTAATCACCTATGGAAATTGCTACTTTCTTTTTTAGATTTTGTTGGTAGTCTTGAATTTACAAATGATCTAAACATGACTGTCAACATGCTTTAAAACACTTTGGTTCTTATTTACAGCCTTTCTTTTGAATGTCAAAGCGTTCTTTCGTTTTCTTGGAAATTCAAAAAAAAAAAGGTTTTTGGAGCAGAAACCTTGAAAGAAGAAAAAGTTGTTTTTTTTTTTTTTTTTTTTTTTTTTTTTAGTTCTCAAGTAAAGATGAAAGATTGATGAAAAGAAAATGAAAATGAGTGGATTTCTAACAAGTGATTGTAGGTGATGGAGTTTCGAGTGGCTTTACATATGTGGTATGGGGATTTCTTCATTCAATTATTAGTAACATTATGTTTTTGGTTTTTTATACACAATTAAATATTATTATTAATTTGGATCATATTGTTAGTGTTTGTTTTCAGTAATCCAACCTTTTGAATCTATACATGTTACCTGTTTTGAATATGACTAACCAAAAGACCAACTTTTGGTACGTTCAGAGGTGGTTGTGATTCATGAATTAGATTTTTTTTCTTGTGATGTTCATTTGTTATTTTTTGAAGTCATGTCTCATAAACTTGCTTGATTGTTGGCAATGGAGTGGTAAACTTCTCGCGATTGGGTTTTAATGATGGGTGATTGTGATGGAGCAATACGTTTTTGGGACATTAGACAACATAAATCTTCTTAGGTAAGTTGTTTTATGATCTATTGTTCTATAATTTTGGGTCACTCAAATGAAAATGTTAAAACGTTTTGTATTTTTTGCTTTTTTTTAAACTAACAAATGGAAGGTGGAGATGGGTTGTTTGTTAGAGGGAGGCCAGATCAAAGAAGTTTCAGTTAGAAAAGTTCAAGATCAAAGTCAAAGAATAAGTTCAAAAGAAGGTGTTTTCTGTGCAATTCGAAAAAACATTTGAAAAGAGACTTTCCTTATTTGAAGAAAAAGAAGACTGATCATGGAATTTCAAAAGGGAAAAATAGTCATTCTATTTTTGATGATCATTCAGAAGGATATGACAGTGCTGATGTTCTTGTTGTAACAAGTGAAGGCAATGATGTTCTTGTTATAACAATGAACAGAATTAAAATGAAGTGGGTCATGGATTCAGGAGGTTCTTTTCATATGACTCTTGTTAATGCGTTCTTTAAAGACTTGAAGATGATAAAGAATATGGGATCAGTGAAACTTGGAGATGACAGACCCTGCCAAATAGAAGGCTATGGAACAGTCACCATAAGAATATAAAGTGGAATGGAAGTTGATCTCAAAGATGTAAGGTATATTCCTAGTCTTAAGAGAAGTTTATTATCATTTGGCACCTTAGAAAAGAATGGTTATCATGTAAGTTTGAGAGATGGTAAAGCTAAGGTAATAAAAGGTTTTATAGTGATGTTGAGTGGAACCAGGATACATAACAACATTTATCTGTTAGATGGTGATGTTGTTAATACTAGACCGGTTGTTATGGAAAGTAAAGAAGGAAATAATGATGCCCTGAAATGGTACAAGAGGTTAGGCTATATTAGTCAACAAGGACTTGTTGAGTTAAAGAAACAACAAGTTCTTGGTAATTTGAAAATTTGTGACATAAGTTTTTGTGAGGCTTGTATCATGGGAAAGCAGAAGAGAGTAAAGTTTAATAAAAGGAAGCACATAACCAATGGTATCTTGGATTATGTACAATCTGACCTATGGGGGTCTGCTAGAACAAAAACTATGGGAGGAGGCATGTGTTTTCTTTTTATAATTGATGATTATTCACGAAGGGTATGAGTTTATGTCATTAAAAATAAGAATGACACGTTTAAGAAGTTCAAGGAATGGAAGATTCTGGTAGAGAATGAGACTAATAGAAAGCTAAAGAAAGTAGGAACAAATAATGGGTTGGAGTTTTGTTCAAGAGAGTTTAATGACTTTTGTAAAGAAAATGGTATAGCCAGGCACTTGAATATACTAGGAACTCCACAACAAAATGGTATAGTTGAGAGAATGAATAGGACATTGTTGGAAAGGGTAAGGTGCATGTTGGTCACAACAGGTTTACCAAAGAAGTATTGGGGTGAGGTTGTATCAACAACAGCCTATCTCATCAATAGGTGCCCTTCATCAACAATAGCTAATAAGACACATGTGGAAATGTGGAGTGGTGAAAAGTCTAAGTATAAGGATATGAAAGTATTTGGTTAATTAGTGTATGCTCATGTAAGTGATGATAAGTTAGACCCAAGAGCATAGAAATGTATTGTTATGGGGTACACTGAAGGTGTTAAAGGCTACAGACTTTGGAGGGTTAAGAATGTAAGTCCAAAGATCATAGTGAGCATAAATGTGAAGTGTAAAGAAGATGTGCTGTACAAAGACATAATTGGGGGGAAAATTGTGAACATGAGTAGTGATGAAAAAAAGAGGGTTCAGATTGAGATGGAGCCAGTGGCAGAAGAAGAGAAGGTGGTGGAACAATCTGGGGGCAGTAGTTCAGGTCAAGTCAATGATGATTATTGTTTGACAAGAGATAGAACTAGAAGGCGGATTGTAAAGCTTTTGAGGTACAGAGATCATGATGATATCTCTACAATCGCTTTTATGGCTGTGGAGAATGAAAGCATTTATGAACCATTGACCTATGAAGAGGCCATTAGTTCTGTTGAAAAAGAAAGGTGGAGCAGGGCAATGGATGAGGAAATGGAATCTTTGTACAATAATAATACTTTGGTTCTGGTAGATAAGCCTAAAAATCAGAAGGTTGTATCATGCAAATGGATCTACAAAGTTAAAGAAGGTGTTAAACAAGGTGAAGATCCAAGGTACAAGGCTAGATTGGTTGCCAAAGGGTTTACTCAAAGGGTTGGGATTAACTAAAATGAGATCTTCTCACCTGTAGTCAAACATATATCCATAGGAGTAATTTTGTCATTAGTTGCTTCACTTGATTTAGAGTTGGAGCAACTTGATGTCAAAACTGCTTTTCTACATGGAAATATAGAAGAACAGATTTATATGGTGCAACCTAAGGGGTATGAAGTAAAAGGGCATGAAGAGAAAGCTTGTTTATTGAAGAAGTCATTATATGACTTGAAACAGTCCCCAAGACAATGGTACAAGAGATTTGATGATTACATTGTTGGTAATGGGTTCACAAGAAGCTTATATGATAGCTGTGTATATCATAAAACGTATGAGAAGGGTAGTTTTGTCCACTTGTTGTTATATGTAGATGATATGCCCATAGCCTGCAAAGATAAAAGTGAAATTGATGCTACAAAGAAGCTGCTTATGAGGGAATTTTAAATGAAAGAACTAGGATAAGCTAGAAAGATTTTGGGGATGGAAATTATTAGAAACAGAAGTTCAAGACAGTTGAAGTTGTCCCAAAGTTCTTATGCTAAAAGCGTGTTAAACAATTATGGAATGATTAATTGTAAAATTATTAAAACACCATTAGCCACTCATTTCAAGTTGTCTAAAGATGATTCTCCTAAGATTGAAAGAGAAAGAAAGTATATGGAAAAAGTTCTTTATGCAAATGTAGTAGGGAGTCTCATGTACTTGATGGTTTGAACAAGGCCCGATTTGGCTTATGCAGTGGGATTGGTTAGCAGATTCATTTCTTATCCAGGGAAGAGTCATTGGGAAGCGATAAAGTTGATTCTCAGGTATTTGAAAGAAACACAGGATGTTGGTCTAGTGTTTAAGAAGACTGATGATTGCAGGGATAAAATGGTCACAGGGTTTGTTGATGCTGATTATGCAAAAGATTTGGATATTGGCAGGTCAATTTCTGGTTATGTGTTCATGGTACTTGGGAATGTGGTGAGCTGGAAACCACAACCGCAACATGTTGTTACATTGTCCTCCACAGAAGCAGAATTCATTGCTCTAACAAAAGGGGTAAAAGAGTCAATTTGGTTGAAAGGTTTTGTGCAGGATTTGGGATTGAATGATCAAGGAGCTGTTGTGTTTTGTGACAATTCGAGTGCAGTTCAATTTTCCAAAAATAGCATGTTTCATGAAAGGACTAAGTTTGTGAAGGTTAAAATGTTATTCATTAGAGATATAGTTAATTCAAAGGAAGTTGAAGTTCAATGGGTCGATGCAGAACATAATCCTGCTGATATGTTGACTAAGGCTCTTCTAGGAGCTAAGTTTGATTTCTGTTTGAAGTGTTTGGATTTGGGTTAAAGCTAATTTGTGGCTTTAAAGTGGAGATTGTTAATAATAAAGTCAAAACTGGCCTGTCAACATAACTCAAAGATTGGACAGAAGGTTACATATGAAGTCCAGGGGCCAGTTATGACGTTTCTCAATGTTTACATGCTTATAATAAGTTTCGGGTCAATAATGATAAGTCTGATAAGATACAGGGACTAGTTGTGCTCAATTGAAAGTGTTAACAGACTTGTTAACTTCCAAATTGGGATTAGGGCTATATAAGCTAGTTTGATTCAATCATTAGGGTGAATCGTTTTCTTTTCAATTCCTTTGTAATTCCTTGTTCGTATTCATCAATAATAATAGCCCGAAGCATTTGATTGTGATTCTTGATTCAATTTCATAGTTTGTTCGTTAACATTTCCCAATCCAACTCATGTTGTTTCGCCCTCGCCTGCACCAAAAAACGACTTACTTTGATTTCACCAATAATCTCGTGTAAAGAGCATTGTTTTTTTACTCAACACCACCTCGTTTCTACTTTTCCATATGCACAAAATCATTGTTAAACAAACCGTATAAAACACCTTCTTTGTTTCTGGAACCTCCCCCGTATGCATGCATAATTAGAAGATCTCGAAACTCAAACGCGTACACATTGCTCACCTTGCACCATTGTGATATTAGTTGCCAAATAGATTGCGCCATTTCACATGAAACAAATAAATGTTCGATAGTCTCCGGGTGATCTCCACACATCGGGCAAAGATTTGACCCACATTAATATTTCGCCTAATAAAAGTTGCTTTAGTAGGTAATCTGTCAAGAGCCGCTCTTCATGCCAAAATCTAGACCTTCCTGGGAACCCATGATTCCATGAGTTTTGTTGAACCAGGAAAGTAGCAGTAACAGTCAACAGGCCGGGTGTTCTGCAGCATCCTTTTAACATCCTACTAAAATATACATCTAAAGATGTATACTTAAACTATACAAATATCATTTTGGATGAAATTAGGAAAAAATAGACTTTTAAATCAATTAAGTTCACATAACCGCATAAAATTACATCAAGATAGCGGGTAGGCAGGCAACAAGCTGTGCCGCAATCTCTTTCTGAACGGCAAACTCTAACCTATTAAACACGAACCCATGCTCACCCGAAGTCAAGACACTGCTATTAATATATTTGTATACGGAATAAAATATTAATATATATATAAATAGGGTTAGGATCAAATACACAGTGAAAGAAAAATAGGAAGTCGTAGGAAGGGTATCAAACGAACTCCGATTGAACTCATTCAAGCGGCATTGGAATCGTCTTATCGAAACCTACGTCGTTAGTTTTTAGGTCTTCGTTTTTTTTGGGGTTTTAGCTTGTAGTTTTTAGAATACGCGTTATATCATTGTGTCTTTTATGTACTATTGTGTCTTTTTCTTATTTTCATCGTTGTGTCATTTTTTCAATTCATTGTGTCTTTTTTCTTCAGCATTGTGTTATATTTTTTGGCACTGTGTTATATTTTGTGGCTCATTGTGTCCTATTTGATGATCTATTGTGTTTTTTGTATCCTTCTCACCCTTCTCATTTTTTGTAGCCTTTGTAGAATAACTCAACCCTATATAAATATTAAAAGAATGACGTGATATTAAAAAAATTTGCATGTGAAGTTGAAGCGAGCACTAGCTGATGAGCGGTCACAATCATGCAAACTGGTTTCACTATCTTCACGTGGCACGGTCACTGATCCATTTTTATTATTTCTATCCAAATTAAAAGTTACTACATTTAAGCATGAGTTCTAGGTATCTGACAGCTTCCTATTGGTGTATAATGTGAGTCAGGATGTATGAATCTTAATTAGAGGGTGTATGATTTCTAAATACCGTAAGCATTCACAATAGCTTCCCATTTTCCATCTACATCCACTCACAATTAATTAGATACTACATTAAAAATCGTTACATTTTCTTTCTCATCAACTCACAGCTAAAAAATATATACATGATAATTGTTTTCCTTAAAATATTCTCACATATCCTCAAATATATCGTTAACAGTAACAATCCCATAAAAAATATGAGGTTTTCTATCACAATATTATGAGGGACCAAATTTAAGTGCTCTTATCCTATATTCTTGATCTATATGATTGAAATTTTGATTTTCTTTTATTGTTTCTCTTAAAAAAAATAGGATATAACACTATTAATTGTATAAATCTCACATTAACGGTAAGGTGTTGGACATTAAAAGACTTATATAACATCATTTTACATGTATGATAGATTTCAACAAGATTATAATTGTATAAAAGTTTTAATATAAAGTGTATAAAAGTAAAAGTTAAAAAGGCCACGTTAAAAAATAATTGATAAGTCTTTACTGATTAGCATTAATTGACTTTTGTGACACTCAGATTGGATTTTTTTTCCTTTTGTTTCTTTTTATATTTTTTTACATTTAATCATCAACATTTTAAATTACCAATCTACATGATATAGCTAGGAGTAGGGCTGTAAACAAACCAAACGTTCAACAAACAGTTTATGAACTGTTTGGCATAAAGTTTGTTTGTGTTCGATCGTTTAATAAATGAACGAACACAAACAAGAAGTTATGTTCGTTTAGTTAAACAAACAAACATGAACAGAGGCCGCGTTCGTTCATTTATGTTCGTAAACGTTCGGTAACGTGTTTGTTTATGTTCAATAGTTCATTGAGGTTTTTAACTTTTTATTTTTAGTTTAAGTACGTTAAATTTCCCATTGGTATATTATTTAATATATATTAGTGTATTACACATTAATATTACTTCACCTATTTTGATTAACTAACATTCTGGGTGGATTAAATGAAGATTTCAAGTTTAATATGATAATTTTGAATTTTTATATGACACTATGTTATGGTAATTATGTGATCAATATTATGTCAAGTATGTTTAGGTAATTGGATTATTATAATTTGGTAACAATGTTTGTGATAAAAATGTTGATTTTATTCGAAATTTATTATGCGTTAGTTTGATTCCAGCTTTGTTCATGTGTGCTTGTTATGTTCCCGTACAAACGAAAACGAACGTGTTCATTTCCTTAAGAAACGCACATGAATAGAAAATCTCGTTCGTTAAGTGTTCATGAACAGTTCGTGAACAACTTATTTTCTTAACAAACAAACACGAACAAAAAACCCATTTGATAAGTGTTCATGAACAGTTCGTAAACACGTTATTTTCTTAACAAACGAACATAAACAAGACCTAGTTCGTGTTCGTTTGATTCGTTTACAGCCCTAGCTAGAAGAAGCTGTCTTTTCTTTTTCCTTATACTTTTAGAATACAAAAAACTAATAGATCATTGTTTTTTCAACATTATCCGAAGATTACATATAAATATATGATTGTGACATTTTTTTCTAGGTTCACTATCTTCTTGTAAAATATATATGATGTCTAAGGTGTTTGTTTGTTTGTTTTTTTCACGAAAAAGTCTGCAGTCTGCGGACCACATCTGCAGGAGAAGATGTAGATCAAAGGTCTGCAATCCGCAAGAAGAAGACTGTTTGTTAATGTCTGCAGGCTACTGAGATAAACTGATTTTTTACGGCAGTCTGGTGGTGGACCGTGGTGGTGAACGGTGATGGTGGATGGTGGGTGGTGGTGGTGGTGGACCGTGGTATTGGTGGACGGTGGTGGTGGTGGACGGTGGTGGTGGACAGTGATGGTGGTGGTGATGGACCGTGGTGGTGGTGGACAGTGGTGGTGGGTGAGGAGAAGAGAAGAGGAGAAGACCTTGTAACAAGTCTGCACCAAGAATAGGTCAGGAAGACATTTTTTAGTGAAAGGTCTTCCAAAAACAAACAATCTGCAGACCCCAAACGTCTGCGCACGCTGTCCGGTGCAGACAAAAGAAGTCAGAAGTGCTTCTAAGCAAAAAACAAAGAGCACGTAAGAAATTTTGAGACCGAGGGCAAGCTGTCTTTTCTTTTTCCTTATACTTTTAGAATACCAAAAAAAAAAACTATAGATCATTGTTTTTTCAACATTATCTGGAGATTACATATAAATACATGATTGTGACATTTTCTAGGTTCACTATCTTCTTGTAAAATATATATGATGTCTAAGAAATCTTGGCCACAGAGCCTCATCTTTTCGCAAGGGTAAAAATGCATAGTGTCGCTTCAATTACCTAACACTCGACCCGGTTTTCCTAACGCGCCCAAGATTTTATATAGCTTAGATAACACATGAAGTTAGGGGGTGTTTGTTTTTGTCAAAAATATATTCCCGACCTCTTTTGTCTGTGCGGCGTTAACGCACGCGGACGTTAAGGTCCCGCAGCATGCAGAGTTGGACCAAGGTCTTTTCACCTCTTCTCCTCCTCTTCCTTGTTATTCTCCTCCCCTGCTTTCCCATCCCACAGCGCCGCCGCCCTCCCCCGGCGCCCTCCTCCCTCCCCTCCTCTCCTCCCCAGCTCCACCACCCCAGCTCTGTCGCCCTCCTCCCTCCCCTCCCCCCAGCTCTGCCGCCCTCATCGGTTATGGTTACCGTGGGTTGTGGTGGGTTATGGTTATGGTTTTGGGTGACAACAAAGGGTGTTGGTTTAAGGTTGAGGGTCACAGTTACAGTGGGTTATGGTTTTGGGTTACGCCGCAGATGTTAACAAACAAATAGTTTTTTTTCTTACACACTGCAGACGTTTAGTCCGCATCTTCTTCTGTAGATGTAGTTCACAGACTACAAACATTTTACCTCATAAAAAACAAAGAACACCTTAGACCTGCATGTTACTTACACAATCCAAGCAAAAGGGTTTTTTTTTTAGCTTAGTTAAATATATTAAGGTGTGTACATGGTGATGTTCTTTCCAATAAGGTTGATGATTCAAATCATATATAAATGAAAAGGCTACCTCCATCAAATGTTGTATGTTTTCCTAGATCATTCTAGGCCTATGGGTGTAGAATAGCGCCTTCTAAACAAATAGGGGGTTGGTCAAAATTATAAAAAATAGGGTTCATACCTCTCCTCACTCTCGTGCTTGTCAATATACTCATGAGTAGGGATGAGCTGGGTACTAGTACTTAAAGTACTGATTTTGAAAATCGTTAAAATGGGTACCGGTATTTGAAGGTATACACAGTAGAATATTGGTAACATACTAAACCAAAATAGATATACCTATTAAATAAGTATTCGGGTACGCTACATATAACCATTATATGAGTCCAATATTATTTTTACCGGTTCTTTTATTTCACATTCTGTATTATATTTTATTTAATTAAATAATATTTGTCAAATCTGTTTTTATAATGGGAAAATCACGAAACTAAACATTAATCAACAAGAAATTACCAAAACAAACATCTATAGAGTCTTAAACCTAGAGACTTCACAACATTCAATATGTCTTAGAATGTGACAAGTGGACTAAAATGCTTAAATGAATACTCTTGAGCTTGTATCGGACTCACAAACCAACCAATTAAACGACGACACGTGGCTAAAAAGGCTAATAGGCGTCTAGGTCAAAGACTCTACAAAACTCAACGTCTAATAGCCTTTTTAGCCAAATGTCATCATTTAATTGGTTGGTTTATGGGTCCGATACAAGCTCAAGAGTCTTCATTTAAGCCTTTCAGGACACTTGTCACTTTCTGAGACATATCAAATATTGTGAAGTCTATATATTTAAAACTCTATACGTGTTTATTTTGATAATTTCTTGTTATTCAATGTTTAATTTCATGATTTTCCCTTTTAATAAATCTTCGTATTGTAGTAGATATTTAACGTGTCATATAAAAAAGAACTTAGTAAATATACATTTGCAATAAGTCGAGTTGTTGCTTATCACCCACCTTCTGGTGGAGTGGTATGGATGCCTAATGATAGGTGACTTGGAGCCTAATGGTCACAAGTTTACTGTCGTGCCTTTGGTCAGGTGGATGGTCGGGTTTTTCCTAGATTGATTGACTTGGAAAACCGGGTGCTCCGTGGGTATCATGAATTCGTTATAAATGAATTAACACGAGAGCCCGTAACGACTTCGTTGGCCTTTAAATTTTAAAAAGTCGAGTTGTTGCTTTGTGGGAAAGCAAAGACCTTATGGTATCATTATCCTGAAACAAAATTATGAAATAATGAAATAAAACGTGAAAATATCTAAAATAATTGCTTCTCTTTTTCAAACACAAACCTGCATCTCCCCAGCTTTTTCTTTTTGCAGCACTTACCATCCCCCAGCCACCCATCCCTTCAACCCATCTCTCTCCAATCTACCTTCTTTCTTTCTTTCTTTTTATATATACTCATATAATTTTCTCACCTAAACACTACTCTTCACTTCAATTCATTCAATTTATACACAGTCCATGGAATTAACTGGATGGAGAATTCCCTCAAGTGGTGACGGTGCTGGTAATAATGGTACTGGTAAGGAACACAACAGTTGTTTCACTAATAGTACATGGAATAACTGGGACATTAGTACTCCTGTTCCTGTTCCTATTAGTAGTACTAGTACACATTTTTATAACTGGACCAATCCTGTCTCCTCAACAGTAACAGAGGAGGCAGGTATGGTCCACGCGTTTCTATTGAACTCCACCTCTGGTGGAGTCCAATCGAATTGCATGCCACCGGACCCACACATGATGTGTTTGAAGCTGGGAAAACGACACTATTGTGAGGACATGACGGTTGAATCACCAACCGCCAGTAGAAGAGGCGTACCGTATCCGTTTCAATATCCAAATCCGTACAACACTGCTGCTACAGTGTCACCACGGGTGCCTAGATGCCAGGTGGAGGGGTGCCACGTGGCACTTGGTAATGTTAAAGAGTACTATAGGAAGCATAAAGTGTGTGAAATTCACTCCAAGGCTCCTAAGGTTGTTGTGTCGGGACTTCAACAGCGGTTCTGTCAACAGTGTAGCAGGTTTAGTTTAATAATTAGTTAGTATTCTGTTAATCTAGTACATATATGTATAATATAAGATATTAAATTATAATATTAAAAAAACGTACCCAATATAATCTCACACGTAACAAATAAGATATTAGATAATAATAATAATATCATAGAAACGTAACAAAATTGTTAACATTTTGTTAACAAAATCGTTAACATGTTAAAAAAAATTGTTAACATTTTAATAAAATTGTTAACATTTTAATAAAATTTCGCCGTTTAAAAAAAAGTAATTGTGTGACTATGAACAGGTTTCATGAGGTGACGGAGTTTGATGAAGCGAAAAGGAGTTGCAGAAGGCGATTAAAAGGACATAATCAACGACGAAGAAAGGGGACACATTCCATGATGGAGCAACGGTTTGGGCCGTCCAACCCAGGATGTGCTCTCTCTCTTCTGTCATCTCCAGATACCCAAAACTCAAACCCTTCTAGTGACTTGTCGTCGAGATGCAGCGCTGCGCTTTATGAACTAATCGCGGCAAATAGAGCGACTACTTCTTCGGTTTTCTTGAACCAGCCGGTTGGGTTGGGCGACACGCAAATGTGGGATGATACAACGACGACAGGTGAGATAATTAAGCAAGGTCCAGCTTTGGAATTTGGGCTTTTGTCGATGAAGTCTAAGGATCCAGAGGCAGAGGAGTGGACCGATTATTGTTGGTCCTCATTTGGGGGAGCCAATCTTATGTAGTATAATGTTTTAGTTTTATCCGACAAAACTTATGTTTCTTTCTCTTTTTCTATAGCTAACTTAAAAAGTTAGTTGGTACTTTGCTGTTAATAAACATGAACTTCATAATGTTTATGTAACCGTAATTTCATGTACAATCAACCATGATGATTGCAATCTATGTCATAAAATAGTGTACTTGTAAAAGCATGATTTCTATTTTTTTTTTGAAATATCTAATTAATTTATATGTATTTATGATTTAATTTAATATAATAAACTTGTTTAGACGCATCTTACTAATAAGTTTGATACTTGGGGCTTAAACTCAAGCTCGTTTGTTAAACAAGCTATAAGCCTTTAAGCTAGACTAATATGAGTTAAAACCAAGCAAATCACGAGTAGCTTACGCCATTAAGACTTTTTGGTTGAAAGAGCTTAAAGTTTTACGGTCAGGAGAAAAAACTCCATATTAGAAAGTAATATTGGCGTTTAAGAAAAGCTACGAGCTTTTAGTATTTAAAATTACTTAACTAACCTTCAAAATAATATTTTATTTCTGGATTATATTTAGTTATGCTCATTTTAGTCATTTTATTAAAAGCTCCAGCTACTTTGCCAAACATCTAAATATAACTAAAAAACTACAGCCACCAGCCTTTAATTACCTATAATTTATAATTAAATATAAGGATACTCCAAAACGTCTGTCATTTCATAAATCAAGATTAGGGAAATCATACAACTTAATTTCCAATCCCTAAAGCACAAAAACAGCAAAACAAACACCATTGTAAAATCTACCCAAAAGAGTTAAAAGTTGGTTATATTTTCAAGAATACTTAGATCCACCATATAAACAACTCACTGCTGCTAGTCGAGATCTATTGTAGTTGCCTCGCTCATCACCATCTGCAACCATAAAAAAGATTCGATGTAACATGATAAAAAAATATTTGGAAATTAAAAGACAATTAAGTTTAAATGCACAAAGAAAAAAAAACAGAGAACATTGATGACAGAATCAATCTAATGGTCATGAATTATTTACAAGGTAACACAACCACCTAGCTATACGCCTATACTCAACCCGTCACACATTTTACATGCTCCTGATCCACCTATAGAATCTCGACAAAGTATACCACTGAATTTGCAACAATAATTAATGGGAATCTGTGATCTTTAACAATAACCAAGGTCCTAGTGCACACAGATCGGGTTGGGTAACAGATGAGATCAAAACATGCCATTAAAAGATGGTCAAATGGGTCGAATTGACCCGCTAGGTTTTTATTTCATTTTCTGTTGAACTGTGTAACTAGTTATATATTCAGTGCAACTTTAAACTAAAAGCAATAATATGCAGCATCAAGAGTAACAAATTAAATAACGTCGATATAATGAACGCTAAATGATTACAACCTCTAGTTCATCAAAAAACATGGATTGTTTTTCGATTATTTTTATAGGATAACTTTAATAATCACACTTCAATTATTCATAACATTCAAAAAAGTGTTAGCAAGACAAGCCAAGGACCTGTTTAACCTACAAAAATTGCGAAACACATGTACAATTTTAGCTCATATGGACCTGTTTTAGCTCACCCGGACAAAACCAAGAGGCTAACAAGAAAACCCGCATTGACCTAGTCTTGCCCATTCGGGTCAAAATTTGGCAATTGCCCGTTCACATCATGACTAGTTAACAAGTGATGGTTCAGAAATTCAACCCAATAGAAGAGTCCGAAAAGGAAACTTGTTACTTGAAACGTAGAGATACAACGTCGAAATAATATTAGAAAAAAAAAAAACCTGTGTTATGACTTCTTTGAAGCTGCTACTCGCTGTTGCCAGCAAACCTCTCTCTGCAAGCTCATAATACAATGTTAAGCCTTCAGGCCCATTACTTTTATCCTTCTGCAAATATCTACAAAAAAAATCAAGTTACAAATGAGAAAGTAAGCTCCTTTTGCAACATTAAAATGACCTTCATTCCAACTAAATCTAACATTCTAACTATTAACACCTTTGCTGAACAAGTGTTTCCAACGCCTGCTTGGCGCTCCCAAAGTCCGCATTTTTCTCATCCTCCTGGGACAAACCCAATCGCGCTAAATGGTGCCATAGACTTTCTACATTACATAACCACCAAAAAAATATTATTAACTGAAACAACTTTTTATTTCACTAATTGTAATACTGAAACAAAAATCATGGTTTTACATGAAGCGGTTATGATACCTTCAGTAATTTTGCCTCCAGCAAGATTAACAATGCCAAGAACAACAAACGTGAGTCCATTTAAATGTGATTTTCTAGGATCATCAACGTGCTTTCTGTAGACTCCGGGGTCAAGCTGACTAGTTATGATGTATGATTTGGAATCGGCAGAACCTGAGAAGCAGACACTATTACATTATCTTTAAACGAAAATTAACTAATCCTGAAAACGATATTATAAATAAGAAGTTGGATTGCTCACTTTGCGAAGAACGAGCCTGATTAGTTGAAGAGGGGCGGGCGCGTTGCAGCTCTTTCATATCATATCCAAACACCGTAGATAGCTTTGTACTAGCCTTGCTAAGAACAAGAGCCGGAAGGGAGCGGTTGTGATAATTTTTCGTAATCAGCTGAGTCAGCTCGTCTCTCTTGATCGGGCATCCTGAATTTTGATGTGTTTTAAAAAGAATATAACGTATAACTTCTGCAACCAACTTATCGCCTTCCTGGACTCGAAAACATTCAAAACAATCAGAAACAGCGAAAATGTATGCGCGGATTAAAAATAAGTTTTAAAGACAGGTTGACCTCTTCCGAAATGCCGAATTGGGAATAAGTTGGTTCAGCGGTATCCATCCTGAAGGTAACAAATTAACAATCCATAACCGAACATAATTACTTGTTAACAGACAACATTCAATACAAAAAAAGCATTCAATAACACAGTACAACTAGCAAAGGTAAAGAAGGTCAAGATCTGTGCAATTAAAAACCTAATTAGTTAGATTAACAGATATATTAATGCAAAGAGGTTCGATAACTGAAATGATAGCAAAGAAAAGACAGATAATTGAGGGAATTATTAGGATGTTGATGAAAAAGTAAACCCTAATTTGAAAAAATAAAGAGATAGTAAAGAGAAAAGAAATACCGAGTCGCTTCCCTGTTGCTTGTCAAGTGTTATTACACCGAGAGGATTATTGATTTGCAGAAACCCCTTCTTTCCTTTGATTAGCGTTTTGATAGGCACCAAAAATAAGCGGGAACTATTGGATTTTACCCACGTGGGTTGGGTCGGTTTGACAGGGCTGAGCACTTTACGGTTCGAAACTGTCATAACCGGAGAACTGAAACCGAACCGCTAGATCCGAACCTTATTTTGTATTTAGGGTCCGGGTTTCACTTCTTAAATTTTAGTCAAAACGGTTTCCGGTTCGGAATCGCGGGTGTATTTAAGGAACCGCTAGAACCGGATTAGGTTTAACTTTAAATATTATATTTAAAACCTTATTAATTTTGTGGGTTTTTTTCAAATAGTCTATAAACTAACGATCGACATTCGTAGTTTTAAGTTTTAGTTTTTATAAAAAAAATAATATTATTCAAGTCATGTTAACTAAATAACATTTAACAAACTTATATTGAGTTATAAATTTCATTCGAATTATATAATCTGTAAAACATATAGAGTACGATAAAGGGAAAGAAAGTAGCTTAAACCAACATTACAACCAACGATTACAAAATTATTTATGAGGTACATGGGTTGGCTCATAATGTGTGTCGTGCAGTGATGTAATGTAAGATTAGTAATGCGTGTTACATATTATTCGTAATGTCAAAATTATATGTTGGTACCGCACATCTAAAAAAATGATAGGTGCTTCATATAACTACAAAACCACAACTTAAGTTTACTAAAGTTGTCTTTTATTTAACTGTTAACTTTTAGGATTGGTGAGAACCGTTTACATAAGTACCGTTTAACCCGGTTCAAACTGAATCGGTAGATTTTTATATGATCCGGTTCTGGTTCTTATATTTATTGTTTAACGGTTTCGGTTCAGTTCCGGTTCAGATGGATTCGGTCCGGTTCTGAACCGTTGCACACTCGTATTCAACAGGAACCACAAAAAAAAAATTAGCATATCTAAAACTAAAATAATTGTTGTTAATCTACTGACTATGGATGAAATTTAGATGAAATTTATAAAAGAACTAAAGCTAAATAATAAATTGTATTCGTTATTCAATAAAAGAGGACAAAAAATAGTCATAATAAAATGTAGAGGAATGTTGTATAAATAGTTTTATCCTACAAATAGGGCTGAATATGAGGTTTGAGTTTTTCTGATCTTGTCATGCATTTTAGTACTGAAATTTAAAAACAAAATAGTGTAACTTCTCTAGTAGAGTAATTATTTTAGTGTAAACTACTGTGATTTCGCTAATAACGTAGTTACGTTAAAATTTTTTATATTATTTATCTAATTTTTTTTTATATTATGTATCTAAAAAAGTGTTTAAGCAGATAATAAAAAAAATTAGTCTCTCTTCACTTCTCGTATTTAAATGAGAAAGCTGTTACTTGTTACCATGAAAAATATATTACTCAACTTGATTGTTTGATTGATAAAAATCTCCTATTTATTATACAACGACATCTTCTACTTTGTAGACAAGATATACGAATATCAATTACAATTACAATACGAAGATCACGACATAACATCTCATCCCCAAACAAACCACCCACCATACACACTTTTGTCATGGTCGTGATCTACATCACAACCGCGATGATTTTTTCTCATCATTAAACACATCAAGCGGTGTATAACAGTCATCACATGGCTTTATCACGAATCGTCTCGTATGCTATGAGGGAAAGGCCCTCTAGTTAAAAAAAGTATTTGATATATTGTAGAAAAAGTTTGAATGTAAACAAACCAAATTATGATTTGGCGTTGTATAAAAGAATTGCAATGATAAAATAAGAAAAGAAATTTTATTATTACTATAGATTCATTCATGTGAGGAGAACCAACACGTTTTTGTACCCCTGGCTTTTGATACCTTTGGCTCATTGGCACCGGAGGCTACCCGTTTTTCTTACCAGGGTCCAGCGAGTTATTCATAGTAGTGTCTCGGCTCCGGATGGGCAAGATTACATTTTTAGTAGATTAGGGTTTGCCATTTATAAAGGTGTGGCGACGCAGCTTATTGCCCGCCTGCTATCTTGATGTAATTTTCTCAGTGTAAGGGCATGTTTGGTAAAACTAGCTGGAGGCTGGTAGCTGGAAGCTGCAAGCTGGTAGCTGCAAGCTGGTAGCTGGAAGCTGTTAGCTGGAAGCTTTTTAAATATATTTTGGTGTTTGGCAGAGTAGCTGGAGCTTTTAATAAAATGTATAAAATGACCAAAATGGTCATAATTAAAAGATTGTAAAGAAGGTTTTTATTTTATTTTTAAAATAGAATGGGTATTTGTGTCATTTATTAACTAAAAGCTTGTAGCTAGTAGAGCTTTTTCTTAAAAGCTACTACTAGTAGCTTTTCACTGTAGAGCTTTTTCTCTAACCTAAAAGCTTCCAGCCCCTTCAACCAAACAAGGCTTTTTATTAAGTATGAGCTTTTTCCTAAAAGCTTGAAGCTTGAAGCTCCTAAAAGCTCTTAAAAGCTCCTTGCCAAACATACCCTAATAAAACATTAATACATTAATTAAATATTTCCAACTGTCGATTTTTTATATGGTTGACATATTTGAAATTTTGTGCCTCTATCGATATATATGTATTATTCCTTGCTCTGCCAATTTTTTTTCACAAAACACAATTACATAATCAGCATCATACAAGGTTTAATGATTTCTACATCAAAGAATTAGAAGGTTCGTAATAGATTATTATAATTTAAGTAATTTGATTTGTAAATAAATGTAAATATATCTCCTTCCAAATAGGAGATCCCTGTTGTGTTTTTATATATTCACATCAATGATAATGAGAAGGAAAGGGAATCAAATTCTTATATGGGGTATGTTTGGTAAAATTAGCTGGTGGCTGGTAGTTGGAAGTGGTTAGCTGCAAGCTGGTAGCTGAAAGCTGCTAGCTGTAAGCTTTTTAAATATATTTTAGTGTTTGTTAGAGTAGCTGGAGCTTTTAATAAAATGTATAAAATGACCAAAATGAGTATAATTAAAAGCTTGTAAAGAAAATTTTTATTTTATTTTAAAATAGAATGGGTATTTGTGTCATTTACTAATTAAAAACTTGTACCTGGTAGAGCTTTTTCTGAAAAGTAACTACTAGTAGCTTTTCACTGTAGAGTTTTTTCTCCTAATCTAAAAGCTTCTAGCTCTTCAACCAAACAAGACTTTTTATTGAGAAGAAACTTTTTCTTAAAAGCTTGAAGCTCCTATAAGCTTTTAAAAGCTGCTTGCCAAACATACCTATGGTATCATCCATCGGTCCTCTCCTCTTCTCAACCCTACCTACTTCTTAGACTGTGCGGAATGAGGCGGAAAGGAGTTTCACCGGCGGGAACACCGCCCTTTAAGGGCGTGGAAGGGGGGGTGAAGAAGACGGGCGTGGGAGGATGCGACGTGTCCGTTTTGGTTGGGTCTTTCTTGTTTTGACCGTTGATTAAATTTTTTTTTGAAATTTAACCGTTGAAATTAAAACGGTCAAATATATATAGGGTAGGGATCCTAAGAGAACCAACTCTTATTTGAAAACTGAGAGAACCATTCTGGGCCATACATTTCATATAAAGGCAAATTTTTTTTTTCATTAATCGTACATTTTTATGCAAGGAAATTTTTTTTTTATTTTTTTTAATTTATTTTTCATTTATACATATATGTATATAGCAGTTATACATATGTGTATATAGCAATTTTACATATGTGTATATACATTTTTCAGCTATACATATATGTATATTTCAGTTATACATATGTGTATATTGCATTATACATATGTGTATAATACAATTATACACATGTGTATATTGAAAAAAATACAAAAAAAAAATAATAATTTTTTTTTCCTGCATATAATATTTTTTTTAACATGCGTCATTATGTTTTCTAACATGTGTTATTTTCTGATTCTGGTTTAGTTATGATTTTATACATGCATGATTTCTGAGATGAAGCATGCTCTGTTTTTCGTTTCGAAAACAGAGCATGGTTCAAGAGTGGTGGGTTTTCGAAACATAGCATGGTTTCCGGAGTGGTGGTTTTTTTGTTACGTTCGCCAATTACATGTGTTTTTTTCCCGATCGTAAAACTAATTAATGAGATTAGGGCGTGACCAATTTGAATTCAATTGAAATTTGATTTCACATTTAGACGATATTGCCCTTTCCTATGTTAAACCGTTTTAGTGATGCTTAATAATTACGTCCATGCCACCGTATAAAATCTAACCCTAATCAATGGCCAGCATTACTTCGTATCCTTTTTACATTAAGGATACTTTGTACAATAACCTCTCTCAATATACGTAAAGGGATAATTTGATACGTTGTTACGTTATTACTATTATTGATAAGTCGAAGGTATGTTATGTTTTTTTTGTTAGCTAGAGGGTGGAAATTGTAAGTCCAAGATTTATATATATTTGGTTTAAGATTCAATCAAGATTAATACGTTTTGGAGATAATTTTCTTCCATCTTTACATTATTCTCTTCTCAATATACAAAGGGATAATTTAAGTACATTGGCTGTCACTGTTTTGGAGATAATTTTCTTCCATCTTTACAGTATCCTCCTCCTCCTTCTCTGTTCTTACCCTAACATAGGTACTTGCATTGTTCATGCTTGTATTTTCTTTTAATGGAATATCGATCGATTTGAACTTTCTTTAACTTATGCTATGTACATTGGCTGTCACTGTTATCTTGTAGATTGTTCCCTTGTTTGTCAACATATTTGCGACTGCATTGTATGCGTTTGTGCATATATTAGGGTTTTGAAGTTGGTAATATTGTGTGTGTGTGTATATATATATAAAGGTTTCTTTATGCTGTGTTGTGCTGTGATATATACGTGTGTGTATATGTGTGTGTGTATATATATCAACTTCTATGATTCCGGTCATGCATGTCTTCAATGTATTCCTATCATGTTTTATTTATCTTGATTACAAGTTGCGTAAGATACGCTGGATGTTTTTTAGGGTTTGCCTTATAAACTTTATCAATAGAGTTTTCTACTTTAAATGCTCTAAATAAGCTCTATCTTTTTTTTTTTTTTTTTTTTTTATTAAGTTTCTTAATTCTGATTACTTGTTTCATGGTGGTTAGCTAGCTAGGGCCAGCAGGCATGGCCACTTGGAACATTCATGGGCCTGCAGATCCATGCGGACGAGGTCTTAGACACCTCAATTTGGATCTCAATAATGAACCGCCGCCATTTACCAACAATGAGGCGGAAGGCGTTCCCATTCTAAGTTCTTCGACGGTAGATGATCAGCAAAACATTTGGGTGTGGGTGCCTGCTTTTTCTAACTATTATAGAGCTCGTGTAATATCAATTAGCGATTTGAACCTCCAGCTACAAGGTTGTCCAAGTAATCCTTTTGAATATGTTTTATACTTATCTTGAAGAAATGCAATGTTATTATGCCTTAAACTATTATGATCTTACTGATTAATTACTTGTTAAAAGGGGAGCGCTGGCCGATGAACCTGCCCTATTATGATCCCAACTATTATTATTTCTACTATTATGATCTCAATGGTTATGCTGTTAATAATCATGAGCTACAAAGACGTCAAACTAATTCTATGGCTCAAGTTGGTCAACCAAATGTCCTTGTGGCTCCGTTTGAGCAGCCACAAGGGCCTCCACCACATGGGCCAAATGAAGTGGTGGGATTGAATACTTATGATGAGCGCGCAGACAACGGTCACTGGAATCGTGATAATAATGATTCTCTTGCTAGGTTTATAGCATCTATTGAACAGGTCCATTTTAGTAAAGATTTACCCTTTCTTTATATCTTTGTATGGAGTGTTTAGATTATATATTAAGAAGTTTCTGTCTTATGTCAGGCTGGCAGCTCTCGAGCAACTCAAGGGATTGATTCGGAATCACGTAAGCGCTATTGTATTAAATATGTTCTCTTTTCAATTGATGGTAATCTTTTGGGGATTATGACTTTAAATGCAGAAATACCTTAGTAATGTGGCCTTGTTTTGTTGATGGAAGATGTCAAACATATTAACAAAATAATGTCTTCTTTTAGACATATTGGTTGAAAATTATAGGTTATAATATGAGACTGTTGACTGTCAACATTCTTAGGTATACATCCCTTTATAATGAATGTTTATTGAATAGTGATACTTACAAAGCATAGAAAGTATGTTGTGTGTTCAAAACAATGAATATCGTTTTAATTTCTTATGTTACGATATGTTTTATGATTTGTAAAATGGCAGTGCGAATCGCTGATAATCACCAGCGCAATGTAAGAAGGAGAGTTGAGTCACAGCCACAGGTCAACAACCGCGACGTCAGTGTTCATTTGGGAGGAACTGAGAGTTCTATGGTAATACCACAACTCCCTGGTGTACGTCATTCATTACGCAATCCTTTTACCAACATAATGATTTGATATTTCGCCCATAGACACGCATACACATATATGTTCATGTACTTGTATGAATGGGGGGGGGGGGGGGGGGGTACTATAAGCATTGGCGGTTAAAGGGGGCTGTCTTGCTTGTGTGTTATAGGATTTTAGTAACTATTTATTGTTATTTGATTAGCCTGGTCCTGTTTAAATGTTGGAAGTAGTTTATTTTATTGTTGGGAGATAAATAAACATGTCAATTACAATTGATTTATTCTATTACTGCAGCCAAAGCCTGTGGCACCGCCGCCACAAGGAACACCGCAGCCACCTACCTTTGAGTGTCCAGTTTGCATGAAGCCGCTAGTTGAACCGATGGCCACCGGGTGCGGTCACATGTTTTGTGAAGGTTGCATAAAAACTGCAATTGGTGTTCAACCCAAGTGTCCAATCTGTAGGCGCAAGATCGTCCGCAAGGAACTCCGCAAGATTTACTTTACTTGAGGTGTGTAGACATTCTCTAAATCTTTAACCATCTACATCTACCAGGGCATGTTTAAACTTAGTTTAGTTTAACTATTAGTTCGCTTTGCGGATATGTTCGCTTCGCGTATATATTATCTAAATCTGAATAGTTTGGTGTAAACGAGCCGAGCCCGAGCCTGACTGGGCTCGAGCTCGGCTCGTTATGGTTTTATGAAGCTCGAGCTCGAGCTCGGCTCGGTTCGAGCCTAAAATCTCAAGCTCGAGCTCGGCTCGCTAGCAAAATCAAAAGCTCGAGCTCGGCTCGGCTCGGCTCGGCTTGAGGTGATTTGAGAACAATCTCAAACGAGCTCAAAGCTCGGCTCGCGAGTGTTATTAAATGGACCTATGAAATAAGGACTTGGGCTTTGGAGATGTGGGCTATAAATTATAAGAGATATATAAATAACTTATAATTATGTTTGGGCTCGTTTAGGCTCGCGAGCCCAATCGAGCTTTGTATTTAGGGCTCGAGCTCGGGCTCGATAACTAAACGAGCCATATTTTAGGCTCGGGCTCGGGCTCGTTAAGGCTCGGCTCGTTCGGGCTTTTTACCGAGCCGATCCCGGGTAACTCTCGAGCCGCTACGTGTCATTTACACCCCTAAGAGTGGCCAAAGGTCCTATAAAAGGACAGCAAGGTTCAGATGTGTCACACTTTAAGATTCATTCCACTTAACATTACTTGGCTATAACTGAACATGCTTTAATAATTTTCAGGTATGTCTTCCTTGTGGAGAAAAGGTGCACAAAAGTTTTTTTGTTTTGTTTATAGGAGCGGTTAAAGGAAGTGCACTTATTCATGATCGGGTAATTGAAAAGATACCACGAACATTGTATTCTATCAATCTTTCAACTTATGTTTGTGTTACTTTTTGGTTGATCAAATGAATGCTAGTTTGCAAAGTCCTTTATTTCTTTAGTGTAATGTAGTAATGAGAAGTTTGAGTTGCCTAACAACCCTAAGAAGGGATGTCATGGTGACATGTGGGTCGTTTGGTTCTTATGTTCTCAAAAACCAACATATCTCATTCTCTTTTCTTCCACAACCACCTCCCAAACCAACGCCACTGCTGCTACTGTCGCCGTCTTGCTACTGACTACCAAACACCGCTGCCTTCATTGACGTCCGTTCTTTACCTCGCATCCTCACACAACCACTACCTCCACCTCCATTGCTACCTCTTGAACCACTGCAACCAGCCCCACACTACTGTTACCGTCCTACTGTTAGATCCATGTTATTGGTGTGTTAGAATGCAGTTGTATGCATTGTACGTGCACAACGGGTATGTTTGGCAAAACTAGCTGGTGGCTGGTAGCCGGAAGCTTTTTAAATATATTTTGGTGTTTGGCAGAGTAGCTGGAGCTTTTAATAAAAGGCATAAAATGACCAAAATGTGCATAATTAAAAGCTTGTAAAGAAGGTTTTTATTTTATTTTTAAAATAAAATGGGTATTTGTGTCATTTACTAATTAAAAGCTTGTAGCCAGTGGAATTTTTTCTTAAACGCTAGTACTAGTAGCTTTTCACTATAGATCTTTTTCTCCTAACCTAAAAACCTACAGCTCCTTCAACCAAACAAGACTTTTTATTAAGTATGAGTTTTTTCTTAAAAGCTTGAAGATCCTTACCAAACATACCCAACCTGTGTGTTGACCGTTTCCTCAAGACCTCAAGTTGTTGTCAATGAACACAAAATAGGAGTAGATGCTAGTATTTTTACTGAACAATCACAAACCAAGTCCTGGACTATACTATATGTCAATCCGTTATAAATACACGCGTGTGTGTAATAGCTTACCAAATCGAATGTATTCTATGAGGATTTATTCACTTATACAAAATCAGTGACCACATTTTGGTCTCAACAAATAACAAGCAATTCTCGTTTAACAGAAGTCTCCTAGGAAAAATAATGTTGCAAAATCATCATCGACTGATTATTCGGCAGTCTTGGGTTTATGAGCATTGATCAATTGTGTTTGCACATCGGAAGAAACAGGGGCGTGTTCTTTGTATTCCATGGTGAATTCACCCTTCCCCTGTTGAGCAATATAAATATATATCCTTAATTTCAAATATCAAGTTTAGCATTTATGTTAAAAGTGTTAGCAAATTATATTAAGGATCCTTTTCATTGCAAACTTTTTCGCTTCTTATTTTGTTCTGCAACTTTACCTATATATTTTGTGAGTGAATTAGAGAGTGTGTGGAGAGGGGCCTAAACCAACATTTGGTATCAGAGCTTAGGGCTCGTAACGGGGGAGCCTCCGCCACCGGCAGGTGTATCGGTTGGTGGGGGGAAGGCGTAAGGGTTCGCGACTGTTATACAGCAAAAGGCGGGGACCGGATACGTGTTTGTGTCAATCGTTGTCGCGGGTAAAGTACTGGTTAGGATGACGGGGGTGACGGGTGAACACCGGGGTGTCTCGTGGCTGTTAGTCGTGATCAAAATAGAGGCAAACAGGGTTGTTTGGTTGTTAGTTGCTAGTTTACGCAAATGACATACAACCGGTGAAAACAGTAGGTAAAGAAGGGGTACCTTGATCGGGTTGTCCGTGATAAGAGGAGACCGGCGTACGCGTGAAAAACGGGCACGAAGGGTCCGTCAAAGCAGGTGGCTTTGGATTCGCTTCGTTTATCAGTTGAAAGAAAACGGTAAAAGCAGGTGGCTTTGTTTTCTTTGTCGGTGGAGTGGCCTCTTTGAACAAGCGTGATCGGAAAAGGGTACGGGAAGAGATTGGGTTGTCAAAACTACACGATGATAACATTATGGTGTTGGAGTTCAAATCAGGTGGCTTTGGATTTGGCCTGAGGAGGTCGTCAATCCATGATAAGTCGTGATGTTAGTGAACGGTTTCCAACGGGATGCCATGGGATATGTTACAAGTGTGGCGGTTTGATTCGTTTTGAACCGAGAAGACTTTGGACGTGCCCGAGGTGAAGGTTGGGCGTCCGGGAAAAGTCGAGATGGTTCAAGGTGAAAGTGATTCGGTGTTGCCGTGTGTGAAGAGTGTGAACAAACCAATTAAGGGGGTGATTGTTGGATTATTCGGTTTTGTTCACGGGCTAGCAACTAACGGATCAAGTATTACTACAAATGGGTTTATGTTTAATAGTTTATTTAATAATATTGTATTTAGTGGCCTAGACTTGGTATAATGGTTGACCGATCAATAGGGAGGTGACCGTTTGAAGATGCACACGATGGTTAAAAGATATAGTCTTGGTTTTAGCGGTTCTTTTGTTAGAAGTTAATATTTTTTATTGTTTTCTTTTGTTTTCCATGTCAATGTGTAAGGCTATAAAGGCCATTTGCTTTTATCAAACTAGTGGGAATGCCCGCGCGTTGCGGCGGGTGTCCCGATTGATATCATGTTGAACTAATACCAACAAAATAGTAGGCAAAGGGTCCAAATAATAATTCATTTTT
Source organism: Ambrosia trifida (assembly GCA_028751855.1). Classification (NCBI taxonomy): domain Eukaryota; kingdom Viridiplantae; phylum Streptophyta; class Magnoliopsida; order Asterales; family Asteraceae; genus Ambrosia; species Ambrosia trifida. Next base: position 3,338,459 of record CM054125.1, on the reverse strand, counting down.
CTCTCCAAAATCGACGTATTGATACCAACTTAATACCAACAAAGCGAATAGTGTTTCTGATATAAACAAAATGACGATTACAAAAGTCAGCGTGCATTCAAGAAATAAATGTGTCCACACCTACAATTCAAGATATAGGGGTCCTCCGACGTCAAAAGTCCCAACGGTTTCTCATATGCAAAATCTAGACCTTATCTAGACACATTACTTGCTAGATTTTTTATAATCTCGCCATTTGTCCCATTCCGAGTTGACTTGTCAATAGAACTCTAGAACACTTGTACGCTCTACTTTTGTCTATGAACCAGGCCTGTTAGAGAAAAGATGATAATATGAAAAAGTATATGAAACCATTAATAGGATGATTAAACTAAGAAATAATGGGCTACATGGTCACAACCCAATATAAAACATAACCAAACACAAGTTACCTGATATGAGCGGCATACAGGCTGTTGCTGAAATCCCCAAACCACACAATAATGAAGCTATATCATGACATGACATGCCATTTCTAGTTTCTAAAAGTCTTGTTGGATTTTCATACGATACGTTTTCCTTTTTTGCATGTTTTGACGATCCTATGGAAAATCAAGAAACAAAAACAATGTAGTATATTGAAAAATCGTGAAGCTATCATCATAAAACATTACCTGAATTCTGCGCAGGAGCGACTCGCTCTTTTTTAAAGCCCAAAGCTAAATGAAATTCGGTGCCCTTTGTCGAATTTCATTATTATACACCCTCATCTTTTTATCCGGGCTTGGGACCTAATAAGAATAAGCTAAAAAAATTTAATAGGCATGGAGTTAAATTTTAACTTGCATGTTTTTTTTCTTGTGTAAACAATTAAACATGCTTATATGCATAGATTAATTTTATTAGCAAAAAAGAATAAGCAAATGACTTAATGACTATTGTTGTGAGATTATGCAATTAACTCTAGTATAACATTTGGCAGAACAAGTGTTTGGTTTTTAATCAGAAGTTCTTGTTTCCACTTTAACACTTAAGGATATAACTGACTCAAGTTCTTATAAAAGTTTATTATATAGAATGAAAAGGAATTGCCTTCCATTTCAATTTTTTCTTTATACTACAAATAAAGCAAAACAAATATGTGTTCATAAATCATAAACTATATAGAAAAATGCACTGTATGTATTTCAGCTTTTGGTGTTATTAAGTTCTGGATTTCAGACTTTATAAGTTGAGACGTAATGCATATAGCTGATAAAACCAATAAAGAATTCATAAAAGATAAAATTACAAGCCAGTTGAATCAAAATATTTTTAGTTGTTAGAATTTAGAAAGACTCCAAAAATAGCTAAAATGTACCTGCGAATCAAAGCAACTCTAATTAACACACATATTTAGAATATGATTATCACGTACAGAGAGATTCAACAAGCTGTAATAATAATATGAAAAACAGTAAACAAGATAATGAAACTTTATACCCTAAATTAGGCAATACGAGTAACAGAATGATGAGAAGAAACAATACACAGAGTGTGTGAGAAAGAGAGTACCCATGGATAATATGAAGATAAAACTCTCCATACTATCAATGGAAGTTTCTTCATGGTATGAAATAGAATTTGTTATGAATGATTAATATAAATAAAACACAATCAATGAATAATTGATTAGGAGAGCTCTTCATATGGCCTAAGAGGGAAGGTGAAGGGAGTTAAGGGTACTATAGGAATGATATTTTAGCTTTTAACTAAAAACAAAAGATAAAATTACTCTACTAACCCTCTAAGTGTCTTAATTGTCCCCAATATCCCTATAATACCCTTATGAAATAAGCTTTATTCTCTTATACTTGTTGCTTTAAAAATTGTACCCATGTTAAAATTCCAATATGGTACATCACTCCTCCTTTATAATGTATTATAGATAATATATCCTTTCCATTGCAAACTTTTTCACTTCTTATTTTGTTCTGCAACTTTACCTATATATTTTGTGAGTGAATTAGAGAGTGTGTGGAGAGGGGCCTGAACCAACAGAGATTGTCGGCTAAGACATATTTCTTAACAAGAGATAATTCAATACTAATTTTCTAATATAATATATTCATGGTTAACCAAAATGAAAAGACCATGATAACTACCCACTTACGATTAACATACTAGTTTGAAACAAATAAACGACCAATTAACTAGAAATCTAGAAATAAAGTCCCTTCCGACAATCTAGAAATAAACTCACTTCCGACAATCACATCTCTGGTACCCCAATTGCTCTAAAAAAGTCCTTTGTTACCCAACACTTTCCTTGTATTCCCCATTTAATGCCCCATGGTTTTCTTAATTCGACCCCAATGTCGTCAGACTTAGCAGATGGCACATATATGCAGTTATGACCACCGCATGCCAACCAGGGTCTTGACCTACCTTCCTGAGCTTCGTTCTCTTAAATGGATGCTCCTGAGTCGTTTTTTTCGCAGCCTTATATAGGAATTTATACATGTAGCATCTGCCGATAATAGGGTATTTTGGCCCTTCGTTGCAAAAATTGAGTTCTAAGGCTTTCCTAATTTGTGACCTGCCTGTATAATATGTTATGTCTTTAATCCCATATTTAACTCCCTCTAGTGGTTCTGGATTAATCTCACGGATTTTAAGAAACGATTAGTCTTCTAGGGTGTAAAGCCCACCTCCTATTCCACAAAGGTGATTCTTAAGATGAAGTACGTTAAGACACTGGCTGTTTAAAATTTGTTGAGGTGAGAATATAATGTTCTTGTACAACTGTGGTTTCCAAGTATGGTAAAGCATTGTGGCAAAGTGTGCCCTTACATATGAAACACAAAACGGAGTATACCCCTTATTCCAAACTTCAGGGAAAAGGTTATCTATTGAAATTTTCTGCTTAAAAGGTATTGCTATTGGGTTCTCAGAGGGTCCCCTGCAATATAATTGAATTGAATAAGTTAAAGGTCAGCAGCTATATTATACTATATTTAATTTATTTTCTACATTAATTTAGTAACTATTAATTAACGCATTTTAATTTACATACTTGTAGAGGTGTCAGGTTGCTAACGGGTTAAAATGGGTAATTTAAAAAATGTGAATATACAAGGGCCACGTCACAGCTAAACCTTTTTTTTTCTCCATCTTTCTTATATTAAAAATACTTAATGACATAAACTGATTAACATTGTTCTAAAACTTATAATGTTAAAAATAATAATCTAAAATTCTTAATAAAGTGTGGTTTATTTTAAGGGCATGTGTAGTGGAGGGGCGTCATGGGGCGTTATAGGTAATAAAATGTTATAAAGTAATAGAAGGGGCGTTATGGGAAAAGAGGGTGTAGTGAGTGAGGGGCGTTATGGGGATTAAAATATTATTATTTGATTGGGTGTGTTATTATTTGAAGATTGCAACAACTTGATAAGCTCATCAAATGAACCATTAGTCCATTTGTTCTTCACTTTGATTTGCATATGCTCTGATTTGCATATGCTTTGATAAGCTCCAAAGGTCACTTGCAAGACCCTCAAGGTGGCTGAAGTGTGAGTTAAACTCGGGTGAAAAGGGATGGATGAAGGGATGGTGAAAATGTGGGGTGGAGGCCTCTATTTATAGGCAAACCAGCTCAAGCACGCCTTTGATGGTGTTTTGGCACGCCCCTGCTCGACAACGCGTACTGCTGTAGAGTCCTTTACACAGAAATGTCCCCTGTTGTGTCTGGCACGCTGGCACGCCCGTGCTTATCCTCTTCTGTACCATTGTTGTCAGTTTTGGTCGGTTTTTGCCTTGTAGAACACATTGGAATAAAGCACGGCCGTGCTATACACTGGGGCACGCTCGTGCACATCCTGAAGTGCTGAAATTGACCTCTGTTGACTTGGAAATGTTGACTTGTTGACTCGGAACAGTTGCACGGTCGTGCACGGTCGGAGCGCGACCGTGCTGTATCTGAAACAGCTCCGAAAGTCTTTAATTCCTTGTCTTTTGTGTCGTTTTCCTTCTTGGCCTTCAAAACTTGCATGTGAGAGACAAGGTTATTGTACCTTGTACCCTTTTGTCTCCTTGAAGCTTGTCTCCGCTCAAGATGTGCCTTTTCTTTTCCTTTTTTATTTTTTCTTCCAAGAACCTGCATTTATCTCGTAAAAACGATTTAGATATATTTTATAAAGATAAAAGCATAATAAATGTTCAAAAAGGAAGTTGGATGCCATTTTGTGATGTAAAGTTATGGAAGTTGGTGTTGTCGAATGCACCACCATGTCACATTGGATTGCTTGAATAGGAAGTTTAAATTGGGTGGTCACAAATTGGTGAAAATGTGTTATTTTGGAAAAGGTTTCAGATTTGAATTTGAGTGGATAAACCCACGTGTAATGAGTGAAATCATCAATAATTACCAAATAATATTTGTAACCCGCATTACTTAAAATGGGTGAGGTCCATAAATCACAATGTAATAACGATAATGGACATAAAGTGTGAGAAACAGAATCATTAAATGGTAATCGTTTGTGCTTGGACAACTGACAAGCATGGAAAAGAGACGAGGTCCTTTGCTTATTACAAGAAATAAAATTATTCAAACGAAGAAAATCCATAATAGGTTGACCCGGGTGACCGAGTCGGTTATGCCAAAAAGAGGAGTCTTGGGTGGATGCAAAACAGGCGGTGGCGGAAGCATTTGGGGTGAGCGGGTACAGATCACTCGTACTGTTGTGACGGCTCAGGATCGTGCCATCCTTGAAATCCTTCACAGAAAAACGATATGGGTCAAATTCGATAGATTTGTAATTATCAATATTAAACTGATGGACAAATGTAAGGTTTTGACTATGTGTGGGTTAGAAAGGATGTTTTTAAGGAATAAAGGTTTGGAGGCAAAATTTAGGGTGGAGTCGCCCGAGCCCAAAACGGGAAGTTTATTACCATTGCCAACAATAATTGATGCTATTGATGCAAATGTAGAAAACATGTCAATATTATCTTTATCTAAAGAGATATGAGAAGATACACATGTATCGAAGTTCCATTGATCATTTTTATCACCTGAATCGACAGAGAGAGCGTGAACCGCATCTTCCAGCTGTGTGGGTTCCAAAGGATCTACCTCTGTAAGATGTGCCTGTGCCGACCGTTGATTGCCACGGGTGTTATGAGAACCAGAGGGAGCCGGGGGGGGGGGGGGGTACCACGGTTATGACCAATTTTGGGTGGGGTGGGGACAAGGTGGTGGTGTCCAGTAAGGAGGGGCCCAAAAGGGAGGGTAGTAAGGTTGTTGTTGAGGGTTGTTGGGGTAGGGAGGGGTAGGGTATAGGTGCGGTTATAGGAATTTTGTGGGGGCCCAGAGTTTTTCCGGTTTTTATTGTTGGGCTAGTTAGAGGGGTATCTAGGATTGGGCTGGTTGGATTGGTGGGAAGGGGTGCAATTGTAGTGGGCTGGAGGATAGGAGGAATGGGCTTAAGGGTGAGTAGGGTTAGGAGGTGGGCCTGGGCCAAGTAAGGAGTCAGAGGCGGGCTGATCGTTTGCGGTGGGAGTGATTGGGTTTGTTTGGTTTGAGCGGGCCGAGGGTGGGATAGCAGCCGCAATGGCAGGGTTGGTTGGGTGTTGGTCACGACGTCGCAGGTTCTCATTTTACCGGTTTCGGAGTGTAGTTGTTCAACCGCGTCCTCCCAAGAAGGCAAGGAATTGTTCAATATGAGGATATTGTATCATATTCCTTTGGTAGGACTTTAACGAGATGGGGGACACGTTGTTGGTCATTCATGGGGAAGTCTAAGGCTTGGAGTTGGTCAGTTAAGTCTTGTATTTTTTGGCAATAGGCTTCTACGTTGGGCATAGAGGCAAGGGTGGTGTTGGCAAGTTCATGTTGTAGGGCTTGGGACCGTGGACCGCGGTTGCTAGTATAGTGGCGTTTGACTCGAAGCCAAGCTTCATAAGCCGTGGAATCACCAACGAGCATTTTAAGGAGAAGGGCATCCGAGAGAGTGCCATAGATCCATTGTAAAACAATGGAGTCAATGTTCTCCCATGAAGCATACTCGGGTGAATCCTTGGCGGGTGGCGGTGTACCGTCAATATGGTTTAAAACATTATATCCTTTAGCGTGGAGCGTAAAGAGCTTAACCGATGAAGGATATGACACTTTTGTGCCATCTAAAACACGAACTTTGTGTTGAATATTGCTTACCGTATAGACCGGGTGAAGCGACTTAGAAGGGAGGCTGTTCGAAGAAGCAGCCACGGCACTTGCTGGATCAGCCATTGGGGCAGAATAAAAAGTCGGAAAAGAAGATAGGCACAAGGTGAAGGATGGCTAATCGAGATCAGCAGAGGAATTGCGGCATAAGGTGGGTTCGAAAACCTAACCTAGAGGGTGATACAATGTAAGAGATTATAATGCCTTGATCTTATTCACATAATTACAATACAATATATAATACATTGGTCAAAGATAAATATGGAAACTATATTAATACAATTAAGGGGTATTGGATTTTAATAATCCCAAGTTTCAACCATTGACCGATAATTATCCCTACTTAAAAAATTGCCAATAATAATCCCAACTTTCAAACATTTGGCCTGTGGTAAACCTTTTTTAACTGATGACTAACTGGGTTAGTTGGTGCTGACGTGGTTGCTGACTAAGCTCGATGACGTGTACAACTTAAGCTGACATGGCATTTTATATTATTATTTCATATTTTTCAAAGCACAAAAAAATTCCTAACATCATCAACTCAAATCCTTAACCAGATCATCAAATGAAAATAATAATAATTATTTTTTTAAACATCTTTATTAACATCTTCATCTACCATCAACCCTCCTTCATCATAATCATCTCTAATCAAATTCACTATATAATCCATCTTCATCTATATCTTCTTCAACATAACAATATCATCTTCATCTATAATCTCAACTACCAATTAACAAACCCTAACAAAGAATCCCCAAACCTTTGTAAACAACCCACAACCTCCTTTTGCTAGGATCTGAGATTATTGACTTTGGCTTCTAGAAGTGTTCGTCTTCTTCCTTTTACCGATTATTGGTGCTCTGTTCGTCTTCTTCCTCGAGCTCAATGAAGCAGCAACAATGGCGATGAAACAGATCTGTTCGTTTTCTTCCTCAAGCTCAATGAAACAGATCTGTTTGTTTTCAGTTATTATTATTATTATTATTATTATTATTATTATTATTATTATTGTATCGTTCCATACTTCCATTTGAATTTGTAGGACTGCAAGTGGAACATTTCATGATGGGGATTTACTTTTGAACTCCAACGGCTTACGAATTAAATCTGAAGAAAAAGAATCTGTTGTAAGTTTATTATTATTATTGTTGTTGTTGTTGTTGTTGTTGTTGGTATTGTGGTGGAGGAGAAGGCAGATGGCGAGGAGAGGGAGGGTGGCGGTGGAGATGGTGGTGGCGGTGGTGTTGAGGAGGTGGATGAAGATAGTGGTGGGAGTGGTGTTGAGGAGGTGGATGAAGATAGTTGTTATGTTGAAGATGATGATGATGGAGGGATGAAGATGGAAATTTGTTTTCTAAATTGGAAGATAATTAAATATAGAGATTTTGTTTTGTTGTTAAAAAAAAAACCAGGTCATCGTGCCACATCAGCATCGTTCTCTTAAATGGATGCTCTGGAGTCGTTTTTTTCGCAGCCTTATATGGGAAATTATACATGCAGCATCTGCCGATAATAGGGTATTTCGGCCCTTCGTTGCAAAAATTGAGTTCTAAGGCTTTCCTAATTTGTGACCTGCCTGTATAATATGTTATGTCTTTAATCCCATATTTAACTCCCTCTAGTGGTTCTGGATTAATCTCACTGATTTTAAGAAACGGTTTGTCTTCTAGGGTGTAAAGCTCACCTCCTATTCCACAAAGGTGATTCTTAAGATGAAGTACGTTAAGACACTGGCTGTTTAAAATTTATTGAGATGAGAATACAATGTTCTTGTACAACTGTGGTTTCCATGTATGGTAAAGCATTGTGGCAAAGTGTGCCCCTGCATATGAAACACAAAACAGAGTATACCCCTGATTTCAAACTTCAGGGAAAAGGTTATCTATTGAAATTTTCTGCTTAAAAGGTATTGTTATCGTCTTCTCAGAGGGTCCCTTGGAATATAATTGAATTGAATAAGTTAAAGGTCAGCAGCTATATTATATTATATTTAATATATTTTCTACATAATTTAGTTACTATAACGCATTTTAATTTGCATACTTGTAAAGGTGTCAGGTTGGTAACGGATTAAAATGGGTAATTTAAAAAATGTGAATCTACAAGGGCCAGGTCACAGCTAAACCTTTTTTTCTCCATCTTTCTTATATTAAAAATACTTAATAACATAAACTGATAAAGAGTGTTCTAAAACTTATAATGTTAAAAATAATAATCTTAAATTTTTAATAAAGTGTGGTTTATTTTAAAGGCATGTGTAGTGGAGAGGCGTTATGGGGCGTTATAGGGAATAAAATATTATAAAGTAATAGAAGGGGCGTTATGGTAAAAGAGGGTGTAGTGGGTGAGGGGCGTTATGGGGATTAAAATGTTATTATTTGATTGGATGTGTTATTATTTGATTGGGTGTAGATGAAGAGGGTATGAAAATTGATTAAAAAAAATAATATAAATTTGATTTTATAAGTTACAAAGCCCGTCATCCACATAAAACTCTCCCCCCATAATGCCCCAAAACGCCTAAGGGGGCGGTGTAGAGGGCATTATGGGGCGTTATAATCATAAAACCCACCCTATAACGCTTTCACCACACCCACACTAAGCTTGGGGACCCGCTTGACCAGACCACCCAATGTGACCTTAAACTTGTTCCTTTTTATGCTAAGCCTTAAACTTTGTGCCTTTTCCAATGTTTCAAGTTTTATCCCAAAACTAACCTATTTACCCGTCAGTAACCATTGCATGTAAGTTTGAGCTTAATAGCTTAAGCAAACAATTCAGGTCCTAAACTATAGATGCATCCAAGAAAAAACATAAACTATGAATCTTGTATTCCTTCTTGAAAGACTCATCCTATAAGACTATAAGCTTATGATCTTTAATAATCATGTATCTTAGATTCAGGTGATGCCCTCTTATATATTCCTTTTTAATTAATATTAATCAGCTAAATATGACGTGGTCAATCTGTCAATGATGATCTTACAAATTACAACATGGTCTAAGACAGAACTAGTTATATTATAGTTTACAAGGTGTTTGAAGTTCGATGGTTAGCAGCAATCCATTTCATATGTAAAATTGATATGTCATATTAGATTTTTCAATCAGGCGCGCCCGAAGTATAATCTAGTTATACTGTATATTAAAACACAAGTGGTGAGCTACAAGGCTACAATGTCATCCACCGAAATTACCATTGTGACATTTGATCATTTTTATTTTTTTTATATTCAAAACAAGGATAAACAAGAGTATACGCTACATGGTATAAGTTTTCCACCACTACAACCACCGTTTTCATATGGTGGTCGACGTCATCAGGGTCGGTGGCGCGACAAGTGGTATGCGAAGATGAGTTCAACACTAGATAAGCGGCGTAGACGGCATCAGCCTGTTCTGATCTAGCGTCGGAAGGGCAGTGCTAACAACGGCGGTTATAACGGTTTTGAAGGAAATGTTAGCTTGGTGACAACGACGTACGGTCCAACCATTTTGACCGGAGAAAGGATGTTGGGACCGTTTCTTGCTTAATGGGACGGTTGGTGTTGGAAAAATGGTAGTGAAAATGATTTTTTTCACTAATTTTGAACAATAAATAATTGTATTTATATATGATTTATATAGATAATTACTTATAAGTTTGTGTTCTATGGTGTGAAAGTTTCACAAAATGAAGCAACCCATGTTCAAAATTGAAGCTAAGATGAATGAGATATCTTGTGTGTGTTTTCCTCTTTTTAATTTCACTAAATAAAAGCCTAAGTTTGTCCATTTGACACCTTTAGCCTCTCTATGTTATTTTATCACTTACCAAGTTAACTTGGTTAAGTGATAAAGATTATTTGTTCCATTTTTAACTAATAATACTAACGAGGTTATATTCCCATTAGAACATAATCTCCGTTTATATATATATTGGAAAAATGCTCGTTTTGATATTTTGATTCGTTTCCTTACTTGTAAAACACGCTTAAAGGCGTAATTATACAAAAGTGGTTTTCGGAGTGTTACAGGTAGCCTTTTTATCCGTGATGTTTTTTTTTCATTATTAACACGTGTTCATTTCGTTTGCCTTCGACACATTTGGATCCCTAGCCCCTGAGGTGGTTCGCTTTTTGGAGCGGGTACAGAAGGTGATCCACAGTGACTCGCAGAGCCCGAGAAACCAAGGGTTTGTATTTAGTAGAATAGACTTTGCGATTCAAAAAAGGACAGCGGTGCAGCTTGTTTCTCGTTTACCCATTATCCATTATCTGGATGTAACTTGGTTTTTATTGTGGAATGAAAGTAAATTTTATTGTACTCCCAAAAAAATATATTATTAACATTTAAAATTGCACATAATTAACTTTTTTATTTTGGTTTAATTACAGACTCAGATATTAGTACATTTTGAATCGTATTGCAGCCCGTATGGTTATATGTATTAACACTAAATGTCTGTTGATTTATAATGTTAGTAGCTAGCTCTCTTACTTCTGAAAGAAGAGTTTGCTCACATGTAATCACCATGAAAGTTAAAAAAAAACGCTAAAGTTTTGTGTAATATCCTTAAGCACGATTAAACTTTAAAGGTTTTACCATCGATGTAAAACATATTAGCAAGGCATAACTTTTCTGCCGCGACTGCGGAGTAGAATGCTAGTTATCAAACATTTTTAAGCTCTCCTAACTGTTCGGTTGAGGTCAACCAGATGAGTGAGATAGTGAGATTCATCATGTCATTTTGTTGGGATAAGAAAGCATGTCTGTATGCATAGGCAACACAGCTAATATTAAAACAGAGATTTCAAATTTCGCCATCACTCGTAAATACTAGTTGATAACTTGCAACTTCAAAAAAAAAGTTGTGAGAAACAAGTCCTGGACTATACTATATGTCAATCCGTTATAAATACCCGTGTGTGTGTAATAGCTTACCAAATCGAATGTATTCTATGAGGATTTATTCGCTTATACAGATCACCGACCACATTTTGGTCTCAACAAATAACAAGCAATTCTCGTTCAACAGAAGTCTCCTAGGAAAAATAATGTTGCAAAATCATCATCAACTAATTATTCGGCAGTCTTGGGTTTATGAGCATTGATCAATTGTGTTTGCACGTCGGAAGAAACAGGGGCGTGTTCTTTGTATTCCATCGTGAATTCACCCTTCCCCTGTTGAACAATATAAATATATATATCATTAATTTCAATAGATGAGGATTTATGTTAAAAGCAACATGGTGCAATGTTTGGATCCCAATATTGTAAGGATATGAAAACTGACCTGTGTCATGGAACGTAGAGATGTCGAGTATCCAAACATGTTGTTCAGTGGGACCTGAGTCAAAAATCAAAATGCCGAAATGTTATATTAAAACCAACATTATTCATGTGCTATAATTGTTGTTTAATATTTCTTACGAGGTTGCAAGTTACGATGGGGTATGGTTTACTTACAAGAGCGTTAATTACAGAGTCGTCTCCTTCCTGGTCGTTTCCAACGATTATACCTTTTCTCCTGTAGAAAAATAAAAAAAAAAATTGTATAATATATAGTTGAATTGAACAAGGTTGTGCTTTATTGACACAAATACCAATATAAAAAAGAGACAGGTTGGTTAACCTGTTTAAGTCGCCAGCAACAGTGCCCTGAAACTCTGTCGGCACTTTTAATTCTACTATCATCACCGGTTCCAATATTACAGGTTTGCATTTTGCGTAACACTGTTTCATCAACTCACAAAATTAATCTTTCTACAATTATTACATTAACATTCGGAATACATAAATAAAGAACATTTTGCAAGAATGTGCATATTTTGAGGAAAAATAAAAAGTATTGCGACTGTTTTTTTGTTCACAGTAGCAAAAGTTATGTTGCAGCAAAATAACAGGTGTAACGGTTCTTAATTCTTCGCAGAAAACTACATTAACATATATACGTGAAAATTGGAAGGAAAAAAAGACCTGTCTAAAAGCATATATTGAAGCTAATTTGAAAGCAAGTTCACTAGAATCCACAGCATGAGATGCACCATCTGTCAGAACAACGCGAATATTTTCAACTGGAAACCCAATCAAAGAACCCCTGCACACGTAAAAACATGATGTTATCATAATTTGAACAATAATAAATAAAGTTAACAAAACAGAATAATCAATATACTAAAAAAACGCCAGATACTTACGAATTAGCAGCTTCCCTAAAACCCTTCTCAATATGTGGGATAAAATTAGAGGGTATAGCTTGTCCTATCATCAAATTCTCAAATTCAAATTTGGTATCCGATCCTTCTTCCAGTGGTTCCATATACCTGTTAATTAATTGAGCACCTGTTATTTAAAAAGAGAACCAACCAAATAAACAATAATATACAAATTTAAAAATTAAGTGCAGAAGATTGTTACCCGCACACCCTTCCATATTGACCTTGACCTCCACTTTGTTTTTTGTGTAAATAATCAAAGTCTGCGCGTTGTGTTATTGTCTCTCTGAAGTTGACACGGGGTTTTCCAACAGTTGCATCAACCTTGCGATAAGTAAATAGATGGATAAGAAACAGTGCTACTTAATTAAATATATGATTTTTCAACTAAAATTCAAATTGGTACCTTATATTCCCTCTTAATGCGCTCCACATAAACTTCTAAATGTAACTCTCCCATTCCGGATATGATTGTCTACGAGAAAGCATCTATATGAGTCATGACACAACAAACATTTTAAAGTAAAAAAACTTTAAAAAAATTTATATAAAAAAAATACCTGACCACTCTCAGGGTCTAAGCCAACACGAAATGTAGGATCCTCTCTTTGAAACCGATTTAAAGCTTTTGAGAACTAAATATGAAAATAGAAAACATTAAAAACTTGAATAATAAAAACTTAAGCACCCTTGGTGTTAATCATGGTTATCAAAGGCGCTAGGTGCACTCAAGGCGCTAGGCCTCGCCTGGGGCCTAGGCGCGAGGCGTAGAAAAAGCGAACAAAGAAAATAAAGAAGAATATATTAAAATAATACTATTTTTCATCTATTTAGTATCAAAAGTTTTAAAATATTGATGTATTAGTGTATAGACGTAGTTTTCCTTAGATAAAAGTAGAAATTTGACTGAATCTAGCCATAATTTAACGAATTTGGCTGGAAACTTTCCAAAATTTGGGAATCTAGCTGAAATCTGCGCCTAAACCATCACCTCGAGAATTAAAGCGCAATTTCCTTGACTCAAAGCGCAAATGCATCGCCTCGCCTAAAAAACGGGCCTAGGCGCAAGAGGCGATGGCTTTTAACAACTATGGTGTTAACATGATAGAAATGCATACTTGTTTTCCAGAATCTTTTGAAACTGGTGAGACTGCTAATGAAACAACGGGTTCTGGGACATTCATAGAAGTCATGGTGTATTTAACAGATCCATCTGTAAAAGTATCTCCTGATGCACAATCTAAACCAAATACTGCTACAATTTGGCCCGCATGAGCTTCTTGAATGTCCTAAGTATTGCCATAAGAGAGAAGACATGAATCAGAAAGATAATTATGATCATATTTAAAAAGGACTTACTTTAAATAATCTATACCTCCATGGAATCTGAATGCATCCGACCTAGTTTAGATACCTGTGACAAATTTTATGTGAGATGATGAAGCAACAAAAAAATAAACATAATTTAAATAATACACGTCATGTAAAGATTTTAAACTCACTTTAATTTTCTTCCCTGTGTTGATATTTGTTATAAAATCTCCTTTCTTAAGTACACCTTCATAGACTCTTCATTAAAATGAAATTATATTAGTAGTTTCCGTAATAAACGAACATATAACTTGAACAGATGGTATTTAAATGAGCGCATACCTTAAATACGTCAACTGACCAAATTGGCGTTCTTCAAGTTTAAAAGCCAATGCAACCATATGTCCAGCTGGCGTTCCAGACAACTTAACCTGTCAGTACTCCAATTGATGCCCAAGTTTAGTTGCATATTAAGGTTATTGAATAAAACATATACAAGAAGGAATGTAAAGTAAAAGTTCTTTCGTATTACTGGGTACCTTTTCTTCTTTGTTTGACTGATCAAGGGCAAAATTGTCAACTTCAAGTGGACAAGGCAAATAAGAAAGAACACCATCAAGAAGCGGTTGCACTCCCTACATAGAAAACAGGAAGGAAAAAAAAGATGACAATGATACGTTACATGCTTATAAAAATACAATTTCAAGACATGATACTTAAAATCCATACTCGATATGAAGATTTTCAGCAGTTGATTATCATGTCAACAGATAATTCATATTTACTTTAGGTAAATCACACATGGTGAGCTACTTTAATACTTTTACATGGTTAAAATATAATTAAAAAAAAAAGATATACATTCAACAGGCAAAATACAACGCAAAGCAAAGCAAAGCATAGCTACCTTGTTCTTGAATGCACTACCCATAAATACTGGTATAAATTTCCTTGCTATAGTTGCCCGACGAATAGCAGCCTGTTCAACAATAAACCATATAATTATGACAATGGGCAATTTTCATTCCATTGACAAAACAAGCTACATTTAGATGGTGGGTAAGCGGGCAACAAGCTGCGCCGCTATCCCTTTTTGAATGGCAAAGCCTATCCTGCTAAACACAAACCCTTGGTTCTTAGGGCTCTGCCGCTCTGCGAGTCACTGTGGACCACCTTTTGCACTCGTTTCAAGAAATTAATTTTCTAATTAGTGTGTATATGGTTACAACAGCAACATGAATCAATGATAAACGAGATTTTCATGTAAGAATTTTCAAAAGTTTTTAGGCATAAAAAAACACGATAGAACTTATGACCCATTTCTTGTCAAGCTAAAATTTTATTAAACCAGATTGACCTGTCACGAGTAAAACCAAATCTGAACCATCCAATTAATAAGTAAACCTATCAGAACCGCCACCTTTAATCCGGTGTACCTCAAGATCAGCAGATGATATAGGCTCATCACTGAGGAATAATTCAGCAAGTTGATCATCAACATCGGAGACTGTCTCAATTAATTCTCGTCGCTTTTCTGAAACCATTGCTTGCATGTCAGCTGGAATATCTTCAGTTACAACCTTTTCACTGCCAAAAGTAAAATAAAATAATAAAAAATAGCAAAGTTTTTGTTACATTTTTGCAAAACCTAGCAAATTTCATCTTCCCGTATAATATATAGTTTTGTCACTAGATATAAGATTAGAAAACAAACCCGCTAGAACCCTGAAAAGAATACGCCTTTAGTTGCACAAGGTCCACAAGACCCTGAAAATCCTCTTCCAATCCAATTGGAATTTGCACTGCGGCGCTATGATGTCGAAGCTTTTTCCTTGCCTTAAAGAATATGAATTTTTTTTTAAAATAACATACAAACATCATCATATGATACACGTTTATACCAAGAAAACATGTCTGAATCAACTTGAGAAGCATTAGCCATCGTAGCATGATAGAAATTATGTCAGGATGATGTGAGACTATACCTGATTAAGAACCCGCCATGGATCTGCCCCCATTCGATCAAGTTTGTTAATAAAAGCAATCCTAGGAACCTCATATCTTCTCATTTGTCTATCAACAGTAATCGATTGACTTTGCACACCACCAACACTACAGAGAACAAGGATTGCACCATCAAGTACACGCAACGCCCTCTCAACTTCAATTGTGAAGTCCACGTGACCAGGAGTATCAATGATATTAATCTGCATCAATATAAGTTTTTCTTTTTATTCAAACCTAAGTTATGTTATCAAACAAAATACATGAGAGTGATCAACGTTACAAGGCATATAAAAAACATATTAATCTTTTTGGGTCAATTATTTTATTTTTGATGTGTGTTTTTTATGTTTTAAGACTTTTCTCGGTCAATTATTTTATTTTTTATAAGATACATAATTTTTATACTTATTTTTTGGCTGTGCCTCGGGCTTACACCTCGGTTCGCCTCGAGGCTTACGCCTCATGAGGCGAAGGGAAAACGCCTCGAGGCTCGTTTCCGTTCTTTTAAACATTGAAGGCATGAAGCGAAAGCGCAAGCCTAAAGTAAATAAGGCGTCTTATTACTAAAATACTTGCAAACTATATCTAGGTAACGTTTACTAACATGGTAATCTTTAAACACCAAAAAACAATATAATAAAAAATATACACACGACTAATACTATAAAGAAACTCCTTGTACAACTAAAGTAGCTTAAGAAAACAAAAAAAAAGATCTTATGGCTACGTAGTACATACAACGAAAAATGATGTAAAAAAAACTTTACGTACAGCTTACGAAGCTTTATGTAAAGCGTAGAAACCTGGTTATATTTACAACCTAAGAAGCTATATTTAAAACCAAAAAAGCCTCCCTTCCTCTCTCTCCCTCTCCCTCTCCCTCTCTTCTCTTTGTTATTTTATAGAATCAGAATCTGCCAAAATCACTCCCTCTCTATTATAATCTTCAAAAGTGAAGTTGCTTATGGTTGCAATTAAAAACAGTCATAAGACTCATAACTACTATCCTAAACCAACATGTGCAAGACCGCTTTCTAAGATCACGCTGCCACACACCAACTTAAGCATTTTGATCACCACCTCCATCACATCACACTGTGCTCCTTTTAAAGGATCAGGCTTTTACTTCTCATACGTAGTATACTAGTATGTTTGCATCATCTAAACAACTTATGTTTCAAATACTTAGTACACTTTTACCTCTCCTATAGTGATGCAATAAAGCATTAGAAGGCAACTCAATCCCAAGTCCCAACCTATATCCCTATATAACAATTTCTACAAGAAGTACCAGATACAAAACCACTTACATTATAAGGCTATAAAAACAATGCGAAACAAGAAGAAAGAAAGCATACTTAAACTGGTGACCTGTGTAGTCGATTTCGGTGGTTCCATAAAATTTCATTTCAAATTTCGTTTTAAATTTCGCTACCGAAATAATCGGCGAAATTGACCGAAAATATACCGAAATTTTGGAAATTTGACTTCCAAATTTCGGTAAAAAAGGTGGTATTACCGGTTGTTATGTTTTTTGGGCCAAACTAAAAAAAACCTAAATCTTTTACTTATTTTAATATGTAAGTATAACATTTTAATATATTCACATGCTTTTATAGATAAAATTGTCATTATATCACTTCATTTATTTATAAAATGTAGATGTATGATGGCGTAGTTATGGGATCGACACACTTTTGCTCCAAAAATTAGCTATTAGTGTCCTATTTTGTTAATAGCTTTATAAATAAAATTACCAAAATACCACCGAAATCCCACCGAAATTTCAAAAATTTCGTATCTCGGTCCTTGACCGAAACACCAAAAACTTTGTCCTTAACTACATTGCTGATGACTAACAAAAACTTGTCTTTCATCTGTTAAATAATGACACACATTATTCCCATTTGGCTATATGTAACCTTCTAAACATATAATCGAAAATAAAAAATAAAATACAAAGACATTTTCACAAAATTATAAGACCGTAAATCATACTCCTTAACCGTTCAAATCATGCATAACACATCCATTTATGCTTCAAAACTCATTAACACTAGTCACAAGCCATCACATATTCTAGTCTTTTCACCTAAACTCATACACTATAAATAATCATTTCACCATTTCACCGTACGAGGTTTATATATAATATATAATAAAAACAACTTAAGAGAAGCAAATTATTATTATTATTATTATTATTATTATTATTATTATTATTATTATATATTAATAATTAATAATGTTGAAAAATACCTGATAATCTTTCCAAGTGCAATAAGTAGCAGCAGACTGAATAGTAATCCCTTTCTCCCTCTCCAATTCCATAGAATCCATTTTAGCACCAACGCCATCTTTACCTCTAACCTCATGAATCTCATGGATCCTTCCAGTATAATACAAAACCCTTTCAGTGAGCGTTGTTTTACCTGAATCGATATGTGCCGATATCCCTATGTTTCTGACCCGATCCATGGACTCCTTCCACCATGGATCCTTGTCGTCCTTTACTCGAAGTGATGGTGCGGCGGAGTAGTGACGGTGGAGGTTCAGGAGAGTGGTTATTGGTGACGGCGGTGATTGAGGTGATGGATGTAGTGATGAACGGAGGGTGTAGAGTAGCCGTGTCGTAGAGGATCGAGATCGGACCATGGTGTTAGGGTTTTAGGGTTTAGATTGTGATAAACCCTACTGGTTTTGTGACCAAGAAGATGGAAGAGGAAGGCGGCTGGGTTCTAAAAATCTTTAGTTAACATATTATTATTGTTTTATTGTTTTAGGGGCTGTTTGGTAGCCTAAGACTATTTAGAGGCTACCTCTTAATGGTTCATAACCTCTGAATGGTTAAGAGGTAGCCTTAAGTCTGAATGGTTAAGAGATAACCATTAAGATGTTATCTTTTAACCATTCATACTTAAGATTATATCTTAACCATTAAAAGACTATGAACCATTCAGATGTAGCCTCTTAATGGCCATTCAGAGGCTATCAAACAGCCCCTTAGTGTTTTATAATTTATTTCAACGCATCGTTTAAAATTGACGAGTTTTGTACTTTATATTTCAAAATGTTGCATGGTTTGTCCTTTAACACTAATCCAAGTAGATTTCAAAATGTTACATCGTTTAAGATATAAAATTTTAAATATGATTTATATTAAATGTTACAATGATTTTACCCAACACAACACACATTATTAATTTATTATATTTATTTATAAAATAAGGGTCAAGCATGACTTTGGTTATTTTTCTTGTTTTGATTTTCAAAAACAAAAAAACAAAATACATGTCTCTGTCTCTCTCTTCCGGTAAGAAGCCAACGACGAGCACCACCATCACCATATAGCATCACATCTTATTTTATCACTGTCTTCAGGCAACAAGCAAACAGCAGAGGATACCTACACACCCACTTATAAACCTCATTTAAATAAAAGTTTTTTTTTCTAGATTGGCACAAAAACCGAAAAAAAGGGTGCCCTTGCAGTCGGATCTTCCCTTCGGATCTCTCCTCTTCAGATCTGCTCCAATGCGTCTGAAATCTTGGATGAATTCCATGTCATCTCGGGCATCCAAGGTTCGGGCGCAATGCTGATAGTCTAACTTAAAGTTTTTAAACTAAATTTGTTTTTCTTTCACTATCTTCATACTTCTCCTGCATCAAATTTCCACCATCCTCAATCCATATAACATCCTTACCACTTTTATAATTTTGTAAGATCCTGTTTTCATATATAAATAAAATACGTTGGTTCATATTTAAGGATGATTGAAACGAGTACTTGATAGGTAGAACAAACCTTTATGATATGAGATGTTCAAACATGTATCTAAAATCATCAAACAAGTAAGGAGCGAGTAAAATATTAAGATTTTTATCAAACATCACACCATGTTGTAATTGTGGCACCCTATTCAATACTTCAATCTTACTTTCATTCCATCGCACAGCTTTAGGCATACGCCTAAATTTCCAATCTATCATCATATTCATCATCCTTTCATCCTCTCACCTTGTATGAGGTTTAGCACTACACTTGTGTAAATCATACACTTCTTGAGATAAAATAAACAAAAGCTATTATATAATATTTAATATCATCTAATTAATACAAAAAAAAGTTTTAAAATAGAGAAGATTCAAATGTAATTTCTAAATTTGAGAACTCTAAAGGTCAAAAAATTCTAAACTAGATCACAACTCTAGATTAAAGTTGCTAAATTTGGTATTGTGAAAGCTTATATTGTAGAGAAGATAATTTTTTTTTGCATTAAATAATAATAATAAAAAAAATAAATTGGTATTTAGTGCGTCTGGATAGATGAAGCGAGGGTCTAGGTACCAAAAGCGCAATTAAAGGGCCTAGCTTGGAAAATGAACCTAGGCACATGAAGTGATGGCTTTTAATAACTACGATATAAATGTGTAGAAAATCACCTTTGTTGCCTTTTCGTCCGATGCGACCGGACCACCTATAATATTCTTCATATGCAACCTCCTGCATATGAAGATCTGTAGGATCGGATTTGGACAAAGAAACGTTTAGATCACACAAGTATTGACGTATCAGGTGCAGAAACCCTAATTGTCATGCAAAATGATAAAAACCGTAATCAAAACACAATAAGAATCATTTTCAACTTGTTTTCATTAACTTTAGAAATATAATAAAGCTTACAGACTCAAGTTAACAAACACACACACACACAACTGACCACCAACTTTGATAACCGTCACCACCTAACACCTATATATAAAGGTTTTGGTTCGACCTTACGTGGGTTCGAACCAACTTGTTCGACCCTGATAAAGTTCGAAGCAATCTAAATACATTCATTCGACCTAAGACAAAACTCGTTCAACCACTCGATATCCCGAACCAAAAAATGTAATAATCAAACAATCTTCAAACTTTGACGATTTCTTCAATTGTAACCCGAAAGCTACAAACACGTATATGAAATATGCATCTACAAGATCTACAACATGCAACTGCTCCGGTACATCAAGATCAACAACATCCAACTGCTCTACTACATCTAGATCTAGAAGAGGTAACTCCATGTGTATGATCATAATGACCTAAAAAGAAAGAAAATTTTAGTTCGTTTAAAAAAAGGAAATTTGAGTAACATATTTACAAACTTACGTTTGACTCATGGTAGGGCCAGTCAAGGCTATGCTCTGTTGAAACCATCATACAAGCTTCACCCTGTTTGAAATCGATAAACTCTTTTTCAGCTTTGTGGCCATATTTAAAAACTTACGTTTGACTCATGGTAGGGCCAGTCAAGTCACCGCCCGTCGATGAAGGCTCCACATGTTTTCCCTTCCGCATGCTTCTTCTGTTGGGTCGTCGGGCTAAGTCGTCTTCCTCATCAGGAACATCTTCGTTTAAATCCATGTTTCGAGCATCAGACGTGGGCGTCTCGGGATCAATGGAAGAAGAAGTTTTGGATTGTTTCGCTTTTGTGTCTAGGAAACGACGTCATTCCCGGTACATTGGACCAGTTAGCGGATCCTTTATGTAGCTCCCAACAATTCAAATAAGTGAAGTTGCCACGCGTTTGATTGTACTCCTCCAATGCTCGTTTCAATAGATCGACGTCGCCCCGACCACTGCCCCAATTTGTTTTAAGTTATTGGAAGACTTATTGAAAAACATGACAAGAACGGTTGATGTCGGTCCACTTGCTTGAGATGAAGTTCTTGTCTCGATACTCGCCTCGGTTCATCGCCTTGAAAAACATTGCTCGAACCCTTTGCCAAAAAAGGATCAAATTTTGATAATTTGCTACAAAAATTAAAACAAAAAAGTTAACATACAAAAACAAAAACATATATTAACTTCATTTTTTTTATAAAAGAAACATAATATAAAAAAACACTTACCGATTTCAGGATCCTTCGAAACGTCAAACCACGCACGTATGAGCATGTACTCCTCGTCTTTGGACCACTTTTGGTAGACCGATTTTGGACGACTCGTCGTCGCGTTTTCTTTTTTTGTGCGAGCATTTTTTCGTTGTTGCTCGGGTTCAGGTTGTTGCTCGGGTTCGGGTTGTGTGTCCGGCACGATATCAAGGTCCGGTTCTTGGTTGGCTTGAGATCCCGACATAGCGCCAACGTTACACATCATGTTATTTGCGTAACCCATTGGACCTCTATAAAAATTATAGGGTATGTTTAGAAGTTGAGAGAAACCCATCGTGTTCGGGTCGAACTCATTTGGGTTGAAGGATGGTAGCGGTTGCGTTGTGTTTGGGCGAACGATGTTTAGGTTACTTGGGCGAGATGGAACACCGAACGGGGCGTGAAATGGTTGCATTATAGTATTTTTGGTGTGCAAGGTTGAAAGAAATTTTATAAAAAAAGAGTGTTTTTATAAAAATAAGGAAGAAGATGAAAAAAATGGGTGTGAGAGGTGTGGCTTAAATAGGTGATATTGTGTATTTTTTTGTAAATTCGAACGTTGCTAAATGTGACCGTTGGAGAAGAAGCAAATTCATTGGCCCTCCTTAGTTTTTCATGGCATTGAAATTTTCCAGCCATCACAAAAACGTCCAGGGGTAGTGTTTGATTTGGATGGGGGCGTGGATTTAGGGCAAAAACGCTCATTCCTGTCTCCGCCTATAGTCTAATATATGCAATAAAATTTTATATTTTTTTATTCCAATTCTTAAATCACAAAGATTTGACCTTTATATTGTCTATTCATGATAGAAAATTATAAAAACTTCAAATATTTATCCTAAAATTAAAGTCAAATGCTCTTCCATATTCGTAGCTTCAAAATTTCTACAAGGTGTTAACTTGGTTACAATGGAAGGGTCAGCAAAAACGTGGCATACAAAAAATATAATGATTATAGAAGTCAACAATAACCTCTGAAAAAACTAGAATAAAATAATAAATCGAAACCAAAAGACACTATGAAACACCAATAAATATAACAAGTCGAATTAGACTTTCTTAAACGCAAACTTCATTAATGAATTTACACAAATTGACTTACAAAATGGACTTATTCTTAGATCTATAATTATACTATAAAAAACCTAAAGTCTTAATATATAAAAAACCTAAAGACTTAACATTTTGACATATAGCATAAATCTTCACCATCTTGGTTGAAAACCTTTTTTCATTCCTTGTTTTTCACGAACACCAACAAGCCGTCATAACAATCCCATGCAACACATCTTTGACCGCAACCCCATACCCAACGCTAGAATGCAAATCCAAAATATCTCTGACCGAAAAGGCATATAAATAGGAGCAACCGGACACCAAGCACTTATATGTTACTAAATAACCGAAGCGACCAAACAAGAAATGAAAAGGTGTCGCGCCGTCTCAGTTTTTGAATCACATAAAACGCATATATGATCTCTAACGTTAAGAACGAACCTATTGTTGAAGTCAAACTCACTGATTAGCAGGTTCTTCACTAAACCTACAGAACAGCTCCCTAACTCGCCCCTCCAACCAGACTAACCTGATAAAGCAATTACCTTTCACCCTATCCCACTCAGACAACTCCACCTCATAACTCAACTGATGACCGCAATGACAACGTATCATAAATTTTGCTCCCTAACACTGAACCGGTCCTTGATACTACATTTTTTGTCTTCCTCCAACCGGAACAAATTCGGAAACAGAATTTTAAACGAGTTGTTGTTGGTCTACCTATTGGTCTACCTATTGACATGAATAATCGACCCCCTTCTTACCTCCATGATAGACGCCGACCACTTATTCCGCAAATTATTAGGTCCAACCTTATACCGCCAAACCTATTTGGATAATAAGGCAAAATTAACCCGACCTACCAAACTTTTTGGGCGAAGCAACATGGTCCCAAGCAACCCAATGCATCTAATAGTCAAATTACCTAAAACGATAATAAAGAGTAAAGTATAAGGGAAAATCAAGCTAGACATATTGACTGATTAGCAAAATAGACGTTGGATTTATTTCATTAGAAAAGTAGGCGATTCCATAAGGATCCAATTATAAATCGTTAGGTAAGTGGGCCTGAGTCAGCAGAGGAGGCATAGCTTTAGCCAAATAACTGCAAGTGTAAAGTGACGACTCCTTTAGCCTATCGGTACTTTAAACATGTAATTATTCGATTGGTGGATCCTCTTTTTCTGTGTCGGCTAACACATAGCCGTCTCTTTTAGCCCGCTGGCTAAACTAGTGCCAACAGTTTACATGACATGTAGTTATCTAATTGATTTATTTGTGGACCCGTTGTACTTTAGTGCCATCTCTATAGGAGTCACCTATGTCGGCCAAACTTACTTGTTATTCTCTAGGTATAAGTTCTTTTTGAATTGTACTCATAAGTAGGGATGACAATGGGTCGGGTTTAGGTAATCCCAACTCTATATCGGGTAATTATCCATCAGATATCGGGTATACCCACGGTTTTGGGTAAACCCATTAATTTTTAAAACTTACCCATCGGGTATATCCAACTAAAAACCTGTCGGGTATTTACTGGGTAACTACTAACCAATTACATTTAGCATTATTATATATACATGCAAATGATTACAATGTATAAATATAAAATACTTAAACCATATAAAAACACTCAAAGATATAAATAATATATAGATAGTATACACTAAATTTTGGTGTTTTGTAGCGCGATAAAAATCTATATGGACAATTAGATATATATTATGCATACATATGTAAAAAGCTATATAAGAAATTATATCTGGTATCAAATCGGGTAAACAGGTTTATCATCAAATCCCAAATTCACAAAAAAATAAAAACTAATCCCATAACCGATTACCCGGCCCTAAACCCGTCCTAAATGTTTTGGGTTTCGGGTTTACCCATCGGATTCGGGTTTGATTGTTATCCGTACTCACAAGTAACTAATCAAAAGTTAATGCATTATTTAAAGATGAGTAAAGATTCACTTTTGTGTATGTTCTTTGGACAAGTTAATTCCACTTATGGTCGAAGTCCAAATGTATATATTTTTGCCTCTAGGAATGGTAGTTGAAATGTAGCTATAGTCATTAGGTCAGCAGAAGTGTGACATGACAAGAAACATTGTATCAATAATCAACTACCTTTGAAAAAATTAATTAGAATGAGTTGAATTAATAAAAACAACATTATCGAAGTCAGAATAATACAACCTCCCTCATCAACCACGTCTTTTTTTATATATACCCCTCTCTTCTTGTATCACAATACAACGACTTCACAAGCAAAACAAAAAACATTAACTTAAACAAGCTAGTCTTCTCCTTAGATTCTCTCTCTCTCTCTCTCTCTCTCTCTCTCTCTCTCTCTCTCTCTCTCTCTCTCTCTCTCTCTCTCTCTCTCAAGTTATGGGTTTTCTTGTACAACCTAAGATTCCTGTGATTAACATGATAGATATGAAGCAAAACACAGGTTTTCGGGTTTCGGTATGTGATGAAGTGAGGCATGCACTTGAAGAGTATGGTTGCTTTTTGGTTGTTTGTGATGGGATGACTGAAGAAGTCAATAAGGAAATATTTGATTCCTTAAAAATCCTATTTGATCTTCCTATGGAAACAAAAGTAAAAAACACTTCAGATAAGGCTTACCATGGTTATGTAGGCCAAATCCCTTTTCTTCCTCTCTTAGAAAGCCTAGGAATTGAGAATGCTACAAGTGTTCATGGAGTTAATACCTTCACAAATATTATGTGGCCCTCTGGGAATAACAGTTTTTGGTAATTTTTTTAAGTCATTTATTGAGAATTTATATAGCACTCACCTAAAATGCATGTGTTAGAACTTAATTAAAAGCACATTTTACATGCATGTATGTTATATACATAATAAATAGGATTTTTTTTTCAATAACAGGCAAAAATCAAGTTGAAAGAGTGTTTCTAGATGGTGCATGAATTTTTTTTTGTGAAAATAGATAGTTTGCTAGTTGAACTAGTGACCTTGAATCTTTTATTTTGAAAATCGCTGGTTGGTTTAGCAACCTTCATCGAAGGTCGCTGGTTGAACTAGCAACCTTCAAAGATCGTTGATCCAACTAGCAATCTTCAATGAAGGTCTTCATGTGTACAAAGCTACACCTAGAAACACTCTTTGAAGGTTGTTGATTCAACCAATAAATTAACTTCAATGAAGGTTGCTAAACCAACCAGCGACCTTCAAAATAAAAGATTCAAGTTCGCTAGTTCAACTAGCGAACTACCTATTTTCACAAAAAAAATTCCATGCACCACCTATAAACACTCTTTCAACTTGATTTTTGCCTATTATTGAAAAAAAATTCTAATAAATCTTTGTTAGAACATAAAAGCTAATATTCCTTTGTTTTGGTTCTCTCAACAGTAAAATTATTCAGTCCTATGCTAAACTAGTTTCTGAGATTGAAGAAACGGTGAGGAAGATGGTGTTTGAAAGCTATGGAGTGCAAAAGTATCTTGAATCTTATAATGAATCTGTGACATATCTTCTTAGAGTAATGAAATACCGACCGCCAATCGGTAAGGAGACTAAGATGGGTTCCATACCTCACACGGACAAGTCCTTCATATCCATTCTCAGCCAAAATCAAGTGAAAGGATTAGAGGTTAAAGCTAAGGACAACAAATGGATTCCTGTAGAATATCCTCCTTTCTCTTTTTTGGTCATGGCAGGTGATGCATTCAAGGTAAGGTTACTATCCATCCCCTCTATCATCAAAGAGTTTACTTAGCTCACTAGTGCAAAGAAGTCAAGCCGCTTGGTAGCTACTCGAGATTGGCTCACTAGAAGTCTAAGTCGAGCCAAGCTTAAACGAACATGTGCCTAAAAATAAGTTTGTTTGATAATGAGCCCTGGGCTGAGCTTCTTTACCGAGCTCAAGTAGACTCGTGAGCCTAAACGGGCCTATTATGCATATAAATTTTATTTAGCACACATATATAATTAGGGTCCGGTTATCGTAAACAGTAACAAAAGCGTGCGAAGTGTGCAAAGTACTGCATAACTACGTAATGATAATTACGTAATGTATGATACAATATAAAACTAATTACGTAATGAATGATAAAGACATATATTTTGAATGACATAAATTACATAATCTGTTCTTCCTAATTACGTAATGAAAAACACATAATTACGTAATGTTTTCATGAACAGAAAAACACATTCATGAACAGACAAAAACATTATGTAATTATCATTACGTAGTTATCACGTACTTCGTACACTTCGCACGTTTTGGAGACTTTGTATTTGAACCGGTACCTATATAATTAATTATGATAAAAATAGCTATATAATATATACTATGTTATACATAAAAATTATAATACAAATGTATACATAAAAATAATTGTAAAGGTGTATATAAATTAATTAATAAATAATAATTAAACAAGCTAAGTCCGGTTCGAGCGCGAGCTTAAAACGAGCCGAGTGTTACTTGGCTTGTTTACATCCCTAGAGTTTACTACTGGATACGAAAACGTACTCACATCAAGTTTATGTATAACAGGCATGGAGTAACGATCGAGTTCACTCTCCTTATCATCGAGTAGTGATGGAAGGGCATGAACATAGATACTCAATAGGGTTATTTACATATCACAAAGGGATGATAACGATACCAGAAGAGCTAGTTGATGATGAACACTTGAGAAAGTATAAATCATTTGATCATTATGGATATCTTGACTTCTATGACAAAGACTCACACTTCGAGCAAGAATACTGCCACATTAAATCATTTTGTGGGGTGTGACACATCGGTTTTCCTATTGCAACTTGCAAGTGTTTGTTAGGTTTGTAATCTAGTAATAAATCTTGTGGATCTAAATGTTTGTTTTGTTTTGTACAAAATGTTTAAATTATCAAGATAATGATAATGACATGAGACCGGTCCCAATGATCAACGTTTTGCTAGAATGACAATTGACGTGTGGGAAATGTTTTAATTGAATTATTCTACTCAGAAATTGAATTATACTGTTAGTGACGATCACATTATAACATGGAGTCAGACCTTAAATATCTAAGTTGAATTGCATTTATTATTATTTCTTTAATTTAAAAAAAGTTATTAAAAGATTAGTTTCTTTAACTTTCAAAAAAAAAAAAAAAGATTAGTTTCTTTAAAATGTTTGAATTGCATTTGTTAATTTATTCTTTAGAAGAAACTTCATTTTTTAAAGAAAAATCATTATATATTTTCAGTTTAAAAGAAGAGGTTAAACGTCAATACCATTACAGTGTAGTGGTAGAGACATTGGTGAGTAATGATAGAAGACCCAGGGGATCTTAAGTTCGATTCTTGAGTCAAACCGGTTATTTCATCGTCGTGCCTACGGGCGAGTAGGTTACCAGGTTTTCCCTGAAATTGGTGTTTGACAACTCGAGTACTCTTAGAGTACTTGAATTTGTCGAAAATGTGTCCCGAGAGCGCCCGGGTTTGATTTGTTGACCGTTCAAAAAAAAAAAAAGGTTAAGCAATAGACAATAGTTTACATGAAACTTGATGTTACTATGTATTGTGCAGTGATTGAAGGTGTTCCAATTTATGACCCACAAGTTGGTAACGAATTATTGCGGAGGAGAGTGATAAAGACTGCTCTAGATTCTATAGTACGATATAAACATATATTGAAACTTTAATTAAGCGACAAACACGATATTATTAGAGCATCCACAACTTGGAGTTTGCTTGGTTGGTCCGAATTCCGGACGAGGCGGCAAACGGACCAAGGGTGTGGGTGGGATAGGTGGTTCGAAGTGGGGGTGGTCCGCTCCAGCTGACTCGTCTGAAAGGGGGTGAGGTGGGACCCAAGATGTTCAGGCCCATGTAGAAAAACGATGACATAATTTTCGAAAAACACTTCAAACGGTTGTTGGTGGTGGAGAGGTGAAATTTAGTGGACGGCGTAGGGAGGATACTTGTGGAGGTATAGTGATTTGGACAGCTCGACGACATTGGTGGTGGATTTAGGAGTTGGTGTCAAAGGTTACTGGGGTGGATGGTTGTGGTTGTGGTTGGTGGAAGTGCAGGGGAGGTGCGGTGATTGTAGGTGGATGGCCGTGGGAAGTGAGGGCAATAGTAGGGTGTGGTTTGTGAAGAGGCGATCGGACATGGGAGGTGATGATGGTGGTCAATGAAGACGGTGGATGGTGGAGATATGTGGTGATTGGTGGTGGACGATGGCTAGAGAAAAAGGTTGAAGATGAATATTTAATGTGATGTGATGCCAAACATAAAAATATTATATAAATTAGATATAGTTTAAATAAAAGGAAACGTAGGTTGTGATGCCAAAAATTAAGTGGTTTAATATTGAAGGAAAAAATAGGGTTTGGAATCATTGTGAGTCGAAATGGTGTGATGTGTTGATGTGGCAAGTCTATACTTTGGACTAGTTAGATGCCTAATTACTTTTTAATACATTGAATATTGTAATTGGGTAATGTGATATGTAAATCTTCTCTTATAGTTTTATTAATGTATTAGCAGCATCCAGCTTAATATCTGATGTTAGGTAGTATGTATGGACGATAGTCACGACCCGGAAAATGAGACAAGTTGACAAAAAAAAAAAAAAAGGGCGTCTATTTTATGGTTGTATACAATCTATTGAAGTATTGATACTAAAATACTAAAATTTCTTGACCAACAACATGATATAGAAATTCATTTATGAAATTATGCAAGTTTGTTGCCTTCAAGTCACTCCATCACCATTATATATTATGTATTAATTTAGAATAAGGTGAATAGTAATTTCCACATCATATTAAATATAATTGATTTCACATTAAAACACAAGTGTTATATATATATATATATATATATACTAGTTTTTATCCCGGGAGCGTCCCGGGTTGAAATATCTAATATGACATAATAAAATATCTAATATGACAACATAATTAATTACTTGTCAATATATGATTAATGAATATTATTATTATTATTATTTATTTTAAATAAATCTCTGCCATAAGTTATCATATTCTAATATAAAAAAACGAATCTCTGCGCCGGGGTATAAATCTAGTGCCATTACAAACTATTATATAATGTCAAATGAATTCGGAAGTTTGTAATCGATCATTCTTAAAAGAATTAACATGAAATAAGGAAAAAAAATTATTTATTGAAATATCGAACGCATTAGTCTAAGGGTTATGTGATGCGTTAAAAAAATCATGGGTATATGATCGGGTATATAGTTCGGGTATTTGGGTATGTGGTTTCGGGTAATTGGGTCGGATATCACCTAATCCCAGGCCCGACCCAAACCCACAATTTTTTTAAACTAATCCCAAACCTGACACAATACCAGTCGGGTTACAAAAGTAATCGTTTTTTTCTCCGTTTTTTATGTAGCACTATGGTACTCGTTGGAAAGATAATAAAACGCTCGTTAATTTGGTGTAATTTTTTTCTTTAAAAACTCTCGTATATAAAAGATATTAACGTTTAAAAGTTATGGGAGGAAACATGAGAGAGAAAATAATAAAGATTATAGATTAGGTTAAACCATATTTAAACAATATTTATTCTTTTTTTTAATTGGTCTAAAGTTGCCACATCACATCCTATGTGGCATCTCTCAAAGGAGAGATTGCATAAGAATATGACATGTATGATTAATCCATTTGCAATATATATATATAGATATATATATATATATATATATATATATATATATATTAATTTAGAGTTAGGTGAACAGTGTCACTCCTCTCATTAGTTGAGAGGGGATTATTTTATATGTTTTTTTGTTTTTTTTCACAACTTTGTTTAATAATATATATCAAGTTGTTTAATAATATATATCTATGGTTTAATTTTCAAACACAAGATGTGTTGGTGGTGGAGTGTTTGTGGTGAGGTTTTCTTACCTAAGGGCATAGGTTCAAACCTGACGAATGGAATTTATTTATTTTGTTATTTTAACAGCTTTACTTAATAATAAATACAGACATCAATTGTGTTTTTGTGTAGTGGTTTGAGGTCCATTTTGTTAAATACAAGGTTGCAAGTTCGAGGCTAGCTGGTTGCATTCATTTTAACTTAACATATTTAATGTTAAGTATAATCTATTTCATATTAAAACACAAATCGGTTTGGTGGTATAGTGGTATAAGATGCATTTTCTCAATAGGATGTCTTAGGTTTGTGACCAAGCGGTCACGGGTATTTTTTTTTATTTCAACAGCTTTATTTGATGTTCTTAATCAGTTTTGCGCATACAGTAACCGATTAAAAAAAAGTTCAAGATGAAGCAGAAATTACTGCGACGCGCCGCAACGCGCGCGGTACAAATCCTAGTTTTAATTATAAACTAAATATATTAATGTTCTACATAACAAACCATGCTCTTTGAATGTAGACTAATAGAAGTTTGTCAGCAGCATGTTATTTAATTCATTTTTATTTATGCTTGCCCCTTGAAACTCATATATCAATATTTTTTGAACGACCAACAAATCAAATTCGAGCATTTTTGGGGCACCCCTTCGATAAATTCAAGTAATCCAAAAATACCTGAGTTGTCAAACACCAATTCCGGGGAAAACTAGTAACTCATCCGCTTGTAGGCACGATGATGAAATTACCGGTAAAACCTGTTTAGCTCAAGAATCGAACCCAGAATCCTCCAGGTTTTCAATCATTGCCCACCAATATCACTACCACTAAACTGTAGTGGTATTGACTCATATATCAATATTTGGTTAAAGAATAACAATTTAAAAGTTATATTTATCTCTTTAAAATTTATTAGAATTGGTAGATTTTGCCCTTGCATATTACCAGATTTTATCCACTGTACTACTTTGAGCATGTTTAAATTTTATTTTATTGGATATGTATATATGGAGAAAGTTTACTGTAAAAAGTATGTTAACGTAAAAACTATAAGAAAGATTTTGTGTTTTTGATCAAAATAAATCAATGGATGAGATTAAAATGGAAAAAAGTATACGTACTTAACTTTTTCATACGGCATTATTTAAAAAAAATACACCATAAAAACAAGTATTTTATCCTCTTTCATTTGCATACCCTATTGCTATACTTTTTTTTAAATAATTTTTTTTTTGATGGGTTGATAACTTGCGTTTAATCATGTATAACTTGTGTTTCTTGTCAGATATAACTTGCACTTTTTTATCAGGTATACTTTGCGTTTTATCTAGTATAACTTGCGTTTAATCATATATAACTTGCGTGATATCATGTATAACTTGCGTTTTTTTTGTCAGATATAAATTGCATCTTTTTATCAGGTATAACTTGCGTTTTATTTAGTATAACTTGCGTTTAATCATATATAACTTGCGGTTTATCATGTATAGCTTGCGTTTTTTTTGTCAGATATAACTTACGTTTTATACATCTTACACTCCTCAGACCCTACCTTAGCTTTGCTATAGGTGGGATTAACTGAGTATGATGATGATGATGATGAACTTGCGTTTTATCTAGTATAACTTGCATTTAATCTTTGAGTTGTTAAACGATGATATCTACTTATTTATTTTCATTTATTATTTGCTTAAATCACATGATATCAACACTTTCTGTATTTCGCCTGCTTATTTAGATAATAATCTTCAATTGTTTAGGTAAAAAACTTTGAGAACCATTAGTATACAAATGTGTTTACGTTCTACAACAAGGTTGTTGACCTGACGAGATTTATTGTTTCTGCATTTTCATTGATTCACAAGAAGCTATCCATTTGAACTTCTTTTTATTACTTTCATTCCTTTTTGACAGATTACAATGACAAATAGTTCTCAGTTAATGTATAGAACAAGCTAGTCATGAACAATGGAAAAAGTGAATAACAGAGCACGAACAAGCTATCAACCCAGCAAAGTATAGAAATAAGGTATGCAAATGAACGAGGATAAAAAAACTTGTTTTTATGGTGTATTTTTTTAATTAATGTCGTATCGAAAAGTTATTGGCGTTTTAAAAATGGAGGTGAAAGTTGAAAAAAGTCAACAATTATGGTAATGGACAATAATACCCTTTTTTGCTAGGGACATGCGTCATCCTTTTGTTCCTTCTTACACTTTTTACGCTAACACTCTTTTTTACGTTAGCCTTCCCCGTATATGTGTACACAATAAAGTGAATAAATATATAACACAGGAAAAAACGTGTGAATGCAGAAATAAAATAAAAAAAAAAGCACTTGTGAAAGATACAAGTTTTATTAGTATTTTGTTTTAATAATATTTAATTAGTTAAAATAAAAAATGTAGCGCCGTTTCATTCTCTCAAGTCTCAACGGACTCATTATTCTTAATCATACTTTGGGCGGCAAATTAATTAAGAATAAAGCATCTCACCAAAACATAAATCGGTCCGATTATGAACAAAGTGTCATGACTTTTGTAGTCTTGTAAAGGGTAAAACTACACATAGACAAAGTGGTTACCAATTTCAAACGCGCAAAACACAAGAAATAAAACGTACAAACATACTTTTAAAATTGGTTATCGATAGAACGGTCAAAATGCACAAAATTGATTACATACCTATCACAAACAAAATTGGTTACATACCTATTGCCGACCAAAGAACTTGTAGCTTAACGGTCTTTAGTGGGGAACCAGAAACTTTTTCCAATTTTTATAGGCTTGGTTATCTATCACTAAAAATCTATTCTTTTATCATTCCGTTCAGGTCGGATTGGGTCGGGTCACAAATTAAAACCCAAATCAAGTAATTAACAATTTAAGATACCAATAATCTAATAACAATGGGGTTAAAATAAACCCATCATAAGCATGATTACATAGTGTCTCTGACTCTATGTACATAATTGACAAAAAAACGAAGTATAATGATCCTAAAAAAAAATAGAGCAGATTAAGGAAGTAAAATGATGTAGTTAAAAAAATAGAGAAAATATAACTGTAATGAAAATTCAAGTGATGATTATTATTTAACCCAAATACAATCACACGACATTTGATGAGATTGATGAAGATGAATTAAGGCCTTTATAAATAAAAGATAACTAAACCAACCAACCCAAATTAAAACATGTTATCGTGGGCTGTAAAGAGACCCATTGGGCTTACCAAGGCCCAATATTGACTTCCAGCCAGCACAGGCTTACCAAGAGCCGATTTCAAGCAAAAAAAAAAAATTTCAAGATTTTCGAGCTAGTCATGAGTGTTGGCTTTAATCATAACTCAATAAGGGTAAAAAGTGTGTTTTTTTCTAGTTGGTTTATTAATTAAGCAAATTTAGTTTGTTTTAGTGGCGGGCCAGAAATTATTTCTGGGGATGTCGATGGTTTAACCCAAACTTTTAGAGTGCAATTGAGATTTTTGCCTACAAAAGTACAAATTACACTATTTTTTTTTAATTCAAGAGGGACACTAAGGCCAAGCCCCATGGCGTAAGTATAGGTCCGCCAATGTTTGTTTTTAATATGTTTAGTCGATTTAAGTTAGGAGGTTTCAATTTGGTTTAGATAAGTGTGCGGATTTTATTTTATTATTTTATTATGTTTTATTTGAAGGGGTTTAGGATAGGTCAAGTATTTATTGATGAAAATATGGGTGAAAATGAAATTTTCACTGAATATGCATAAATGTAAGTCCTACATCGGTTGATTACGAGCATGAAGTATACCTTAGAGAGGTGGAATTAGGGTTGCAAACGAACCGAACGAACACGAACAAGGCCTTGTTCGTGTTCGTTCGTTAAGGAAATTGTGTGTTCACGAACAGTTCATGAACACTTACCGAACGAGTTTTTTCGTCCATGTTCGTTTGTTAAGAGAATACTCGTGTTCGTTCGTGTTCGTTTGTTAAGTTTGTTCACGAACGCACACGAACGTTAATGAACACAAACAAATGTTTATGAACACAAACGAACACAAAGAAGTGTTCATGAACGGAAACAAACATAAACAAATCTATATTAACTTTCGATAAGAACGAAACATATACTTAGCAGTGAGCGTGAAGACTAAAAGTAGGGTTATTGATCTCATATAGTCATATATTTACCTACATAAATTATTCGATTATTTATTTATTTGGGTAAAATAAATAAAAATAAAAGAATATAAAAAATTATAAAAATTAAAAACCCTATTAAACTACTGAACACAAACGAACATGTTACCGAACGTTCACGAACATAAACGAACGAACGCGGCCTCTGTTCGTGTTCGTTCCTTTATTAAACGAACGAACACAAACGAACTTCCCACCGAACCCTTCATGAACTGTTCGCTGAAAGTTCGTTTCGTTTGCAAGCCGAGGTGGAAACCTTCTCTACTAGAATGTGTTTAATCTAATTGACTAATTCGTCGCGTGAAAACAAATCTGTGAGTTCTGGATGAGTAAAACCGTCACGAATAATATGGGATATGATACTTTAAAAAGGGATTATTAGTTAATATTCTCTTATTGCTTATTGCGACAATAAAAAACTTTCTCAAAATATAGTATTATTATAGTCATAACATCAAATCACACAAAAACAAGTGTTGAAAAACTTAAATAACTATTCAAATGTTGTTTACGGTTCTATCTTGTGGATTATAACAAGGCAAAGCAGCCGAACAAGATGAACTTATTCATCATATGTTGTTTTTGTATAGCTGTTTTTATGTCATTTCTTTCTTTAATTAGTGGAATATCCGCTTCCTTGTTATATGACAAATATCATATTACAACTTAAACATAAATAACAAAGTCATTCTAGTTGTCTAAAACTTATATATAAACTCACTACTCAAACAAGAACACTACAACTGATAATACAAAACAGTTGGTCACCTATTTGTTTAACCAATGGCTATCAGTTCATCCACAAGTCCTATGCTGCTGCTTTTGTCAATAATATTAATTCTAACCATGTCAACAACCACACAAGCTAATGACCCTGATATCTTGTCCGACTTCATCACTCCAAATTCGAGCGCTGTAGATGCTAGCTTCTTCACCTTTAGTGGACTCAATGGGTTCTACAACCCTGACCCGAAAAACTTCACAGTCATCAAAGCTTCAATGAACGAGTTTCCAGCTCTAAACGGTCAAAGTGTGTCATACGCGGTACTCCAGTTCCCACCAGCAGGTGTGAACCCGCCTCATACTCACCCTCGTGCGGCTGAACTGTTGGTGGTGTTGTTGGGTACACTTGAAGTTGGATTTGTGGATACTACGAACATATTGTATAACCAAACGCTTCAAGAGGGTGACATGTTTGTGTTTCCAAAAGGGCTTGTTCATTTTCAGTACAATAGGAATCATAACCAGTCTGCAATCGCGATTTCTTCATTTGGAAGCGCGAACGCTGGCCTGCTTTCTGTACCAAAGTCTGTTTTCACTACTGGTATTGATGAGAATGTGCTGGCAATGTCGTTCAAGACCGATGTGCCAACTGTTAAGAAAATTGAGCTAGGACTTAAGGGTTAGGTGTTTGATTATATATCCTGTTTGTATGTGTTTGTTGATCCAAAATAAAAATATGGTGGTATGTATCACAAAGCTGCATTTTGATGACTAATTAATAACATAAGATGAGCATTATTGGCCCATTGCTATCTGTAATTCATCAAATGAATCATGTCCAAATTTTTTACCTAGCTTTTACTGATAAGTGGCCCAATGGCCCATTGCTATCAGTGGGCTGTGAGGTAACATATAATGAGAAAGGCCCAATAAAAGCAAGTATGTTAGTGTATATAAATTGGGCCCAAAAAGCCCTAGGTTTGATCTTTGGGCCCAAAAAGCCCTAGTACTACTACACTAGTAAACAATATGAACATGCTAAGGGGCTCTTTGGTTGATAAATTGCTGAATTATTAAGATGTCTGAATGGTTAAGAGGTCTGAATGGTTAAGTCCTGAATCATTAAGTTAGACATCTTAATGGTTAATTTTCTTGTCCTATATTGGTAGGAGAGTCTCATTAAGGTTCAGCCTAGTTCAGTGTTTAATGGTTTAACAACATCCCAAATCTTAATGGTTCAGCTTTAACCATTCCATTCATGCGCTGAAACAAACGCGCTGAATGTTGAATCATTCAGCGCTGAATGGTTCAGAGCCTCATTAAGAGGCTTACCAAACAACCCCTATTTCTTTGTTACATCATCATAACCTATTATTAAAACTAGAGTTGATTACATAAATGGTCTCTGTGGTGTTTTGAATTTTTTCTATTATTGAATTTTTTCTTAAACAAATTTATGCTTTAACACTAGTTTATGTTAACTTTTCTAGTTAGAATTTAAAAAATATCAAAATACCCTTTAGCTGAAAAAAAAAAGTATAAGGACTATTCATGTTCATTATTGAAAACCACTGACAGAAAAATACGTCGGTTATATTCGTCAATGATCTGTCAACAAAAATATTACCCCCGTCTAGTTTTTCAACGGTCCATAACCGACAAATTTGTCAACCTAACCCCTTAGTATCTTTTTTCATGATTTCTAACTAATTACTTCATTATTTCATCTAATTAAACATGCATTTGGGTTAATGATCACATATCCACCATCTATAAACCAATGGAAGTAACTTTACTTAAAGTGACATCACAACATGCATAATAATCCATCACACTTTACAAAGGGAGGACTTCTAGAAACTTTTAACACTTTGGAGTTGTTGATTCCTTAGCTTAAATGGCAAATTTACCAACTAATTTGGGTCCCTCCTCTTGTTCTATTGCGCTCATGAGCACTACACACACATACTTTTCATTCTTTTCTGACCATGAGCACCACAAAAACTTCCTATTCTTTTCTTTAATTTTATTAATCCGAATAGCATACCTACACACCTTATGACTACCACAAGGTAAGTCGCGGCGATCCACAACAAGCGATTAAATAGTTCCTGATAATTTTGAACTGTCATGGTCCGTTGGATTAAAACTTTAAGTTACTAGAAAAGATTGGAGTACAAGTTATTTGATTTTTGGTTTAAATAAAATATGGATTAGTTGGATCAACATGACCTTTCCCCAATTCCAGGTTTAATAAAGATTAATATTAATATTAATATTTTAGTTTATAAAGATTGTATTTGATTCAATAAAGATCAATTGTTGGTATGGCTTATGTGTCTTATACATAAGCGTAAGGTCCACACTCCACCTTCATAAATTCATAATTGACTATGACACGATTTGTTAGATTAAAATCAAACATTTCTCATTTCATATATTAGGTAACACCAGTGGGGAACCCGCGCTTCGCGGCGGGCTAAGACACAACAACATGATAAAGAAATATAGCCATTTTTTTAAATTCGGAAGTTGTTTGGAGAGAAATGTCAATAAATAGTAAAAAAATTTGTATATAGCAAGAATATATTTACGGTTATATATGATGTCATGTTTTAGTTGAAATTTTACTAAGCTCCCGAACATCACACAATGTTCAAGCCATAGTTGTTAAAAGCGCGCCTAGGCTCGAGGCGCACTATCAGGGCTGATTTCCGACCAAATTCAGGCTAAAAGTTGCATAAACCTCTAAAACATCCTAAATGAGTCATGAACAAGTCCTAAACAACCTTAAAACATCCTAAAGTAGCCCTAAACAAACCTAAAACATCTCTAGAATCCCTAAAAAATGTATTTTATACTATGCGCTTAATTATAAAAAGCCGTCGTTTTTTATGCGCCTTGCGCTTAGGCTCCGGACTCGGCCTATGCGCCTTGAGTGCGCCTAAGCGCTTTGACAACTATGGTTCAAGCTTAGCTATAAGTGACCCTTGCAATTGCCTACCATCGACTAACATTAAGTCTAAAGTCTAAACATTATCTATTTACCCATAAATATTATTCAATGAGGATCAATCCATAAGTTTATATATAGCTAGAGCTCAATCCAAATCCTGTTGAGACACAAATCAATGTAAAGAGAAAATTAGTTATTTACTTTAAGATGATTATTATAAAATTGTAGGAAGATCTTAGGAGATATGGGACCTAGTGATCATATTTGGAATACACTTATATTAATGTGGTAATCACTTGCCCATGATGCTTTCTATTATTTCACTAGCTAGTGACATGCTTAAAGACCATAAAATCTTATTTGCTAAATCAAAAAATTAGACTACTTTTTTTTTTTTTTTAATAAGCTATACTAATTCATTCCAGGACAAAGAAAATTACATTAAGATAGCGGGCAGGCGGGCAACTAATGCGTTATATATTTTACTATTTATTTAAATTATCAAAAAATTTATATCATACATTGCTAAATCAGAACTTACTCTACAGCTTTTTACTAAATGAAGTATTTTACAATCAATATCATAAAATGTTGATAAATAATTAGTAAAATATAAATCTGTCTACCATAAATGTCTTATTCATCATTATTAAAAGACTATAATTGAAATTACCCTATTTTTCTGGCTGTCCAAATAATTTTTTTTTCTTTGATAATGACACTATACATATACTTTACTATTTTTAATAAAGAAAAGTTATTCTGCTAAGATAAATAAAAGATGGAAAATGACATTGTCCAATATCATAGTGACCCACCAACACCAAAAGTTTACTCCATGTTAACGACGGTAGGGAAATTCGCTATTCATAATGAGCGCAGAACATATTTAGGTTATTAAAAGTATGGCGTTCAATAAACCAATTAAATCAAAAACCAAACTAGAATCTAAAGTGTTCTATCATCATTGGTGTTCTTTCTTTTTACTATTAGTTTAAAACACGTGATTCATTACACCTCAGGGTTATTTTTTTTTTTTTAACAGGGAGCCCAATTTTATTCCAAAGGAAAAAAAAAAAAAACGCTTTCTAAGATAGAAAGCGATTATACAATGATAATACCAAACTAATCCACAATTACATTAATACCATCTATAAACCACCTATCGACCCCTAAACTCTTCAATAGTCATGCTATCAAGTGTAGTGTGTTATCAGTGTTAATTAGTGGTGTTAATTTAAACACTTCGTCTATCATAATAGATGAATTTATGTTACATTTTGTTCTTAAATGCTACATTTAATATGTAAATTAAAACAATATTTAGCTTGGAAAAGATCAATTCGATGTTTATTCAACAATTTCATTACGTTGTTTTCTTTATCGTTTTCAGTATGATACTCTGTTTTCTGATTTTTAGGATGAATCGTTGTTCTTACATTTTTATTCAGTGTAATCGACTTTTATTTGTGTATTTTGATTGTGTTTAATCTTACGAAATGTTTTAATCGATTTGAAATTGTTTGAATTGAAGTTTCGATTTGAAATCGTTTTGATTGAAGTTTCGATTTGAAATCGTTCAAAAAAACTTTTGGACGTTTTTTCCTAATTTACCCTTGGTTTGTTTAAGCCGACCATAATTAAGGTTGTTAATTACCATCATGCCACCGCCTAAATCTAATGGCCAGGATTCCTTCCTACGCTTCTCACGTTAAGAAAGATTTGTACGTTATCTCTCCCCATAAGATATAAATTAAATATATTTTTTTTTACCAAATACAATGTAGATGACATCTAGCTAATTTATTGTACATGCTAAGATTAAATGTGATGTATCCAACATCTTATATATTTATAAAATGGTTTTTGATTATATCTTTTTCGAAATGAAGCATCTATGACTATCAATGATTGAATTTCCATTTGTCCTTTTTGATATTTTCATTCGACATACGTAATTGAGACGGTGTCTCCTTCTTGGATACTCTTCACATGCTTGTATCTTCATATGTGACTAGTAGGAAGGGTCTTAATCGAATTAATGATGTATAAAACTAAATTTCATATTTAACTTGTAGTTTACACGTAAGAACCTTGTATCCTCTAAGTTTGAAAAGGGGTTTGTTATAAGTAAATATAATCGAACAATAACTTGTTATCCTTATGTAATAATTTGCCCCCTTTATTAAAATAAAAATAAATAAATGTGTGACTGAAATTATTCGTTGTAGTCACTGATAATATTTGAATTAAAACTTGCAAAAAAATTATCGCACTTATATTGGCAAAAACAATAGTTGTTCCCAATTTTGTGAGATAGACTTTGTGACAAAATGCATTTTGAGACTAATTCAAGGATTTTTTTTTTAGCAGCATACCACTTGATGGTGAAAAAAAAGTCATGTAAATCTCAATCAGAGTACAGAAAATGAACATGCATGTCTAGCTAGGAGTTTTCTAGAAAA
The DNA here is from genome assembly GCA_028751855.1 of Ambrosia trifida. NCBI lineage: Eukaryota > Viridiplantae > Streptophyta > Magnoliopsida > Asterales > Asteraceae > Ambrosia > Ambrosia trifida. Next base: position 3,297,564 of record CM054125.1, on the reverse strand, counting down.
AAAATAATTATAAAAAATATAAAAAACCTCCATCATATTTAATTATTTATTTAATGAAAACCAACAACATATGATTACAATCAAACTCCACTATATTTATTTAATTCAATAATATCACAATCAAATAAAAGAAATCTCCATCATATATGATTTTGGTATATTGCATATGAATCTTTATAATGTGTGCTATCTTATATCACTTCATGTTATTTTGCAACGCATATATGGCAGAAAGTTTGCGACTGGTGCAACATTCCACCCCTCATCACCTTCGACTTCAAGAATTTATTGAATGCTCACAAAATCAGCGGGGTTGGTAGCGTAAAGAAAAAGATCATCAAGGCAATCATCTTAACAACAATTTGGGTAATTTGGATAACAAGGAACAAGAAAATCTTTTCAGGAAAAAGACCGTGTTTTGATCAATGCTTAGGCGAAATAAAGTCACTATCCTACAACTGGGTCACGAACCGAAGGAAGCAATTATCTAAGGATTGGAACAAATGGGTAGTTTTTGATCTTAATATATGTATAACTAAATTGTTAGGCTTGGTGTATTGTGTTTATATCTAATTAGCACCTTGCTATTGGATACCTTTGTAAATATTGGGTTTGGTAATAAAGTTAGTTTGCCTTTAAAAAAAAAATATATGTAAGTTTGTATGTATGTGTGCTATCTTATATCACTTCATTTGTTTCTATATTTGCTTAAAAAAATGCTATGTTTGATTAGTTTTTTGTCCACAAGTTTTTGTTAGTATTGATTATAAATTGTTGATTATATCAAATTTGATTCGCAATTTTTTTTTTGCTTGTTTTATTAAGAGATGATTAATATTTAATTATGTACTAATTAAAGAATGAAATAATGTTTTTCCCTAATTGCATTTTTGATTTACTTTAGCACATATCAAAGGCCTTTGTCCTTGTGTTATCAAAGTATTGAAAAAATGTGTTACTCGATCTCCTAACGGTGGGGGTTCAATTTACCCATGGTAGACAAAAAAATATATATATATAAATTTAAGTGTAGATTTAGAGGGTGAATGCGACTCTGAGTTAGCCATTTAAAAAGAAAAAAAAAATTATTTTACCATGAGAACTCCAAAAGAAAAATGGGCATAATATTATGAAACTTCTAAAATATCATAGTATCACACTATTACAGTTTGTATAACTTAAACCTATTCTACTGACTAATACAAGATTGATTTTTTTTTTTTAATCTAAAAAATGGAACATGTTTAGTACAAAAGAATACTGTAAATCGTTTCACACACAAAGATTCAAAATTGTGGGGTTGTTATGGTGGTTGAATTTTACAAGGGTGTAATTTGTATATATGGTAATTTAGGAAGGTTAGTGGCTAATTTTGAATAAAGAGATATTTCACTAGTAATAAATAACTAAATATGCCAAAGAAATGGCTCTTCAGCTTCGAGCCTAAAGCATGTATCGGCTCCAGCCTCCAACTGCCATTGCGCAGGATATAAAAGGAAACTATCGCTTCGATCGGTGTCATTGGGAGAAAGATCAGGGAGATTGACAAATGTATCATCGTCTTCAAACGATGTTGAATTGATTGATTCTTGTGTGTTATCCGATGATAGAGTTGTTGATGATTGAGAAAGAGATAGAATGGCTTGGCTTGGTGGCTCATTTTCATATTCGCCGCCACATAATGTGGTGGCAGCCTTGGTGGCAGCTTCTCGGATGTCCTTTGGTGAAGTGGTGGTTGGTTGTGGAAGTAGATGTGCTAATTGAGGAAAATTAAGGTAAGCCGAATGACCTTTTATGGCTATAGCCGCTACATCATGGGCTCGAGCTGCCATCTCAGCAGTTTGGAATGTACCAAGCCATATTCTAGATTTCTTACGTGGCTCACGGATTTCTGACACCCATTTGCCCCAACTCCTCATTCGTACACCTCGATACAACACACAATCACTACCATTACCACCATCACTGTTTTCATTTTGTTTCTTTTGTTCATTACCGTTCTTTCCCTTTTGAGATCTTTTCCATCCTTTCTTATGTTTGCTTTCATTTTCACCACGTGTTATGATTTGGTTGGTTGTTTCAGACGAGGCGGATGTGGACGAGTTAACTGAGGAGCCACCATCAGTGATGGTGGTAGCGGAGGAGGAAGAAGAGGATGAAGTGGTAGTGGTAATGGTAGTGGTAGTGGTAGTTGAGGAAGATGGGAAATGATTGAGTTGAGATTTAATCTCCATGTTGACTTGCTTCACTTCTATGAGCAAAGAGGTATATTTATGGTATTTAGGCATTGAAGAAAAAAACATGACTCAATGATATGAGTATAATAGTTTTCATTATTATTTTTTTCATGTCATGTTTTTTAGCATTCTATAATAAAAAAGTGTTGTAGTCTTATTGGTTGAATAAAGAAAAAGAAAAGGCCAAAAAAAGAAAGGGAATATGGGGGCCATGATATTGAACGAATAGACTGACAAACAATGCATCAAATTCGTTATTGTGCATATGACCTCTTTTTCGTTATACATATGCTTTTAATAATTATAGATGTATTACTTGTATTAAAGACTTAAAGTTTAATTTTCACTTTTGGCTTAATACTTTAATTTATCTTTTATTTGCTGTACAAAAATATGTTTCTATATAAAAGAATCTAACCACTCTTATGGTATGTTATTAGAAAGTATCATCTCTTAATTTGGATATATTTTTTTTTTTGGTCAGAATTTTGGTTTTTAAACGTTATACAATTGCACTTGTAACTTAACTTTATATTTTATATTTTAAATTTTGTATATTTCCGAAACGTCATCCATATGTATGTGTTTACATGGGTTATGAACTACTGATACTCGTTGCCTTTGCCTAAACGTCATCCTTGGATTGACCGCGTAGTGTGTCGTCATTTTCATCTGAGACATGCGAAGAAAATGGACGCTACGTGAGTTTATTTTGTGGATGTGCTGAATCTTATCAAGCAACTAACGTGGATGGTACGTTTGCTAAAGATACTCTATCGAGAATGATACATAACTGCGTGTTGACTTATGACATGATTTAAAGGCTATATTGTTAAGATTAAAAAAAAAAAATACTACTTTCATGATTTTCTGGTAAGTTAAGCCCAATATAGTATGAAAAGCTTAGGCTAATGTCAAAATCTTATTTATTTCCTGTTTTGGTAATTAATAATCATTTTTTAACGGCGAACAAACGATGTCCCGACTATCTAGGGTACCCATTAATTGGTTACAAAAGCACCTCATACGCCTCTAGATGAAAACACGTCTTAAGTGCCCGCCAACAGGTAGCGATGGGTAGCCAGAACCCACCAAGCCACCAGCTTCAGGAAAAACCTAACCCCTCCGTCCGCCCAAAGGTATAGTGGAAAATCAGTAAAACCCGGTGGGGTCAAGGATTGAAACTGGCACATCAAGAAGGTTAGACTCTACCTATCATTTCCCATGCCACCTCACCACAAGGGTGGGGGCAATTAATAATCATTGTAAATCGATATTGCCGATCTTGACATAATATTTTTTTTTTGTATATATCATAACTTTTTAATTAAATATTTATATTCGGGACAAATTAATAAAAACAAGATGTCATTTTAGAAACAAAACATATTACTGATTTGCTTCTCTTATTCTATAAAAAAATGCTAGGTTTGAGCGTTTGACCTAGGTGTTCTTTTTTTAACTTTTAACTTGATTAAACCATGTATTAAGTATTCTCGAAAACAAATTAATAAAATTATTATTATTATCACCGTCATTATCAATATATAATGATTACAAGTTGGTGAAAATGCATATCAAAAACAAAATCTTTCTACATAATGATCATGAATCTGGTCACGTAGAAAAAAAGAATTTCAGATGGAAATTTAAAATTGTCTCATATGACCGACCGGAAAAATTAACTAAATAAAAATGAGAAAAATAAAAAAGAACTCTAATCACAATTTGCATCAATCGGTCGTTATTTAAAACAACAAAATAAAAAAATAAAAAAAAGGTATTTATAATTTATAAATCAGCTTAAAAACAGTTTAATGACAATTTCACCACAGTATAGGATGCTCAAGACGTCTTTACCTTTACCGTTTTAGACCATGTGTAGTGGAGGGGGTTATTTATAACGCCCCTGATTCTGATTGGTCCACGTAGCAGCTGAGTCAGCATGGGGAAATGAAGTGAAAATGGGGTATAGTGGTAGGGGGTTATTTATAATGCCCCTGTTTCTGATTGGTTGTTTATTTTATTATTTATTTTAATCTTTTAACTCAAAATAATTACGCCCCCCACCTAATAGTGTGGGCCGTGGGGGTACTATTTTTGGTGGAAACGCTCAATAACGCCACGACTACGGTGGGTCTTAATCATGTGATTTCACAATTGTTCTGACACTATTAAAAATGCCACTAATAATTGGTAACGATATTAAAGTGTCACTTGATACTCTTCATGTATCACTTGATTAAATGATGTGTATTGACTAATCCAAATAAAAAAAAATTATAAAATTTGACACGCAATGAAAGGTGGGTGTGGTCGTTAAGTCATGTTACTGTGGCTTGTTTAATAGGATGAAGACAAATGATGCAACCTCTCACACTTGATTATTCATTTGTTGTCCCAATGCTTATTTTTTATCATGTCTTTTGGGGAAATATAGAAACTTCCTTATGATGTCCAAAATTCATAATTATTTATTTGAAAAACTCAATTATATTATTTAATTAAAGGTTGTCACCTTTTTTTATATAAGCCAAGGTATGTCTTAAACGTTGTACATATGTTAGGCTATATATGTGTGGTGTTGGAGCAAAATGTAAAAGAAAAGGTGTTGTTACCTAAGCACATGGTTTTACTTTTAACATAGGGGTTTTGTAAGAATGTGAGATGTAGGGCTTCATGCCCCTTTCACCTAAACCACAACACACGCTCTTAACGTACTTAACATAAAAGATGTTTTATTAGTAGATATTAACACTATATGTTATCCACTCAATAAAAACTCTTTCTACACGTTTCATGTGGTCCAAAGAAAAAAGTCAGAATATGCTGCTTCCGGTTTAACAATATGTCAATACGTGTATCAATTACTAAAAGTTTTTTCATGTGAACACCTCGACAGACCATCCTTTTTTTGCCCCTACACCATTTCTTGAGCGCCATTGGGTACAATATACATCCCATTTAACCATATATTTTTATCCACAACTCAAACACACTTCACTTAACTAAAAATATATTCAAAACTCCATTTAACTATTTTCTTTATTCATCATGTTTTCAAACAACAACGTTTCAAATGTGTTTGATTCGATCCACCCGCGTTATGCAAATAATCAAACACTTAACAAAGTCAACATGTTGGTAGTCAATTCAACACAAACAAGGGTGAACAAATATAACTTCATCCCATGTAGACATCGTGTAAGAAGACCACGGAAGAAGAACGTGCTCTAAAAACACACGAAAAGTGGACAAGCAAGGAGGAGTTAGCGTTGACACGAGTGTGACTCAACGTTTCCAAAAACCCCCATTAATAGTAGACATTTATGTCAAATAAAATTATTAAGTTGTTTATTACCTAACTTATTTAAATTATTGAAATTGTTTACCTAAGTTAATTAAATTCTTTAAATTGTTTGCTTAGCTTGTTTAAACATGAGATGACCAAGAAGCGTCCGTGTTTTGGAGGCGCTTCGTGAACAAATTTTTCGTTGCTATGAACCGTAATAATTAGCGTACTAATGACTCCTTCTCAGGCAAATGAACTATAGTTAATGCGAACAAAAGTCACCAATTTCAACAACATTTTCAACCACATTACAAACAATCGTCAAATAGGAAGCAATTCGAACGACGTGGGCGTCATGACGGCTGCACAAAATGAATTTAGATTCAATCACGGTGTCGGGTTTATCATGATAGAACCTTCGAAGCTACTTTGAAATTCTGCAAAGTGATATCTTGTGGCACCAGTCAACACAGGTTGATCGGCTAAACGGTCCAATACTACTTCTGGCACACTCGAACCATACTCATCTCAAGGTGGGTCGGATGCCCATTACTATTTAAACCTAAATGTACAACAATGCGAGTTTGATTTTGAAGAACTGCAAGAGTTGTAACACACGCCTGGTAGAAATAAAAACAAGACAGTTGCAATAGCTCGAGCCAAATCCTCATCTACAACAACAACGAATCCCAAGGGCACATCAAACTTTCCCAATTGGACGTTAAACTTGCTCGAATTCTCTCGATTAAGGAACAAGAGCACCAACTGCAAATGGAAAAAGATTTAAAGTTCCTCGAGAAAGACTTCTCGTGTCTCAGAGAAGGACAAAGTGATTATCGAACATCGGAAATGAGCAATCCAAGCTAACTGTCTCAATTAGGAGTAGTTTTTTATGTTTATTTTTTTATTATTAGTTTAAACGGTATGTTATCTTTTTAAACTTGTATCGTATTTTTCTTGGTTTATTTTTATTTTATTAGTCTAAATGGTATGTTATTTTCTTAAACTTGGTTTGTATTTTTTTCTGTGTATCTTTTATTTTATTAGTTTGAATTGTATTTTATTTTGTTGTATTAAATACAAAATAAAAATAAATGATTGAGTAATAATTAAGGAGACTTGACTTAATTGCATGGATGTTAAAGAAAAAGAGCAACGAAGCCCCTTATCTTCGTGGCGTAATTATAACATTGATCTTACGCAAGATAACTTATATGGCTCCATTCCATATCATTTAGCCTAATAACACACAAACAAAACCAAAAAGAAAATACAAACCCCAACAAAAAAATGGACCGCTCAAAACATGATGCACACAAATTTACCAGTTCTCCGTATCCATAGCATACTAATTAGGGATGATAACGGGTCGGGTATGGGTCGGGTTTGACTAATACCATACCCGGTTATAAAATCCCATCACATACCCGTTGGGATTTGCATGTGTGTGTGTGTATATATATATATATATATATATATACTTTTTTTATAGTTTTATGTTTTAGAAATCTACAATATATTAAATTGTAATAAATAACATACTTATAATCATCACCATGTTTGAAATATTAGAAAGTAAATATATATTATAATATGTATCTCAAAAAACGTTTATATAGTTTGTAGCATATAAATATAAATAATAATTTTTTTAAAATATAAATTTCAAAAGAAAATTCAAATTTTCAAATAATGAATCTATTAAAATGAAGCATTACTAAAAAATAGTTAAGAAAAAATATATATAAAACTTAAAAATTTGTGGGTATATGTTTCGAGTAAACGGGTATTTAGTTTCGAGTAATCGGATCGGGTATCATCTAATACCATATTCGTCCCATACCAGCAGAATATTTTTTTTCCAATAACAAACCCATCCCATACCTGTTAGGTATCAGGTATACCCGTTTCAAATACTTCGAGTTTCAGGTATACCTGTTGGGTCCGGTTGTTTTGCCATCCTTAGCGTACTTGTGACTTTTCACCATCCACCAAAAGTAATTACTTCTTCAAGGTTTTTTTTGAACGTCGACTTTCATTAAAACCGGATACTAGCAAAGTACTAGAGCCAAAGAAACACATACACATACATCAATTGTTACAAATTAAAATGCATCCAATCTAACCACTTTAAATTCTTATTAGGGGACCTATTCCTAGTTACTTCTTCAAGTTAACACCAAAGAAGCTTTATTTAATACGATTTGGGTATTATGTACACTGAATCCCATTAGAAGTTGGCAGAGGATGATTCAGGAGACATGGTCACATGTATGTGGGACCCACTAAACTCATAACACGTGGCCTCTATTGACAATTTTGCTGGCCAACAAGCCCATTGGATTGGTTTTTTATGATTTTTCATTTAATATTTAAAAAGAGAGTTTATTATGTTTCTTTCTTTGTCCTTAATTGACATTTACGAGCCATCCACTTCTATGACCACAGATAACAGTGGTGATCGGCGCATCACAATTCCAGGGGAAATTCCCCGCTGAAGATCTGCTGTGAAACAATCTTTGTCTCGTGCATGACATTTTATCATGAACGAGACCCCAACGGACGACCTCTTCTAGAGAAATTCATCCGAATACTACTTGCGCATTGCCCCTTTGGTTTAAATATACTTTTATGTCAAAAAAAGTATTTAAGATATTTTTTTGATCAATGAATTGCATCTGTTTTTCAATGCCGGGCATTTGAAAAAGAGGATCAAAATTGTTTTATAATTTTATAAAGTATAATTTCGATTATGTAAGTTATTCAACTATTAAATTTGTGCACCTATAAAACATGACTATCGATTAGGCTTATTAGCATTTTTCACTTTTAAGTTACTTTTATTTCATAGAAGTTAAAGGTCTGCAATATATTTAACTTCAGACTTCTTATTGATTTATCACTTACCCATTCAGAAGTTGCCAAATAAACTCTTAGTCTGTATATTCAAAGGGTCAGGCTGCATTAAAGATATAAATACCTTTTTTAGATTTTTTTGAACGGCTAATTTCTTACACCCCTTTGTTTACATTCTTTTTGCACCCTTTAAAGTTGAACTCCTAACCTCACCCAAAAGAGAATTTCCTTTCTACTACTAGGCTATAACCTAAGTGGCAAATAACTTTTTTAGATACTTAGAAGTTAATTAGAACGAACCATGCAAAAGCTCAGATTTGGACCGGAACAAAAAAAAAGTGTGAACAGAACCGAAATAAGGAGCTATAAACGTGTATTGGGCCTTCTTTTGGGCCTTGAGGTTTTCATATTTGTTATTTAAAACATGTGTTTTAACTAAAAAACTTAAAACGTGTGTTTTAGTGTTTTAGAAGACTAGTGAGGTGCCCGCGCATTGCGGCGGGGTGACATATATTGGAGCACATAATGTCGGAAACCTACACTATGCAGCGGTGACGATAATGTTGTACCAAATACTAAGCATCATTACTACTTGAAATGGGTGGTTTGTTTATAGCCAACTGTCAAATTGGTTTATCAACAAAACAGAAAGGAAATAAGCACAATGAAAGACAAAAATAATCATGGACGCTACAACGAATGATCGTAAAATTTTCGCACATACAGTTGTAAAAAAAAGGGCCGCACTTTTAATAGAGTAGAGAAACAATTAAGCGCAGACATTAAGTTGTAACAAAATGATCTCTAGTATGTGTAGACAATTATTATTAATTTCGGTAACATTATTTATATAATTACAAGTGCTGACATTTATATGCTTTTTATATACCTTCCCACTTATAAATGTAATAATCTTCCACATATTTACATAGGCAAACGATATCTGACATTTCTATACACTTAGAAAAACAATGTAGTAAAAAATGTGTACAAATGAGATGCTTGTAGTAAGTAATAATGTAAGAAAGGGAAGATGAGCCTATTGAGTGAGATTAGTTAGTAGCTAACAATAACATCTGTAAACACAAACATTTGCAAATTTAAAGGACAAAAGGAGTTAACTGTAATCAGTATTAGAGATTTGAGAGGAGTCTTAAATGAATTTACTTTATGATACGTTTTTCTCCCTGTGAAAATTCATATCTCATCATGTGGAACAACAGTCTCTTCATCTCTATGATCATATCCTCACCCCTAATTTGATCATAATATATACGCCGTTTCCCTTTGACCGAATGATTGTAAGTCGTTTTCTGGTTTTTGTACCATGTTGAAAAATAATTTATAAAATACACTTAGCATTATGCTTCCTTTAGTGAAATAAGATAGTGCAACTTAAAGTCAAATGAAGAAACACCTGGTCGTATGTACTCAAGTCGTATAAGGCGGTAATTTCCAACCACCGAAAGAGTGGCTGTTACAGGTATGTCTACTTCTTCATTGTTGTTGATCTTGGGCAAGTGATCCATGGGACATTGCATCCTTAAGTCAAGTTTGTTTACTGAGCCATGATTGGATGCAAACATATGATGAGAGGCGACTCCACTTTCTACCACTTCTTTGTTCTTCATGATTTTTTTCCTGTGCAAAAAGTAATTAACTAATGGTTACTTCCACATTTATTTATATGACATACAAAATTAACAAAGTTACGACTTGTGCATATTAGAGGCAATCAAGAATTGTTACTCAATCCCACTTTGAAAAGTAAAGTACATGTCTTAAGTATAAGCCCATGGGTTACTTTATGTATTGTCAGTTCGGTTTAGAGTGATGCGTTATGTTTGCTAAATGTCCGGCATGTTGGCTCATTATCGATCCTGTCAAGAATCTGCGACACTTTTAAGGCTGTTTTAATATAGATATTCAAAAACAAAAGAAAGGACTGACCAGCTTGGCAGATTGGTTTAAAAAATCTTGAGGCGCTCCAAAGCGTTTTGGTTCCAAAAGCCGAGGCGAGAGGCGAGAGCTTCACGTATGTGAGGCGCCTAAGGGAAAAAATTAGAAATATTTATACAAGTAAATACGACATATTCTACTTGTTAATCAATCCTAAACACAAGAAACATAATTATAAACACACTTAAAACACTTCCAAAACATAATTGAAACATATGTTGAAGCCGCTTTTGACTGCGGCCCAAATAAACCCTGATTTTGACTGAGGCGACACCTCAGGCCTAAGGTGCGCCTCATGTAGATGAGAGCCTCGGGCATAAAAGGCACTTTTCCAAGCGCGCTATTTTCAAGCCAAGCTTGATGCGCAGAGGTTCCTAATAAAGTAATTAACCATCAAAGACCATTATAAATACATTATTTTTAGGCCAATAGAAATAAAATAAGGAAATTTAAGACTCACTACTACTCCTGTAACAAGAACATAGAAATAGGTAGATGCTTCATTCTGCAAGATATAGAAGGAACAAAATAGCTTTAAACCTGTAGACATAATACTATAAGTTGGTTAGTGAATTGCAATTACCTCAAAACTTTGCCTTTAACCACCTCATAAATAGAATCATCTACAATCAAACTCTAATTACCAAACAATTTCAAGTAATACCATCATTGCATTCATCTGTTATAACTGCGCCTTCAATCGTAATGATGGAAACGACACGATTCAATTTCGGATGCATCTAGATTTTCCTTGTAATACAACTTTCTTACTCACCTAAGATCCTTTTCTTACTCATTATATGTCAACTTTATTCAAAATCCCATTTTGCAAACAAAATAATTTTGATGAATATTATAACTTACGATAATTTACACAAAAAAGAAAGAAAGAAAAAGCAGATAAATCATACCTTGGGAATTGCAAAATCATCATGATCAGTAAAAATGCTTTTCTAATATTCAGATTCAACACACAAAAACCTAGACTTAGAAATCGATCAATTTCAAAACACTTAAAGAAACTTGTCTATCACACCTACCAGAATACAAATTCTCTTATGATGTTCTTAATTCTGATAGCGCGAAACAGAAACAAGACAAACAGATTACAAAGTGTAAACGAAAACTCAATTCAGGGAATCGATCATAAGTTTTCAAACAATCAATCATAATAGAGTAAGATTATTACCAGTACTGAACGCTAAGAATGATTCAGTTTCTCCTCAATCGATTTTGATTTTGAAACTAACCCAATATTATCAACCTCATCAGCCTTAGCAGTGATAGGAAACTCGACACCCATGGCAGATCTCCAACTATCTATCTCTCTCTCTCTCTCTGTATTTGAATGGAGAATTGAAAGAAATCATAGGTTAAATGTCGATTGATTTGTAACAGCAGGAGGAATTAAGATATCACAGGGGTTATAGGTCGATTCGGTTCCAGAAGGGCAGTAAGGCATGTATTTATCTACACTCCTTTCGTATCCCCGTTTAATTCACTAAAAAGACTGATTTACCCTTATAAGAATGCATCAAATGTTTGTACATTGAACAATTAAATTTATACTTACTTAACTTTTGCAGGAATCCTTCCCTCATGCTTTATAATATAGTATAGATAGATATAGATAGTCCGTATTAAATGAGATTAAAGCATTGGTCATTATTAACACTTGTACTTAGGGCTGAAGCCTCTTAATTGAAAACTTAATCATTTTATCTCTTCATCTTCTTAACGACAACCTAAAAATTTAAGATGATGTTTAATGGCTTTACTTAGACATTAATCTCCGTTATACATAGTAGACAAACCAGACTATCTCGCCACACCCCTTGACCGGTAAATACGAACCCAAAAGATCACATGAATCACTTTACCTTGGATGCTTTCGGTTTAATAGCGTAACGCCATTTTCTTCCCCGAAGTTTTCAAGACCACAACCACAAACCACAGTCTGTCGCTCGACCTCCACGGCTTCCGGCCTCTGTGATATAATTGCCATCGAGACCAACTTCTACAACCACCCAAAATCTATAACATCGAAGGTAATACATCTGACTTATTTTCAAACAACAGTGGATCGAAATAAAGAAACTTGAATATTTCATAAATATGGTTTGGGAGGTGATAAGAAAAACACTTAACTGGTTTTACTGATATCTAAGCGGGAAAACTGTTCGTCGAGCGCAGGGCCGACCCTTAAGGGGTGCGGGGAGGACTCCTGGCCCGAGCCCAATTTCTCGGGGACACATTGACCCCCCGACAATCCAAGTTTTCTTAACAGTGATGTCCTTAATTCGATGGATTTTTGTACGTTTGAGGCCCAAAATTGTTAATCAAGTATTAATCAAAGTGAATGGTAGTTTATATAATAAGTGTAGGACTAGAGAGGATGGGGAAAATGAAATGAAGAGGCCTCACACTTAGTTGTTTTTACTTTTTACCGGTTGGTTTTGACTTCCTTTTTAACTTTTATTTTTGTTTTGAAACAATTTTTTTTTAATTGCTAAACTTTTACCCTTTATGGGATTCGAACTCCCAACTTCCCTCAAGAGGGTTTGTTCTCTCTACCGTTAGACTATAACCTAAGTGGGAAATAAAATTTGATCCATCAATTTGATATTACTTTAATCGTAGCTTAAAATATAGTTTACATTATTTATTTCATTAAAGCCTAAGACTAAGGGGCACAATTTTTACAGCTCGACCCGAACACTTAAATTTTCAGAGCCGGCTCTGGTCGAGCAATTGAAGCAGGCCTTTCGTCTATCGGAAGTTTGAAATCGAAAAAAACCATTGAAAGCAAAACCATGGTAAGTGACGATGGAGAAATCAAATCATGAATGCCGATTGGGAGTTTTGATTAGGGTTTTGTACTTCTGAATCAATAGTGGGTTGATAGTTGAGTGTCCATATACACTTCATATTTCAGTATTTAACTTTTTGACTCAATTAGTCAAATGGATTTTGGAATATTAAACAATGGAGTATTGGTATTGGACTTCAATTTTGATTTGGAACCTCACAATTCCAAACTCTTTCGATAACAGAACATACCTAAGAATTGAAACAAAAAAAAAAAAAAAAATACACAAAATAAATCCAACTACTTTAGCTCGAAGCCGTAAGTCCGAAACCGAAAGTGATACTTTGTTTGTTTGAAAAGAAGGTTAAATATGAAATAGAAACAAATTAACTCAAACACAACTTCCACTAGAAATTAAGTTACTTTTTATGGCATACTAATTTTGAAAAAAAAAAAATCTTTAATACTTTCAGAAGCCAGCTAAGGTTACTATAAGGCAGCGCGGGGATCTCATGGCAAGGGGCGTAGATACTCGTTGCTGCGCGACAACACCCTTGCCACCCCCTAAGTTTGATTGCTAGTTTGAGTTTCACGGCAACATGTTGTCGTGTGGGTTTGATTGTTTTTGACAATTGGGTTGGTCAAACCAGGGTCAAACGTGACATATCCGTACAAGATTGAATTAAAAAAAAAGTTTTAGGGTACACGAAGGTAGGGATGAGCTCGGGACGGTATCGGTACCGAACCGATACCGATCCCGACAATACCGATACCGGAAAGTCCAAAAAACCAATACCGATACCGAACACGTACGGTACGGTATCGGTATTTTACCTTAAAATACCGATACCATACCCATAATACCAAAACCGAAAATCCATAAATATGGGTACCGATACCGATCTCGAAACCCCTCGGTTTGGTACGGTATCGGGATCGTGACGGAACGGGATCGGTATTCGGCCTTGTATGCTCATCCCTACACGAAGGTAGGTGTTGACAATGTTTTGATAGTCCTAGAGTACTTAAGGGTGAATTTGACGTGACACCATATGATTGGATGGGGTTAAATATGAAATAGAAACAAATTAACTCAAACACAACTTCCACTAGAAATTAAGTTACTTTTTATGGCATACTAATTTTGAAAAAAAAAATCTTTAATACCTTTAGAAGCCAGCTAAGGTTACTATAAGGCAGCGCAGGGATCTCATGGCAAGGGGCGTAGATATTCGTTGCCGCATGACAACAACCCCGTCACCCCCTAAGTTTGATTGCCAGTTTGAGTTTCACGGCAACATGTTGCCGTGTGGGTTTGATTGTTTTTGACAATTGGGATGGTCAAACTAGGGTCAAACGTGACACATTCGTACAAGATTGAATTAAAAAAAAAGTTTTAGGGTACATGAAGGTATGTGTTGACAGTGTTTTGATAGTTCTAGAGTATTTAAGGGTGAATTTGACATGACACCATATGATTGGATGGGGTTTGATACTACCCTAGAGTGTGCCCCCCTTCCCCCCCCCCCCCCCCCCCAAAAAAAAAAAAAAAAAATACCCTTAGAACCTAATAATTTAGAAATCCTCTTCAAACGAATATAGTATTTAAGGTGTTTGGGGCGCCACCAGGGCCAACCCATTAAGGTGTAGGGAGGTCCTTGGATCGAGCCCAATTTCTATGAGGGTAATTTTTTTAAAGTTTTTTTTATCTATCTATATTTATATCTATACTACATTATAAAGAAGAAGATATGGACAAATATGTCTAAAATATTAAAGTTAGGATAACATTTGAAAAGGCACAAGTATAAATCACTAAATTTTACCCACTTTCTTTTATTTATACCCCTACTCACAAACTCCAAAGCCAAATATTTTCTTTAAATGAACGTTGCAAACAATTGTCTGCCAAGGAACGAGGTGAAGTAAAGAACAATTGAACCACTTGCATAATTTGTGTTGTAATGTCTAATTCTTGGTTAGTATTCGGAAACCTTTAAACTTACAAATGCCTCGTGTTCCCGCCGCGAATCGCGGCACCCTACTAGATGGCAAACAAAAAATAAAGACATTGTTGTGGGTGTGTCATGTGGCATTATATTGTTGGTTCAAAAATGAAATTAAAGAAATACATGAATAGAGATGAGTGGGTAAAAGTATAACTACTCTTTATATAACCAAAAGTTACGTAGATAATGGTGCAAAAATAATACAAATTTGCCCCCAGCTCATAAGAACGCCCCGCAGCAACGCGCGGGTTTCCTACTAGTACTTCTATATAGTGGGTGCTGGACGGGTAAAGTTGTCATTTCATGTTTATGCATAAGGGTAAAATTGTAATTTCATTAGAATGACAAGACAAATTTAATACAACTATTAATATCTATTAATTAATGACAAAAAAAAATTAATGGTTAATCATTAATAGTTGAAGGTTAGAAAAAAAGGCAAAAACAAGAAACAAAAAATTAGTTTGTATAATATTACACCATTCACAATTTTAACCCCCTATATTTTTATGTCTTATCTACAATAAATTAACCGCAAACTCACATGTTCGTTATATAATTTTTGGAATTAGCCTGTAGAGATTAACAAACAACTAGCAAGAATGCACTTTACCCATCATGCTTTCGGGTAACAGCGTAATATTCTTTTTTAATCAATAATAGAGGATAAATTTGATCCAATTATAAGTTGGTTTGAATCTCTATAATATAACAGGTATAAGTAATAAGTGGAATATGGATATTTAGCGCGACTGTTTTCGGGTTATTCAGGTTATTTAAATTACAATTTGATTTATTTTTGAATTCGATTCGAGCTAAATAAACAAAATTACATTTACGTACTTTTTATAAAAGAAATTCTAGTTATATATAATTCAATTTGAATTTTCAGGTCGAATCGGGTTAAAAATCATAAATTTGATCAAACGCAACATTCAAAAATTGTACAGCACCGCCGCAACGCACGGGCTTCTGCTAGTATATTTTAGTTTGTAATAGACCCATCGGGCCAATGGTCCAATACTCATGAAGTTATAGAATATTGTTGATTATTCCAATTACGGTGGCATCTGCTGAAAGGAATTTTTTGAAATTGAAGTTATTGAAATCTTACATACGATGTCTCAAGAATGTCTTTGAGGATTGGCGATAATAGCTATCGAGAGCGAAATGTTCGATAATATGAACTATGAAGAGTTGATCCATCAAATTGCTATCAAGAATGCTAGGAGAGTTTTACCCATACTCGGTTAACTATTCGTTTATTACGGTATGTCATTAACTCACTGTAATACTATGTTTTTGTCATTTTGGTCGTTGATATGTTTATTGATATTACTTTAATAATCATTTAAAAAAAATATTTTACGTTATTATTTCGTTAAGGTCTAAGAAGCCCATTTATCCCAGCTCGGTTCAAGCACCTGAATTCTCATGAACGACCCTAAACACCACCGAACTAAGATCACACCCAGCGTTATAGATAATATTTTAATGAAATAAGTTGACTTAAAAAGGAGAGTATTGAATACTCTATAGACCCACCCACTATAGGTGGTGCCATGGAAAAACCTCCTTAGATTATGATTTTATTCAGACCAAACGTAAAAAACGCCCACAAATACATATAAAAACATAAGTACAAAACCAAACATGCAGCCCCACCAGAGATCCAAGACGACAAAACAATAGCAAATGCTTCGTACTCAGTCGCTGACCCGGTCTCTTACGAAACTTCAATAGAAACTACAACGAACCTACGTAAACAGTGTCATCTATTCACTTATAATAAGAACCAACATTCTCCTACAGGCACGCAGACGGCGGCTATCAACCATGGGTTCCATCCAAATGACTCATCAACACGTTGTGGTGATGCGCCATGGTGATCGGCTCGATAACTTTGAGCCGCTATGGACCCAAAAGGCTGCTAGACCGTGGGATCCACCGTTGGTGTTCGAGGGAAAGGTTAGGGCGTTTGGTACCGGTAAGAAGTTTAACAACAGCCTTGGTTTTCCGATCCATCGCGTGTTTGTTTCGCCTTTTCTTCGATGCCTTCAGACCGCTGCTGAAGTCGTCCATGCTTTGTGTTCGGTTGAAGATTGTTCGACTGACATGAGTTCTGCAGATGGCGTGTTAATTGATCCTTCCAAACTCAAGGTCACGTAGAGTTTGATATTATAGTCATTATTATTTGATTTATATTTATCCTTAAGTTTTTATGAGTTATTATTGTATCTAGGGTTTGAATATTAAGAGGGTGTTTGAGATTGCGTTTTGAATCTGATTTTTATATTATTGCATTTTTAAAACGCAGATAATCAGTTTTTAGTGTTTGGGACTGCGTTTTGAAAACGCAGATAATCAGTTTTTTAGGCTACCAAAACGCAATAATCTATAAGCAGCTCCACCCCCACTTTCCAAAACGCACAATCTATTTTGAATAATCAATCCCAAACACCCCCTAAGGCTATGTCCTATGGGCTCTATTGCGCTACAATAGTGTCATGTCTGCGTTATATAGACATGAGCTACATTCAATAACACACGTAATGCAATAACGCCTATTTAATTAAGAAAAAAAATTACTCGTAGTGACAAAGGAGGTCCACCTGATCATACCGTTAGCCATCGTTAAACCCACCCTCCCTGGCGCTCAGAAAATAAGGGAGGGGCGTTATTGATTGTTTTGAAGCTAAAGTGGAGAGGGCAATAGCACCTACACCGGCCAACCTAATACACAACATATATTATTCACCGACACATGTTTTCAGTTTTATTTTTGATTTTTTGAGATCAACTGATACGTTGACATGTCGCAGGTATCCGTTGACTATGGACTATGCGAAATGATGAACAAGCGAGCCATACGGGCTGAGAACGTGCCTAAAGATGGTGACTTTGCTTTTAGTATTACAGAATGTGAAGCGGTTTTACCACAAGGGACTGTTGATTCGACTGTAGAACGAGTTTACGAACAGGTTATAATTTATAAGACTATAAAACCTTAATTAATCACTTTAAATCAAGAATATAATTAGATAAATCTTCAGTTTATGATTGTTTTTATCAGCTGCCAAAGTGGGAAGAATCAATTGAGGGTGCTAGAGATAGGTACATGAACATTATCAGAATCCTTGCCGATAAGTACCCTAAAGAAAACTTGTTGCTTGTTACACACGGTAAAGCCTTCCTTTCTCATTTTCTAACGTGTAGCTAATGAAAAGAACGAGAATAATGTTAGAATACACGGTGTGGTCATGGGGTGAAGGGGGCATGAAGCAGGGGCGGACCTAGCATAGAGCTAGGTGCCGTGTCCGTTGCTGCTGAACTTTGCGCGCGTAGTGAAAAATTAGTGGAAAATTTTGTTTTTTTTTTTTACGAAATTTGGAAAACGTTGCTACTAAAATGAAAAAAAAAAAATGAAAAACGTTACTACTGAAATTCATTTCTAGATCCGCCACTGGCATGGAGCGACATGTGACAGCCACGTCAATTCCCTTCCATCCTCAAAAAAAATCACGGGGTAGTGGTGGCGTGAATGTTTTTTTTCATTTTTTAATCAATCAACCAATCAAAAATCACTCATAACCCAAGAACAACCACAACCATCCACTTCATCCTCATTTTTTGCCCCACGCCCGTAAAATTTTCACCCAACCTACCCCACACCACCTGTCCCCACACCGTGTAGCCTTAAAAGTGAAATTAATGTATTGTTGAATTAATGATTAAACCAATACTTCAAACCCTCTTATGGTGTACAGTTCATCAGTTCTACGTACATCATGAGTTCATGACAAGTCGAGGCCAGTTTGGAAATCTGAAATTGATTGCACTATTACAAAATTGACTTCCTAAACAAACGTATGAATTAATTAAACCAAATATCCACATGTTTTTACATGTAAAAGAAAATGAATTAAAACTTAATAAATTAGGGAAAAATCGTGAGGGCTTTAAATGACTTTAGGTCTGTCGTTTGGAACAAACAACTTAATAAATTAGCGAAAAATCGCGAGGCTTTAAAAATGATAGACTTCAGGTCTGTCGTTTGACATATGATCTTGCCTGTTTAAACGTCCCGTCCAGTACTTATGGGCCTATCAACTATGTATGTAGACCATGTTATGCCTTTTTAAGTTAGTCCTTATACTGCCTGATTACTGGTCTACAACTCGTCTAGTACTATGATGTCATTTCATTATGTTGAGAGATATTTACAATATACAACTTATCATTCCTTCAAGAAACGGATTTTAATCCTATAAATGTGTGTTGCCATCTTAATAATTACGTGGAGTAGTGCAAAGAAAAATGAAAGAACCACTTTTGGTGATTTTTCATACTTTTCTACCCCTAGATTGGTTTCCTTTTTAGTAATTTACCCATTTCCCCTTATACAAATAAGAAATAATTTATTTCATGCCAACACAAAACAAGTTACGTTTAGATGGTGGATAATCGGGCAACAAGCTGCGCCGCTATCCCCTTTTGAATCGCAAAGCCAATCCTGCTAAACACAAACCTTTGGTTCTTAGGGCTCTGCGAGTCACTGTGAACCACTTTCTGCACTCGTTTCAGAAACTGTATTGCCTTAGGGGGCAGAGATCCATATGTCACTACCTTATTTTTGTATCATGCTAAGTTTGAAAAATAAAAAGGAGTGCCATAACATGTTTCAATTTTTTAATTATTCGATGCAGGTGAAGGTGTAGGGGTTTCGTTCACTGCATACTCACAAGATCACTTGCCTGTGAAAGAAGTAAAATATTGTGCATATTCGGTACTAAAGAGAACAATTGAAGATAATGAACTAATCACACCCGGAGAATTCAAGGTGTGTTTAAATCAAGGGGATACTGGTATTATTACTAGGCCTAATACCCCAACAGTTGATGAACTCATTGAGAAACTTGAACCACAAGCGTCTTAAACGAGTCATTTACCTTTTGGGTCATGTTTCAACATAAAAAAAAATAGCTTGGCGCAATTTAGTCACAATTGTTGTGTGGTGATTCCAATTTATGACAAATGTATTTTAAGTAAATCCAATCCTAATGGATTTAACAAGGCTTTTGGTTATTAAAGTGTGAATGAATTATATCACTTCTTTGTTTGAATTAAATAGATCATAACAAATATATGTCTATCAAAAGGGTCGGGTCAGGTAAGTAGGTAACGGTAAAAACAAGTTTCAGATAAATTGTGTAAAAGGATATAAAACATCAAAATCGAATTGATACACTTTATTAGGCATTGGGTCAAGTCTAGTGTATACAGTAATTTCTCTTTACATTAAAGACAATGTAAAGCTCTCGTACCAATAGTGAATATCTCAAGTACAATACACTATGATCTCCTATATACAGAGTCATGAAAAAAAGTACCAACAATAGCTACTACACATAACAAACTCTATAACTACCTCTAACCGACTCTATATTACAAAATACATCCACACACGCACGCGCACATACACATACTAGTATACATCAATAAGACAACTTCCCAGACAGTCAGACATGGGCGTAAATTAATAGCCCAAAGTTTCAATTGAGTTGTGTATAATTCGATACATATAAAATATTCCCAAAAGAGTTTTTCTTACACTTGTTCCATATATGTCTACTTTGACTCGAATGAATATTCTGAAAAAACTTCAATTAAGAATTTAAGATATGTTCTAGAAAAAGAGGATTATTGAGTTTTGGTGGGACCATATCATTATACAATCTCAAATCACTAATTATAGTAAAAATAAATAAGACATTACTAAATTCGGGTAGGTTTGGTTGGCTGACAGGTCAAACTGAGTTCAAGTCTAAGTAGGCTATTTTAGAAAAGTTTCAATTGTATATGTCAAACTGAGCTCAAGTCTAAGAGCATTCACATTTGAGGAACTAAATTTATGTGAGTGTGTCCACCAAATTATATGGGGGTGGGTGTAAGACTATATGGTGTGGACTCGGGAACATGGCTCGGGGTGTTGAGTTGGCATCGGCCCCGAAGGAGAACACCCCCTCCCCCTCGGTTCTTTTTTCGGGGAACTCGGGGAGATCTCACCGATTGTCCCGACGATTTTGATTGGCCTATTTTTTTTTAATCAAACTTTATGTAATAAAAAATGAAGGGGGATTGGGGAATACCATTTCCAAACTTTGGGGGAGGAAAGGGGGGAATGAGATGACGCTGATGTGGCACTTGGGGGAGTTGGGGGAAATGTATACCACACCATATAGTCTAAGTGGTTGTGAGTGAATGAGAGAGAAAATATTAGATACTAGCTGATTACCCCGGGAGGGTCCCGGGGTTGAAAAATCTAATTTTATGTGATAATCTATTGCAAATGGCTCAAGTTAACTAACCACAAAATCACTCAATCATTGCATATTCATAGTATTCTAATCAGTAATAACTCATATTACTTAATCTAAAACCTAATCAGTAATCATCTAAAGAATCACTTATGTAAGCTACAACTATTCAAAAACTCATCACATCTCTTTAATTTCTCACATTCTAATGGCTCTTATAATTCTTAACCTAATCAACTAAGCAAACACTTAAGTTGGAAGTTGTAACCATTGCATCTCATTATGTCACGTGGCATAATCAAGAGATGGTTGAGACCACCATTGAACGCCACGTCAGCAACTATCAATTCTTCCCGGGAGCGTCCCGGGGTTGAAAAATATAATCATTTTAATAATACTAATACTAATACTAATAGTAATAATTATTACTCTTGTAATTAAATAAATAAAAAAAAATAACCTTGCTATAAGGTGACATCATGTGTTGCAGTGTTGCGCGATTCTTTCTTCTAGCCTCTCTTGATGAAGTATACCTAGTAAAATTCCAATGATAACATGGCGATTTGGTTGATTTTCAACATCGTAGATAAGAACCTGGTTTAAAAGAAAAAAAACATGATTAATGAATAACATGAACACTTTGTGTGTTTTTTTCCTGTATGAACGAAACCCCACAAAAAAATAGTTGATTTTTTCTCCGTTTTTTATATAGCACTATGGTACTCGTTGGAAAGATAATAAAACGCTCGTGAATTTGGTGTAATTTCTTTCTTTAAAAAATCTCGTATATAAAAGATATAAACGTTTAAAAATTATGGGAGGAAACATGAGAGATAAAATTTTAAATTTATTTGTAAATTATTTTTTCCTAAAATAACTCAATTTAATTAAAAAAGAAAATAATTCAAAAACACTAAAATCTTTCAATTATAATGCCACGTGGCAGTTTCATGGAAAGGTTAAAGGCACCATTGCACGCCACGTCAGCAATGCTCGATTCTTTTTTATATATTAATAGATGTTTCCCATAAAATATTTGACAATAAAAGGGTACCTTTACACCTCATGTAATTACATACTTTATTGTAAACATACGAGAAACGTAAAGGAATGGTCCTTATCAGATAATTTTTTGGCTCATAATATTGAGCCAAAGGAACTCAGTTGCACACATTAGGAGTTTGTTGATTCTTATACTCCATGTTTTGTTGAGTCTCCTAAGACAGGACAATATGGATTTAATAACGCCCACATTGATTCTTGACGACCTGACAGGCTGAAAAGGTAACAAATGAAGAAAGAAGAAAACTCACTGCGATACAAAGAAGGAACGTACGCTAACGAATGAAGAAAGAAGAAAACTCACCGCGATATAAAGAAGGAACACGCTAATAAGTTTTAGAATGAAATGGCAAATTATTGTGGATCAAGAGCCAAAAGGCTATCGGCGCTGCTCGACCAATTAGAATGCGAGGAGCCACGCCAACAGGAATCTCCACTAACGGTCAGCGTCATTCAATCAATCAGAGCCCTTGGACATGGTGCCACTCCCTTACTGCCATCTGTCCGCAGGAGAACGTCCACTAACAACACCATGCCACGTGGCGCAGGTAAAGGCGATACACGTTCTTCTTTTCTTATTGGTTAATATATTTTGTCATATTTATCTTTTTTTCTTTAAAAATCTATATTTGATAAATAAGTAATTGTCTATGTCATATCCCCCACTTGCAGCTCAGTGGTTGGCGGCCCAAGTTTCCCTTGGGGGACTTTGGGTTCGAACCCCACAAGCTTCATTTGGGGGACGACCCAATGATGGATAGTTCCTATCGAGGCATGGTTCGATCCTGAGGGCAACCCGGTTTTACCCAGCTATTACCCCAGCGAGTTTCTCGTGTGAGGGTAGTATGGTTTCCGGACGAAGGTCAGTTTACGCGGCGGCCGGGACCCGATAGAACATCGCGTTCGCGGGCGGATCTGACGGGTAATCGTCTTTGACGAAACCCGATAACCAATTCGATTAGTACATATAAAGTCACCATTCAAAAAAAAATTGTCTATGTCATGATTAATGATTCTATGATTCAAGATTCAATTTTTCTCATTCTCTTATTTCTTTTGTAGTTTATAAAAGTTCATTAAAAGACAATGATAATAAAAATATATGTAAATAAGGTAACGGTTCGGGTATAAAAGTCATGTTTCGTAAGAAGTATGAGAAGTATCAAGAATTAACATTTAGGCATCATGTTTTGGATTAAGTACGATGTTTTTAAATTGTTTTTGATAGAAAAACACCAAATACAACAATTTAAAACATAATGCAATGTTTTATAGCCATGAAACTTAAAACATAGCTAAAACACACATCTAAAGCACAACAATTTAAAACACATGTTCTTGGTATAATGATTTAAGTTTTTAAGTCTCAAATATATTTTTTTTTTTTTGTGTTTTTAATTGTTATGTTTAACCTAAATAATTCAAAACATCACGAATACGTCCAAAAAATGATGTCTACATATCAATTCTTAATTCTTAATCCTTCTCACACTTTTCATCAAATATCATTTTTGTATCCTAACCTAACCCATGTAATTAATAATACCATAAATTTAAGTTTCTCAACCAAATACTGGTCCATCTTTCTCGTTTTGAAATTAAATTTTTAATTTTTATAGTTTAGAACTATGGTGTTAGTTACTCCGCGCTTCGCAGCGGGGCGTGTTTGTTGTGCATTTAGTAGTATTATGGCCAACGGTTTTTTGCATTTCTTCGCGCGATGCAACGGTAATTCAGTTAGTATTAGTACGTTACAGTAATGGCACATGTGATAGCAAACGTCCTGCGCATTTCCGCAAAACATTTAATCACCATACTTGTGTTTAGGGATGAGCAAATGGTATTGGGTACCGGTACCCACATTTTTGGTTTTTCGATACCGTACTGTACCGTACCATACCGGTTAACCCACTTTTGGGGAATTTCGGTACCGGACCAATACCATGCTCATCCCTACTTGTATTGAACCGGTACGGATCCCCAATGACGGTAAAAATAGGCACCGGTGATTGTACCCAAAATTATCGCTATAATACAGTACCGGTATTCAAGGGTAACAGATGTCGGTGGTTCCGATGGTGTGAGTAGGTTGCGGGAAATAGTCCGACATCGTTGACTACAATGGTGGCGAAAAAATGAAGTTCTTTGCTGCCTTGTTAGACTATTTGGTGTGGAGAGGGGTCACATTTTCATGATGGGCCGCCACGTAGGAGTGAGAGGAGAGGCATCTTGATGATGGGCCTTCAAGGGGGTGGTGTGCACTATGATGACGGGCCTCCTAATTGGTCAGAATTATTAAAAATAATAAAAAAATCAATTAAAAACAATAAATTGGCCCGGCTTCAACGGCAAGAGGGTGCCGCCATTGCCATTGCCGGCCCTAGGGGGTGGTGTAGCTCGGGGCGACATAGGCTTGTCTCCCCTATGCCGTGCCCCATACCCATCTGTCTTAGAAAATTCTAAGGCCTGAACATAACTATTCTTTACTGCTTAGGTTGCTTATGTTAAAAAGTAGGAAAACTAAAAAGAATAAAATAAATAACAAAACTGCCATGAACCTACCAAATGGACCAATAAAAATGAAATGTGTATTATAAAGGTGGCAGCGTATTTTAGATTTTAGATGAACAACACTATTAAAGTGTCGTAATTATATATATATACATTTAGAAAGTGGTTTATGCATACTTTATTGTACTTTAAGGTACAAGTGTTTCAAGCCTTATATTTTTTGGTCCACACGTTACCTTCACTTTCTGTTTCCTTCTCCAAATCATCCCCACCATATGCCGGTTGTTTTTGGAGGTTTTGTCTCAATCTGCTGCTTCCGGTTGTTCGGGACGCCACAGAACACCTTTGTCACCGGTTTGTCCTCCTTCTCATCCCCGTATTACTCCTCGCAAATCTTCGAAACCCATTGACTAACCCCATCCATAAAACCTACCCATCTATCTAATATCCCAAATCAAAACTCTGCTCTCTCACCGTACTTGCCACCACCACAATCATCCCACGTTTTTCCACTTTCTACATAATTTGTTCATCCGCACTGGAATCAAGAAGCAATCGCTGGTAAGTATGCAAATTATGATTTGGGCGAAACTCACTGATAGGAGATTTGTTCATATCATACAATTTCTTATTTATGGGTTTAGGTGTTGAATCATAAACCTTTTCTGAGCATGTTAATTTGACGTTATTTCGTTTCTGGATTTTAAGAATTCGTGTTTTATTGGTGATTTGGTTGAAACACGCCAGGTGTTTGATAAAATGCTTGAATGAATTTCTTGCCTTGGATGTAGCTTAAACAAATGGTACTTTTTCAATTCCTAATCGGCATTATATGTCATTCCTCAGGTGGAAGTAGTGTGATTACAGATTACGGATTACGGAGAATAGCAGCCTAAGCCACTTATGGGTTAGTGTTTTTACCACTTTTACAGTTATTTCATCTATTTTACTTTAGGATTTTAGTGGGATGTTTGCTTCTAAACTGACCTTGGTTTGCAATGTGCAAGCCATAGTAAAATATGTAGTGTAACTCCAATACAATGTGCATTTGTTAGTTTATCGGTGCATTAGTTGAATAGCTTATACAAACGGATAATTTAGTAACTATGATCATGAAGTTTTATTGTAAGAGTGTTAGGTGTTTATAATTTCTATTTGTACTATTTTTTTGGGTACATTGATATTGCATGCTGTTTATTTATTTGTATTTTGATTTTAATGAGCATACATAAGTGGAGCGACGGACGTCAGGTAGCGTTTGGTATAGATCTAGGATTTCAGTCCTTCGGCAATCACGGATCTTGACTCAGGAGGTATTTTCCCATCTGCCGCTGTTAACGGGATGTCGTGTAGACTGCCGCCAGGTTGCAGAAACGCCGCCTTTGTAACATAATTTTGGTGTTGGTGGAGCCGTAACATCAGCAGGGAAAGTGTCCGCGGTGGACAAAAACAAATATGGTGGGCCTTGGCGGTGGTGATTCGATGGTGATCGAAAGCATCAGATGACATTTAGGAAGTTTTTTGGGTTGAAATGGAGTTTGGGTTTGTTGTATGTGCTATTGTGGATATAAATATTTACTAATTACATGTGAATAATTTCCTTTTGTAAAATCAAGAAATTGATGCAAATTTAATTTTTATTAAATGGTGCAAACTTTCTGTTTTGTTTTACATATGCAGTGGTGAATACATGGGGCGCCTTGCCAATTGATGGAGAGGGGGATATATTCTGCTGAAATATTTAACATTGTAATAGTCAATTTGCCGATATTAATTCTTATTTACTTCAAAATTTCTTTTACAAAGGAGCTTTTGGGTTTCAAAATTTGTTTATAAAGTTAACACAGTTGACTATGATTCATACACATGAACAGATCTATAAAACAGTGGAGGGGCGGAATAAGCGTGTATTCATAGAAACATTCCGCTAAACCCACTATTACGGCTATCTTCAACAAGTAATAACTTCTATTATTTTATAAGACCTAACTATCACCATTCACGAAATTGAACTTAAATATTAACCTTTGGCTTTGAACTATGACTTGGTTTTTGGTTTTGGGCACAGTTTCTCATTGAAGATGGATGGTCAACCGCCTTGGAAGTCAAGTTTAGGATATCTACTAATGTCAATGAACTATTTGGTAAGACAGGTCACAATGGGTTGACCCTGTTATGCTTTATTTTCATTTTTGTTTTAGTCAATTCTTTTTTGGATATACCATAAACTATGGCTACTTTGGTAAATTATATCCATTATGGTAAATGGAAGACCTGGCGTTTTCTTTCTATCTGTATTGTTCAGTCCTATGAAGTTGCATTGTCTTTTATTACTTATCATGATGCCTTTATTATGTTGATATCTTACAGAGATGAGAGATGAGGCAGTGATGCTAAAATTTAGCTCTAGCAAAACCGGACGTTGTGTACCCGATCCGTATGGCGTTTTCCGTATGGCGAAGGGTTTTGAAGCGTATTTATTTGGTATGTCTTTTCGCTAGCTCAAATGCGGGTTCGCGGGGCAATGCCCGCGGGTCAAAATCTAGTTTAAATACATAGAGAATAATATACAAAAGTTAATTTTAATTTATTTATCGAACATAAAACTCAAAACGCTACAAACTTAAGATATAAGCTTTTGTGTCTCCTATGATGACGTGGTGACAGAAAATATATCCTCGAAGGTTCCCGATCATGTTTGCTTGCAATCTCTCGAAACTCACCGATCCTTCTACATTCCATCATCTAATAGAACACTCCAGAGATCTCCTCCGATCTTAAACAACTCACGTATATATACACCCAACATTCTCCTCATAATAAACCAACAAATCCAATTCACACAGTTGCAATCTATACATTAATATCACTTATCACCCACATCTAAACACAACCTAAAATGGCGATGTCAAACACACAGATAACCACTTTCTTGATGCTAACAACAATAGCATTCATGATGATTAATATTCCCACAAAAACAAACGCTTTGATTCCATACAACAGACCCTTATGGGACATGATGATCCCTAACGAAGACCCATTCAAGATCCTCGAACAAAACCCTCTTAGCATCCCTAAAACCCTGGACACAATCAACCTAGCACGTGCCGACTGGAAGGAGACATCAAACCATCACGTGATCACTCTAGATGTGCCTGGAATGAAGAGAGAGGAGATAAAGATCGAGGTAGAAGAGAACCGGGTGTTGAAGGTGAGTGGAGAGAGGAAGGCGGATGAAGAAGCTGAAGGGGACAAGTGGCATAGGGTGGAGAGGACAAGTGGCAAGTTCTGGAGGCAGTTTAGGTTGCCGGCGAATGCTGACGTGGATAAGATTGCGGCTCATCTTGAAGATGGTGTGTTGAAAATTAAGGTGCCGAAGTTGGCTCAGGTTAAGAAGCAGTCGAAGGTTATTGATATTATGGGACAGGAGAGCTCTGGTGAAGATATTAAAGCAACGAAGACTACTGCTTGAATTCATGAATCTTAAGATCAATCATATGAGGTGATGTGATGTTTGTTTGTAACTGTAATAAGCTTTACGGTTGTTCTTGGTTTTGTTTTTGATGATGTATCGTGCGTTTTAAAACGTAGTGAATAATAATAATATACAGTTTTTATATTCAGATGCTATCAGAAGGTTTGTTTATTTAAACTCTAAATTTCTTGAAATTTAGATATAACTACTAGAATTGATTCCTATTCCTTCTGTTATGGGTTGTGTTATGGGATCAGTTTTCTTAATGTAGTATTTTTTTTTTAATTGCTTTACAATTAAAATGTACTAAATGAAAACTTACGAAGAAAATGAATTATATTTAACTTGACTCATTCAGAAAACAGTTACGTAAAAACGTAAACTAATGTGAATTTATACATTTTACAACATTAGAGGAAGTGTAAATGTCAATGTTAGTGGGTTTAGAGTTTTATTAAGTTAAATTAGCCGAGAACAAATGATCGAGCTTGACTCGAATTCTATTATAGACTTATATTACATTCTATCAAGTTTAACTCATGATAACGAGTCACACTCTATCAAGTTTATTCTATGTTTTGGTTAGTATCTTGGCTATAGATTGATCTTAGCTCTAACTTTTGATCACTTAATGACTTGTCGTTAGGTTCATGTAAAAAGCTAATTAGCTACGAGCGCAACCCTCGTGTTTATTGGTATCATTGAGTTTGGAACCTTGAATAGACTCCCAGTGATAAATTGGAGGAAGGTGTTATTGACGTCAAGTCATCATGTTCCTTATACTTTGGGCGACGCACGTGCTACAATGGCCGCGACAAAGGGCCACGATCCCATGAAGGTGAGTTGACACCAAAAACCCGTCCACAATTCGGATTGAAGGTTGCAACTCGTCTGCAAAACCGGAATCGCTAGTAATTGTTGGTCAGCCATACAACGGTGAATCCGTTCTTGGGCCTTTGTACACACCGCCAGTCACACTATGGGAGTTGGCCATGGCCGAAATCGTTACCTTAACCGCAAGGAGAGGAATGACGAAAGAAGAGCTAGTGACTGGAGTGAAGTTGTAACAAGGTAGTTGTACAACGGAAGGTGTATAGATGGATCACCACCTTTTTAGGGAGAGCTAATGTTTGTTTGGTATTTTGGGTTGCCACCTTCTTAAGGAGAGCTAATGTTTGTTTGGTATTTTGGAAAAAGCTAAAATAAACCTACATAAAAAACTTGATTTGAAACGATCTGAGCCGAGCCGACTCATTTTGTAACTGAGCTGAGCTCGAGGTTAGCTCGGCTCAGTTATTGGCTCAACTCGTTGGCTCGTTTAACTCCGAGCTTGTGCTTGATGTTGGATATTTTAGTGTAATTGGATTGACTGTTTGACCAATATGTTCATAATAATACATCATATAGGTATAGGTACGGTGGTACGGAGTGCACGCCTATTTGAATTTATTATGAACTTCGCCCCTAAGGAACGGTGGTCTGGGGGCAGCGCCCCTGGAAGCAGGGTCCAAGGGGCGGCAGCCCCTGACTGGGGTCGAGCGGCCAGGTCGGCTTGAAAAAAATTTTATTTCCATTAAAATTGTTGTGGTAAAGTTGTCTTAGAAAATTAATTTTCAGAAATAGAGGGACTATTTTGGCAATTTCGAAACCCTTGGAAAAACTGCCTAAAAGACAGTTAATGGCCCAATTGTTTCATTACGTATTCTTCTTCTTGTTCAAAAATTCTCTGGTTCTTCAAAATCTCAATCACAACATACATAAAATTCTCAATCTCTGATTGTATCCGATTGAATATTTGATAGAACCGTCGAATTGATTCAATCTGAAAACGATTATGTGCCTTCAGAGATTTTTGTTATCCGTTTTGTTCGTTTGTTACGGTTATTCCCTAACACTTGAGCCGAGCGAAGCTGTCTCGTTTAATTTTGAGCTTAAGCTACGGTTATTCCCCAACACTTGAGCCGAGCGGAGCTGTCTCGTTTAATTTTGAGCTTAAGCTCAATTCCACCCTGGCTCCATTAAGCTCGATCGACTCGTTTATAGCCCTACAAAAGAGTGACCCAATGACCTAGTGTCCAACAAACACTTCTACTGTTCATTTCCATCGATTATTAATATATAGGTAAATTGACTCGTTTAACTTCGAGCTTGTGCTTAAGTTGAGCCTAGCTGTCTCGTTTAATTTTAAGCTTGAGCTCTAATCCATCCTGACTCGACTTGTTTATATCACTACAAAAAGTGGCCCAATGACCTAGTGTCACTTCTTTTTTTTTTGAACGATCAACTAAAGTATTGCCGGGTACTCTGTACGCGGCCCCCAATGGCCGAAAGGGGCCCCAGACGGCCTCTAGTCCGTACGGACAGAGCCCTTCGGCCCACCCGTCTCCTGTTCCAGGGAAAACCCGGCCCACAAACCCGCCCGAAGGCACGACGGTAGTGAACCGGTAAAACCTGGAGGGATCAGGAGTCGAACCCATGACCACAAGGGTCAAGGGTCTCTCCATCACTTCCCAACCACCTACCCCACCACAAGGGTGGGGGTATCCATCACATGCCTCCCGTGGGAATCGAACCTGGCTCCCCCAAAGAGAGAACAAGCTCTTTTACCACTAGGCCACATGGTCAGGATACCTAGTGTCACTTCTACTGTTCATTTCCATCGGTTATTTCCATTGGTCATTAATATATAGGTTAATTAATCTCTTTGAATTACTACTTTAATAAGGTTGTATATTCATTTCTGGCACCACCTACTTGAATAAGGTTAATTAGTAAATAGTAATATTGAAATACATGAGATCTGTGTCAAATTGTCAATATATTTTGTACGTTTCAGCATATTTTACTCAAACGCATATGCTTGTTTATTATTTAAAATAGTAGCCGTTTATTATTTTCCTACATAATTCTTTAAGCCAAAAACAATCAGTCCTCAGCCTATTTCGTAGCAGACACTAATGAGCACATCGATCACACCGATAGACTTTTTTAAACATCGTCCTATATATATACGATCCCACCTAAAAGCATTGACATATGTTTCAAAATTTTGGCAATGAAGAGCCCTCATGTCTCCTCACGACCACCGCGAGGCGGAGGGTCAAGCACGAGAGAACAATCGTTATCTCGTGCCACCAGCTCCCCGAAAACTTTTCGGACCGGAAAATTTACGCGTCATTTCTTGTACAAAATAAATCACTCTACTTTAACTAAAGAAAACCTCGAGGTAGGCAAGAAGAGGTGCGTCATGAGTCCTTACTACAACGAAGTCCCCTTTTGGAAGAAATTTCCGGGTACAATTCTGGAAGCAAAGAGTACAACAGCTATCGCAGATGATTTCAAGAACTTGAGCGGGTCTATTCCTTACTACAAACGTCTCCTCTACCGTGAAAAAGATGTTCGAGGTACGGCTTCATACAAGCACTACTACTTTTTGGAACATAAGAAAACCACTACAATATTAGGGGTGAGAATTTCTAAGAAGATACGAACTTAACATCGAATTTATGGGCTTAAGTTGGTCTATATCGGTTTGGGTTACCGTTTAGCTTAATGGGTCGCATTCGTGTCAATCTGATGGGTGAGGTCGACTCGCTTTACCCATTTATATTTTATGTATTACTTCCGAAAGGTGTTTTATCTTGTAAATTAATTTGGTTGGGTATTTTATGCCATAATTACCACTTAAAAGAGAAATTGGTTTTTATAATTAAAATGTAACTCTTTTATATACATTTGATTTTTTAGTTGTAAAATTTGAATTTTAAAATTTTAATATGCAAAAAAGAAAAAACTTTGGGTTATACATGTTGTGTTCCCTGGTCAAACCGCAAATATTCGTGTTGTGTCTAACACAATTTTCAGGTTCGAGTTGGACCCGTGAACACGACTTGTTTAGTACACATACCTAACACATTGATTTACAAAATTAGATATTAGGTTTTGCTATATAGAATTAGTTTGCGCTAGGCTTACGATACCAACACTCTCTAACCATAAACATGATCGACTACACACCCTTTTCTTTATATAACGATGTGTTTCCAAGTTAACTTAAGGGAGGAAAAAGAAAGAAAGGAAGGAAATCATTCCCTTTCTTTTCTTTTCCTCTATTTTTTTTTTCTTTTCCTTTCATTTCCTCCCAATTTGAAAGGATTAAAAATTGCTTAGTTTTTCTTTCTTTTCCTTTCATTTCCTCCCAATTTGAAAGGATTAAAAATTGCTTAGTTTTTCTCTCTTTTCCTTTCCTTTCCTTTCAAAAAACAACTCTTGAACACACATTTCATCCTTTCTCTCCATTTCCCTCCTTTAAAAAAAAACTCAGGAACACACATATCTTTTTCCTTTCCTTCAATTTTCTTTCTTTTATCCTCTTAAGTTAACTCGGGAACACAACGTAAGAGAGAGCATTCCTTATCTCTAACCTTAAAAATGAGTGACTACACATCCTTTGAACCCATGAGAATGATTATCCTTGTCGATGTGGAGGAGATTTGAGCACAAGCCATAGACGTGGTGAGGATAGGCGACAAACAATTTGTGGAGGAATAGTTGGAGTTTTATTAGAGGGTAAGGGAGAGAGCTAGAGCACAATCGACCATGGTGAAGAAATGAATGTTTTTGTGTTTGTGTTCATTTAGGTTCGTTCGTTAGTAGTATAAATGAATTGTTCACGAGCGAAACTGGACGTAGATAAACGGGCATAATAGAGCTAACACCAATTAAAAGTATATATGAGTAACAATGTGCCTAATAATTAAACTCAAATGAATATATTAATTAACGTAAACACATTCACAAACATATATAAATAAGAAAGGGTACATATTCTAATATTCATGTTCCTTCTTTTACCTAAATGAACAAAAGTTATGTCCATATCCGTTCATTTATTAAATAAAAAAAATACCTGAAGAACAACATATGTTATTATGAACTCGTTTAACTATTCAACTCATTTAAAAGCTTACAACATATGTTATTATGAACTATTATATTCTTTCATGAAAAACAAATGAATCACTCATTTGTTGACATAAATTATATGCCATCCTTATTGCGTGTGGGTGGGTTAATCAACTAGTCACATGTAAGCAAACAAGTTGCTCCAATACAACGGCGAAGCATTTGAGTGGAAGTTTGCAATTTTCGTAAGTAATTTTTATATGAATTGAGTCAGACCCCCACTAATTTGATCTTCCGACTCCCACTGATAGAAAAAAAGTTTGGGTCTCGTGATTTTTGACCCCTACCAGTATTTTTTCAAGCTTTGCCACTGCTCCAATATACTTGTTTTCCTATAAGACTTGCTACCAATACTGCAGTTTGTGTCTTTTAGGCCTTTTAAAATGTCTTTTTTGTGTTTTGAGGCAGATGGTACACATGTTAAGGCACATGACATCCGGGGCTTGGGGATGCTGAGTCCTTACTACAAAGGGCTCCTCTTTAGTAGTGAAGAGGAGGTTCCAGCTAAAAAGAAGGTTCCGGCTGAGAAGAATGTTCCAGGTAGGCATACAATCACCAAAACAAATATCTTCTCATAGTTTTTTAATGGAAACATATCTTCTCTTAATCTATCTATAACAGTATATAAAGTATATAAAGAAAAACACTCATGATGAAATGAGATTCATTAATGTCATTCTCCTCCATTAATTATGTCATGTGGTATATTGTGATAATTTTAAAAAATATATATATTTTTCATTCTCATGAGTATCCACATGCACTTTTCCCTATGATTTTTTAACATTAATAACAATTTTAAACGACATTTTTTTTTTGAAAAAAATACACCAAATTAACAAGCGTTTTATTATCTTTTCAACGAGTACCATAATGCTATACAAAGAAAACCCGACTTTCTTTTTTTTATGTGGTGATTAATGAAATAGATACTTAAATTATATGAGTAGAGAAAATAGTATGAAGACATGAGAAGTTATTATCTTACAATCTTTTTAGTCGATAGTAGTTAGATCATGTTTATTTATCTTTAAAATAGATCTTCACTGCTTACCTATTGATTGTTTTATTTAGTGAAAATTTAACAGGTATGTCAATCTTTAACATATGCTCACTTTAAACATCAGAATCACCTAGGGATGAGCATATTGTACCGAATATTGAACCGATACCAATCCCGAACTGATCCCGTACCGATCCTGTGCCAAACCGAGGGTGTTCGGTATCAGTATGGATACTCACATTTAGAGGTTTTCGATTTCTGTATTTTCGGTATCGGTATTGTTATTGGGTTTTGGGAGTTTTTAGGATCGGTACTTTCGGGATCTGTATCGGTTGGTACCGCTTCCGTCCCGAGCTCATCCCTAGAATCATCTACCATCATCATCATCATGACATATCCTTTGACACCAATTTGGTTTTTTCTTTTTTTTTTTTTTTTTTTTTTTTGGTTCACAACGCAACTATAAAGCGTATTAAACAGGCGTGTCAATCATTAACATATGCTCACTTTAAACATCAGAATCACCTACCATCATCATGACATATCTTTTTATACCAATTTGGTTTTTTTTTTCGGGTTCAGATCACAACTTTAGAGTGTATTGAGAAAGTGACAGTTGTATAGAGTTGAGTGTTAATTCTTTTACAATAAAAAAAATCTAAAAAACGGTCTATTCCTTTTATATTACACACATTTTATCACTTCATATTAGATTTGTCTATCCCAAGACGCTCCTGAAATATAAACTAGTTTTACTTCAATATATAAACGTATTTAGTAAAAGAGAATAGATCATGTGAGAGCTACAAAGTTATTTATCTATGTATTTAAGCAAATCATTATTAATGTTTACGTACATGGCATTATGAATTTTTTTTTTTTGAACAACCAACCAACATTTTATTTATCAAGAAGCTAGCAAGTAGCTAGCAAAAATCCGAAAATACAACCCGAAAAAAACCCAACAAAACAGAGAAACAATCCCAAACCGAAAACCCGGAGCTATCCCATCTTCGTTGTGTCAAAATGACACCACGCATTCCATGACATATCCGACATCTTCGCCCGGTTAGTAACCCACAAGTAACTCATTACTTTTATCTCATCAACAATTTTCCGGACCGAAACCTGTTTTTGATTAAACACACGATCATTCCTCACCCGCCAAATACTCCAAAAAGCGGTAAGAATAACCCCATAAAAAGCCTTCCTAGCACGATCACCCTGCTTAGCTGTTTTATGCAATCGCAATATATCCGAAACGTGGAACAAGATAACATTTGGCACATTGCACCACGAAAAAACAATCTGCCAAACATCCGAAATAATCGGGCAACCAGTAAAAAGATGCTCAGCCGATTCTACAGCTGAATTACACAGGCTGCAGAGGTTCGAATCTATATGGATATGACGCCTGACCAAAGCTTCCGTAGTCGGGAGTCTGTCCAATTCAGCACGCCAAGCAGTAATGCCCACCTTCTTTGGAACCCATTTAGACCACTCGAAAGCCGAAACCGGTAAGCTATTACCTGCATCAAAAATACAACGCCTCATATTCTTAACAGAAAATCCAACTTCACCCGCTGCTGACCACATCCACGTATCATCGCCCACGGATAGCTGCACATCAGCAGCCAGCAGACTCAGATCCAACAAATGCTGCTGTTCTTCCGGATCCGGAAACCCACGCTTCCATTCCCAGTTAAAAGTCATCGCCCCATTTAAACGCTTCAAGCGATTATCAACAGTACACAACCTATTTTTGTCAAGAATATACAGCAGCGGAAACGTCTCCATTAAAGCCTCATTCCCCAGCCACCAATCCTGCCAAAACAGAATAGACGCACCATTTCGCACATTTCCTTTCAAGAATTGCTTCGGGTCAATGTTCATACGATGAAATAAACTAGGGATACTTGCAATCTGCTTCCAGACTCCACCAAGCGAAGCCTTCACGGGAATGAAATTCCAGCCCCGTCCGGTTGCGTGTAATGACCAAATTACCTTTCGCCACAACAATGATTGATCAGACTTGAACCTCCACCACCATTTGGATAGTAGCCCCAAATTAGCATCACGAAGAAAGCCTAGACCCACCCCACCATATTTTTCCGGCGCCACAACCTTTTCCCAAGCGATCCAACTCATCTTATCGATCTCATCATTACCACCCCAGAAAAAATTACGGCGCAATTGCTCCAAAGAATTTAATACATGGACTGGAGCACGAAAAAGAGAGAAATAATAAAGTGGCAGAGAACTCAAAACCGATTTCAACAAAGTCATTCTTCCACCATAAGACAAACTCTTAACCTTTTCAATTACCGGGTCCCAACTACGAATCAAGTTCATATTGCATCCAATAGGTACTCCCAAATGAATAAAAGGAAAGCTACCCGGTTACATTTTAAAACCCGAGCCAAATCCGCCACTACATCCTCCTCCACCCCCACCCCGTACAAATTACTCTTATTCGGACTAATTCGCAAGCCTGATAATAAGTAGAAACCCCGAAGAATACGTTTTAAATTTAAAGCGTTAACAATAGACCATTCACCACAGAATACCACATCATCCGCATAAATAAAGTGAGAAACTCACTAATCTATCTACACCAAATTTAAAGGAAAGCAAATAGAAGCACTAGCTTTTCACCTATAAAACCAATCAAATCAGTTAGGGGTGTTCACCAAATCAAATAATGATTTTTCGAATAAAATTTTTTTACCTGCATTCGTATTCGATTAGATTTGATTTATTCGATTAGTATTAGCAACTCAAATTTGAATCGAATTTGAAAAAAAATTCGATTTAGTTCAAATTCACCACAGATTGAACATGAAATGATGGTTTGATGTGGTTGTTTCTGTCTTGCTTCTACCCTAATACTTTAGGGTCGTCGTTTTGGGAGTTGTTGCGGCGATGATGGTGGCCTGCAACTTGGCATGGAAATTCCGGTTGCAACCGTGACGGTATTTGAGCCTCTTTAATTTGCAACGACGATGATGATTTTTATGGGTTGGTTGTCTTTTTGATTTTCGTTTTTTACTTGATGATGGTAGCAGCAATGGTTGTGTTTTGGTGGAGGTGGGGGTGGCAGGTTTGTGGTGGTGATATTATGTTCTAAGAAATACAAAACTTTTACATATTGTGGTGGTGTTCGTTGGTGTTGGTGGATCTTATGTGGTGGAGATGAGACGATATTGGTGTTGGGTTTTTGGTGGTGGTGGTGGTGGTGGTGGTGGTGGATGTCCGGTGTTTGAGGTATGATGGTGGTTGTGGGTGTTCGGAGGTTAGGGTCAGATGGTGGTGGTAGGTACTCAGTTGGTGTAGTGATGGTGTGTGTTGTGTTGGTGGTTGTTTAAGAAGTGACGTTAACAATGGTGGAAGATTGTTTTACGGGAAAAATCCTCAAAAGAGCCATTGACCAACCATTTTTACCAAAATAGCCACCTCACATCTCTTGGGAGAGTCGGCAAGGCTTATCCAAGAGGCTACGGCCCAAAAGCCAACCGTTGAGTGACACGTGTCATTATTAGTGGGACACCTATGTAAGAAGGCGGGACACCTCTCCGAGAGGCTTCAGTGACATGGAGACCTCTTCGAGAGGCTTCAGGGACAGGGAGACCTGTCCGAGAGGCATAGAGACACCTCTACAAGAGGCTTTACAGCAACCACCTCCACCATCACCACCAACCACCATCACCACCGAACATTATCACTGTTACCACCATCACCACTGAACATTACTACCATCACCACCAATCACCACCTTAGAAATCGACGACGAACATTCACGAACCATCACCACCGGTCACCACCTTAGGAATCGACGACAAACATTCGCGAATCGACGACGCATATCTCACGAATTCCAGGTTGGTTTTTATTTAGTACTTTATGTTTCTGTTTTTTTTTTATTAATGGTGACGGTTGGGGTGGGTGTGGTGGTAGTGGACGGTTGTTGTGGGGGGGGGGGGGGGGGGGGCGTTGATGTTGAGGTGGGGGTGGTGGTGGTGGGTGGTTACTGTGGAGGTAGGGTGGGGATTGGGGTGGGTGGTTCCTGTGGAGGTGGAGATGGTGGTGGTGGTCCATGAAGTTTATCGAAGAGGTCTCCCTGAAGCCTCTCAGAGAGGTATCCCACTAATAATGACACGTGTCGCTCAACTATTGGCTTTGGGCTGAAGCCTCTTGGAGAGGCCTTAGATGCCTCGAAAATCGTGAGCTGACTCTCCTAAGAGATAGGAGGTGACTATTTTGATAAAAATGGTTGGTCAATGGCTCTTTTGGTGATTTTCCGTTGTTTTAGCGGTTACAATGGTAGGAAACAAGTCCTGACGAATGTGAGGAGAAATAGAATGTCAATTGTTACCAAATATGAGAGAATGTTTGGCTCTCTATTTTTCCACCTCCTTTTAACTTATGACTTTTTCAAAAAGTTACAAGTTAAAAAAAAAAGTGTTTCGGTGATGTTTTGTAATTGACTTTTTGAGCTTTGAATAAGGTGAAAAGGAGGTAGAAAAGGAGAAAAGTCATAAGTTACAATTTGTAATTTTTGAGTTTAAAGAGATAAGAAGGTTGAAAAGTAGATAAGGAGAAGGAGAGCAAAACATGCTGAATCTCAATTCTAAAGTAATAGGACTTAGAAAAGAAATGATGACAATGATGGAGAACAAGTAACAAGACTTTCTGAACTTTATGAAGATTGTTCAACTTAGAGTATTTAGATCTGGGGAACCAAATTTATGTGAGTGTATCCACCAAATTATATGGGGTGGGTGTAAGTGGTTGTGAGTGGAGGAGAGAAAAAATATTTGGTGGAAGCACTGTTTACCCTATATTTGAAAAGCTACTGTTTACCCCTAAAAATATTTTAATATATTTGAAAGTGGTTGTGAGTGAGAAGAGAGAAAATATAATGAAAAGTATTATTATTTTAAAAAGGAGAGAGAAAATTTTTGGATGGAATAATGATTTTTAGTGTAATTTAACGGTGGAAATTTGATAAAAGAGATGCGAATCCTCTTGTATGAGGAGAAATAGAGTAAAACACATTATTAAATCAATTTTAAACTTAATTTGAAATCCAAGGTCTCCAAATACAATTACGCAAAGAAAGTGGAAATTTTAAAAGTCATAACTAAATCATTGTTTGGATATTTAATTTAAATTTATAAATTAAACATCATTTTTATCGAAAATTTTGCTTTATTATATTATAATAATAATAATAAAATTTGAAACTAACTTTGAGCTAAGGTGTCCTAACTTTTGTGTTTTTTCGTGTTGTAGTTAGGTTAGATATAAGACGTTCCGGTATTTTTGGTATTTTTATATAAGTTTTTAGTTGGTTTGCGCTTAGAAACGAGCTAGGTCAATTTTTTGAAAATATAAATTCAAGTTGCTTTATATTCGACGCCGCGCAACACATGGCGGGTCAGAAAACTAGGAAATACATAAACATGAGATGTTAAACTAAATCGAAACAACCCTGCTTACTCGGTCAAACAAGACCAACAAATTTTACCAGATAAATGATTTGTACCCATCACCGGTGACCCACCGATGTGACTTGTGAACGAACCTGATTAACCCAACAGTTCCTCCAATATAATATAAAATTTATCATAAAATGTCAAATATCAAAATTCATTTATTATTTGGTCTTTTAACATATGACTTTCTGTGTTTTTACATAGCGAAATTTGTGTGCTGCTATCCGGCTAAGCAAGTGCCACGTAAAGACTAGATCGCTGCAACGAAGTTTCTACAAAATAATACGACAAGTGAGAATCCCAAAGATACTTTGTGTTTGTGAGTTAAATATACACTTGGGAATGTATTTTCGTTTTCTTTTCATCCTCTTCTGATGTGAAAGTTCTAATTAATAAATCTAAGTACTTGATGATGTGCATGTTGACTCAAGTATTTTCGTTTTCTTTTCATCCTTTTCTGATG
This sequence comes from Ambrosia trifida, assembly GCA_028751855.1. Lineage (NCBI taxonomy): Eukaryota > Viridiplantae > Streptophyta > Magnoliopsida > Asterales > Asteraceae > Ambrosia > Ambrosia trifida. The sequence goes on along the minus strand of CM054125.1, from coordinate 3,257,108 downwards.
TGAAAGTTCTAATTAATTACGATGTGCATGTTGACTTGTGTTGAGCCAAAATCTTGTTGACATAAAAACTAGACATATGAAATGGAGCATCTTTACTCTTTAGGGAAGTCTTCACTCTTAACTAGCTAGTTGTTGTTTTAAATAACTTACTCAACTATTAGAATCATATGCAATAGGGTGTACATTAACATGTGAGGCGTTAAATGTGACATGGCATGTTAACCGGCGTTGCACACCACTCCCTCCTTTATTAAGGGGCATTAAAGGAGTTATTTGTTAACATGTTAATGGGATGTTAAGAGTCTGAATTAATTTGTTTTCCTTTTTTAAACGAAAAAACATTAAAATATATGGTTACGTGAAGTTAAACCACATCCTTGAAGGTGAAGTGAAGTGAAATAAGGAAAAGTGTGTGACATGACGTCTAGGTGGAGTTGAGGAGGGTTAAACATACCGAATGGCAATATATGTAACCATATTTGGCTTGCTAGATGTTTTAATTGACTTAAATTTTGGACAAATATTGGTTTGGTACACAACACCCATCATACACTCGTGATCAAAGATCATGCTCGATGAATAACATATGTAACCATATTTGCCTTTCAATAACATAATATAATAAGAAACCTTTGAATGGTCCAAAAAGGGCCTCAAAATATCAAATTAAGCTGATATGATGAACGATCTCACCAGTTACTAGAGGAGCGAGCATCATAATTTAGAAATTGTATGGCATGCAGCTGAAGAAATTGGGCCCACACATGTTGATTTGGTCCACAAATTTGATAATGGGCCGTTTATTAGCTCACTTAAGCACATGGTGATGGTGGCCTGTTTTATTTGTATTTTCCATTTTTTTCATATGTCACTCATTGGAAAATATTCTTGACTCTTGAGGCTTGCCTCTAAGTCCTACAGGACACATCGGTTTACGGATTGGAACATAAAATCGTAACATAAGCTCCTTTTTTTAAGAGACTAACTTCATTCCACCTTAAAAAAAAGGGTATGCGGAGGAGACCCTTTGGCCCCTGGTATCCATATTGGATACCGATCATCCCACCCCACAAAGGTTATGATCCTGGCAAAATACCTCAAAGTGAGACTCACAATAACTAATGCAAACTCCTTAAATGCATCTATAAACTTGCACAATTAGTTTGCAAAAAAATACTCATTTTCTCTCCAACCCTAAATGGGTCAAGTTATCCAACAGTTTAACAAAAATGAGAATGGTAAGAAGAATACAAAAAACACAATAGATCACGAAATATGACACAATGAGCCACAAAATATAACACAATGTCGACAAATATAACACAATGTTGAAGAAAAAAGGCAGTGAATTGCAAAAATGACACAATAGTGAAAATAAGAAAAATACACAATGCTACATAAAAGACACAATGATATAACGTAAATTCTAAAAACTACAAGCTAAAAGTCCAAAAAAACAAAAACCTAAAAACTAAGATCGTAAGGTTCGATGAGACGGTTCAAATGTCGTTTGAATGAATTTAATCGGAGTCTGTTTAATACCCGTTTCAAAACTTTCTATTTTTCTTTCAATGTGTATTTGATCATAACCCTATTTATTATTAGAGTGTGGCAACAAAAAAGAATTTTTAACTCTGATTGATAGAGTAAAGTCAAACGCCTAAATATTTGAAAACCTCTAACTTGTATGTGTTGTTTGTTTTAATTTTTTATTTTTTGTTGTTATTTTGTAATTTTAATAGAATGAGATTTTTAACAAATCGGGGTAATTTGCCATTTAATAAAAATTAACTTTTGATTCGTTCGCAACATGTTTTTTTGGCGTTCAACGTTTCTATGTCTATTTTTTATTTATTATAAAAGGGTAGTCGCAATGTTGGGTTCCTAAATACTAGTAATAATCAATAGAAAGCTTATATATTTTAGTTAAATTTATTTAAGTTGTTTAATTGTTTATTACTTTATTTATAAAAACTAAAATTTAATGTTATTATGTTAGTTTTGTTTTACTCATATCGATTTCAAGAAGCTAATTGTTTAGAACACCACCTAATGGTAATCCTAATTTACTCATATAAACTACTTACTTATACCTTCAAATTTGTAAAATTTGAAACCTCCACCTTCTGAATAGAGGGAGGCCCTGCTTACCATCTTGTCCCATGGGGATTTCATGAGATTAATTACCGAAGAGCTTAATCGAAACTTATTCCACTTATTTAGGTTGTTGTAAAGAGGTTTTAAAAGCCGATTTTATAGCTACTACAATTATTTGTCATTGTCGTATCATGAAAAGATATAGACACTCATGAGACTGAAGAGCTTAATAATGTTTATAGGTATCAAATTTGTCGGAGCTTATTCCACTTATTTAGGTTGTTGTAAAGAGATCTTAAAAGCCGATTTTTATAACTACTGCATCTATTTGTCATTGTCGCATCATGAAAGATATAGACGCTCATGAGACTAGCATAAAATTTTACTATATCACCATTTTATACAACTGATCATGAACTAGAAACTAAACTGTAATCAGTAAAAGGCGACAACGCAACTATTTCTTATATTTGTTAACAAATATGTCTAGTGCATCATTTTGGTTAATTTCCATCGATTATTGCTCTCTTTTTCAGATTCGCAAATTGTATTCATTGTGTGAGTACCGTCTTTATTAATATTAATCTTAAATATAAAAATATTGAGGGTTACATCATCAAGCTTTGCCGCTGTCAACAGATTCACATATTTGTCTAAGGCACGTTGGCATCTCTTATTTGTGAAGGTGACATACATACTTGTCCAATTATTACATCCAAATTTATCTATTTGATCTTGTCGTTCATATTCTTTAATGTATATTTAATGATAAAACCAAGGAATTATGATGTTGCATCATAAAATCATTGACTTCTAAAATTAATATTAAACCAGCTGCGGTTTTTGTCCATACATAAACACAACAATTTCTTAAAACATAACCAATTTTAAATGATAACTGTAAAGATTGTAACACTTGTACATGTTGATTTACGTATAATACATAAAGTGACTATAAACCATATAACGATCTCTTTTTCTCTCTCATACTATATCTATCATGCACTGTCACAAGTGTCATACAAACCTCATAGTCACAACTTAAAAATGGTTTTGTATCCAACATATTTCTTTTTAATTGTACACTCGATCAGGGGCGGATCTATAGTTAAAGGAGGGGGTGCGGACGTTGCGGCTCAACTTCGCGCGCTTAGTGGAAAATTAGTGGAAAATTTGGTTTTTTTTTATGAAATTTGAAAAACGTTGCCACTAAAATGAAAAACGTTACTACTGAAAAATGTTTCTAGATCCGCCACTGCACTCGATTGAGCTTTGTTTTGACGCATTAACAATTTCAATTCTTAGATTTGCTACAAGAAAAGGCAGAGAGAAGATTAAAAAAATATGATCAGAAAACTATTAGACTGTCTGTTGTGAACCGCGAGCGAGGTTTCAAGGCGGCGCGGGCACAGGCAATGGTGGTCGCGTGTGTTAACGGGAAGAAAGTGACATTTGGTCGCACCGTTGCTCACCCCTAGCCACAACGGGGTCATGTGACTGAGTTACCTGAGAGTCAAGTGGGGTGGTCGCGCCTGCTCACTAACGACCCACGACGTATATTCTTAAACAATATGTTGTGTTGTTTCTCGAAGGTATAAAAGTTTATTACTATGTTTCAAATAGTTATATTTTGCTTTCTTATTGGTTCTTGTCGCGGCCACAAATTAATTACCTTGTGGCTAGGGAATTTGATGTTGCGATAAGAAAAAAAATATAGAAAACGAAAATAATCTATTTTATTCGATGGTAACCTACTACTTTAGTCGGTAGTAGCATTAATCTGCAAAATAATCAACGGCATATAGTTTATCATTTAGTAAAATTTATACTCAATTTTATCCCTGCATCATACCGTCTTTTTATTTTCTTACATCTCTCAAGGAGTCAAGGTTTTCATACTAGTTAATAAAAGAATTAGAAGTACTATCAATATATTTTATTTGATAAAGAAAAATTTGCGAAAAATTACATCAAGTACTATTATTTAAAGGAGCAAAAACATGAGGTTGTAAATGAAATCACTTATCAATTACATTATGCAATTAGCAATTTTATTAGATCATGTGTAATAGTGAGTAATGATGAGTTAATATGCATGAAAGGGGGTATTAGCGCCCTATTTCTTGGGTATACAAAGCCCTTTTAGGTTTGAAATGGGTAAAATTGCCTTGGGCGTGATTTTTTAAACGGGTGAAATTGAGATATTTTTTCCCATTTTTTTGGAGCCAATGATTGTGCCGCTACGGGTGGCCATATGGCTTTGGGTGGTTTTCATAAAAAAATTGCATTTTCCTTAACTCTAGGGTTTCAAACTTTGCCAAATTCAGATTATCTGAATTTCGGATATCCAAATTTCGGATAATCCGAATTTTTGGATAGTCAATATTGGGATTCGGATTCGGATCAATCAACGGATAATCCGAAACTTAAAAAAAAAACAAAAAAAAAAAAAAGTTCTCCTTTATGTCTAAAACGTGAACTTGTTAAAAAAACAGAAATCGAAGTAAGATAAACGAAACTTGAACAAAAAAATGTAAAAAGAACTTACCGTTTGGTGGACGAGGCTGTGAAGATCGGAGACGAGGTGGACGGGGTTGTTATAGTAAAGAGAAGAGGAAGCGGCTGCTATGGATTGGAGGAGTATGGACTTAGGCTTAGGAGGATTAGGGATTTAAGGTTGTGTATTGTGTTATGTAATGTATATAATATTATATATTTATATATATTTTTTTAATATTCGGATTCAGATAATCCGATTATCCGAAAATTTTTAAAATCAGGATCCGTATCCGAAATTTCGGATTATCCAATTTTCAGATATCCAAAAATAGAATTATCCGAAATTTTGGATAATTCGAATTCGGAATCGGATTATCGGATTTTTTTTAACACCTCTAATACAGTGGTATAAGTAAAAACAATACCAAGATGTATACGTATTAGTCACAAAACAATGTATATTTTAGTATTTCACACAAACAAATAAAGTAATAAACACATGCATATCGCAAAGATAGATACCGACCTGATAACAGTAATAACTAATACCGACCTCATTTGGTAACTAGCTAGATTTACCTAGGGGTGTAAACGAGCCGAGCCAGGCCCGAGCCTGACTGAGCTCGAGTTCGGCTCGCCATGCTTTTATGAAGCTCGAGCTCGGCTCAGTTTGAGCCTAATACTTTGAGCTCGAACTCGACTCGAAAGTAAAACCCAATGGCTCGAGATTGGCTCGAAATAATTATAGAAAAATTTAAAATGATCTAAAAGCTCGGCTCGAGCTCGACTTGTCAATATTAAATAGTAGGTATACTATTTATAAAAATAATAATAATAATATAAAATTTGTTTGGGCTCAACTGTGTTCCCGAGTTGACTTAGGAGAAGAAAAGAAAGGGAAGGGAGGGAAAGAAAAAAATAGAATGTGTTCTTGAGTTTTTGTTATGAAAGAAAGGAAGAGAAAAGAAGGGAAATGTGTGTTCCCGAGTTCATTTTGTGAAGGAAAGGAAAGGAAAAGGAGAAAAAACTAGGCAATATTTCATTATTTCAAATTAGAAGGAAAAGAAATAGGGAAAAATAGAGGAAGAGAAAAGAAAAGAAAGGAGAGGATTTTCCTCCTTTCTTTTCTTTTCCACTCTTTAGTTAACTCGGGAACAATGGTTTTTATATGAAAAGCTCAAGCTCGGGCTCGATAACTAAACGAGTCATGTTTCATGCTCAGGCTCGGATCGTTCGAGCGTTTTACTAATCCGATTCCAAGTAGCTCTCGAACCGTTGCGCATCATTTACACCCCTAGATTTACCTCTAGCTAGTATATAATAGTATCTCGAAAGTAACATTCAAAACTTATACTAACATAATTATAATAGTTAGAATAATAAATTGTACATACCTTAATAACTAATCAAGAGAATCCGGCATAGAAACTTGGCCGGCTTATACTTTGGACTCATTACATTTCTGTTAATACCTTAACCAACACAACCAACCCACAGACTGGTTCCTACTAGACACTGTGACCACATTGATCATACCGATTTTTTTTTAAAAAAAGTTCGTGATATACAATGCAAACCAATAATATTGGCTTACAAATATCCTCACCCTTCCTTCTCTTCCAAAATTTTGAAACCTTTCAGAATTTTCACAATGAAGAGCCCTCATGTCTCCCCTGAACCACTGCCATACCTCCCCGACCGAGTGTCGAACCTGGTTGAAAAGTCATCATCTTGTTCCACCGGCTCCTCGAAGACCGGTGGTTGGGCCGGAAAAGGAAAAGTTACGAGTCATTTTTCGTACAAAAAAAAGAGCTCTAGTTTAACTAAAGAAAACCTCGATGAGTTCAACCGATACACCACGAGTCCTTATTACAGAGGGCTCCTCTTTCAGGAAAAGGTTTTGGGTACATGTTCCGAAGCCGAGAACAATACAACTACTCCAACTCCTATACCACATGACTTCCAGGACATGAGCAGCCCTTACTACAAAGGGCTCCTCTATACTGAGAAGGTTCCGGATATAGGTATAACTCTTGAAGCAGAGAGTGCTACTACTGCTACTGCTACTGCTACTACTACTGCTACTTCTGCTACTGCTATACCACACGAGTTTACCACCACTTATAGTCCTTACTACAAAGGGCTCCTCTACACTGAGAAGGTTTCGGGTACGGGTATAACTCTTGAAGCAGAGAGTGCTACTACTGCTACTGCTACTACTACTGCTACTGCAATACCACACGAGTTTACCTCCACTTATAGTCCTTACTACAAAGGTCTCCTCTACACCGAGAAGGTTCCGGGTACGGGTATAACTCTTGAAGCAGAGAGTGCTACTACTACTACTGCTACTGCTGCTGCTATACCACACGAGTTTACCACCACTTATAGTAAGGATAGTCCTTACTACAAAGGGCTCCTCTACACTGAGAAGGTTCCGGGTACGGGTATAACTCTTGAAGCAGAGAGTGCTACTACTGCTACTGCTACTACTACTGCTATACCACACGAGTTTACCACCACTTATAGTCCTTACTACAAAGGGCTATTGAACCAAGCTACAAGCCCGGACCGCGAGAGTGTAGCCACTACGGCTGTCAGCTCGAGTTCAAGAATGAGTTTTGCTATTAAGATGCCAGAATTGGGGTGTTTTAAGTTTAAAACAAAAGATGAGAAACCCCCGACAATGGTAAAGGTTTACTCTACCGAAAATTCGAACGAGGAGTCCTTGAGGGAGAGAGGATCAGAGCCAGCATCACCACAGTTTTCACCACCTTTGCCGCCAACTTTGCCATCACCACAACAACCAGTGCCACCGCCACTTTCGTCAGTGCCATCCATTACAAACGTAGTTTTAACCGCCAAAGATGATACTATCGAGCCAAAGGATGGAAATAAGTATGTCTGGGCAGATAGATACCGACCTGAAACGCTTAAAGATTTCATCTGCAACAAAGACAAAGCAATCGAGCTGCAACAAACGGTATGATTAATTTGAGATCAATATTTTACAAAACAAAGAATGTAAATTAGTTTGATTGTTTTATGGGCTTTGATTGTGTAGATAAAAGATGAAGAATGCCGCCACTTCATATTTGAAGGACAAGCAGGAGTGGGAAAGCGGACAATGATTTGGGCTTTGCTTCGCGATGCATATGGAGCCGACAAAGTACAGGTAATTAATACAATATTATGAAAATGATGTAAGATTAGATAACAGCTGCAAATCTGTAATTCTGTTGCTTAATATATTTATTTTAGTGTTTTGACCTTATAATTAATAATTGCATCCTTGCAGTGTGACCAGTGTTCTTAACATATCATTTGGAAATAGTTCTTGATACCAAACTAAAACTTCGAAAACAAAAAGCTGTTACAGTTTTCATGAAACTGCGACGCTTGAAATGTTTGCTCGTCGCTCAAAGTTGTCGTTTTTAAGCAATAAATTTTCACAGTAAATAAAAACAAATGCAATTTTCATGAGAAGGAAACCATATACGCCACTTAAACATTGTCGACCTCATGAAAACAGCAAATTTTTGGACAGTTTGCCCATACATACGTCAAAGTTGCCATTAAGAAGATTTAACGAAGAGACAGTTAATCGACAAATCAGTAATTTAGCATGAACTTTGGAAAAAAAAAATGAAAACACATATAAATGTTCAATTTTCAAGGGACGAAAGCTCGTTTACTTACAAATTGTATGGTTTGTGCAGGCAAGAGATGAGTGCAAGACATTTAACTTGAAGGTATATTTGTTACTGCCATAACTACGTATGCACACATTTGTCTGGTAACATCGGCTACTCATACATATATACAGATAGAATCAAGAAATCACTGAAAATGATTATTGCAAGACAAAAGCTAGCAAAAGGACATGATTAGGATGATTTTATTAACTTTATGGTAGAGTAACAAAACATTAGCTTCGAAATTTGCTCCACATTTGAGAAAGAACACTGAATCTGAAAGAATTTTATAGCCTAAGTATTATATTAAAAGATTATAGAATATTCCTTTAACTAATTTCACTTGTTTCCTTCAACTATCACACACTTAGGATAGTAATTAAATAATACAATACTTTGGTTAGTAACTAAATAATACTAATTAACTTATACTAACTTAATAATTATTATAAACTATGAATTCTATATCATAATATAAGTTTTACATTAGCTAGTAAAGAAACATTTCGTTTGCTTTCTACACTTTTGAGGTTTCTTTTTTAGGGGCTTCTATTATTTTTTTTTTTTTATTATTATTTTTTTTTTGCAAACTTCGCTCACCAACACCTATTTCTGCAAATAGCAATGATATCAAGCAACCAGCCCTTATTTGTTTATAAATTCATATAGTAGGCAATTACAAGAACAACAACAACCATACCCTATAGATCCCAGAAATGGCAAAGCTATTCGTAGGGTCTGGGGAGGGTGGGATGTAGGCAAAGTGGCAAACCTTACCTCTACCCGAATGGACAGAGAAGCTGCTTCCAGAGTGACCCTCGGCTCAAAACAAATTAGCAATAGGAAACAAACTAGACTAGAAATACCACAACGGCGCAATAACATAACATAACAGGTGGTGATAGAATAATATAGTAAAATATAGATAAATATGTATCATGAAACATAATAATATATACACAAGTATACCATCGTAAACATTTATCTAGCTGCTATAAGGTTATCCTATGCAATGTCCACCTAGAGTGTAGTAAATCTGCACCTCTAACACAAAGCAAAGACCCAACTATTTCATCATTAAAAGTCTTTAACCTTAATCCTACGTCTCCACGAACTCCTATCATGCCTTAGCTTTTGAAATTAAGTGCCTTAGCTTTGAATATATACTTCTTTTAAGTTCAATTTTCACTTTACACACAAAGTCAAGTATCTCTGTATTTGTCTCGTATTTCATAGTATGTATGAGCGTATGTACATAGAGACAGACCTATGTAGTTGAGCGTGTGCGGTTAGTTGCAAATTTCATTATGCTTACGTCATGAGCTTATATGTGTTGTTGTGTACATGTCTCAGGGGGAAGATGTGAGCAGTATCATAGTTAATGTGAAGGAGTCGTCACAACATGTAGAGGTTAATCTATCTGAGCTAAAAGGATTCGAGAAGCATGTTATAGTTGAACTTATAAAAGAGGCGAATATGTTAACCAACAAAGCACGTTGCGACGTTGATAATTGTAGAGGTATATTAATATTTCATTCCAGCGTTTAAAAAGTAACTAAATAAATAAAGTTAATAAATACAAAACAACTCAACATTATTAATTTACCTGAAATTGATGATCAAGTGCAGCCATCATTCTGCATGAAGCTGACAAGCTATCAACAGATGCACTACTTTACATACGATGGGTTATAGAGCGGTATAGAGGATGTCATAAAGTCTTCTTTTGTTGCCAAGATGCTTCAAAGTTAAAACACCTTCAAAACATCTGCACACTGATCAAATTTCTTCCGCCTTCTAATAAAGAGGTGATCATTTGATACTTTTAAACTCTGTACAATTCATAAATGGACCTACATGGAAGCTAGCTTGGGTATGCACCCAAAACAAGTTTTTAGTGGCTTTTAATTCAAAAAATTTAAAACAGTTGTTAGTTGTTTCCAGATTGTTGAAGTCCTGGAACTCATAGCAAGGAAAGAGAACATAGAATTGCCAACGCAATTAGCCGAAAGAATAGCTATCAATTCCAAGAATAACTTGCGACAAGCCATTCGGTCATTCGAAGCTAGCTGGCATCATAAGTTCTGTTTCATTCTGCTTATACAAACACGTACACAAATTTATATGCGTATGTACCTTGGTTTTAAAAAGCGCTAGGCGCACAAAAGCGACAAGGTCTAAGCACATCACGCGAAGCGCAAAAAGCGTGGGATTTTCGTACCCGAAGCGCACACTAATTATATAATTTTTTTTATATATCCCATATAAATTCCATGAGTTTTTAGCTTCATTTACCCAAAATATAGCTATAAATAAGGTTTTTATGTGATTTTACCTATATGTACAAGCCAAAAACACCAAGGTACAACATTTTTATGCATAAAAAATACCCTGTGTGCATGAGGCGCGCGCCTCAGGTGAAAAGCGACTAAAATTTTGACAAAAAAGCGCCCGAGGCGCGCGCCTTTGGGAAAAAGGATAGGCGCAAAGCCCGCGCGCCTCAGGCGCGCTTTTTAAAACCCAGGTATATACATGGGTACATACACACATCTATGCATATAGCATTGGACATACATATACATATGTGTGTGTGTGTCTTCAAGAGCTATTCTAGCCTTTATGACAATCAAGACCCTTTAAACTAACTTGCAACCTATTAAATTCCATACTTGTTCAACTTCTTTCATTTCCGTCTTACCTGTATTCGTGTTTTTTTAATGATCTATCTGCAGCTCACTTCTGGAAGGAGATCAGATAATCTTGACTGGTTGGGAAGATGATATTGCATACATTGCCAAAAGTATAGTAGAAAAGCAGAACCCCAAACAGTACGTTATTAAAACACAAATGTTTACACTAACTACATGTAGCAATAAAACTAGCTAGGGGATATAATCGGCACTGCTAGAAAAATCATGTCCGCACACTAATACTTCTAATGCCCGAGTGTCATATCTAACAATCTTGAATCATATATCTTGACAGGCTGTATCTTATTCGTCAGAAACTTCAAAATCTCATTGACCACAGTGTACCACCTGAGTTTATATTTGAAGTAAGAAGGATTTAAAGTATGTATCATATACATAATAACTCATCATGTATAAATAAGTTCTCTAATATTTCTATTTGCAGACTCTAGAAGTTGAATTGAAGAAGAACGTCGATGAGTCAATGCATATGCAGATTGAAAAGACGCATAAGGAATATACTGTAAGTACTTAGTGTCGTTTACTAAATGAGATTGGAATGGAAGAATGGCATACATTGTTGGGAATCAAGGTATCATATACGAAGCGGAAGCGGTTTATATGTTTAACAAAAACGGATTATATATATATATATATATATATATATATATAAATTATTAGATTGATTTGTTAATCCAATTAATAAATATTCCCAATCACTTAAACGCGTATAAACAAATAAATAATATTAACAACCATAGGGGCTTTAGTAATCAACCTTTGACGACTACACCGGAATTGTAACACGCGGGTTACAACGAATCCTCGCTAGTAGGAAGTTCACAACCGAGCACAAACCAACCGGGAGCAACACTTTGCAAGAGGAAGGCTGCTGTCGTAGTGGTCAAACCAAAAGAGGGCGGCGGCCCTTGTGGTTTCGGCCGATGGTGGGAAGAGGAGGCAAGGGGTTTGTGGTTTTGTTATAAAACTTGTGTCTATGGTTTACACCTTAACCCTCCTTTTATAAAACACAATCTTACACTAAGTCCCCTTGAATAATATCTTAATATTCCTTAGTATTAATCTAATTAATATTAAGTCCATCGAGTTCAAAACTATTATTATTTCACAAATAATAATCCACCGAGACGTGAACTTATCTGATTCGTGTACCAACGTGTAACTTTTCGGATCGTACCGGGTCAGGTTACGTTGTTCTTGACTTTAATTACTATCAGACATACTATATGTCCAACATACATGACAGTACGTTGTTCATGTTTTATTCAGGATAAGGGTTCTAAAAGCTATTCTAATGACGAAAGGAAAAAGCTTATCCAACAATTCATGAATATCGAAGGTCAGTTAACATTCTTGATTATATAAATTTCTGTAATGACAACAAAATATCACCAATTAAAGCTTCTCATGTTATAACTTATGACTTTTTGTGTTTTGCCAGAATTCATAGCGAAATTTATGAGCTGCTACAAAAATCATCTGGCTAAGCAGACACTGGACATGACTGAAACAGCAACAAACAATTAGATGTGTAAAATACAGCTTGCATGTTGTGCTGCATTTCCAGCGAAAGCTGCACAACCGAACTACAGAATAAAACGGCCACTGGGATGGCCACTTGTCACGTGATGCGTTTTCTTTGTGAGCTAATTAGTCCTTGCATAGCTGCAAGCAACTACTTGCCACAGAAGAAAATATTATTATCGTTTTCGTTTTGTTTTATATGTAAGTCAATAAAAGAAGACTCCTCTTCTGATGTGAAACTTCTAATAAATGTGAAACCTCAATAAATCAAGTACTTGACGACTTTTCAAATAATTATTCGGCCAAAATCTTGTTGAGACATCACAAGATTTTTTTTAACTAGACCAAAATGCATAAAGTAGAATTGGCTAAGAGTACTATCTATACAACTAGCGTTGGATGGATAACCTTACAAAACTGGAGATCGACGTGTATACTTTTGTAATGCGTGAAGAAGATGGAGATTAAAGGGTATGTTTGGCAAAACTAGCTGGTGACTGGTGACTGGTGGCTGGTAGCTGTAGCTTTTTAAATATATTTTGGTGTTTGGCAGAGTAGCTGGAGCTTTTAATAAAATATATAAAATGACCAAAATGGGCATAACTAAAAGCTTGTATGCATATTTTTTTATTTTTTTAATGGTAAAATGGGTATTTGTGTCATTTACTCATTAAAAGCTTGTAGCTAGTAGGAGTTTTTTCTTAAACGCTAGTACTAGTAGCATTTCAATATAGAGTTTTTTCTCCTAACCTAAAAGCTTCAAGCTCCTTCAACCAAACAATGTTTTTTTTATTGAGTATGAGTTTTCTTAAAAGCTTGAAGCTAGAAGCTCTTAAAAGCTCCTTGCCAATCATACCCTTTATTGAACAGCTAATCGCTGTAGATGGTCGAAAAAGAACTCAAAGCAGACGTCATATATGAAAATAAAATCTCTGCCAGGTAGAAGGATTTAGTTTTGACAGTAGAAATCGAGTCTGCATGTTTCATTTATAATCCAAATCAAGTATTTTCAAACTACAAAAATGGGTTGAACTTTGAAGTGTATATAAATGCATAAAATGTCCTAAAGTGCATTATTAAGAGTTCGGAAATGGTCTGCAATACCCGTACTAGAGAATCTTTAAACACAGGAAGTCAGGATGATCAAAGATTTCTGCTAGCGCAACAAGTCCTCCCGTTCTTTTAACTGCAACTTTGAGCTCAGCTATCCCAACCTATAAGATATGAACAGTTAGTAACTGATACGTTCAATTGAATAAACAGCACTAAATGATAACCACAGCAGCTATAAGAAAGCAACCAAATTATCATTAAAGAACACAAAAACGACCTTGAATGATTAAATAAGGAATAATGGAAATAAATAATCCCAACTATTGACTATTGGCCAATAACAGTCCCAACTACGAAAATTACCAATAGTGGTCTCAACTTTCGACATATTGGAATATAATGGACCCAAACTAACGGAGGTCTAACTCCGTTAGTGTAATGCTGACGTGGCATCCTAGGTGGCAAAATGATCCTGTGGCATCCTAGGTGGCAAAATGATCCTACGTGGCATCTTACGTGGCATCCTAGGTGACAAAATGATCATACGTGGCATCTTACGTGGCATGCCACGTCAGCACCACACTAACGCCGTTAGTTTGGGTCCATTATATTCCTATATGTCGAAAGTTGGGACCACTATTGGTAATTTTCGTAGTTGGGACTGTTATTGGCCAATAGTCAATAGTTGGGATTATTTATTTCCATTATTCCATTAAATAAAGTACACACCAATACTTATTCAATTCTCACTTTAAAGACAGAATAAACTAATTCACTACAAAATGGGCCTTTTCAAGTACTAAATGCTATAAATTCAACCAGACAGTTAATAAGCATGAGTAGGAAACTAAATAGGAGTATTAATTATACAATTGAAGTGTTTATTGAGAGGGAATTGGCATAAAGAATCTTGAAACATGATCTTGCAAAAAACCCCAATTCATGAACACAAACATACCTCCAAAGAATAACCAAACCCACAAGCGAATTTTGGTGGATAATTGGTCGGATAAGGATGATCCATTGCCATTGAGCGCCTTCTTGGTGGATAACCGATTTTTGCTTAACTTGGTTTTCAGTTAATAGGTTTCTTCAGTTAATTCAATTTTTTTTGTTGAATTCAATTCGATTTCGCATGTTTTCGGTTAACAATTCATTTTATTCTCGCCCTTAGAGCATTCACATCTCCTCCACCATTTTATACTCTATAATATAACAAAAAATCATACTTTTCAAAATTTATCTCTCATTTTAAAAAACCTTCCACATCCCCTCCACCATATTTACCTTTATCTTACTCACGAACACTTATTTTATAATATTCCTCATTAAAATACACTCACAATAATTTGATGGGAGTGAATAGTAGCTTTTTATATATAAAAAGCTAGAAGATGGTTTTTTCATAATATAAAGATAGGGTATAAAATGGTGGAGGGGATGTAGGATGTTTTTAGTAAGTTTTTTTAAATTTTAGATATAGGGGAAGGTTTGATGGAAGGGATGTGAATGCTCTTAGAACATGTAACGTGTTAATTTTTTTTTAACTAAAAAACAATAGAAATACTATACTCAAATTAAAAAGAACAAAATGCCCGTTTTTATGGTGTAATATACCACTTTACCGGCCCGTTAAGTCGTTAACTACTAAGTAACTATCCATGAAATACAACCCCATGGGGAACAAAACCATTTCTACGGATATGCATGCTTTTGTTCAATTCAGTTATTACCTTCAACCAAAACGAAAGTCATCGGCTAAATAATCTTGTTAACAATCGGTTAATTGGTTCGGTTTGCTTGATTAGACTGTCAGTTTTTCACAACTACGAGAGCTGGTACTAGCCTGTAATTACAAGCGTAAGTTATCAAGCAAGGTTGAACCATCACAAATAAGTTGGCCACATTTTCTCTATTCATACCATCCTAAAATATGTTGTTTCATCTAACATAAAATAATATTGATTACAAACCCGAGCTTGATGATGATGTCATGGTTGTTCTCGAATTGAAATGTCCCATCGGGAAAGACAAAGCAAAAAGGAGACATCGGCAAAACATCAATCTCCTGGTGCATCGTCAAGAAATGCCGATTAACTCTATTTCACATACTTACTAATCCATAGAAGGGTGGGTGGGGTGGTAATCACACCATCACACTACATTCGATTAATCCACGCATGCCACCTTATTTCAACACATTTGATCACATCTACCGCATTTTACATGGGGCACTAATCACACAGCCACTAACTTTTTTTAAAAAAAAACAATAAATTAAATAACATAAAATAAAAACATTACATAAACTAAAATTAAATGACACTACATAAACTAAAATTGAATAACAATACATAAAACAAAAACATTACATAAACTAGAATTTAATATTACATAAACTAAAGGGGCAACTTTGTAAAAATGTAACCAAATTTGCTAACTGTTTTAATTAAGTCACTCAAACTTTTTTTGTCTCTCTAAAGTCACTCAAGTTTCATTTATTGTTCCAATACTATGTAATTATCAGGTTTCTAGGTAAAAGTGATGATGTGTCTACAGGTTTTAATATTTTTTTAATAAATTTTTTAAATGTGTAAAATTAATTTTTTTTTTTTTTGAAATCTTCATTTTATAAAACCTACCTAATAAAAATAATGCCACATAAGCATTAAAATGAAAGAAAAGAAGAAGAAGAAGAAAAGAAGGTGTCCTGATAACCTGATAATTACATAGTATTAGAATAATAAATAAAACTTGAGTGACTTTAAAGAGACAAAAAACGTTTGAGTGACTTAATTAGAACACCAAGCAAACTTGGTTACATTTGTGTGGCATTTCTCCTAAACGAAAACAAAAACATTAGATAAACTAAAATAAAAACATTGCATAAAATAAAATAAAGACATAATATAATATAAAATAATAAATAGAATATATAATCAACCTAATGTAATTTTTGGTCTCAAATCTATCATACCGAAACAGGTTTAAAATCTTGGCCGACCTCAGAAACATATTGAATATGAGCAAGGTCTATGGCCATGTCTTCGGCTGTGTTGAGGTCTTCATCCTTGATTTTTTAAACATTTTTTCAAAGTTTTCGCACTTCGCTTTGAGATTTGACAACTTGTGCGTGATTGAATAACAAGTGCGTTTTGTTCCTCCAACCATGACACTAAACTCGGCTAAAACGTTAGTCCACTATGGAGCCCGACTGCCCCGACTAGTCAAGCTCGTATTTTCATGTATGTTATAATACACAATTACTGACAAAATCTTCTCAATCCTCTTCAGATCAACACAACAATATTGTTGAAACAAAATTAGTTTTGATAGTTGAAAATGGTAAGTCCTTTTTTTACGTGCACTCTTGTGTGAACTAAGATGTCCATTTTTACGTGAACCAGTTTTTGAAAATTGTAGAATAGTGAATAGGTTAAAATTTTGGTTGGATTTGTTTATATATAAGGTATTTTTTTTGTTTTAAACGGTCAACGGAAGCTTTCCACTGTCGCATGTGTAAGGTACACCACGGCCCTGGAACATTCTCACCATATCACGACCAGGCAGGGTGGTGTTCGCGATAATTACGAGCATCGTGGGTGGTCTATCGCAAACAACCCTGTGTGGCTTAGGTAGGTCTGATTTATCTCCATCGAACTTCCCATGTATTTTCTTGCAAAATTAAAGGTTGAAAATCAATAATGACTGTGGATTTTTTAAACTGCATGTCAAATTGTCAACACCCAAAATCTACTTTTAAGACACCAAATAAGTTGGTGGAATAGTTTAACAAAAAAAACATGCATTCAACGAGGGTTTATTATTCATAAGTGACAACAATACATCACAGCATGAGAACGTAAAATAAAAAAATAAAAACATACAATGATTTAAATTTAAACACGCAAATTAATTGTTTATTTTTTGGCTAATGAAATGACAAGATTAAAGAATCTTGTTTTGCTATTAGTTAGATGTTTGGCCACATGTTTCTTATACTTTTTAAATAGCTCGTCAATAATCGTTTCTCCAAAATACGAAGTCAACAACGGTTCCGCAAAAGCTCTTACTGCTTTTGTTGTGTTTTCCCCATGGATTTGGCTAGCCTCATCAGAATCATTCAAGTTTTTGTAATCCGTGTCTTGTGGATCCCAATTGATGAGAAAAGTACTCAAACTTTCAAGACAAAACGATCCCTCATTTTGGATAACGTTCCTGACTTCATCCTCACATGGATAATAGATAGGCACATTGAAAGATTTTATATCCGACTCTCGAACCAGCCCCTGTGGTTTTGTTAAAGCACATTGGAAATTAGTTGTTGGAACAAAGTTGAAGCTCATAAGGAAGCATTCTTTATACATTATATGGTTTTGAGTTTTTAATTTTACATACCTCTTTTAACATGTCAAGGAGTGATTGTGCAAGTAGCTCCCATAGACGACAACTATCATCACTAGTTGGATCAACAACACTACGACCAACAAGTGTTAAAACCATGCGCCCGCCACATACAATTTCCTCGGAACGTATTTGCAAAAACTTTGTGAAGTCGGTCTTGAATTGCTTCCCATATGCTTGGAACACGTTTGGAGGACTTGTTTTTGCCATATATATGTTTAATGCATTACTTTCAAGCAGGCCATCAGGCACCTATAAATATTGTGTGTGGTATAGTCATTTTGTAGTAATTAAATATATGTTACTGATAAATGGTTAAAATGTTATCAAACAAACCTGGGAAAGCCAATGAACACTATAAGAAGAGTGAACAATGTGCAAACTGTGGTCCGGAAAGAGTCTACAATAGAAAGAACCAGGAACAGCCGAAACAAAACAAGGGCTCAAATTTCCCCCCTTCTTCTTTAGGTTTGCATAAAAATTAGGTAACAATTTGAAAAGAGTGTTGAAATCATTTCCAAAGAGATCATTTAAGCATACTTGAAACTGTGGTGGTTTACGATTGTTTTCTTTACACACATCGATGACCATATCCATAATGTTAGATGCAACCAATAGCGTATTTTCACTAGAGGAGCATCCCAGATCTGCTATCTTGAAACATTGGCCGGAGAATAGATCATGATTGGTAATACCATTGATGGTATGCTTTAGGACGGGTAGTGCTTTTCGTATCACTGTTTCCTGGATAACGATTATGAACACATCACTTAATACACCATCATAAACTAAGCATTCAGTCCTATTTAGATTTTGGATTGATAAAGTACGTGAACTCAATTTTAGGTTGATGTTTAGTTTTGAAATGTTACTCTAATCTGTAAGTTTGGGTGTTCTTTGCAAACGGGATAGTTATATATGCATATGTGCTTTGAGATCTTGGGTTCGAAACCCGTTTCAAACATGGGATTTTTGTCCTTCACGGGTAGCTCAGTTGGTGAATGGACGAGGGATCTCTCTTGGAGGTCTCAGGTTCGATTCCGACGAAGGACATAATGAGAAATGATGGATGACTCATGGCCTATGGTCATGAGTTCGAGTCCTGATCTCGCCAGGTTTTACCGGTTCACTACTGTCGTGCCTTCGGGCGGGTATGTGGGTCGGGTTTTCCCTGGAAGCGGGCTGTCGGGCGGGCTAGGGGCTTCGTGCGTCCGGGGTGAGCCGGGCTGTGCCCCTGTCTTTGCCACTGGGGGGCCGCGCACGAAGTACCCGGCGTTGTTTAGTTGGCCGTTCAAAATAGTGAATTAAATTTTTGTGGTAAATGATGTACTTAAAAAAAGTGAGAACTATAGGCGAAATATGGGACAACCACATAGCACATTCAAGTAATTAACTCATGTAATACACACTTTGATTCAACCCATTTAATACATGAGTATTTTTAAGATGTGACTTTTTTTTTTGTTAGTAAGTCTATAAAATTATATTTATTAAAATTATTCGTGTATAGAATAGGTTGAATCAACCCGTTTAAAGTTTGACATGATTAATTTAACTAATATTTAAAGAAAATGAAATTCAAAAAATTTGAAAGTTTAACATAATTTTATATTTGTTAAATAAAATGAATTTTCAGACGTCTGAAAATAAATATGATGGTGGCAATCATGGGTATCTAGCCCTTGAGGAGTAGCACGCACTACCCCTCAACTTTCTTGCCGATTTGCCTATTTTTGGTTTGAGATGAGTTCAGATGAAAATATAATAGAGGCGGCAGAAAAGGCTCTGCAAAAGAAAATACTTACTAATAAGCAAAATAGGTTTGTCTGATCGATAAATGAAGAAGACAACTATTTTAACTAGTGGGAAACCCGAGCTACCCTGCGGGACCATAAATATCTGTAGCATTCTAACATTAATTACAACTTGGTTTTGAGTAAAATTTAAATCGAGATCTAGATAAAAATAAGCACATCGAACTAGTATGCTTGGAATTTATAAGACATCATGTTTTTGAATGTTGTAAAAGCACGACATCCCCAAAATTAATTAGCATCTTCAAGCTCGAATCGCTAGAAACCAATATGTCAAATTAATATAGTGTTAATTATATTATAAACATTTATCTATAAGGGTTTATTTTTAAAAAGCACAAAAGCCAAGTTAGATTTCTAGCTACCGTCTTCTTGTTGAATTGTAAACCGGACGCTGTCGGCCGATCCCCTGCAATTTTTAGTGCAAAAATGTATTTTTTTTCTTCGCTTTATGCATAAACTATTATTGAATAAATTTTTTTAGCATATATTGCCCCTTAACTTTTTTTCTAGCTTCCACCACGGGTGGCAATGTAACGTAGATACTTTAAAAAGAAGCAATGTAAAATCCTACTAGACAAATATAGAGTTACAAGAATATATATAGTTTGGCTAGTATTATCACATGATTCATGTGTTATGGGCGCAAATCAATGTAAACAAATCAATTTGAATGTGCCCCCACTTTGATTTTACCTTTATAAATTACTAACTATATTCACGTGTTAGGTTAAACTTTAAATAAATGTGATTGACGTAACTATTTTTGATGATATAAGCGTTGTATATTAAAATATATCAGAATCTTAAATATATGGTTAGTGGAGCAATTTGTTAGTGGAGCCGGCTAGAGGACCAGTCAGCCAAAATGAATCGGAGAATGGGGCTAATATCAAACAATGTCTGAGGAAGGTTGCTGATGGTTACTTCACAGCCGCGGTGAGGTTTTGTGCTCTTCTGGAGTCGCACCAGTTGGGGAGTCCACCTTAAAAGCCTTGGTTGATAAGCATCCGGTTAGGGATCCCCCCAACTTGCCTCATGTCTTGCCCAATAAAGATGCTCTTCAGGTTACCGCTGAATGTGTGTTGGAGAATATCTGCTCCTTCCCCAAAGGAACTTCTTGTGAAAGGGATGGCTTGAGAGCGCAGCATATTTTGGACGCATTGTGCGGACAGGGGTCCTCTCCGCCATCTGCTCTTCTTGTGGCCATCACTGAGGTGGTTAACATCTGGCTGCGGGGGCTGTGCCCGAAGATTCTGGCGGAATTCATTGCCTCTGCCCCCCTAACCCCCTTATTAAAGCCTGATAACGGAATCCGGCCCATTGCTGTCGGGGGTATCTGGCGAAGGTTGGTCTCTAAAGTTGCAATGCGTAAAATTGGGAAGGAGATATCGGCTTACTTAGGGGACTTTCAATATGGGGTCGGAGTCCCCAATGGGGCAGAGGCTATACTCCACAGTGCGAATAGATTCTTGAATGCGTTCCGTGACGACGGATCACTAGCCATGCTCACTGTGGATTTTTCGAACGCTTTCAACATGGTTGACCGGACAATCCTTCTGCGCGAAGTCAGTATCCGTTGCCCGTCTATCTACCAATGGGTTCAGTTTTTATACGCCCAGCCTGCCAGGCTATATGTAGGAGATACCTGCATCGGGGCCTACACAGGGGTCCAGCAAGGGGATCCTTTAGGACCTCTTCGTTTTGCCCTTGTCTTGCATCCGCTGGTGCTACAAGTGGAAGAACACTGTTCCTTACCCTTCCATGCGTGGTATTTGGATGACGGCACGATTATAGGCAGGGCCGAAGAAGTAGCTAAAGCCCTAGACATCATCCGAGCAGAAGGTCCCCAGTTTGGGCTTATGCTTAATATTAAGAAGTCAGAGATCTTTTGGCCAACATGCAATGGTATTAAAGCGAAGTCCGGTATTTTTTCTAAGGAGATCGAAAGACCACAGACAGGGGTAAAGCTTCTAGGGGGGCTGTTAGTCGTGATGGGGATTACATTAGCTCAATGGCAGTCAAGAGGGCTCAGCGCGCGGTTGGACTGATGGGTGTTTTGCAGAAATTACGGGACCCCCAAAGTGAGCTCTTATTGCTACGCTCATCTATGGGTGTGGCTAAACTGTTGTTTGGGCTTCGAACGTGCCAACCGACCTTTGTTGGGGAGGCAGTATCCATTTTTGACAAAGGTCTCCGAGGTGCTGTTGAGGATATCGTTGTTTGTGGGGGAGTTTTTTTTGGGGATCTTCAATGGCGGTTGGCGTCCTTACCGATCAGCTCGGGGGGCTTGGGCCTGTGCTCGGCGGAAGATGTGTCCGCATATGCGTATGTGGCTTCTAGGGCGCAGTCTTGGAAACTACAGGAACATATACTAAGGAACAGCGGGGTGGTTGGGATGGACGATGACTATAAGCTCGCACTGGACAACATTCGCAGCTCTCTCCCCAATGTAGATGTGGGCGGCTTTACAGATAAAGACACCGCCCCAAAAAAGCCTCAGAAAATCTTGGCGAGTGCGTTTAACTGTAAAGCCATGCAGTCTATGGAGGAGGAGTTTAACATGTCTTCGCGCCAGAAAGCAGTGTTTGAATGTCTTAAAGAGGCCCATGCTCAAGATTTCCTCACTACGCTCCCAATTGACGGACTAGGGCAACATATGTCGGCTATCGAATATCGGGCGGTCCTCAAATACCGACTGATGATTCCCATGTTTCCCGTCGACGAACCGTGTCCGATCTGTAAAAAAACACGCTTGGACAAGTTTGGAGAACACGCCCTACATTGTAAGGAGTTGCCAGGCTTTAAATACAGACATGACCTGGTTAGAGACGTTCTATGGGATGTTTTACGAAGGGCAGGGATTTCAGCCAAAAAAGAGGCCCCCGTGAATTTCTTGACGGACCCACGTGACGGGCGGTCCACATTGAGGCCAGCGGATGTTCTTGTGTTCGGATGGGCGCAAGGCAAGCATGCGTGTGTTGACCTGACTGGGGTATCCCCATTGGTGGGACTTCGGGATTCGGGTTTTGTGGCTGGGCAGGCAGTTTTGAAAGCTGAGGAAAAAAAAGTGGATAAACATGAAGCGGCTTGTCTAGAGAACCAGCATGTGTTTGTGCCCTTCGCTTTTGATACTTTTGGAGCGCTGGCCCCGCAAGCAATCAAGCTCCTCGATCGCGTGAAGAAAGTTATGCAAAGTAATTCCCCAGCTGCTAAGGGCCAATGTTTTATTTTCAATAGAGTAGGTTTTGCAATACAAAAAGGGGTAGCGGCACAACTTGTGGCCCGTTTACCTACGTATCACTTGTAATTGGTTTTCTTTGGTTTAATAAAATACCAGAGATAAAACATGCAAGTTTTGGTAGGTTTATTAGTCGAACAGTGTGAACCTTAGGAAGCATGACTTTTTCAATAGACCTTTCTCCTATATTCCTTTGGATTTAGATTTGAGAATGTCATTTTTTTCTTTTTAAAATACATTGTTAAATTTGTAAAAGTTTCATTATATATATTATATTATTATTCTTATTAAAAAGATACCATAAAAATATTTTGTCGTATGATTAAGTACAAATAGCTTCTCACATTTGAATAGTACGAAGTGAAAAATAAAAAAGCTCGATGACACTTTCATAAATATAATTATGTAGAGTGGAGTAATACTAATACACTACAACGAAACTGAAGTAACGAAATTGTTATTACAAATTTACAATACTTCAACTGTTGTAGAATCATAATAAATTAATAATTACACTAGTTCAATTAGGTTTGTAGAGTAACTATTTGATGAAAAGCAGATTTATCATATTTATGAAAATGTTACCACATATTCCATTTTTTTTTTTCATTTCGTACATTTCGCACACAAAAAACTATTTGAGACACCAAAATATATCAATGTCAGACAATATATTAATATCAAGTTATTTTTGAAAATTAAAAAAGTTGACCTAACTTACTCTATCATTAAGAGATCTGAATGGTTAAGAGGTCTGAATAGTTAAGCACTGAATCATTAAGTTGGACATCTTAATGGTTAGTTTTCTTGTCTCATGTTGGTAGAGGAGCCTCATTAAGATTCAGCCTAGTTCAGTGCTTAATAGTTCAGTGCTTAATGGTTCAGCAATATCCCAAATCTTAATGATTCAGACTTAACCATTCCATTCAGAAGCTGAAACAAACACACTGAATGCTGAATCATTCAGCATTGAATGGTTAAGAGCCTCATTAAGAGGCTACCAAACAACCCTCAAAGAAAATAGTATGTCTCGTTCTATATATCCGTTACACGAAAAAACAGGGGTAGACCCAGGGGGTTGAGGGGTAGCCCCTCAACTTTCTTGGTGAAATACATTTACCCCCGAAAAAATATTTTTTAGTTCAAACTACCACTAATTTACTTTTATTCTAGATCAATCACTGTCACCGCATAAAAATATTCACAACTTATTACCTCTTCAATATACATCCAGTTATTTTGAAATATGAAATCATCAATAATAATTAAGTTAAAAGCAGGGTCGGCCTTAGGAATGGGCGAGCCTCACCCCCGACCGAGGCACATTTTTCTAGGGGGCCTAAACAAGGGTGGAACTACGGAGGCTGACCATGCACGTTTTGATCCTTCATACAGAGGGTGTTTGTGTTTTAACCCCAAAGATTGTTAGTTGAATGGTAATTACAATGAATAAGAAGAAAAGTGTAGGAAAGGAAGGTGCTCACCGGTAATTACAATATATATATATATATATATATATATAACTATAAAATCGAAAAAAAAAACTTAATTGGCCGTTTGTATAATTTTTTTTTTTTTTTTTTTTTTTTTTTTTTAGTGTTAAATTATAATTTTCATTTCAACAAAAGAGGCAAATTACATAAGAATAGCAGGTAGGCGGGCAACAAGCTGCGCCGCCACCCCCTTCTGGATAGAGAACCCTAATCTAGAGAAAACAAATCCTCGCCCCTGGGGAGTCGAGAAGTTGCTGTGGACCACCCGCTGGACTCTCGCCAGAAATCTGATCGCTTCCGGGGCCAATGAGCCAAAAGTGTCAAAGGCTAAAGGGATAAAAATTTAAAACCTTAAAACTTACGGGCCATCTATCTAGAGAGAATTTAGAGTATATATTTTGTTATATGTTTTATATAATGTCTTAGGACCTAAGGGTATTTTTTTTTATTCGGCTCGTACGAGGTACTTAAATCATTAGGACCAGCTCATTAAAAGTATATATTATTAAACCATACAGTTGTATATCTTTACTTTTAAAATGAACTATTTTATTCACTATATATAAAACTTCCATACCTTTAAATCACGGATCACGAATGTATAAGATCCATATGTGATAAGGTCAACGGTTAACCCCCATGAATGCAGGAAAGAAGTGACATGGATGAGAGAAAGAATCAAATGTGGACATGCTCAAAGTGTTTATCAAGCTAGAGAATAAGAGATCTGACCTGAAGTAACGAGTTACTAGCATAGCTCGAGTCTCCATCGCCTGTATTCATGTATAGGATGTTTACAACTTCCATGGTTTTTTTTCCTTTATTTGGTGTTTCTTGGACTTAACTTTATTGCTTCCACAAATGGATACTTATTTATAAATCACACACGTCATTATTGAATTCTGTGCATCTAAATATTTTAATACTAATAAGGAAGACGCTTTATAATAAATTATATAATTGAAAACGTGTTGTCACACTAGCAGAAAACCGCACGTTGCAGCAGAGTTGTACATTATTTAGCTGTTGCATTTGGTTAATCGCCTCGCTGTTGTTTTCTGCTTGACTTGGAATGTCGTCCAAATGGCGAGGATAGTAAAGTGACAATCTATATCGGTTGGTTGGAGTACCTAAGTAATAATATGTTACGCGCGAGCCCCTATGTGTGTGTCTGGTACAAAATTCGTTTATGTGAACGAGATATTGTAGTGTGAACCCGTGCGATGCAGCGAAGTCGACATTTTACAATTTACAGCGGTGAGCATAATATAACCCGACATGCCTTAAACATCTATTATATTTGTGTATTATGAAAGCTTAATAACAAAAAAACATTGATTATGTAGACATAAAGGCATTCCCTACTTGTTAAACAATCAAAATCATTAACTAATTGTCAATGCAGCCGACAAAAGTTAAACAACCAAAATAATTCCAACAAAAGTTAAGCTATGTACAATCCTCTACTTGTTTGTTATTAAAGCTTTTTTTATCTTGTTGAGCATCATATGACCTTTGTTGCATCAGCCTTTAATTTTAAAGCCCTTTTAACAACTCTTATGAATAGCAAAAGCTTCATCACGGGAGTGATTTTCTGCTACGCATTTGATATTGTTATCTTGTGAAAACCTCAAGTCACCAAACTAAACATAAAAAGATTGGATCTAACACTCGGATTTCTGGAAGATAATCCCTTTCTATTCTAGCATCTCCAGTAGAAACATCGTAGATTCGTAGTACCAACTTCTGAAATTTTGCAGGCATGGAGAGGGTTATTTGGAAATCTTAATTCTTCTCGCAACTTTTTCCGGATTAACGTGTAACTCCATATATTTTCTCTTACCAGTTAAGGGGTCAAAATTTTGTTTATATCAATCTTCCAGGGACCTGTGGTTTAAACATCTTATACTTTGAAAAACATTGTTTTCTAAACAAATTTTGAACGGACCGTGCTCCAAAATTTGAACGATTGATCAATTTCAACTTGCTCAAATCACGAATATTCCAGCTAGGAAGAGTTGGTAGACCAATTTAGTTTTGAAATATTGAATACTTCCTTTCTTTTAACCACAAATATCTTTTTTAATCAGTTTCAAACTTCCAACATACAATATTTTCGATTGAGTGTTGTTTTGTGGTCGGGGCGGCCGTGGAGTTATCTGAAGGCGGTAGTTGTACTACGGGTCAAAACAGAGGTGGTTGTAGTTTTGTTGCTGGACTTCGGTTTGCAGGAACGTGGTTAGAAACAAAAAGGATCGAGGGAAACAAGTTTGAGTCGATGGTTTTTTGTAGGGCAGTACACGAGCCGAGCCGAGCCAGGCTGAGCTCGAGCTCAAAATTAAACGAGCCAGCTCGACTCAGCTCATTTTTCTGATCAAGCTGAAAAGTCGAGCTCGAGCTCGGCTCGTAAATGTTCGAGCCCAGCTCGAGCTGGCTCGAGCCAGCTCGTTATTTTTTTTATGTTTTTTTTTATATTTTACAAAGATTTATAAAATAAAAAATAAATAAATAAAATTACACATATACATGTATATTTTTTATTTTTCTAAGTTAGGGTTTATTAGATTATGAAGGGGTGAGGTTAGGGCTGTAAACAAACCAAACGTTCGGTGAACAGTTCGTAAACCGTTTGGCGGGAAGTTCGTTTGTATCCGTTTGTTTAATAAATGAACGAACACGAACAAAAAAATCCGTTTGATTAACTAAACAAACAAACACGAACAAATGTCTCGTTCGTTCGATTGCGTTCGTGAACGTTCGGCAATGTGTTTGTTTACGTTCGTTTGTTTATATCCGTTCGTGTATGTTTGTTTATGTTCGATCACTAGTTAAAACTTAGGATAATTATAAACTTTTGAATTAGGAAGATCACGTACTCATGCCTAAGTTAATTATGTCTAAGTTAGTACAATTTGACTTATCGTTTAGTGGATGTACTTTGTCTAACTGTTAATATTAACAATGTTTTTTAGTTAGTTGCATATTAAATGTTTGTTTGTGTTCAAGACCTGTGTTCACGAACAGTTCGCAAACAACTGGATTTCTTAACAAGCAAACACACACATAGAATTATGTTCGTTAGTGTGTTCGTGAACGGTTCGTCTATCCAAGAAACCTTAACAAACAAACACGAACAAAGCCTTGTTCGTGTTCGTTTGGTTCGTTTACAGCCCTAGGTGAGGTAGATAGGTAGTATGAGTAGGACTTTCCAAATTTGAATTTTAGAATTTGGTTTGGAGCCAAAACATATTACTTTCATCTATATATTAATTACAAATACACAAGCCTGAGTCGAGCCATCGAGCCAAGCCACGAGTCGAGCCATCGAGCCGAGCCACGAGCTGAACACTCCTGGCTCGAGCTCGGCTCGATTACAAAACGAGCCAGCTCGGCTCGGCTCGGCTCGAAAACAAAACGAGCCTTTTCGAGCGAGCTTCTTTAAAGCTTTTTTCGAGCGAGCCGCGAGCTTTTTGTACACCCCTAGTTTTTTGGTCTTTAAATAAATGTGTTCCGATCGATTTCAATCTAGTTGTTTTGATGATGACTGAATCGCATTAAATGGATTGAATGAGTGGTTAGTTACAAGCTAACGGTTGGATGACCATTTCTCTTTTCAACGTCGGTTCCCTTTTCTATGACGATGTGCAAATATACGGTGAGAAGATGAATGCCATGTTTCTTTTTTTTTTTTTTTTTTTTGTCTTATTTACATTTTATATTTCTATTATTGTTATTATTATTATTGCTTGTTTATTCATTTGGATATAGAAAATATCATATAAATTTTCATTTTTTAAATATTTTTGTGCATTTAATTAATAGGATGGTTATCTAATTGTTGTATTAAATTTGTTTTGACAATATAATAAAATTACGATTTTACCCATATAGATAAATATAAAATGACTCTTTTACTCATCCAGAACCCATTATATAGTATCATAGATTATTTTTAAAATATACGTTTTAATGTGAACATAAACGCACGGCAAAGCACATGCCAACATGTACACGTGCATATTAATGTACAGATAAGCATAACACATGTATACATAGGAAGTTTTGCGATGGAAGTATATACTTTTGAAAATTTTTAATATAAAATCATCTACGTTAAGCTAGCGTTTCTTAATAAACTGTTTGAAAATGTTTTAGAACACTTTCACCAAAAACATTTATATAAATTCACACTTGTATTACATGCATGCATTACAAATATATTTGATACATCAAATATGCATAAGTAAAGAGACGCTAACTTCATCACCAATAAATAAAAACGACATTAGACGCAGTGGAGAAGCTTGGTTTCGGAATCGGCTAGGGCCGAACTCAACCCGGACTCAATTTACCTATGAAAATCGCAAATTTCCACTACTACGTCAAAAAACAGGGGGGCCAGGGCCACCTGCCCCCAACAATACTTCGCCCCTGATTAGACGAACATCACAACCATAGCATCTTTCGCGAGAACCAAAAAACCATATATATAGATGTCAAATAAAAGTGTATAATGATGGAAATGGCGATAACTTTAAAATTTACTATAACGTAGTGATTGATATGCAGGAATGAGAGATGAAATTTAATAGACTGGATATATTGATAGTGGAGAGTTCAAATGAGAAGAAAAAGCAGTATAAGAAAAAAAAAGAACAAATTTAAACCAATAGGAATCCTTTATATAATAATGGGGAAATGGATTTAAATACTCTCAACTATCGCCTATTGGAGGATAGCACTCCCAACTATCACTTTGGCGGATAGCACTCCCAACTTTCAACTTGTTGGCCATTATCACTCCCAAACTAACTGGGGTCTAACCCAGTTAGTGTTTGTGGCCAAAATGTAAAAAACAAAACTTAAGGGACCATTTTGAAACTTTTTATTATTATTATTATTATTATTATCTATATCTATATATATTAACAAAGAGAGAGAGAGGAGGAGTTCAGAGAGAGAGAGAGAGAGAGTTCAGAGAGAGAGAGAGACTCAGCCCACCATCTGTCGCCACCCACCACCACCCCGCCACCACCACCACCATCTGCCATCAGCCTCAGCCCACCACCACCTTTCACCAACCTTTAACCTAATCTTCTTCTTCTTCTTCCATCAGCCCCTAACAACCACCACCCCCATCCACCCTAACAACCACCACCCACCGACCTCTTCGACCTCCTCCCCAACAACCACCGTCTCCCTCGTCACCCCCAACAACAATCATTTCCCCCATCATCCCTACGACCACCAACTCCACCCCTCACCCCAACACCCCAACACCCATCAACCACCACCACCGTGGCCTGTCACATCCGAACACCACCACCGTCCAAACCCTAAACCCTTTCTTCGCTGGAGCAACTACAACCCTAAACCCTTAATAATAATAATAATAATAATAATAATAATAATAATAATAATAATAATAAAGATTCATCATTTCATACCCCAACACCAGGTATCGAAGAGGGTTAGGGTTTTTAGAGAGAGAGAGAGAGAGAGAGTGAGGACCAGTGGTCGTGGTGGTGGCGTCTGGGTTTTAGAGAGAGAGATAGGGAGGAGTGGTGGTGGTTGTGGTGCGGCGGATTGTTTTTTTAGAGACAGAGATAGAGTGGTGGCGGTGGTGGTGATGTCATCAGAGCCATGGAGGTACCCTTTTGCCCCCAAAATCTATTTCTTCAAGTGATGGCGGTAGAGGCGGTGGTTGGGGATGGCGGTGGAGGCGGTGGTTGGGGATGGTGGTGGAGGCGGTGGTTGGTGGGGATGGTTGTCTGTCACAAGAAGAAGAACAACAGGGGTGAGGGGGTGGGGTGGGGGATTTATAATAAGGTAATAAAAAAAAGTTTCAAAAAGGTCCTTTAAGTTTACGTTTTTACATTTGTGCCACATACAATGTCCCTTAAGTTTTGTTTTTTACATTTTGGCCACAAACACTAACTGGGTTAGACCTCAGTTAGTTCGGGAGTGATAAAATAAATCCAACAAGTTGAAAGTTTGGAGTGCTATCCGCCAAAGTGATAGTTGAGAGTGCTATCCGCCAACATGCGATAGTTGAGAGTATTTAAATCCATTTCCCCTAAACTAGTTAAATTAATGAAACTCAAAATTCATTTTCAAATATCTATATTATATTATTAAGGAAGAGTTATATACAAGATGGTCATTTTGTGATGGGTACAAGTTTCATTACTACATATACAAGTTAATAAAACATATTTTATAGGGGTAAATTAGTCACTTAATGGCAAATTAAGACACTTAGAAGGGTAATATAGACATTTTACCCACCTCCTCCTTTACAATATCAACACAAATTTACACTACTACCCTTCATTTTCCATCCTTGCCCCACAATGGTTTAACATCAAAACAACTGAGTCGTCCCTTCGTCCCTGATGAATGCCAATTAAATGAATGCCAATTGATTTCTACAAATCAGTTCTAGAAACCTAAGGTTTGCTCATTGAATACCAATTGAAAGGCTATTGAAGATTGGTCTTTTCACTTCCAGTTACCACCACCCCATCTATAAATGACAATTATCATTCGTGTCTCCCTCCCCTCAATTATTGCAGGTATGTCTCCCTTCCTCTCTCTCTCTCTCTCTCTCTCTCTCTAGAATACATCTGATTAAGATGTAATTTTGAACTAATTTGATTTGAATTTTTATGGTGTTTAGGTTTTGAAGCATTTTTATTTTTATTTTTTTCTAATTGGGTATTGTAATTTTCGATGATTTTGGTTGTGTTTAAGGGTTGGAGATTGTTAGATGTGTAATTGGATTTGGCTATCAATTTTGACGACTTTTGTTGGTGATTTGTGACAGATGAATGTGGAAAAGCTGATGAAGATGGTAGGTGTTGTGCGCATCGGTGGGAAGGGTAGTGTGAGAAATTCTGTTTTGTAAGTTATTTTCATTTGATTTCGTTGTTAAACAAAATGATTACCTGAAGCTAATTGAGTAAATTGCAATATGCAGTGCTGGAATTAGGTGTGTACAAAACACATGAAATTTGAGAGTCAAACAGTATAATTTTTTTACTTCATTCCCCACTTGAATTTCACATTGTCAAACTTTCAGTTAGGTGTCTTGGTGCTATTTCTGTAGTTTTTATTAGCTTTTAAAAAAATCATATAATGTTTTGTAATTTTTTTGTGTTTTTACCAAAATGATCTCTCTGAATAAACTAAATGCTATGATTAGTTTCAGATGGCCTTTGTCCCCTCAATTATCCTTTCCACTCTCATATGATGGATTCGATTAAAGGCTCCATATCAAGCAGGCCGAGATAACTATCTAAACTGGTAGTTTTATGTGTGGGTCGTAACAGGTCGGATACACTTTATAATATATTGTAACAGGATTTGTCAAGCTGAAAGCGCATTCTGCTAATTTCTTATTATTTAATTGATATTTAATACGTTACATATTATTAAACGCTACCATATGGACTAAGAATTCATTTAACTTTAGGTAGCCTATTTACATTTTTAGATGGGCTTTTATGCATTTCACCTCAGCTACATTTTTAGATAGTTTTAGTTAGTGTTATAAGTTGGGGTATGGCACGGTACCTCAGATCGTCACCAAGGGTTGTAGTAATGATATAGAAAGTGGTTTGTCCAATTTTGTAGGAGTTTTGCACATTAAATACTTTATCTTGTAATCTCCTTTAGAGCTTATGCATCTGTTTTTTTTTTTTTCATCTTTTTCTTCAGACTCGAGTGATCTACGGACATTGGATTTCAGTGTTAGCCCGAACACAACAATCATCGAGAAACTTAAGTAGATCTTTAAGTAAGCAGATCTTATACCATACCATCCGAAAGAATATATGCTCTTGGATCTGGGTAAATGGTTTTTACTAGAGTGTATGTGTGTGTATCAATTTCTTGATTTATTTAACAAAATTTTATTTTTTAACCTTGGCTTTTAATTTCAAGATTTAGTCCCAAAGTAGAAACACTGAAGACTAGAAGTTATTAGGACAATTTGCTACTTGGGTTTCATCATGACTGTGTAAGTCTATCTAAAAGTTATTAGTACAACATGCTATTTGGGTTTGGGCTACACCAAGATGCTGAACATCATCATTGTAAATTGACGATTGTTAGTTGCGTTAAAAGCTGTTTTTTTTATTTTGTTTACAGTTCTGAAAATTGGAACAGTTGGAAGTAGCGTGCTTTCCTTCCCACAAGATCACTGTGAGCAGGTTAGTTTTAGCATACTTTATTTAAACTATTTTTGGGTTTTTTCAATCTGTTTGCGTATGAACCGGTTGATTCTGGTCATGTAACTCATGTTTAATCTCCAAGGGTCAAATGTATTTTTACTTTATAGGACTAATGAAATAAATATATATAAAGAAACCAGACAAAATGAAATAATATAATTGATACTCTAATTTTGCATAACAAATTTTATAAGTTTAGATAAAAATTTCTTTGAGTAAGACAAGTTGGGAGTTCAACCTGTACTGGTTCATAAAAAAACCTTGTGTTTAGATCAGAACCAGCCCATAATGAGACCTCTAGAAGTAATTCAAGTGAAACAGTGGAGTCCATTTTTCTAATCATTTATTTACATTTACTCTTCGTGGATCATGTATCCTCTAAGATGGTTTACAAGTACACACAATTGTCATCTTACTGATTATTTACACTTCTCATATGCTCTTAATTTTCTTTCTCCCTATAGATAGATGGCAAAATAAGCGGTCCTAGAGGTGTCAAAACAAGTAGTTATGTAGGATGGGTTACGGGTATACCCAGTTGGGATGACTAAAACCTTTTTTTATCCATTTCTTTTGACTTATTAAAAAATCATCTGGTAAATATGAATACAAAAACCATTGTTCTTACAATAATGATCTAAATTTTAAATAAAAGTGGCGTACGAGGTCGTATACCTTTTAGGCACACTTACAGTGGCTTTACTAAATTGTTTTGTTTGTTCCATTTGATAGTTTGATACTAACCCAAGTCGACCCATGGCTAAGTAAATGAGTTAAGATCACCTCATTTGTTAGCAAACTTATTTAACTCAATACGTATTCTTCAAATGTAGCGCTTATACTTTTTTTATTTGTTAATCAAATGTATATAAGAATTTTGTTTTGCCATTGGTTACTTGTATGTTGCTTTTCACTCCATTCAGGTTCACTTAACGGTTATTTGTTGGTTTACGATATTATTTATTAGATTCAAGAGGCACTGAAGCGTGCGGCTTTTGATTTTGATAGCAATTCACAAGTCCTTATATTTCATGTCATGGATTCTGTTGAGTCACCTCCAACATATATCAGAACAGGAATGCTGCTCCTCACTCCTAATACATGGGAATAATTTTGCCTAGCAGTAGCATGTTAGGTGTCATTAGGCTTAAGGGTGTGGGTCGGCAACCCCCCTTCGGTGCCTTACGTGGCCTTCGGTGCCGACCAAGCACACCAACCCCCCCTGATTTGAAGTCGGCAAAAACGGTAAGGATCTCCCGATGGCACCGATCAATATATATTAATATTATATATTTTTTTTTGTCTTTTCTGTTTTAAAAATTATTATAAAAGGGAAAGGGGGAAGGGGGAACCATTTCCCCTAGAAGAGGGAGGGGAAGGGGGAAGATGATGTGGCGATGACGTGGACAAGAGGAGGGAAGGGGGAAGGGTACTACACCCCATAGCCTTATATCAGCTTGGTCCGCATGGATAAGATTCTAACATTAAATAGTTCTCTAATCTATTACTTCCTAACTACTCCTGTAATCCATAACATTTAACAAACCTTTTAGCTTGAGATACTAGACATTCAAACTCGATAAAAGTATGGGTTTTCCCACATGTTCGACCTATTTTATTAGGGTGCACTATTACATACGGGAATGGTATTGCGAAGTTTTTCATTGTTTCTGATTTTGGAGATGCTAATGAATTGGACATAACTATGAATAGGGAAGACTATTTTATCATGTCTTGTGGTTTTTCGGGATGCAAGAAGCAGTATACAAAGAAACTCGTGTCGTTGAGTTATCTTGGCTCCTGCTAAGGGAAGACCGCCATCTTGAGTCTAAAAAAATGCTTAGGTAACCGCGGCAACGCGCGGGCATTTCCCCTAGTATTATTTCATATCTATCCTAATTTATAGTGAAGGATAATTTTGATATGTGTAGGACAAATGTAGATTGATTTTCTATATATGTAGGATTAACGTATGATAATCTTGATATGCGTAGGATAAACGTGTGACAATTTAGATAGATGTAGGATGAATTTTGATATGTGTAGCCGTGTAGGATATAATGTATAGGATAAAGTGTTAATGACTAATTAGTTAAAGTGATAATAATTAATATAATAATAGTTAAAGTATTTAATGTTTCATTTCTTCTTTTTGTTCTCACAATAGTTTCTTCTCATTTGATCCTCCCCTATATTGATAATAGCATAAAAGATAAAGTGATTATCTAGTGTACCGAAATCATGCCATGAATATGACTATAAAAGATTAAAGAACTCGTCAAAGAAAAGTGTGACAATAATTGGTTCCGACTTCCAAGTTGTATCAACAACGATTGTTGAACGTGGTTTAAATCATGGTTGCATCAAAAGTCACATGATAGTGGAAATGTGGATTATAAAGCGTTAATTAAGCATGGGTTTAAACAAAACTGAAAGGATTCAAAATGGTGAAGTGGGATTATAGGGGAGTAGCCTAAGCCCAAGCCCAAGCCCAAGCCCAAGCCCAACCAGCGTATTCTACTTCGGGCTTATTTGGATTTTGAATGCTGACATCTTTTGAGTTATGATGATTATTTTGTGTTGCTAGTTCATATATATTATTAGTTACCAACAAACGTTTAGTGGCTATCTGATTTCAAAATGAAGTCTAATAACTAGGACATATGTATATATGGATTCAAAACATGTAAAGATTTTAAACCATTGTTAATGAAGCTAATTAGAATTAGATCTGTGATGTGATAAGTACGTAGATGGGAATTTAGTGGCAAAGTTGAGACCATGATTTAAATTATGTGTTTACCTTCTGGCTTCTTTGGTTGTGATTACATTGATTAGAAAGCAGGTACAAGAAGTCCAAGATCGAAACGGGTAGGCAAAAGTTGAAAATGGAAATTTTGTGCAGGTCTGTGTGTAAAATACTCGTTAGGGCATAGTTTACGCCGGTCTCAGGTTAAACTAAGGCAAAAGTTGAAAATGGAAATTTTGTGCAGGTCTCGGTGTAAAATACTCGTTAGGGCATAGTTTACGCCGGTCTCAGGTTAAACTAAGGCAAAAGTTGAAAATGGAAATTTTGTGCAGGTCTCGGTGTAAAATACTCGTAAGGGCATAGTTTACGCAGGTCTCAGGTTAAATTACGTTGAAGGGACTATCAACTATTTACGCCCAAATTTTTATGTCAGGCTTGTAAATTCTTTTCGCGAATTTTGTGTCATGATAATAAAAGCATGTGGTTAGGGCGTTGTATATGTCTTAAAAAGGGGTTGCTTTTGTTTCATTTTGTATGATAATGGCTGACTCAATGTGGTAGGGTTCCTAATTTGTCTTGGGGACTACAACCACTCAATGTGTCGATAACATCAACCATACAAGTCATCATTACTGAGACAACTCATTACACAAAAGAGTCAATATATAGATGTATGGACAAAGAGCAGTGGACCATTGTATATATGGGATCGAGCCATAGCCAAGGTGGTGTGTGATGATACTATTACAAGGAAAGGGTTGAATATGAGAAGAAGTCCTTATGGACATGAACTAGGACTAGGAGTGCTCATAGTTCTAACTGGTTAAACTGAAGCAAGTTGGACTGTTTGGTCGGTTTGAGATTTACACGGTTTGTTTTCATTAATGTTTAACCATTTGGCTTAGAGCTAATTGAATCCTCCGTTTAACCTTTACTTATTTTTTAATTATTAATATTCTAATCGTTTCAAACCGGTCAACAAACCACTAAACCCGGTTGTCTGACCCACCGGCCGCCACACATCCAAGTGCTTACGTGATTCCTACTTATATATTTACTTCAAATTTATTTTGTATTAAATGCTCTTACGTGTGATTTTTTACTATCAAGACGAGGGAAAGATGCATAGTGTCTTTTTGTTTGAAATTAACACTTAAAAATGTTGTGATGACTTGTAGAAGGCCTATTTAAAGCAGGAAAAAGAAGGCCATGAGGCAGCGCGCAGAACCAAGTTACATATATAAAATAACCACATGGCATTAGGCCCTTCCGTGTGGAGCCGGCATAGGGTGGGCAAGGTGATGCCGCCCCGGCAAACACCGCCCCCCTATGCCCGAAACGGCATAGGCGGCAAGAGAATGACTTTGGTGCCGGGCCAAGAAAATCGTTAATCTCTCTATCTCCGTGCTTTCTTTTAATTAATAAAAAATATATGAAAAGATGATGGGACTCCTACCACACTCTTGGACCATCAATCATCATCTCCATAATACTTCTATCCCATGCTAACATGGCAGCTGAGGTGAAGGACCATCATGAATGATGGGCCTCTTCCACACCCAAAGGCATGACTATTGGCCATGTAGATTCAAGCCATGCCAATAATTCCCTTCTTCAGGTGTCTCTTATTCTCTATATCCATCATTCAAGCTATACAAACTATGTTAACTGCAATATGTGGTAGGTACCTGAACGCATAGGAAACAACACGTTAAATATATACCCAGCGAAAACAAGTCATCCAAATGTGTTCCAAGCATATGCAAAGCAATTTCGTAATGAATTCACATTTTTTTTAAAATTGCGTTCCAAGGAAATAG
Source organism: Ambrosia trifida (assembly GCA_028751855.1). Classification (NCBI taxonomy): domain Eukaryota; kingdom Viridiplantae; phylum Streptophyta; class Magnoliopsida; order Asterales; family Asteraceae; genus Ambrosia; species Ambrosia trifida. The sequence continues at coordinate 3,219,774 of CM054125.1, read as the reverse complement.
TACATGGTGGAGGCGTGATTTTAAAATTTTTAGATAGAAGTATCGTTGATCCAACTAGTGATGATATGCTTGCAGTCTCTGGGAGAAGCTTGCGCAGCCGCTTCAGGACATGGTCAAAGAGGTATAGAATTTTAAACTAAACATAATGAAGAATATTTCGTTTATAACTTCTAGTTATTCTGACTTGCTTCAGGGGTTGGTTCGAGAAGCCGATCTTAACTCATTCAATATACCACTTTATTATCCGTGTGGATGAAGTTAGAGCCAAAACTCCCATGTCTTTCTGGTTAAACCAAGCAGCAATTTCCAACAAGCAAGTCTTTTTGCTTTTTTCGAGCAAGAAGCGGAATTACAATAATGAATTTGACTCTCAATGGAGCCTATTCTCTCACTAAGTCAGCTTGTCCGAAACTTGGGAAACCTTGTTGGACAACTAGACGCTCCTGCTTAGCAGCAGGCCCTTGTTGATGCCAAAAAAAGCTATCGGCACTCTGGCGCTAGCTTTATTCAATCGGCAGAATTTCCCACTAGGCCCTAATTGGAACATCCATGAATTAACAGTCCAAGTTATTGAGGAGGAGAATGTGAATAACCTTAAGATATTGTTGGATACTGTGAATGATCTTGCTACTTAGGGTGTGACTAGTGAATTCTTCATTAGCGTCATCCGCCTTTTAGAACATAGTGGGTGGGGCTTGGGGAGTTGGTGGTTGGGGAATAAAAAGAGGGATCTTTTTTTCTTGATAATTTGACACTTTTTCAAGTTATCTGGGATTCAAAAGACACCGACTACACACATACACATGATTCGATTGAGCTCAGCCGCGTTCACGGAAGGAATACGGCTAAACATGTCAGAGCGATTACAGAACCACTATTGACGTCTCATTTTGGAAATTCCATTATTGACGTGCTATTTGAGAAGTTTGAGAAGCATGTGGCAGAACATCTTGTTTACAAGAGAACAAGACACTTCAATAAAGTCATTTCACTCACTAGAAAATGAATAATTTAGTGCACACACTAGTACTTATTTCAATTTTTTTTTATATTCTATGTTAGAGAAATGTGTCAAAATCCTAGTTAAATAATAAGTCAAACTTGGTCAACAAAGTTTGAGGGGCCATTTGTGACAATATCCAAAGTTCTTCTTTTGCTTTATAATAGTTTAGGTTAATAAGTAGAAGACTGGGAAGTTGAAGGGCCTGTTTTGTCAATCCAGAAAGTCTTAACATACTTTAACCGTCTGATTGGGATTTAGGGTTATAAAAGCTAGTGTTTGATTCAATTAGCTAGACCAGTCGATTACATTTCAATTCAGTTTGTAATTTTCTTTCGTTTCATCATTAATAAGATTTCGAATCATTTGATTGTTATTCTTGATACAATTTCATAGTTTTTATTCAACATTCTACATTCAATAAGCATTTGCATATTTATTATTTATATATTATTGTCCTATATACATCATGAATTCTTGAACCACATACAAGGGTATATTATTATCAGCTCAATTTTCAAAATTATAAATTGAACATATTATGAGAATTTATTCATTTTTGTGAAGTTAGTGTATTTTAGATATATATGCTTGAGTTAACAGAATAAACAAACGGGGTTATCAAGTTAGATGGAAATGACAACAAATAACAAACCTTAGGTGTTTAGCTGCAATAATAACAATAATAATAATAATAATAATAATAATAATAATAATAATAATAATAATAATAGATGTAATGAGCAAACCTAATTAAACATAAGGGGTAATTTTGGCTGTTAACTCAATACAAGATGAATAAACTTTGGTTGCAAATAGGAATTAAAAAAAAACAAACAAAAAACAATTGCCCTTCATCACTAGAGGTGCACAAAACCGGGTTTTTTGAATACCCGGGTTTGGGTACGTACTCGGGTTCGGATATGATCGGGTATGGTATAACTGGGCATTGTGAATAACCGGGTCGGGTTCGGGTAGGGAATTTTCCTGAAAAACCATACCCTATATACCCGGTTCAGGTCGGGTTCGGGTTTTCAATACCCGGGTATTCTAGATAACCGGGTATTCTAAAGAACCGAGTACGAACCGGGTACGTGTATTATAATAACCGGTTTCGAGTTTAAATCGGGTTGAAAAAAAAACGGGTTCAGGTTCGGGTTTTAGGTGAGCTGGGTATACCCTGACCATACCCTACGGGTAGGGTTGGGTACGGGTTCGGGTCCGGTTATTTTGTGCACCACTAGTCATCACTCATCACCACTTACGGTTTCACCCATCACTACCGTGATGGAGTACTTGGTGGGGTGGTGTTTGAGAGTGGTGCCCCCACATACCTTAAACTTAACCACAACTTTTGGTTATATAGGAAATGACTTGGTTACTAGGATGACTCAACTTTCTAACTATGTATTATTAGAATAAACTCACTTGTTTTTGTCTAACCTATCTATTATACCAAATACAATGAATTTCATTGTAATTCACTTAAGCAAATATCTGTACTAATTCATATGCTCAGTTTGGTTTAGCCTTCCGTTGATCGTGCTACGTACTCAGGAATTACGTCCAACAATTACTAGAAAAGCTTAAACTTTAAATAATAAACTAATTATGATTTTGTTTAAATATCCCCCACCGCTTCACGTCACCCCAAGATATCTCTACTAAACCGCCCCTAGTGAAAACTTAATTATTATTTTGTTTAATAACTTATAACTTAACTATTAATAATAAGAGTATTTGTTAATAAAAGAAATTATTAAACAACAGCAATCGACAAGACTAGAAGTATTATTGGGTTGGAGCATAAGAAACTGATGGAATACAAGGGAAGTTTGGTCAAGATGTACAAGAAAGTACTTCAGAACAAATATATTAGTTTATGCTGTCGTTTAAGTTCGGGTCATAATATATTGAAGAAAGTATTGGGGACCAGTACTCTTCTCCAAGCTTTTAGTAGGTTTGGACATGGCTACTTAGTATAAAATTTTATAAGTTTCAAATTAAAAACTTGACGGACGTTGTTGTGTTCGGGTGGGCGCAAGGCAAGCATGCGTGCATTGACCTTACTGGGGTATCCCATTGGTGGGACTCCAGGATTCGGGTTTTGTGGCTGGGCAGGCAGTTTTGAAAGCCGAGAGCAAAAAAGTGGATAAGCATGAAGCGGCTTGTCTAGAGAACCAGCATGTGTTTGTGTCCTTCGCTTTTGATACCTTTGGAGCATTGGCTCCGCAAGCAATCAAGCTCCTCGATCGCGTGAAGAAAGTTGTGCAAAGTAATTCTCCGACTGCTAAGGGCCAATGTTTTATTTTCAATAGAGTAGGTTTTGCAATACAAAAAGGGGTAGTGGCGCAACTTGTAACCCGTTTACCTACGTATCACTTGTAATTGGCTGTTTTTGGTTTAATATAATTCATTCGGATTTAAAAACTTGTTATTCGTGTATGCCTACTTCCAATCTATACATTATCCAAACGGTATGTTAAGAAGTAGATAATTACTCATCCATAAAGCAAAGAGTTCAAGTATAAACACAAATAGCGCACCTCGATATATCAATATATATTCTCTCTTGACTTTTGGTTTACCGCATATTCCTTCAAAGAAAGGGAAGAGATAACGCACAAAGTTTCCTTAACGTGAGAAGCATAGGAAGCATTTTTAGCTATTAGATTAAGATGGTGACATGATGGTAATTAACAACCCTACTCATATTTGGGTTAATCTAACCAAGGGTAAATTAGGAAAAAACGTTCACAATTTTTTTTTTTTTATTTCAACAGACAGTTAACCGAAAAATAATTTACAGGCTTTCAAATCGATTAAACATTTTGAAATATACATAATCGAATAAACAAATAAAAAGTCGATTAAACGTTATAACAGAGTTTGAATAAAAAAACAAAAAAAATAGAGGATTGTATACATAGACGATTAAATGACACGATAAACGTATGATAATGAATAAACGCTCGTTATATTTGTGAAATACTTTCGATTGTATTTCAAGAAGGATTAAACATAAAAAAAATTAGGTTAACGTAAGTTGCAGAATAAAAAGAAGAAGTTGGGATAACAGAGTGTGTTAGACGCACACATACATACTTTCAGACGCATGTTATGCGTTTAAAATTGGTTGGTTGAATAAAACAAACGCACGTTTATTGTATCAAAACACACATATTATGGTCGGACCGGCCGGTCCGGTCCGGGTTTCAAAACATTGGCTAAACAAATTAGGCTATGGAGAAGAAAATGAGTTTTTTAATAGTAAGGATGTTTAAGAATTTATAAAAACTTAACATAGATTTTAACACCAATAAAAATGTTAAAATAAAGAATTGAATCAAGGTGGTCTAACTGAGTAAACAATTTGTATTTATTCTCTTATAATATACAAACAAAATAAAAAATAAAATAGACAAACGGATAGAATTTATCTTGGAAAAGAGATGGGATGAATATTATATACGAACTCACCAAGCGTAAATCTTACATGTCATATGACACTTTAGTACTTTTGTACGCCTTGTGGCATTTTAGCGATATCGGTAAGAATCTAGTGCTTTTGATAAAATAGATTGCAAGGTTGTCAACTGAAACTATTACAATGTCTTCCTTTTTGCATCAAATCAGTTTATATATTAATATATGTCTAATGTCTTGTAGGTATTTTATCTAATTATCAGACCAGATAATTTCATTTAAATATTATTAAGTGTTGCTTATTTACACAACCCTCGGGATATCTAAATACCAATCTATCACCAATATGTCATGTATAGCGTTTATACATAGTGTAAGGTTCAATCATTACTATCAGAAAATGTTTTATCACTTTTTGTATAACGACATGTTTGTACGCTACGTATAGCTCCATGCGTGGCAAATAGTGTTTCTAACGCTATGTGATACGAATATTGTTTTAAAAATTTTAAACATATAGTGTTAAACGTGGCGTATAGACAGGTGACTGATTAATCATTAACGATTGGTTAACCCTATACGCCATGTATAACTCTGAGTTTATCCAATTAAAAGTTCAACTAAACCATCAAATTGTTTAAATTTGAAAGTGTTTCACGACTCTCACATCAATCGTGGTATTTGTTAAAATTCCCCAACACTATATTTTCTATAACTAAACAAACATAAAACAATAAAAGAATATTAATTTCCAGCCTTATAATGTTTGTCCAAGAATATGACTCCAAGTCTCCCAAGAATTTATTCGTCCCATGCATGTTAGAATGGTCACAACTATCAATAACAAAGAAAGAGGTCATGTGATTGCACTTTAGTTAGTCTTTACTCACATGTATGTATGTGTTTTTTGAATACTTTTGCCCTTAATTAAACTACCATTGTTTCAAGTTGAAACGGTTTGTTATTGTTGTAAATCTAACATGATTAATATCACAAAGTTCATATTTACACAAACCTAATTAATTCAACTGCTCTTGCAAGGTCCTGGGCACCAAACCGAGTCAAAATAGTCCGTTCTCAATGCAATATTGGCGTTTACCCTTCAGAACGTTCCATAGATCACTATTACATGTGGTCTTAATATCTACCTCATGGCATCACCTTCAATCCTTCATCTTTCTCTTCCATGTTATGCATGATCAATTTCTTATTTCCTTTGGACACATTATTTTTGTACTTTCTTTGTTTTTATCCTCTTATTGTTTCGTCTTTAATAAGTCAAATTAGATGCATAGTCACATATAGTTATAATCAAATATCCTTTATTTAAAGTTATCGGTTCTTCTTGTCATCTCTTTTTGACTTATTAATTATACTATTCCTAATTTATTAATCATACTTTCAATATTACCAAGTCAACAATAACATGTATTTTTGTTTTACGGTATTAGATAAAAATAGGTTCAAGTTATTTGTGTGTTACGTCAACATGGAATTTAATAATTTAGTCGAGTTTGTTTTTGCAATTTCCCATTTTCAAAAAGAAAGGTTTTTAAGCTTAGCCTTTTTCTCTATACTTAATAATTCTTATCATCCTAAAAACTTGATTAATTTCAATGAAACTTTAGTCACATTATTTAATAAAAGTCTACCCATGTATTTCGGGTAAGGGGGCCACCCTTTGTGGGGGACGGAGCGTCCCGTGGCTTGTGGGCAGTGTTGTAAGAATCGTTAGGCGCTAGTCGGTTAGTGAGGTACTGACTAGTCATTAGTCAGGATTAATCGTGATTAATTGGATTGAGATTTTAAATGTAATTTTCAGTTATATATATATACGTGCACATTTTATATGTAGTTTTTTTTAAGTAGGCATGTTTTAACCATTTTCTTGACTCATATCTTTTAGTATATAAGATTAAATCGCCAGAATTTGGGTTTTGATTTGAATCTGACCGAAATTTGGCTGGAATCGTTAGATCGCCATTGACTAGCGATTAATCGGTGTTTACTTAGTGAACCTCCGACTAGCGATTAATCGAAGATTTATTGGGTTTAAGCGTGTTTTTTACAACGATGCTTGTGGATTCAAATCCACGCAATTACACCGTCGCCACCCCTTGTGGTATGTCTTGTGGATACTTTCCACGAGTTACTAAACCAACATAGAAGAAGGCCAAATTTGACCGTTTATGACCGTTGGGGCCGTTTATTTCCAATTCAAACCATTTTTCTCCACTCGAATTCACACTCACAACCACAAATCTTATCATTTTTATCCATGGATAATGTTAAAAAAGTTGTTGGCGGTTCAAGCAAAAAAGCCACTAAATCTAGAGGGGATGGTTCGAACACACGAGGGGACGATTCGAACACATGAGGTAGCGGTTCGAACAAACGAGGTGGCGTCTTTGGTGGTGATGTTTATAAACCACACCCATCCACAAGCACAACCACAAATTTATTATACACAAGCACCAGGAAATTATTATGGCCACCAATACCCACCAAACTTTATTTCGCAACCTAATGCTCTAAATATGGTTGCACCCGGTCTACTCGATTTCTCTCAATAAGCTTTGTCCTTATTTGACCCATTTGGTACGTACAGGAGAACACCTCTGGGAAGTGAAGACATTGACGATGTCGATCGTGTGTCAGTAATCAATCCGATCGATCGAATTGGACTACCGAGGAGGAAGTTGATTTACCTAAAGCGTATATTCACGTGTCTGCAGATTGGGAAAAGGGAAATCAACAAAGAAGAGAAAGTTTATGGAAAGTCGTTAAACACTTCAACAAAATCATGGGTGGAAGTTGTCGAACGATTTCACAAGTGAACTAAAAATGGTTGACTATGTTGACTCAAATGAATTGGTTCAACGGTTTTTACAAAACTAGAAAAAACAAATTTTTGACGCGCATTGCGCGTCATGAAAGGTGTTTATGACACACAAAATAAAGTCGTTATAGGCATGGTCATAAACTTAATATGACATGCAGGCGTGTGTCATCTTTTAATGACACTTATTTATGACACGCATTTATGATACAAGCGCTACAATTTATATTTATTTTAATTAACTTCGTTATATTATTTTTACTTAATTTTAGTTTAAATTTATTTATAAGTACGTTCGGTATATTATTTTTATTTAATGTTAGTTTAAATTTATTTATATTTATATTTATATTTATAGCATCGTGTATGAGAAAACGGGTGCACCGGCTTGATGTTATGAAAAAGTTGCTTAATGATTTTCGAAACAAAAACATGAACACTTTTAAGCACGTTAGTGTATGGAAGGTTGTTAAATACCATGTTAAATGGTCCAAGATCCCGTTATTGGGCGAGGATTTCGGTACTAGTTTTGGCAAGAGAAGAAGATCATCGAAAGGTGGCAACTCCTACAGAGGTGCATCCGATGATTATTTCACAACGGGTACGTCGATGCCGAAATGGAACGAAGAAGTCAGTCCTACGCAACCAAAAAGGAAGGAGAAGAAACATGCGGGGTCGTCAGGCAAAGGTTAATTGTTTACTAGATTGGACAGTTACTTGTCAAAAAGGAAGCAAAGCTACAAGGGTTGGTGGATGCTAAAAAAACAAGTGGAAGATTCTAGAGCGTTGATTGCAGAACAACGCGAGAGTGTGAAGAAATTGACATTTGACAGAGACTTCAAGACGTATACTCGATCACGAAATCATCTTAGACTACGCATTCAAGAGAATCGCTACTGCCCTCAAACATAGAATTACGAAAGCACATGATTGGCCAACATATCACCTAGATGATATTTTGTTTTTTTTATTATTAAAGTGTCGTATTTTCATTTTTTTAGGTTTAATTTTTATAATTTTTTACTTTGAATAATGTAATTTTTTAGCTTTAATGAAATTGTAGTTTTAGTTTTAATTACATTTAATTGTTAAACTTATTTAACAGATATAAAAAAGTTATAGGGTACTTGTAGGTAGTGTTGCCAGTGATTACGTGGTTTGAAGGTACTTGAGGCTAGAAATAATGTGGTCTTTGCATTATACATTCGTCTTGTCTTTGTTTCCCTATGATGTTTACCCGCACTATTATACTTATCCCTAGTTCTTAGCTCTATTTAGTTCTTTATGTTGTTTTTTTGGTTGTTTAGGTTTCACGTGTAAAATTGTGTTTTAATGTATCTTTTATGTTCAAATAGGATTTAGAGCTGAGTGTTTTCCTAGAATCAATGTCTCTATCCTATGAATAGGAGTATATTTATTTGCATCTTAACCTTTGATTGGTGAGATTTTACTATATATGGTTGTTTTTAGTGTTATTGTAACTCACAACCGTCTAATTCCACTTCTAAATTTATATATTTGTTCATTCTAGGACTTAAACTCTTCAATGTTATGAGGAGGGCCAAATTTTGGTACTCCTTGTTACTTTTAGGTAAAAATCCTTAGCTTTTAACACAAGAAATAAGGTTTAAAAATAAGGAAACTAAAACCAACTAGATAATAAACTTTTAAACAATAATACGAAATGATTAATGTTAACTAAACTTAAAAGGGTTCTTGGTTTGATGCATCACGTGATATCACATTTTAGGATATGTGGAGTCTCCTATTGATGTGTAATGTAGGTCAGGTTATGAATCCTAAATTCCAAAGTTAAAACTAATAATAATTTTATGAGAACATGACGTATGGTTAAAACATCGTTTTCATCAAATAATAACTAGTGCCAATATTAAATAGCGCAAACATAGCCACATGCTCACATGTAGCATATAGAGTGGGGACACCACTTTGCACTTTGAATTATTGTTGGTTTGAATATTTGGCTATTTATATCGCTTGTTGCATTTTATTTAGCACATCTTGCTGTAAGCTAGCGTTCTAGAGGTATGTGACACTTCTTATTAGGGATGCAAAGGTGCCTCGAGTTTATTAAGCAATAAAACACATTGTTTTAGGTTTCAGTCGCAGGAAACTCTAATATAGAATGTGCATGGATTATTACCTTAGGTAGGGATTAGCTCGGTACAGATACCCCGGTATCAATTGTACCGGTACCAAAAGTACTCATTCCTGAAAATCCTCAAAATTGGGTACTACCTAAAATATTGGAGGTAAACCGTTTCCTTTCCTGGATGTTAATTGGGGGTGCTATTACGACTGCCTATGTGGCATTGACGTGGCGTAATGAAGCCCCTAGGGGCTTAAATCCATACCACTTAGCGTTACGGGTAAATAATATTTTCAATAAGCTTTTGAAAGGACTAGAAACTTTAATTATGTCATTTTGAACATGTATCCTACATATATATATCATAGGGTTCTCATATTGATCACATACCTCCAACTTGTATCTACACACTCTCCTCCCCTATACACCGTGTATAGGGGTCTGACAATGACAAATGTTAGGGCTCCTTATGCTTCACTTGTCAGACCTATACGTCTCGTATGACCTTATACGCCGAGTATAGGTCTGATAAAACGCGTGACTGATGGACATTTATGACGTGTGGGAGTTGGTACACCCACATATACGCCGCGTATAAGTGGGTGTGTAAATAATTTTGAGGGTGTGCCATTACCCTAACCCATATCATAAGTTGAGTTTTCGTTGATATGGCCTGATGACGTCTTCTGAACCATCTTATATTAGTATTATACGGCTTAATAGTAAATTCTAATATTTATTTTTAACTTATCATGTTAAAACAAAAAGAGGCGAAAGGGTGTCTAAAAAGGACGGTTGGATTGTGGTGGTATCTATGCCCCTTTACTAGGAAACAATAATGTTCCCATTTTTCTTTTATAAAAATAAACTACTTGAAATCATTGATGGACCTAGATGCCCAAGGAAGCCGGAAGGGGCACTCTTTGGGTAAGGTTTTGTGGGTTCAAACCTGTTGCGGTGATACCATCATCACCCTCACGGGTAGAGCTAGCGAGTTTGCAGTTTGAGTATACCAAGCCGCACGAAGCAAACATTTTTGTGACCGTTGGACTATTAAAAAATGATTTAAAAACATCATAAATGTCAACTCATATTGTATGCCCTTTACTAGACGAATAGACTAGGGTTGAGTCTTAGTTAAAGTATGAGCGAGTTAAGGTTAATGTGTATGACAAGGATACAATTGTGTTTTGTGGAAAAGTTCAACCCAACAATCAATATTCTTTTAAGGGAAAATCACGGAAATGGCTATTGACCAAGTCAATTTACCAAAATAGCCAGCTGAAGCGTCTCGGGAGAGACGGTTCCCACTTCCCGAGGCCCTGAGCCGACTCCAAAGACCTCTGGCAAAAAGAACCGCTGAAAGGTTGCCACGTGTCCGAGACTCTTCCGAAACATCTTTTGAGACGACATGACCACTCCGAAGACGTGGGAGACGTTTCCATCTCTTCCCGGCTCATGGCTTGAGCCGTTTAAATTTTCTCCTTCGGCTTATCTGTAGCCGTCTCCTTGACGGCTCATCACCTGGCAAAAGAGATGGAAACGTTATGTAGTGTACCCATATTGCTTAGACCATTAGGTGTGGGGGCCGGGCGGCATAGGGGCAACATTACCATGCCGGGCCTCGCTACACCGCCCCCTAGGGGCAGCATGGGCAAGAGGCATTGAGATGCCGTTGATGCCGGGGCTATTTATTGGTTTTTAATTGATTTTTTTATTATTTTTAATAATTCTGATCAATGAGGAGGCCCGTCATCATGGTGCACACCACCCCCTTGGAGGCCTATCATCAAGATGCCTCTCCTTCCACTCCTACGTGGCGGCTCATCATGAAAATGCCACCCCTCTCCACACCCAATGGTCTTATGGTTTCAACCAAAAAACTAACTTCGGTCCTTGAAGACTTTATATTAGGTTCCCACACTTCACGACACTGTTCTAAGTGTTGCTGAAATTGATTTTTTTTTTTTTTTTTTTTTTTTTTTTTTTTTTTTTTTGTGATTAATTGATTATAAGAACATCTATGTACAATGCGATTGGCTCATGAACCTAGTCATCTCCGCTAGTGAACCAATCTTAACAGATTGTTACTCTCCGCAAAGACGTACTCTCCCCATCTGTTTGCGTTGTTATTAATCCTGGACTTCCTCCATCCCTCTTTCACCTGATTAAACTTCTATGAAAACCCTCACGATCACCATTGTTGATGCTCTAACACACTACCAAGCATATTGGTTACTTCCCGAATTTAAGTCTTAATGTTAAGTCAACAACACAATACAATAAAAGTTATATGGTTCTATTAGAAAGGACCAATGTATTATCGATCGTTTCATTATCTCTATGTTTGTAACTAAAACGTTACATAATTTTCCTAAGAAAAAATAACACCAACGATTAAGATACATGCTTGACATAAAGAGTTCACCTTAATTTCTTGAATCCTTGAGTTAACGTACGTCAAAAGAACTCAGAATGAGGTTCACCAATTAACACTCGTTGTATTTCAAATAATTGCTTGATCCTAAGGTGCATATCATGTGGTTTATTTGTGTTCTTGATCCTTGTTCGTTGTTTTTCAATTAGACGGGATTCGTTTGGGTTTTTTTTTTTTTTTTTTAATCATTTTTCAAAATCTTTTTCTTTTCAAACGGCAAACTCCCACGCCCACAAAATTTACTTCTAAAGTTTTTGCAGATTAATTTATGGTTGATTGTTTTATGATTATATTGATTTTAATTTTGCTTTATTGCTCTAGTGTACTTTGCTCTAGTGTACTTTTGTTATATATTATGCCCTTACCGGCTTGATGGTTGGCCTTTTCTGATTTAATGAGACTAGTTTCCATTAGTTAACTTTTTTTTTTTTGAAAGGCATTTCCATTAGTTAACTAAAAAAGAAAATGCCACTTAGGTTATAGCCTAGTGGTAGAGAGGAAATCCTCTCTTAGTGAGGTTGGGAGTTCAACTTCAAGGGTGAACAAAAAGGGTGTAAAAGGTATAAAAAAAGGGGTGTGAAATTAGCCGTTCAAAAAAAAAAAAAAAAAACTAAAAAAGAAAATCCTAGTTTCTGGTTTAATTAATTTACCTTTACAAAAATAGCCACTTTCAAGTTCCCGAGTATATTGTGCATGTTCTTAAACACCTGAGCGGTAATGGACAAGTGTTGCCCTATCTCACCCATTGCCCTTGCCAAATTTACCAAATCACACTTTTATACATTTAATTTATTAACAAGTAGCATAAGTAATTTCCTCTTAAGGATTACCATTATTTATAATTTTTTTAAATATCAACAGTGACTCGCAAAGCCCGAGGAACCAAGGGTTTGTATTTAGTAGAATAGGGTTTGCGATTCAAAAGGGGATAGCGGCGCAGCTTGTTGCTCGCTTACCCATTATCCATATGTAACTTGGTTATTATTTGGTATAAAAACCTATTGATCGATGATAAAAAAAATAAAAAAAAAATATCAACTAATTTGAATCCTCAATAAACAAAACAATATCTCAACTCTCAACTATCATTTATCATAAACACAACCTTTGCCAATTACATATGATATAAACATTCTCATGTTAGAATTATAATAGAATCCAAACATCAAATCTAGGAAGGGTGTGTTTCCAAATATATAATTTGCAACAACTACTAAAAAAAGTATAAATAGCAAAAATTCATTAAGTATACTATTTCAATAACCTATTTACTCAATAATTTATAAATCATGTCGGTTATAACATCATTTTAATTAGCCATAGTGGATCATGAAAACCAAAAATTTCCAAGTTATTTCTCTTGTATAGGGTTAATCAAGTTAAGCTTTCCTTTTCTAAAACTCTCTATCTATCATCATCATGTAAATAGCAAAGAAAGAATCCTTATTACTATGTTGTCATGTGTTCTTTTTTTTAAAACCTAAATTTCCTCCACTCCATCATACTTTATTATTCTTCTTTGTACCTCTCTCTACTTGTTCTACAAACATGGCTACCAACAACCCTAATACTTCTTCTTTCCATCTCCACCAAGACCGTCCTGATCTCCACCTCCAAATCCCACAACACTCCGACCAAGATGACCCTAACCAAACCACACCCGGCTCCGGTGACGCCTCCGGCCGCCGTCCACGTGGCCGTCCTCCTGGCTCCAAAAACAAACCAAAACCACCGGTTATTATCACCCGTGAAAGTGCAAACACATTAAGAGCTCATATACTTGAAATAAGCAATGGTTGTGATGTGTTTGAATCCATTGCTGATTATGCAAGAAAAAGACAACGTGGGATTTGTATTGTTAGTGGTACTGGTACGGTTAATAATGTTACTCTCCGACAACCGGCTGCTGCTGGATCTGTACTAACGCTTCATGGCCGGTTCGAGATATTATCACTGTCGGGTTCTTTTCTACCACCACCGGCTCCACCAGGGGCCACGAGTTTAACTATTTATTTAGCTGGTGGACAAGGTCAGGTTGTTGGTGGGAATGTTGTCGGGCCTTTGGTGGCTTCTGGACCGGTTATTGTTATTGCTGCTTCGTTTACTAATGTGGCGTATGAGAGGCTGCCTTTGGATGAAGATGAAGCGGCTGCTAGTAGTGGTGGTGGTGGTGGTGGTGATGGGGATGGTGATGGTGGTCATCACTTTCCTGACCCGGGTTCGATGGGTTTACCGTTTTTTAACCTACCGTTGAATATGCCGAACGTGCAGTTACCGGTTGACGGTGGTGGTTGGTCGGGTAACGCCGCTAGCAGGCCGCCGTTTGGATAAAATAAGGTCAGATCGATATGATGAAATATTATTAAAAGGGTAGAAGTTTAAACCAATGGATCATTGTTCGTTGGTTATTACTTATTACTTGCTATTAAAACATTTATATCATCTTGTTCCATTTCATTAGGGTTTCATTTGTTGAGCTAATTAATGTAGGTTTTAGTTTTTTTTTTTTTTTTTTTTTTTTTTTTTTTTTTTTTTTTTTTTTTTTTTAAGTTTGTGAATTAAGATCGGATTATTTTATCTTTATCTTCATCTTCATCATCAATTCGTCTGTATTTGTGAAATTATTTTGGTCTTTTTAAAAGTAAGCTTTAGTTTAATTGCAACAAGTGTGCCATGAATATTAAACTAATTAATCATCTTTATTGGGTTCGATGAGTTCTTTAATTTATAATATAAAAATGGTTAAAGATGGTCATGTATAAAATATTTTAAAATAAAATGACGTTTTTAATAATACGACAATATATTATTCTAACATCAACGTGAATATAATATTAAACTAATTAATCTTCTTTATCATTTCTTGGAATCAAACATATAAATAATATATTGTATTGATTAGAGTTAATCAATCAATTTTGACTTTTTAAAATAAGAAAACATCAAATTTTAAATCACTTTTAACGATAAGAAACAATATATATAGTTTAAGATTTTATACGTAGAAAATCACAACGATTTCAACATTCAAAGGCTTATTTAATAACATAACATATTACATAGTTTGTTAATAGGTTTTCCAAAATTTTAAAAACATTGCGCTAACAATTATTTCGGAACCCTCTCAGATCTAATCATCTAAATTTTGATGCCGCAAAATATGACTTTTTTATTTTATACAAAATCAAAAGCGATGATTTTACATTTTATGAAGTCGGGTTTTAAGAGGACATGTATAGTTACGTATAACTTTTTCGGATTATCTTAAATAAAATTCTTTATCCTTACTTTGACCACTCCACAAAAACAAAGGATTTTACAATATTCTATTTGGGAGCCTATGAACATTTGTTATGTTGGTGTATGAATATATTATTATATTTTCTTAAATCATCCAATGGATTTCGATATATGATTAGTGCTAATTTTCTTTATGTTGGTTAATGGTTATATCTATATGTTCTATATTAAATAAACTAAATAAATAAATATACAAAACCATTTTTTTATTTGTTATCGTTTTTCCAAGTAGTCTCCATGCTGGGTTCTTAATTAGTCCGTTGCTGAATTCGATGGATAAACATGTGTTCTTGGGGATAATAATCTGGGCATGTGAAGATCTAGCCTTTTTCCTGAATAGATGCTCTGTCTTTTTATTATTTTATTTTAGATACTGAATAAAGTTTAAATGTTTACAAGCTCCATTAAATGTGTTTAGTATAGACATCATTACCTCCTATCAACTTATGATTATGAGTAGTTGAATACTTGAGTTTTACACATTCTGAGCTAGGGGTGTTCAACGAATCGAATAACGAATTTTCGAATTATTCGAATCGAATTTTTCGAATTTTTAATATTTTTATCGGAATTCGTATTCGATTCGTATTCGCTTAAAATTCAATTTATTCGATTCGTATTCGATTCGAATAAGAAACTCGAATTCGAATCGAATTCGAATAAATTCGATTTAGTTCAAATTCACCACAAATAATAAATTGTTTACTTTTTTTTTTAGTTTTAAAACTTATACAAACTCATTATTTTTAACAGATAAAATACAAATCTACAAAATTGATAAACAACAATTTGTAAAATACAGAAATAGTAAAAATAGTAGAGACTATATAGTTTGTTAGAGTTTTGTGATGTATAAGGTAAATATGTAAAATATGGTTATGGTATAAGTTGTAGAAACTATGGATTCTTAGAGTTTGACCAAAATTTAAAAATTCTTTTCTTCAATGTGTATATTTGTGTATGTAATAATGTGTATGTGTGTATATATATTTTAAAAAAATATACATTTATAGTTTTTATTCGAATTTCGAATCGAATCGAATTTAAAATCATAAATTCGTATTCGATTCGTATTCGATTTACTGGACTCGAATTCGAATTGAATCGAATTCGAATTCTTAATAATCGAATCGAATTTTTGTTAATCGAATCGAACTAAGTCGAATTTCGAATTTTTCGAATCCGAATCGAATTCTGAACACCCCTATTCTGAGCTCTACTCAAACTCGAGTTTGGCTTGATAGACGCGAATTTTGTTTGAAAGCTTAAAATTTTATATAAATATTATTATTATTATTATTGCTAATCTAACTATTTTAAGAATAGGTTAAAATTATATTCGCTGACAAAACAAATTGCAAGTACATATATATAAGTTACATCAACACGTATATATATTAGGCAATTAAAATGTCAAAAAAGTAATAGATTATTACAATATCTAATATCCTTTTGAAATTCCAAATATGTGTGTAAATATTATATATCTTATATATACACGTGTATCACTACAAAACAAATTATATTTACATGATAGATTTATCAGAAATCCTTTGTGAATGTGGCCATGTGGGTACGGGGCCAACGATAAAATCACTACATACTTTAAACTCGTTTTTACTTACGACATTGAATTCGATAAAAGCTTTGCTCAAAACAAATATGAAATGAATAACTCAATAAAATTAAATTCTTTTTACCTACGTATCACTTGTAATTGGCTGATAATTTTGCAATTGAATTATTGAAGTGATGCTAATATATAGTTTTAGTTATATATCAACTGGCAGGATACAAATCTTGATAAGTATTTAGAAGAACAAGACCCTAACTTGTGTATCAAGATTAGGTTTTAAATATTACCATTAGATAAACATCAACAAAACATGCAACATTTACCATGGCCATGTAATGCTTATGCTTGTATGTATGCTTGGTCAAGACCATTGCTTGTAGTCCTGACATCATGATTTCAAAACATGCAACATTTTCCATTTAATTAGCCTTTTAGGTAAACCAAATTAATCTCTGTGTGTGTGAGAGAGATCGTTAACCCTTACGAATTTATGATTTCAAGAAACTGTCTAGTTTGTGATGCCGATTTAGTTTTAAGAGATTAGAAACTACATTAGTGGTGCTAACCAAGTTTAATGAATTGATAAAGTTGTCTACCCTGTGATATAATACTACCATATGATGGATTTCATGATACAACAAAACATTATTATTTTGAATGGTATATAATTTGATAAGGATTGAAGAAGGAAAATTAAGTGATCTTGGAGCATGCATGATTGACTCCACTTAATCATCCAAAACATTAATGATTTAGTTTCACTTTTTTCCTATAAAGTGTTATAAAACAAATACCAAATTAAGAGATGAGTGACCCACCTCAAGCATTTTTTATTTTGATAATTTTAACATCACAGTTGAGGATACGAGGTAAAATTATAAATTAATTAGAAATCATGTGGTTGGGGATTCAAATATGGTTAGTGTTGTCTAGCATTAATTTAAAAAGTCACACGTGCAACCCATAAGGACTGAAGTCTGTTGATTAGTGCAGAGACATGTTTTGCATATATAGATCATATGGACGATGCCAAAGACCACACCATACAAGATATACCTTCTTGTTCATCTTCTCTCTCTCTCTCTCTCTCTCTCTCTCTCTCTCTCTCTCTCTCTCTCTCTCTCTCTCTCTCTCTCTCTCTCAAACTTATATTTATAGATATATACTATTCCAAATGCATATCCTATATACGTGAAAACCGTAAAATTAGTGTGTTCGTATTTTTCTTTTAGTTTTAATCGTATATCTAAAGTGTATAGATAATGTAAACACACACTACATACACGTGTATAGTTTATATAAGAGGAGCAACAATGGGGCAATCTGATTGAAGTCAAGCCTGACGGACGGTCCACTTCCAAACCTCACCATTGTAGGGATCGATCGTACATAGGAGTGGTCCGGTCCGCTCTATCGGACGGTCCAAAAGCTATATTTGTGGGGGCCCTTGTACTTTATGATTAAATAATTTTTTATGGGGGTATAAATTAAATAAAAGAAATAGCCGGTGATGAAGTGGAGATTTGAAATGTTTCATGGTTATAAAAAAAAAATGGGTTTTGAAGGATTATGGTTTGAATTAGTTTGAAATGATGTGGTATGGTAACATGACGGTTTGAAAATTCCAAACCACCTCCTCATTGTGAAAGCTATAAACGAAACTATTCCTTATTTTAAGTTACTTAAAGTTCACATGTTTCCAAACTTGGTATTAACTAAATTGAAATATCGATTGAAATTTGAATTACTTTAGAGAGAAATAAAAAGTTTTCCCAAACAACCTTAGGGGAACACTTATAAAATTTGGTTAATTTTAGGTGAGGTTTCAAAATTTGAAACTTTTTGAAAGTTTATAATACTAGCTAGTATTTTGCCCGCAAACGTTGCCCTGCACGTCTGCGTGTAAACCATAGAAAGAATAAACAACATAGAAAGAATAAACAAGTAGATCTAGCTTGGACCTGCGTGCTGCGACTAACTTATTAAGCAAGAAAAATAGACGCGATGCAACAGACATGTCAAACATGAAAAAAAATATATGAAAAAAACGTTGAACCCCACATGCACGTTGCGGCGTGTTAACTCACAAAATTTAGAATGAAACGTAAAACGAAAAATTTGCGAAAGATGAAAATTATAAGGGACCAAAGTTGAAAATAAAAAAATGTTTGCAAAAAGATGAAAAACTTGAGGTTAAAAGTAAAAAACCAAAGTAGTTAAATTGAAAAAGATTAAAACTTTGAGTTAGAAGTGAAAAATCAAATTAATCAAAGGATAATATTGGCGTAGGTTGAAACTTTAGAGTTAAATTGTCAAAGTTTGAAAATCTAGTTTATTTTTACCCCCCCCCCCCCCCCCCCCCCAAGCCATGAGTACATCCTATCAACAAAGTTTTATGTTAGATAATTTGGTTTATTTTTTTCAACTTAGTTAATACCAAGGGTATGTTTGGTAAAACTAGTTGTTAGCTGAAAGTTTTTTAAATATATTTTGGTGTTTTGCAGAGTAACTGAAACTTTTAATAAAATGTATAAAATGACTAAAATTGGCATAATTAAAAACTTGTAAAGAAGGTTTTTATTTTATTTTTAAAATAGAATGGGTATTTGTGTCATTTACTAATTAAAAGCTTGTAGCTAGTAAAGTTTTTTCTTAAACGCTAGTACTAGTAGCTTTTCACTATAGAGGTTTTTTCTCTAACCTAAAAGCTTCCAACTCCTAAAAGCTCCTTGCCAAACACACTCCAAATTTAGAAATCTGTAAATAATTTCATAGTGAAAATGGAGCAACGTATATTTGTGAATAACCGTATGTATAACTATTTTTTTTTTGGTTCAAATGGAATCATTAATCAAAATTTATATGCCTATATGAACCATCATATATATGCAATATAGAGCAATTGTTAGGAAATTACTTATATACCTCTTAAATGTTGCTAAGGGTCTGTTTGGTAGCCTCTTAATGAGGCTCTGAACCATTCAGCTGTGAATGGTTCAACATTCAGACTGTTTGTTTTACCCTAAAAAAAGGCTCTGAATGAAATGGTTAAGAGCTGAACCATTCAGACTTGGTGCATAGCTGAACCATTCAACATTTAATCATTCAGAGTCTCTTAACCATTCAGACATTTTAAAAATTCAACACCTAATTAACCAAACAGCCCCTAAGTCTATTATGTTACAGAAATTCCTTATAGTTCCTGGTACGAGCATGGACGGAGCCACCCCAAGCTTAAGAGGTGCGGGCGCACACCTTGAAAAAAAAATTTAGTTTTTATATATATATATATGTGTGTTTATCATGTCACCCCATAAAAATTTTCAATCGCACCCCTCGAATTTTTGAAACCGACCCCAAGAAAAAAAAAATAGTATTTATAGTTAGCCCAACAGAAATAGTTGGTAGGGTAGTAGCCCAATATTAAGAATTAGCCCAATGGTCATTTATAAGTTATAAATCTGATTTAAAAAAAAATAAAAAAATAAAAGAAGAAGAATGCCTACTTTCTAAAACAAATTACAGAGCACAACACTGTAAACATCAAAACCTTTGTGTCTCTTTCCAAGTTTCCTCTTCCTAAAAACTTGAAACAAAGAAACACCTTAACTTTATATTGGTGTATCGTTTATTGAAGTTATCTCCCACATTACCTGTCGCAGCCGCAATCGTTGAAAGAAGCTTTTCGGCAATGAAATTTGTGAAGAACGGTCTGCGTAATAGGATTAGTGATGAGAATTTAAACGATAATTATATTGCTTTTATTGAAGATGACTTGCTTAGAAACGTGGGGATAGAAGATGTTATAGATAGATTCCAAAAAATGAAGGTCTGAAGAGAACAACTTTAAATTTTAGAATTTCGTTATCCATATATACCGACGTTTAAATTAATTTTGGTTCCTTTTGTCGATTATATAATTTTAGTGTTATTAATTTTGGTATACGACCCGACCCAACCCGAACCACCTGATGGGTCTTAGAGATTCCGCACCCCATAAAACAAATTTTTAAATCCGCCACCAGATAAGAGTGTGTATTAACAACTTCATAAATAGATAAAGACACCTTCTCTTTAGTACATTTTTAAATTACAAATATAAGTTTAGCAATCATGCCGAGAATTGTGTTTTAGTTGGTACTCGATCAAATGTATATAAAGTTGTTTAAAACTTTAGTACATTTTTATATTGCACAATAAGTTTAGCAATCATGACGATAATTGTGTTTTAGTTGGTACTCAATTGTATATGGAAAAAGATTACAAAATGTGGAGTTTTTTTTAAATAATTAAAAAACGTTTTTTTTTATAAATAATTAGAAAAGGTATTTTTTTTCATACCGAGAATTAGGGGGAGAATTGGTAAAGGAGAATAATTGTAAGCAAGATGACCAAGATAAGGTAAGCCGAATCAATGATTGGTGAGATGTTTTATGACGTTTAATGTGTTTAAAGTGGGTGTTATATGTGATTTTCATATGGAACACATTCACTTTGCGAGTGTTTGTGAATTGCGGGTCGAAACACATATACGTGTTTTGGAAGCACTTGGATTAAAAAAAATGAGGACCTGAAATGCAAACCGGAGAAGATGAGAAGTCTTTAAATAAAATTATCACCCAAACACTCGGCATTTCAATCTCCTGGATTGGGCGTTTCAAGCATTTGTGTGTTTTTAGCAACGTTTATATAAAGTTCGGGCGATTTTTCTCCCTGCTTGGGTGTTTCATACGCTGAGGCCCGACATTACAAACGTCTGCACTTGGAAAACTCTAATTTTTCTCCCTGCTTTAGATCGCCAGCAGTTTGAATATTAGTTTGTGTTTTCACATAATTGAATTGGTGGTTGTGCGAATAGAACCCATTATCAAGTTCTATTACTATGTTATGCAAGTTTTGTTATTTGTGAGTACTTGTTGAACGCATCAAGTTAATTCGTAGTTTTTACACATATTTTGGTATTTATATTACGTATTTTGTTGGTTTTATGTTGTACTTAGTATTTTAAAATGTTGGCAGGTGTTCATGTGTAAAACAATGAAATATGAGCTAAAACGAAGAAGATACGAGCACACATGTAATGTGTTTTAGAATAAAAGATAAAAAAAAATCAACATTTAAGGTCTTCCCCCAATGATTCAATTTGAAATGAGTCCATTTGATATTCAATTCTTATGCAAGTTCTATAAGTTATTTGTGACTGCTTGTTGAATATTAACCTAAGGAATTACCAAGTCTAGGTTTCAAAACATTACTGAGTTCAATGATTAAAGGCTTAAGAGCAATGACACTTCAGAACTTAATCCTAATTGTTGATGGCAAAACCAAATAAATTTTGAAAATAATTAGCATAAATCATCCCAAACTTGCATACAAAAACAAATAAACATACAGTAACTAAATCCAGATCCAACCGTAAGTAACAACAAAGAAAAACAAATGCGAATACAATCCTACGCCCGAAGATGATCCAAAGTGTTCTAGTCGCTCATGATCTCCGTTCGGTCTTCAATTAATGTACTGTGGAATGATTGCATGGAAGGAATTGAGTGTGGATGAATATAGAGGATGAAAATTGTGGTTTTTGCTCTGGAATAGCTGTGAAGAGGAGATAATCAAATTGTGTGGCCAACGTAGGTTATTTTAGGTGAAAACCTATTTTTTTTGTTGACATAACTCGTTCTCGTGGGCACCATTGCATGATTTCTTCGCGTGTGGATGAACACAAAATAGTCAGGCTTGTGTTCAGGCTATTTACGTACCGTGGCGCGTGTCTCTTGAATGTCTCTGCGTACCACAAAGCAAAGACCTTAAATGCTGATTTTTTAATTCTTTTATTCAAAAATCCTCGTGTGCTCGTATCTTCTCCGTTTTAGCTCGTTTTTTACTGTTTTACACACTAACACCTGTCAACATGACTAGTTACTAATTTCAATATAAATCAAACTAAATACATAATATAAATACCGAAGTATGTATAAATTAACTTAATGCATTCAAGAACACATCATAACCAAATCAATTATAAATTCTAAACCTTAAACATATGCTCAATTGAAAGTTGAATCATTTTAACAATTTTGTGCTAAAAATAATCTATGTACTAAGATAACATAAGATAACCATATTTAAAAAAAAAACTTAGATAAAAATAAATGGAAAACTAGCATGAATGTACAAACTAGCGGTGTACAATTACTGATCAACAAACGGTGCTTGCGTCAGAGGATGGTGGTGAGAACCGTTGAGCCATTGGCTTGCTGAGCTTTTCTAATTTAGCTTTCTCCCCAATATCACTGAGTGGAGTGTTTTTTTCGTTATAGAAAAGAAAGGTTTGACCCGATGACCCTAAATCCGACTCGGACCTGACTCGGTGAATGATTTCATCTTTAAGACGCAATTTGAGCCTAAACCATGTAAAAAAAAAAAAACCATTTATACCCCAAACTGGTTTTGAACCAGACCCTAATCGGTGTGTTAGGTTTGAACATTTTTCATCATAAAGTGATGCCTAACCTGAACCGGCTAGCTTAAGCCAACCGGTTCAAGTCCTTAATGAAAAAAAAAACAGTTTGCTTTTGAAACTGTTTCGGTCTGTGTAAAAAAAAAATGGTTTTGTACACCTCTAGTACAAAAAGGTTGTAGGCCCGTTTTGCCCATCAGAAAGCCCAACCCATTAGTAAACCGATCCGACCCGACCCGATATTGCTTTGATGATCTGCAATTGGTTCTAAACTGCTAAATTACCAATCATCCTGGTTTTTCGTTGTTCTTTGCTACTCTCGGTTGATCCCAACAAATCAGGTATTCTGTATATATATGTTCGCTTTATTTAATTTGATTGTTTTATAATGAAATTGCGTACTGTTATTTACTCCCAGTGTGTTTGTTTATTATTGATTTATTATTTATTATTTCCATCGGTTTATAGAGTGTTTAGATTGCTTTGATCCAACTGTTTATCATAATTTCTTCTTCCCTAAGTCTCAGCAGAACTAATTTCCCCCCTTTTTTTCGTTATGTTAGGAAGCATAAATTAGAAAGAATTAGAAAACCACTAATGTAATATAAAGTCATTTAGGATTAGAGCATAGTAGTAACAAACTACATGAATGTAACTTACGGTTTGCGTAAATTTTCTGAGCGTAATCGGACAGTTTATTTCTTGGGAGCCTAGCATTGATAAAAATGCCCCACAATCTGTGTCGGTGATTTTAGTGTTATCAACGTATTTTAATGTTGTCGGATTTTCAAATATGACTAAAAGAATTCAAGTTAAGTTATAATACAAGTTAGGAGATGTGGTGTGCGCATAGCTGTCAAAGGCGCAAAGGGTGAGCCTTGGGCCTCGGTGCAAGGCGCTTAAAAAGTGAGGGCTTTTTTAGGCCAGGCGTATAGTATAAAATACACTTTTTAAGGGGGTTAGACATGTTTTGGGCTAGTTTAGGTTGTTTTAGGTTGATTTCAGGCTTGTTTAGGGATGGTATAAATGTTTCAGACCTGATGAAACAAATTCCGACAATTTTTTTTTACCGGAATATTGTCGGAACTTGGCCCAAAAAATACGTGTGAGGGCCTGAAAGTGGGGCTTTTGAAGCGAAGTGAGAAGGCTGTGATGGGCCTGAAAAGTGAGCCTAGACGCGCACATACAACAGAGGGTGTACGTGCTTAGATAAACTTTTAACTGAATTCAGATCCTTGAAATTTGACGTACCTTGTTACTTTTCCAAACTTAATTTTCATCCTTCAATTTTCCAATCTCTTATTTTTTCCCCTCAATTCTCTACATAGCAGATCACTAGTTGAAACATAATACTATACAGCAGCAGCAGCAATGTCTCTAGGGTTTGGAAAAGATGATTTCTTTTCTTGCTGTGGAAGCACCAAATTTGCGGAACAAATGGTCGCCGATGGACCCTTTGCTAGTTACGACGAAGCTGTTGTTGCAGCCAAGAACATTTGGTTCAATAAGGTCTGTGTTTCTGTGTGTAAGTATTTAGATTGAATTACGATTTTAATTAATTTATTGATATTGAATACAGGTTGATGTACAAGGTTGGCTTGAAGCATTCGCTGCTCACCCCCAAATTGGCCAAAATCCTTCTTCATCTGCTCACAAAAGTTCCACAAGTGCCCAGTTAGTTCCTTCTCTCTCGATCGGTTAATCGACTGATCGATATGATTTTCGATTGTTATGTTTGTTGGAAAAACCAATGATTTAATTTTGAAGCTTGGTTTTTGTGATCTGGAATACTTATTGATTTTGTTTTATGTATAGACCTATAGTGGAACTGTTTTAACGTAGAAATCGATCTGAATTTTTAGA
Organism: Ambrosia trifida; assembly: GCA_028751855.1. NCBI lineage: Eukaryota > Viridiplantae > Streptophyta > Magnoliopsida > Asterales > Asteraceae > Ambrosia > Ambrosia trifida. The sequence goes on along the minus strand of CM054125.1, from coordinate 3,194,760 downwards.
GGATTTTAATTTTTAGTTATGATTGCTTTAAGCTTTATAAAAACCATGAATAAAAGAGGATCCATGTAGGCAAAAAGTGCTATCTAGCTTGTATTTATATCTTCATTGCCTTATTGGGGGGAGGGATACATTGTGTTTTAAAGATGAGTACTCAAGATACTTTGTAGGGGTGTAAACGAGCCGAGCCGAGCCCGAGCCTGACTGGGCTCGAGCTCGGCTCGTTATGGTTTTACAAAGCTCGAGCTCGAGCTCGGCTCGGTTCGAGCCTAAAATCTTGAGCTCGAGCTTGGCTCGCTAGCAAAATCAAAAGCTCGAGCTCGGCTCGGCTCGGCTCGAGGTGATTTGAGAACAATCTCAAACGAGCTCAAAGCTCGGCTCGAGATCGCAAAAGCTCGGCTCGCGAGTGTTATTAAATGGGCCTATGAAATAAGGACTTGGGCTTTGGAGATATGGGCTATAAATTATAAGAGATATATAAATAACTTATAATTATGTTTGGGCTCGTTTAGGCTCGCGAGCCCAATCGAGCTTTGTATTTACTATTTAGGGCTCGGGCTCGGGCTCGATAACTAAACGAGCCATATTTTAGGCTCGGGCTCGTTAAGGCTCGGCTCGGCTTGTTCGGGCTTTTTACCGAGCCGATCCCGGGTAGCTCTCGAGCCGCTACGTGTCATTTACACCCCTAATACTTTGTTAGCATATGGCATGATACGTGTTCGAAACAAAACCAATTTTAAGTAGATTGAGAGAACCTTAGGGTCTGTTTGGCATGGGGTAATGGAATGGACAAGGGAATGAAATGGATGATTACCATTCCATGGTCTTGTTTGGTTACACGTAAGAATGGAATGAATCATTACTTTGTATTGTTTGGTATGGACGAAAAGACAAACGAATAAAATCGGCGGTGGTGAGTGGTGGCGATGACTGTTGGCAGCGGGTGCCGGTGACGGTGGTTGGTGGTGGCAGAGGTAGTGGTGGTCGGTGGGTGGCGGCGGTCGGCGGTGGGGAAGCGCCGATGACGGTGGTGGTGGTGGTTGTAAGTGGCGGCGACGATGATGGGTGGTGGTGGTGGTCGGTGATTATGGGTAGCGACGTCTGGTGGTGATAGTAGCGGTGATGGTCGTGGTGGTCGGTGGCGGCGGGTCGCGACAGGGAGTGACGGCGACAGTGAGTGGTGGCGGCAGCGGGTGGCGGTGGCGGTCGGTGACGGAGAGTGTCAATGGTGGCGGTCGGTGGTAGGTGGTGGAGGTGGAGGTGGCAATTGGTGGTGGGTGGCGGTGGTCGGTGATGGCGGTAGTCGGTAATTGGGGGGTTTTTAGAGAAAATGGAATGGAAGAGGTAATTGATGATTCTATTACCTTGACCAACCAAACACCTTTTTTTTCATTCCATCATAATGCTCCCTTCCATTCCGCCTCTCATTCCTGCGTACCAAACGCTACCTTATAGATACTTGTACCTTTTGATTCAAGTGTGATGCATATGGCAATTATGTAATAACCAATGTTATTTTCTAAATCCCATGTCAAGCAATATGTACACATGTATTATGCGGTTCTCTACTTAAAGTTGGTCCCTGAAATAGTAAGTTTCCACCTTGTCCGCACTCTCCCAGATCCTACGAGTAGCTATTGCTACGAGTGAGATTTTACTTGGCACATTTGTTTTCTTGTTTGTTTATTCTACTTAAATTTGGTTCTATACAGAACACGTCCTACAATTTAGATGGGTCATGAAGGCTGTTTTGATTTAATTAATCTGTCAAGCAGATTGCATACCTTTTTGCATAAAAAACATGAGAAGTGTAAATTATAGAACTAAGTATTATATCATATGCATTAGGAAATGAAAATCCTATTGTGCTTTTATCTGAAAACCCTTGCATTCTTCTTAGTTCTTTGACTGATTGTTGTTGCTTTCTCTGTTTATAGGTGGAGTAAAGGGGAGCAGTCCACTGCTCTAGCCACTGCAACTGATTCTAGCCTACAGGTATGAATATTAACATTAAAACTTGAATGTGTTATGTTAATGACTTAATGAGAATATACAGATGTGTGATTTGTCAACTGAGATGCGAGTTTATGTTGTGCTTCAATTTTACTGCAATTTCAACTGCATTCACAGTTCTTGAATATAAAAAGTGCATTTAAGTAGGGACTGCTATATATATTTGAATTGGAGTTATCTTTGCAGGAATTATACGAGTGGAATTCTCGATATAAGCAAAAGTTCGGATTTGTTTTCCTGATATTTGCATCTGGAAGAAGCACTCCTGAAATATTATCTGAGTTGAAGGTAAAATCATGACATGTGTATTAATGTCTTTTTTCTGTTGTCTACTTGGAAGCGGAAAAACAAGTATGTATACGAAAAAATGAAGTTATGCTACGTATTGACTGATGTTATGCTACTTTTGTAGAGACGTTTTTCAAACAGGCCAATCGTTGAATTTGAGAATGCAGCCGAAGAACAAATGAAAATAACTGAATTACGTCTCCATAAGCTTTTCTCAAATGTAGAACTTTCTGCTTCAACTCAGGCCCAGTCCCCTGCAAGCGATGTCACTAAAGCAGAAGGTAATTTTTAACTTGTTTTTCTTTTTTTGACCCATTTGTCGACAACTAAAGGGTTAAATATGATTATGAAACGGTATTATTACAATAATAATCTAAATCTTTGATTAAACAACTTAGGATGTTGTATGGGTAAAGAATAAACCATATGTTTACGCCTTTACGGGTATCCATCCCATTGATGTGGATCCTTTTAATGTAGAAGGTCGGATGAACATTTTGGGAGGGCATCTAACTGCGCCACCAGCAACTACACGGGTGCGCCCACCCATCACAACCCATATACTAGATATAGCCCGTGGGTGTCCTGCAGCTGGGATCGAAGTGCAGTTAGAAATGTACAATGCCAAACAGCCTGGTCCAGTGTTTGGTGACTCGGATAACGACAACTGGATACTGCAAGGCTCATCAGCTACAGATAAAGACGGAAGAAGCGGTCAGCTGATGAAAATAGTCAATGATTTGAGCCCTGGTGTATACCGTATCAGTTTCAATACGGGCAAATACAACCCTGATGGCTTCTTCCCATTTGTCTCCATTGTGTTTAAGGTCAAAGAGTCCCAAAAATTGGAACATTTTCATGTTCCTTTGTTGTTGTCTCCTTTTTCGTTCTCGACCTACAGGGGCAGCTAGGCATCGATGGCCCGTCAGGCTAGACCCAAGTTTCTATTACTCTGTTATGCAAGTTCTGTAAGTTATTTGTTATTTGTGACCTCTTTTTAAATGCTGTGAGCCTACGGGCCGGACCGGATCGGATCGGACCGGATCAGAACCAAGATATACAAAGTAGATAAATCAATAAGATGGACTAATTTTAATCTGCCTAGTTTGGTCCGGTTTTGTCTTAACAGTTTCAGTTTTATATATGATCTTAAATTGTGGACGTTGAATATTATTATATGGAATAGTTTTTTACATAATAACAGTGAGGATAACCATAAAGCACACCCATCAAACACCAGAACTATATTTCAAGTTGGAGCTCTAAATACTTGACATAGACTAGAAAATGCAGGTAGCCGAATCAACCATGCTTTTCTTTAGGGGTGTTCTTTTTAACCGATAACCAATAACCGAACCAAACCCGAAGTGAAACGACTCGAGAAAGTGCCTTATCCGATTAACCCGAACCCGATTAAGTGCATACCCGAACCCGACTAGAGTTTTTTGGGTCGGTCTTTGGATTAGTTTTTTATAATTCGGGTTGACCTGAATAACCTGAACAATTCAAAAACAAATAAATGATCTAGTTTCCATATTTTTATGTATATCAAAGTAGTGATTCTGTAACCAAATTTGCAACTAAATATTATAACCCATGTGGTTTTTTTTACACATATTGTAGCCCAAATAGATAGAAATACGCAACCTAAATGGCTGGAAATATGTAACTCAAACACCCGAACCATTTAACATGTCCCGAAAAACCCGAACCCGATTAACCCCATAACCGATAACCATTTAACTAGATTGGGTCGGTTATCGGGTAATATTTTCAACACTGAAAATCCGAATAACCCGATAACCGAAAACCAAACCCGATGAACACCCCTACTTTTCTTCCCTATAATCTGTACAATTGAACCTTTGTAACCCGATCAATTATAAATTCTAAACCCGAATCATAACAATATGCTCAGTTTTCGCCGAGTAATGCTATACTCTAGTTGTATATATATGTAAGAATCAGCTAGATTGAAATCATTTTGTATTAATACAAGTTTGGTTATAAAAAATTGTGTTAAAATAATCTACAACAACCAAGCCAAGTAAATCCCATAAATAGCAAAGCTATTAGTAGGGTCTGGGGGGGGGGGTAGGATGTAGGCAAGCCTTACCTCTACCCTTAGGGATAGAGAGACCGCTTTCAGGGAGACCATCTGCTCAAACACACAACGAAAAACATACACACACCCAAAAAAAAAAAAAGAGGAAGATATACACACACACAACTACTGATAACATCCTAGACATTGAAAACAATGCATCGAAAGAATAGACACTATAAGATTTACTAAAAATAAGAAGTTATAGAAATTGTATCAAACAGACTTCTATTGACCTTATTTTATCGGCACCGGAACCGTTTCATCAAACTCCACGAATTTAGAAGTCGTTAAATCATTATGTATGTGTCTTTTTATCCTTCTCATTTGCTTTAACCTTTTTAGAATAACTATACCCGCCGGTTACGCATAGGGTATACATTTCTATGTAAAAAACCGGACTCGGAACCGGACCCGATTTATACCCGGTTGTACCCGGTTTTTTTAAATACCCGGAACCGGGTTTTTCGAATACCTGGCACCAGGTTTTCCGAATACCCGAAACCGGGTTTTTTGAATACTCAAAAAGTATGTGTCAAGCGACGGGACTATTTAGCATTTTGATGCTGGGGCGACCAAGCACGAATGTACAAAAGGGATGCTGGCCCGTTTTGCTCATCAGGAAAAGCCCAACCCAATAATAAGCCGACCCGACCCGACACGTGGTTCTAAAGTCTAAATTGCTAAATAATAATATCCTGTGGTTAGTCATTATTATCGTTACGACTCTCAGATGGCGCCAACAAATCTGGTACCCTTTCTATATACATACTCGCTCTGTTTGATTGTTTTATACATACTGTTGATTATAGTGTTTAGATTGCTTTAATCGAACTGTGCCTTTATTATTAACAAGAACTAAACCCTAATCCCCACCCTCCTTTTCGTTATTTTTCAATCATAATTTAGGATTATTTCGTTATTTTTCAATCATAATTTAGGATTATTTCGTTATTTTTCAATCATAATTTAGGATTAGTAAAAAACACTAACAAACTGCATCAATATATGTTTTGCCTCAATTTTCTCAGTGTAATCGAGCAGTTATTTTTTAGTGGGAGCCTAGCCTTATTAAAAATGTTATGTGTCTACTAGTTGTGCGGTGATTTTAGTGTTATCGACATATTTTAACGTTATCGGATTTTCAAATAAGACTCAGTGGCAAAGCTTGAGCAAAAATTGGGGGGGGGGGGGGGGGGGGGGTGGTTCGGAAGTCACTGGTTACGGGGGGTCAAAACCGTATATACCAAAAAAAATCTTTACGGATACTATATAATCGGAACTGCTGAGAGAAAATTTTAGATGCCCCAAGGAAGCTGCGCCACTGATAAGACTAAAAGAATTCAAGTTAAGTTATTATACAAGTTAGGAGATGTAGTGTACGTGCTTAGATATACTTAACTGAATTCTGATCCTTGAAATATGACCCGTACCTTGTTACTCGTCAGCATAGGAATGTGTTGCTTAGTGTAAACCTTCTAAAGGTCAACGCCAAAATGAGGGTTAACATTGGACAAATTTGTTGCTCAGTGTAGGATAAAAAGCTTGTCCATACATGATTTAGGTAGTTATGAAATAGTCAGTGTAACCTTTCCGAGGTCAGGTCGGTCATTTCCAAGGTAGTTTTACGCTAACCTTATCCGCCCTGGTTGCCGTGACTTATGTTGAGATGTTCGGAACTGATTAACTTCAATAAAACAGCTATAAGTTACAACACAAATATAGTTGTCATAAATGACTGTTATATTGGTTATAACCATAGTTTAAAAGAACAGAAATGAGCCTCAAGGCTTTTACCCTTTGCCTCGAGGCGAAGCGAGGTGCAGTCAAAAAATAAATATGAAAATTATGTATCTTATAAAAAATAAAATAATTGACCCAAAAAGTCAAAAACACCAAAAAAAAAAAAAAAAAAAACACATCAAAAACAGCCTAAACCACCTGAGGCGCACTTGAGGCGCACATTTTCTTAGCGCCTCAGTCTTTAGAGGCGTATGTACAATCTGAACCCTATGAGGCGCGCCTCAGATTCGTTTTCTTAGCGTTTCGCCTTGAGGCGCGCCTCAAGGCCCACACCTCACCCGTTTTTTTAAACCATGGTTATAACTACATTTCCCACCAAAAGTGGAAAAATCCCATATTTTCTGCTGAAAGGATTTAACTTACGTTGCATGAGCAATTTGTTGGCCATAAAAGGCTACCCCTCCTATACTTTTGGATTCACTCATGGGGGTGCAGGATCAACTACAAACCTTACTTTTTTTGTAAAAACCGTGAGAACCAAAGTGTTGATAACAAATAACTCAGTGTTGGCATAATAGTAGCATGAAATAGCACTGAGTTATTAGTTATCAGCACAGAGTTATTTGTTAAGCAATTTGGTTGTCACAGTTTTTACAAAAAAAAACATGGTTTGTACCAAAACCAACCCCCACTCATGGGGTATTTGTTAGCTCTCATATTTTGTAAATGATATCTTAAAGCTTCTGTTATGGTGTTATTTTGTATTTCTGCGACTTTAATACACCTCACATGCAATTGAGCTTTATGCCTTCCGGAGCTAGCGAGAGCCATGGCTAAATTCATTTTTTTTACAATTATCGCTACTCAATTTAGGGTCATGCATTTAGCTATAATATTTTATGGAAAGATTAGTTAGTACTTGAACTTTCTTCATTTGGCAGGTATTGATAAAAGAGAGCTCAAATGTGAGGATCATTACATTGAACAGGCCTAAGCAACTAAATGCGCTTAACTTAGAAATGGTAAGACATGATGATATATATAGTTTCCATCAAATGTCTCACATACCTTTGAAGCAATATAACTATTCATGTAACTAAAAGGAGACGGATCATTCGTATTTTATCTTTTTAGGTATCTCGTCTCTTGGAAGTTTTTCATGCATACGAGGAGGATCCAAATGTCAAGCTGATTATTATGAAGGTACTCTTCATTCTGTTAAATGAAAAACAAGTTGAATTCTTTTCATGCTTGATAGGAATCGGAGTACCAATGGATAGAATTTTTGAAATTTTAAACGAAAGCGAATAACAACGGTCGATCAAGATACAGAAACACCACTTGATCAACTCCGTCGGGCAAACCCTAACAGAGTTTTCGGATACAGAAACACCACCGAAACTTGCGATTAGGGTCCAAAGAACACCACCTAATTGGCCAAGATTAGGCTAGGCTAGCAATGGAAGGATAAAACTGGCTAATCTCAAAAGAGGAAAAACACAGCAGTAAATACATACATAAAACACCATCTTCATTGATTAAAACAACCAATACATATAGAGAACAAATCCTACCCATTTCCTAATTTTAGGGAAATAAATAAACTAAGGTACTACTTAAAAAGCTCAAAGAACAACTAGCGGAAGCTTAATGGAAATGCAGTAATTAAAAAACTACAAGGAGTGGGGTATAACCCACTCATAGTGGCGACGTGGGTACTGGTTGTACCATGAATTCTTCAACCTTCCCCATGGAGCTCCATTTGGTTCAACTTGAGTCCACTGGATATTGACCCATACATTTCGTCTGACCCATCTATATTGCTATCAATGTTATTAACAGCTGACGTGTAAGGGAATATGGGTGTAGGGTGAAGGGAGGGCTTTCTGTGCTGGTGGAGATGTTGCAGCTGTTGTTAATGATATTAATAAAGGTTAATGCCGTTGTTGACACTCACAGTAGTAATATTTGCAAATTATTGTCATGATTTTGATTTTTTTATAGTGTTTCTGTAATCTGTTGTTATCTGATGATATTTTTGTATCAGCTGGCTGGAAAATAGGAGCAAGTTTTTTCTCAAAAGAATTTTCATTGAACTATTTAATGGCAACTTACACCAAACCTCAGGTAACAAGGCATTTGTTCATTAACTGAAAATTCATATTAATGCATTGCTGCTTGCAGTATGTATTATAATCCTTATGTTAACTTATCATACTTGAAGGTGTCACTCCTTCGAGGAATTGTAATGGGAGGTGGTGCAGGCGCTTCCATACATGGTAGATTCCGAGTTGTTACTGATAATACGGTATCCCTCTTGCCATATTCATCCGCTTGAAAGAACTTTCAAGCATCAATTTTTGTGTTGTGTGTGTGTGATATTCCATAATAGTGGTGATTTTTCTAAATTTGATAACATCGTTTTGCAGGTTTTTGCAATGCCAGAGACTGCATTAGGGTTATTCCCAGATGTAGGTGCCTCTTATTACTTATCAAGACTACCTGGATTCTTTGGTAATTCTAGTTTGATCTTACTGTATGGTGTCTTGCATTATGTAAATACAATGTAATCTTCATTATTAAAACTTTTTTAGGTCCATGAACTGATGAACGATATATATTATTAGGCAATTTAAGTTTTAATGCCGCATGCTACTTTTAAATTTTATATTCATATTCTTGCAGGAGAATATGTTGGTCTTACGGGTGCTAGGTTGGATGGTGCTGAAATGCTTGCGTGCGGTCTTGCTACCCATTTTGTCCCATTAGAGGTGCTTCCATTTTAATTTTTCAAAGTTTATTCCCTTCATTCCAATATTCACGTTTTAAACAAGGTGCATTTTAAAAGTTTATACCAACAGGTAAATGTTTTGCGCTCATTTGTTCAAATCCACCCGATTCACAATAACTTAGGACTTCAATATTTATGGGCCACATTCTTCATCTCTTGAAACAATATAGGTTACTAATGCTTGACTGACATATATGTATTCTATCTTTGAACAGAAATTATCCTTATTAGAAGACGCATTATGCAAAGCAAATACGGGTGACCCCAAAATTATCAGCAATATTATAGACGAATTCTCAAACAAAAATCCTAAGTTGAAAGAAAAGAGTCAATATTTTCGGTATTTGTTGCTTATATTCTAATAGCTTTTTTTTAACAGTCAATATCTTCGGTATTTGTTGCTTATATTCAAGTTGAGTTTTGCTACCCTATGCTGCAGATTGAAAACAATTAATAGGTGTTTCTCTCAGAGAACTGTTGAAGAAATTATCTCTGCACTTGTAAGCTCCTTCAAAACATGAAATGAACTCATTTCTCTGGTTATTTTGCATGAAATTACGCTTTTGTCCTCTTGTAAAATCTTTCATTGTATAATCACATTGAAAAAATCATAATGTTAGTACATATTACAAGTAAAACGTTTGTCTATTTGTCGAACACATAAAGTCCCCCTATTTTCACCTTCAAGAAACTGATGAAGCCTTGTCTTTTGCAATAGGAAAAAGAGGCGGATAAAAACATGGATGACTGGATCTCATGGACTATTCAGTCTTTAAAGAAAGCATCACCGACAAGTCTAAAAATTTCTCTTCGCTCGGTAAATATTCACTTTGTTCTTGATATTTAATATTGTTTTTTATAAACTCGTTATAACACAAAGCAATCTTTATGCAATTTGACAATTTCCTTGATATGTAAATCTATTATGGTGTGCAGTTTAGAGAAGGGAGACTCCAAGGTGTTGGTCAGTGTCTTATCCGTGAATATCGTATGGTCTGTACCGTCATGCAAGGAGATTTTAGCAGGGATTTCTTTGAGGTACCAGTTTATTACTTCATATATTCCATAAAAAAAAAATCAAATTTTTACCAACTATAAAAGAAATATTCAACTAATAGCCATATATCCTGAACATCCTTGACAAAATGCAAGATTAACTATTTTATAATGCAGGGATGTAGAGCTTTGCTGCTTGACAAGGATAAAAATCCAAAGGTATAAGATAGCTTTGGAAAACCTAACAGATTGGGTAAATAGTCAAAACTGGTTCGGGTCAAATGGGTAACTTTTAGTAATTTAGTGTGGGTTGGGTCCAGTTGGACCTACGTGCAAACATAGTTGTCAAAAGCCATCGCCTCTTGCGCCTAGGCCCATTTTTTAGGCGAGGCTATGCATTTGCGCTTTGAGTCGAGGAAATTGCGCTTTAATTATCCAGGTGATGGTTTAGGCGCAGATTTTAGCTAGATTCCCAAATTCCGAAGAGTTTCCAGCCAAATTCGTTAAATTATGGCTAGATTCTAGCCATATTTGTACTTTTATCTAAGGAAAACTACTTCTATACACTGATACATCAATATTTTAAACCTTTGATTCTAACTAGATGAAAAATAGTATTATTTAATATATTTTTACTTTACTTTCTTTGTTCGCCTTTTTATCTCAGGCCCTTGCTTTTTTTGCGCCTCGTGCCTAGGCCCAGGCGAGGCCTATGCGCCTTGAGTGCGCCTAGCACCTTTGATAACTGTGCGTGCAAACATTTTCTGTTCCAATTTTTTTTTTATGAAAATGTTTATAAGTATGATTACAAAACTGTATTATTGTGATAATAATCTAACCCTTTAATAGTAAAGCGAATTAAGAAGTTATTTGATGCATTTGACCTGTTAGAGATATAACACAACCCAAATCGACCCATTTATATAATAACGAGTTGAGGATAATGATATTGATATCTATTGACAGTTTCTTTCTTTCGACTTCTATATTGTAGTGGAAGCCTTCAAAGCTGGAGTTTGTGAGCAAGGATATGGTTGACCGTTACTTTACAGCATTAGATGATAAAGATTGGGAAGATCTCAAACTCCCTGCTAGGCCAAAGTCAAACCTACCATCATATGCCATTTCTAAGCTCTGAAACCATCAAATTTGTGATAATTATTGTCAAAAGAATAATAAAAACGGTCTATGTTGTTTGTTAATGATCTACTTGTAAGTTCCAATGAATTTAAATCATTATATAATTTATATTTGCTGCTTTTTAACGACTAAAATACCGTCTGCTTTTTAATGAGGACCGGAGCGTCATTAGACCGGACTTAGGCCAAAGGTTTGTAAATACTGAGACCAATAGATTGGTAAGTCAGTTTTTCGGTTTGGACAAACATAGATTAGAGGGTGTTTGGAATTGAGTTTGGAAATGTAGAAGTGTTTTTGGTTAGAAGTGCTTATTGGCTTATGACTTTTTGAAAATGAGTTTTAAAAAAAGTGTTTGGGTTAGTTTTTGTGATGAGAAACGTCAAAAAAGTCAATAAATTGTTTTTTTTTTAATGTTTTGTTTAACTTATTGTGAAGATTGGTTGTATGGACAGTAGATTTGTAATTTTTTTCCAAAAGCTAAAAGCTACGATTTTTGACTTTTTAAAAATAGTTTTTCCACTCTTATTGAAAAGTCAACCAAAAGTGCTTTTGGATTACACAATCAGCTTATTGACTTATTGGCTTCTTGGAGAAGTCAATAAGTTGTTTTCAAACGCAATCTCAAACAAGTTTAGATCTTAATTACATTTTAAAAGCTACAAACATAGATTAATCTTAGATTAATCATTAACACCTTTTCATTTTATATGTTCTAAATTTAACAATGATATTTAAAATCTATATAATTCCACCAGTATGATCGTTATGATTTATTTATTTTTTTTGAAAAGAATCGTTATGATTTATTTAGAACTAGCTGATTACCCCGGGAGTGTTCCGGGGTTGAAAAATCTAATTTTACGTGATAACCTCTTGCAAATGGATCAAATTAACTAATCACAAAATCTCTCAATCATTGCATGTTCATAGTATTCTAATCAGTAATAACTCATATTCCCCACAAAATCTAATTTTACGTGATAACATTAACACTTTGTGCGTTTTTTTTCCTGTATGAACGAAACCCCACAAAAAATAGTCGATTTTTTCTCCGTTTTTTATATAGCACTATGGTACTCGTTGGAAAGATAATAAAACGCTCGTTAATTTGGTGTACTTTTTTTCTTTAAAAAATCCCGTATATAGAAGATATAAACGTTTAAAAATTATGGTAGGAAATATGAGAGAGAAAATTTTAAATTTATTTTTAAATTCTTTTTTCCTAAAATAACTCAATTTAATTAAAAAAGGAAACAATTCAAAAATATCAAAAACTCTCCATTATGATGCCACGTAGCACTCTCAAGAGAAGGTTGAGGCCTCCATTGCACGCCATGTCAGCATATACATTTTCTTATATATATATATATATATATATATATATATATATATATATATATATATAGATATAGATAATATAAATGTATGCGTGTGGGGCACATATTATTCATAAATTAGTAATCCGTGGTTTCCATATTGACATATTTATCATTATATTATATTTTATTATTTGTAAATCAAACTTTCAGTTGGTAGAATATGTTTTTTGCTAGTTTGAATCTTAAGATATAAATATGCATATTAATGAACAGTTGCGTAACCAGGTACACATATACGACTGTTCAAACATAGGTTTGGTTTGAATTTTATATGCCTCATGGTTGCCATATTCTACTTATATTGACATGCTACTTGTGCATAGACATGAGGATGCTTTTATATTATTATATTGTTAAATATGCATTGCATAATTAATTTATGTCAAACGGGTAGTACTGACTAGATGCCTTGGTAAATTCAGGGGTGCTAAATGTAATCATTTAAATGATAGCTTTTCAAAAATTGTTTATATGTAGTGGGTGTTTGGGAATCGTGTTTGGAGGTGCAAAAGTGCTTTTGATCAAAAGTGTTTATTGGCTTATGACTTTTTAAAAATGAGTTTTAAAAAAAAGTGTTTGGATTAGCTTTTCGGTTGAGAAACGTCAAAAAGTCAATAAATTGTTGTTTTTTAAGTGTTTCGCTTAACTTATTGTGAATATTGGTTGTATGGGTGGTAGATTTGTAATTTTTTTTAAAAAGCCAAAAGCCAGGATTTCTAACTTTTCAAAAACAGCTTTTCCACACTTAAAAGCCAAAAGTCAAAACAAAAAGTGTTTTTGGGTTACACAAACAGCTTATTGAGTTATTGGCTTCTTGGAAAAGCCAATAAGTCAATAAGTTGTTTTGAAACTCAATCCCAAACACCCTCATAATAAGGGTTCCATTGATTGAAAGTACCTTCCAAAAAAAACTGCGCGAAAGTAAACTATAACTTTAATCAAGGCAAATTAGAGATCGGACAATTTCGTTATTAACATAAAACTAGTATTAACCATTTCGATTAGGTGCGTTCTTCATTCTTGATTTCTTTGGTGTAATGTTAAATTTTAATTGTAGTTAGTGATTATGCCAACACTCATATTTGTGGTATGAATTAAGGAAAGCTTGCCTAAATCGTTCACTCTTTTTTTTTTTCTTTTGGCACAAACATGAGCATCTAATTCATAATTATTAAGTTCGCTATAAGACATACTGTGAAACTATAACATTGGATTAGAACTTTATTATAAGATTATGAATAATGCCAACACTCATATGAGTGTTTTAAGTTCAACTAATTCATGATTTATAGTCTTACCTAACTAGCAAGTGCAAAATTTCATTAATTTTGCAAAAAAATTATATATATTGTTCGTGTCATCATTTTGATTTTTAGGGGCAATGAGAACATAGTAGTTAACCAAAACTATTGTTGATTGTCATAAAATATTGACCTACTAGCTCATTGCAAAGTTAAGTTATTAGTTTGCTCCATAACTCAAGCAATAAAGTTGACCAAAAATATTCATATATATATAAAGTGAAGATCGAATAAAAAAGTAATTTTAAAAAAAAATGTATAAAAGAATGTTGATGTATATCATTTAAGAACATATTTAAAAAAAAAAAGGTGCATTAATTTTATAAAAAAAAGGTGAATCCGTGGGTTCATAGTATTGATGCACAACTTTTTATAATACATCACTTTCCTGTTTACTTTTTATTGTATCTTATTTCATAACATGTTTATGTAATGGCTCTCCGAATTTTGAATTCAAATGTGAGAAGGGGTTAAGACAAGGCGATCTCATTTCCCCTTTTTTTCCTTATTGTTATGAAGGCTTTGTCGTGTTTGATTAAGAAGGCTAAGGATATTGAGGAGTTTAAAGGTATTTGTTTCTCGGGTACTGATACGGATATCGCTCATTTATTTTATGCGGATGACGCTTTGATTTTGGGAGAGTGGTCTAGGGAGAACCTTCAAAATATGGCTCGAATTCTCCGCATTTTTCACTTATGTTCGGGGTTGCGCATAAATATTTTTAAATCTAACCTCTTCGGGGTTGGGACGGTAGATGAAGAGGTGAATGATATGTTGGAGGTTTTGGGCTTGGTATTCAAGTTGGTGCTAATATGTCTCGGATTAATAATTGGAATCCGGTAGTGGAAATGATAAAGAATAGGCTTGTTTCTTGGAAAGCACATTTTCTTTCTATTGGAGGTTGCTTGATTTTAATCAAATCGGTACTTGAGAGCTTGCCTTATATTATCTTTCGCTTTATAAAGCCCCTAAAGCAGTGATTGAAAATATAGAATCCATTATGAGGCGTTTTTTATGGGCAGGATCTAGTGTCGGAAAAAAGATTCCTTTGGTAGCTTGGGATGTTATAACATCATCAAAGAAGAATGGCGGCCTTGGGGTTTCAAAGTTACACGTGGTTAATGAAGCGCTCCTTTTAAAATGGGCTTGGCGTTTCAAAAAGGAAGGTAATTGTTTGTGGAAAAATATTATCTTGGGTTGCAATGGTTTGTCTAGGACATAGTCTTTGCTGCCATGTTCCTCTTCGGCTAGTGGGTGTTGGAAAAACATAGTCAAAATAGGTGAGAAGAGGTTACCAAATGGGAATTCTCTCAACAGTTATTTCATTTGTTCCATTGGCAACGGGACAATAACCTTTTGGGGAGATACTTGGCTACGGGCTCATCCTCTTCGCCTTATTTACCCCAATCTGTTCAGATTGGAGTCCAACAAATGGGTCGCAGTTTGTGATCGGTTGAAGGTTCATAATGGGGTCAAAACTCTAAGTTGGGGTTGGAAGACAGTTCCCTCGTCTCTTGAGGCTGTTACGGAATTATTTCAATTGTTGGAGGACATCCACGAGTTTAATTAGAGATGGGGTTATGACGATTGGAGATGGCAGCCATATTCTAGAGGCATATTTTCTGTTAGCTCAGCCAAAAAGGTCATGTATGATGCGTTTTACCCGACAAGTACACTGAGCATAAGATGGAAAGGTTGGGTCCCGTTAAAGTGCAAAATTATGGTTGGGAGAGCTGCTCGTGACCGTCTCCCGACACGTATGGAGTTGTCTAAACGTGGCGTTCCTTTGCAGGAGGATTTGTGTATTTTATGTAAAGCGAATCAAGAAACAGCGATGCACATGTTTACTGGGTGTGTATTCTCCTACGAAATCTGGAACAGAATCACAACTTGGTGCCGGTTGACTCCTTTTTTCGTTTTTGATGTGGCCGATGTTCTAAAACTTGAGGAATCATTATCATTGCCGAAGGAAAAAAAATACATCTTGAGAGGTATTATATTTACCACCTTGTGGTAGATATGAAACGAAAGGAATGATCGTATATTTAAAGGCAAGTATCGAAGAGCGATTGAAGTTTTGGCACAAATAAAATCTACTTCGTTTTTTTGGTTTCGGCATAGATCGAGATTTAGGACTTTGGATTGGAATTCGTGGTGTAATTATCCTTTAGACTTGATGTAATTCGTTTGATTTACCCGGGGGTCCTTGTTTTAAGGACTGTTTGTGGCGTTTTTTTAATGAAAGTTACTTAAAAAAAACACGCATGTTTACTCTATATTTATGTGCCGAACAAGAGAAAAATGTTTGTGTTTCTGTTTGTCATTTACTGTATTTTCATATCAAACGTAAGAGGTGTTTTACATGGGCATTAAGTTTGTTTTTAATAGTAACAGAACATGATATTTTAAAGGGTTATTATCATTGGTAAACTGTATATAATCAATGTCATTATCAAAAGGTTTACTTTGAGCAAAAAAAATAAAAATATATACATCATCTTGCCATGTTTTATCGCCAGCTTATGTTGTTTGACATTTATCCGTGAGGAGTAGCAAAGCTTAATTTCAATTTTCAAATACACAGATCTTGTTTGATGTCTACTTTTGATGTATATACAATAAAAATAAATAAATAAAAAAATAAAAATCCTGCAAGCGGTAGATTTTGAAATCTAATATCTAACCTCTATAATCCAAAAGACTCAAGTTTATGAAATGATCATTTAAAATAGTATTTATGCTAATAAAACTGAAGTACTATGATGTTCAAGTTTTGCTACAATGTTCGCTCTAAGGCTGTCCGTTGTGGACACGCGAACAGCACGGCACGAGCCATTCGCGAACACCACAACAGCCCCACGCTAAAGCCCGCGCGAGCACAAGCGACCACGGTCACGGTGCCATTGTCTTGGATTTTAAGTGGGACGCGAGTGATGGTCTGGAGCGAACCATAACACTCCATGCGAGCGATTGCCGGAGCGATGATTTCGAGGTGGCCGTACCCACTCACTCGCGCACCACAACACACAGTCTATTTATGTTGAGCAGAAAGCGAAAACAAAAGAATTGATTGTATGTTAATATGTTACCCAACGAAAAGACGAAAAAAAGGAACAAGAAAAGAATTGATTGTTCATTTTCGATATTCGATCGTAGGTCAACGAACCAAGACTAAGACCCACCGTAGTGGTGGCATGATAAAGCGTGAAAAGCAAATATAACGCCCCCCACACTATTATGGGGGGGGGGGGGGGGGGCATTATGGGGCAAAAAACTCCTCCAACGTTACTAATATAACGCCACAACCCAAATGAACCAACCAATCAATTGTTGCCACGTGTATTGTTTGTGTTTTATCAGTTTATATATATATATATATATATATATATATATATATATATATATAAGTAGCGCCCCTTTTTTTCTTCCCACACTACACCCTATTTTGAATTAACACCTCATGCTGACTCAGCTGCCACGTAGACCAATCACAAAATGAGGCATTATAAATAACCCCCTCCACTACACATATGTTCTAACACTATGTTCTAGAGTTTCATTAAAAGGTGGAAGAGAAATGATTGGAAAGGAAGTGGGGAAAAAATGTGTTCCAGAGTTTTTTGTAGGAGGGAAAGGAAGGGAATGAGAGGGATAATAAATAGGTTTTTAGTGTGATTTTCAATATTTCCAATTTGAAAGAAACCGGAAAGAAAGAGGAGGGAGATTATTTCTCTTTCATCCTATAATGAAACACTGGAACAGAGTGTAAGTTTAGAGTTCTTCCACCAATTGTATTTGTGGACATTAATTCAGTGTGCATCCTATATACTTTCTTCAATAGTTTTTTTTCTTTTTTTTTTCTTTTTTTTTTTAAGGACTTTCTTCAATAGTTATTAAAATAACAAATCATCATCATACTCAGTTAATCCCATCAATAGCAAAAGCTAAAGTAGGGTCTGAGGAGGGTAAGATATAGATAGCCTTACCTCTACCCCGTAGGAATAGAGAGGCTGCTTCCAATGAGAGCCCCGGCTTGATAGTGGTTTTGTATTAAAATAACAAAAGAAACTTAAAAAATGCAAATTCCGTTACCAGTTACAACCTTATTCACGTCTCCTTTATGACTCGTTAGGTAAAAGTGTGATAACACAAGTGAAAATGTATGAATTAATATCCATTATATGTAAGTTTTAATTATTAAACTCGCAAAGTGGATTGTATATTTTCCTTCAAATTTCTTACTATTTCTTACATGATATGCTAAATTGTTATAGTCTAGTTGTATCGCATGGATGACTTGTGTTTTTTAGTAGAGTAAATCTTATTTTCTTTAATTCCATAGCAATGCCTCTACTATACTATAGGGGTAATGTTTTTTATTTAGTAGATTAGGGTTTGCAATTTAGAAAAAGGTGATAGCTGGCTTAGTGGGCAAATTGTGTAATCCCATCTCTATTTCCTTCCATATATAATAACTACAATACTCTATAATAGGGATGATTACATCTAATGGGACAACCACTTCGAATTAATATCTATTCTTAATATACATAAAATATATCGGCTATTAATATTTTATAGTTTCCAAGAAAATCAACTTTTTTTTAACGGCTAACGAATCAATTTCCGAACACTCTCGGGCATACTCTTTTTGCGAATCAGGTACTCCATAGTATTCGGGCCACCAATTCCCGGGAAAACACGACCACTCACTCGCCCGAAGGCACGACAGTGAAATAATCGGTAAAACCGGTCGGGATCAGGACTCGAACCCAAGCCAATAGCCGGGTCATCCCTCATTTCCCCTCCACCAATGTCCTCCAAATGTAGTTAGTGGGAATTGAACCTAAGCCTCCTATAGAAAACTTTAGACCCTTAACCAACTAGACTACAAGGTTGGACTCCAAGAAAATCAACTATACCATGTTATTGTTGCTTACATGTTCTACCCTGGTACACGCATATTTTATTCACTCTCGATCAATCTCGGTATTTGACTTTGATTTTTCCTTTATTATACTTTTCTCAACGCCCCCACTTGTATAATTTTTGCATGATTATATATATACACACACATACATATGTTCTTGATGTCAAACCATTCACCTACAATGGAAATGGAGAGATCAAATCTTGATTCAGAAATAGACTTTCCCCAAGATTTCAGATGCCCCATATCCATGGAGCTCATGAAAGAACCTGTGATCATCTCAACCGGTGTCACATACGAACGAAAAAACATCGAAAAATGGTTCTTTAGCTACAAGAAGAAGACTTGTCCAGCCACAATGCAAAACATACAAAATTTCAATGTTACCCCTAATCATACCCTCAAGAGACTCATTATTGTATGGCAAAATAGTCATTCACCATCACCATCTTCATCTTCATCTTCTTCTTCGTCACCTTTGCCATCGTATAAGCGCGATGAAATGGTGTCATTGCTCAAGACCCTTGGCTCTAGTCCATTTAAGGTAAACTCTCTAAAGAAACTAAAAGAAATTATTAAATTAGGGGATGAGATGAAGCTTGATTTCATTATATTAGGAGGTTTGGATGTGCTTTTTCAACTAATTGTCCAAATATTATCCGATTCTTCGGATTTCATGGTGTTTAGAGCTTGTGAGGAGGCCTTAGGTGTTCTTCAACATCTCCCTATATCCAACGAATACGAAGGTAAAGTAATTGAGCTATTGTCAAAACCGGAATGCATGAAAGCATTGTCATTTATTCTTCAAAGAGGAAGTATGGATGCTAGGGTTTACACAATAACAATACTTAAAAAACTAACACAAACCGATTTCAATTGGAATGTTATTGTAAATGAAGAAGGGATTGGTATGTTCAAATCAATGTTGGAGCTTGCATCAGATGAGATTTCAATGAAGGCAAGTTCATCTGCTTTGCAAGTATTGATAAAGATCTTGGATTCGTCTAAGAAAAGCCGAACAAGGGCCATAGAGGTTGGAGCAATGTGTACCCTAATCGAGTTACTACCTGACTCGAATAGATCAAAGTGTGAGAAAATATTGCGTATAATCAAATTATTGTGTGAATGCGCGGATGGAAGGGTGGCGTTTACTGAACACCGTTTAGGGATTAGCGCGGTATCGAAGAAATTGTTTAATGTATCTGAGTTGGCTTCGAAGATTTGTGTGAAGATTTTCTCGTTAATATGTTGTTTCCATCCAACGGAGAAGGTTTTGGAGGAGATGATGCTCTACGGCGCGGTTAAGAAGCTTGTGGTGTTGTTGCATATGAGTGGACCGTCGTCGATGAAGAACAAAGTGTTGGATATGTTCAAGAAGCATGGTAGCTCATGGAGTCGATACCCTTGTTTTCCTAGTGAGTTGAAGGAATACCTATGTTTACATAGTCATTAAAAAGGGAGATTGTCATGTTTGAGATCAAAAGTATAGCCCTTGTTTGTTAATTGACACAATACATGTAGTATGTGAAAAAATTATGAAAATTTTGGAATATACAAAACAATTACCATGAGTTGCTATAAAACTAGGGTTTTGTTTGATTTAAGTTATTGTTAAATTGTTTACTCTTTTTGTATTGGTTTGAACTTTGAAGCCATCTTGAATATTGTAATGTATGATTTATTGATTTTGTTTGTAGAAGTTACATATGAATTAATGTATGATATAAAATGTAAACCACCGGGATTTTTAGGGTTTTACAGCTCTCTACGGCTTGTAGAGGCCTCTACGGGCTGTAGAGGTCAAACCACATCCCTCTACGGCTCGTAGAGGTGGGTGCCCATTGCAATGATTGACACAGGCCTCTACAGCTCGTAGAGACCTCTATGAGCCGCAGAGGACCTCTACAGCTCGTAGAGGCCTCTACGAGCCGTAGAGGCCGGTGCAAATAAGTTTTGGGGTGGTGCAAATAGGGGCGCCCTTGTTTTATACGGTAGAATCTTGAAAAAAATCTAGGGGCGTACGTGTCCGTAAAAGGTACAAAAATATGACGATAACCAAGTTATCACACAAGCACACTATTAAAAAGAACTTATGAATAGATCAAAGATATGATATTTTTGTTTTAACATGGTTTCTCAGATGATAAAAAAAGTAAACGGGAGGTTCTTAAAATCATATGGGGTGTATATTTATTTCACATGAGGTGCATGGAGAGTTATTATTGTCATGAGAGTAGTTGAGCTGCGACCCAAAATATGGCTCCACCGACCTTAACCATTAACCATTAACCAATGACCAATAGGGGTAAGAGTTGACCAAACTAAATTAAATACTCGTGTTCAAACTTTGATCGCACAACTTTTGATATATAAATATTTAGTGATGGAGAGTGCACCAAATAAAATAGTCTAAATGTGACAATTAAATTATAAGGCTGATAATAATATAACAATCGTTTATACTACAAGGTGTAACTCATTACTTATTATAGAGTGTATAAAGAGAAACAACAAGAATACGTAGTAATAAAGTTATTTGCAAAATAATTACTAGGGTATAAGACAAGAAAAGTACGTTGAATAACGTTTTATTTTAAGGGTCAATTCGTTATTCTACGCAGTGTAACAAAAATGAGAAGGGTGATAAGAATACAAAAAACACAATAGATCACGAAATATAACACAATGAGCCACAAAATATAACACAATACTGAAAAAATATAACACAATGCTGAAGAAAAAGACACAATGAATCAAAAAATGACACAATAATAAAAATAAGAAAAAGACACAATGTTACATAAAAGGCACAATGATATAACGTAAATTCTAAAAACTATAAGCTAAATTCAAAAAAAGTGAAAACCTAAAAACTAAGATCGTAGGGTTCGATGAGACGGTTTCAATGCCGCTAAAATGAGTTCAATCGGGGTCCGTTTGATACCATTCCTACGACTTCCTATTTTTCTTTCGTCGTGTATTTGATCCCAACCCTTATTTCAATCTACACAAATATAAAATACTATATAAATATTATAAAGTATTAAACTAGAACATGAGGACAATTACTTTTAAAAATATAAAATACTACATGTTGTGACTAGGTTACAGTTCTCATAGTTTTATTCTAGTTTCTTTTTATTGGCATTTATAGAAAAGTTTTCAAGATTGCAACAAAATTTAACTTAAGTAGTTTATGTTGTTAAAAAATAGTGTAACTTTCTTTGTTTATATTTTATGGTTTTATCCCTTTGTTATACTCATATGAAGACATGAGGATGGAGCGAGAATAATATAAGAAATGTTATTAGACTAATGAGGTGCTTCTGCCTTGCTTCGGGGCTGAAACTAATTAAGTCCCAAAAATCGAATTTGTTTGGGTTGGGAGTAGAAGAAAGTATAGATGAAAATGTTGCTAATGTAATTAGGTGTAGGTGGGGAAACTATTTTTTTTTTTTTTTAACCTTGGATTGTTAGTGGGCGCCAATATGAATCAAGTAAAAGTTTGGAAGGCGTTGTGGACGTGTTCAAAGCAAGACTGTCAAGTTGGAAGTCTAAAACTAAAACATCATCCATGGGCGGTAGAGTAACAATGTTGAAGGCGGTGTTAGTCTTCCACTATACTATTTTTCGATGTATAAAGCACCAAAATGTGTGATTGATAACTTGGAAGCCCTCAGACGATAATTCTTTAGGGGGAAAGAGATGAAAAGACGAAAATGAATTGGGTTTGTTGGGAACGGGTTATTGGGCCAACAGATAAACAGTGTTGGGCTGGGATAGAGGTGCACAAAAAAAACCGGTATGAGGAATCGAACTAGTGGAACCGACCCGACCCGATCTGGGACCGGTATTTCCCGAACCGGTTCTGGTTCCATATAGGAACCGGCGGTTCCACATCAATCCCGTATTTTTCTTATTGAACCCAACCAGAACCGGTTTTTAATCAATCCGGTCCCGAACCAGTTTGAAAAAAACCGGTATGAGAAACCGATATTTTTTATTAAAAAATTAAAATTTTATATAACAAAATTATACAAAAAGGTTTTTACAGAGTGAGTAGAAAATGTAGCATCAACTTTATGTACGAAGCCATAATAATAAATCTAAACAGAAATTAAAATTTTGGAATCTGGATATTGTTTTTAGAAAGCTTCAATATATACTCAATCTTAGTTGGCTATGTCAGTCACGATCGTTTTTTTAGCTGTTTACGTATCCCAACCTTCAATAGAATAAAATACAGCCAGCCACTTTGATCAGAAGTTAATTTATAATTGATTAGTTTACTTTAGTGCCAATAAAAAAAATAAGGTTTATTATGTTAAACATTAAAAACGAATATTTATAATGTTAAATGTTAATTGTAAATAAACGGGCCAATAGCACGCTCACATGAAACTAATTAGTTTGTCAACGAAAATATTGCTTCTCAAATATTTTAGCAGGTCAACTAATTGCTCTTTCCAACTATTTCATTTGAATATTCAAAATAAAAAATTCATTAGTTTTTTTAACGGTTATTACTCTTTTTAACACCAATAATCTCTACTACATTATAAATGAGAGATAATTAAAATAGTCACTTCATGTTAATTTTAAACGGTATACAAAAGATCACAAGGTAAACAACTATCTTTTTACCAAATCCTTCCCTTTATGCCCCTATGTGCAACATTTGATTACAATTGTACAAATGACTAATGCAAGTCATCTCTATTATTATTTGCTTCATCTTTTGATTTTCTCATCTTTAATGAATTGAATTTGAGATTCAATGCCTCACCTTTTCCTTTTCTCATCTTCAATAATGAATTAAAATCAATATCCCTCAATTTAATCTCTAAAACCTCTCATACCATTGCCTTATCACACCATTTTCTTTTTTTCTCGTGAAAGCAGTCATCGAATAATATTGTTCAACACTTGTAGTCTTGCACTATCGATTATTATGTTGGTAAGCCAACACTTGTAATCTTGTATATTCTTTATGTATATTTATTTATTTAGTTGTTTAGTTTTTAAGTTTTTTGTTAGTTCTTATATATGTTTTTTTTTCATTATTTTGCCCGTGTTTTCTTTTACATTATTTTTATTTCAATTTCTATAAATTGTGGTTTCATGTTTATCATTCAATTGAATTGTTTATTTTTTAGGATCAAATCTGTTTTGTTTTGGAGACATCACAGTTCATCAACCCATTTCCATGTACATACATATTTTAGTTTATTTTATATTCTCTAAAGTACACGTATTTTCTTCTACGGTTATAATATGATATTCGCTTTCAATTGTCATTTTCGTTTTACCCGCATGGTTTACAATAAGGAGAGTGAAGCAAATCCCAGCTTATTGACATTTGATAGTGATGTGTGTGAAATATTTATATTGTAATCTATCTTGTCAAGGCGCATAAGCACACTCATAAGACCTAGAAACCGTGTCTTTCAGTTAACTACTCATATGGTACATGCGTTGAGCTGACCTTGAGCATCGCGCCCCTGGCGCACCTTTGACAACTTAGATTATAATTGGTGCTCACAGTCATGCATTCCTAGGTCATCATTTGAGTATAAATTTGAAGTTTTGTTGATTTCACTTGAAATTTTAAAAATAAATTACAATTTTTTCTCAATTTACTTTGAATGATAACATTAGAGCTTTAATGGTAATTTTCATTTTTCATAGATCCTAACATTATTAGGGGCAAAACAATCCGAGCCCGATGGGAGGTTTGAAATATCACGCCTGTATATCGCATTGGCGTGTTTGATGGGAAGTTCAGTTGGGAAAATTGTGATTGTGTATCGCATAAATGTGTTCGATAGGAAGTTTGGTTGGGCCAATTCATGAGAAAAATAATCTTTGTTGTATTAAGAAAAACATTACAAACAAAGAATAAAATTACAACTACGACTCACCTATGTAAATAAAAGAAGAAACATAAATGATCAAATAAGACTAAGGGGTTGTTTGGTTGATTAAGTGATGAATCATTAAGAGGTCTGAATGGTTAAGCGCTGAATCATTAAGTTGGACCTCTTAATGGTTAGTTTTCTTGTCCCACGTTGGTAGGGGAGTCTCATTAAGGTTCAACTTAGTTCAGTGCTTAATGGTTCAGCAACATCCCAAATCTTAATGATTCAGACTTAACCATTTCATTCAGAAGCTGAAACAAACGCGTTGAATGCTGAATCATTCAACGCTGAATGATTAAGAGCCTCATTAAGAGGCTACCAAACAGCCCCTAAATGATCAAATAAGACATCCTACAGTCAATTACACCCCAACTGTAAATACTCGAGGTTTTTTTTTTAGTTTGGGTTCAAGAGTTCTGTAAAAAAAATTACCCTCTTCTAATTTGGAACTAATGCTTTAATAATTTTGATACTTATTTGACATCTTTGTGTTTTTTAATTTACAAGTATGTGTATTGGATCTTTATGACATTATAGTTGAATTTGCCAAGTATAATTTGTTTCCTAGAAAGGATTTTCCTCTCAAATTCTGGTGTTGCTTTAATTGATCAATGACTGTGTGTGTATATAAGCAAGAGGAGGTCTTGCTTAAGAAGCGTCAAGAACTACGCTCCCCATATCATTTTCTTAGAACTTTATACAATAAGTCGACCAATACGAACCAAACTTTAAGGATTAAATGTTTGTCGACGGGATAATTACCCGCTGCAATGCACGGTGGGAAAACTGCCAGCGTATTACAAGTTTTTTAGATCCCGCCGCAACGCGCGGATAAACCCACTAGTCATAATTAAACACCATTACATAAGATTGAATTTGAGACTTCCCCTCTAAAAGGCCATGGCATGCACCTCTATTAAGTGGGCTAATTCAAATTGACAACGATGTTGTATTTCATTTCAGGCCAATACCACAGCTAGAGGTTGTAACCTTTTTTTTTTTTTGTTGGATGGAAATCAGAAGGAAGAGTATGGTGAGTTTTCAGAGCGAAATGAGTATTATTTCTTGTTGATGATCAATGTTAATTATCATCTATTATATACATACTTTGAGCGGTGTCTTGGTGCCAAAAACAACTGACACAACCGAAAGATCATACCGGTTCGATTTAACTGCCAAGTATAACCGCTATATTGTTTCAAACCTAAGATTAAGCAAGTGTATTACATAGTAATTCCAGAATAATAAGAGTAAGAATACTAAGTCTTAAGTATATAATACGTCTAATAAATTTAACGTCACATTATTGGCATAAAAAGAAGGGCTAGCAAGGAGCTAAACATCGAAAGAAATTAAAGTTTGCATAAAACATCAAATTTACGACACGATATTAAGGATGTTGGGAATAGTTAAAATAGATTTACGGCATATTTGGTTCGAGCCTATAAACGCATTTAGCAACCAGTTTAGGTTGTGGGTTAAACTATTTAAACCACTTATTTTTATAGTTCTTAAAAAATGTATATTATGTGGTAGCTCACATTAGTTAAGCATTTATGTCATAAATTAAAAGAAAAGAATAAATTAGGTTTTATAGTTTAATACACAAGCAATCAAGCTCCTCGATCGCATGAAGAAAGTTATGCAAAGGAATTCCCCAGCTACTAAGGGCCAATGTTTTATTTTCAATAGAGTAGGTTTTGCAATACAAAAAGGGGGTAGCGGCGCAACTTGTGGCCCGTTTATCACTTGTAATTGGTTTGTCTTTGGTTTAATGAAAGTTATTTTTAACATTAAAAAAAATACACAAAAGAGGGTTACAGCACAACTTGTAGCCTGTCTACTTGTCATGTTATTATAATCATCATACTTTGTATTCGTTAATTATTATGTATTCTCTATATAATAATTGTCTTACACATACTTGTATTGTTGATTTCAAACTTATAATTTGGAGTTTTAGTACACAAAGAAAGATAAAGTGGAATATATTATCAGGTTAAAAGGGTTGTGCTTGTGTCAGCCCGTAAATACGTATTTTGTTTTCAGGTATGTGTTTGGCACAATT
This sequence comes from Ambrosia trifida, assembly GCA_028751855.1. NCBI lineage: Eukaryota > Viridiplantae > Streptophyta > Magnoliopsida > Asterales > Asteraceae > Ambrosia > Ambrosia trifida. Next base: position 3,168,092 of record CM054125.1, on the reverse strand, counting down.
TTTGGATACATGTAAAATTTCAGAGTTCATGCCCTGTCAGTGGCGAGGCTTAGTTGGGGCGGGAGGGGGCGGCCGATCCCTCCGAATTTTCGTGCAGAAGTTCCGATTATATAGTATTCCTATAGAAAATTTTGTAAATATGGGGTTTCGACCCCCCGAAACTAGTGACTTCCGATCCCCCGGTGACTTCCGACCCCCCGAACCTTCGGGTCAAGCTTCGCCACTGTGTCCTGTTATATCCGGACACATGATATGTATAATACTACAAAACACAACTAATCTACTATCATTTAGTTTTATTTAGCAACACAAATTAATAATCAATTCAAGGCAAATGAAGATGGATAGGTCATAAATCAAAATATATATATTTTTGTTGCACATCAAACCAAAAGTTGTTCAAAGTCATTAGCTACAAAAACAAAAGGTAGATATAAAAACACGACAACACAAAAGTTCAAAGATCATATCTACTTAAAAACGTGCTTAACCGTGTGGGTTCATGATCACACCTACTAGAGCTGCCTTAACGTTTAGTAAAAGATGTGTGTCATAACTGGTTGCAATTCTCCATGCTAGTGATGTACGAACATAAACATGACAAAGGAAGTTGACTTCATATTTCAGTTAAAGCACATAGGACACATTAAGTATGAGTTGCATTGTCTTTCACAGCAGCATGACCCAATTGATTCGACACAACTTCCACTTCCAAAATCCTGGTTTCTGAAACCTAGGGCTGGCAAATCGTGTATACCCGACCTGTTAAGACACGAATCTGTTAAGACACGAACACGAAACATGTATACCCGAACACGACACGATAACTTATCATGTACTTTTTTCTAAACCTGAACACGAACCTGTTTATACCTGGTTTACACGATTAGACACGATAAGACACGATAATACCAATTTATACCAAGTTTACACGATAAGACACGATAATACCTGTTTATACTAGGTTAATACGATAATACACGAACATGTTATTCAAATCCAACACGTTAAATGGGTATCATCAAGCATTAAAAAGGTAGAATTCCATCTATAAAAACGTATAACTCTAATACTCCACCCCCACAACCTATATTTTTTTAAAAAAAAATTCTTAACATGTCTTAACGGGTACTAAACAGGTAAACAAATATTTAACCTGTTTAGACACGAAAATTAACAGGTATATTTCGTGTCTACCTGTTTAGGACACGAAACCTGTTAAGGCCATACCTGTACCTGTTAAAATCGTGTAGGTTCGTGTCGGGTATTCGTGTTCGTGTCTGAAATTGCCAGCCCTACTGAAACCATCTAAGTGTGAACGGAGTGGGGGTGGAAATGGTCCCTACACGTGCCACATGGCGCTTCATCCCCTGCCCCCTTTATAGTCTAAAGCAGAGCCGGCCGGCCTATGAAATGGGCAAAGTGGATAATCGTTTTTTTTTTTACTTAAAAAATTATTATATGGAAAAAAACAAAACCTATAATATAATTTAAAACACCAATAAATATGTTAAACATTAGTTTAGTTTAAGTCCATTAAACAATTAAATCATTTTTCAATTAAACCCAATTAGTTAAGTATGAGTTATGAAAATGGGACATTTTGAAAAGCCCGAATGTGTCTTGCAGAGTCGAGTAATTGGGTAGTGGAGTTTCGGTTGCTACCAGCCAACTTGGTTGTTGGGCTTTTGAATTGGGCTGACCTTTTCTTTATATTTGTCAAATTAAATTTTTTTCGTCCATCATTAACTTCGTTGGCCTTGGATAGTAATTATGTGGAATGGAGCGGATCATGGGTTACCTTTATTAGGATCACAGAACACACACGCACACGAACATAAGATTTTATGTGGTTCGGTCTAAACTGACCTACGTCCACGGGGGCAGCTGGGGTTTTCTTATTATTAAGTGATACGTAATTACAAGTACAAGAGATATATTTATAGGCACTAATTATGGTTAAAACTCTATGCTAAACTTGCTCAACAAGTTAATCATACTGGGCCTAAAACGGTTTGGGCCTATAGGTGGGCTGAAGGCAACATCTCCAATAATCTCCCACTTGGTGTCTTCGAACTACGAACTGCACCATCTCTTCTGTACTTCTTTAAATAAGATCTCCCCTCTAATCTTTAATGCACCTCCAGTTACCCCGATCTTCTCAACACTATTCCAGGAGACTAGCTGAAGCTCCCCTGAGCTCCAACTCATCAGTCATGATTGTGTCTGCCACTGACCCATTCTCTGTCTCTACCGGCTACCACTGACACAAATTTTCGGATCCTGAAACACCGTGAGAATAAACACTCTCCATATTCAGCAAGTAATCCACTGGATAGATTTTATCAACTGGAATACTAGTTCTCCTGACCCAATGTCATCTAGGAATTCTGACTGAAGCACAACCAGTGCTCCCACTGCCACGAAAACCTCTTACTGGTCTACCTGAACCTTTCCTCACTCGTTCATCTTGAATCTAACCTGTGACTCTAGGTTTCTCACTTGCAAAGACAACCTTCTTCTGCTCACAAGATTCTGTGAACCCGACTTTGTTTCTCTTCTAAACTAGGACGGTCACTCCCTTAGACGGTAAACTGACCATGTAAAGCAAACCTCGTTTTCTTCCTCAAGCTATGACAAGAGTTCCCTTAACAACTTTCCACTGCATGTTCCCTAATTTAACCTCATGCCCCTGATCATCCAACCGCCCGATAGAAATTAATCTCTTCTTCAAACTTGGAATGACCCTGACATCTTTCAAAGTCCATGAACCGGCTGGAGTCTTCAAATCTAAGTCACTCATGCCCGTAACTTCAAGAACCTCATCGTTCGCCAGTCTTACCTTACCAAAGTCACCTTTCTTTAAATTCTACAATGCTTCACTGTTGTGGGTAGCATGAAATAAAGCACCAGAATCCATGACCCAAAAGTCTCACTGCCTTCCACTTAGTCCTAATGTATCAAACCCAAACACATTCCCAGAAGCAGAATTTCATATATATGACATCGACTCTAACAAATGTCCACCCCTCTATGCAGCCCTAACAAGTCGACTATGCCAAGCTCCCACTGTCCATGTTACCCCAACCATCTAACAAGCAAACAGTTATAACAGCAGTAGAGCTTTCATGAAATCAAGCGATACCAAGGATTCTATGACCGTACACACGATCAGTTAATGCAAACACTAACTGAAAGGTCATCCAAATAGCAATAGTCCACATGACTTGCCACCAGGGCTGTTCAAATCGCTCGCCGCTCATGGATCGCTCGTCGCTCGCTCGGAGAATGCTCGAAAATTGCTCGCTCGATCTTTCGCTCGATTGTAAATGAGTTGATCGGCTCGGTTCGGTTTGTAAATGAGCCAAGAACGAGCAAAGGTACGCTCGGCTCGGTTCGGCTCGAATAAATTTTTATTTATTTATTATATGTTTAATTATAAATATACACACACACTTTACAGATAAATTTATTGCTTTATATATAACATTCTATGAATTTAACTCAGTATATGCAAACAAAATATAACTAGCACACTTAACTCCATAAAACATTTAACACTATATTTAATAGTAAAACCATAAGTCATGAGGTAACAGTCTTGACTTCTTTATGTTATTAGTCGTCCATCGCTAATTGTTGCTTGATATCACCCTACGTCACAATGTAACAACTGTTCTCTGACATATGCTCATCGCCTCACCATCCTCAATCTAAGCCTCATCCTCGAACCCTGGGATCTCAATATTAGTGTTATCATTGGACAGTTCGACCTTAGCTGTCACCCGATAATGAAAACATCGAATGAAACATCCTAATTTTATGATCGTCCAAATTACTTTTCGCCCGTTTCTCGCTCGGCGCTCGCTCGAAAAATTTGTGCTCAAAGAATGCTCGTTCGGTTTTCGGCTCGATTGTAAATGAGCCGCTCCGCTCGGTTCGGTTTGTAAATGAGTCAAGCATGAGCAAAGCTCCGCTCGGATCGGCTCAGCTCGTGAACAGCCCTACTTGCCACTAGCCTTTTTTTCACTTATGTCCTCATCAGCACACCTGCTGCTTCTGTTTTCTCCAGGTTTTACTAGTAAAAGAAAAAACAAAGCTATCGACTTGCCTATACCGTTTTCTTTTACCGTGCGAAACGAACTAATACCAAAACCACCTGCTCGGTTTCCTTCTGTTCGTTTTTTTCTGCAACCTATTTAAACTTTACACCTCGGTTCACCAACTAAAATCCGCACCGTTAAACTTATCAGATGACAATGTGTAAATCTACAAATCGCGTGCTTGTTTGTGTGTTATGTCCAGTTTGTTGCAGTCAAGTCATTAGTTGAAATTGCATCGTTCTTATTTATTATTTATTTGCTTAGGTAGTTTTAATAGAAAAAAAACCCAAATCTCGATCATTATAGACTAGGAGTCAATAGAGGTTTAATATCGAAAGTTTGCGTTATAGTGTCCATTGATCAATATTCCAGACCTACTTCTTCTGCTACGCTGCAACCGGTGCACTTGCCGATTTTGTGTGTCTTAGTGGTTTTTCTTTTTTCACACATCAGTCATTTCCCTAAAGTAACTAAGAAAAACTCAAAGACTCGAAAAGGAATTCACTCAAAATATTTTATTTGTTGTACGTTTTACAGCGAAAGACTTATTAACAGGAACTTGTATTATGTTTATGTGACAAAAATCAATTGTACTAAAATGAAGAAAAGTTGGTGAGGGGTTGTTATCATTAACAACGCAACTTAGGGATACCCGTAGCCAATGCACATTGAGAGGGGAGGTCGACATCATGGGTGATGGGGGCCGCTATCAAGCATGAGTTGGGTCGACGAGTTTTGGAATTACATGAAACATGCAACGAGTGAATTTTGAAATTTAAAGTAAACTTTTGCCTACCTTTCTAGTCTTGTGAAAAAGATCTTTAATTTTTCAATGTGACACATTTATCATTTTAGTTAGATAATATTAAAATGGAAAGGAAAAGAAAAGAAACAACTCGTTTGTGCACTCGAAAGTGATCTCACATGTGAATCTTTTAGACATCACCATCTTTTTTTTAACGGCTAATTTTAGTTCTCTACTTTTTTTTTTTTGAACGGCAATTGACTACAACAGGCTAGAGGATCGCACCCACAAAGTCCGGAGTTGGACTGGCAGGCCCAGCTGCCCCCCTTGGGCGAAGCATCCGAAAGGGGCTAGGCGCTCCCGAGAAATTTCTAGCCGGAAGCTACTCCCTAATGGGCGCTTTCCGTTGCAGCCTCCGCACCGAAGCCGGAGTAACCGCACTATAATAGAAACTCGGGTGTGCTCAAGAATCGAACCGGAGACCTATAGCCTCAATGGTTCTCATCCATCATTGCAATGACCAACTGAGCTAGAGTCTGTACTTTCACACTAATATTATGGTATTAAACCTGAGATCCCACCATCTAATCCAACAACTTTCAACCACCAATAATACTTGCCGCAACTCAATATTAAACATTTATTTAGTAATCTCCACCCTCTGAATAACTTTGGTTACTTTATTAATGTTCAAAAACCTCGTGGGTGAGTTCCCTAGTTTTTTTTTTAGCATGGACACAACCCAAAACCACCATGGTTAACATTCTAAAACTTAGATTAAATATTTTAATTGTTCTTCTCCACTTAAACATGCAACTACCGAGACATTTGAGTCCGCATCCATGACATTTTGACCTACTATTTAGATATAAGGACTGAGTTAGTAATAAAGAATCGGTTAACAATTTGATGACAATTTTTCAAGTCAATTTGAAGTTAATAATCATCACATTTTAAGTAAAATATAAGCTTTTTTTAAAGGCTTAGTTCAGTGGAAATCCTTATACAACTCTAACCTAGCGGTTCCAAGTTCGAATACCTAACCACACACCGGTGTCCACCTTGCCTAAGCTCAAATCGTCACGGGGAATTTTTTTGTGGTGTGCATGAATCAAACCTTTGACCTACCCCCAGGATGGGAACCCAAACCCAGGAAAATCCTAGGATACTTGTTAAAGGCCTTGGGGATAAGCTCACATCTTCAATTGAATTAAAATTCAAATGAGAAAACAATGGATTATCTTGCCCCACAACCGAAATTTAACTTGGTAGGGTTAGTCAGATGCAAAATCTATGATATCTACCATTACTTGTTTCACTTTCAATCACATAGCATATACTCAAAACAAAAACATCAACTTACCTAAGTTGTGTATACTTATGACAACTATGTCATGAAGGCAAAGAAAACATAGGAATATGTCAAGGACAAATTTTATAAATATGTAATACATCTAATGCATTAGTCCTAGCCAGGTGACTCGTTGACCAACCTTTTAGAAACGCATAGGTTTAACGGTTTACTCATAAATGATAAGGGTTAGAAAAATGCATGAAGTATGCTAATGTAATTAACACAATTTAGGTATGTAATTTTTTTAACATCTAATATCTTACACACCTTTGGTGTATATGGAAGTATTGGAACGAAGCGGCTTTTAAACAATATCAAGTTACTATTCAGAAGATCGTGGGTGACATCAAAACTTTGAGTCTTCTTTGGATCAAGGCGCGGGCGAAACAAAGTTCACTAGATTGGGAGAAGTGGTGAGGGTTCAACGTGCATAATATTGGGTGGTAGTCTATGTTGTTTTAATTTTCTTTGTTCTTGGTCATCATTAGGCGAACATATTATTGTATTGGGTGATTAGCTAGTACCCCGCTAGTGTTGGGTGATAATAAGATTTTGTTGTCCATTCAAAAAAAAAACTTACACACCTTTTTTTCCACCTTTGGTAGACTCAAACTCCTATTCCCTCAAAGATTTGATTCCTTCTTTACTATTACACTCTGTTCCATTATTTTATTAAAGAATGGAAGATAAAGGATCTTCCTTCTCTTACTTTCTCTTCAATTCCTTCCAAATTATAAAGATTGAAAATCACCCTAAAAACCTCTCTATTATCGCTCTCATTCTCTCCTACAAAAAACTCTGGAACACATTTTTTCCCTACTTCCTTCCCAATCATTTCTCTTCCATCCTTTAATGAAACTCTGGAATAGAGTGTTAGGGTAGAGGCTAAGTGGCAATTTAGGTATGTAAGACTTTATGGTGTGTCGTCGGTGAAAGAACTCGGGGACCTTACGTGGCTTTTTCCCCCAAACAAAACACCCCCCCCCCCTTTTAATTTCGGGGAAAACGAGGAAATCCCACCGTTGCCACCGAGTGATTTCATTGGCTTTTTTTTTAATCAAACTTTAAGTAATAAAAAATGAAGAGGGATTAGGAAAATACCATTTCCAAATTTTAGGAGAGAAAATAGAGGAAATGATGTGGATGTGGCACTTGGGAGAGTTGGGGGAAAAAGGGGGCACACCATATAGTCTAATTAACACTAATTTTGGCATGGTTAAAAGGGTTGCTGGTTTGTTAAAAAAAAGAAATGGGGAGAGAGAGAGAATCATGTGGTACGGACTTCGGGCGGGTTTGTGGGCCGTCGTTTTCTCTGAAACAGGAGACGGGTGGGCCGAAGGGCTCTGTCCGTACGGATTAGAGGCCGTCTGGGGCCCCTTTCGACAATTGGGGGCCACGTACAGAGTACCCGGCAATGCTTTAGTTGATCGTTCAAAAAAAAGAATCATGTGGTACCAAACAAAGATGGGAATGTGTGACTTTAAAGAGCATTAAGTAGTTTTAGATGTGGCCCCTGCCGATTTGTTCACAACCTTAAGGGAGGCTGTCGGATAGGGTCCTCCATTTAATACTGTAATAATGCCCGCCCTTCATCTCAATTTTCCACTCGTTTGTTTCTTATTCGTTACTCTCTTCGTCCACACAGAGGCTCACAACTACGACACGCTTTTCTTCTTCGTGGAACACGTGATTTCTTCAATTATTTACAAGTTTTTTCTTTCCTAAATGTCTAATACAGACTTTAAAAACAGTCACTGATCTATAGAAAGAAACGTTTAAACCCAATCAAGTTTGGTTACTTTAGCACGGTTTTAATAGAATCGTGTATGAGTTAAACAGTTATAATTCATTAAATTACGAAATAAACCAAGTTACATCTGGATAATGGGTAAGCGAGCAACAAGCTGCGCCGCTATCCCCTTTTGAATCGCAAAGCCTATTCTACTAAATACAAACCCTTGGTTCCTCGCGTATTGAACATTTTCCTTAAGTTATATACGCCCAACTTCTCAACTTTTCTTGTTTATTTTTTATTCAATAGAACTCGTAAACATGCACGACAAGAATAGTGGCCATGGATTTAAGTAGGCGATCCATGTGATCATATAGTAGTATACACAAATTGAAATAAATAAGTTTACGATCATTAATTTCAGCTTCAGGACATTAACATTGTTTTTGAGCGGTCTAGGATACCACCCTGATAAACTCACCCCCTAGCTCCCAAGTATAAATTCAAGCACCCACGGATATTGTAACCATCTTAGCCCGAAAGCCTTAAAAAGTGGCGATGATCAAAATAGAGACATTCCGAGCAAAAAAAAAACCCCACATAAGCGGGTTACCCTTTTAACTCACCGTTAGAACACTGAATCAATAGATTATTGGCTCAGATATGTATCACATCTATATCTATATATAAGGCCTTTGGGTATGGATCCGGTATGAGGGTCGGCTAGGAGGGGCATGCCCATGCCGGCCCGGCACGGCATGGGCGGCAGGCTAAAGACTTTGATGCTGGGCCATTTGTTATTATTTTTAATAGATTTTTTATTATTTTTAATAATTCTGGTCAATGGGGAGGTCCGTGGGGCCATTTGTTATTATTTTTAATAGATTTTTTATTATTTTTAATAATTCTGGCTAATGGGAAGACCCGTCATCATAGTGTACACCCACCCCCTTGGAGGCCCATCATGAAGATGTTTCTTCCCCCACTCCTACTTAACGCCTACATGGAGGCCCATCATGATGATGACACCCCCTCCACACCCAAAGGCCTAATAAACCAAAGTCATTTTAATGACATGACATTCAAAGAGACATTCTCCTTTGAGTGTGTTATTTGTCATCCCATGTGGCATTGAGATATTTTAGGAAAAAAAAATTTAAACCAAAATTTGATTTTTCTCTCTTATCTTTACTCCCATAATTTTTAAACGTTAATATCTTTTATATACGATATTTTTTAAAGAAAAAAAATTATATCAGATATGTATCACATCTATATCTATATATAAGGCCTTTGGGTATGGATCCGGTATGAGGGTCGGCTAGGAGGGGCATGCCCATGCCGGCCCGGCACGGCATGGGCGGCAGGCTAAAGACTTTGATGCTGGGCCATTTGTTATTATTTTTAATAGATTTTTTATTATTTTTAATAATTCTGGTCAATGGGGAGGTCCGTGGGGCCATTTGTTATTATTTTTAATAGATTTTTTATTATTTTTAATAATTCTGGCTAATGGGAAGACCCGTCATCATAGTGTACACCCACCCCCTTGGAGGCCCATCATGAAGATGTTTCTTCCCCCACTCCTACTTAACGCCTACATGGAGGCCCATCATGATGATGACACCCCCTCCACACCCAAAGGCCTAATAAACCAAAGTCATTTTAATGACATGACATTCAAAGAGACATTCTCCCTTTGAGTGTGTCATTTGTCATCCCATGTGGCATTGAGATATTTTAGGAAAAAAAAAAATTTAAACCAAAATTAGATTTTTCTCTCTTATCTTTCCTCCCATAATTTTTAAACGTTAATATCTTTTATATACGATATTTTATAAAGAAAAAAAATTACACATTTTTAATTTTTTAGGTGAGATGCTACCCAAAGTTTTGTTGCATGTAACTGTAAAGCGGATCATTCTATTTCATATGTAAAGTAATATGTCATATTATATTTTTTAACCCCGGGACGTTCCCGGGTATTATCTTTTTTTGAACGGTCCCGGGTATTATCTAGTTATTCATTTATTTTATTACCAAAGTAGAATTAGTTTACGAGTACGATTACAAGTCAAACTACAAACACAATATAACTTAAATTAGTTATAAATAAGTGTTCAATTAAACAAGTCTAACCAAGTTCAATTAACCGAAATAACAATAAATACCGACGATTATACCGGAAAACTGTCTATTAATTAGGTTAAAACCATAGATCTTAAAATACTTGGTAACGCATTCGCCTGAAAACTCAACAAAATCAGATTACATACAACTTGAGGAAAACATTGCCGAACAACAATAGAAGAAATTACAATGAAAATTTCTCTAAACGTTGCAAAAAAAAGAAACATACAACCGATCAAAAGTATTTACATTACGTTTCCAAATAGACGAACAACAATAGAAGAAATTACAATGAAAATTTCGCTAAACTTCACTTCCAATAAGTGGCGAACCCAAAATTTATTTTATTTGGCGAGTTTAACCGAACTTTTAAGAGGTAAAACTACGCTGTTTCAGCTGGTGGAGGAAGGTTGAGATCGATTGTAACACGTTTCGGTGCCGATGATATCAACGGCTTCAGATCAACAACTGAGGATGAGTTCGAGTCGCTGCTCATTGATTGCCGGAAAATACCGCCGGAGTTGTGGTTAACGTGAACTTGACCGGAGAGTAATGTTCCGTTGTAATAAAACATTTGGGGTGAATAATATCCGGTTACCGGAGAAAACCGGTACATATTAATATTATTATTTTTATTCTGGTGTAACGGAAATTGAACGGTAGACGGAACCGTAACGCCGTAAGACAGTTTTAGATCTAACGACGGTACAACCGTTTCCGTCTCCGTCGACTCAACGGTACTCCCCTGACTCGTAGTTTGATGACTCACTAAACAATTATTTTCCATCTTAATCAAGCAATTATTATTATTATCATCATATGAAGGAAAATTAGTTTTAGCCTTAGAGCCACGAAACTCACGCGCCGCCGCGTCGTAAGCTCTAGCCGCCGCCTCAGCTGTATCAAACGTGCCTAACCAGACACGGCTTTTTTTGCCGGGATCACGAATCTCGGCGGCGTACCTGCCCCATGGTCGCTTCCGTACGCCTCTAAAATGTGGTTCCTTGGGTTGTATGGTAGGGATAGAGGTGTTGGCGTTAAGTTTAGCGGCCATCGACGGTGTGTCTTTAGGTGACATGATAAGGATATGGTATTGTTTAATGGTGGGGTAAATAATAATAATAATAATAAGCTTGACGGCAGTTTAGGAGGAAAGAAGAAATGATAGGTTGATTATTATATAGGATAAACGTGGAGAACGGGTCAACGTAAGGAGCGTAGATGAGGGCAGCCGCCCATAAAGGGAGGGTTACGTGGCTGGCGGCATTGTGCTATGTATTTTTAACAACAAATTGGATTTTGTATTAAAACACGTGGCGACGATATTGATCCCGTACTGAATCGAGGACGTTCGGTATCAGTACCCATATTTAAAGGTTTTTGATTTTGTTATTTTTGATATCGGTACGGGATTGGGACGATATTGATCCCCAACAATATGTTCAAAGTCCAATGGGTTTTGCATCCAACTATCAAAGTTCTCCCATGTTTTAGACGAGGATTCGAGAAACCTTTTTTTATGGCCATGGGTAGATGATAATATCGGGAGATGCCATGTATTTCAAGAAGTTTTCCAACTTGTGAAGGGCAATTTGGGTAACGGTTGTAGCGATGTGAATGTATTAAAAAAACGTTGGAGGAGAACAACGCATCGCGTACGACATTCGCATGTATTAGGTGTTGGGAGCTTGTAAAAGGAAGTCCTAAATGGGCTAACATACCGGGCATGACGTCTACCATTAGTCGCAAAGCGAAACGGTCCAAAACCTCATCGTCGATTGATCCAGACACATCCACTTCCGATGCTTGAAATGTCGATTTAAATGAGGATGCCGCGGAATAGGAAGAGGAGTTGCCCCGACCGCTCGGTAGAAGAAGCACACAAAAGGGGGGACGGGCGGAGTCGCCTTTGGCGGGTGTCTGGAATGAAGAAGACTTCGAAGAGATGAATCGACGACTTCAAGATATACGAGACCTTGAAGCTAGGTGTTTGGACATAATGCAAGAAAGAATCGTTGAAAACAAAAGGTTTGTCGCGTTACTACTAGCACAAATGTGTGGCCAACAAATCCCTGATAAATACGGGTTTTAAATTGTTTCGTCTTTTAATTTATTTTTTAGTATTTTTGCGTTTTTCTCTTTTTTTAGGATATTGTAATTTTTATTATTTGTATTTAATGAAATACTATTTGTTTTTATTTCCAATAAAGAAAATAATAATTGGGTAATCACTGTAAGGGGCATCTTGGAGCTTGAAACCACTACACCCGTTTTTTATTTCAAGCCCCATGATGCTTCATATGTGACTAAGATGCCACATGTCACACAAAGCCCATGGAATGGGCTTGAAGTTCATTTACCGCTACACATGGTTTTAAATCCTTATGTATGTTTTCAAGGCTAGGATGTCTTCCTGACTCGATTGGAATTAGCTTTGTTCGTTCGGTTTGTAAGAATGAGCCCAAGACAAGGTAAGTTAATCTCATAGCTCACTTGTTAACCTGTTTATTGTCACACCCTCAAATTCTACTACGGAGTTTATATTACGAGGCGCGTGACACACCAGGATCCTACAGCCATTAATTACAATAACGACTCTAAATGCCTAACCCATTTAGTTCATTTTCAAAAATCAAGTTTAATATTTAACCAAAATGCTTAAAGTAATGCGGAAGCGTAAAGAAAGTATTAAAGTAAAACATCATGCGCAAAACACTGCGCCCGAAATCAAAGTCATCATCATCATACTCAGGTATTCCTACCCATAGCAAAGCTAAGGTAGGGTCTGAGGAGGGTAAGATGTAGACAACCTTTCCTCTACCCCTAAGAATGGAGAGACTGTTTCCAGTGAGACCCCCAACTCGATGTGGTTTGGTATCAAGCCTTGGACATAAGGCACAGAACACTTAGCAATCGGGACAAACCCGATCGGTGCATGTACCCCTTTGCCTTTTAGCTATCCACGTCACCACATGATGCATGATTAACCGTCCGTCGTTTTTAACGTTATTTTCACGAAATTAGTAAAATAACGTTAAAACTAGTGCAACTTTACTTTTGCCCCCAAGGGCCACACATATATACATTATATGCGCACACCGTAAGTGGGGCGTTTAACACCCAGTGACACCAATGATGCATGCCCTAACGTGCTCTGTACCTAGCGGCATGCAAAAGCATACTAACATGTGTCAATATAAAGTTGGTGAGTTCACAAAGTAAGGTAAGTAAGAGTTTAAGTTTCCAAAACCAGTAACCAGTAACCAAAACCAAGAACCACTAGTCTAGCGTATGCCAATGGTAGCTAACCCACTAATGATAACTAAACAAAACAATGAAGTACCGAACTGCTATTTAAACGATGCACTCACCCCATGAGTTGGTTTTTGCCTCCCATAATTGCCTATCAACAATGATAAAATCTAAGGTTGTGGTTCACACCCGGCTCCCAGCACGGTGTGAGGTTTGTCAAACCTAATAGCGTTATCAACTAGTAACCCGCTTGCCATAACCCGAAAACTCATTCGGTATAAGTGAATGACTTCCATGATAGTATGCAGTTTAGTTCATCAAGGACAAAAAGTGTGAAACTAGTAAACTCCGATTCACTCTGTGAATCAATGTATCCCAACACCCGGGATATAATGTAGTCTCAACTGGACTAGAAAAGTAAGTAGTTCCCAACCAGAAATTAATGTGTGTGTCTCCAACCAGAGACGCGTGCTTTTGAGAAAAAGTAGTGAAACTCACTTTAGGTTGCATAAGCTAAATCCAAAATCCGCAAGTAATCGGGACGTGCTACTGACTTCCTATTATATGTGCCACTACATGAGTATATGTGTATACACAATACACCACAAAAACTCGTTTTTCCAAGACGTTAAATAATGTGAAAACATTTAGGTGACACCTAATGTAACTAGTACAAGTAACCCTACGGAGTTGGTGAAAATTATGTTTATTATTAATTATACACATCATATACATCTCATACAAGTGTACATACAAGTTCAAGTCATAAACGAGTCATATAAGCCTTTAAACAAGCACTTATACATATATGTCACAATCTATGTTTTTAGGACATATTATGTGCTATAAAAACGATTTTATAAAAATACTTAAACAACATATTAGACTCCCAAAATTTTATTGAATATTCATAGGAGTCCATTCGTCATGTTCATATTTTTGTTTTGTGACAAAACCATATATAAAAATTATGAAAAATTATTTGCTACAGCTAGGTTCTGAAAACATTCATATCAGGTCAGTTTTCAAGAAAAATTATTAAAAATCGTGTATTCATCCGAACGGGATGAATCTACTTGGAAAAGCCGAGTTATTCTTATATCAACCTACTGACCAAATTTCGTGACCTAACTGCTTGTTAAACCCAAGTTATGGTCATTTAAAGTTGATCCAATTTACAACTCCGAAAATCAGATTTGACCCATGTTTGTATAAAATTCAAAAAACACATCAAACGATAACCAAATCACACAATCTTACACATTCTAAAAAGCTAAGATCACGTATAACATGTTCAAAGCAAAAAACAATCAAAACAACTAGTTTAAGATCATGTTACAGGGCCTACTAATCCACATATGAAATCTGTCTGTTTTTAAACATGCATAAATCTTAACTTCTACAAACCCTAGATGTATATCATCGATTAAAAACATCGTATAAACATAATAAAAGACTTCTCATAAATAAATCTGATTAAAACATACAAGATTTATCATACATAATATCCTCTATACACCCTACATGTTCAATAATCATAATCATGCATTATAATATAAGATACCACATAACAATCATCAGAACTCAATGTTTATCATGTTAATCCGTCATAAAACTCATGTTTTAGTTTTAATAAAATCATCTCAAATTTAGACAAACTTGTTTACAGTGTTTTAAAACATAACTAAGAAGATTAAAACACAAGAGATTAAGTGTTATACCTAGAGCTCTTCAAAATCACAAACCGAACACCTTCCAAGTCTCCCGAACGATGTTCTTTAGCCTTAGCAGGTGCTAGGGGTTATATTTTTCATATGGGGGCTGTAGGGGACGATTAGGGTTGTGTTTATAAGAAAGATGGCGTTAAAAATCGATTTTATAAGGGTTTTAAGTCGATTTCCTTGCCAAACGCGAATGGTCATTCGGTCTTGCGAATGGCCATTCGAGCTGACTAATTTACCACCATTTTATGGTTGTAAATTATTCATTAAAATAAAAAAAATTAGTTTTTTGGTATCATAAAACACTATCATGAGATACATCATATAGTATAGATATAATGCATTTGGAAAAAAAAAAAAACACTTTAAGCCATATAAAAGTTATAAGTGTTTTATTTACTTAACGTATAAAGTTATAACCGAATAGTAAATTAATCTTTTAAACACTAATTACATTTTACCAACACTAATTACATTTTACCACCTTCTTTTTAATTACACTCTAATCACTTGTTTTACTAAACTTAAGTTAATTAATTAGTAGTTATTTTTATCCCGTTCTAAAAAGCTAACTACCGTTATGATATTCAAACAAACATAATTTTCATGCCTTGATATTTCTTTAAAAAAGTAACACTATAAAAACGGGTATCTTATTCACTTTAATCTAAATATATTGTTGCTATAGTTTTTTTAAATCAAAACAAATTGATATGTTATGAAGTTAACAATATTTAGGGTGAGTAGTAAAAATCGTAACCGGAACTATATAAAAAACAAATAAAACCGGACTGACCATTCATAATATCATCACCATTTTTTGTATTTTTATCTTGAATACTCAAATTCTTTATATAGTTAATCACTTTTCTATTTTTGTGTACTTAAAAATGCAAATTAATTAATTAATTATATAATTAGACATACTTACAATTAAATTTAAAATAATTAAAACTAAAACAAAATAGTGTGTATAGATTATAGAGGTTTAGAAAATATTATTATTTTGAAGGAACGGATATGTAGAGAATATTGAAGTGTCCCACCAGACAGGGGCGATGCTTAGTTGGGGCGGGAGGGGGCGGTCGACCCTCCCGAATTTTTGCGCAGAAGTTCCGATTATATAGTATTCGTATAGAAAATTTTGGAAATATAGGGTTTCGACCCCCGAAACTGGTTTTCAACCCCCTGAAACTAGTGACTTCCGATCCCCGGTGACTTTCGACCCCCCGAACCTTCGGGTCAAGCTTCGCCACTGCCACCAGATGCAAGTCACAAATACAACATTTGTTTTTTCATATTTTATATTTCTAAGTCACCTAAATGCAACCGTAAATGTTGTGCATAGGGATGATCTTATGTTGTAAAAAAATTATGAAGTAGGCGTAACAGATTTTGGATTGGTTCAAACCGAATTTGTGATTCCTGATGAACATTACGGGTTTATGAGATGCATAATCAAGAAACTATATTTCATTTTTGTTTAATAGACTGTCTTAAAAAGTTAACGTACATAATGATTTAATTTTATGTATAATTTTTTTTTTAATTTTAGATAATTATTATGTAAACCATCTATAATACTAAAAGTGGTTTTATAAAAAAGTTAATAAAAGAAAAAAGAAGTGTGGATGAGAAAAGAAGAAAGGTTTGGTGGGTGATTTGGTCCACCTAATAAAGCGTCAGCCGTAGACAGCAGCCACACCTGACAGCTCCACTGCCTGCCATACGGCTTGCCCACACTCTTCTAAATTTTATATGGTTTTCCAAATTATGAAATAAAAAATTAGTAAATTTAGACACTATTAAAAATTGTCAATTCATATAACACTTTTTTAAGTAAACCGTATTTAATAAATAAAAAAGCTTAAAAATAGCAAAAAGCTAAAATAAAAGACACGAATTATTTTTTTTAATTAAATATACATACTTTAATTGTTTTTTTAACTGCTAATTTCTTATACCCCTTTCTTTAAACATTTTATTTTATTTTTGCACACCTTTGAAGTTGAACTCCCAACCTCACTCAAATGAGGATTTCCTCTCTACCACTAAGCTATAACCTAAGTGTCAGTGTCAGTTTTGTAGTAATTGTTAATTCGTCTTTTTTGGCTAGATAAAGATTCAAACAACTCTATCCATAATGAAGAGGAAAAAACTCATCCAGATGATCGGGTAGGTTTAAGCCCTTTAAGAGAAGGTGAGGATGAGAGCGCACTTCATCTTCTCAGGTCCAGATCTGTGATCATAAGAGAGAGAGAGAAAAAAAATGGGACTGTAGAGAGAGACCAAGGCTTAGAGGAGAAAACTATCTTCTACCTAGTAGTAAAAAAGTAGTGTGCTCATAAATTACCTATACAAGAGGTTGAGACCTCTTTATACAGGAAGTTAATGGGCTTTTCAAATGGACCCAAGTCAATAGGCTACTTAAATGGATCCCCTAACATAATTGAGTCAGGCCCAGTTATAGGTTTCTCTACAAGTCTCAGGTCTAGTAGCGCTGAACCCTACGAACAAGTTAATACAATATAATAAACAATATTAATATTAAATAAGTAAGTCCGAAATAGTGACCCGTTCAAAACGGTTCGAAGTCCCATTCCAAATTTTATCTCTTCACATATCAAACGTTCGAATTGGCTATATAACATATTTTTTTCCAAAACATTTAGCAAATAGAAATAGCATGCATTAAATAAAGGCCGGATGTCTGTTAATCTAAAATAACATTTAAAACATAGTCTGATCACAGTGAGACAGTGAGACGCCAAGCTTTTCAATTTAGGAAGTACGGTGAT
Organism: Ambrosia trifida; assembly: GCA_028751855.1. Taxonomy (NCBI): domain Eukaryota; kingdom Viridiplantae; phylum Streptophyta; class Magnoliopsida; order Asterales; family Asteraceae; genus Ambrosia; species Ambrosia trifida. Next base: position 3,150,257 of record CM054125.1, on the reverse strand, counting down.
TAAACACAAAGAAAGAAAGTCGCCGTTCAATAAAATAAAAATTAATATAATCTTAAAAATACTAGTGACAAAAATCAGGAAACAAAAAATGTAAGGAGTGATCATGTAAACAACGAATATATAAGGTCCTTTAAGAAAAGAAGAAAAGGAAAGAAGAATAGTTGAGGGTGTTAATAGCAACTGGAGGCCATAGTTTGTGACAAGAAAACATATCTAGTGATGGGGACCACAAATCCACACGTGTCGAGAGATTATTATGTTAAAGGGTTGTGGACACATCACGAGGGGCAAAAGTTGGCGTCACGGCGGTCCTGCGACTTTTGTGGTTCCCTTTCTTTTGTCTTTGTGTGGCGCAGACAGCGGCGACGGTTTCCTTCTTGTCCTCTTCTTAGGATGCACCTTCCATATTAACGGCGCCGTTAATTCTTTTCTATTTTTATCTATTTTTAACGGCTGAAAATGATTGAACGTTAATTTTATTATTCGACTTCCCAATGAATCGTTATAATAATGCTTTTATAATCAAAACAACCGGTTAAGAAACGTGGTATTGATGTATAGCATCCACGACTTGGCATGTGGAGATAATGTTTACCGGACTTTTTAATGGTAGTGCTGCAAACGAATCAAACGTTTAGCGAATAGTTCGTGAACTGTTTGACGGGAAGTTATAATTTTGTGTTCGTTCGTTTAATAAATGAATAAGCATGAAAAGATGTTACGTTCGTTCATTTATGTTCGTGAACGTTCGGAAACGTGTTTGTTTTTTATAGTGACGAAATATGTTTGTGACGAAATATGCCAGTTTTATTTGAAATTTATTATATGTTTTTTGTGTTCGTTTCTATTCACGAGCGCTAGTTTGTGTTCATGAACGCTCATTGGTGTTGGTCTGTGTTTGTGGATGGTGATTTATGTTTGTTTGTCTTCGCTTTTGTCCAATACCCAAATTAAGAAACACAAACGAACATAAACACGATCAGTTACTTAAAAACAAACACGAACATAAAATCTTGTTCGATAAATATTCGTGAACACATTATTTCTTTAACGTTCGTTCGGTTCGTTTACAGCCCAAAATCCAGGTATTAAACTGTCAACAGTGCTTTTTGAAGCGGGCATTCGTGTGATTGAATCTCGCTTTATTTAAATCTCTACCGCACCCATGAAATCCGACTCCAAAATCCTGTAGGAAAAGGGCGTAAAATAAGCGTGTGATCTACATACTCCATAGAACCTACACAACGAGAGACCTGATTGAATTCCAATGTTCTTGTCCTTAGGCACAAGAAACTACGTCAATGGTCCATACATAAATAACTGAATAAGCACCTGGTACATAGTCCTATACTTAGAGGGTGTTTGGGATTGCGTTTTAAATCTGATTTTTAGATTATTACGTTTTGAAAACGCAGATAATCAGTTTTTAGTGTTTGGATTGCGTTTTGAAAACACAGATAATCAGTTTTTTAGGCTACCAAAACGCAATAATCTATAAGCAGCTCCACGCCTGCTTTTCCAAAACGCATAATCTGTTTTAAATAATCAATCCCAAACACCCCCTTAAATAAACGTTAATTTCACATATTCCAACTTTCATAGTTAACGACTCGGGTCAATCAATTTTTTTTAATATAATACTTTCATTTCAGGACAAAGAAAATTACATCAAGATAACGAGCATAATCTACTAAAAACATAACCTTGCCCAACCGGAGCGGAGACACTACTATGAATAACCCGCTGGACCCTGGTCTGGAAATGGGTAGCCTGCGGTGCCAATAAGCCAAAGGTATCAAAAGCCAAGGGTACAAAAACGTGTTGGTTCTCCTCACAGGCTTTTGCATGTTTTCCTACCTTCTTTGTCTCTGCTTTTCGCACCGCTTGCCCTGCTACAAAGCCACTATCCCTCAACCCAACTACGGGAGATACACCCGTCAGGTCAATACAAGCATATGCTTCCCCCCGACTCACCAAAAAACAAGGAGGTCTGCTGGTCATAGGGTGGATCTCCCTTCTGTTAGATTCGAGATGAAGTTCTAACAAGTTTCTAAAAAAAAACAAGTTTCTAACAAAAATGTGCCATAACATTGAAAACTGAACTAGGTATTAAATATGATATAAAAATACGAAAAACAAAAAAGAGTTTTGTAGTTTTGGATATAAAAATTTAGTGGTGGGCTTTGCTAATGGATGCTTGCTAACGTGCACCTTATATCTTTATTCCTAGGGTGTTGTATAAATTCAAACAAAATCTATGTAGGTCAGTTGATTCCACACATCCTGAAAATAAGAAAAATACAATAAAAAGTTGATTCCACACATGTTTTCCACAATCACGATTTTAGGAAGGAACCTTGCTTTTGCTTTTTACCCTCCTTTTTGCATGTCCCTCTTCTTTAGTACTTTTTGGTTTTAATTAATATAATTGTTATTAAGCACTCCAACTTTAAAACCGTGTTAAGTAAAACTAATGTGTCCCTCATATGTAGCCCAAGTGGTAGGAGGCCGGCCTTTTCTTTAGAGAGGTGCAGGTTCGATCTCCACGAGTTGCATTTGTGGGATAAAGGCAATGATGGTGATGTGTCTTGACCCGCAGGTGGCGTGGCTGGTTCAGACCTGATCCTGAGCCACCCCCGGTTTTAATCCGACCGTTACTCTAGCGATTCAGTTCTTGTGGAGGCGGCACGGTTTCCGGGCGGACGCCATAAGACCAAGTTTGATACTCCGAGGACGCGGGCCTGGATCAGATAACGTAACCTTGGTCTGGGTTGCTGTCGTGGCAGTGCGAAATCAATCGTCTGCTGTTGTAATTAGCCGTCCAAAAAAAAGTAACACTAATGTGACATCATCACCGATGACTATTTTTTTTAACGGCCAATAAAAAACTTTTTATTAATCACCTAAAGATAATGGGTCACTATCGAAATCACCAAATACAACACCCAAAAGAGTATATACAAAGAAACACACAACGAAAGCAGACACAGGCTAAGATCGCTCACAAGAAACATCACCACCTAATGTTTGATAAGTTGAAACCACGCCACTTTTCCCAATCCAAACTAGTTTATTTTGCACGTGCCTTGACCCATAAAAAGCTTAGCGACTTAATATCCCCAATTGTTTTATGTAATGAAACTTGTCTTTGCTTTAAAACCGTCTCGTTTCTCGAATTCCAAATGCACCAAAGAATCGTAAAACAAACCAAATGAAATGCTTTCCTTGTACCTTTTGAGCCGCCTATGTAACAGTGAAGCTTGTGTATGTCTTTGAACACAAAAGTATAAATATTACCAACTTTGCACCATTGCGATATAATTTGCCACATCGCTTGAGCGAATCCACATTCTATGAAAAGGCGCTCCACCGTTTCCACCTGCGCACCACACAATGGACATAGCTCGGATCCGACATATACATGTCTTCTTCAAAGCGTCGCATTGTAGGAAGTCGACCCAACCCCGCCCTCCAAGCTAGAATCCCCACTTTCCGACGTACCTAATGTATCACATATTCAACATATAAAATTGGCATAATCAGTCTCATAATATAGTAGAATTAGGCTTATATTACCAATATTGGGTACTTAATTCGTTCCTATTTGTGTTTCTCAGGAAACTGGAGCTCTAAGCCGGAAACAGAAGATTTTTAAGGCAAAAACAGACAAAAACTAGATATTTCTGAGGATATGAGACTTGCAGCATGTTCCCTGTATGTTTGAAGACTATCCCGGGACTTAAACAATGATAAAACCAGTCCGGGACTGACCCAGCACACCCATGCACGCTAGAAGACAACGCAACAAACTTGGGGAACAAGAAATCTAACCAAGATAAGGTGCATGCCCGTGCTCTCCCACCTGACAAGTTATCTAATAAACGGTTGAGTAGGGGAAAATGAAAACGAAAATAAAGAAGAAACAAAAACCCTCCAAAGAAAGTTGATGAAATTGGTGATCTCGGCTTCCTTCACGGGAATTCTCCAAGGTTGCCAATCCGGAAGTAAACCTGCAAAGAAAAACTAAAAACAACTGCAATCATCGAAAATAAAGTAGAAATAAAAATGAAAAAGAAAAATAAAGAAGGCCAAAAATAAGAAGAAAAATAAAGTGAAAATAAAATGAAAAATAAAAATAATTCGATTAATTAAGTGACTTGGGTTTTTATTTGGAAATCATTGTGTTCCTCGGCAACGGCACCGAAAACTTGATGCGTTTGGTTTTAGTAATTTAAAAAGATGTCAATTTTCCTGGTGCCAAAAACTTGATGTGTCAACTACAAAACATTGGTTTGGGGAAAACGACTGATTTTTACCAAACTCTTTTACAAGTTTTAAATTTATAAAGTAAACGATTGTCACTCAGAAGCTAAAACCAACACATAGGCAGAGAACCTGATGTGTATAGTATAGCTTGCTAGGGCAAATAGCGAGTATCGTATTCTAGAGAAGTAAAGGAAAAGTGGAAAATAAGCCGGGGGGAAAAGTTTTTCAAAAAATTAAAACTTAAGGTGTTTTCGAGCTTAAAATGGGGTCTTAAAAATTATTGTGGAGATATCCAATTAAAAATTTTAAAACCGGACCTTTAAAACCAGTTTAAAAATGGAAAAACGCGAAAACGGAGAAAGGTCTGAATGGGTATTTAAAAAGTCTTTTGACTTTTCAACTCATTCTCCTTCTTTCCCAAACCTGAACCTCCGTCGCCTCCCCCTTAAGACACCATTTTCCACATTTTTTCTTCATTTCAGGCTCTAATCTTCAATACAAGGTATGTATAATCAATCCTTGACATCTTTTAAGTGCTTTTATGTCCAGTTCTGTCCAGATTTTTGAGTTTTTGTGTAGCTAGGTTTCTTGAGAAAAACCTTAGTTTTATAGTTTCGCTAGCACGAAATTTTGCCTAAAACTTTAGGGGAATGATTAGGGTAGTGCTAGAAACACAATGGGGTAAAAAAATTTGAGAAATTTTGCAAAATTTTTTTGAGAAACTTTGCGAAAAATTTCTCGAGAATTCTGACAGGTTTGAAAACCGTCACCTCAGTCAGGTGCACGGCTGTGCTCAGTTATGGGCAGGGGCGTGCTCATCTAAGAGCCACTATTTAAATTTCCCCCGTAACTAGTCCAACCAAAACATAACCTTTGACTCGTCCCTCACAGTCCCTTTAATTTAATTAGTAACATCCAAGCCCAAGCTATTCAACTCCCCCATCGACTTTGCAATATTTTTCCATGATCCCGCATTGGACTTCCTAGCGGGGATAAGATTCTAATCCTTAGACGAATGGTGTATTGCCCATATTACCCTTCTCCACAACCCGTTGGAGTCTAGGTTAAATCTCCACCACCACTTCGCCAGCATCGACAGTTTGGCGCCTTTTAATGATCCGAATCCCAAACCACCCCAACTAACCAGCGAAATAACGCTATCCCACGCCACCCAATTCACCTCGCTTTCTCATTCGCCCCACCCCTAAAAAAGACCCTCTTTATACGATCAAAATCCTTCAAAACTCGCACCTGTGCTTTGAAAAAGAAGAAGTAGTAAGTGGGTAGAGAGTTCAACATCGATTTAATAAGCACCACCCGGCCTCCAAATGATAAAAGTCTCACTTTTCATAAAGATAATCGGCTACGAAAAGTATCTAGAGCCGGCTTCCAATGCTTGTATAAATTCATATTTTCACCCACCGGTAGTCCGAGATGCACAGAAGGCAAGTTTCCCAGCTTGCAATTTATAATATTCGCCATTGCTTGTGCCAACACCCACCCCGTATAAACTACTCTTTCTCAACTTAACCTTCAATTCGGAAGCTAGATAAAAGCATCTCATGATTCTTTTCAGATTCATCGCATTCCCCTCGGACCAATCCCCCAAGAAGACCACGTTATCGGCGTATAGGAAGTGTGACAAAACCAAACTCCCATTACCGCAATGCAGCCCGTTGACCACACCTATCTCAATCGCCCTTTTCATTACCCCAGTCAACGCTTCCATAACTAATACAAATAGAAAGGGAGATATCGGATCCCCTTGTATAAGTTCGCGCTTACACGAGAACTCATGAGTCGGGGACCCATTTACCAATACTGAGACCTTAGCCGAAGACGCCAAAGCCATGATCCATCTACACCATAATTGTGGAAAGTTCATATGCGCCATTACCGACTCCAGAAAAGCCCAATTCACCGAATCATATGCTTTGTCGATATCAACGTAAAAAAAAATCCCTTACGTTTCATCCTTTTCATCCAACTCAACATTTCATTTAGCATAAGCGGCCCGTCCGTTATGTTCCGACCCGCAATGAATGTTGATTGCTCGTGAGACACTAACTTATCTATAACGCCATTTAACCTCGCAACTGCACCTTATAAATTACCTTGTTAATGCACCATATCAGGCTAATCGGTCTTTAGTCCTTAAAATCCATCGGGTCTTCCATCTTTAGAATTAAGGCAATTATAGAATATGCGCACCCAGCCCCCATTTTGTGGTTGTTGGTAAAATTCTTGAAACAACCTCAGAAAGTCCGCCTCGAGCACCCCCCCCCCCCCCACCTTTTTAAAAACTTAAAGTTAAATCTGTCGGGTCCTGGGGCTTTGTCACTATCATATTCCCACACCGCGTCTTTTATTTCGGCTACCGATAAAGGTTATATTAGGTGACTTGCATCCGAATTTGAAAGTCCACTAACATGAGAACAGTTTATGGATGGACTACTCGAAATTGGTTCCTGGAATTTATCCATTAAAAATTAAAGGCCCGGTCTTTGACCACCGTCGGACACGCTGACCACTCCCCATCTATTAACACCCTATTTATCTTATTACTTGTAGTGTTCGCATTAGTGAACCTGTGGAAAAACCCGAAATTTTCGTCACCCTCCAAAGCCCGCCTAACTCTTGCCTTTTGTTTCGCATCCAGACCCTTTTCCCTTTCGAAGTTTGAAATAAACGACTTACATTCCAATCTCATCGCCTGCTCCAACTCAAGTAACCCACGGTTTTCGGCTAGAAGCTCTAGCCTCTCAAGCTCCTTCACCTTTTGTTGGAACATACCTTCCCTATTTTGCCTCTCCAAAGTAACCCATTCCTTAGTCCGATTCTCCAGAAATTTCAATTTTGTTGACAGCGCTACATCTGTCGATCCATGGGATACAAACCTCGCGCATGTCCTCACAATAAGCTCCACAAAGCTAGGTAACACGAACCAAGTATTATAGAATCGGAACGGAATGTGCTCGTATTCGGCTGCCACCACAGACATTGTGATCAGACAGTGATCCGATACGTGTCTCGACAAGGCGTTCACCGAGGCTAAGGGCCACTTATCGCTAAACTGATGACATACCAGGTACCTATCCAATTTGCACATTTTTAAACCATTGTTGGACTTGTAAGTATAATGGTGACCACCCATATTGTACTCTCTAAGATCTGCTCGGGCAACGAAGTTGTTGCAATACTCTGCGTTTAACGCCACAAACTCTGTATTCAACCTTTCATCTTGACTCCTGGCATCATTGAAATCCCCGAATAACACCCATAAACCCGGTAATGAAACCTTGACCCGCAACAGCTCCTCCCATCTACCCCTTCTAAGGACCGCATCATTGGGCGCGTATACGTTTACAACATTTAATATTTCCCCATAAGCAACCAACGACCCAGATGTAATAAGAAAGTACCTATTTTTAATCGAACTAGAAGCTTGGAAAACTCTCGGATCCCATATGCTAATAATTCCACCAGACCTGCCCTCTGAGTATACCATGTCATAGCTGAATCTAGTTCTGCCCCAAAAAGACGACAGTAAAAACGATGAACCTGGACCCAATGACTATTAACACCGGAAAATCTTGTAACAAATTAGATAATCAAGGAAAAAATAACAACCAAAGAATAGTATACGTAAAATCGTTTTTTTATAAATTAAATTATTTATTAATATTTTATTCATCTCATTTATTTTTCCAATTTGTAGAATAACCTGATCCATACCCAAATTATGATCCCCACTGAGGGGATTAAATCATCAAATACAACATAGTGGTAAAGCTATGAGTTATGAGGGGTAGAGTAGATTTAGATTGAAGCAAAATAAGATTAAACCAGAGCTAGGTCTGGTAATTGAGACACGAACACGATAACCTGACATGAACCTACATGATTTTAACAGGTTTCGTGTTAGGCCTTAACAGGTTTCGACCGTTTCGTGTCTATAACAGGTCGACACGTTAAGACCTGTTTATTTTCGTGTCGTGTTCGTGTTTACCTGTTTCGTGTTCGTGTCTTAACAAGTCTTATCGTGTTTCTTATCATGTCTTGTCGTGTTAACTTATTTTACAAGATGTTCCTTATCGTGTCTTATCGTGTTAACCTATCATGCATAGGTTCGTGTTCGTATTTAAAAAAAATGACACGATTAGATTTCGTGTTGTGTTCGTGTCTTAACAGGTTCGTGTAACCTGTTATGATAGCCCTAGCCATTAAAAAAAATACCAACTCATTAAATAGCAAGGAGTAAATGTTAGATTTAGAAGGTTTTCTTTGATTATTTCCTTGAAATATATATCGTATTTGAAAAATTGTAATCCTTACGAGGTTAAAGATTCATGTCATACAGTTAATAAATGTACACATTTAAGGGTAAGATAAAAAATTAACTCGTTATATTTAGTAGTTACTGCAGGCCACATAGGTGGAGATCTGACTGCATGTTGTAGATTGGCCAGACGTTGCTTTAGGATGTACTATTGTCTCCTATGTTGGCAGATATTGGTAGAGTTTTAGGATGATGTGCATTCGAGGCGTTTGATTGGTCAAGCTACCGTGTCACCGTACTTCTTGTCTACCATTTGTCGTGCGCAATCGTAGGGAGGCGTACAGCAGGCTCTTGTTGACCAAACGTCGTTGTCAAGTGTACCTCATGTCGCCTCCCACTTCTTTGTTAAGAGGATTGACACCTCACACACACAGATCCTGATTGGCCAGCCGTTGTTGTCACATGCGCCTCCTACCTGATCTTTTGGAGAGGCACCTGGATGCACATCCTTCGGTTGTGATTAACTTGTCATATATTGTACTTCACACTATTTGTCCCTTTTTGGTCTTGCGCCATGGTTGCCCTGCAATAAAGTGTCCGCCTGTAGCTTCCCTAGCTAAGCGAATAAAATAGGTTGTGTGGCTTATGGTGTCCAGGATGTGGGCTTATTGCCTGCTTGGTTGTTTTGGCCTTCAGGGATGTGGGCTTGGCCCAAATAAGTTCATTGTTTGGGCCATATCTCTTCACATATTCTTTATATTGCTTATAAAAAATGAAAATATTTTTAGCTTCACTTATTTTAACGAGTAACCAAAACCTGGCCATCGGTGTAAACCTAACAACAAAAGGCAACGCACGCCCATCGAATACAGACGGCGCTGCTAAGCTGACCCACCATCATTTAGAAGAAAACCCACCCTCAGAGATCCATTATGATAGAACCCATAAGCCTCATAACAATTTGCTCTAAATGAGATTTGAATCTATAACTTTCACATTAAAAAGTCATGCAACACGCAATGCACTAAAAGATATGATCCGCTACCCAAAAACATTGTTCTAATAATGATTATGAATAATTTAAGAAATTAACCAAGTATTTAAATATTATTTGTCTTATTTTTGTTTAAGAATTTGATAATAAATGATACTAAATTGTATATTTAAATTTATTTATTTATACCTCAAAATTTTTATTGCACTAATTAGAATTTAATATTTCTGTATTACAAATTAACAATTGAAATGACAATTCAACTGTGGCATAGCTTTATTCTTACATTTAGTCGGTGTATATGTAAATCAAAAAGATTCTTCTATATTTAATAATTTTGAAAAGACCATTCACCTTAAATAACCATTTTCTAAATTTTTTACATTGTCAAAAACTTGTAATATACAATTTACCATTTCTATTTTATTGTATAGTTCATATGTTAATATGAATTGTACACGCTAGTATACCAAATGAAAATTTTATAATATGTGATAAATCACTTATAAATCATCAGTATTCCAAATGAGATATTAACAGTATTTGGTGGAATTTTAGTACCATTTTGCTGGTAAAAAATTTGATAAATCACTTAATAATCACCAATAAATTTCTTTCAAGTCTCTTTGCATTATGCTTTTAGCCATGGTAATCGACCAGGTTTGGGCATGAGGATGGTTTTGAACTTTTGATACAATCAATATCATATATAGTTAATTTCAAAACCTAATACAACCACTTTAGATAAAAATAGATATATATATATATATATATATTGTTTAAAACGGTGAAACCTGAACCGTAAATTCAGTCGGTTTGGTTTGTCTTTTGATGAGATACAGGGCCGGCCTTGAGGGGGTGCGGGGAGGACTCCCGGCCCGGGCCCAATTTCTAAAGAGGCACTTTGAGCGGCGACGAGTGTAGAGTGTATTTTTTCCGCAAGTATTTTCTTTCTGTTTTCAACCAAAAAAAAAGATCTCATCTTAAACATCACTGGTTATAAACGCAAGAAAGTGAAGAGTAGATAAGGAAGAAGATGAGTCATACATGAAAAACTATATTTGAAGGATACGACAAAATTTAAAAAAAAGTTGAAGTGTGCTACTTGAGATTTGTATTGTGGTACAGTAATTGTGCAGCCTTTGCAGTAAATTTTAATATATAGTAGTACTACAAAACAGTAATTGTCTCACGCTTATGCACATGATTCAAGTCAAATTCATTTCATTAAAAAACTTTTGAAGTCTAGACCATAAATAATGGCCAGATTATTATGGAATTTTAAGAAATGATGGTTTTTTTATGAGCCAATTAGCCAAACATATTAATTTTTATAATTATTACGACACTTTCAGTTTTATATCCAGTTCGACCGGTCCGACTAGGGAACCGGTAAGGACACCGGTTCAACGTGCGCTTCGGTTATGAAAACATTGCTTAAAAGACATAAGACTAAGGGGCACATATTTCCCAGCTCGGCCCGGACACCCGAATTTTCAGGGCCGGCCCTGATGAGATAGATATTTATATTTTGTTCATTGTAAAGAGCTTCCCGGTTTTAAATACATGTATTGTGGTACATCTTGAGAAGAGCTGTGATTTCTGCTAAGAAGGAAGCCCCTGTTAATTTTCTCACGGACCCTACGGAAGGGAGATTTGCAACAAGACAAGCGGATCTGCTTGTCTTTGGTTGGGCTGAGGGGGAAACATGCTTGTGTGGACCTCACAGGGGTATCTCATTTGGCCGGTTTGAGGGACAACGGGTTTGTAGCTCGACAAGCATTAAGAAAGGCAGAATCGAAGAAAGTGGATAAGCACGCTAAAGCTTGTACAGAGAACTAACATGTTTTTGTCCCCTTGGCTTTTGATACCTTTGGCTCCCTAGCACAGGAAGTTATTTGTTTCTTGAACAGCGTCTAACGGGTTATCCACAACAATAGTTCATCTCCATGGGGACAGGGGTATGTATTTAATAGATTGGGTTTCACAATTCAGAAAGGGGTGGCAGCACAGTTTGTTGCCCGTCTAACTTCTATTTTGATATAATATGACAAGTTTAAGAAATAAATATAAGCAATGATTATTAAAAAAAGGTTTAAGACACTGAAACCTGAACCGTAAGCCTAATCGGTTTGATTTGTCTTTTTCATAAACCATATTTAGCGCTTGAAGTCAAAATTCTAATAATACGTATAAAACCATGCGCGAATGCTCTACGGATTTCATGGATCTCATAATCCTAAACGCAATAGCAAGCTAAACACATATATACTCGGTTTCACTTTTAATCAGCTTTAAATACTTGTAACGATTTTGCTTCAATTATTTTATTATACATCTGTTGTATATAAAATAAAAAATATACGTTATTGTTTTATGTCAATCCTCTTATGGTGGAATGGCACCCTCCTTCAATTCCTTTATTCCTTAGACCACTCGGTGTGGTTTAGCTCCGGCACTGAACGACCGGCCACCACGTCCACCTCCTCGTCAAGCCGGGCCTCCCTCGCCGGGCCTGGGATGTGGAACTCCGGCAAACTCCACCTGCATCGAGGTTTTTTTTTTTTTTTTAATAATCAGACCATTGAGGCCCGGCACCACCGGCTTGTGGTTGCCGCTCGTGCCGTTGCCGGCCCTGGAGGGGCGGTGTTGCCGGGGCGGCATAGGCTTGCCGGTGCCATGCCGTGCCCCACACCCACCGGTCTTATGAGAGGTGGGGAGTTCGAGTTCTATTAGCATAAAAATGCTGCTAGTGGGTCGGGTTTTACCGTAGTGGGCCTTCGGTTACGAGTTTCCCCGGGAACTGGTGGACCCGTGTTACTCTCAAAGTACTCATTTGTCAAGTGAATCTTTCTTAAATGTTCGAGATTAATTTGTTGGCCGTTAAAAAATATATATGTGTTATTGTTTTCTATTGGTGGTTATCAATATCTGGGTAACTTAAATTAAAAAACAGGGTCCGGTCCAGCGTCGATCGAGTCAAAGCGGGGCCTAGAACGCAACTAGCGGCTGTCTCCTGCACATGCAACACTTACGTCACATATGTACAATCAACGTGGCTACCCTGACACTCACGATTTAAAACCCTCCACTCTCTATTCATTCAATTACGTCAAAATATACTGGACACTAGAATTTATATTTACTTTTAGTTTTTTTTGGTATTATACTAGACTAGAGTTTATATTTACTTTTAGTTTTTTTTTAGTATTATGCAAGTAAATAAAAGTTAAATTTAAGAGCATTTAAATCCTAGTTGGTAAAATTATTTAATTCGTAATTTTTTTTATAACAAATATACTTTCATTTGATATTTAAAGGATAAATTACATAAGAATAGCAGATAAACGGGTAACAAACTGCGCCATCACACATTTTTTAATATAAATCCCAATCTACTGAAAACAAAGCCTCGCTCCTAGAGGTCGAAAAATTGTTGTGGACCACACGCTAAACTTTTGCCAAGAATCTAACCGCCTCCAATGCCAAGGAGTCGAAAGTGTCAACCGGCAGGGAAACTAACGCATATTGATTATCCTCATAAACTTTCGCGTGCTTTTCCACATTCTTTGACTCTGCTCTCAGTACCGCTTGCCCGACCACAAACCCATTTCCCTGAAACCCAGCTATGGGGGATACACCTGTAAGATAGACAAAAGCATGTTTCCCGCCCTCCCTGCAAAAAAAAAAAAAAAAAAAAAACTAGCACCTCAGCCAGGCGTGGGGTGGACCTCCCTTCCATAGGGTCTATAAGAAAATTAACCGACGCCTTCTTTTTTGCCGAGATCCCTACTCATCTGAGAATATCCATTAACGAGTCCCGAAAAAAGTCATGACAATACTTAAACCCCGGCAACCCTCTGTAGTGTAACGCGTGCTCCCCGTATTTATCCGGCCATGCTATAGGACGGTATTTAAGGGTTGACCGGTACTCCACCGGTTACATACGTTGACCCGAATCTTTAATAGGGATAACAGTTAAGAAATCCTGGACGTAAGGCCTCTGTAGACATTCAATGACGGCTTCTGGTGAGGGGACAAACAGAAATCATCTCCCAAACTTTGTGTGATTCGATAATAAAGGGCATTCGCCATAGTTTTATGTGGCTTTTGGAGGGCGGTGTCCTTGTTAGAGAAACCGCCGAGATCAAAGTCAGGAAGAGACTCGTGCAAGCATTCCAAAGCGCAGGCATAATCCAAGTTGGTGTTAGCAATCCCGATGTTACGTAACATGTTGTCCTACAACTCCGAGGACTAAGACCTGGAAGCCACAAAGACATACACGGGTACATACTGTGCTGAAAGAAGGCCTAACTCACCATGCCGCATTAGCAAGGTCGCGATCTACCCCTGGAGTTCACCAAAAACACTCCATCCCACATAAAATAATGTCTTATATCACCTCCCGAAAGCCTTTATCAAAACAGGAAACAACATCATCCACGAAGAGGGGTGGTGTGTCATCATTTACACATGTTTTACATGTATATTTATCCTCCTTTTTGCACAATTATTGTGCTTTTGCCCTTAGAAAACAAAGCTAAATCGTTCCGAAGATATAAATGTAGGTTTTTGTAAGCAACATGCAAAAAGAAGCGGAAACTGGCACATAAGGAGGAAAATTTAAGATTTTGTAGACTACAACAGAGGGTGCACGATCGTGCTTCAGCCGTGCACGACTGTGCTCATGCCCAGGTCAAGAAGTCAACATTTTCAAATCAACCAGAATAAAGAGGTCAACCTGCACGGGTCTGCTTATAATCAGGCATGGTCGTACTCACTTCAAACGTGCACCACAAGGCTTCCACAAACCAAGACTGACAACCCGTTACGACACGTGGACAAGCACGGGTGTGCCACCCCCTGAGCACAACCGTGCTCAAGACAAACTCTGGCAAAAAGGACTTCCAGTACCAACGGACAATACCAAACTACTGAGCACAGGCGTGCCATCCCTTGAGCATGGCCGTGCAAGGCCAGCCAGCTTTCCTAAAAAAAGGAGACCTTCACTCTTTATTTTGGCATCCCATTCCACTTGATTTTCTCCCACAATTTTTCTATTTTATGGCTTGCAAGTGATATTTGGAGTTTGGGATAACTCCATAAACACTTTGATCAAGTGAGCCTATAGAGAAACCACCTCCAATTGCCCAATACTCTCCAAATCCTCAATCAACCCTCATCACGATTCACATAAAATCAAACTTAGTGAGCATGTTGTAATGCCATTGTTTGGATAGGATTCTTAGAGTGTTGCTAGGGTGAAGACTATCTTGGTATATATTTATATAGTTTATATTTAGTGTAAGTGATGTTTTATGTTATTCGTAATTCCTTCTGCTCTTTATTTGTTTGATGAATTAACTAATTAATCAACTTAGTATTTGGTCTGGTGGGTGTTTTGGTAGGAAGTGGAAGGACTTATGGGTGTACCTGTGGCGTGTAAAAACTCGCCCACTTGTATGCTAACCATTAACTCCACGTGAAGTGATTAGCCCATTTTTTTAGTGGAAACATTCACACTTTGTGGTCGATCCTCAACTATCAAAACTTCACTTAGTGTCTATATACTTGGCCTTGGTGATAAGCCAAGATTTAGTTGAGCAACTTAGCTACATGGTCTATGTGTTAGCTTTGGTGCAAACCAAAGATTCATGAACTCGTTTTAGAAGTGAATGGTCTTTATTTACTTCTATTATTATATTGTCGCACAATTAATAATAAATCAATCACTTTTTGTTAAATTAGTTATTTCAAGTAAGGGATGAGCGTACGCAGGAAGCTGCGTCGCCTTTACTATATCAAGTGATGGCTTGTTAGCCACTATGGCTGTTGGCAAGTTATTTGCAAAAGAGTAAAGTAATAGGATGTCCATATCGTAGCTTTGGGAGGTGTGTTTTTCGGTGTTGGGTATACACAATCTCGGGTGATACATCCTTCACAGTTGAGAGGTGAGCTTTCCGGGATGGAAACCCCTCACAATAACAACCAATAGCATAAATTGTTTTAAAGTTATAGCGGAAGGCAAAATTTGGACACATCACTCGACTAAATTTTTACTAATAGTTCATACCAAGACAAGTCGGATCCCGAAACAACACTTTAATTTGATTATTGGTTATTCTCGGCTACTTCCGCTATCTTTTATTCTTTTACACTCTTTCCTAAAAAACACCTTAAAACTACGTAGTAAAAGTCATGTCTTTGG
Organism: Ambrosia trifida; assembly: GCA_028751855.1. Taxonomy (NCBI): domain Eukaryota; kingdom Viridiplantae; phylum Streptophyta; class Magnoliopsida; order Asterales; family Asteraceae; genus Ambrosia; species Ambrosia trifida. Next base: position 3,134,510 of record CM054125.1, on the reverse strand, counting down.
GTTTGATACTCGGTACTTTCCCAACTCGATCAGTACAATTGTCTATAGTGTGGGTTTTAGAACATTAAGCAACTATCGTTTTATTTATAGATTTAAAACTTAAAGTATTTAAAAACCACAAGCATAAAAGTTTTGGCTTAAAACCCAACGCATCAGGGGGCTGACAAGTTTGCAAATAAAATAGCAACGTTGCCACCCCCACACATGATCTAAGCAAGAGAAGCTCGCTTTAAGGTTCTCGCAGACGAGGAAGGTGTCCCGTAAAGTCAATAGCCCGCGTTGCCCTCTTAGCTGCTAGACTACTGATAAAACTGATATCATGACTAACAACCCCACTTGGCAGTTTGAACCCTCTCTCAGGCCTCCCAATCTCGTTTGGGAAAAGCCCTTGTTGAACCTTCACCCCGTTGCATGTCGGACAAAATACCTTTGTTTTTCTAGTATTAAGTCGGAGCCCCAAGGCTGGCCCGTCCGAACTAATGATGTCAAGAGCTTTAGCAACCTGGACAGCGTCCTCGATAACCCTCTCGCCATCCAAGTACCAAGCATGGAAGGAGATTTTGCAATTCTCCCTGCACCTAAAGCACTAGAGGGTCTAAAGTTACGGCAAAAGCAAGGGTCCAAAGGATCCCCTTGCTAGGCCCCCGTAAAAGCCCCGATGCGGTCATTCCTCACCTACACTCCAGCTTGTTAGGCGTACAAAAATTGAACCCACAGGGAATATGGGGGGCAATGGTGATGGGCCTTGCGTAGCAAAACTGAACGGTCAACTAAGTTGGAGGCATAATAAAAATCAACTGTAAACATGGCCAGCGCACCATCTGAATCAAAGGAATTATGGAACCTGTTAGCGCGGTGCTACACAGTACACCCCCTCTGGCTTATTTGGGACCCCCACCCCAAATTGGTAGTCTCTCAAGTACTTAACAATTTCTTTCACCACTTTCTTCATGGCTAGTTTGGAAACCAATCTATTTCCAAATGCCCCCTACATCTATAGGGCGAATCCCATTATCAGGCTTCAACAACAGGGTTAGAGGAGCCGAAGCAACAAAATTCGCGAGCACCCAGGGATATAACCCTAGCCAAAGATATACCACTTCGGTGATGGCATCAAGCAGTCTAGAGGTAGTTGTCGACCCCTCACTGCTAAGGGCGTCCAATAAGTGTTGAGCCCGGAGGCTGTCTTGCCCACATGATGTCCTTATCGGGAAAGATTTCACACACCTGTGGACGCAATCTACATCTACAGATAAAACATTTTGGGATAGAGGGCTTGAAGGGAGGTTCGATGCGACGCAAAGGGATGTTTATCGATTAGGGCTTGCATGGTAGATTCCCCCAAGGGAGCAACCCCACTTGAGCACAAACAACTTCACTGCGGTAGTGAAGTGACCACCGTTAACTTTCCTAAGAAATTTCTTAATGTTGGGGCTAACCTCGTCGGCTCTCTTCCCGGCTACTTCACTCCCATGCAGAATCCCTTCTTCACTATCGGATATGAGAGAAGTGTCCAAAACCTCAAAACCAAAACCTTTCTTTCACGTATCTAAGACCCACAAAATACTATCACATTGTAATAGATTTTCGATTACCAAACCTTTGCTCTTACCTGGAAGACGGTTTAACCACCTTAAGGGTACAATGGAGGTTGGGTTCAGACGAGAGTGGTCTTAGTCGGTTTACGGCTCAGATGAGGGTGGTGTTTAGACAGTGGGTGGTCTTAGTTGGTGGTGGTCTGGTGGGTGGTCTTAGCAGAGGATAGGTTTAGTCTGGTAGTGGGGAAGAGGGTGGAGGGATGGGACGTTGGTGGTGAGAGGGTTGGGAAATGGGAGACGGTGGTGGTGAGAGGGAGGAGACGACGGTGATGAGAGGGGTGGGAGGACAGTGGTGAGAGGATTGGGAGGAGGGTGGAGAAAAAGCGGTGGGACGGTAAAAACACTGAGGCCTGTGTACGAGTGTTTTGGAAGCGGTTATTTTTGCCCATTTCACACCAACTTTCATCACCACTGCAGCTAGTCCAAAAAAAAAAATGGATCTTATAAAAAATATATATAAACTCAGCGTTTGGCTAAACAGAGAAAACTAATGAACTCCAAAGATTTTAAATGGCCTAAATAGATCCACTATTTAGGTTCTTCAAGAGCATTAAAAAAGAAAAAATAAGTATTCTAAAAACTATATATTTTTTTTTGGCTGCCAGTGGGTTTTATCGAGGCCTTCCCTCTTGCATATAATATTTTTTTGGTAATAACTTAATATAAATTGATTTTTATAAACATGGTTTAAAACTACTTTGTAGAAAACCATAACTAAGATGATACGATTTTTCTTATAAACTAGTCTTAAAACCCCCGCGTTGCGAGGCTGGGCATAAAACCGTACTACCATCGTTGTGGGACGGAAGCGTAAAATCGTGCTAAGTAACAAACAAACGACAACAAAAACTAGGAAAAAATGTAAAGCAAAAACACGAACTACTAAAACCAAGCGACTCGCATAACGTATGTTGATAAAGTCGAATAAAAATAAAACCTTAAGTTACTATGAAAAAGGGAACCCACAAAAGACACAAATAATCCCTCTTCCTCAAAATGTTGTAAATTAACGGGGTATTGGATTTTAATAATCCAAACTTTCACCTATTGGCCGAGAATAATCTGTACTTCAAAAATTCCTAACAGCGATCTCAACCTTTGAACGACAAGTGATGTAACGGTAGAGCTCCGTCTAATACCATGGGCTAGCCTGTACTGATTACTCATTTCACCTGAATTAGAAATCTATGACTCTAACCAAAATCAAACCCTCAACTTCACATGACCTGTACTCTAGCTCCGCCAAATTTAATCAGCTAAGTAAGGCTTTATCGGCATATTTACCAATTTCTAAGAGTTGAATTTTATTAATGCTTATAGTATATTTAAAAAAAAAAATACAAACCGCAATCCAGTACATCCAATTAGCAACTGACACACACAACCCATATTACGTCACCTTCACCCTACTCTACCTATGCTGTCCCTGCTTTCTAGCTCCATTGTCTTCCAATTGTACGGTGAGTTCGAATTTTTTTATTTTTCTATTTTTTTTTTGAACGGTCAAAGTTCGAAAAATATTAGTACTTCTGTTATCAAATCACTGATATTTGTATGCCATATAATATAAATTTTCATCCATAAAAATTGTACTTCATAAACCTTATTTAGTCTTTTCACATGGCATGAATATTTAAAGGATATCTACGTATTAATTAGTCTTTTAAGATGTCGTGGTGGTAAGATGAAATGACATCAATCGATAATATGGTCAAATTACAGGGTTTAATATTGGTATGATCTCTCACTTTATCTTCCCCTGCAATCTGTATAAAACACATATACAGAGAGATAATATAACATGGTGCAATTTATAAGATTCATATAATTGGTAGTTGAAAACATGTAATTAAATTTTTTTTTTTTTGAACGGCCAACAAACTGACGTGCCAGCTACCCGGGCACCCAACAATCGTGAAAGCACCCATACGCTCCTAGGTGAAGACACGTCTTAAGTGTCCGCCCTAGAATGCGTCGGGTAGCTAACACACACCAAGCCACCTATTCCGGAGAAAACCCGACCCTTCACCCGCCCGAGAGCACGACGGTAAAGAGCCGATAAAACCGGTTGGATCAGGAATCGAACTCCTGACCAAGTGGCCAGAAGTCTTCCATCATATCCCCCAACCACTAAGCTATAAGCTAGTGGTTAACAGCATAATCTTCTTTTCTATTTGTTTTGGGCAAGTTTGAACCAACAACTTTAGTTGTAGAACCCCTTTTTTACCACTAGGGCATAACGCCATAACCTCCCATACATTTTATTAGTTGAAGGTTAGCCTCGAGTACTCAAAGTCGTGTCACGTGTGCATAGTGGCGGGGCTTGATTTGGGGGTTTCGATTTGTAGGTTTTGGAGGAAGAAGATGGTGGTGGTGGTCGTGCAATGGTGATAAGGGAGTAAGTGGTGGTGGTGGTGACTGCCATGGTGGTAGTGGGTTGGTTATGGTGATGGATCGATGGTGGAAAGTTTAGCAGGTTTGTTTTTTGTTTTTTTTTTTTGAGAAGTTGCCACCTAAGCATGCCACGTAGTATTAAGTTGCCACCAAAGCAAGTCACGTCAGCATCACTCTAACGGAGTTAGACCTTCGTTAGTTTGGGTCCATTATATTCCAATATGTCGAAAGTTTGGACCACTATTGGTAATTTTCGTAGTTGAGACTGTTATTGTCAATAGTTGAGATTATTTATTTTCATTAAACAATCCACCTAAATACAAAATTAAATATATGTATATGTTTATTTTTAGTGATTTTTTTTAACGATAAATGACATAATTTTATTTTTTAAATTAAACGAACAGGGTTGTGTAACGAAAGTCGGGCGTATACGTAAGCGAGTGAGTAAAGACTGCGTGTGCCAAAAGTCACGTGACCTACCTTGATAAGTCAAATCAAGCGGCGGCTGCCCTCGCATGGAATGGTCCCTCCCAATCAAGTAACATTTTTTGTTAAAAACAAATATGACTAAAGTCATTACAAAATTTAAATTGATTATTTTATTAAATTAATTTGTTACGTATGACAATTTTACCATTTATTGTTATTCCATTATTAATCTCTAGTTTCCTTCCTAAAATAAACTAGAGTATCGGATACCCATGCATTGTTGCGGGCGCGGTTTACACAGACACGGCGTGGTCTACTCATAGTGATATCGAACACTTTATATGAGTTTGATTAGCTTGAATTTCTTTGATCCATGGTATCCACTAACCATTGCGATCATTACAGTTATTTGGAATGTTTCTGATCATTACAGTAACGATCGCTTTACAACGCCGAAAACGACTATCATCACTCGATTTCTTTCAACAGCCAGTACAACGAACTCTGTATGGGTTGCTTGTTAGCGTCGATCCAACTGTCGATTTCTTTCGATAATCAGTACAGCTGAAGTATTATATTACAATAATATTACCTTGAGCAAAAAGTTGTGTTTGAAGCCTTGTTCTTTTAGTTTACATTTTGTTATGACTTTAAACAGAGAAGATGAAGGGTTAGTTAGTAGGTTACTCATTATTGCCGGGATGCAAATCGTGATGTGATGGATTTTTATATTTGCAACCTTGTTCCTTTCTACAAGGTTGCAAAGGAACTTCTGGTCAGCCAGACGTTTGTCAAAAGCAAGTGTGAAGATCAAGATCAAGAAGAACAGTGCTCCAACACGGTCAGTGAGATATCTGTCAACGATGAAGGCAACATACTTGAAATCAATGGGAAGGTGAACAATTCCAAAGGTCTTGATGAATATCTTCATCAATCTCCTTGATCTACGCATAAGTGTGAGAGTCGATTTTCCTATGAGGGTGACTAACAAAGAGATGGTCTTTTTGATGAATGTATTATTCACAAATACATTTGTTTAACTATTTTAGCAACTTCCATGAGAGCTCTTCGTTTTTCAAACACGGTCATTTTGTATGGTATTAGGGGTTGGAAACCCTGAAGACCAATGACCCTATGGCAATTTGGAATGTTCTTGATCATTACAGAAGAGGAATGGTTTGAAGGTGTGTTGTATGTATAAAATAGTGAATTATTGTAGTGTGTTAGGTATGTGATGGAAGGGTTTGAAAAGAAATAGCACATGTCCTTCTTTAATGTTGTTTATAATTAAAAGGAACTAGGTTGCAAAGGAATTTAAGGTCAGCCAGACGTTTGTCAAAAGAATTTTGTACTATGCATTCGCACATGAACATCCAACAACAATGGTATATGAATAGAGTAGATTTCCCTATGAGGGTGACTAACACGGTTAGTGGATACCATGGATCAGAGATATTCAAGCTAATCAAACTCATATCTCAAGCCGGTGCAAGTTATGTTGGAGCAATGGTTGTGGAAATAAATCTTTCGATAATCGCTACGGTTAGTGGATACCATAGATCAGAGAGATTCAAGCTAATCAAACACATATAAAGTGTTCGATGTCACTGTGAGTACACATTGTGCATGACATTACATTTTGCATGTGTCATTTCAATTAGGCCATACAGGTAGCCAGTCCTACAGCAAACCGAAGGTAAACATACTTGAAATCAATGGGAAGATAAACAATGAAGGCAAACATACTTGAAATCAATGGGAAGGTAAACAATTCCAACACCTGGATATCAGCCAGACGCTTGTCAAAAGATTTTTGTACTATGCATTCTCACATGAATATCCTTTGATGAATGTATTAGGGGTTGGAAACTCTGAAGACCAATGACCCTCTGACAAACCTCCGTAAAGGTATGAAGGCAACATATCTTGCTGCAAAAGAAACTAATCACACCTGATCATTCTCTGCCACATTATATAACATTCTCTTCTTCTTCCCTTACAATCACTTTGCCATTAATACCAATGGACTACCCTCACGTCGGTATGGCCATCACCTAGTTCCAGGTTGCCTTCAGCTGTTGTCAGAGAGATATCTGTCAACGATGAAGGCAACATACTTGAAATCAATGGGAAGGTAAACAATCCTCATCCACAATGTTCTTACCTAGAGCTACCAACCATCCGGTTGTTTTCAGGTTGCCTTCATCGTTGGCAGATAATGAGATTTGGTGTTGGATCATAAGTAAAAAGGTAGACCACACCACTGTGAGTAGATAAATTTCCTAGTCGTTGGAAACTCAGATGAATAGTGACCCTTTGGAAATTGGTTAGTTAATGTTCTTTATATATGAATAGTGACCCTCTGCAAAATGTCTTAATGAATATCTTCATGAATCTCCTAGAAGTGTCATGTTAAAGGCTGAAACTCTGAAGACCAATGACCCTCTGGCAATTTGATCGATATCATCCATCGCTATTTTCAAAATGTTCAGGCAGGCAAGCAAAAAGGTTAGTGAACCCTGTGTTGGATGGAAAGTGTCTTCGGCTTAAATGTCTTGTTGAGTTGAGTTGGAGCAATCCCTGTGTTGGATGGAAAGTGTCTTCGGCTTAAATGTCTTGTTGAGTTGAGTTGGAGCAATGTCGATAAAAGTTGGTGGTTATTATTTTGTTTTTTAATTTTTATAATTTTTTACAATAATTATATTAAAAAATTTTAAAAAATAATAAAAAACCAATTCAAAACAAAAAAAAAACACAAAAAAAATAAAAGTTGGATTCCAAGGCCTAAGCGAGGCGCCTGAGGTCAAATCAGAATAGCTTACCTCGGACTGAGGTAGTTAAAAAAGTAACCAAAGCGCCTCGCTTAGGCCAAATGAAACCATCTATCAAAATATAGCATTTATGTAAACCCAACCCAAATTCCCAATTTTAGCGAAAAGTTCTACCATCAAAGTCGACCTAGGATAATCCTTTTGAGGTCTGATCAAAAGTTGTCAAACTCAAATACAATATCTTAACGCTAGCTCATTACCCCGGGAGGGTCCCGGGGTTGAAAAATCTAATTTTACGTGATAACCTATTGCAAATGGCTCAAGTTAACTAACCACAAAATCTCTCAATCATTGCATGTTCATAGTATTCTAATCAGTAATAACTCATATTCCCTAATCTAAAACCTAATCAGTAATCATCTAAAGAATCACTTATGTAAGCTGCAACTATTAAAAAACTCATCACATCTCTCTAATTTCTCACATTCTAATGACTCTTATAATTCCTAACCTAATCAACTAAACAAACACTTAAGTTGGAAGTTGTAATCATTGCATCTCATTATGCCACGTGGCATAATCAAAAGATGGTTGAGGACACCATTGAATGGCACGTCAGCAACTATCAATTCTTTCCGGGAGCGTCCCAGGGTTGAAAAATATAATCATTCTAATAATACCATGTGACATCCGTCACTTTTATCCTATTATTATTATTACACATATATAAATATACATTTTTTTTTTATTTCGCATCTCCTATGTTATACGTCACGTTTTACCCTTATAATAATAACAATAATAATAATAATAATAATAATAATAATAAACAATAATAATAATAATAATAATAATAATAATAAACAATAATAATAATACATAATAGTAATATGTAGAAACAAACTAGCAGCCCATCTTCTTTCACCCTAGACTGGCCCACCAGACAGCAAGCCCAACATGCAGCCCATCTGCCTAAGTCCACTCCCCCTCATCCCTTATATGTAAAAAAAAGGAATGCTCCCACTGAGGCTCGAACCGGGGACGCGCCGTACACACAACACACGCGTCTACCACTGAGCTACAAGCTCATTCCTGATTTAACCCCAACCTTAATTATATTTAACCCTTTTTTTTTTGTCTCCCTTTCCTTCTTCCTTGTGGACGAGCAGCAGCAGCAGCATGGATATGGAATTCTTTTTTTTTTTTTTTCAACAACTTGATTTCCTTATTTCCCGCATCTTGACTAGAATTAACACGGAATCAAAGTTTTCGGCCCTTTAATGACTAGGAAGCACATTGATTGTCGATTGATTGATAATCAATCAACCATTCACGCGTTTATATTAAACGATGGTCAAAACTTGCCTAATCAACGAACCAGACCTTTCCCTATAAATTGAGCGTGTCCAGGCCATCTACACTCGCCAATAATCCTTTCTCCAACTCTAATTCTTCACAATAAACACTCTGATCTTGTTCTTGATTCGCTGTTGACTTTTAAGTTTGACCGAACAATCTAACACGAATCAACACTGTAAGTATAATGTTTTATGTGGGTTTTAATCTTCGGCCAATGCACAACAATAACCCTAAGTTCAATTGGGTTATTGTTGTGTAATTCGTATAATTGCAGATCTAGGGTTCATGGCTATTTGATTTGGGGATAATCTGATTTACGCGTATATATTTATATTTATCAGAACAAGATTCATCACAACCACAGGCCTAGGCCAAGTGGTTGTGACTGTGGCTTATAACCAGGACCACCTGGGTTCGAGTCCCGGCACAGCCCGTTTTTTTTTGTTGTTCTTTCCTTTTCTTTTCTTTTTAAACAATTATATATATATATATATATATTAAACCTTTAAATCTTTTAAATTCATTTTAAAATATCAAAACTATTTTATAAATTCTAAAAAAATTATATTTGTTTAATCTGAGATAAAAGTTTTAATTACAATTTTTATTTTTCAGAAATTCATTTATTTAATATTTATAATAATTAAATCATTTTTATGCTATTATATTTATAAAAATCCATTTATATATCAAAACAACTTTATTAAATTCTACAAAAATTATCCTGAGTTTGTATTAAGTGAAACTTTACTGAAATGATTTTTAATTTTGAAAAATCATTTATTTAATATTTTTAATCAATTTTTGTTAGTTTTAATCATAAATAAATCATAATAAATTCATTTTTCAATATTTTTGCACCAAAATTTTACATAAATTATTTCTATCCATTTAGAACAGAAATACAATTTTTAATTTAAAAATTATTTAATTTTAATATTTTTAGATATTAAAGTTACATCTTGACAATTTGAAATAAATAGATTAAATATTCTATTTTCAAGAAAATAATTTTATAAAAATTATTTTCACACTTAAACCTTTATATTGTGATCATCTTTAATTTAAGATTTACAAAAAGACTTTTGTTTATTTAATTATCAAATTTCCCTTAGTTATTAAACGTTTAATTTATTAATCAAACGAATACTTATCCCCAATTCGGAACCCTAGAAAATACTTATAGACTAGATAGACTTAGACTTATTTGTTACCTTATACATAGGGTGATACTTGACAAACGTTGGATTTCACTTATTCAATTCCACAAGACTTACCACCGTGCTAAGGTGAGTATTACTTATCCCCTTTTCGCTTTTACAATTTTTGGGGTGATTCATGCACAACTATACAAAGCTTCCATATTCATTTACACATACATTTTTATTCATTTACAATTCATATACGTGTCTTGTTTATCTTTGTGCTTATGCTTGAACATGAACGTAGCTTACATACAAAATCATACATTTAGACATAACTTATGTTATGGTGCTCTTTACACTCAGACGTAACTTATGTTACGGTGCTCATTTAGACATAACTTTGTGTTATGGTGCTCTTTTAGACTCACACGTGTTGAGGTGCTCATTATCAATTACATTGTACAACTTTACATGTGATCTTTGTCTTGTTTGGTTACTTGCGTGTTTACATAATGCCTTGGTGATGCTAGACACATGAATTGTACTACTTTTCAAAACTTATACTATATGTACAAAACTAAGTAGTACTCACCAACATCATATGTTGACAAAAATTATTTTCGTGCATGTTTCAGGATAAGCTGCTTGACGCTTCACATAGGACCTGGACTTAGCTTAAATTAATCAATTATCTTCATTTTTGTTGTCTTGTATTTAAATTCCACAAGTTGTAAAACAATATTCATTAATTATATATTTACATTTTAGTACCATGAGCTTTTGAACAATCATCACTACGTGGCACCTCGATGATTCCGCCATCGGTTGGGGTGTTACAGATTGGTATCAGAGCCATGGTTATAGGGAATTAGGTTATTAGATAAAATGGCCTAGACTATAACCGAACTTCAATTTTCATGCATAATATTTCCTGAATTACCCTACCCCTCATTTTCCTCTACTTTCCTCCTTCTATCTTTCCCTTCTTCTCTTCCTCTTATCTTTCATCATGGTGCATAGAGATGGAGTCCTACAGAGAGTGGAAAGTTTACACCATCATGGAACGGGAACAATACCTTTTATGAAGACACTCTTAGATACAATATCTACTCTTATTGTTACTCCTTCGAAGTTGTTGAACCTTAATGAGTGTGATAAGGACACGTGCAATCTGGAAGGGTGGACGCCTGTACACTGGGTTTTCTGGCATAGGCAAGCATAGCGCATAAATCCATTTACGGACCTGTTATGCTTACCTGGGGATTCCTGGAGTGAGTGTCCACTTATAGGCTAAAGCATGTCTTCTTTGATCACCATTGGGTTCAATTCCTTTGAAAAGTCAACGTTCTTGTTGAGCTTTACAGCTAGACAAGGGCACTCCAAGCATTTTGTACAAGTTTTTCCAATAATACCCTCTCATTTCATATACAATACTTTGCATATCATGATTGCTTACAAGATCACATCTTCATAATCATCTGTACGATTATACACTTACCTTTTCTAATCTCATGATTATTAATTGACTGCCTCATAGATGTCTGCTCGCCGCATGCTCCGTGATGCCAGCCAACGCCCTGTTCGTGCTTCTGGACGACGTTCTGATCGTCGCCTCGCATCTTTAGTCGCCGAGCAAATTGCTGCAGTGATCCCAAACCTTGTCGGTGAGATAACCCAGAATAGTAACAGTGCCAACACAGGGGGTACGACTCAATTTCGGTGCACTTTCAAACACTTTAACTCCTGCAACCCCACAAAATTCACTGGCGAGGAGGGTGCTACTGGCCTCCTCCAATGGTTTGAAAGCATGGAGAGTACTTTTGTGAACAGTGAATGTCCTGATGAACTCCGCGTTCGCTATGCTACCAGTGTCCTTCAAAAGGGAGCGTTAACCTGGTGGAATGGCGAAAAGCGCAATCGAGGAGCTGATGTTGCTTTATCTTTATCTTGGGCTGAGGTTAAGGAACTCATGATCGCCAAATTCTGCCCTAGGAACGAAATCAGGAAACTAGAGGAAGAATTCCATGGGTTGAAACAAGACAGTGGTGAGAATCTTGCGTATAATACTCGATATCATGAACTTAGCATACTGGTTCCACACATGGTCACCCCGGTCTCTCGAGCAATCGAAAAATATATTGAGGGATTACCTGACCTGATTCAAGACGTTGTCACTGGAGGCAAAGCCACTACGGTAGAAGAAGCCATCCAACTTGCAGCCACATTAACAGACAAACACGTAAGGAAAGGAAACTTGGTTAGGAAGGGCACCAAGACACCTACTGAGAAAACCACCAATGTTGTTGAACAATCTAAGACTATTTTAGCAAAGGCCGCCACTACTGCTTCGAACTCTAAGAAACGAATGGGCGATAATCTGAACCATACTGTTGTGGATCATGTGGCTCAACCCCCTGTCAAGAAAGCCTACACGGGAATCCATCCTCAATGCAACACTTGCAAGTATCATCACCCTACAAATCTTCCATGCCGTCAATGCACTAGATGTGGAAGGTTTGGACACTTTGTCACTACTTGTCGTGTAACAGATTGGACACAGGGTAATCCTCAAACAGCTGCTCAGGAACCACTACAGATTGCTAACGGTCGGGCATGTTATCATTGTGGAGACCCTAACCACATGCGACCACAATGCCCTAAATTGAATAATGTAAACCTAGTGGCACATGGACGAGCTTTCAATATCAATATCCAGGATGACGCTAATCCCACTGGTTAAGCAATGGATGGAATCTTCTTAAGACTCGAGAATCCAATACTTGTGTTTTCATTTTCATAATTCTATTTTCATTTTGTATCCAATTTTGTCGCACTCTTTAGCATACAACATCTAGAAATTTCCTTACGTATTAACACCGATTGGAAATTTATTATATTACGTTTATTTTAATCATACAAGACTCTACCTTATTTGAAACGTTTGGACTTGATACTTGATCTTACAGATGCTTTTCTAAGAAAACATCATTGGTTATTACATGAAACTTTACTTTTCCTTAGTTTGACTTTCCATTGAACATTTAATTATTCATGATACTCGTAAACATTTAATTATTCATGATAACACTTACACTTAATGGTTATAGTACTTACAAACTTGCTTGCATAAACATGCTATCAATTTGCAATCTATGTGAATAATAATTGCTGCACCTAATAGAAGTCATCATGCCTTTTTCAACAGTCGGGAGAGGCCCTACAACCTGCTCCACGACTGGTAGAGGCTATCGAACATACTCAACGATTGGTAGAGGTCACTATGCCTTTTTCAACAGTCGGGAGAGGCCCTACAACCTACTCCACGACTGGTGGAGGCTATCGAACCTGCCCAACAATCGGTGGGGTCATAGAAGGACGCAAAACTTTAATGTAAGGTAAATTGATGATTCCGGTCCGGAACGTAATCATGAATTTACAGGTACATTAGGGTAGTGTGAAATTCTATTAGAGTTTCTGGAAAGGCGTCCAGTACGTTTTCAAGGTATCAAAGGTGTGGTGGGTTAGCTGCGGTACACCCTGTATACAAACACTAATGATGCAATGAAAGTGAGACTGGAAGTCGGACCAGGAACAAACTCCGTTTACTTGGTAGTTCATTTATAGTCAATCAACTCGTACATTTATTTTAGGATTCCTGAACTTGCAATTTAAGTATCTTACTACATTCTTATTCTCTTTACTATTCGAGACGAACTAAATCCAATCCTTAATTCACACCCATCAAACCCCATACCCAAATCATTCGAATTTTCCAAACCACTGTTATCTTAACTTTTACCCTAAACATCCATAACCCTATGTTACTATTAACTTCGGGACGAAGTTTCTGAAAGTGGGGGATGCTGTGACATCCGTCACTTTTATCCTATTATTATTATTACACATATATAAATATACATTTTTTTTTTATTTCGCATCTCCTATGTTATACGTCACGTTTTACCCTTATAATAATAACAATAATAATAATAATAATAATAATAATAATAAACAATAATAATAATAATAATAATAATAATAAACAATAATAATAATACATAATAGTAATATGTAGAAACAAACTAGCAGCCCATCTTCTTTCACCCTAGACTGGCCCACCAGACAGCAAGCCCAACATGCAGCCCATCTGCCTAAGTCCACTCCCCCTCATCCCTTATATGTAAAAAAAAGGAATGCTCCCACTGAGGCTCGAACCGGGGACGCGCCGTACACACAACACACGCGTCTACCACTGAGCTACAAGCTCATTCCTGATTTAACCCCAACCTTAATTATATTTAACCCTTTTTTTTTTGTCTCCCTTTCCTTCTTCCTTGTGGACGAGCAGCAGCAGCAGCATGGATATGGAATTCTTTTTTTTTTTTTTTCAACAACTTGATTTCCTTATTTCCCGCATCTTGACTAGAATTAACACGGAATCAAAGTTTTCGGCCCTTTAATGACTAGGAAGCACATTGATTGTCGATTGATTGATAATCAATCAACCATTCACGCGTTTATATTAAACGATGGTCAAAACTTGCCTAATCAACGAACCAGACCTTTCCCTATAAATTGAGCGTGTCCAGGCCATCTACACTCGCCAATAATCCTTTCTCCAACTCTAATTCTTCACAATAAACACTCTGATCTTGTTCTTGATTCGCTGTTGACTTTTAAGTTTGACCGAACAATCTAACACGAATCAACACTGTAAGTATAATGTTTTATGTGGGTTTTAATCTTCGGCCAATGCACAACAATAACCCTAAGTTCAATTGGGTTATTGTTGTGTAATTCGTATAATTGCAGATCTAGGGTTCATGGCTATTTGATTTGGGGATAATCTGATTTACGCGTATATATTTATATTTATCAGAACAAGATTCATCACAACCACAGGCCTAGGCCAAGTGGTTGTGACTGTGGCTTATAACCAGGACCACCTGGGTTCGAGTCCCGGCACAGCCCGTTTTTTTTTGTTGTTCTTTCCTTTTCTTTTCTTTTTAAACAATTATATATATATATATATATATTAAACCTTTAAATCTTTTAAATTCATTTTAAAATATCAAAACTATTTTATAAATTCTAAAAAAATTATATTTGTTTAATCTGAGATAAAAGTTTTAATTACAATTTTTATTTTTCAGAAATTCATTTATTTAATATTTATAATAATTAAATCATTTTTATGCTATTATATTTATAAAAATCCATTTATATATCAAAACAACTTTATTAAATTCTACAAAAATTATCCTGAGTTTGTATTAAGTGAAACTTTACTGAAATGATTTTTAATTTTGAAAAATCATTTATTTAATATTTTTAATCAATTTTTGTTAGTTTTAATCATAAATAAATCATAATAAATTCATTTTTCAATATTTTTGCACCAAAATTTTACATAAATTATTTCTATCCATTTAGAACAGAAATACAATTTTTAATTTAAAAATTATTTAATTTTAATATTTTTAGATATTAAAGTTACATCTTGACAATTTGAAATAAATAGATTAAATATTCTATTTTCAAGAAAATAATTTTATAAAAATTATTTTCACACTTAAACCTTTATATTGTGATCATCTTTAATTTAAGATTTACAAAAAGACTTTTGTTTATTTAATTATCAAATTTCCCTTAGTTATTAAACGTTTAATTTATTAATCAAACGAATACTTATCCCCAATTCGGAACCCTAGAAAATACTTATAGACTAGATAGACTTAGACTTATTTGTTACCTTATACATAGGGTGATACTTGACAAACGTTGGATTTCACTTATTCAATTCCACAAGACTTACCACCGTGCTAAGGTGAGTATTACTTATCCCCTTTTCGCTTTTACAATTTTTGGGGTGATTCATGCACAACTATACAAAGCTTCCATATTCATTTACACATACATTTTTATTCATTTACAATTCATATACGTGTCTTGTTTATCTTTGTGCTTATGCTTGAACATGAACGTAGCTTACATACAAAATCATACATTTAGACATAACTTATGTTATGGTGCTCTTTACACTCAGACGTAACTTATGTTACGGTGCTCATTTAGACATAACTTTGTGTTATGGTGCTCTTTTAGACTCACACGTGTTGAGGTGCTCATTATCAATTACATTGTACAACTTTACATGTGATCTTTGTCTTGTTTGGTTACTTGCGTGTTTACATAATGCCTTGGTGATGCTAGACACATGAATTGTACTACTTTTCAAAACTTATACTATATGTACAAAACTAAGTAGTACTCACCAACATCATATGTTGACAAAAATTATTTTCGTGCATGTTTCAGGATAAGCTGCTTGACGCTTCACATAGGACCTGGACTTAGCTTAAATTAATCAATTATCTTCATTTTTGTTGTCTTGTATTTAAATTCCACAAGTTGTAAAACAATATTCATTAATTATATATTTACATTTTAGTACCATGAGCTTTTGAACAATCATCACTACGTGGCACCTCGATGATTCCGCCATCGGTTGGGGTGTTACATACCAATACTAATAGTAATAATTATTACTCTTGTAATTAGATAAATAAAAAAAATAACATTGCTATAAGGTGACACCATGTGTTGCAGTGTTGCGCGATTCTTTCTCCTAACTTCTCTTGATGAAGTATACCTAGTAAAATTCCAATGATAACATGGCGATTGAGCTGATTTTCAACATCGTAGATAAGAACCTGGTTTAAAAGAAAAAACATGATTAATGAATAACATGAACATTTTGTGTGTTTTTTTCCTGTATGAACGAAACCCCACCAAAAATAGTCGATTTTTCTCCGTTTTTTATATAGGACTATGGTACTCGTTGGAAAGATAATAAAACGCTCGTTAATTTGGTGTAATTTTTTTTATTTAAAAAATCCCGTATATAAAAGATATAAACGTTTAAAAATTATGGGAGGATACATGAGAGAGAAAATTTTAAATTTATTTTTAATTTTTTTTTCCTAAAATAACTAAATTTAATTTAAGGTTTTATGTTTATCTTTTTTTTAATTAAAAAAAGGAAATAGTTCAAAAACACTAAAATCTTTCAATTATGATGTCACGTGGCACTCTCAAGGTCAAGGGGAGGTTGAGGCCTCCATTGCACGCCACGTCAGCATATACTTTTTCTTTTATATATATAGATAGATATGTTTAAATTAACTAGTGGTATAAAAAACTGTGTGTTGCGTTCCTAGGGTTTCCCCGTGCCGTGCGGCGAAAAGTTGATTGGTATCGGTTCATTTCGTTACGATATCAAAACTCGTTCTAGCAACAAAAAGATAAAAGACAAATAAATAAAATCTTGGTAGACCAAAAGATTATCAACACATTATTTACACTGATTGAAAATAATTGTTCGATAGTAATCGATTTTATTCGTTAAGGCATTGTAACGAAAGTACCATGAACATGTACACACAATACTACACTTTATTTTACACACAACTCTACTCTCAATAAAGTTTACCTTTCATCACGTTGGAAATTGACTTTTAAATACGAGGTGAAGGGCAAAACTACCGTTTTACCCATAGTTCACATTCAAAATTACCAGATTGTCATCTGTTCAGACACTGTTGCGCCGACAGTTAGCGTTTAATATATATACTAATATGAAATGTAAAATTACTTCAAATTTATCCACTCTAAAGTATTTGGTATTGTTTCTTTTAAAAAATAAAATAAAATCACTAGTTAATTAATACATTGCATGCCTTTAGATAAGATAATATTTAAATTAAAAAAAAAAGTGTGAAAAAACAAACACAAACATATCCATATCCATTAAATCCTATAATTTTATAAATTTAATAATTTATCCACAATTTTACCACCTATATAACAACCACCCTCTTCCATCCCTACCCTTTTCATCTTCCTTCTCTCTCTAAAACCCAAAACCCTATTCATTGTTCTCTCATGGCAACTGCAACCCACTACCGTGGTGTTCGTAAGCGACCATGGGGCCGTTACGCCGCCGAAATACGCGACCCATGGAAGAAAACCCGTGTATGGTTAGGCACATTTGACACCCCAGAAGAAGCCGCACTAGCCTACGACGGCGCCGCACGCTCTCTCCGTGGACCCAAAGCCAAGACCAACTTCCCTTCCCCACCACCGTCTCCACCGTCGTTGACACTTGACCTGAACCACATTCCGTCACATCTCCACCAACACCACCACCAACATATTAGGTGGGTTGCTGCACCACCCACCAGACAGTTGTTTGTTGGAACGGAGTTGGATTTGTTTCGTCACCACCACGGTGTTGTGGTGGATAATGGTGGTGGGTCCGGTGGACTTACGGTGGAAGAGGGTGGTGGTTGTTCGGATGGGAATACGGCGGTGTTTTTTGGGATTGTGAGACGTGGGTTGGGTATAGATTTGAATGAGCCTCCACCCATTTGGCTTTGAGAGAAGTGTAGGGTTTATTATTATTATTATTATTAGTTTTTTTACTTTTTTTTTAATGTTAAGTACGACACCGTTTAGAGACTTGTTTTTCTCTTGTTTGTGGTTTTTTTTAGTGTATGAGACATCAAGATCTTTGTTAATATGAAAATTTGATTGGTATTGAAGCCATACGTGTGTTTCTTGGATGGATTAATGTTTATGCTTATTTTACAGATGAAATATTCCAAAAGGCAACAAACTAGTGTGTTGACCGAGATCTACCAAGTAGATGTACCTTGTATGTATTACTATACGTCATAATTTTGTTTCATGACCTGTTTTATTTTATCGTATTTTTAGAGCGGAGAAATTTTATTAAAACTGAGAACTTGCAATAAGCTAGAAAATACGTCACAAATTCCAATGTGACAATTGCTATATTCACTTGATGCTTAACCTATATACGAGTCATGTAAACTAAAGGTCCCGTGGAATCACGGTTCCTTCCTTTCATCATTTTAGTGGTATTACAGTGTACCTGGCTCGTGGGTAGGCTTATGATATATCTCTTCAAGTCTCACAGTCTAGTGTGTTACTTGCGTTACGAGTGAGATTCTGGATTTTTTGTGATTTTCGGTCTTTTTATGGTTTTTCGTGGATGTTGTTTGCGGGTGTCTTAATTGTTTGGCACGTTTTTCTTTGTCACATAAAGTGAAGGGACGTATTTGAGGCGTAAGGGGAGTTGAAAATGTGTCGATTGCTTTATCTGAAAAGGTAGTGAGTCCTCTGTCACGTCAACCGTCGCGTTGTTTCTCTTTCATATGTATCGCCATGCTATTTGCCCGTCGTGCAAGTTGTAAGGAACGGTTTCCCACAATATTAACTACGACACTATATAAACGAGGGGAAACCATCCTCTTTACAAAATGCAAATCCTCTCTAGTTTCATTTCCTTTCTTCTCTTAATCCATTATTCTTTTTATCTTTTAATCAATTTTAATGGCAGAACTTCTTGAATATAAAACATAGCAGGTCATATGACGTGCTGAAAATAAAACACAACTTGATAATCTTGCTTAACATAAAAAACAACAGTTCATATATAACTTGCTGAAAATAAAACACAACAGATGATCCTGTTGAACATAAAACACAAGAAGATGATCTTGTTGTAGTTTTTGTTGTTAGGAATTTGATAAGAGAGAGAGCGAAGATCGTGTGTGTGTGTATATATATATAGAGAGAGAGGGGGAGGGAGGGAGGGAGAGAGAGAGGGAGAGAGATGTGAATGTGAATGTGACATAACGATGCTGTTTAAATTGGCTATGTTATTAATATTGGGCTGCTTTTATTTAGGGCCTTAAAGGATTTGCTAAATGAGCTGTGGGCAGCATTTAAATGCGTTAGAGGTTGATCCCATGCGTGGATCGTTTAAAGTAAATAGGAATATATACAAATGTAAACAAGTCAATTTCAATCAATGACTTTAGCCCGTAACCATATTTTTACTTGACTCCCTCGCATATCTTCCCCTCTAGTTTCTCAAAAAAAGAATAAACGATCACACCTGTTTAATTACCAACACTATGTTGAACCCTGAAAATCACCAAACTCTTGTTCGTGACTGATGGTTCTTCTCTTACCCTTTGTCCCGACCACTCTCTAGGTTACGAATTCGTATAATCCTATAATCCAAACTACACATAAATAGTTGGAATTGCTGTTTATGTAATCTAGTTCTACATTCGGTACATAAGTGGACACCAGTTTGTTAATTTTATTTAATACGTTTGTTATATTATGGCTTTTAGATCGCTACATATACATATTTGTGTATTATTTTTTTTATGTTTTAATTTATTGTGTGCATAGAATAGGTATACACTATATCCACACTTGCTCATCCTATGTTTGAGATATTCTTATAAGTATTTTTATTTATAGTTCTTTGTTACAAGACGTGTGCATTTTATGTTATTTATAGTTCTTTGTTCAATTTAATGGAGCTTTTGTTGCGTTTATAAGAGTTAAAATTGAATCAAAAAACGAAACGCTTCATTCAAGCGTAGGCCCACTTATACACCCAAACTAAGCCCAAGCTATATTAGGCCCATCTAGTAGACAAATAGAACAGTAGCCAAGCTATATTATCCAGAACATTTGGATTCATAATATGATACACTAGTGACTACTGACTAGTGGTATCAACCAACCGTTAAGAAACCGATCGGTATAATTTTAGTTTGATACGGTGGTACCGGCACACTCTAATTATATACATACTTAAAAAGCATGGTCGGTGGCATCCACCGAATTACCATACTGCCCTTATCAGTTTTACCGAATTACCATACAGCCATTACTAAATTACGAGATCTCACTTTTCTTCTCTCTCCAATGGCTTACTCTCTCTCTCTCTCTCTAAACCTCTCCAGCTTCTCTAAACCATTTAGACCGATTGTTTATATTCTCCATGGTTGCGATGTCGGCGGCTGGTTGGTGGTGGTGGTTTTTTGCAGCTCGGTTGACGACCCTTGCCGGTTGTTATGGCGGTGACATCTAGGTGGCGGTGGTCACCGGATGGCAGTGGTCGTCGTGTGGTGGGGATGTTTGTGCTTTGCCCAATCGATGAAGAAAGGGAGTGGGGAGTGGCAAATCTGGTAAAAGTTTGAGTTTTTAGGTTGAAGAAGAACAAGTTGGGTGAAGGGGACAGAGATAGAGACGCAACTCCGATTGTATTAGTCTAGCGTTCACCTTCACACTCTACCATCAGACTCCGTCTTGGCCCATGAGTTTTTTTTTTCTTTTGCCCTTTGTTTTCAGGGTATTGCTTTTAATTTTTCGCTGGAAAGGTTAAATCTTCTTTTGATTAAGTCTTTTTACATGTAAGCTTTCTGTCTTTTTGTTGAATATAATAATTTTATTTATTTGTAAATCAATTTTCATGTTCAGATGTTTGATTTCAATTTAGAAGGTTCCCCTCTATTTGAAGCCCTAGACTATTGCAGGTTACATTCTTTGTGTGCTACTTTGTTGCAGGTTACAAATGGAGATGCATTAGCGTACGGCGTCGCTGGCTCGCCGCAAAGCGCACATGGTACATATCTTGCAACCACTTGATATATACATGCCTTCAAAAGAACATAATAACATACAAGCATATTAAAATATTTAGATTTAGATCTTAATCAATTGTATTAGTGTCATACATAGTGTGAATCAGAATAGTTGCTTATTGGATTGAGGTAAAGTCTTACCAGAAATTGTGTGTACCATGATTGCTGTAAGTTACTCTTAGTAAATGGTTATGGTTGTTATTGATTTGAGTTGTTGTAGCAACTAATTGGACTAAGATAGTAAGATTATAAGTTACCTAAGTATAGGTTTTAGAAACAGGTAGCTTATACATTGGATAAACCCATTCTTCAGGAAAAAAAAAAAAAAATTCATGATTCGTTAGGAGATTACTTATCAAGATCTATAGTGAGACTATGCAACTACTGATCTCTATTGGTCAAATCATTGATGTATTAGAATCATATTTCGCTTTTATCTTACTAGCCCCCTGCATTTCTTTTTAAGTTTGGTAATTAGCAAAGTAGGAAAAAAAATGGTTGTCTAGAATTAAATAATAAGGTGACTTTAGACAATGTTTCATTTGTTTAGTGATTGTGTTGTTTGTTAGAGCATTCGATTGATTTTGTTATTGTTGTTTTAACAATTACTAACCCAAGAGATAGCGGTCACGAAAAATCTCGAACAAGGAAGCACAATACCTGGCATAAAGAGACGTAAAACCTTTTGGAAAAATGCAAGGCCTTATGGACAACTGCAACAACCTTTTGGAAAACTACAAAGCCTATGCCACCAGTAATTGAAAGGAAGACCAACAAATGACTATCGTTTAAGTATTCGAATGGAGGCTCAGGCTCCTACAGGAAAACAAGACTAAAATATGGCCTTTGCGGGATTTAATAACTCTATAAAACATGAGGTTTGTAGTAATGTTACTTAAAATGCTATAAACATATACAATGTATGTATTAATTCTGTGAAGGTCTATGATGCCATAAGGTGTCTCTGCCGCAACGCGCAGCTTACGACAACATCCTAGTTAACTAACAAAAATGAAATAAAATTGTAATATGACCAAAATAATATCTAAACTTGGAGTTTTGAGGCATGGAGCTTTACCAGTGTCGGTCACTTTGTTACGATACCAATGCTTGATATGGTATGTGATAGAGAAAGGAGAAAAAAATAATAATAATAAATTTGTGCCCGTCAATCTTGTAGTTTTATTTGAAAGAAAAATTTAAAATGATATACAAAATGTTAAATTAGAAGAATATTAAAAAGTTAGATTTAAACATTGTTTACTGCCGTGTTCAGTTCGAACTTGATAAATGCTTTGCTTTTACTGATTATTTTGTTTGTCGAGCTTTGTTAGACATTAGAAAAACAAATGTTGCGTATGAATAATTTTTTTAGTGATTTACAAATTGTTTATAGCAATGTTTTTTGAATTACAATTACTAACTTTATCTAATGTAAACTTTCTTAATAATAGTTATTTATATATTTTATTTTGACATTTTTCAATCTGGATGCATAACATCGCACCACTAAACATGAGTACCTAACCTCATACCATTATCTCTCAATGTTTTTGAAGTATACTCTTAGAATTTTTTTTTTATTTCATTTCTTAAACTTGTCAAGTTACATCAAAGTATAAGGTAGACGAGCAACAAGCTGCGCCACCACCCCTTTTTGAATCGCGAACCCTAGTCTACTAAATACAAACCTCTGCCCCCTGAAGATAAACTATTGCTCTTAATATGAAACAAACATCTATTTCTATATTACATTGTTAATATGTAGGGGTGCAAACGAGTTGAGCGGCTCGCGAGCTACTAGAGATCGACTCGGTAAAAAGCTCGAACGAGCCGAGTCTTATCTAGCTTGAGCCCGAGCTCGAGCCTAAAATAAAGCTCATTTGGTTATCGAGCTCGAGCCTCGAATGTAAAGCTCGGTTGGGCTCGTCGAGCCTTATCGAGCTTTGCTTATTTATGTTAATTAATACTATATAGCCCAATTTGTATTGCAACCCATGCATTAACTAAATTACTTTGGGCATTGGGCTTCTTAATTGTCCAAAACGAGCTCTTTAATGGTCCAAAACGAGTCCTTAATAGTCAAAACGAGCTTCTTAATTGTCCAAAACGAGCTTGAGTCGAGCTTGGGCTCGTTTAAACTCTTCCCACATACATTTTAATCAAGCTTTCGAGCCGAGCTCAAGTTCTTATATATACTATCAAGCCGAGCTCGAGCTTCTAAAAATTATCACGAGCCTAGCTCGATAATGCAAGGCTCGAAGTCGACTCAACTCGTTTACACTCCTATTAATATGAAAGATGGTTTCAAAAGTAAATTAATATTTACACATGAAAGGTTTATTACAATACATCCAAATGTTATGAAAAAGTTTCTAATAGTACTCTTATTCTTGAAGTTCCTAACTAGGAATGAGCTCGGGACGTAACCGATATCGATCCTGAAAACTCTTAAAGCCCAATACTAATATCGAAAATATACAGTACGGTATAGGTATTTTACCTTAAAATACCGATACCGAAAACCTCTAAATGTGAGTACCGATACCGAACACCCTCGGTTCGGTACGATACCGGTTCGGGATCAGTATCGGTTCGGTATTCGGTGCAATATGTTCATCTCTTTTCCTAACGTCGCTCATTCTAGAGCGAGTGTACAATAATGTCCAAAACTCATTTTAGTCTTTTTTTTTAACGTAAAACTCATTTTATTCTACAGTGCGTAAAATAATAGAATTAAATACCGCATTGTAAATATATTAATTAGTAATAATAATTAATTAAAATAATTAATAATTAAGCTGAAAACCTAAATTAAGAGGTAACAAATTGATTTGGGGGAAACCAGTTATAATAAATTCAGAGAACGCTTCCATCAGCATAATTCCCTCCCTCAAGTCTCAACTACCGCACACAGATATCATCACTTTAGTCGCAATCGTTCATTCAATGCCTACGTCGGTCAAAGATCAGTCTCCAACCGCATCAGACTCCGAAGAAGAATACGAGTACGAGGAGGTTGAAGTAGAAGAAGAGATTGAAGTTGAAGAAGAAGTCTCCGATGACGACGACGACGACGAAGAAGAACAAAAAGAAGACGCATCGCGGTCAACGGAAGACCGAGACGATGTAAATAGTGAGTATTTTCCTTATTATGTTATATGTTTATTTAATTATTTGTTTGAGCTATGGAATTAGGTGCTAATTTGATATGTGTACAATGACTGTTAGTTAATGTGTGTTATTTTTATGTGATCGCCTCTGTGTTATTTTGATTACGGTATTCTAGCCTTCTAGGGCTTTATAACATGCTAATTGATTATTTTGATCGCCTCTGTGTTATTTTTCCTCTGCAGTTCCGACGGCCGCTGCGCAGGTTGAAGATCGGTCGCCAAGCGCGTCGGACTCTGAAGAATACGAGTACGAGGAAACAGAAGTAGAAGAAGAGATGGAAGTTGAAGAGGAAGTCACCGATGACGAGGAAGAAGAATGTGAAGAAGCAGAAGAAGACTTAAAGGAAGAAGTAGAGGAACGAAAAGAAGAACAAGAGGAAAAAGGGAGCGGAGAAGATGTATCGGTGTCAATCGAAGACCGAGACAACGTAAAGAGTGAGCGTCTTCCCTATTTTGTTATCTTTTTATTTAATTATCCGTTTGAGCTATGGAATTGCGTACTAATTCAAATTGTGAACAATGCTAGTAGAAGAACAAAAAGAACAACAACAAGAAGAAAAAGGGAGCAGAGAAGATGTATCGATGTCAATTGAAGACCGAGACGATGTAAAGAGTGAGCATCTTCCCTATTCTGTCATCTTTCTATTTAATTATCCGTTTGAGCTATGGAATTGCGTACGAATTTAAATTGTGAACAATGCCTGTTACTGCGTGTCATTTTTATGTGATTATCTCTGTGTTATCCTTTTTATGGCATTCTAGGGTTTTATGACATGCTAGTTGATTATGCATTGTGCTCATTTAGTTTTTTATCTTTAGTCTACATGCATGCTCATGTTTTTTTTATATATTAGTGCATGTGTACTTATAAGTTTGTCTTGGAATGTCAAATAGTCATCTTTTAAATCTGAAAATGCTGCAAACTAGAAAGTTATGAAAAAAGTGTTAATGATTATGTCAGTTCTGTAACAAGTTTATAAGATTTGATTTAGTTACATGATACATACCGTATTTTTGATGTACCAGACTTGACATTAAGAGAATTAAGTGTAGCTCCTTTATTTTTGGACATTTGCAATAATCGTATCTTATAAAGATATTTCTGTTACGTTTATGTTCAGTTGATCTTATATCATGTCTAAATGTTGGAATGTTGTTGACTGATAAAGTATAAACTCTATTATACATGTTTATATATATACTCCCACAAAACTGTAGAAGAGGTCTCTTTTACATGTCTTATTGGTGAGGGATACAAGAATCTGCATGATCAGGCATGAAGCTAAGTGCCCTAGCTATGTAGGACATAGCTAATAAGTAAGAGAGTTTGAAGTGAAAGGACTGTTTGTTTATTTGGTGGGCTTTAGGAAATGCTAAAGCTTGTAGCTCTTTTAAATGAAGCAATTAGAATGATGGGTAGGCTTTATTCTATCTATAAGGGATTTAGGGTAACTAACAAACCATCAATTTCATTTGTTCTTAACCTATTTTTTCTGTTGGATAATGGAAGGGTTGTAAGTGTCAATTCTAGTAGATTAGATATATAATGTTGGCTTCACTATCCTCTGTGTATTATACAACATCTAAGCTCCGATTTAGATGTGCATATACTCCCCATTAAGAAACAAAGACTAAGTAAAGTTAGATCAGATAATTGGGATTTGGGAAGGGTTCTTTTCAAGGAGGTGTTTAAAAGAAATGAATATCAATTAAGTGAATGCCTACAAATAGGAATCAAACCTGCAACAATGAATCTAATTTTTTTTAATGCTCAAAGTATAAATCAGAAGGAATTAAAAGAAATAAGAAACATATGATGCTCTATAAATGTGATTGCACTTTTCATATGAAGTAATGACTTAATTGGGTCTTGGCTTAACAGTGAGTTATCTTAACCAAAACGATCCGACATACAAGGTTGACTCTTAAATAATAAATAACTATGCACAACTATTAGAAGATCTAACAAACTTGACTTGGCCAAAAGTAAAGCAACCAACAGCACAAATATATTCTAAGGTTAGAGGGGGGAAGCCAACACATCAAAATGAATGAGAACATGTAACTAAGCTTTTTGAAATTGTACCATTATTTGGCATCACTAAGTAATGACCATTTTTATTGAAAAAGCTAAAAGATAGTTAATAAACTCAGAAAACCTAACATCATTGAAAGCTTGGATTACATCCCTATGTATATCATAAGTTTCCAAATAAAATCTAAGTTTTCCTTTTAATGTTGGGTGGTATCACGACTATCAGAAACGAGAAGAAACTAACGAGAAGAAACCGAAACACAGCAGCAACAAGTTGCTGTTGTCAGATCGGCAGGGGACAAGGGCTGCTGGTGGCGATAATCAGTAGGCAGCAACAGGTCTTGCGGCGGGTTGGTTAGGTCAACATACCCCAGCACAAACTAACATAATTGTATTAAACACTCTAAAAGCGTACTGAGGCGCACATCTTTGGCTAGGAGTGATGCGATGCATGTTTTTAAATTTAGGTTTTACCAATTTGTGATGATGAACAACGGATCTTGCTTATTTTTTGTGAATTGATATTATTTTTAAACTTTCGGTGTTCATTCGATGCTTATAATTGCTAATTCTATTTGGTTTTGATTTTTTGTTACATTTTTTGACCGATATTGTTTTCCCCATTTTTGCTCTTACGCGATATATGAAGAACCCTTGGCGCTCTCTGGGCGCCTTGCGACTTTGACTACCTAGATACTCTCTTTGCTTCCAAAGCCTTTGTTGAACCCATGAGGTAAAGGAGATTTTCCATCATGAAAAGAACTCCACAGTGTCAAATTAGGAGCATTGCCTAGGATACCATTGTAGAAGGAAAGATATTGAATTAGGTTGACAAAACATCATAATTTGTTCATAAAGTGCCAAAAGAACCAGCTTGACGGAGATGAAGTTGAGGTATATTGTTGGAGAAGTATGCGCGAGTTACCATTGAGGAATTTGTGGGATAAAAAAGCTTGCTATGATTTAATACCAACAAGAACTCTTGCATCCCAATTTACAGGTGGACTAAAAATTCTAAGTTCAACTTCTTTGGCTAACATGAAGGACTTACCAAGCTTTCCTGCTGCATTATGGGGGCATTGGCTACCGAAATTGGTCAAATTTGACTCATTTGAGTAGGCTTCATACGAGCTTTCCTGCCTCATTGTGGGGCATGTGCTACCTAAATGGGTTAACTTGACTCATTTGAGTAGGCTTCATTGATGTATTTTCACCCTTGAGTACTCAAAATTTGGACTTTGGTTGCCTTCTCCTTTCATTCCTATTGTAATGTTCCAAGTTCGTTCAATCAATCATTCTTACCTAGTATAATCCCACCCATAGTTATAAAACCTATTAGTAGGGTCTGGGGAGGGTAAGAGAGGCTGCTTTTGGTGAGACTCCCGGTTCCAAAGACAACCTAGATAGGAGAGTTAGGAAACATACAACAACACACAACTAGGTAAATAATATACACACAAATATGATAAAAGAATATTGATAAAATAAATAACACATCATATTAACGCATAGTTAGGTGATAACTTGCACAAGTCCCCCCCCCCCCCCCCCCAAAAAAAAAAAAAAAAAAAAAAAGGAACTGTGCTACTACAACAAGACACTAACACAATGGGTATGTTTGGCAAAATTAGCTGGAGGCTGGAGGCTGCAAGCTGGTAGCTGCAAGCTGGTAGCTGAAAGCTGTTAGCTGGAAGTTTTTTAAATATATTTTGGTGTTTGGCAGAGTAGCTGGAGCTTTTAATAAAATATATAAAATGACCAAAATGGTCATAATTAAAAGCTTGTAAAAAAGGTTTTTATTTTATTTTTAAAATAGAATGGGTATTTGTGTCATTTAGTAATTAAAAGCTTGTAGCTAGTAGAGCTTTTTCTGAAAAGCTACTACTAGTAGCTTTTCACTGTAGAGCTTTTTCTCTAACCTAAAAGCTTCTAGCCCCTTCAACCAAACAAGGCTTTTTATTAAATAGGAGCTTTTTCTTAAAAGCTTGAAGCTTGAAGCTCCTAAAAGCTCTTAAAAGCTCTTTGCCAAACATACCCAATATAACACCCCCTACAAGTCCTTAACTTTAATCCCACGTCTTCACGAACTCCTATCATCAACCATGTCCTTGAAGAGGTGCAAGTCTAGCAAATTCTTTTTATTTCGCTCATCCCATGTAAGTTTCGGCCTGCTTTACTCCTCCCCTTAACAGTGAGACATTCTATTGTTCTAACTGTTGCTGTCACATGTCTCCTCTTTACATGCGCAAACTATCCGAGTCTCCCCTCCCTTATCTTATCCGATAATAGCTACCCCCAACCTATCCCTAAAAACCTTATAGTTTATCCTATCCAACCTAGTGTGCCCACACATCCACCTCAACATCCTCATCTCCGTTATCTCTAGCTTACGTGCATATATCTTCTTAATGGCCCAACACTCTGTTCCGTATAACATAACATAGACGGTCTGATCGGAACCCTATAAAATTTTCCCTTTAATTTTGTTAGGAACCTCGTCACACAACCCTTGTGGCAGCTCTCCACCTACACCATCCAACCTGAACGCGGTGGGCTACGTCACTATCTATTTCCCCATCCCTTTATACAAAAGAACCCAAATACTTAAATTTAGTCACCTCTGGAACTATTTGCCCCTCAATGGTAATTTGAGTGTCCTCTTCTTAGCCTGCACCACTGAAATCACAGTAAAGGTACTCGGTTTTAGATCGACTAATCCTTAAAACTTTGCCTTCTAAAGCTACTCACCACTCTTCTAGCCTCGCATTTAGGCTCTGTGTACTCTCCGCAACTAGCATAATATCATCCGCAAAAAGCAAGCACCACGGGGCTGCCTCTTGGATCGACTTAGACAACTCATCTAGGACAACCGTAAACAGAACAGGACTCAACGCACACCCTTGATGAAGTCCTACCTCAACAGGGAAGAAATTAGAATCGCCTACTAGTGTACGAACACTAGTTTTAGTCCTAATATACATATCTCTAATATATATATCTATGTACTTTCCAATCCACGTGGCACACTATCATATGCCTTTTCAAGGTAGATGAACACATATGTAGATCTCGCTTCTTCTCTCTATACTTTTCCATCAATCTCCTTAGAATGTGTATTGCTTTCATAATCGACCACCCTGGCATGAAACCCTTGGTTTATTGTAACACGGGTTTCTTTTCTAAGTCTAGTCTCAATTATCCTCTCCCATAGTTTTATAGTATGGCCTAGTAGCTTAATCCCTCTATACTTTCCACAATATTGGGCATTCCTTTGTTCTTATATACAGATAGTACAATATTTCTTATATACAGATAGTACAATACTGCTCCTCCATTGATCTGGCATGCTTCTGGATTTGAATATAAGATTAACCAAAGTAGTTAACCATTGAACTCCATCGTCTCCCAAACACCTCCACACTTCAATTGTGATGTTCCAAGTTATGCAGGACAAATTGAGCATTGAAATAAATTAATTAATGGTTATTTATTCTCATGTGCTCAACTACTTAGAAATCTTCTTTTTGGGACTGACCAATGGCAACAAAGCTTGAATTGGTGCAAGGATTTGGCTTCAAGGGAAGTGATGGTTTGGCGGACTAAACCATGTACACTATATGTGAATTGATTTTATGTATAACCATGGCATATTTTATAAGACAAACACATGTTACTATATCCGTAATCAGTACGCAAGAAGGGCGCATACATAGTAGTCGAAAGCGCAAGGCGTACTCAAGGCGTAAAGGGTTAACCTTGGGGTTCAGTGCAAGGCGCTCAAAAAGCTTAAGGTTATTTTAGTTTTAGGCGAGACATGTAGTACAAAAATACGTTTTTAGGGGTTTTAAACATGTTGTAGGTTTCTTTAGGGTTATTTTCGGTTGTTTTAGGTTGATTGCAGGCTTGTTTAGGGTTGGCTGGAATTTGGAATTTCGTCGGAACTTGGCCTCAAGAAATGTGCCTGAGGGCCTGCAAGTGGGGCTTTTGAAGCGAAGCAAGAAGATTGCGTTGGGCTTGAAAAGTGGACCTAGGCGTCCGCCTAGGTGAGCCTTAACAACAGAGGGTGCATAGAGGAAGTTTTTTGCTTTGACATGTATGAGCTCACTAAAGACCATCCATGTTCATATGCTTATATCTTTATGCATTTTAGTGCGTTGTTTTGATTGGCGTGATTAAACAATGCGTGTATCTACCAGTATCTCAAGGTCTTACACAAAGTTGAATTAGATGAAGTACATGCGGTGCAGCTTTTGACAATGTTATGAAAGCATGTGGGGACGTGAGGACTTTTAGAAATTGGGAAACACGTCCTGTGCTGTTTGAGATGTGAAGTAGACAAGTGCCAATATAGTCACGATATGATTAAAATTGGTGCCGGTGAGATGTTTGGCAAATTTCAACACTCGCATTGATATTGAAGGGTGAATTTAATAGGATGGTAACTGAATCTGTTTAGGTTGGAGGCTTGGAGCATATGGTTGGATGCAATTTATGTCATGGGCTTCACTTTGTAATTACTATTTTTTTGTGCATGTCTTAGGCATGATCTTTTATGATGTTTCCGCTTAACATACTACTGGGGGAATTCTTAATCGTACATTGTAATTAGGAAACAGTAGGATTGTTGTTAGGGATCATGAACTTGGAATCTGATTGCTGATATTCGATATACTATGGACCCTTGCAGGGAAAGAAAAAATCATGTCTGATGATGAGAAAGCTTCTCAATGTGATGGTGGAATCATGACTGCCGTCACCACTAATCCCATCAATGGATCCAGTAAACCAGTCACCGTTGGAGATTCGGTTGATGAATCTGACAAAGTTCCACATTCTGAGGAGCAAACTGCACAGATGGACAGAAAGGATGTGACTGATGCACATCTAAAAGAACCTGTTGACGAATCTGAAAAAGTTCCACCTTCTGAGGAGCAAACTGCACAGATGGACAGAAAGGATGTGACTGATGCACATCTAAAAGAACCTGTTGACGAATCTGACAAAGTTCCACCTTCTGAGGAGCAAACTGCACAGATGGACAGAAAGGATGTGACTGATGCACATCTAAAGGAACCCAGGTGCGCTCGTGTTTTGGTACTAGAAATCTTGAGTATCAGTTAACGGACATGTTGACTTTTTAGGGGTTTTAGCTCGTCTAGAATCAGGTACTAACATCTTGTAGGTTTTCTTAGATTGGATGTTGATGTTACCCTGATAAGACCTCAAAGTTTGTCACCTGCAGTGGAAGTTAATGAAGGAAACAAACGCCCAGCTCTTGTTTGTGATTTCTTTGCAAAAGGTTGGTGCATTAAGGGGACTTCTTGTAAGTTTCGTCATATAAAAGACTCGCCTATAAATGTTGTTGACCAACAAACCGAGCCTCAGAAAAATAAACCTCAGGATGAAGGTAATTGATATTTTCTTTTGAAAAAGTCTTAAGACATCTGTGGCTTCCTTTCAAAAAATATATTTACAAGGCCTTGTTGCCATATCAGGTGTAAAAGAAAGCACAGGAAGATCTGATGATCTGGCAACTTCTACAACTGCACCAACTCTCATAGCTTCTTCTGCTGAATGTAAGCCTGGGCCACAGAAAGATAATCCTAATACTGTAACAAATTCTCCTGTTAATAAATCTATAGGTAACCCGTTCATGGGTCCAAACACCCATAGAAGCAGTTGGGCTTCTTTTGCACCAAAAGTCCAAGAATTCAGCGGTAAAGGATACCACCTTGGGCTTCATAATCACGGTTATAACTCAAGTTATCATGGTACGGTGTGGCCCAGGACTTCAACTTTTCTAAGTTCGAAAGTTTTTATTAATGATTGGGAGCTATCAAAACCTTTTAGGTCAAGATTTCTTATTTCTCAAGGAATATCTACTCCAGATATCCAGTATGATCCAATTCGTGATAGTATTGAGCAACCAGAAAAAAATGGTTATAAGCTATCCAAAGTATCATCTTCCAGTCGTGTGCCATCAATTTCTGGCACACATTCCCCTTTACAAGAGAAATTAAAAACAGATTTTGGATCTGATAGACTCTCTATTGGCAGTCATGTAAATGGCAATGATGATGACATTGATATGGATGTGGATAGCAATGAAATTGCTGACACCAAACAGGAGAATACAAAAAGTGAAAGTAAAGGTAAAGGTAAAGGTAAAAGACATATTGGAGATATAATACAAGCAAGTGAAGTACATGCTAGTGGCCACTCTTCTCTTCGACAAAACGATGATGGGCTGGCAAAAGAAGTTAATAATTATAAATTAGATTTTGATGCAGAAGGGGATATGCATAGAGAATCTAAATCCCTTAGACATTTTCGTGCTGCTTTGATAGAATTTGTGAAGGAATTAGTGAGACCATCTTGGCGTGATGGTAAATTGAGCAAAGATGCCCACAAACTTATTGTTAAAAAGGCTGTTGATAAGGTTCTCACTAGTCTACCACCAGAACAGGTTCCGGATATCAAAGAATCTATTGACGCATATCTCACCTCCTCACAACCAAAACTTATGAAGCTTGTTGAGGTGCGTTTTTCTCACTGTGTATTCGGGAACCCTAGCGTATATAAAAGTATGTGATAGTAGTCACATTATTGACAGTTAGGTACCTTTTATTGCAGGGTTACATTGAAAAGTATGGAAAATTGTGACATCCTTGTAACGGGACAAGAATCATCCTACTTGTTAGGTGTCATGAGTTTGTTTCTATAGGAATCTCATTTGTTTTCTGTCTTAAGGTGAAAATGATGGTTTAAAAAATTCAAATGTGGTTTATGTGTATTTGTTGCGGTAAACTTGAATTTGGCCCTATTAAGGTGTCTTGGTGATATTACTTTTACTAATTTAAATGTATTTGGAATGTGGATCCCTAATAGATGCCATAAGAGTGTTATTTTGTATCAACAAAAATTAAAGGGATTAAATATGTAGAATAGTTTCTTCTAAGTAGGTAGTTTATGTTGGGAGTGATATATGTTTCTATTGATTATTAAAGCGGGTGGAGTTTATGTCAAGACTTAATGTCTTGTGGACTGCCGTTTTTGACTCAAATATACAAAGAAGGATGAATTTGATCATTGTCTTCAAATTCCTTTTGAAGTATTGGAGAAGTTTTGAACCATGAAGTTTCTTACCAAGTCTTTTGAGAAACCAAGATCTGCCTTGTGTGCATCCAGGTAAATTATATTTGTAGATAGTTAATATTTCATTACTTGGAGCTATCTTGATGTTGAGTGGGTTGGTTAGAGGGGACAACCAATCCTAATCTATTTTTGGCCAAAAGGTGGCAGCCGACCCTAATCCACTATCAATCAAAAGGGTTGCTAACCCTAATCTATTTCGGCCAAGGTTTTTCTTTGACCTAAGAAATCTAATTAGGGCAACTCTGATTTTGTTAGCTTATAAGTATAATCTTTATGTAGTTGAAGTTTTTATTACCTTTAAAGTATTAAAGTTGTCTCGCTAGTTGTAGTCGTGGATGTTAGACCAAACTACGTAAATCTTGTGTCCCTTTGTTTATAATTTGATAGTGAGAGATAAGAGTTCCTCTTCTTAACAAATTTGTGATGTCCTCTAAACTGTCGCACATCATTAGTAGATTGCCACTGCCACATATGACTGGTTATTGATGTTGTGTTACACCATAGACTAAATTCCAGCACCCGGTTAGCATCAGCAACACAATAACCAACGTTTTATGGCAAAAGATCGGAAAATCATGATTGACAATTGTGATAGGTTCTTGCATAGGAAGTTAAGTCCGGTTTTGGACAATTGTGATACTAACCTAACAAGTGGTATCAGAGCTTAGGCTTAGTTCGGATTAATAAAAAAATCATGGCAAAAGACCGGAAAATCATGATTGACAACTTTGACAGGCACGAATTGAGAGTTGATGATCGACAAACTTAGGGATCACACTATTATTGATGAAGAGTGTGGCCTACGACATTGTCAACGAAAAGACCACATCCGGATGATTAAAGGCCTTAACCATCGAGTACCAAAAGTCGTCCGTCTCAAGTAAAGTATTCCTAATTTGACATTTAGTCACTACTAGAATGAATGAAGTCACTATTTGGGTGAAAGAAGGTGCTTCGGTTGACGTTCACATCGAGTTTATTTTAGTCATATCTTGTTTAGTGTCGGTTGATATTGAATTTGATTATGAGATTCAAGCACCTTTTCTTTTAATTTCTTTGAAAGTCGGACTAGAATAGTTATAACAGTTAGGGTCTGTTTGGTATGGGGTAATGAAATTGATCATTACCATTCTATGTCTTGTTTGGAATTGATCATTACCATTCTATGTCTTGTTTGGTTGCCATGTGAGAATGAAATAAATCATTACTTTGTGTTTGGTAGGAAGGAAAGACGAAGGAATAAACTTAGTGGTGGATGGTGGTTAGTGGCGGTGATGGTGGGTGGTTGGCATGGTTGGTGGAGGCGGCGGGTGGGTGGGGGCGGAGATAATGATGGGTGGCGGCGATGGGTGGCAACGGCGACGGTGATGGTGGGTGGCGGTGGGTGTGGCAATGGTTGGTGGAGGTGGCGGGTGGGTGGGGGCAGAGATAGTGATGGGTGGCGGCGGTGAGTGCCAACAACGACAGTGATGGGTAGTGGGCGGTGTTGGTGGGTAGCGGCGGCAGTGGTGGGTAGCGGCGGCGGTGGTGGATGGCGGCGACAGTGTTGGTGGGTTGTAGCAACGACGATGGGTGGTGGTGTTGACAGAGGTGGGTGACGGAGGCGGCAATGAGTGGGTGGGTGCCTGTTGCGGCAGCGGCGGTGGGTATTGACAATGATTGTGATGGAGGTGGTGGGTGGTGATGATGGTGGTGGGTTGTGGTGGTATTGATGAAATGTGTGAGAGAATGGAATGGGAAAAAAAGGGGGTCGGGGTGGATGGAATGATTTTAAGAGAATGAAATGCCTTGTGTAATGGGTGATTCGATCCATTCACCAACTAAAACCCTATTTTTCATTCCCTCTTAATGGTCCACTTCACTCTGCCTCTCATTCAAGCATGATACTGACGGATTCGAATCGCCTTGTTCTCACCATCATACTACATCTCACATAGGGTTGCTAGCCACTGCTGTTCCGTTGAAACCCATTGTTGATCGACTCCAAAAAGCACCCGAAAAACCACCGCTAATGTTTCTTAGATTAGACGACACCACCACTAAGATCTCACATCAACCTTCTCTCTCCTGTCCCCTACCGGCGTTAGATCGCCCTACCATGACACACCACGGCCTTGTTGTCGTTGCGCCCCTAATGTCCATGCCACCGAATTGTTGTTTTCCACCATCCCAATCAAGTGAATCCCCATGAATTGTTTTTCAATTTAACCCATGCATACTCATGTTGTGATAAATTACGTACCAACGACACCGACCCGCTATAATCAATCCAATAATATTTCACTTCTGATATCGTCTCTGTGCACTGCCGGTTTTATGCCACGTTGCAGCCTTGTGAGGGGCTGGTTCCCCTTATCGGAAAACGACTCAAAACCGTGGCTTTGGTACTACTTGTTAAACTAACTTGTATACAATTACAAGCTGCATACTGCTTTGGAGTCGAGGGTCTCTTCGGACGCAGCCTCTCTATCCCCAGAGATAGATGTAAGGTCTGTCTACATCTTACCCACCCTATAGACCAACCCAATAGTTGTGCTGTTTGTGGGAATGATTGGGTATGGTGGTTGTTGTAGACTTGCATGCCAAACCGAGGTATAATCTGTTGTACCTGGCTCTTGTTGCTTGCTTTAAGCCAGGTTATTGAAGCTGTGAATCTGTGATTGCAATGGTCCCAATTCCTTTGACTGGAACATACTCCTTTCTCCGCTTTGGCTTTTGTGCTGACATGATCACATCATCTGCCGCACTTTGCTTGCATCTAGTGATTCTGGTCTTCCAACATTTGAATGGTGGATGACCCATGTTATTACGGTCCTTACAAGGCAGGCAACTCTAGTTTGTAGCCTGAATGTTGCTCGAGCCTGTAACGCATTTAGCATTAGGTTTCGTTAGCACGAATTTTCTTGAAAATTCTAAAAATTTGCGAGCGGCCATCCTTATCTTGTTTTCAATATCCAGCTATCTGTCCTATTTCGCCCTTGATCATTATCACTCTTTCATCCTAAGCATCTCGAGTTCCCTAATTGAGTTTAGAGCTTGCATGCCTCACATTCTTTCTCAATATGTTATCTTCTTATGGTAGAACAACAACAACCACCTTACCCAGTAAATCCCACAATTAGCAAAGCTAAGAGTAGGGTCTGGGGAGGGTGGGATGTAGACAGACCTTACCCCTATCCTTGCGGATAGAGAGGTTGACTCCAGAGAGACCCCCGGCTCGACAACACACAATCGACAAGCAAGCAACACTAAAAAAACTAAATAAAGAGCTACAGAATTTATAGAAAGATTAAAAGCGCCACGTAGTAAAACAAAGAGCTACGGAATTTATCTTCTTATATGGTAGAAACATGCAAAATTCCTTAAATGAATGTTTACTTATTATTTGTAAAAGTAATTATGCTGTTGCTAACCCCTGTACAAAACTCACACAAACAAAACACTACAATCTGAAAAACATAGGGAAAAAAACCCATAAAAAGTTCAGTAAATGGCGACAATGGATCTTTAAGGCTAACTGCTGCAACAAGCTGCATAATGGGTCGATGTCAGAGCTATGGTGGCTGGAGCTACACTGAGCTGCGCCAGGCTACGATTGTGGCTGCAAGGAGGTGGCAAGAGAGAAACAAATAGAAGTTATTATGATGTACAATGCATAGATGGGTCAGACTTCAGAGAGAGAGAGAGAGAGGATGACTGGAGGGAGGAGAACTCAAGAACTATAAGACCTTGTATATAGACGTTACAACCCAAACAACTAGTCTGTTGGGAGAGAGCCTGTTTTGGTTATAAACCCCCACATTTGTTGCCCATACAAGCGATGTAGGACAAGTCCCATACCTTGCAATGGTTCAGAGAGAGAAGAGGGCTGGAGGAAGAACACAAGAACCATAAGTCAAATGATACCATATAGTATAATGAAACACATTACATTATTATGTATAGTCAATCAACTATGTATAGGAATAAATAATAGTAGTTATAAAGGAAAATTAATCAAATCATATCTTTTAACCATGGTAAAACTAATAACAATAAACCCTAAATAATGTATTTAATCTAATCTAATAACTTTAATGTAGTATATCAGAAAATCTTACAAGCTAAAAGTTTTGTAAAACTGCCAGGCATATCTAGAAATATTTTCACATGAACTATTGAACTATATCACAATCATGTACATGATTTTCATGTAAAAGCGGTCTGGTTGAACGCGATTACGAGTTTTATTGTTTTTGTAGAATAAATAGTAGAAAAACTTGGTTTTTCTTAGCTTGATGTCTTCCTTTGATTCTGAACTTTAGTATACCTGGGCAAATATGCAGGCTAGATTCTTGGCTTTTAGTTTTATGTTAATAATTATCTTCACTTATTTCTTTAGAAAGCAACACATATTTTTCACTGAAAACTACCTTGCAGAATAAGGCCATGTAAACCATGATTTTGTATGATAATTATGGATTGGCTATGCATCATTATATAGTTAAATTTCTGATTTTTTTAACCTATATTGGGCGACTTCAAAATTTGAATCAATTTTATAAAAGCTTAAATTGAAGGAGATATAATTTTTTTTATAAATATCTGTCTTTGTGATGCTCAAAATTCCAGTTCATATTAATGGAAATGTACTATTCTAATATGGTTCAACATTGTGTTATTTATGCAAATAATCTTTCATGCATTCAGCATCTGAGCCTCCATTATAACGGCCAAAGTTAGAACGTTGCAATCAATGCATAAAAACACTTCCCTGCAAAGAAAGTGTTAGTATTCCAGCAGCAACTGCTGCAATAACTGTCAGCAGCAGTCTTACAGGTCCGGCATTGACTAGTTGTACTTTGTGCTACCTTAAGAATCTTTATAATGTTTACAGTTTATAACTGCTGATGAACCCTGAATTTGGATTTTTTTTTTCTGATGGCGAATCATTGCTCAGATTAACAGAAACCGGAGACTGGAGTAATTAAACTCAAAAGTTGATGCAAATGCTGGACTATGGTTGGTGTTTTTCCTGTGATATGGTGGCAGAAGTTGACCGGGCTCGGGCTCAGGATCGATTGGGATCGGATTACTTTTCTTGAATGCATGCATACAAGGCCAAAAAGGAGACAATCAAATGAGATTGAATCTATTTCTTTGATCACCATTCAGGTATGCGAGTAACCTACTATCAGATCCAATGTTATATTAGCAGAGGGAATTTGGACCCATCTACTTACGAATGGGCTGATTTGGGTTAGGTTTAATCTCTAACGGGTCATACTGGTAAATTTCAATGATTTTAAATTTTTAACTATAGTGAAAACATGCCGCACGGTTGGAAGTGGCTTAAAAGTGTATGTTTAGTTTGAGATTGAATATATTTCTTTGATAACCATTCAGGTATGCGAGTAACCTACTATCAGATCCAATGTTATATTAACAGAGGGAATTTGGACCCATCTACTTACGAATGGGCTGATTTGGGTTAGGTTTAATCTCTAACGGGTCATACTGGTAAATTTCAATGATTTTAAATTTTTAACTATAGTGAAAACATGCCGCACGGTTGGAAGTGGCTTAAAAGTGTATGTTTAGTTTGTTCAATCTTCTAAACTTTACCTTCATTAATCACATTGTTGTTGAATATTATAATATTTGTGATCATATGCAACACTGTAATTTATGCATACGAAGTTTGGTTATTTTGGGTCAATCCAACCTGAACATATAGCTCATGTTTTAATTCATTAACCACCTAATTTTGCCACCTATAAAATTATATGATTATATATGTGTGTATGTATTGCTCCAAGCATGTGTCTTTATCCACTTGTTTTCTATTTATTGTTATATTTGAAATCTGTATTCAGGGTTGGCATTCTAACAAACTGTCATGGCAGTTTTCACACCCTGCTGATTTGATCTTTGACCGTGTTACACTTTTACGCCCCGTAAGTTATGATTTATGCGCGGAGCTGCTTATGTGTTGGTTATTTTGGTGTAATTGGGATTGATTTGGTGACCAAATTGAATTGTAATACACATCAAGCAAGTTAGGAGGTGCGGGAGTGCACGCTTGTTTAAGTTATTACAATTCGGGGTTTCAAGGGGGGCAACACCCCCTTGGCAGGGTCCCGAGGCAATTTTAATTCAAAGGAATAGCTGCCAAAAGGTTGTTACCAGCAAGTTTTGCCCTATATTCGAAATCAAAATTTTGGTCACAAATATAGGTTCACGAATTCACTCTCAATCACCATATTGTTGAAAGTTGAAGGACCAAAGTAAAAGAGTGGTTTAAGATTAGTTTGAATGTTTAGAATTATCTAGTTGGTTTAATTGGTAGAGATAATGATGTGGGGTTAGTATTAGAATACAATTGGTAGAAGTATTTGAGTAGGATTAGTATGATTAATTTAGTATAAATAGGGGTCTAGGTTAATGGTTTTATTTGTCCCTTTTTTGTAAGTTTCTTTGATTGAATAGAAAGTCGCGGGTTTGTCTCCCCAAATATAGCGGTTGTTAGTGGTGCTGTTTGGAGGTTTTGTTTTGTTGATCGTAAGGCAACAAGTGTTGTCAAGTTCGTTTATGAAAGAATGTAGTAAGTAATTAAGAACTGGTTTCTTGAAAAGAAAGTAACGTTGAATCTTTCTAGAAAGAGATGAGATGAGAAAAGAAGAATGTTATGCGGTGTGTGGAGATTGGTTTGGGGATCGGGAATCAATTCCAACTGAAAAAATTAAACCAGTAGAAAGAATGAATGTGCCCCCAAGAGCAGATCTTGATGAATGTGCCCTCAATAGTAGATCTTGACGAATGATGCCTTCAAGAGCAAATCTTGAAGAAGAAAGAAAGAGATGATGCAATCAAGAGCAAATCTTGAAGAATGAAAGGAAAAATGCAGTCAAGAAACTTGTTTTCGAGATGACGCATGAAGATCAAGAACCAGCGTGGTTCGATCGAGAAAGAATAGCAAGAAAGAAAGCTAGATACAGAGGAAGAAAGTGAGAGTGATCAAGACTCGAGTGGTCAGATCGGGAAAGTAAGAGAATCATGGTCAGGTTTTTGGATTAAGGGGGAATGTTGAAAGTTAATCCTAAAATGCGTATGAGTTGAAAGTTGAAGGACCAAAGTGAAAGAGTGGTTTAAGATTAGTTTGAATGTTTAGAATTATTTAGTTGGTTTAATTATTAGAGATAATGATGTGGGGTTAGTATTAGAATAGAATTGGTAGAAGTGTTTGAGTAGGATTAGTATGACTAATTTAGTATAAATAGGGGTCTAGGTTAATGGTTTTATTTGTCCCTTGCTTGTAAGTTTGTTTGATTAAATAGAAAGAGTCGCGGGTTCGTCTCCCCAAATATCTCGTGTTCGTGTTTGATCTAATTGTTTGGGCCAACACATATTATGTTCTTATTTTCTCAAATCTGAGTTGTATCCGATTGAATTTTTCGGAAGAACCATAAAAATTAATTTGATCCGAAAGTGACTATACGCCTCTCAAATATTCAGTTGAATACCAAATTTTCAACATTATATGCATAAAACAAGGTGATTCATAAGCATAATTGCATAAATGTGGGATAGAAACTTAAAATTTGGAGCAAATTTCTTCCAAAGTCCATAACATAAATGCACAGATTCTTACTGGAATTTGGTTTTTCTGTTTTTAGTGAACAAATGTTTAAAAATTCGAATGGTTTGACATTTTTACTCTATCATGAACAGGGGAACTCAGACCTGAAAGAAAAAATGAAGTTAATCAACCGAATCATCAAGTTTTTACCATTTGTTTCTTTAAGAAGTTGGCTTATTTTAACAACAGGAAATAGTTCAGGGGCTACTTTGAAATGTTTTTAAACTGACGTTGCAAAAATGGAAGTAGACATATATTTAAGGGTTGGTATTGCGATTATGATAACACGTCAGACGTACAATAATGTGAAGATACTTATTTCTGGACCCACCTTTTCATCGTTTCTATCCTTATCCATATCATTTTCCTTCAATTCCACTCTCTTTTCCTTATCCATATCATTTTCTTTATGCTGATGACGCTTTGGTTATGGGAGAATGGTCTCATTGTAACTTAAATACTCTGAAACGAATACTTCGGGTATTTCATATTTGTTCGGGTCTTCGGATAAATTTGCACAAATCTAATCTTTTTGGTATAGGTAAGTCTTTGGAGGAGGTCGATACTTACGCCAAGGAGATGGGTTGCAAGACGGGGTCGTTTCCATTCAAGTATTTGGGAATTCTTGTAGGCGCAAATATGAACCGTGTCAGGAGTTGGGATTCTATGGTCAATGTTTTTAAAAAGCGACTCTCATCTTGGAAGGCGAGTGTGGTTTCTATTGCAGGGCGCGTGACTCTTATTAAGGCCGTATTGGAGAGTCTTCCGGCATATCATTTTTCTTTATATAAGGCGCCTGCTACGATTATTAATAAGATGGAGTCTATTATCAAACGTTTCTTATGGGGTGGCAACGAAGACAAGAATAAGGTCCATTGGGTTTCTTGGGATAAAGTTACTAGAAGTATCAAAGATGGCGGGTTGGGTTTATCGCGTTTAGAAGACAACAACTTTGCTCTTCTCCTGAAGTGGTTGTGGAGATACCGAATGGAGAGTGGGGCTTTGTGGAGGAAGGTAGTGGATGCGATTCACGGTTCGAATAGAAGATGGGAGACAATTCCTTGTAATAACCGGTTTCCAGGGGCTTGGTCTAGATTGGTAAAGGCCGGCTATAAGCTTAAAGTCAACGGTATATATTTTTCTAATCTGATCCGTGGTGTGGTGGGGGACGGTTTTAACATAAAATTTTGGATAGATCCTTGGTTAACGTCGGAACCTTTAAAAGATAAATTTCCTCACTTGTTCCGGTTGGAGGAAGATAAACGCTGCACGGTGGTTGATAGGCTCGGTGATCGGTCAGATTATAATAGCATTTGCTGGCGTTGGAAACAATATCCTCACACAGTGGTTGAGGTCAATGAATTGATTCAATGTCACAGAGACTTAGCAATGTTTCAGCTCAATGGTGGTGCGGACGGTTGGTCTTGGATGCTAGGAAATGGTGACGCTTACTCGGTCAAAGATGTTCGCCTTTGGTTGTATGCCAGTAACCATCAAGAAGATAATACGGTGCTAGAGTGGTCTAAGTGGATACCGAACAAATGTAATATTTTCATGTGGAGGACGAATATGGATAGGATTCCTACTAAGATTGCTCTACAGAGACGGAACATTTTTGTTGGGGATACTTTGTGTGGTCTTTGTGGCGATGGTGATGAAACGGTAGACCATCTGTTCTCAGGTTGTATGGTGGCTTGTGGTGTTTGGGAAGCAATTGTAAACTGGTGCAAGATTCCTCGTTTCTTCGTGTTCTCTTGTTTTGATGTTTTTCATATCTCAGATTCCTTACCGTTTACGCTAAAGAAGAAGGAGATTATCTACGGTATTGTTATCATTGCTTGTTGGTGCATGTGGAAGGCTAGGAACGATCGGATTTTCAACAACAAGACGGTGAATGTGGTACATATTGTCTCGGATGTGAAATCGCTCGGTTATCTTTGGTTTAAGTCTAGGCATAAAGAGGGTTGTTTAGATTGGAGACATTGGTGTAATTTTGATTTTAACTTGATGTAATTGGTTTCCTTGCGTGGTTCGTCTCTTTCTTGGAGATGTTCCTCGCGGGCCGTGTTTAATGAAATTTGCCTTCCAAAAAAAAAAAAAAAAAAAAATAATTAGATCGTTTTAATTTGGGTTCTAGGATTCATATAACTCATGACATCACATTCTGGGTGTGTGACATCATATTCTGGGTATGTGTCAGTGTTCTATTGGTGTGTGATTTAGGCCAGGGTGTATGAATCCTAATTAAAGGGTGTATGATTCCTAAACACCTTTAATTTTTAGAAAAACAATTAAATCAAATATTTTCAAAAAAAAATAAAAATTAAATCAAACCTTAAATTTTTATAAATTATAATGAAACTAAAACATCATATATTTACCAAATAAAAGATACAAAAGTTGATTATGTTACTTGTTTTTCGCCAACAGACTCCAAATAATTTTCTATTTAAGCTTTTATTTTTCAGTCGGGTTTGAATAAATCTTTGGGTGGTATTTGGATGGGCTGGGAGAAACACGCTTGTGTTGACTTCACAGGTGTGTCTCCGCTAGTTGGTTTACGTGATAATGGTTTCGTGGCTAGACAGAAATTGAGAAAGACGAAATCAAAGAAAGTGGAAAAACACACCAAAGCCTGCGAAGATAACCAACATGTTTTCGTCCCCTTGGCTTTTGATACCTTTGGCTCCTTGGCGCCGAAAGTTATCCGTTTCCTGAAAAGGGTCCAACGGGCCATTCATAGTAATGTTTCGACTCCAGGGGCAGAGATTTGTGTTTATTATATTGGATTTTGCGATTCAAAAAGGTGTGGCGGCGCAGCTTGTTGTCCGTTTGCCTATTTTAATGTAATTTGACAGTCATGAAATGATGAAATATATTTTCTTTCTAAATTTTTTTTTTTAGAAAAAATCGTAATTTAGATATATATTTTCTCGATACTCAAATTATTGGAATATAATTCTGATATGTAATATGTAATTTCAAACCTATCAAACGATC
Organism: Ambrosia trifida; assembly: GCA_028751855.1. NCBI lineage: Eukaryota > Viridiplantae > Streptophyta > Magnoliopsida > Asterales > Asteraceae > Ambrosia > Ambrosia trifida. Next base: position 3,090,296 of record CM054125.1, on the reverse strand, counting down.
AAACTAAATTTCAAAGTTCAAAGTTTAATTAATTAAACCGTTCAATTTATTTACGTTAGTTTATAGCCAAAGACTCAAAGTTTTCTTTCTATTTACGAAAGAATGGTTGTTGTGGCGTGGAAATAGTAAAAATCTAATAAAAAAAGTTAACCATAGTTAAAAAAGATAACCATAGATGAGTCTAGAGGCAACAAGATATTCTAGATTTTTAGCAGCAGCCGTCTGTCTATATAATGTCACTGAAGTATCTATCTTCAACACACACAGATACATACAGAGATCAAATATAAGGCCATTTGGAGTGCCCTCGGGGAGTGCCCTCGGGGAGAGGATGTGGCATCGGGGAGACATCAAAACACCGCCCCCCCCGTTTTTTTTTCGGGAAAAACGGTGAAAAATCCCCGTGTCCACCGAGTCTTTTGATTGGCCAATTTTTTTTTTATTTTTTTTTAATTAAACTTTATATAATAAAAAAATGAAGGGGAAGTAGGGGAATTAGGGGAATACCATTTCCAAACTTTGGGGGAGAAAATAGGGGAAATGATGTGGCGCTGATGTGGCACTTGGGGGTGTTGGGGGAAAAGGGGGGCACACCATATAGTCTAATAAAATCAAATACCATACCATACCATGTGGGATGAATCAGTAGCTGGACCTGAGCCTGATCACGGCCTTAGCAACCTTCGTAAAGTCTCCACCATCTCAGAAAAAGGTACTCATCGATCGATATTCATATCCATGCACCTCGATCTAATATTCATTATTATTATTATTTCATTACGTCCATTAATTATACTCATATATATATATGCAAGCAAATATAATCGGTTATATATTACGTAATAACTGATTATCAGTTGTTGTTGTGTAGGAGAAGGAAGCAGCAGTAAGTTCCTGCAGAAGTCTGTATCGATGCCGAAGAGTCCAACGACACCGGGAACACCGTCGCCTACGGCGGCGCGTAAGGAGAACGTGTGGAGGAGTGTGTTTCATCCTGGTAGTAACTTAGCTACCAAAGGAATTGGATCTAACTACTTTGATAAACCTGATTCCGCCAATTCTCCCACTGTTTATGACTGGTACCTTAACCTTACCTATTATTATTATTATTATTATTATTATTATTATTATTATTTGGTTCAAATGAGAACCTTTCCTCAAATTGAGAACTAGAGAACCATTCAAGGCAAAAAAAAAAAAAAAAAATTTTTTTTTTTGCAAAAGTCCTTGCTTTATATGTAAGGAATTTTTTTTTTTTTTTTTTTTTTTTTTTTTCTTTTCAGTATACACATGTGTATAATTACATAAAAATGTACGATTAAAGCAAAAAAAAAAAAAAATTTTTTTTTTTTTGCCTTTATATGAAATGTGTGGCTCAGAATGGTTCTCTTAGTTCTCAAATAGGGGTCGGTTCTCTTAGGATCCCTACCCATTATTATTATTATTATTATTATTATTATTATTATTATTATTATTACTATTATTATTATTATACACTTGACAAGTTCCGGTATTTGATTTTATGATCTGACTAAGGTATAAAATCTAATATTATTTGTTATTTACATATGCAGGCTATACAGTGGGGAAACAAGGAGCAAGCATCGTTAAGCTACATGCTAAAGTGACAGGTCGGTGAGATGTAAATACGCAAGGTCGCCACGTGTTGTTGTTGTTGTTGTCTGTTTTTGTTTTAAAGAAGAGTGCATGGTATGTTCTCATCCGATAAGCGTTGGATTGGATGAATATGGTATGTAACATGTTATGTATTTTACTAGTGGTGTTTTAAGTTCTATAACTTTTGTATGTATTATCTTTACCCTGCAATTATCTATGTGTTGATTTTTAAACAATATTATCTTTTGTTTGAGTGGTTTGAATACAATTACGATATTACCCTGCAATTATGTGTTGAGTTGTAAACAAAATAAAAAAGATAATCCTTTTTGAGGTGACCCCTGATAGCAACGACATAAAATAGTTATTTCTTTGGACTAGTTTGTCATTGAAGACTTCAAAGAGTTAAAAAAAAAAAAAAGCCTCTTTTTTTCTTTGCTAATATGTCGTATGTTGTGACGTCTTGTGAATAAAATTTAGGGAAAATGACCAATATAGCCCGTTGACCGGGCATTTTGCACAAATAGCCCCCTCCACCGTCTTTGGAGAGACGGGACACGGCTCCCAACCAGTGGCGGATCCAGAATGTTTTTTTACGGGGGGCACAAATTGGTCGGGTTAAAGAAGACGGGTCAAAATGTTCCGGAAAAAAACAATTCATACTCATTCACTTAATGATACTGTAAAATTAATCATACTTATTTGCTTAATAAACCATAAATTTAAGAATATTTGAAAAGCAAAAAATCCCTTATAAAACAATTGAATATTCTTGCAAGATAACACAACATTTTTCACTCAATTTGATAACATCACTAACAACTATATTTAAGTAAGATCACTAACAACTATATTTAATTACTGGTGTTTAAAGGGTTCACCGGCGGGAGGTTGAAATTTTATAAAAGTTTATTTTACTGTTAGAAATATAACTATAAAAAATAGTATTAATTGTTGCATAATAAAACAAAAGTTATAGTAACCTACTCTCTAGCTACCAGTACTTTTGTTTTGTTACTTTTAAATATATTTTAGAATTGTATCTCTTTCTCTTTCAAAGCTTGCCATCTTCACAACAGATCACCGGAAAACTCAGTTTTCTTCTCCCTATTCCCTCTTCTCTATTTTATCTTCCCCTTCTAACTTTAACAACACAAGAACGTAAAATTTTAGAGGTTTAACTAAAAAACTCTTTGTTAAATAATCATATTAGAAGAAATCTGAGGCTCACCGGAGGGTAATCGGATGTAGTTTCGCCGATGCGTACGGTGGGCACATGCCCACCCTCTAGCTTTAGTGGATCCGCCCCTGCTCCCAACCCGCCTGAACCGTCTCCCGAAAGGCTTCCCATTTCAGCCAACAGAGGACCGCCACGTGGCGTCTCTGATCCCGAGGCTATACCGTCTCTCTCCAGACGGGTCAGAAATCTCTCCCAGACGGTTCACGTTTCCCAAGACGGCTGATCCTTCGGTTCAACCGTCTCCCAGACGGTTCACGTCTATCAATGCCGGCTGACCCTTCGGGTCAACCGTCTCAAACAGACGGGTCACCTTTCCCAAGACGTCTTAACGAAATTTGTGATACCGTCTGAACCGTCTGAACCGTCTCACGAGTGTATATAAATACCCCAATTAACTTAACGAAATTTGCACCCACCGCTCTCCTCTAAGCTTTCATCTTCCATGCACCCACCCCGTCTCCTCTAAGCTTTCATCTTCCAATCCAATGACGTTTTTTTACTTTCCCAGCCGAAGCCTTTTTGACTTTCCCAGCCGAAGCCTACCGGCTTCGGAAAATATGTCCCGGTTACTTGGATTGTTGTTTCATCTGCGTACGGCTACTTGGATTGTTGTTCCATCTGCGCGTGGTTTGCAACCCGTGTAATGGATCGATGATGTGGTGGTCTACATTTTAGGCAAGTTCGTTCGCTTTCCGAATTTATGTCTCGATGTTCGACGTGTGCTCACTGAGAACTATTGTTACATAAAACGAGGAAATGTTTCGGACTTGTCTGTGTAGAGCACATACACCATTCGAAACAACGTCTATGTAGACCACTGCTACTACCGCCGCTGTGGAGGACAAAACATCTAACACTAAGATGTAGTCCTCAATAGTTGGTTAGACATTACTATTACTTCAAACAAAGTTTCTAGTTCTGGAAGTAAATTTGGGAAGTTTGTTGTAATAGTGTAGTTTTTTACTTGTTGCTTTTTAATTTTCTCTTGTTGCTTCTTTATTCTCGGGAAGTTTGTTGTAATAGTGTAGTTTTTTAATTGTTATTGTAATAATATTTATTGTTTATTTGTGATTGTAATAGTATAGTACGTTTAAATATAAAAACAAAACGACAAATTAAAAATATAACCAACTATTGCATTAAAAATAAAACCATTACAAATAAATAAAAATATAATTACAAATTACATAAGACGATGTTTAATCGTTTGCCACACGGACACATGTTTAAACTCTTTACCCTCCCTGTTTTTATACTGCCTTAGACTGTGTCTAATGGCCACGTCTTCAGGAAAGTTTGAGGGTACGTCGTAAAGGGTCCGGTTGTGGTGGCCGTTGAATATTTGACACTTTGTCGTCAAATCATTCAACTTGCGGCTAAGCGACTCGGTGGTACGTTGTGACCCCCCAACGAGCCGGTTGTATTCATTCAGGATCCGGAACCATTTGTTGTTGAGGTGTGTACTCTCTTCAACATGCAGCCATGCCGCAATCAACGCAATCTCTTGTTCTTCCGTCCATCTTTGGGGTGCCATTGGTGTTGGACGGTGGTTTGGACGGTGGTTTGGACGGTGTTGGACGGTGGTTTGGACGGTGTTGGACGGTGGTCGTCGGGTAGTAGATAGTGTTTGGACGGAGTTGTACGGTGGTGGATTGTGTTCAGACGGGGTTGGATGACGGGAAATGGACGGGAGACGGGTATTTATAGGGCTGAGCCGGACAACCGAAGCGTCGCCGCTCATCGGGAATCACCGCGTCGGTAAATGTGTACCGTCTTGAGAGACGGTTGAACCGAAGGGTCAGCCGTCTTGGGAAAGGTGACCCGTCTTTTTGAGACGGTTGACCCGAAGTGTCAGCCGGCATTGATAGACGTGAACCGTCTGGGAGACGGTTGAACCGAAGGGTCAGCCGTCTTGGGAAACGTGAACCGTCTGGGAGAGGGTTCTGACCCGTCTGGAGAGAGACGGTACATCTCGGGATCAGAGACGCCACGTGGCGGTTGGGGGGGGGGGGTCACAACGTGTCCCGTCTCTCCAAAGACAGTTCAGGCTGGTTGGGAGCCGTGTCCCGTCTCTCCAAAGACGGTGGAGAGGGCTATTTGTGCAAAATGCCCGGTCAACGGGCTATATTGGTCATTTTCCCTAAAATTTATGTTTAAACATTAAACAAGACTAGTTGTTTAAACGAGACTAGTTATATTTTGATTAAGGACGTAATTATGTTTTACATATTCAGGCGTGTCATAGATTTCCTTCGAGAAAGCACCAATGAATTTTTTGACCGACCCGCTAGGAGGAAGCTCAACAATCAGATTAATTGAAATTTTGGTCTTTGAATAAATAGGAGGGAAACACGCATGTGTAGATCCAAAATAGGAGGAAAACATGAGTGTGTAAATTTGAACTAAAGTAATCATATATATAAGAAGTATATTAGGGGGGGGGGGGGGGGTCTACCGAAATATTTTCAACTTCACTGATTTACATCAATCCTGTACTGCCACATCACTCCACTGATTCACTTTACTAAAATACAGTTTTAAAGGCAGCACTACCCTGAAGCACCTGCCCCCCCCCCCCCCCCCCCCCCCAACTCTAATAGAGAGGTACCAACATCGTGGTATAACACCCGTGAAATCTACAAGCAAACCACTACCCGTATCACCCGTGACAGTGTTACCGTACTGGTAGAGAGTACCATCACCATTTGCTGGTAGTGTCGTGCCCTCGTCTTCTTTCAATTATTGATTCTCTATGCTTATAGCGGCTTCATTTACTTAAGCAATATGTTTTAACCAATTAACAAGGTCCTACAATACAATAAGACCTTGGTAATATCAAATGAAAGAGATGGTGGTAAGAGAAGACTCGAATGTACTTTACTCGCCTATTATGATCAAGGTATGAACTCCTTAACAAAATAATTATTTTTGGCCGACGTCCCAAACTCTTCTTTTGGTTTTGATAAGATAAAAGTGCAATTGTTAAGGCATTAGGTGGATTAGAAGGCTTAGCCCTGTGCAAATGTTATGTTGCGGTTTTAATTTATAAAAAAAAAAAAAAAAAGCACTCAACCTCTTGTAAACGAGCGAGCGCCAAGCTCAACAAATCTTACAGATTATATGGTAATGTATACCATTCATATGATTCATCTTATGAGCAAACCACAATTATCAATTGATCTTATGGTTATAAAGACCTTCAATATTTCGATGACCCTCATGGATAAATTTATAATAATGCATAACAATCTCTTTTTGTATGTATTTAAATAAATAATAAATATAGTAATATTCGTTGTCCAAACTCCATGTGTCAACTAGCAAATCATTTTGGCTTGAGATATACATGAAAACATAATATCTTTTAAGAGTATTCACAACGCAAAAGTCCATAAACCTCCACCTCAATATGTCACATCCGATTTCAAACCCCTCCTAAAAAACCCCTCTAAATGCACCCCACTTTACTTGTTATACCACCCTAAAATGATTTGAGATATACGTGAAAACATAAAATCATTTAAATATATCCACAACGCAAAAATCCATAAACATGCACTTCGGTATGCCACATCCGATTTCTCTAAGTGGACTCTGATAGAAGCCAATTAGAGGAGGCTAATCTCCCAAGATAGATAACCCTTAGAGGGGGTCAAGCTCCAAAAAAAACTAGAGAAGAAGAGATTAAGCCTAAGCTTTTCTTTCATAATATTCATTCATGTTCTCTTTCTAATACATTACATCTAAATTTATATGCAAAAACTAACTACTCCACTACTCCCTATTTCAAGGGACATGCATGCACATTACTTGAACATAGCTACGTGAGCAACAAAGTGCCATAATAAAAATGCTTTTTAACTACTTCTACTTACAAAGTGCCATAATAAAAATGCTTTTTAACTACTTCTACTTTAATGCACTAAATGAAACAAATGCATAAATTGACTAAATCATGGGTAGCTATTGGGTAATGGATAGCACGTATCATTCCCACGCGCCTCAAAACGTTTTTGTCCTCAAGAACGGAACAAGTTAACCACGGCGGTCGCCATTCTAGTCTTCCGGCAGCATTTGGAGCGGTCTCAACGGGACGCCATGGTGGGCGCCACTCTCGTTTCTTGACTACGTATTCTCCCACTTCTTCTCCGCTTATATGACCATAGACCATGGATTCACGGACTTGGCCAAGAATAAGTCCCTTACCAACACTATTTTCTCTTATTTCTATCCATAAACAAGACATCAAGAGTCGACCTTTTCATTAACTACTGTGCTGTAATATAGATAGATAATTTATGTATCAACTAATGTACTACAAAAGGGCCTCATATCATATAATTTATATTCATAAAATTCTCGCATATCACACAAATCTTCCAAGGATTGAGTGGGCGAGTTCTTCCACAATTACCTTACGAGCCAGGTGACTTCTTCCTGTAGGCTATAGTCTGAGAAAGAAAACGCTAGATTAGAACCAGACCGGTCTAGGGGGTAAGTGGAGCGGTTGAATGGGGTCGGACATTCCACCGCTATCTTTTCCCCATTTTCTGAATTTTACATGTAATTTATGTATTAAATATGATTACAGATATTATAATATTGAAATAACAGTCTTATCTGAACAAAGCAGTATATGATGTTATTAGCAAAGTGTTCAATTTCACTTGTTTGACAGAAAACATAAATAAAATCGACTTGGTAAACGAGTCAAAGACTACCCTGACTTTGGTGGTAACGAACCTTGGTGAACCAAATGCAAATGTGAACTTACGGGTGTGTTAACTAATTATTTGGTTAAGAGAGGAGAGAGTACCAGATTGTTTTGACTGGAAAATTTGGCAACATCTAACATGATTTGATGGCCTTCCAACAGTTGTAATTCATCGGTCAAGGGATTTACAACAACGGTTTTAGATTGTGCATCAGCTGAAACACTTGAAAAGCTTAAAGGAGTGATGTCATAACGGTTAGTCTTCACTACCAACAACTCAATCTCATCAGCCCGCAAACCGTTTTCAATAGCAACATACTGATTGAAAAGTAGAAACCAACATCCGGTTACCAGTAAGAAGGCAAAAGAAAAAAAAACAGAAAATATGTATTACCTGGCAGATACTAGTAGTTGGCATGGTCGGCTTGCAGCAAACAAATAAATTCCGCAGACTAGGTATATTTTGCTCGTGCAAAGATACGAGCATGAGATTGATATCTAGCTGAAAAAACATAATCATGTAAAAAGTCAAATTAGACATATTACTCTCCATCCAGAAAAACTCCACATTTGACTTTTGGAATCTTCAAAGCCAAGAAAAGAATTTTACACTTCGTTGAACAAATAAGACTTTATTGTTTACCTCGTCATCATTTTGTGGTAACTTTTGGAGATGATGAATCAGCTTGGATTGCTGACTGTTCTTTGCACTCTTACCAGTACTACTTTGGCCACCATGGCGAGTATGACTCCTCATACCGCCACCGCCCCAGGCTAGAATTTCCGGGCTGCCAACAAGCCCAACAGATCCACCAACTGTTTTTTTAGAAACTCCTGGTTTATTGTCATCGCATCCTCCATTTGCAGTACTTGATGATGGTAATGAAGATGGACCTCCTGACCATCTCTTGTATCGTATGAGTTTCACTTCTGCGGGGGGCTCGGCCTCGTCTGTAGAAGATGAATATTTGCCTCCATTACCATTATCAGCTTCGACTTCGTTGTCGGAATCCTGAGGCTCAGTAGACCTTTGACGTTTTCTACCCCTGAGATTTCGGGTGCTAGATTGTGGTCGTCTCGTATATGCATTCTCTGTAGCTTTAGCATTTGCTCGCTTTTTCCCAAGTGCTTCTAACTGGCGGCGAGAAGTTTCAGCAATTGATTCTTGGATCTGAAAATACCACTCAAAATAATAATACAAGAATTAAAAATGAATCTAAAACATTAAAATAGTAACACTCAAAATAAATCAATTTAATGTTGAAATTACCTGTTTGTTCCGAGCTTTTTCATCATTAGAAAAGGCTGCTTCCTTTGTTCCGGTAAAAAAGCATGTCAGTTCAAATATTTAATATAAAAAAATAGTATTATATCATCAAAATGAAGCATGAATCGATAAAAGTGTACCTCTGCCTCGTATTTATCAATGTCAGGGTACAACAACGCAATCAGGGCATCAAAATTAGGGTCATCCCTTAAGGAACGACGACTTGCACAATGAGCACGACAAGCAGGGCATTCATTGTTCCTGTTGCATATTGGTCAAACAAAATAAAATATAATGAATTCCCAAGTTGACTTACTTTATCCAAACATTCTGATACACACCCGAGTCTCATTGATTTGTCTATGCACTCTCGACAAAATCTGTGAAGGCATTCCATAACTTTTCTTGTTTTCCGAATAATACCTATATGGAAAAACAAGCATAAAACTGTTAGTTTAACTTAAAAAATATCCAAGTAGACAAAAATAAGTTAGTTCTAATTACTTTTTTAAGGTTCATGTGAATCAATTGCATGTCATCTGGTACGTGTGGATGCTTCAAATGTTTTAATATCAAATGTTTTCTAAATGCAACCCAGTATTCCATCACATGGTAGAATGTATGATCATTGCTGTACTCTTTGGGGATCAACATATTGAATAACCGAAACAAAATTATATCTATGAATATTAAATACATATTGTATTTTCAGAATTTAGTTTTCTTGTAATTAACATATCCTCTAGGCCAACAATGTCAAAATATACCCCCGAACCATGCTCACCTGTAATGAGATATCCATATTATCTTTAGTAGAAATTAAAAGCGGAAATAGTACCTAAACAAATTGGGCATTGCACGTCATTGCGAACATCAGCCAACTTCACATAAACAAACCTGCAAACAGAATAAATATCTAAATAACTACTGAAAGCATGATTGATGACTGAACAACATGAATGTGCATATGTTTCCCAGATATGATACTTGAAACAATCTGTTGCAACTGTTACTGCTAATACACATCAACTATATGCATTTCAGAAAACTAAAATCAGATTTAAGTACTGTAACTCTAATACTGTTCTTGAATCAATCATATGTGTGGTAAACAATTACAATACTAAAAAGTATATGTGCATGTAGGCAATATGCATATGCCACTATACAAATTAGTTACCTGAATATCAACAGGAAATAAAGATAAATTTTTTTTTATTCAAATGTGCATTTTTATTAAACATAATCGCGAAATATTACATCAAGATAGCGGGCAGACGGGCAACAAGCTGCGCCGCCACCCCTTTCTGGATAGCGCACCTTTACATCAAGATAAATTCAACAAAAAAAAAAAAATCTCCACTCAATAGCGCACCTTTACAAAATCCTTCACCAGCTTGGCATATACTTTTGAAGAAGACTATACAATGACTATAAATGAACTGAAGAAGACTGTAAGAGTCGTAGGCACAAAAGGTTTGGATTTTGACACCGTGATTACTAATAGGAATGATAACTTTTGTAAAAGTTTCATCTCTTTTCCTTGAAAAGAGCCTTTATCTAGATGGAGAACTTATAAGTTATAAACCTTGGTTCTACGCAGACATAGTGAACTTGAAGCTTTATATTCCAGGACTTTCAGCTTTTCAAGCATTTATAAATGACAGTTATCTAGTTTAGGTCTATTTAACCCATGTTTGCAGAGAGTGTTAACAGAAAGCAAGCATAACTTTTGTTCTTTTTTGCATTCCATATAGAAGATTTCAGAGGGAGTAAAGGGACGGAATAAAATATAAATACATACAAAGAGTTTTTATGAAGTATGTTATAAGAATTCGTTACTAGTTTGAACATAAAGTTTGACTCTATGTTAACTAAAAAAAACGCTTACATTCCCATTCTACCCCTGAAGAGAGCATAATAACAAAACCACAAATGGTCAAATACACTATTACTATTGAAAAAATAGGGATAGTTTAAGGGCACTAATGCAGCATATAAGCTAAAAATCATCTCCTTTTAAACATCTACTAGTTGCATATCTTGTACATGACTTTAATATCAGAATCCTATGAAGCAATATACTTCATTTAATAGCACAGAAATCAAAAGTCTAACTTGGAAAGTTTATCAAGCAGTTGAACTGATATCAGCATATGCATGGTGCCTATCATATTACAACATGTATATCATTGAAAAACTCAGTGACTCACATATATCTACTTGCTCATAAATCATATTTTGACCTTAATGCTACCAAACCGTTGTATTGTTCACATCTAAAGTAATTTTTATTCAGTATTTTTCCTAACTAATTGCCACAGCAAAAAAAAAAAAAAAAAAAAAAAAAAACATCAACGGTTACAGAAAACAAAATATGAATTCAATTACTCTAATTAAGAAGCATGCAAATCTTCAATCACAATCGACCGTACGAAAAAAAGCATAAGAATAATCGCAGCTCGAAACATAACACAAACGCAAACAAAAACAATAATAATCAACTTAGGGCAAGTTATATGTACGTATAGAATAATAAATTATTAATAATAATCAATATAGTGAACAAACTCACTCGTCTTTGTCACTGCAACTAGAGGAAGAGCTTTCATCATCATCGTCATCATCATCATCATCAGACTCTGCTAATAAATTAATAAACAAAATAATAAAGTAATAAACGTGAATGCGGAACATTAAATAACGTAATCGGAACGTACGCGTGCAACAATTAGAAAAAATAAAAAAAAAAAAAGTTTATAAATAAACAATAAAAAAACCTTGTTGCTCTTGTTCGATGTGGTTTTGTTCAGAGACGTTCTGATTGTTACGTTTCAGGTGAACGTCATCGTCGTCGTCTTCAGAGACAGAGGCGTTCGAACGATTTTGAGCAGGCATTGACTGCAGTCGCCGCCGGTTAATTAAGCCACCGAACGATATGATATTATTATTATTATTATTATTATACGCTGAGTTTTAGAGAGAGAGTAGAGAGATGGGGGTGAATTAGCTTTGGGTATTTATTTGAGGGATTTTCCGAGTTGTATCCTTGACGTACGTGCTGAATGAGAGACACGCATGCATTTCTCAGGGGTATATTGGTACTTTTATTATAGATAATTATTACTCCACTATACTATACGAGACATTTATGAGAAATACATTCGGGTGTATTTTTATTTATTTATTTACTACGTAGTTTTTTTTTTATCATAAGACTATCAGGAGTGGGGGCGGGAGAGGGGCGGGAAGGGGGGAACACCGCCGCCGGTAGGGCGGGAAAGGTGGCGTGGGGCGGAGGGCTGGAGGGGGTTCACTGGCGTGGGGGGAGTGTGGGGGACACGTGGCATGAAGCTATTGGATGGGGATAAAATCATTAAAAAATAAAAAACAAACAATCTAATTATCTTTTTATCAAGGCCGTTTTTTTTTAAAAAAAAAAAAAAAGAAATTAAATAAATAAAATAAATAAAAAAACATTACATAATAAATTACTTAATAACCATTACACACTTAAACAACCATTACATAATCCTAATAATTCCTAAATTACTTATTTAAACATAAATAATTCCTAGATTACTTATTTAATCCTAAATCTCTCCACTATGGAGAGTAGTTGTCCCATTCCCAGGGGAGGGTGACGTACTCGGGTGAGAGGGAACGTGAGCTATCCCGTCCATCGGATCTCGCATCCGACGGGAAGTAGTAGTACTCACTGGGAGGGGTAGGTCGGCTCCAGTAGAGTTCCTCCTCCTCAATCTCCCGGAGGGCTTCCAAACCGTCACTCATGTTATTCATTGCTTTAGGGAAGAGGAATAGGCGTGAATGAGAATTTGGTTAGGGGTTGTATTTATAGGGTTAGAAGTATGAAGCAGTGGGGGGGGGAAACTTTGAAATTCAAAGTTTCAATTTTAAAATTTCAAATTCAAACGTATGGGTGGGAAAATTAATGTTTGTACTGTGTGGAGCAGTGGGGGAAAATTTGAAATTCAAACTTTCAAATTAAATATTAATTAAAATTTTATTAATTTAGTATTAATTATTTTTTTAATAATTTAATATTAATTATTTTTTATTAAATTAATTTAATATATTTTTCGGTTTATATTATTATTATTATAAAAAAAAGAAAAAAAAAGAAAAAAGAAATGCCAAGTGTCACTTCCTCCCACCTCTTCCCCCCTTCCACTCCCCACAATTATTCCCCCCCCCCCACAAGGGGCCCACAAGTGCCACATGGCGCTTCATCCCCCTCTTTCCCCCCCACCACTCCTTATAGTCTAAGTACTGAAAACACTACATTTTATTATTTTTTGAAAACAGTACAATTGTGGGTACCGATACCGAACACTCTCGGTTTGGTATCGATTTGGTACGGAATCGGAACGGGACGGTATCAGTATTCGGCTTTATGTACTCATCGCTAGTTACTGTATCATTCGGTAAAAAAAAGCATTTGTATTTTTTAGTTTTTCATTTTCACAATATTCTGACACTTTAAGTTAGTTTGATTTGTTATGCTTCGCAACAAGTCAATCGCATAATATTTTGTGGTGTAAAAAAAAAAAGAAAGGCTAAATTGGTTGCATAAAAATGATGCCATAGTTATGTGCTTGTCATGGCTATCAAAAGTTACATCCAAAAGTTGTCATATTTTTGTTGAACATGTTATCAAATATGCTAATGTTTTGGTTTCTCTAATGAATTACAAACATGTATGGTGTTGCTTGTACATTTTTAGATTATCGGATTTAAAAAAAATACCATGCCTCAAATAAGTGTACGATCATCAACATAGTCATTTACACGTGACGTGAACATCTAAAAACGATAATATTCTCAACTATGAACATGCAAACAACCGATATCTAACCTAGGCTCAGATAAATTGACTTTCATCATCACAGCCAAAGCAACAATACCCAAAAGCATCATCACAAGTTCACAACCAACATTACATTGAGGCTCAGATGAGTACAAACTCATTATCACAATCCTAAAATCCACTCATATGGAACAACAAAAACAGAGCAAACAAATTTAAGTCAAACCAAAAGGTTAAAAACGACGAACAAAGAACAAAAAAAGCATCACACGTTGTAAGTCTACCGTCATAAACAGCCAAGCCGCTGGCAACACCACCGCCATAGACGTCCGCCGAAACAACAAGGGAACACCCATGTGTGCTTACTTCTCTCTCTAGATCGCCACCACCATAGACGGCTAGAGTCGCTGGTAACGGCGTGCAACACCCCTTTGTCTATTTCTCTCTAAACAATCGCAGATCCACCCATGCTAACAAAACGAATGGTGGTCGACAACAACCAAAGCAAATCGTCGGAAAACATAGTGGTTTTAATGTTTAGAGGGAGAATGGTAGAGAAAGAGAGAGACATATATGGATGTTTATAAAGAGAGATAGGTGAGAGAAAAATAGATAGTGATATATAGGGTTGGTATATCTGTCAGACACGACCTGTTAAGACACAAATACGAAACAAGTAAACACGAACACGACACGATAACTTAGCGTGTCATTTTTTTCTAAACATGAACACGAACCTATTTATAACATGTTAACATGATAAAACACGATAAGACGTGATAAGACAAGAACATGTTTTATAAACATTAACCCAGAAATCGTATCCATTGCGCCTATGAATGAGAGCTGGGTTTGAGAGGGAGGATGAGTGATGAGTGATGAGTGATGGGTGACAGCCAACAGATATGGTGTACATGTGACGGAGACGGTGGAGTTGAGAAGGACGAGGAGTGATGACTGAGCGGTGTATATGTTTGTACTCTGTGATTTGTAAATTGCAAATTAAGGTTCCTCCATCTTTAATCCGCATATGTATAAGGTATCCTGCCGGGGGTCTCATTGGAAGCAGCCTCTCTATTCCCACGGGGTAGAGTTAAGGTTGTCTACATCTTACCCTCCTCAGACTCTACCTTAGCTTTTGCTATTGGTGGGATTAACTGAGTATGATGATGATGATGGTATAAGGTATACTGCCACCCCATATATAAAGTTTTTTAAAATAAATTATTAAAATGTCTTAACTGGTGCTTAACATGTTAACATGTCTTTAAACTGTTTAGACACGAAACCTGTTAAAGTCAAACACAAAACCTGTTAACGTCGTATAGGTTCGCGTCGTGTTATCATGTTCGTGTCTAAATTGCCAATGCCAGCCCTAGCGATATATTACTTAACTAAAAGCAAACCATATTCAAACACTATTCATGGCTAAGTTGTAATTCTATGAAATTGTTTGTTTGAATTGTGATACTTAATAAATAATAAAAAAAAAATAATAACAATACAATGAAAAAAAGTGAATCTATCAATCTAGTGATTATTACACCCGGCTTAAACAAAAATAATCTCTCAATGATTATGATTATGTTCGTTGATGCTCTATTATACTCTTAGGCAGGGCCGGCTCAACCCTTTAGGGGGCCTAAAGCGAATTATCAATTTGGGGCCCTTTTTCCGAAAGCATAAAATATTTTTTTAGTTCTTGTATAGTCCGTGTTGCGATACGTTGTGTCTAACAAGCCAAATCAAATCATAATTAAATGGAGGATATTTGTAATTGTCACTTTCTTATGATCTGTTACTCTACTTCCTGGAATTACACAGCCCAATTTAGTATTTCAAAATAAAAAATGGTGGCCCTATAGATTTAAGGGCCCAAAGCCCTAGCATCATTTCACTTGAGCTTCAGCCGGCCCTGCTCTTAGGGGATAGGAAAACATCCTAGTGTTATATAACACAGTTGTCTTATCATAAACCAGTTTTGTTATAATTACACATCTTGATTAAAATCCTTGCAAGTTGAATCAAACCTAAAACGTTATCATTACATATCATCGCACGCCCTAGTTACACCCATAATCTTTTTTACATCTTATCTTTTCGACACAAGTATGTTGCCACTTGGGCCAGATATAATGCCACAAAGGCACAATATGTTTTGTGTATGTTACACACATGTTGATGGCCCAAAAATGTCAGACCCAACCTGTTAGAGCTTTATGTAAAATTTGGGCCTCAATGTACCTAGCCCAGCTCTCTACCATTTTGGTTTTTTCTTTCTTAGCAATCTTTAATACATGATGGTTGGCTAATGTGTTTTAATACATATATAGAGATAGTGTTATATACATGACTAAATTACAAATATGGTCCGGCAAAAAGACTAAATCACCATTGTGTGATTAAAATGTAACGTTAAATTTTAACTGGGTTAGGGTTAAAGGACGTAATGTGCAAGATTTTAAAACATAAAGTATAAATATCATCAATTTTAAAGGCAAAGGATATGAATTGAAATTTGACATAAACGTAAAGGACGAAATTTGTAATTCACTCATTTACATATATAAGGGTAGGGATCTAGAAAGAACATTTGGGAAATTAAGAATTAAGAGAACTATTTTGGGTCATACATTTCTCTAAGGCAAAAAAAAAAAAACATGATTTTTTTTTGGCTTAATCACAATTTTTCTTGCAAGAATATTTTTTTAAGTGTTTTTTTCATTTATACATATGTGTATATTGTCAAACATATATGTATGATACTTATTTTTAAAATTCTATCACGTATACATACATATGTATATTAAAATAACATGCTCTTATCTACAATCTTTCTTTCTATACATGTATGTGAAATCATCTCTACACATTTGCACATGTATGTACATTACAAAACATGTATGTACATATATGTACAACACTAGTTTTTGTAGTTTTAGGCACGTATATACATATATATATATATATATATATATATAAAATCTCGTAGGAAAATAGACGATTTAGCAAAAAAATTTTACCTTGAAAAAATATGTGAATTAGAATGGTTCTCTAATGAACAAAATCCTTACGTATCATATGAAAGAAACACATTAAAGGGGAAGAGAAAGCAATAAATGATTACTAACATTTTTTGTAGGATTTTATCGATCTATACCTTAACTATCTTAATATTCTATTTTTTTTTTATTTATTTTATACATAGTTACCTTAACCTTGAGAGAAAAAAATATATTTCATGACCAGATAAAAAGAATCTCATCATACAAAATGTTTTAGGCTATTAAATAGTTTACATGTCCAGATTATTAAATAGTTTAGTGGAAAATTTTAAATCTTATTTATCTAAGATGTATTTTTTTCTAAACAGCCTTTTACACAGGTTGGTATCTTACCATACTTTAATTAGGGTTGACCATTCTTAACAAGAAATGACACATTATGTAAGGCTAAGTGTTATGATCTCACGTCTCATTCGAGCTGGCAAAAATCGAGCATGAAGAGGTGCTGCACATCGCCTTTCGGGCTGTGATTCAGGTGTGAAGGTGATAATGGAATGGCTTGCGATGGCAGAGCTCTCATTGGAGTGGCTGAGGAAGATGATAAAACATTAGTTTTGATTCTATCATTATGTCTCTTAACACTTTAAACATATTTTGAAATAAAATTGTAGATCGAATGAGGTAAACAAATCTAACACTCTATAAGTGTTAGATTGTCATATGATTAATTAAATGATTTTATGTAAATATTTCTAAATCTTACAATGAAAAAACGTTTGATGAACTAGATCTTCCCTATATATATATATATTTTTTTTCAAAATCTATATATGCTTGCTAGTATGCATGTTATTTATGAAAGAAAGACAACTACTCCACGATAAAACCAATAGAAAGTGACTACTCATATCATTGTTTGCAAGCCGCCCTTAAAATGCAAGAGTTTGGACGAATAGGAAAAAATCGGCCACTAAAATATAATTTAAAAAAAATAATAATAAAACAACCATAAAAATATATAAATTTTAAAAATGGGGCTCTGAGGAAAGGTGGGCCGTGTGCAATCTGAACCCGCCACTCCTTTTACCCGGGCCCCGACATTTGTTTGCAAAGAACCTACAGTTCAAGAGCATCATAAAATAGGGATAAGACCACATGTATTAGGGCGTGTTTCTGAGCGTGAAGACTAGCATAGTGCCCCTAACACCATTACATGGGGGCGCTATGTTGCAAAAAATCCCCCCAACGCTATATCTATCACGCCGTGCACCAAATCAAACAACCAACCATTGCTTGTCACGTGTGCACAACGGTCAGAAAAGTGGAAAATAAGGGCCTTATGTTTTTCACCCCACCACTGCACCACATTTTCATTTCAAGCCTCATGCTTACTCAGCTGCCACATGAACCAATGAAAAACAAGGGCCTTATGTTTTTCACCCACCACTACACCACATTTTCATTTCAAGCCCCATGCTGACTCAGCTGCCACATGGACCAATGAAAAACAAGGGCATTATGTTTTTCTCTTCCCCACTACACATGGTCTAAATGCAAGTAATATTTATCTATTATAATAATTGAAAACAATAAATTCTACATGACATTTAAAGAGGGTATCTTCCCATTTGAGTGTGTCATGTGGCATGACATGTGACATTAATTGATTTTAGGAAAAAAAAATTTAAAAACCGAATTGGATTTTTCTCTCATGTTTCCTTCCATAATTTTTAAACGTTAGTATCTTTTATATACGATATTTTTTAAAGAAAAAAATTACACAAAATTAATGAGCGTTTTATTATCTTTCCAACGAGTACCATAGTGCTATATAAAAAATGGAGAAAAAAACGACATTTTTTGTGGGGTTTTGTTCATACAGGAAAAAAACACAAAGTATTCAGGTAATTTATTAATCATGTATAAGCAAGTCACTAATTATGTTCAAATCAGTAAATATGTATTCTATTTTCAACATGTGTTAGCATTGAAGTTGTACATTGTTTTATGTTAGGTATTAATATTAGAGTTATACATTGTTTAAGGTTAGACTTTAACATTGGAGATACATCTATATATATATTGCAAAGGGGGAAATCCTACATGTCATAATCTTATGCAATTTCTCCTTTAAGAGATGCCACATAGGATGTGATGTGGCAAGTGTAAACCAATTAAAAAAAAGGAATAAATAATCTTTAACTTAATCTATTAAATAGCTAATCTACTAAATCTAAATATTAAACCTTTATTATTTTCTCTCTCATGTTTCCTCCCATAACTTTTAAACGTTAATATCTTTTATATACAAGATTTTTTAAAGAAAAAAAATTACACCAAATTAACGAGCGTTTTATTATCTTTCCAACGAGTACCACAGTGCTATATAAAAAACGGAGAAAAAAACGACTATTTTTTGTAACCCGACAGGTATTGTGATGGGTTTGGGATTAGTTTAAAAAAAATTGTTGGTTTGGGTCGGGTCTGGGATTAGATGATACCCGACCCGATTACCCGAAACAACATACCCAAATACCAAAACTATATACCCGATCATATACCTATGAATTTTTTAACGCATCACATAACCCTTAGACTAATGCGTTCGATATTTCAATAGTTAACTTTTTTTTTCTTATTTCATGTTAGTTCTTTTAGAATGATCGATTGCAAACTTCCGAATTCATTTGTAATGGCACTAGATTTATACCCCGGCGCAGAGATTCGTTTTTTTATATTTGAATATCATAACTTATGGCAGAGATCTGTTTAAAATAATAATAATAATAATAATATGTCATATTAAATATTTCAACCCGGGACGCTCCCGGGATAAAAACTAGTTATTTCATATGTAAAATTGATATGTCATTTTAGATTTCTTAACATCAGGACGCTTCCAAGGCATAATCTAGTAAGAATATATATAATCAACTGACTCAATAATTCAAGAAGTATATAGAATTACACCACGACATTGAAACTATATTTTAATTTCAAAAAAATATTATTAAAATTCAGAAGAAATCTGAGTGGGTACCCCACGAGTCGTCGTGATCTCTTGGGTTGTCAAGAAGAGATCATATTAGATTCTCATACTACCATACTATTTCTTATTTTCCATGTCTAGAAGTTTGATATCGGTTTAGGCGTAGTCTCAAATTGCTCCTAACAGGCTTGGTCTTATACTCTTATTATATAAAATTTTGAGTTTTGTAACTCGACCTAATATTTTCCGATATTATTTTAGGTTCGGTTTATGTTACTTACTTCACATTAGGTTCACGGTATTCTCATGCCGACTAAATTTTCTTGGTACATACCATCTTTCACGAAAATCCGGTTTTGAACAAAATTTATATCTAAAATAGATAAAAATATGTCCCAACTGTACATTTAGAATTTCATAAACATCATATATAATAAAGTTATAAGAGAAAAAATCTAAAAAATAAAAACTTAAAAAATTTGTGTGAGTCATGTTTCATAACCTAAAAGACAAATTGATGTGTAAACGATAAATGTAGAGGAACTGGTATTGTAACTTAGTTCTACGTTTAATTAATTAATTCATGCCAAAAGAACGTATACATCACCATGTATACCTATGAAGGGCACATCTTCGGTGGGCGATGGTGGCCCCATCCCAACGCTCTAGTTTTGTTAAAAAAATTCAAAAATTGTATATGTATTAAGTTCGACCCCAAGATCTTTTGGGTGATTTATGGACTTTGGTTAGTTGATTAGGATAATATATGTGTTAATTAGTAGGGGAATTGGATTTTAATAACTCAAACTATTCGAAATTGGCCACTGGCACCCTCAACTAAAAAGTTGGCCATATATAACCTGAACTATTGACTTATTGGAATCTAGCACCCTACTAACTGACGCCGTTAGTTGGGTTGCTGACTTGGCACGCTGATGTGACACAAGTTGCTGACGTGGCACGCTGATGTGTGCACACGTGGATTGACACATCAGCATGCCACGTCAGCAAATCTTGCCATGTCAGCATGCCACGTCAGCAAATCTTGCCACGTCAGCGAACCCACTAACGGTGTTAGTGATTTAACCGTTAGTGGGTGTTAGATTCCAATAAGTTAATAGTTCAGGTTATATATGGCCAATTTTTTAGTTGGAGGTGCCAGTGGCCAATTTCAAATAGTTCAGGCTATTAAAATCCAATTCCCCTAATTAGTATGATTAGGATAATATATGAGTTAATTAGTATGATTTTTTATTATTTGATGAGTTAGGTTAGTTGATTACTTGATTGGGTAATTTGGTTAAATGGTTAAGTGAATTAGATTAATTATTATGGGAAAGCCGAAAACAATTCACTCTTTTTCAAAAGAAATGTTTATGAACAGGATCCGCCAGTGTACCTATGAATGACTACAAACTTTTTATTTCGTAATGTATATATTATGATAGGACTTGTTATATATCATATGTGTAATCGGTTGGCCAAAATCTTGTTAGTTACCGAAATGCATATGTGTAATGTGTATGAATGTATGGTCCTCCACTATGTTTCAGTCTATACCACTTGCTTTGTCTTGTCCCTTTCATTTGGAAGGTTCACCATGATCAGCAGATATATATAGTCCCCCACAGCTCCAAACACAGATATGTACGTTTGTATAAGTGTACATATATGTGTATATGCGCACCTGAATGACACTTCTAGATCAACTATAGATAGTGGGTTTTTGGCTGATTTTTGTAAGTTAATTATTTATATAGCAGAAAACAAATTATAATCATTCTACAATTGATTTTGTCAATTAAAACCATTGTGATTTTTACCCTTCTTTTAAAGAAACGATAACAAATAATGATCTTCTATGATTTAAATAAAATAGTTATCCAGTTTTTGTATAATTTTGAAATATTCTCTCTTCACGTCAACATGACTAGAATTTATATCATCTTTAAAGATTTAACTAAATGTGAAATTTCTTGACCGATTTTTAACATCTTATAATCTCGAGCTTTCATTTTATCATGGGGTAACTTTGTAAAAATGTAACCAACTTTGCTAACTGTTCCAATTAAGTCATCTAAACTTTTTTTGTCTCTATAAAGTCACTCAAGTTTCATTTATTGTTTCAATACTATGTAATTATCAGGTTTCCAGGTTAAAGTGATGATGTGTCAGGTTTTAAGATTTTTTTAATAAATTTTTTAAATGTGTAAATTTAAAATAATATATATATATATATATATATATATATATATATATATATATATTTGAAATCTTCATTTTATAAAACCCACCTAATAAAAATAATATCCACATAAACATTAAAATGAAAGAAAAAAAAAAGAAAAAAAAAGAAAAAAAAGAAGGTGACCCGATGACCTGGTAATTACATAGTATTAGAACAATAAATGAAATTTAAGTGACTTTATAGAGACAAAAAAAGTTTGAGTGACTTAATTAGAACATCAAGCAAACTTGGTTACATTTGTGTGGCATTTCTCCTTTTATCATTTGACTTGTACTATTTCATGCTCGTATTCATCGTTTGATAGCTCATGTAAAACTCAAAAATTTATTTTTTCCACTTTAAATATTTAAAAGTGACCTAATTCTTGGAGAAAAAACGTTCACAAATTAGAGACCGAAAAACGATCGTAACATTAATCACCAGTTTATAACAGAAGAAAAGAAAAAAAACAATGGCAAAATTGGTTACAGAAATTTAGTTTGTTGCCAATTTCCGCAAATTCGAAGTTACTATTAATAATTGCTTTGCACGAGTGATAGAAAAAGAAAATTTCTCATGACTAATCAACTTTTACAAATATATATGTTAAATAAATCTACAAATATGTAACAACAACTTTTTTCTAATATACATAAGAGAATTTTCTTTTTTTTTTTTAAAATTTTTTTATGAGTTTTTTCTTCTAAGTCTAAGTAATATATAAAAATATGAGAAAAATAAAAATACACATTTCTTTGATAGTAATTCTTGCAGTTTTCACAACCGCAGTAGTTTTCAAATAGTGGTGTAAACAAGCTTGAGTTAGATTGCGAACCTAAAAATAAGCTTCTTTATTAAAAGAATTTGAGCCAGAGATTCACTTATTGAGCTCGAGCCAACATCTATTTAAAAACTGAGAGAACCATTATGGATCACATATTTCTTATAAAGACAAATTTTGCTTTAATTGCACGTTTTATGCAAGAAATTTTTATTTTTTATTTTTTTCATACATATGTGTATACTACATTTTCAGCTATACATATGTGTATATTTCAGTTATACATATGTG
Organism: Ambrosia trifida; assembly: GCA_028751855.1. NCBI lineage: Eukaryota > Viridiplantae > Streptophyta > Magnoliopsida > Asterales > Asteraceae > Ambrosia > Ambrosia trifida. The sequence goes on along the minus strand of CM054125.1, from coordinate 3,067,337 downwards.
TATATTGCATTATACATATGTGTATATTGCAATTATACACATGCGTATATTGAAAAAAAATAAAAAAAAATCCTGTATAAAAAGCAGCGATTAAAGCATTTTTTTTTTGCCTTAGAGAAATGTGTGGTCCAAAATGGTTCTCTTAGTTCTCAATTTGACCAAAGGTTCTCATTTGAACTAATTCCTATATAACATAATTAATATTTAGTTAAATAGTTTTGATAAATTAACTAAATAAAATAGACACATACAATTCATTTATAAAAGATTAATAGTTACAATTAATATAAAAGATTAATAAATAATAAATGTGGTGAACACGAGCTTAAAAACCAATTCACGAGAACGCTTGAACCAAGCTGAGATAGACTCGCTTACACCCTTATTCTCAAAGTATCCATCTCTCTCTACATATACATATGGTATAGATATTTTGGAAACCCACTCTTAAAGTGAAAACTCTCGAAACTCGATCTGACTTCTTGAGCTTTTTTATAAAAATTTTAGCGCTTGTAATATACATGATTTTAAACATTTTGAGCCAAAAAAAATCAAAAAAACGCCGAACGTTTTTTTAAAAGATATGTAACACATGTTACATGAAAATAACATGTATTACACATGTGTCACCCGAAAACGTGTTTAAAAAAAAAGCTCGGCGATTTTTCGATTTCTTTGACTCAAAATGCTTAAAATCATGTATATTACATGCCCTAAAAATTTCATTAAAAGAAAAGCGCAGGAAGTCAAGGTTTTCACTATAATCAGGGTTTTTATTGTATACTTCTATTATATATATACTGGAAAGTTCAAATGAGAAAAAATATTTTGATGAAGAAAAACAACAAATTTAAACCAATATGAATCATCCATTAATAATTCTATTTAATGTTAAATAAATGATTAATTTGCTGTAAACCCTCTAAACTAGTTAAATAAATGAAACTCATAAATCATGTTTAAAACCTAACTTACTGTGAAAGTTAATTTCGATATGTGATGGACACATGTAGAATGATTTTATATATGTATTGGACTAATATATGATAATTTTGATATGTGTATGGTAAACGTATGATAAATTTGATACATGTAGAATGAATTTTGATATGTGTAGGATACATTTTGATAACGTATAGGATAAAATGTTAATGACTAATTAATTAGAGAAATAATAGTTAATGAAAGAAAATTTAAAATATTTAATGTTTTACCATTATTTCATTATTTTTTGTTCTCAAAATAAGTTTCTTCTCATTTGATCCCCCCACACACGTATATATTATATATATATATATATATAATGGGTTTTGGATAAGTAAGATTGTCATTTCATATTCATTTAAATGGGTAAAAATGTAATTTCATTTAGTCCTCAAGACAAATTTAATACAACTATTAATTAATCAACTTATTTAATCTATTAAAAGTAATTAATAATAATATTAAAACCATTGAAGCATTTGAAAAGTTTAGCATCATGACATAAAAATATTAGAGAATTTATAATATAAGATGACATCAAGAAGCATTGTTATGAAATTACACAAATATTACTTAAAACTATAAGTCAATTTTGTACTTTCTTTAAAATTTATGCTACCACTTTGCTGAAAAATCTATAATAATAATAATAATAATAATAATAATAATAATAATCTATATCTATATCTATGTGTATAAATATATCTTCTATGATTATCTCTATGATTTGCTAATAAAATAAGTCTTAAAGATAAATGTAGAACATGTGCTTCACGCATCCACTATCCCAAAAGAGACGCACCTGTTTAAATTCTTTAAGATGCCATCGTACGATTATAGATCCGAATCGACGATTCCAAGCATTAATGATAGTGTTCTTAATTTCATTCATGAGATTAGTTAATCCATACGTTAGAAACCAACGGTTCTTGGAATACATTTGTATGCTCTTTTTCCTCATGTTAAACCTCATAAAAAACTTCCAATCAAACCCTAATATGTTTTAGTTTAAGTTTGTCCCTCATCTTTCATTCTACAATCGTCATGTCACCGGTGATTATGGATAAGTATTTCTAATTAGATTTTGATTCGTAGGTTTATACAAGAGTCTTTGATTGAACAAATCAATAGGGTTTGATTGATGTTGGTTTGTCATTGTAGTGTTGCAGTCCAATTTCATCGAAAGGCACCATAATACCTTCCAAGTCCTTTTACTGTTTACGTTATTGTGCATTTTCCTTGACATTCCGAAGTTTAGGTTTACATGAGCATGATTCCAAGTCCTTATATTTAGGTTAACTGTTAGAGCACAATCAAATGCATATGTATTGGAGTCTACCCCTATTCAATTTTCATGGTTTGGTCATCACTTTATGAAATATCGTAAGTCGAACACTTCCTGTAGTCAATGATTAGTCTAACTTCATTAGTAAAAAAAACTTAACACGTAACGAAATTATTTTAGACATTATTGTTTGGTTTTTGCATTTGATCTATGGAGCATACATAAAGTAATGCATGAGGTGATCATGCATGCAGTATGCAAAGCAGGAAGCCAATTCTACATCCTTTTGTCGCCTGAGCGTTGTTAAATGCCTTTCACACTCACTCATCATATGAATGCTTCTAAAAGTTGCATCACCACCACCATTCCCACCCTATCTGCTATATGTTTGTGTTTGTAATTTTACAATTAATTGATGGGAAGATGACCTCCGTGTTGTGATAAATCACATGTCAAGAAATGCCTGTGGACGGTTGAAGAAAATGTAACTAAACATATCGATTACATACATACCAATTATAAATAGTCAAATATTATGCAGTCCCACCACAACACGCGAGTTTCTACTAGTATATATATAAAAGCCATAATTCATGATTAATTAAAAACATAACATAATGATTAAAAAATCATGCTAAACAAGCTGGTCCTTTGGAGGGTTCCCGCCCGGGCTTGGTCTTGAGTTCGAATCCTGCACACCACGAAAAAATTCCCTGTAACGGTTTGAGATAACTTCAAAGTGGACACCGGTGCGTGGGTAGTGATTCAAACTCGGGTTGAGGGGTTGTCTGTCGATTGGTTTCACCGCTGAAGTACACCTTCCAAAAAAAAAACAAGCTGGTCCTTTATGATAAATAATCACCCCTTATTTATGTAGGCATTAATAGGATATCATCCATCGATCTAGTTAGGTTATGGGGTGTGGACATTCTTCTCCAACTCTTTTAAATTTCACATCAGCGGCACATTATTTTCATCCTTCTCTTCCTCAAACCAAGAAAATGCTTCTCCGTTCTTCCCCATTCCTCTTCTTTTTTTTTTTTTTAATTCTTTTTCTCTTTTATTTACTTATATATTTTATATTTCATTAAATTTAAAAACAAAATACATAGAAATTAAAAAAAAAATAACTGAAAAATACATAAAAAATGAAACTAATTAAAAAAAAACTAAGAAATATTTCCTCCTAGCCACTTCCTTGCAATCTTATCTTTTATCCTCGCCAGTATCATACGTTCTCGCTCTGGAAGGCCCTCGACACTTTGAGACATAATGTTAACTCTTCTGACTCCTGTTTTGAATATCCAATTCGAGACGTTTCCTATTTAACTGAAGCCTCTCCAACTCAGGGTAGAAAACTAGAGATCGTCCTTTCTGGTCAAAATTTCTATTAATAAAATATCTGTCACCATTGTTGCTTTATTTTATTATTTATTTTCTATTTTCTATGATATATAGTTTACCTTACCCCATATAACCCTCGAGATAGTAACTAAACTGAATGTAAAATTAATTTCCAATATTATGATCTTCTATCACGATTTGATGATCGGTTCTTCAAATAATTATCAACTATAATTATTAAAAGAAGAGTAGTTATCGAATTTGGTTTTCAGTTCCATACTTCCAATTGCATAATGTTCATGCTACAAATGGCTACGTACGTAGAGACGTAGAGTACTAGTAGCTAGTATGGAAATTAATGTTTCATTATTAATATGTACTTTTTTTTAACAACAAACGTTACATCTCCTATATATTACACCAATAATTTAAGTTACAACATTCTTGCTAAGGATTGAACCTTGAACTTCTCGTCTAAGAGACACATGTCTCTACCCAATGGGTTGGCCCCACGTTGGCATTATTAATATGTACTTAACTAATTAAAGAGTTGAATGCTAAAATAATTCACATTATGTAATGGTGTAGGGGTCTCCAACTCTTTTCCTTTCCTATTACGGAGTAGCTTTTTTATTAATTATATTGTGCATTTTTTTAATTTTTTTTTAAAGGTGTTTTAAAAGCTTTCTCTGATCCAAGTAATAAGCAAAAAAACAAATATCAATATTAGTATCGGAGAAAATTGCTCGAATAGTCCCTGTGTTTTGCACAATTTTCACCTATAGTCCTCAAGTTTTTAAAATTACAGTCATAGTCCTCAACTTTTGGCGTTTCTTAACTCGGATAGTCCTTGGAGTGGCTGTGAAATTACTAAATTACCCTTTTGATGGATGAAGGTTAAATAATCCAGTTAATTGGATGTAAAATTACTAAATTACCCTTACTCTAATAAAAATAAAAAAAATCAATTAATTAATAAAATATAAAGAGGGTCCACTTAACCCCTTAGCCAATTATTTTTCTCCACCTATTTTAGTGAGGCCCACCAACTTCATCTTCCTCATACTATCACCACCACCAACCACCACCACCCACCACCACCATCAACCACCACCGCCACCACCAACCAGCACCTCCCCCACTGATCAACATTTATAAATTATAAATGTGGAATTGGGAATTGCAGAGCTCGTGAACCATGGTCAATTGAATGGGGAATTGCAGAGGTCAATGACACGTGTCTCCGACATCTATCTCTTCTGTTACAACTCCCTTCAAACTATAGGATGGTATAGCCCAAACCTCGTTATCTTTGTAGTTTATACAACCCCTGTAAAAACACACACACTAACACATGTTTATTATATGTTTCAGGGCACTTGCTTTGTTCAGAATTTCAGTTGACTTTTTTTCTAAAAAGTCGGTCAACGGCGGTTACGCTTCTGCTGGAGAATTAATCTGTAAGTCAATTTAGTAAATAAAGTATTTTGTGTTTATGGAATCTAATGCTTGAAATGGTTTTTATTGTTGTGTGATAGGTTAGTTGCAGACTCTTGCTTTTATAGAATTAACCTCTGCAATTCCCCATTCGATTGACCATGGTTCACGAGCTCTGCAATTCGCAATTCAACATTTATAATTTATAAATGTTGATGGTGCTGGTTGGTAGTGGCGGTGGTTGGTGGTGGTGGTGGGTGGTGGTGGTGATAGGGTGGGGAAGATAAAGTTGGTGGGCCCATTAAAATAGTTGGAGAAAAATAATTGGTTAAGGAGTTAAGTGGGGTCCTCTTTATATTTTATTAATTAATTGATTTTTTTATTTTTATTAGGGTATGGGTAATTTAGTAATTTTACATCCAATTAACTAGATTATTTAACCTCCATCCATCAAAAGGGTAATTTAGTAATTTCACAGCCACTCCAAGGACTATCCGAGTTGAGAAACACCAAAAGTTGAGGACTATAGCTGTAATTTTAAAAACTTGAGGACTATAGGTGAAAATTGTGCAAACCACAGGGACTATTCGAGCAATTTTCTCATTAGTATCGACATAAACGTTACAAGTACTTTTTAATATATGTTTTATAGCTTATTCTATACTAAATTAAACATCCTTTTTTTTTAAACAGGTACGTGGAACAATGTTTAATTCAAAGACATATTTTACTAAATCCTAGTACTTATAAATATGATATACCAAACACCACCAGTGAATATGTCTTAATTTAGTTTTTTTTTTTAACAGCAAGTGGTGCAACCGGTGGAGCTCCGGCTAACACCCTAGGGCAACCTGTACTGATTACCCATTCCACCTGGATTGAGGATCTCCGCATGTGGAACCCCCACATGTGGTAAATATGGCTCCGACAAGAATCGAACCCTCAACCTCCACATGACCTCCACTCTAGCTCCCCAAATTTTTACCAATTGAGCTAGGCTTCATCGTCATGTCTTAATTTAGTGATTTGTATATTTGTAACCCGTTGATCTGTTGCTAATTAAAGTCTTTAGCCATGCGTTTTTCCAAGTACCGGCCTTCACTGAGAAATTGCTAACTAGCTCTTTCTACCTTTCCGATGTATGCATCTCTCGATAAAAATCCTTTCACGAATCACAATATGTGCATGGTAGTGGGATCCAAATGCCAAATAAACGTACTCATAATTTTCAGAGTAAAAAAACGATATATTTAAAATTCACAAGTGGTATGAGAAGTGAGGGTTAGTGTTTGGATGGGTGGAGGTCGGGTTGTCCCTGACTAGTGTGAGCCTTCGGCTACCCAACGCTGTCTACGTTCACAGACGTATGGGCCGGGTGCCTTTAGTCATGAGTTACCTAAGGTAGTCAGGACATTATTCTTAGTTGGTTTTTAAAAAATAAACCAATGATAACATGATAGTGCTGTGGATGTAATCTAGACCCTTAAAACACTTTTAATTATACCTTAATTATCTGGAAAACCATCTCCTTCTTGGTCTATAATCCTACCCTTTTGTCTTTTTACTCTTGTTTCCATGCCTGAATCCAATTTCGTAGGATCGAAAAAAACAACTTAAATTAAATGAGTCCTTCAAACTAGTATTCCTACATTTAAAGCCAAATATAAATATAAATATATATAATGATTGTACACATTTAATTTCTCCCCAATACATTTAATTACTGAATTAGTTGCATGTAAAAAAATACTAGTTGGGTGCCCGCACGTTGCGGCGAAAGCCACAACACTTCAGTTGGTGATTTTAAGGGTGTGTATAAGCTGTTGTTCGGTTCACTTTGGTTTTGAGTCATAACTAAAACCAAAATTTTTGATTAAGATATTTCAAAAACCGATTGGTTTCAATTATTCATTTGTTCCCGTTTGGTAAACCGGCTATGAACATCGGTCCAACTGGTTTTCAATAAATAACCGAAAAATTTATTTGAGCTGAAAATGTGGACTTGAGTTGAAGTACTCAAGAAGAAGAACCCATTATTATTAATTTATTTATTTATTTTTGTTATTGTCCATTCCTTTATATGAATATTTCTTAATATCTTTGTTTGAAATTCATTATAAACATAATCTTTCTTCTCCGATCATAGAATCCGGTGACGGTATAATTTAGATTAGATTAGCCATACGCAGTAATTTTAGAATTCAAATCGTTACCCTATGATTAAAAACACGACTTTCATTATTGATTTCTCAATTTTTATATAGTATTATCAGGTTTATAAAAACTTTAACTTTTATAAAGTATCTAATTGTATGTAAAAGATTATAACAATACATGAAATATTATGACTTATTTTTTTATATGCGTTTAAAATAATTGTAGAATTGAATGTCATGAGGTCTCATAAACATCTTATGACTCTTGATTACCTTTTGATTAAATATGTTGTTTAAAAGACAATTTAACCCTCAAAAGGTAGTTATTATATGCATTGTGTGTTGTATCATAAGGAATCAAACTTGTACCTCTTAAGTTTTAAGAAGTCATTGACAAATGCTTTATAATATAGTATAGATATAGATATAGATATAGATAAAGATATATATATATACATATATTTTATAATTTTTTTTACTTGGCCTTTAGGTGTTTTTTAACAACGTTTTTTACGAGTCTACTTGTGACGGGATTTCAATTGTCCCTAGTTATTTGACCTTTTAGGTCTGACTCGAATGCCCCCATAGGCGGAAACCCCAACAATAGGTCCGACTTGTTCAAAATTCACAACTAGTTAAAAAGAGGCATTCATAGTCTAGCATTTAAAAAAGGAGTAATGGAAATAAATAATCCTAACTATTGACTGTTGGCTAATAACAGTCCTAACTATAAAAATTATTAATAGTGTTCTCAACTTTCGACATATTGGAATATAATGGACCCAAACTAACGGAGGTCTAACTCCGTTAGTGTGGTGCTGACGTGGCATGCCATGTAGGATCATTTTGCCACATAGGATGTCACGTCAACGTCACACTAACGGAGTTAGACCTCCGTTAGTTTGGGTCCATTATATTCCAATATGTCGAAAGTTGGGACCACTATTGGTAATTTTCGTAGTTGGGACTGTTATTGGTCAATAGTCAATAGTTGGGATTATTTATTTTCATTATTCCTTTAAAAATATGACAAATATTCGAAAAAGTACCCTAATCCAAATTTAACTTTTAAGTTTTCTATATATATATATATATATTGTTTATACAACAACAACAACAATCAAACCGAGTAAATCCTACCAATAACAAAAAGGCTCCCACTATTTGCACAAGGTTAGATTTTATTCACACAACCCTCTACGGCCCGTAGAGGCCTCTACGGGTCGTAGAGATCTCTACGGCTCGTGTAGGGTTTAAATGCACTCCACCAAACCACCTCTACGAGCCGTAGAGGGCTTTACGGGCCGTAGAGGGGTTCGCATTTATTACACTGACACCCTCTACGGCCCGTAGAGCCCTCTACGGCCCGTAGAGGGCTGTGCAAACTTACCTTTTGTTATTGTGTAAATAACATGCCTCTAACAAAAACTATTAATATGGTTTGGGAAGGGTGAGATGTAAGTAAACCTTACATATTGAAATATAATGGATTGCTTTCAGAGAGACACCCCCAACTCGATAACACACATTTATTGTTTATATATATATATGTTTATTAATACAATTTCCTTGAATCTTTTTTAGGTGAGTATTTTATTCACCACGAGAAATGAATTTTGAAGAATAGTTGTATACCCATGCCTACAACAGCTCGTAACGAGCTGAGTGGCCACAGGTTCTCTCACTGTCTCAATTATTAAGTCTCTAGACAACAAAACATGACCCATGTCTTTTGTTTTCTAGCATTTGGAAGGAGTATCTATCTCCATCTCCTTCTTTGTTTTTCATCTTCTTCTGCCCCTTCACAAACCAAAACACACAAACACTGCAACATTCTTTCTCTTTTTTGTTTTCAATTTCCACAACATTTTTACCATTAGATTGGTCACAACCATCTACAATGACTTGATGGTTTCTGGACTTCATGTTATGGAGAAACCAATTCACAATCAACATCCACAACAGCAGCAACAACAGCAACAACAACAACAGCAACAACAAAAATCACATGAAGCGTTAAAGTGCCCGCGATGCGATTCGTCTAACACGAAATTTTGTTACTACAACAACTACAGTTTGTCTCAACCAAGACATTTTTGTAAGGCTTGTAAAAGATACTGGACTAGAGGTGGCACCTTGAGGAATGTTCCTGTAGGTGGTGGCTGCAGGAAGAATAAAAGAGTCAAGAGACCAATCACTACTACTGTAGCTGCCACATCATCACCAGTTAATATTCATCAAAGAAACCCTAACCCTAATACTAATACTAATCCTAATCCTAATCCTAATCCTGTTCATAATCCAATCCCATCTTCCACCACTTCAAATCATAATCTCAACCCTTTGTTTTATGGGTTACTCTCCCAAAACCCTAATTTTCCTAGATTTGATCATACTAGGGTTTCCGGGTATGATCAACTTCTTCAACCTCAAATGAATGCTTCCGGATTAGTGTTTTCGTCGTCTTCGGGGACAGGCGGTTCGGTTATGGGTAATCATGGTCATAATCTGAATAATATTTTAACTTTTTCAAGCTACAACTCATCCATGTATGGTGGTGGTTCGAGTTCTAACTCCACTAGTGCTCCTACCATGGCTTCTCTTTTAGCTTCAAGCCTTGATCAACCACAAAGGTTCATGGGATTCACATCGTACGATGGCGGTTCGATGGTTAAAGATTTGAAAATGGAAGGAACACAAAATTACATGATGGAATGGAATGTTAATAATTTTCATCATGAACAAAATAAGAATGATCCAATTGAAGGTGGTGTTGTTTCTTCAGATACAAATTCTATTTTATGGGATGCTGAAGGGGGAGGAGGCTGGCTTGATCCAAGTATTAATATTAGTTCTTCTGTTCCTTCCTTGATCTAATCCCAATTAGACCCCACAAAAAATATTTTCTTCTAGTTTCTGATATGTTTTCACACTACTAAAAAACTGGCCAGTTATGACTGGCCAGTTTTCTAGTAGTGTCAATTGATGACGTACTTTTTTTTTCAGTTAAATTTGGTATGTTTTATTAGTTAGTATAGGAAGCATTCATGTCAAAGTGCGCATCGATGAGAGGGGATTGGATCGGAGCGATCATGTCAGCTAGCAAATGTAGATTTCAGCCTTTTTATTAATTTTACATGAACAAGGCTGGGAAATAAAAAATCGGTACGTTTTGCGCTGAGAGGAACCTCGGATCCTCTTCCTCTCATCAGCCCGAATTCGATCATCGAGTATGCAAGAATTTACCATCAAGAATTTGGGTTCAATACTGATCATCCTGGTGTGTTCTTCTATCTTTTCTTGTATATATACAAGTACTTATGCATTATATAAATTAGGGTTTGTGGTGGTTTTAATTTCTGATGAGGTGGATTTTTTCCAATAGTGTTTTTTTTTTTTTTTTTTTTTTTTGGTTGTGAATTAAGAGAAAAAGAATGGGGGTATATTGGCATAGAAGAGAGTGGGATATGTTTGGTTTTTAATCTTACATTGTAAGGTATTAATATTTAGTTTGAATTATATTTTGTTCATTGTGTCATCTTTTTTTGTTGCACACTCAACATTTATGGTTTTGAATTATATGAAATAATTGTTCTCCTATTATAACTTCATATCAATAGCATTAAACCGGTATAATGCATAACACACAATAATTAATCCAACTTATTAATGTATTCGGAGTTTAATATGGAAACAATGCAAATTTTGTAATTAAAAGTAATGGCGGTTGACATATGTGATGTGTTTATATGAGTTAACCAGGAATCTTGAGACCTGTTGGGAACATGTCTCAGTTGAACTTTATTAGATTCTTTAAACTGTCTCTTGGAATGTGGAGCACAAGCTAGTATGATGCATTTCAGCTTTGGGTTATGTTCCATGCAATAAGTTGGTAAAACAAATCCATGTAAGCAGCATGGTATAATGTTCGAGATTTATCAATAACACAAGGATTTTGACCGATCACGAATGCTTAAGTGGAAGGGGGACAGTCGACGATGCACACGTGGCAAGGAGAGAGAAGGGTTGCGGTTTGTGGGCACGTTGTCCGTCGGAAAGAAACTCATCTCCTTGAGAGCGGTAGGAGAGAGAAAATTGAGTGCAATCCGTGAGAGAGGAGAGAGTACATATGGGATAATTTTCGTGAGGCAAGCATAAATTTGGTCGACGTAAATTTAGGCGTGGTCTAATGCATGCGCTCATCTCATTGAGAGTAGGGAGGAGAGAGAAAATGTGTGTAATTACTAAGAGAGGCGAGACATGGGCTAATTTTCGTGAGGCAAGCATAAATTAACATGTCGACGTGAAGGCGTTATCTAATGTGCTCATTTCTTTGAGATTTGAGAGAGGAGGAGAGCGAAAATGTGTGCAATCCGTAAGAGAAGAAAGAGCGAAATAGGCGATTTTTTCGTGAGGCTATCATGAAACAGGTCGACATGAAGGCGTGGTCTAATGTGCACGACACATTCCAATTGAGTTCGCTACATAATATTTATAAAGACCTTAAGGAAAATATATATATATACTTTTCTTTTAATCGATATGCATGGTAATGTTGTATAAGTCCTTGTGGTCCAATTCTACCTTCTTAAACTATTCATGTGCACCCCAATGAACTCTCTTTATAAAAGCTGTTAAAGCACGTGACTCCTTCCACTCATGTCGAAAAACTTTAGTAAAAATGTTAAAGATTTCAAATCTATTACTTTAACCTTTTATTAACAAGGTTAGATCATCTAATAATTAAAATCTACACATTTTTTAAATCTTTTCGTGGTGTCACCATGAATCATGATTTTGTTAATAGAAAGATGTCTTATGACTTATGAGCTTTTGATATTAACGTTGACATAATTTCTCACTTAAACAACTTTTACACATAATGATTATAATGATTTTTACATCACAAGAATAGAAAAGGAGCTACCTTTATGAGCGTGCATGTTTTGTATGAGATGCTTTAGCTTTTGTGTCGAACATGATGACGATCAAACATATGTGCACCGAAGGTACAGGATTGTTGTATTTTTTTTAAACCATTTTGTGCACACCATATCAATTTAAATCTTGGAGATTATTTGGAACAAATACTTGAATTTGTAATGACCATTAAAATCTTGAAATTAGAGAATGTAACTTGGGGTTTCAGGCATCGGTCGTTTGATCTTCTCATACCGTAGATATTAAGGGGCTGTTTGGTTGATTAAGTGCTGAATCATTAAGATGGTCTGAATGGTTAAGAGGCTCTGAATGGTTAAGAGCTGAATCATTCAGCATCCCTTATTAGCTTAATGGTTCAGCACTTAATCATTCCATTCAGATGCTGAAACAAACAGTCTGAATGCTGAATGATTCAGACCTGAATGGTTAAGAGACTGATTAAGAGGCTACCAAACAGCCCCTAAGTCTAATGTTTATAATGACTCCTGGTGGAGTTTTAATCCCTTTAACAATGACTTTAGATAGAAAATTAAGAATAACTCTATACACGATGAGCGGAATACAACTCACTACTATCTACATAAATGAGTATCACTAATCGACGGGTGATTATTAATGAATCTTTGATGGAAACCGCATAACAAAAAAAATGTAATTATAATGTTATGGTCAGTAATTACCAATTGATTACGACAAGACTTTCCAAATATCGTTGTCCATTGGAGGGAAATTTACAAACTGCATATCCATTGCTAACCCGTCGGTATTGACATGACATGATTTTTTTACACGAACCCTGCTTAAACTTTTCAAAGTTGTATTAACATATTTTCTGGTATTGATGTCAAAAGGTACAATTTTTCAAAATAAAACTTGGTTTTCAATAAAATTTATATTATAACGTAGACAAAGTTAAAACAAAATGGTGTAGTTAGATTTTTGAAAACTATTATAAAGTACATATTATAAACATAAATTAATGTTAAATTAAAACTTAAAAATAAATAAATAAAATTATTTATGGAGATATCAAGAGTCAAGACTACCCCATTTTCACATATGTTTACCATGAGTAAAGATCAAATACATATAGTTTTTTTGTAAGAACTGTGAGAATCAAATGGGGTAAAAAATTTTTTTTTTTTTTTTTAGAATTTTTTTTCCCATGTGCTTAAACATTCTTTCTAGATGAATAATACAAAAAAAAATTTTTAAAAAAAAATTTTTTTTAGTGTAATTACGTCATTAATGTAAATACATTAGTTTACACTAGAGTAATTATGTAATTACTCTACACGTAATTACTCTACACCAATTTTTTTTTTTTTTTTTTTTTTTTTTAGTTTTCAATACTATAATACTTGTTTAACAATATGGGAAAAAAAAATTTTGAAAAAAAAAATAAAAAAAAAATACCCTCCTTTGATTCTCACAGTTCTTACCAAAAAAGCTATTTGTACCGGATCTTTACTCTGTTTACCATTGTTTCTAAATAAATAAATTAAACAATATCGAATAAGGGCCGATACATATGGTACTAATTAACTGAATCGTAACAGAGGCTAGAGGGTAAACTCATAACCTGCGTAAAATGGACAAATATTATTGCAGTCTTGGGCCTTCTTTGTTTGGACAATGCTATCGTCTTATCCCGAATGATACATGGGGTAATCCCCAATAAACTGTTATGAATAAGGGCCAAATAGTATCGGTTTAATTTATTTTTATCTCAGCTAACATTCGATATGACTAATGACCGCAAATGACATTTGAGTCTAGTGGCATTAGATGTCTATCCCAGTAAGTTGTTGTGAGTTCGAGCTCCATAAACTTGCAACATGTGGATTTTAAGATTTCAAGAGTAGATTTCAAGCGGTATATGTTTGTCGTTTTAAGAAAAAAGAAGAGTGAGTGTATCTGTTATCATTCAATTAGGCCGAGTCGTTAAATTAATAAAACTATTAGAAAATAAAAGGTTATAAAATTATTAGAAAATAAAAGGTTATATTATAATTTTTTTTCTTACTAAGAGTAATAGCTACAAACCAATATTACAGTTACAATTTTATTGTTTCCTTACAACATAAACACAAACCACAAAATACAAAGCAAATCTCAATACTAATTAAACAGATCAACCGAGTATTTGAAGACTAAACAACCATACACAAACGGATCACTCACCTTACCGAACCCCGGTCAGACCGGCCAGCCCGATCTGTTTATGAAAACATTGCAAAACACACACACATTTTATTATTAACGTTCACTTCTTGCGGCTGTTTATGACTTCTGATCGTATCCGATCTCCGAAACATGAACACCGCTGTCACCGTCTATAAGTTATTCATGACCACCTGTCTGAGCTTTTCTAACATCACGACTACTTTCTCCGCCACCGGTTGGTGTTTGTTGCGGTTTCGGGCCTTTCAACTTGGGCTTTACATCCAGGTTTTCCCTAGCAATTTTAGCAAGCAATATTGCAGCCAATGGGACCCCATCACACCTCTTAAGCAATTCCTCTTTGATTTGATCCAACTCATCCTTAGGAAATTCCATCTCATCATCATCGTATCCGATCACCGCATCTTTAAATATCTCGTAGATGATCTCGTGTTTGAGTGGCTCCATATGCTCCAAACTAACATTTTCTCCAAACATTTTTTGTAGTAATTCCTTAGACCTGCTTGACGAAATGACTGCTCCACCATACCCTTTAGTCAAACCATATGCCAAGTCCTTCCCTAAGTTCTCATCAAACCGGCCCTTTCCCGTCAAGTTATAGAAGAATTTGTCATCATTCCATGCATCATCAAGAACAATTAGATACCTTTTGCCAATCAGTTGCAGCCTGAGAAGAAGAATCAGTTTCCTGAGTCCATTTTCTTTTGCATTATCAATGACTTCATCTTCTATCCCCAAACCATGCAAAATCCTGACAACAATCTCCTCTTTGTAGGGCTTCTTTTCGTCTTCTTTTCGCTTGGATAAACATACCCAAATCCTTGGAGAGAAATGTTCTTTCACAAACTTATTGCCAAAAAGACTTTGACAAAAAGTGGTTTTTCCAATTCCTGGAGCACCCACAACTCCAAACACCTTAAACGGAGCATCGGTGTTTTGCATGACAAGCTCTCTCACCGCTGTCAACACCCTGTGTTCAATACCATGAACTTTCCTTGGTTCATGCCTTGAACTCCATCTATACATCTCTTGGGTGTGTTTTATAAAAGGGTTGTGAACGGATAGTTCTTGATCAAATTTGCTACGAACAGACTCGTCATCAGCGCCTATTGAACTGGATTCTTTACTAGGACTGGCCTCCTTAATCTTCCTTAAGCTTTTCTTGATGTTGGATTGTTCTTGATCAACTTGGCTACGAACAGACCCGTCATCAGTGCCTTTTGAACTGGATTCTTTATTAGGACTGGCCTCTTTCTTAATCTTCCTTAAGCTTTTCTTGATGTTATCAATAGCTTTGCTTTTCTTGATGTTATCACGAGCGTCATAAACATCTTTCGGGGAGAATGACGCTTGAATCTTGTTAATCTGATGACATTCAGTCACCAAATTGTTGAGTGTATAAAGATTGCCTCTTCTTATACCCAACCACTCATCTTTCTTATATCTAGGGTTTCCTGTTCTTCGCAGAAAACCCAACACATTTCCAAACTCAGTTTTAAATGAGTATGGTGCGGCCATTAGATTCTTCGGCTCATCTAAGACATCGATGGCCTTACTGATTTTGTCTACTAGAAATTGATCAACCACATTTTCTTCATTCTCTTTCTCTTGAGCCATTTATGACACACCCAATAAAAATAATTTGAAATATTAATGTTTGAAAGATTAATGTTTGTTGGAGGGAATGATGTATTTAAAAGGGTTGAGATGCTTTTCTTGCTGAAATTGAAAGATAAAAAGAAGCCTTGTGATGCTTCTTGTTTTATCACTCCTTTCTTTATTAAAATGTACAAGTTAAGTTTGAGCATGTGAAACATGTACATATATTTTGCATGATTAAGCACATTTTGGTCACTAGGTTTAGATGCTTGGTTAGGGATGGTAATTAGGAGTAAGAGATGATACAATGTAGTAGATCTTGGTTTGTAAACAATTATTGTTATTGCTAATATTTTAGAGACATTTGCTAGTATAAAATTCTATTCTTTGTCACATAAACTATGGCTTAAAAAGAGAAAGCCTTAACATAAAAAAGAAAGGAAAAGAAAAATTCTAGAATGAGTTCCAAAGACTATTACACAAGATAGGAATATATTTTTTTATGCATTATCATATTCTTTTTTACTTTGCAAAAGTATTCGAATTAATAATTAGGGTAATAAGTAGGCCTGTAAACGAACCGAACGAACACGAACACGAACACATAATCGAACACATTTTTGTGTTCGTGTTCGTTCATTAAGAAATTTGTCGTGTTCGTTTATGTTCGTTCATTTAAAACTTAAACGAATAGTTCATGAACATAAACGAACACAAATGAACATAAACGAACATTAATGAGCACAAACAAAAACAAGTTTAATAATGATTCATTACAATTCAACCAAATCTAATACATCACAATGCAATCAAAACAAAATCTAAATTAGTAGGGTTGCGGAGTGTGGAGAAGAAGGGAGGTGGGGCTGTGAAGTGTGAAGAGTGGCTGATATGTTTAGAATGTTAGGGTTAGGATTAAATTTTAGAAAATATCAAATATATTGTATAATATAATATAATATGAATTAAGGTTACTTAACCAAAGGGAAATAAATAATAAAAATAAAGTAAAGTTTAATTAAACGAACATAAACGAACAGAAATAAACGAACATAAACGAACAGAAATGAACGAACATAAATGAACGTTCATGAACATAAATGAACGAACAAGACGTGTGTTCATGTTCGTTCGTTTAATGAAACGAACAAACAATTGTGTTCGTGTTCGTTCATTTATCTAAATGAACGAACATAAACGAACTTCCCGTCGAACAATTCACGAACAGTTCATGAACGTTCGGTTCGTTTACAGGCCTAGTAATAAGTTATTTATTAACCATATGATACAAAGCTCCATCAATAAAGGAGCTCCTAAATTACATGTTTTAACATAATTACATGGTGGCAGTCGGTCACAACTTAGCGAATTCGGACACAATTATTTACCTGAGCTAAATCAAACGCAACATACTAACTACCGTGTTCCATTGCTAAGTTTGTCACATCTTAGCGACGGTATATAACCATCGCTAATCCCCAGTTTTGTAGTAGTGTTGTGAACCACAATAACCTGTGTTTTATCTTGAAACGATTTATATCATGTAAGTAGGTAAATACTTGAATAAAAGTCAATCTAAAAATGAAATATTGTTTTACTTTAGATACAAAGAATATACAAAGTGTTGTATTTTTTTGTACATACAGAGTATTTATAACTTTTTTGCTTAAAAAATTAGATAGATTAATGTAGGAGTTTTAGCATGGAATGTCATATGTAGAGAACCATGAATCGCGATTGGGCTCCATCCATACTTCCCTAGCGAGGGCCAGTGGCGGATCTAGGCCACAAAATCAGTAGTAACGTTTTTCATTTTTTTCATTATAGTAACAACGTTTTTCAAATTTCGTAAAAAAAAAAACAAATTTTCCACTAATTTTCAACTACACGCGCGAAGTTGAGCCACAACGTCCGCAACCCCTGCTCTTGAAGTATGTCCGCCCCTGGCGAGGGCACTTCTTTTTGTTATATTTCTTAGCCAACATACAAGAAACAAGTCATATTTGACAAACATGAATCGCGATTGGGCTCCATCCATACTTCCCTAGCGAGGGTCAGTGGCGGATCTAGGCCACAAAATCAGTAGTAACGTTTTTCATTTTTTTCATTTTAGTAGCAACGTTTTTCAAATTTCGTAAAAAAAAAAAAACAAATTTTCCACTAATTTTCAACTACACGCACGAAGTTGAGCTACAACGTCCGCAACCCCTGCTCTTGAAGTATGTCCGCCCCTGGCGAGGGCACTTCTTTTTGTTATATTTCTTAGCCAACATACAAGAAACAAGTCATATTTGACAAACATGAGTTTGGCATTTTATCAAACACCTTGAGTGCATTATCCAACAACCCATGTTTTTTTTTTTTTTTTTGGAACAAAAAATCCAGAAGACCACATTAAACAATCACCTAAAACAAATCAATGAAATGCTTGTGTCTGAAATCCGATTGCAACCCAAAAAACGAACCCACTGATCTTAAACAGAGCAAAAATATTAAGGAGGAACAGGGATTGAACCTGACGTGAATCGAACACGCAGCCTTCTGATCTGGAGTCAGACGCGCTACCATTGCGCCACAGATCCTTCCTTGTTGCTTATCTTTTTCTAGTTAACTAATATGCTAACTTATTCGTCAAATTCAAATCAGCGACATCATGTTATGTTAAACTAAAGCCATAGTCAAGCAAAAGAGAAAAATAATGATAATATTAGTACAAGTTTAGCAAGATTATATAAAGACTCACCTAACATGGATAGTATACATAAAAAGGTAACCAACATTAGGGAAGCTATATTATGATAATTTCAATAACTGGTATTTATGATTTGGTTTTCACTGTATATGTATAAATAATTTAACTCATGGTATTTTTTTTACTGAAACTTTATAAATTTTCTTTAGTCACTAAATTTCATTCTAAAATGTGAAAATTACATCAAGATAGCAGACAAGCGGACAAAAAGCTGCGTCGCCACCCCCTTTTGTATAGCAGGCAAGCGGGTAATTCACAGTATTGAACCGACAATAAAACTAACGTTTATGTTTTTTTTCTTCGATTGTTTTTGTTGTAACAAATATGTTATATGTCGGAAAAGCTTTGCTCTTATAAATAACATATTAGTTATCGCTTAATCTTTTCGATTAATTTAAAAATATTGCTACTATTATATTTGATCCAATTATATTTAGATTATTATGTTAAATTAGCTTGAATCAAGGTACTCACATCCAAACCGAAAAATATATTTAGTAAACACAGAAACTGCTCCGAACATTTACTAAAATCAAAAGGCCAGAATATCAGTCTTAGGTTCGATTTTAGCTCATAAGCGATAACTTGAACAAACCGGTACTCACCTATTTTTTTTGACATTCCAACTCATTTAACACAATTTATTAGATTTGTATGTTATCATTGTGATAAACCACATGCTGTTGGTTGAACCTGTTTAGACAAAAAAAAAAAAAAAAAAAAAAAAAATTGTATCATTAATGTGTGACCCATTTTTGACACGTATTTTAATTAGATGTGTATGTTATCATTGTGATAACTCAAATTGTGTTAAGTAATGTTGTGTTTACCGATCATGCCACAATTTTTCAGCTCTAAATAGCATATATTGTTCCTTAATTATTTGTATCTGGATTAGAGAAATATTAATTTAGCGTTCATTTGTATATTATTCAAATAATTGTAGATAGAACTTGCACTACACTAGAAAAGGAGCATTTGTAACGCCCAAAAGCATTTGTATCGCTGCTAATCTAATTCTACAATGGCAGTCATCGTCATTCGTCAAAACTTAAGAACAATTCCTCCACAATTGCTTACTCTCGCTGGTTCCATCGCAGTATAGCGTATATGGTGTCCCCTAACAAGTCCGTTGCAACTTAGTGATACATAAGTTATCGCATTTTTACCAACTTTCAGTTTGGGACATTTTATCAAACAACGGGCTTTATTAAATAACCTAAGCATTGATACGATTGTTGCTGAAATCCGATCGCGTTTATAAACTCTTCCTCGCTTATTTGAATTTTTTACTTCAACAAATATGAGCTTAATTTGAGACAGTGATCGAAACAATATGTTGTCATTACACTTGAAAGTAATAGACAGATTAAAAAGCTCAGGCCACAAATCTTCTAAGACAGGAAACTTGAGAGAATGGTTTAATTGAAAATACTTTGAACAAAAAAATAATAAAAATAAAAGGGAATGAACCTGACGTGAATCGAACACGCAACCTTCTGATCTGGAGTCAGACGCGCTACCATTGCGCCACAGATCCTTGGTGTTATAAATCCCTCAATTAATTTAATTATTCGCATCAAATATATGACGTCAGATTATCCAAAAGGCATATATATTAAAGCAAAAAAATTAAGTTTAACATTATAACAAGGTGGATAGATAAAAATACGCAAGTAAGATGATAAGACAAAACGTATATATAACTAAGATCAATAAAGTTCTTGACGGGCGGTCCACATTGAGGCCAGCGGATGTTCTTGTGTTCGGATGGGGGCAAGGCAAGCATGCGTGTGTTGACCTGACTGGGGTATCCCCATTGGTGGGACTTCGGGATTCGGGTTTTGTGGCTGGGCAGGCAGTTTTGAAAGCCGAGGGCAAAAAGGTGGATAAACATGAAGCGGCTTGTCTAGAGAACCAGCATGTGTTTGTGCCCTTCGCTTTTGATACTTTTGGAGCGCTGGCCCCGCAAGCAATCAAGCTCTTCGATCGCGTGAAGAAAGTTATGCAAAGTAATTCCCCAACTGCTAAGGGCCAATGTTTTATTTTCAATAGAGTAGGTTTTGCAATACAAAAAGGGGTAGCGGCGCAACTTGTGGCCCGTTTACCTACGTATCACTTGTAATTGGTTTGTCTTTGGTTTAATGAAAAATTGGTTTGTTTAAAAAAAAAAAAAAAAAGTATGCTTCAATTGGTTAGGGAAGCGATTTAATTGATAAACTAATGGTTTGATTATAATAATTTCAATAATCGATTTATGTGGTGTGTGTTATTCTTCTATGTGTATAATTAACTGTACTAAACCAACGTTTGTGTTCCGCTATAAATAATATGTTATGTTTCGGAAAAGTCTTGCTATGGTTTTCACGCATATTCCTTGTCTTTTAAAGAAATTCTACTATTTTATTTGACTCGGGATATAATTGATCTTTAGTAAGTGAAGTAACCAAACCGTTTATATTTGAATATAATATGAAAATCTAAAAACAGAAATATCAGTTATAGGTTCGGTTTTAGCTCATAACCAAACCGGTCCATGTTCACCCTATATGTACGTGGGCGTGTTAACTCGTGTAACACACTTAGTGAAATATGTTATTTGTGTCATAAATCACGTAATAGGCTAGTTGAACCTGTTTAAACATGTTGTAATTTGTGTCATTGACATGTGACCCATTTATGACTTAAGACTATTTAGCTTAAATCTTAATCAATTTAACTTCAATTCATTATGAGTCATGTTATATTAACAAACCGTGATATAAATTGTTAGCTATGAAAAACCAGTGAGCAGCAACTTTAAGCGACTCCAGTAGTTCCAATGGCACCCCATGGTTAACCACCTGAAAGAACCCGAGAGTTTCGGACGCATGGGCTATGGCCTTCGCCACCTGTTCATGGTTGGGACCATCCAGCTCAGACAACAGATCAATGGTCAGGATTTCAAGTGAACCAACAGCCTGTTGCTTGTTGATTCGGTGGTGTGGTGTGAAAAAATGTATGAGCTCTCAAATATCTTGTTCTTATTATTATGATCATGAATACAAACATACACCCATATATATAGGGGATACAAGTGAGGCGGTTAAACATAACTAACTAACTAACTCACAATCTAGAATAATCTATAACCATCTAGAAACAACTCTATCTAGAATCGGGTTCCTCCAAGTTGAAGATGATCGCTGCTGATTTTCATGATATGGGTCTTAACGACGTATCCACAAAATTCTTCACCAACGTCTCTTTTTCCTTCTCGACTCATGCTTTTGATTATCTTAGTTGAAGTCGTTCCACATTGTCTTGTAGGCAGTAATTCTTCTTCGGATGTTACGTGGAGCGGTGTTCCCGACACGGTCACGTCACTCAACTCCTTGGATGTTTGTCAGTATGGGGTTGGCGATAGGTATATTGATGCAAGGAATCCAAAGTAGGTTTGATCAGCGCGTGGCACGTGAGATAAAACTCATTGTACGCTTGTTGGATTGTGAAATTATGGATTACGATTGGAAATGATTTATTGATTTATTGGTTTTTTCAAAAAGCCAATGAGTCAATTAACCATTTATAAGGCACCACAGGGCACCTTCGGTATTGGGAATTCGGCTTAGTACCCGGATCGGCTACACGGTTTCGACCGTTTCGGCTTAGGAAATCGGCTATAGATTTTGGCATGTGGTAGCCGATTGTTTTGAATGCTACAAACGGTCAAATGACCGCTATACATTAAAAAATAAAATTATTTTTAACAATATATAAACACGCAACTCTAATACACAAAATTTCATAGCTCTCTCATCTTACCATTCTCACTTTCATACCAAAAATTTACTATCATGGCAAATAAATTACTTGTGATTATTCCACCAATGGAGTTGGATGCCGATATTTCAAACGATAGCAGTCTGCTTTTTTATTAACGATCTCATCGAGCAAGTTGACGAGAAAGACATGACATCATCAAAAAAGTCATTAAACGTAATCATGAAAAAGGTAAGCAAATCCTTATGAATGACTATTTTGTTGCTGAACCCAAATATAACGATGATGTTTTCCCCTATCGGTTCCGTATGTTGAAACAATTGTTTTTAAAGATTGTTGCCGACATCACAGCCAAATATCCATGGCTTCAAGAGGGTTACGATGGAAGGATGAATAAAAGTTTTACACTTATTCAAAAAATCACTTCTGTCATTAAACAATTTGCACACGGTAACACACCGGATGAATATGACGACTGTTTGTGCATGTATGAAAGGACTTCACATGAGTCCCTTTATTTTTTTGCAACGCCGTAATTCAAACTTATGGCGAGGAGTTTTCGCGTCGACCCATAAACCACGATGTTGCAATTTTATACTAAAACCACGAAGAAAAACATCATATTCCTGACATTATGGGTAGCATTGATTGTACACATCTAGAATGGAGAAATTGTCTAAGAGAGTTGAAATGAACATTTACGAAAGGTACCTACAATCACCCAACGGTTTTACTTGAGGCGGTTACGTCACAGGATATCTGGTTTTGCATGGTTATTGTGGTGCACCTGGTTCACTCAACGACATCAATGTCCTCCAAACTTCTCCTAATTTACTAAATGAACGGAATGGGACAGCGCCTAAATGTCCATTTACTGTCAACAGATACACATACAAACATGGATACTATTTAACCGAAGGGATATACCCTACTTGGGCATTGTTTGTGAAAACATTTCCACATCCAACAGATCCAAATGAAAAGAAGTGGAAAAGATTGCAAGAAGGCGCAAGAAAAGATGTTGAACGCGCTTTTGGTTCTCTAAAGGGAAAATAGAGCATTTTAAGGCGACTCATGCGTGCCTACACGGTGGACAAGATTAGAATCGTGGCGTATACATGCATGATATTGCATAACATGATCCTTAAAGACGAGAGAAATGCCTTCTCGCCGGTTCACGTTAGGGATCCGGTTGTTCAACCCTTTTTTGACGATGATGCCTTTCGTGGAATTACGGATCCACACACGCATTTCCGACTTCGCATTGACCTAGTCGAACATTTCGCATTTTTAATATTTATAGTTGAATTTTTTTTATGTTTCGCATTTTTTATTATATTTACATGTATTTTATTTTATTTAAGTTTATTTTCTCTTATTTTGTTTAAATTAATTAATATTAAAAAAAATAGACTACCTTACACTAGACGTTTCTGTTTCTAGTGTTTAAATTACTTAAGCTACTTGAAGGGTAAAATGACATGACATTATGTGATTGGTACGCTTTTGGCTACTTTAGACTTATGCCCCTTCCTCCCTAAAAGCTATAAAAACTATAACTTTTTGACCATACTAATTTATTGTTTTTTTTTTAAAGCTAATAAGGAGCTGTTTGGTTGATTAAATGTTAAATCATTAAGAGGTCTGAATGGTTAATAGGCTCTGAATGATTAAGTGCTGAATGATTCAGCTATGCACCAAGTCTGAATGGTTCAGCTCTTAATCATTTCATCCAGAGCCTTTTTTTAGGTTGAAATAAACAGTCTGAATGTTGAACCATTCAGAGTTGAATGGTTCAGAGCCTCATTAAGAGGCTACCAAACAGACCCTAAGTTAATAGCTCATTTCCAAACTCAATCCCAAACACCATGTGGTTAATTTTGTGAATTATAATGAATCAAAAAATGCAGCATTTTAAAAACAACAAAATGTAAAACAAGACTGATATAATAAATTAGTAATCCTTTTTTCCTTCATCATCTAATGAAGACGAATTCATCCCAACAACAGTCAGCTCCTTAATCTTTTTTGACGGCCTCTTTGGCAGCGTCCCATGCACCCGCCACCGCCTGCTCCGTCTTCTCGGCCACCGTTCCAGCCGCATCCATAGTCTTATCCTTAGCCTCGTTCGCCATCTCCACGGCTTTGTTCCCCCCTTCTTCGGCTTTTTTGGCCACCATGCTTGCAGTCTCCTGAACACTTTCTTTAATCTCACTGGCTTTGTTAGCCGCTATGTCTTTTATCTCACCGGCTTTGTCAGCCGCTGTGTCATTCATCTCACCAGCTCTGTCGGCGACTCTTCTCGCCATATCATTTGCTTCGTCTTTCAACTCATTGGCTTTTGCGTTTATATTATCCTGTATTTCCCCTGCACCTTCTTTTATTTTGTTGAATGATTCGTCTCCTTTACTTGCATGTATTCTCTACAAAACAAAATACTTTTTTAAATTAAAACTTGATTGAAAATTGAAATATAAGCAACTCTATGCCTAATATAATCACTATAGGTGGTTGAACCATTATAACTTTTTAGCATGGTGTCGTCAAGGTTTTACTCGTTAATGTTAAAAATGACGGACGGTAATCATACGTCAGGGGTGGCGTTGATAGCAAAAGACAAGGGGTACATGCACCAATCGGGTTTGTCCTAAGTCATATGCGTCTTATGTCTAAGGCTTGATACAAAACCACTATTGAGCCGGGGTCAGCTATTTATTTCCACAGGTAGAGGTAAGATTGTATACATCTTACCTTCTTCCTCCTACCCTACCCTACCCTACCTTAGCTCTTGCTATCAGTTTGATTAACTGAGTATGATGATGACGTTAAAGTCAAGGGTCTGACTCTTGTTTTTTTTTTTTTTAGTTTAATGTTATTTATTAAAACGAAATACGAAAGTTACATCACAATAGAAGGTAGACGGGCAACAAGCTGCGCCACCATCCCTTTCTGAATTGCGAACCCAAACCTACTAAAAACAAATCCTTACCCCTGCAGATGAACTTTTGCTGTGAACTCTTGTTTTTGTTTTAAAAAATAATAAATAATACACATCAGATTTTACATAACAAATCGGCCTTAATATAACAAATGGGTTAACTAGAATATTGATTAATGTAGCTACCTGAGAGTGTTTGGAGGCAGATGTGAAGCAAACCCTCGAAGCTTTTTGAGGGAAAGAAAGACAAGTGAAACGAGGAGTGCTTGATTTAGAGATGTCGAAGACAGCAGCAGTTTGTGTGAAATGCATTAATGCAGCCATCGTTAATTAATTAATTAACAGACCTTCAAATATTCTACACTATGTAAGTTGCAGATTATTTGGTTTGGTTGTGTTGTTGGCTGTGAGGAGGTTTCGATTATAAAGGCGGAAACAGAAGGGAAGGTGGCAGCTTAAATGTGTATACGTGTAAGAGATATATAGGTGGTAGGCTTTTCATGATCATCCATTATCCTTTTCTTCTTCTAAATCTGCATTTTACCTTATGTTTCGAAAAAGATCTACGAAATTATTTTATGTTTGTCTCGAAAAATATCTTTTTTTTTTTTTTTTTTTTTTAAGGCATCTCGAAAAATATCTATTAAATTCAAGGAGTTGTTTCAAATAATCAAAACGACCGGTGAATAATGAAAAACATAAAATGATATTTAAACCAATTAATAATGGAGTAATAACCATCCTATGGCTGATTCAAGGAGAGTGAAATAAAACAAAAGTTTTGGGTCACTTTTCTTATGGCCTCAAATTCTAAAAGAAAATATATTTATTATAGGTAAATGAATGGTGATCAATGGAAACAAAACTAGTATTTAAATTGCATTCAAGGAGAGTGCAATAAAACAAGAGTTTTGGGCCGACCCTTCGTTACGGCCTGAAATTCTTAAAGAAAATATATTATATGTAAATGATTTTGGTTTTCAGATTGTCGACATTGAGACTTATGATTAGGGTGCAAACGAGTCGAGTCGTTCGTGCCTTATCGAATTCGAGCCGAGCTTGAGCCTAAAACAAAGATCGTTTATTTATCGAGCCCGAGCTCGAGCCTGACATATGTATAATATTAGTTTTTATAATATTTAATAATATTTACCCCTCGTTTAAAGTTGTTAAGTTAACGATCCCGAACTCGAGCTTCACTTATCGAGCTCACGAGCCTAAACGAACTATTATTTATATTATTTTTATTTAATATATTAACTAATTGAAAACAAACGAGTCGAGCCCGAGCCGAGCTCGAACTTGGGAAATTACCAACGAGCCAAGCTCGAACTTTGAAAACAAAGCTCGAATCAAGCCGAGCTAAGCTCTCATAACTTAATCGAGGTCGACCTCGAGCCTGGTCGAGCTCGGACTCGGCTCGGCTTATTTGCACCCCTACTTATGATCTATAACGATGCATATACAAGGCACATATATGAATCATAGGATCTAAAACAACCCAGTTTTGTTATCTGCTTAAAACTTTGAGCCGACCCTGTATTTCAGTACCTATAAACCAGAAAATGCTTGTTAGGATCGGAGAACACACGCACACGAACACAAGTATTTACGTGGTTCGGTCTAAACTGGCCTACGTCCACGGGGGCAACTGGGTATTCTTTATTATTGAGTGATGTAAAGATTACAAGTACAAGAGATTATTTATAGGCTCGTAATTAGGTTAAACCCTATGCTAAACTTAATCACCAAGTTAATCATACTAGGCTTCAAACGATTGGGCCTATAGGTGGGCTGAAGGCAACATCTCCAACAATCTCCCACTTGGTGTCTTCGGACCACGAACTGCACCATCTCTTCTGTACATCTGTAAATAAGATCTTCCCTTGATCTTCAATGCACCTCCAGTTACCCCGATCTCCTCAACATTATTCCTGGAGACCAGCTGAAGCTCCGCACAGCTTCAGCTTATCCAACGTCACATATTTAGTGAACATGTCTGTTGGATTCTTAGCACCTGAGATATTCTTCAAGTTGATTGTGCCATCAACAACCAATCCTCTCACGAAGTGATACCTGTCGTCAAAGGTCATACAAAACCTAAATAACCTTGGTAGCCAGGGTAAGTAGGGAATATCGAATCCACGAGGAGCATGTGGTTAGCGTCACAATGGTTTGTTTATTTGTCTAAGCTAGCTAACTTTATCATTTTTGTTTGTTTTATAAAAATGTTGAAATGATAACAAAACAATTTAAATAAATAATAAAGATAAATATAACTTCCACCCGGGATCCTATTTGTATAATCTTGCAACCTATTCGATTTAACTACAAGAACACCACATAGACATGGCCTTGGTTATCCTGTCACAATAACTAGCTATCCTATCACAATAACTATTCAGATTGAAATAATAACTAAGGACAATTTACTCAATGGTAATCAATTTAGTTATCCTGTCACAATACTAAAGATGATCTTTGATAGTAACCGAACAATCTAGTTATCCTGTCACAATAACTAAAGCCGATTTCTAACACCAACCGTGCAACCTAATTATCCCTATACAAATATCAACCAACCTTTCTATAATGTCAGAAATCACAGTTAATAGATAAATTGATTCAAATACAAGCAAGGTTTATTCAATCCAACACAAGTAGTAAAAATACTAGTTCATACATAATTAAAACAAGTTCAGAAAACAAAATCAATACAAAGATTCACCCGGGGAAAGCTACATATGACTTAACCGCTCATGTTTATAGCAGAAACCTCCATCCCCTTGTTTCTTCTCCTGCTGTCCGACCTGCCATCAAAAGAACCTATCTGCACTCCTTCTCTCGACAGCCAAGAGGCTGCCGTCTATATAAAAATCCTCTCGTAGTCTCGTACCCTCTAAATAATATTCCACCCTTTAAATATTAATTGCCACTTGATATTCTTTTTTCATTCGGTCCAGTAACGATCCACCAAACATATGTATGCTTTTGATTTATAGCCCACTTGCATTAGTAACTTGATGGCCCATATGATAATTGATGCAATACATAATATGTAAAGTTTTGCTGAACAATTCAAAATGACATTTAAACTTAATTAGATAATTAAATTTACAACAACTAAATTTATAACCTACAAACTATAAAAACACTTCAAAACAATATATCTAGAACTAGTATCGATGCATTTTTGTTATAAATAATATAAAATAAAGTGAACCTAAAATGCACCGATCATGCAACACACCCTCACAATTTTTCGCTCCACTCGGTTTAATATCTGGACTAGCATGTAATGCGCTAGTATTATTCACTCAAAACCAACATGTAACTCTGTTATCATAGGCTTGTATAACTATCACACCTTAACTGTAGGCAATGCACATATCAAAAGGACTTACGGGTTTTGTGCTTAGGGTAAAGGTAGGATAGATTTGGCTAGAAGTGGCTAAAATAAAAGTGATGTAACCAAATTGATTGACAATCATTATTCACAATACACATAAATAAACACAACTTTGGTCATATTCTAACCATAACAATAACTTCTTCTCTCTTTTTTTCTTTTTCTTTTTTTTTCTTTTTTTTTTCACACATATATATTTTTTCAACATATAAACACAATCACTTAACATTTTGCAGTTTGATGAACATGTTTCAACACAAATTTGTTTCAGACAACTATAAATGATGTACAAATGGGTCATTTTCATTTCATTCATAATCAAACTTATTACAAGAACAGAATGCATACACCTACATTAATCAACTATAAATGACGTACAACACAAAGAACAACCAACTAAAAACAAGCATAATCCTCAGCTTCCTTGCCTCATACCCTCTTGCTTTTGCTAATTGTTGTTGTTTGTTCAAATTTTTGAGTAATCCGTTGATGACCTTGGAATTACCTTCACTAACTAGACCCTCTGCCCATGTCACAAACCCACATCCACTTACACAACAGTGAAACCTTCGTCTAGGGTTCGCTTCAGTCCATGATGTTCGAACCTGTGTTTCAGACCCACATCTGCAAATTGGAGGAACATCAGTCCATTTTACAACTCGTCGATGATAATTGGAGCTCGAATTAGACATTGATGATCTGCTATCCCTCGAATTCGACATTAGGTTTTGTGGGATTAGGGTTTAGAAAGCAAAAAGGGGAAGAAATTAACTTGGGGAAGATGATATCAAACTTATGAACGTTAATAAAGAGACGAAATGACAATAATACCCCTCACATGAGGTACACGTGAGGGTGTTGTAACGGCAGAGGTGACAGACGTTAGCTAGAGGGATGTAAACTATTAGAAAATGAAACCACAGTTACTCAGGGTGTTAAGCCTGGGCTGAACCTGTTAGTTTAAGCAAACAACAAGGATGAAAACTGCAATTTTCTCTTTTATTTAAGTAATGTTTATTTGCTTTTATTTAAGAAATGAGGTTTTTAGGGAAAGATTAGGTGTTGCTAGCATATTTGATAAGATAAGAGTATTAACCATACATGACTTTTACCATGATTCATGCCTTGTAATTATTGTATTTATGTTAGTCTTTGATCAAGGTCAATAGCTTAGTCTTAGGAAGTTATTTCTTAGTCTTTGGTCAAGGTCAATAGCTTAGTCTTAGGAAGTTATTTTTTAGTCTTTGGTCAAGGTCAATAGCTTGTTTCCCTCCTAAACTGGAGCTTCGAGTCTGTATATATTGTATGTCCTTCAATGAGAATATTGTACCTTTACTCATAAAAAAAACTCATATTTGATATGGTATCAAGAGCCTAAAGCTCCCTTGAGCCAACCGATCCATCACAGCTTTCGACAGCCTTTTGTCCGCAGCCCACACAACCCTTTCATCTTTTTTCTGATTTGCAGCCTCAATGGCTCCCTTTTTTGTTCATCAATCTAACCAAAACTACAATCGGAACCCTTGTTCCTCAACCTCAAACCCATCATTACAAAACTGACCCTCCTCGTGGTCAAACAAATCCGCAACCCAAACTCAAAACAACCCGACCCACAACAGCCAAACTAACGTTTTTTGTTATTTTTGCAGCATACCCGGTCATGTAACGAAAGATTGTCGCAAACTTCGTCGCTTCCTACGCGACCGTCAAGTCTCTACTCATGATTCCTACTCATACCCGGTTGTGAACAATACATCTTCTCACACTACGGTTCCAAACACTCCATGGATGTGGGATACAGGCGCTTCCAATCACACTAACAACAACAACAACCAAATGCATGTTCTTTTCGAATATGGTGGCCCGGATGAGATTGTTTTAGGTGACGGTAAAACCCTTCCTATCACACACATTGGTCAAACAACCCTTCACACCAACTCACGACCGCTATTCTTAAACGATGTCTTAATCATTCCATCTCTTCGTAATAATCTTATTTCTGTTGCAAAACTTAGTTGTACTAATCAAGTTTCTGTTGAATTTTTTCCATATCATTTCGTGGTTAAGAATCTACGCACGGGGGCGCGTCTCATGCGGGGCGTGAACGTCAATGACGTTTACTACGGACCAACCACACTCTCTCCTCAAATCAATGCAACAACAAGATCTCTACTTGCGTGGCATCATATCCTTGGACATCCTTCGTTTCAAGTCTTCAAGTCCTTAATTTCTAAATTATGACTTAATGGTAATAAAGTGTCACCCGAGTCTTTTCATTGCAAATCTTGTTCGTTAAATAAAACCCATAAAATTTCTTTTGGTAAAAACTCATTTGTTGCAAATAAACCGTTGCAACTCGTTTACTCAGATGTGTGGGGTCCAGTCCAAACATCCATTGACGGCTTCAAGTACTATGTCATATTTGTCGATTATTTTTCTAAATACATTTGGTTATATCCGATAAAAAGAAAATCCGACGTCTCCGTCCTTTTTCCACAATTCAAATCACTAGTGTAAAAAAATTTCAAACACCTCTTATCTTTCTATTTACCGACAATGGTGGTGAATACATTGGTCTTAAACCATTTCTCACAACTCATGGAATTTCTCACCATACCACACCCCCTCATACACCCGAACAAAACGGGGTGGCCGAACGTCGTCATCGACACGTTGTTAAAACGGGCCTTGCCCTCCTCCACTATGCTCAACTCCCATCACAATTTTGGTCACATGCCTTTCAAGCCGCCACTTATCTCATCAACCGTCTACCCACCACCATCTTGAACAACAAATCACCTTATGACATGTTATTCAATGTTGCTCCCACCTACTCCAAACTAAAACCGTTTGGATGTCTTTGCTATCCTTGGCTCCGCCCATACAACACATCCAAGTTACAATCTCGCTCCGCAACATGTATCTTTCTTGGATACTCCTCTTCCAAATCAGCATACAAATGCTTTGATCCAGCCACCAACAAGCTATATCACTCTCGCCATGTTGAATTCATACCACACATCTTCCCATCCCACAACAATAACTCCGCATCTCCCACTGTCACCTATGAATCATTTCTTCACAACATACCAAATCCTACAAAGCCTTCACACCCTACACAATCTCCCATCGATTCCACACCCCAACCCATACCTCCTACACACCCCTCTCCTGACCCTACACAACATTCTGCTGCAGCTACACAGCAGTTGCCTGATACTACACAACACTCATCTGACCCTACACAACCTTCTACTACACCTACACAACATTCCCATAACCCTACACAACTCTTGTCCTCTACACAGTCCTCCGTTATCCATACACAGTCCTCATCTCCTACACAATCCTCCACTCCTACACAGCCTTCCAATGACCATACCACCTCTACTCGCCCACAACGGTCTCGCAATCCTAACCAAAAATATTACAATTCCAACTTCATCAACTCCACCACACTTCACCCACTTCCTACATCCATTGAGCCCTCTACTCACATCCAAGCGATGAAAGATCCACAATGGCAACAAGCAAGGGATCTTGAATACAACGCTCTTCTTCAAAACCATACATGGGAGCTTGTCCCTCATACTACCCAAAATCCAATTGGATGCAAATGGGTATTCCGAACCAAACGAAAACCCGATGGAACTATTGATAAATTTAAAGCGCGCCTAGTCGCAAAAGGGTTTCATCAACAGTACGGTAAGGACTATTTTGATACCTTTAGTCCTGTAACGAAACCTGTCACCATTCGTACTGTTCTTTCCATTGCACTCTCTCGAGGGTGGTCGTTACGCCAACTAGACGTCAATAACGCTTTTCTTCATGGCACCTTACATGAGGATGTGTACATGATTCAACCACCCGGATTTGCAAATTCGGCGTTTCCTAATCACATTTGCAAACTCAAGAAATCTCTCTAAGGCCTTAAACAAGCCCTGCGGGCTTGGTACAATGAATTAACCGCCTTCCTCATTAGCTTCGGTTTTAAAAAATGTCTCTCTGATGCGTCTCTTTTTGTCTACAACACAAATGGTAACACTTGCTACCTACTCGTCTATATTGACGACATTGTTCTCACTGGAAACAATAATCCATTCATGGACATCTTTGTTCAAGCCCTAAGCAAAAAAAAATTCGATCAAAGACTTAGGCCCTCTACATCACTTCCTAGGAATCGAAGTCATTCCAACTTCTCATGGTCCATTCCTCTCCCAACATAGGCACATTCAGGACATCTTAACCACTTTCAAAATGGATGGTGCCAAAGAGGTCCTCACCCCTCTAAGCGTCTCTGAACCGCTTATCCCTTCGGATGCCTCTCCACCCATTGACCCAACTCCTTATCGCAAACTTGTTGGCACACTTCAATACCTTACCTTCACCCGCCCTGATATCTCTTTCGCTGTCAACAAACTCTCCCAATTTATGCACCACCCAAAACAGTCACACTGGCAAGCTCTCAAACGGGTTCTCCGCTATTTGAAAGGAACATGGCACCATGGGTTATTGTTAAATAAACAGTCCTCACTTGATTTACATGCTTTCTCAGATTCTGATTGGGGAGGCATACATGACGGAGGCAGATCTACTACAGGTTATATATTATATCTTGGATCCAACATCATCTCATGGCGTTCATCAAGACAAAAAACGGTCTCGCGCTCATCTACTGAAGCAGAATACAAAGCACTAGCAAACGGCGCGGCTAAAATCTCATGGGTTAAAAATCTTCTCCAAGAACTCGGTCTTCGCACGGCACGTACACCATCTCTTTTCTGTGACAACACCGGTGCCACCTACCTTTGTGCCAACCCGGTGTACCATTCCCGCATGAAACATGTGGCCCTCGACTACCACTTTGTTCGTGAACAGGTCAATGCCGGTCACTTAAAGGTCTTTCACATTAGCTCAAAGGATCAACTAGCTGATGTCCTCACCAAACCACTTCCACGATCACCGTTTCTTTCCTTTCGATCCAAGATTGGAGTCTCCAATGGAGCCTCCATCTTGCGGGGGCGTATTAACCATACATGACTTTTACCATGATTCATGCCTTGTAATTATTGTATTTATGTTACTCTTTGGTCAAGGTCAATAGCTTAGTCTTAGGAAGTTATTTCTTAGTCTTTTGTCAAGGTCAATGGCTTAGTCTTAGGAAGTTATTTCTTAGTCTTTGGTCAAGGTCAATAGCAGCTTCGAGTCTGTATATATTGTATGTCCTTCAATGAGAATATTGTACCTTTACTCATAAAAAAACTCATATTTGATAAAGAGAGGGGAGGTTGAGATGGTTTGGGCATGTTAAGAGAAGACCGACATCTGCGCCGGTTAGAGTTGTGGAAACTATCATCATTGAGGGAAAGAGGAGTAAAGGTAGACCGAAATTGACTTGGGAGTAACGGATTAGACATGATTTGTTAGACTTGCACCTCTCTGAGGACATGGTCGAGGATAGAAGTTTGTGGAGACGTAGAATTAAGGTTAACGACATTTAGGAAAAGTCTATATTTATGTATTTATTTATTTATTATTATTATTATTTACTCGAATAGATCGTTGATTAACTGTCTGTGTGTCTATAAAAGGGGTTTATCAATATGTTTGGTTTTGTTTGATTGCATATATGTTTTTATTTGACGTTATTGCTAAATATGTTTTTGGAGCCGAGAGTCTCTCTGGAAGCAGTCTCTCTATCCCCTGGGATAGGGGTAAGACTTGCCTACATCCCATCCTCCTCAGACCCTACCAATAGCTCGACTATATGTGGGATTATATTGGGTACGGTTGTTGTTGTTATTGTTTTTTAAATTAATTAATATTAAAAAACAAAAAAAAATAGACTGAGGTTTCCAGTGTTTAAATTACTTAGGCTACTTGAAGGGTAAAATGAAATGACAATATGTAATTTGTGCACTTTTGGCTACTTTAGGCATGTGTCCCTTCCTCCTTAAAAGCTATAAAAACTTAACTTTTTGACGACGTACTAATTTATTGGCTTTTTTAAAAAGCTAATAAGTTAATAACTCATTTCCAAACTCAATCCCAAACACCATGTGGTTAATTTTGTGAATTATGATGAATTGAAAAATGCAGCATTTTAAAAACAACAAAATGAAAAAGAAGACTGATATAATAAATTAGTAATCCTTTTTAGTAATCCTTTTTCCCTTCATCATCTGATGAAGGCGAAGATGTCCCAACAACAGTCAGCTCCTTAATCTTTTTTGACAGCCTCTTTGGCAGCGTCCCATGCATCCGCCACCGCCTGCTCCGTCTTATCCTTAGCCTCGTTCGCCATCTCCACGGCTTTGTTCCCCCCTTCTTCGGCTTTTTTGGCCACCATACTTGCAGTCTCCTGAACACTTTCTTTAATCTCACTGTCGTTTTTAGCCGCTATGTCTTTTATCTCACCGGCTTTGTCAGCCGTTGTGTCATTCATCTCACCAACTCTGTCGGCGACTCTTCCGGCCATATCATTTGCTTCGTCTTTCAACTCATTGGCTTTTGCGTTTATATTATCCTGTATTTCCCCTGCACCTTCTTTTATTTTGTTGAATGATTCGTCTCCTTTACTTGCATGTATTCTCTACAAAACAAAATACTTGTTTAAGTTAAATTAAAACTTGATTGAAAATTGAAATATAAACAATTCTAAGCCTAACGATGTTATTTTTTGAATAATAGTTTAACAAAATATTCTTATTATATTAAACACGTAACCGTGACAAATTACATCAAGATAGCGGGCAGACGGGCAACAAATTGTGCCGCAACCCCTTTCTGAATGGCAAACCTTAACCTACTAAAAACGAACTCATACCCTCACAACGCCGAGACATTGTTATTATATAAGTAAAAATATAATCACTAATTCACTATAGGTGGTGGTGGTGGAATCATTATAACTTTTTAGCACGATGTCATCAAGGTCCTTTTCTTTACTTTTACTTTTTACTTGTTAACGTTAAAAATAACGGATGGTAATGATACATTAGAATTCAGTGGTGACGTCTAAGCCTTGATATAAAACCATTATTGAGTCAGGGTTCACCGGGAGTAGCTCTTTATTTCCACGGGTAGAGGTAAGACTGTCTACATCTTACCTTTCCCTCACTCTACTTTAACTCTTGCTATTGGTAAGATTAACTGAGTATGATGATAATTACGACGACTTTTTACTTGTTAAAGTCAAAGGTCCGACTCTTGTGTTTTTGTTTTAAAAAATAATAAATAATACACATCAGATTTTACATAAGAAATCGGCCTTAATATAACAAATGGGTTAATTAGAATATTGATTAATGTAGCTACCTGAGAGTGTTTGGAGGCAGATGTGAAGCAGACCCTCGAAGCTTTTTGAGGGAAAGAAAGACAAGTGAAACGAGGAATGCTTGATTTAGAGATGTCGAAGACAGCAGCAGTTTGTGTGAAATGCATTAATGCAGCCATCGTTAATTAATTAATTAACAGACCTTCAAATATTCTACAGTATGTAAGCTGCAGATTATTTGTTTTGTTTTGGTTTGGTTGTGTTGTTGGCTGTGAGGAGGTTTTGATTATAAAGGCGGAAACAGAGGGGAAGGTGGCGGATTCAATGTGTATACGTGTAAGAGATATATAGGTGGTAGGCTTTTCATGATCATCCATTATCCTTTTCTTCTTCTAAATCTGCATTTTACCTTTATGTCTCTAAAAAGATCTACTAAATTATTTTATGTTTGTCTCAAAAAATATCTATTAAATTCAACTAGTTGTTTCAAAGAATCAAAACGGGCGGTGATCAATGAAAACAGAAAGTAGTATTTAAATTTCATTCAAGCAGAGTGCAATAAAACAAGAGTTTTGGGCCCACGCTTCTTTACGGCCTCAAATTCTTAAAAAAATCTATACATATAATAAACCAAAGCAATTTTAATTACATGTCACTCAAAGAGAGTATTCTCTTCATTGAGTGTGCCATGTGTCATCTCATGTGGCAAGAGCTTTATTTTAGGAAAATAATAATTTAAAATTTAAAAACAAAATTAGATTTTTATCTCTAATGTTTTCTCCCATAACTTTTAAACGTTAATATCTTTTATATACGAGATTTTTTAAAGAAACAAATTACACCAAATTAACGAGCGTTTTATTATCTTTCCAACGGGTACCATAGTGCTATATAAAAAACGGAGAAAAAAACGACTATTTTTTTGTGTGGTTTTGTTCATACAGGAAAAAAACACAAAGTGTTCAGGCTATTCATTAATCATGTATAGGCAAGTCATTAGTTATGTTCAAACCAGTAAATATGATTTTTATTTACAACATGTGTTAGCATTGGAGTTGTACATTGTTTTAGGTTAGGTTTTAATATTAGAGTTATACAGTGTTTAAGGTTATGCACTAACATTGAAGATACATTGTTAATTGTTTTAGGTTAAGTGCTACCCGAAGCTTTCCTGCATGTAACTGTAAAACGCACCAGTCTATTTCAGGTGTAAAATTGATATTTCAATTAGATTTCTCAACCCGGGACGCTCCCGGGATATATTAGTTTTAATAAAATTGTGGGTTTGGGTCGGGCCTGGAATTAGGTGATACCCAACCCAATTATCCATTTTTTATATTAGAATATGATAACTTATGGCAGAGATTTGTTTAAAATAATAATAATAATAATAATAATAATAATAATAATAATAATAATAATAATAATAATATTCATTAATCATATATTGGCAAGTCATTAAATATGTTGTCATATTAGATATTTCAACCGGGACGCTCTCCAACAGGTAATTGCTATGTTTTCTTTTTCTACCATATTCTGAAATAGCTCAAATCTTATTGTATGCAGTTAAAGACCTTTGACTGAATGTATTGGTGCTAAACAATCTTTGTCCCCTTGAAGTGCTTGGGATCTTGATATTCTGTTTTAGGTGTTGATGTTGTAAGGTGAAATGGATCTTTTGGTATATTTTTTTAAAAGTATCTAATGTAAGTTGATACATAAAGGTCATTTTTATAGTTTAGATACTTCTAATTTTATTCACTTTACTTAGATTTTTCAACCCGGGACGCTCCCGGGGTATAAGCTAGTATATTATATGTAAATGATTTTGGTTTTCAGATTGTCGACATTGAGACTTATGATTAGGGGTGCAAACGAGTCGAGTCGTTCGCGTCTTATCGAGCTCGAACCGAGCTTGAGCCTAAAACATAGATCGTTTATTTATCGAGCCCGAGCCTGGCATATGAAACTCGTTAGGCTTGTCGAGCCTTATCGAGCCTAAGTATAATATAGTTTTTTAATATTTAATAATATTTACCCCTCGTTTAAAGTTGTTAAGTTAACGAGCCCGAGCTCGAGCTCACAAGCCTAAACGAACTATTATTTATATTATTTTTATTTAATATATTAACTAATTGAAAACAAACGAGCCGAGCCCGAGCCAAGCTCGAACTTGGGGGAAATTACCAACGAGCCAAGCTCGAGCTTTAAAAACAAAGCTCGAATCAAGCCGAGCTCAAGCCCGAGCTCTCATAAGTTAATCGACGTCGACCTTGAGCTGGTCGAGCTCGGACTCGGCTCGGCTTATTTGCACCCCTACTTATGATCTATAACGATGCAAATACAAGGCACATATATGAATCATAGGACCTAAAACAACTCAGTTTTGTTATTTGCTTAAAACTTTGAGCCGACCCTGTATTTCAGTACATATAAACCAGAAAATGCTAAAATTAAAAAACTACGTTGTTGTAAAAATCGCTAGGAGCTAGTCGCCTGGTAGTGTACTGACTAGTGATTAATCGGGATTCGGAATTTTTATATGTATTTTTCAGTTTTTTATTTAAGTACACAATTTTGTATGTAAATATTTTAAGTAGACAGGTTTTAACTGTTAGACTTAGTTATTTAAATTTGATTTATTCTTATGTTAAATGTATTATAAACATATGTAATTGTAGATACCATAAGTTTTAGTTGGTAGTTATACCGGTTTGTGACACACCGGTTAGTAAATAGATTTAGTCTAAGTTTGATTAATAAACGAGGGACGTGTATGTTCACTCGCACCGGTTGTAATAGTATATAGGGCCGGATTATTTTAATAATAGTGTGTGACAGTTTATGTTTTATCCTATAACTAACTTTCAAAACATTCCCTCTCTTTCCCTCCAAATATAATTGCTCGCAAACATAAATGTGTACCGAAGATTAGTTGCAGATTTTAGCATGGCATCAGAGCCAGATTACCGTATGAAATCCTGTGGTTTGTTCGATGTAATTGAGAAATCCAAAGGTGTTCAAATTGATAAAGGAAAGCAGCCTTTATCCGAAGAAGATTCTGATCATGTGAATCAAAGAGTCTTGGCCGAGAGGGTCGAAGAAATCAAGAAGGATTGTATGAATCCTATGAACATCAATTTCTCTCGTTTCCACATCGGATCATCGCCGAAGAATCAAGTAGTCAAGAGAAAGAAGACGCAAGAAGAATTTAATAAGCAAATCAAAGATGTCCCCAAATATCCACACGCCATATGTTGTGAAAAATGCAAAGAACCTTTCCATTATAGAAGAAATTGTCCGAAGAAGATGGGGAAAACAGAATTTATGGTGAAAGGGACAGACGAGAAAGGTTGGGACGATGTGTGGTATGCAAGTTTGATGAGAAAAGAGCATGGATGCGGATACAAGGATCAATTTGCAATCTTTAGCAAATCATTTGGAATTGAAGGCCAACCGAATGGTTATAGAAGGGAATACTTTCGTAGAAAAGGATCGGTCATAATTACAAGTGGAGGACAAGCACACAAGATAAAAACGGTATTTTATGTTCCTACACTTCGTAAAAATGTTTTAAAAGTTAAATCAAGAAGGATTAGAAGTAGAGTTTGATGGTGATGTATGTCACATTCACCGACCGATCATCCAAGAAAAAAGAAAAATTATTACATGCCGAATTTGTGATGGTGAAGATCACTTCACTTTCAAGTGTCCCGAAAAGAAGAATGTGGTGAAAAAGAATGAAGGAAGCGTGCGTGATGCGTACAAAGGCAAACGGGTCAGATTTGAAGGCATACAAGAGGGAATTGATGAAGAAGATAAGGAAAGGGCTTTCGTTTTTAGACAATTTGAAGAATTCTCAATAGATAAGGACAATTATGAAGGCGTTATGGAGAAAGGTCCTATCATGTACCCAACCAATGTTTCGCGATTACAAGATTGTTTGGTTTTCATGGATTTAATCCATGTTACCACTACGGTTGAAAGGTACAAGCGTAAATTCGAACTAGAGTTTGAAAAAAAAACCGTTGAATGGTTCATGCAAGAATTCTTAAAAATAAAAAATAAAGCACCTATGCCACCAAGAGATGGAACCGAATATCCAATAAGTTTATTGGATTTATACACTAAAGTGCAAGTGTTTGGTGGATATGATAAAGTTACAAGAGATGATAATTGGGCAATTGTTGCTATGTCGATTGGTTATGGAAGATGGCTGCCAAGTTTGGCAAAGAAGGAGGATATAGCATTAACTCTAAGGCTAGTGTATGTTCGTTATTTAGAGATGATGGAATGGTACCATCTTAAATACAAAGGCCGCGAGTTAGTTGTTGAAATTAGAGACGAAGATGGTAGCACAAGTGGTGGACTAAAGAAAAACAAATGGAATGATGAAGACATGCCACCAAAGAAGAGGAGCCGATCATCCTCAAGTGAAGAATGAAGAACCCATGAAGAAAAATCAAGTTTAAGGGGGAGATTGTTAGACTTAGATATTTAAACTTGATTTATTCTTATGTTAAATGTATTATAAACATATGTTAATTGTAGATACCATAAGTTTTAGTTGGTAGTTATACCGATTTGTGACACACCGGTTAGTAAATAGATTTAGTCTAAGTCTGATTAATAAACGAGGGACGTGTATGTTCACTCGCACCGGTTGTAATAGTATATAGGGCTGGATTGTTTTAATAATAGTGTGTGAAAGTTTATGTTTTATCCTATAACTAACTTTCAAAACATTCCCCATCTTTCCCTCCAAATATAACCTCTCGCAAACATAAGTGTGCCCGAAGATTAGTTGCAGATTTTAACATTAACCCCTCTTGGGCCCATCTTTTTTAAGTATACATGATTAATAGCCGGAATTTACAGGTTTTTGACAGATTTTGGCCGAAATCTTGCTGAAATTGTCGAGTTTTGGCAGCCGACTGGGGTCGACTACCGATTAACTAAAAGTTATAACCTACTGACTAGCGATTAAACACTTATTAATCCAGATTTTTACCACACTAGATATATATAAATTATGTTCTTGTACAAATGTCATATTTCGTGAGAGGTATGAGAAAATTAAAACTTGACATTTAGGCATCATGTTTTGGGTTGTGCTGGCTAGAGCGCCTTTGAGGGTTAATTGAGTCGCATAATTCCCACTTTCACTTCTCACGTTAAGGACTATTTGTAGGATAAGACTCATTTATACAAGAACCTCCTTTACTTATAAAAGGTTGGCCCAAAATTTGAGATTTACATACACAAAAGTAGAGGTGTATAAATCGGTTTTTTTTGCCAAACCGGTTCGCTACAATACCGGTTCCTTCCCAAAGTGGTTTCGGTTTGGAACCGGTTTGGTCGGTCACAAAATCGGTTTTTTGCCCATTTCGGT
This sequence comes from Ambrosia trifida, assembly GCA_028751855.1. Classification (NCBI taxonomy): domain Eukaryota; kingdom Viridiplantae; phylum Streptophyta; class Magnoliopsida; order Asterales; family Asteraceae; genus Ambrosia; species Ambrosia trifida. The sequence continues at coordinate 3,025,872 of CM054125.1, read as the reverse complement.
TCTATTCCGGTTCACTTGCGCACTTTTCCAAATCGTATAAATTACATAAAATTTAACTTTTAATGACTTTTAGGGTTTCTAAAGAAATCATCATCATCATCATCATACTCAGTTAATCCCACCTATAGCAAAGCTAAGGTAGGGTCTGAGGAGGGTAAGATGTAGACAGTCTTACCTCTATCCCTAAGAATAGAGAGGCTGCTTCCAGTGAGACCCCCGGCTCGATGTGGTTTGGTATCAAGCCTTGGACATAAGGTACAAAACACTTAGCAATCGGGACAAACCCGATCGGTGCATGTACCCCTTTGTCTTTTGGCTATCCACGCCACCACATGATGCATGATTAACCGTCCGTCGTTTTTAACGTTATTTTCACGAAATTGGTAAAATAACGTTAAAACTAGTGCAACTTTACTTTTGCCCCCCAAGGGCCACACAGTTTTAATACAAAAAAAAAAAAAAAACACACAGTTTTATTTGTGTTTATGGCCAAAAATGTATTTTTCTTAAACCAATTTCGGTTTGGTTCCGGTTTGTGTACCAGTTTCGTTACGGTTCGGGTTCTTTTAGCGGGTTTTATCGTCGGTTTTAGCCCGGTTTTTTGTTCGGTTCAATTTGGGCTTTTTTTAATACCGGTTTCATGTGGAACCGGTTTCGGTTCGGGTCGGATTTACCGGTTTCGGTTCCCGTACTGGTTTTTTTGTACACCTCTACACAAAAGTAGTAAATTAGGCCGAGAAGTCAAATGACACAGAAGATCACTGATTCACTCCGTTGAGCCTCTTATCAAGGCGCACCGAGTCGCACTACTCCTGTCAGCATCAGAGTTACTTTACCAATTGCCAGGCAAATAGTTTACATCTTTCTCTGATGCTTAAGGCCACAGAATAGCGCCATCCTACAACACTCAATCCTAAACACTCGTAGAATTGTGGTTAATTTTGTGAATTACGTTGGACTTTGGGTTTCGCTTTTTCAAACTAGACTCAAGCTCGGCTCAGCTTGCGAGCAGCTATGCTCGGGCCAGAAATCAACAGTCTGATTGACATGAACCTCAACACACGTTGGCTCATCAAACCACCGTCATCTATCCACCTACCTAGCTGCCTGGATCACAAAGAATCTATTTAAAACCTTATTCATATCATCTGCATTTTTTAAGCTTAAAACATGTACAGCAGCCAACAGCAAAACCAAAAGGCCGAAACATATTACATACCCAACATGAAAAATGCAGCATTTTTAAGACCAACAAAAACAAAAGGAAGACATTAACAAATAAACTAGTAACTAGTAATCCTTTTTCTCATGATCAAGATTCCCAACTTTCCTTCTCAAATTTTCCGCATCTGCATCTTTCACCTTCTTCGGTTTTCCAGTCCGATCATCGCCCCAATCATCTTCATCGGATGAAGAAGACGACGTCCCAACAACACTCTCCTTAATCTTTTGTGACGTCTCTTTGGCAGCGTCCCACGCACCCGCCACCGTCTGCTTCGTCTTCTCAGCCACCGTTCCCGCAGCATCCATAGTTTTATCCTTAGCCGCCTTCGCCATCTCAGCCGCTTTGTTCCTTCCTTCTTCGGCTTTATCGGCAGCCACGCTTGCGGTCTCCTGAGCACTTTCTTTCATGTCACGGCTCTTCTCTTTTGCTTTGTCCTTCATCTCACCGGCTCTGTCGGCCGCTCTTCCTGCCATGTCACTTGCTTTGTCCTTCATCTCACCGGCTTTGTCGGCCGCTTTGTCCTTAACCTCACCGGCTCTGTCAGCCGCTCTTCCTGCCATGTCACTTGCTTTGTCCTTCACCTCACCGGATTTGTCGGCCGCTTTGTCCTTCACCTCACCGGCTCTGTCGGCCGCTCTCTCCGACATATCTTTCGCTTTGTCTTTCACCTCATTGGCTTTTCCCTTCATATTATCCCTGTTTATATCCTTCATTTCCCTTGCACCTTCTTTCATTCTGTCTTTACCTTCTTCCATTTTGCTCCTAGCGTTCTCCGAGGACTTCCCGCCTGAGTAGCTGAATGATAGGCTGAATGATTCGTCTCCGTTGTTGCTCTCTTCATTTGCATGTTTTCCCTACAAAACAAAATAGAACGAAAAATAAACAATTCTAAGCCTAAGTCCCTAACGATGTTATATAGGCACATATATAATCCCTATCAGGTTACATGGCGTGAGCTCCATTCTGCCACCTCGGTGCCACGTCAAGAGGAGTCCTTTGACTCCTTCCAATAACACCCATAATATAGAATAAAGCCCCTTATCATTTGATTATTTTTAAAAGAATATATGATGAAAAATGACAGAAAAATCTGATTGGTGCATAAAGGGTGGGCCCACAGGGAAATAGGGAGGGCCACTATTCTACAAAATAGTGGCTGAAGTGGAGGTGTGCCACCCCTCCACTCGGTAGGGCTGGAGTAACAGGTTATGCGAACCTATTAAGACATGAACAGGAAACCTGAAACACGACAAGAAATCTAATCGTGTCATTTTTTTTTTCAAACACGAACCTGTGTAAAACAGGTTAACACGATAAAGAATACCAGCAAGACATGATAAGAAACACGATAAGACCTATTAAGACACGAACACGAAACAGGTAAACACGAACACGACACGAAAATAAACAGGTCTTAACGTGTCGACCTGTTATGGACACGAAACCTGTTAAGACCAAACACGAAACCTGTTAAAATCGTGTAGGTTCGTGTCAGGTTATCATGTTCGTGTCTGAATTGCCAGACGTCAGTGGCCGGATCATAACCTTTTCCCTTCCACCACTCAGGCTAAGTGGCCGAGCCATAACTTTTTAGCATGGTGTCATCAATTGTGTTTACTTTTTATTCTTTTCTTTAAGTTTTTACTTGTTAAAGTCATGGTCCGACTCATGTTTTTGTTTAAAAATAATTTTATTTTAAAAAATAACACACATCAGATTTTACATAACAAATGAGCCGTAATATAACAAATGGATTAATTAGAATAGAATAATGATTGTACCTGAGAGTGTTTGGAGGCAGATGTGAAGCAAACCCTGGAAGGTTTTTGAGTGAAGGAAAGAGAAGTGAAACGAGGAATGTTTGCTTTAGAGATGTTGAAGATAGCAGTTCGTGTGAAATGCATTGCAGCCATCGTTAACGGACCTTCAATATTCAAATATTCTACAATTGCAGATTATTTTGTTTTGCTTGGGTGGTTGTGATGTGTTTATCTTGTGTTTCCGATGTTGTTGGCGGTGAGGAGGTTAATTTGATTATAAAGTGGGAATAGAAGGGCAGGTGGCAGCATGAATGGGTATACACGTGTTGGAAGAGTGTCATACGTGTAACAGAAAGGTGGCAGGGTTTTCATTATCATCAACTTATGATATACATCTAAAAAATCCGCATTTAACGTTTATGTCTCGAATCGAGAAATTAAAAAGAAAGCGGTATTTAAACTAACTAGGTGTTAGTTGGCCCGCACTTCGCGCTGTTGTGCATACATGTTACGCACAATGGGTGGCGGTTCGCTGCCGGGAGCTCATGTTGCATTGAGGGTTTAGTGGGCATAAAAAATAACATTAAGTGACTGTTATGCTTGTGTTGGTTTCAAAAAAATACTCGCAACCCATTAAGTTCTCCACCAGCGTTAACACTTGGGTTGCCTATTTAGTAATAAAATAATAACAAAATATTTCACCACTTGTACAAATATTGCTCCTAAAGGCAACAAAAGACATTCAGTCTATTGCTTTTCAATTTTGACGGCTGGATTGATACGTTTTGTAATAAAATATATTTTCTTTATTAGTGTAAAATATATGGTTCAATGGATAGCAGTGTATGTTAGCAGTTGGTTTGAGTAGCAGTGCATGTTAGCAGTTGGTTACTGACTTACTGTAGAAGTGTAATTGAATTAATATAGATAGAATTATAAAAATATATTTCCAAGGTATAACAAAAATGAGAAGAAATGATAAGGATACAAAAAAAACACAATAAATCACGAAATATGACACAACGATGATATGTGAATCATAGTAACTAAAACAATTTTTTCCTTTTTATTTTTTCTACAAAAAATGCCCAAATTTTGTTATCTGTTTTAGGCCCAAAAAGCTTTGAGCCGACCATCTATTTTAGTACCTATAAACCAGAAAATGTTAAAATTAAAAGTTTACATTGTTTGTAAAAATCGCTAGACGCTAGTCGGTCGGTAGGGTACCGACTAACAATTGAATTTGAGTGTTATCCTTGAGTCATTCAATATGCGGTAGAGAACCTTGGCATTTCTTTTCACATGGTAAGGTAGTTCGAACTTTGAACTGTCACCTTCAAATTCATAAACATAGTACTAGTGTTATCTGAACCTTATGTTTGGTCTTTCTCAGCTAATGAAATCGTCACTTATGAACCTTACATATGCTGGTACCATGGGGCAATCATCAATACAACAATTTTCATCTAACAATAACAATCCAAAGTTCTAAACATCTGAAGTCAATGTGCATTGACTACTAGGGCTGTTCCTCATTATGTGAGCTATAATGCAGAATAAGGATGGGGATTATGAGAACATTCAAGCAATCCTATGTGATATCTTCGAATTGCTAAATATTTATGTAGGATTGTATATGTGTTGGCTTTTTATGTTTGAGTTTCACATACCAAACATAATAACATCACATCGCTTCAACTTCACTATCATTAAGGCATGATACGCATACGCGAAGACATCGCAAAGAATTGCTAAGCCCCTTCCCTAACTGACATTATGAGGAAGAACACAGATGGTCAATTACTTAAAGAGGATGCTTAATCCAGATTCCAGAATTTAGGAATCAAAGACAGCCCAGTGCCGGCCGGCTATGAGGGTGAGCCGGTGGTCAATGGCTCCGGGCCCGATCCTCATTGAGGCCCGAATTTTTTTAAAATTTGTGTGTATTAAATATTTAATGTGTGTGTATATATAAGAAAAACTATATATTACTTTTAAAAACCTATAAAAAGGCCCAAATTTTTTATCTCGCCTATGGCCCAAGCATGTTTTAAAATTCTTGGAGACGGGTCTGATGTTAGATGATTAATCTTGATTCATTATTATTATTAAACATATGTTATGTTATATTTAAACCTATGTTAGGTTTTTATCCTAAGTCTAGAAACATTGTATGTGATGGGGTTATGTCACATATTAGTGAAAGGTTATGTTGGTTTAGCCAACAGCTGCGTCGGGTCATGTGGCACCGGTTCATGTTCACACCGGTTCATGTTGTATATATGGGTCAAAACATTGTTTTATTAAGTGTGTTGAAAGATAAAGTTTCTTATAACTTCCTTTCATAACTTCCCTCCATTTTTCCCTCCATCCTATTATCAATCGCAAACCATCAAGAACAAACCAAATCAATCCAGATTTCATACATTCAAAACATGGCATCAGAGCCAACGATCAAGACCTGTGGTATATTCGATGTAGAAAGAAACGAAGCAGTCAAGAAGAAGATAGGGACAGAGGGCGGTTATGGATGTGGACCGCTAATCCCTAGTCTAGTGTATGATTTTGAGAATCATAGATGGAAGGCCAAGAAGGCGAACCAAGAAAGCATAGGAGACTCGCTCAATATGCAATTATCTTCGTTTAACATTGGATCAAGTAGTAGTGTGTCCGTGAGGGATACCGAATCAAAGAAAAGAAGCGCGCAAAGGGAGTTCAATCGGCAAACAGAAAGAGAAGAAAAAGCGGCCGAATACCCCTCTACAATGTGTTGTAGTAAGTGCAAAGAACCCTTTCATTATAGGCGTAATTGTCCTAAGAAAATTGGTAAAACCGAGTTTATGGTTAAGGGTAGTGATGAAAAGGGTTGGGATGATTTGTGGTTTGTTAGTTTGACACGCCAAGAACATGGTTGTGGCACCAAGAGATTGTTTATTGTTCTAGACAATTCATATGGTATAGATGGTTGCCCAAAAGGCTATAGGAAAGAATATTTCCGTGGTAAGGGTAGTGTTGCGGTTGCAAGTTGTGGAAAAGAACACAAGATTCAAAACGTGTTCTACATACCCACACTTAGAAAGAATATATTGAGTGTTGAGAAATTGACACAAGAGGGATATGAAATAGAATTTGAAGGCGATGTTTGTTACATCAAGAAGCCTATTATCCAAGAGTTTAGAAGGATAATACTATGTCGCATATGTGAATCGGATGACCATTTCACATTTAAGTGTCCCGCATTTGAAAAAGATAACAAAGATGAGATGCATGTTGGCCGTGACATCGGGCCTAGCCACGGCCGAACCCAAAACAGAAAAAACATGGGGTTCAAAGATAAAGGGAAGCGGGTTAGATTTGAAGGCGACAAGTTGGAGGGTATAACGAATGAAGACAAAGAAAGAGCGTCCATTTTTAAGCATTTTGACGACTTTTCCATCAACAAAGATCAATATGAAGGTGTTATGGAAAGAGGTCCGGTGATGTATCCAACCGAAGGATCCGAATTGCAAGATTGTGTTGTGTTTATGGACTTGATTCACATCACTAGTACGGTTGAAAGATACAAGAGAAAGTTTGAGTTGGAGTTTGAAAGAACCGTAAATTGGTTTATGAAGGAATTCTTACAAATGAAGAATAAGGCTCCAATCCCACCAAGAGACGAGACAGGTTATCCAATATGTTTGTTGGATCTATACAAGACGGTGCAAGTATTTGGTGGTTATGAGAAGGTAACAAGAGATGCAAATTGGACGGTAGTGGCCATGTCAATGGGATATGGAAGAGGTTTGCCAAGCCTAGTGTCAAAGGAAGGTATCACAATGAATTTGAGGCAAACTTATGTTCGTTATTTGGAGATGCTAGAATGGTATCATCTCAAATACAAGGGAAGAGAGTTGGTAGTGGAGATCAACGAAGAAGCAATGGAAGACTACAAGAAGAAGGAAGCCGAATGGGAAGACTCGGCATTGCCCCCAAAGAAACGCTCAAGATCCTCATCAAGTGAAGACTAAAGCCAAGTGCAAGAATCAAGATTAGGGGGGAGATTGTTAGATGATTAATCTTGATTCATTATTATTATTAAACATATGTTATGTTATATTTAAACCTATGTTAGGTTTTTATCCTAAGTCTAGAAACATTGTATGTGATGGGGTTATGTCACATATTAGTGAAAGGTTATGTTGGTTTAGCCAACAGCCGCGTCGGGTCATGTGGCACCGGTTCATGTTCACACCGGTTCATGTTGTATATATGGGTCAAAACATTGTTTTATTAAGTGTGTTGAAAGATAAAGTTTCTTATAACTTCCTTTCATAACTTCCCTCCATTTTTCCCTCCATCCTATTATCAATCGCAAACCATCAAGAACAAACCAAATCAATCCAGATTTCATACATTCAAAACATCTGAGACAGCGAATTAAGTACATGGATTCAGATGATTACTTTACGCACGGAACTACAAAGATTTGACATTCAAGTATAGTTGTCAATAGCGAATAGCGGACAATAGCGATAGCGAGTGCTATTTCGTGTTTAGCGATACACTAGAAGAAAAATTTAGAAATATTTTATACGTATTTTTTACCAAAATTTTTTTACAAAATCTCTCTATTTGTCGCTACCAACCATTTAGCGACACGCTACGCTTCGCTATTCGCTATAGCGGGCACTATGCTCGCTATTAACAACTATAACTTCAAAATGAATACAGACTGTGATAAATTTATAACATTTGACCACCATGTTGTAACTGATAACCAGCGCTACCAAAAAATTTTGGGGGTTAACTAAGTGGCATAATTCTGTCAGGAAACCGAACAGATGATGTTTACACAAGCACAAAGAAGAGATTATTACACATATAAACAAATAAGGCTCTGAGAAAAATTAAAAATAATTATACATACCTGTATCATGATTCGAGGCACTCTTGGTTTAAAAGGCGAGACGTGAAGGTGCACGAATGTAAGCGGGTCACACTTCTTTTGTAAAAAGCTTCAATTTTTTTATTGGTAGAGCACCTTTCATACAAAAGAAAAAAGAAAAGATTAATATGCATATAATAACTAAACACTAATTAACTAAGAGAGTAAAAGAAATAAAGAATTTAGAAACTAAGCAGTAAGCCACTAAGCAATATAATTTATAGAAAAAAAATAAAAACTAACCAAGTAGTTCACTTATCAGACTTAAGCAGAAGGAGGAGTTCATTTTGCTCCAAGCACTCGATTGAGATGTAACTGGTGTGAAGCATTCAGTTAGGTTTTCTTGTAAAAATGGGCCCATAAAACGGATAAAAGGTTGGCCCAAAATTTGAGACTTACATACACAAAAGTAGTAAATTAGGCCGAGAAGTCAAATGACACAGAAGATCACTGATTCACGCCGTTGAGCCTCTTATCAAAGCGCACCAAGTCGCACTACTCCTGTACTTACCTTGCCTGCAATCAGTAAAAGCACAGCAGATGTCGCTCGTGCCTAGTCGTGCCTCATGCTTGCTTTTTACAGCCAAACTGTACTTGAAATCAAATAATTCTTTATCAAGTACCTTTCTATCAGCATCAAAGATATTGCCATTTGCCAGGCAAATAATATACATCTTTCTCTGATGCTTTAGGCCACAGAATAGTGCCATCCTACAACAAATAGATTAAAAGGTTAATAAGAGATGTGTGCATGGGAAGTTTTAAATCAAAAACAAAAGATATGACAAAGGTGGTGTATTTATAATGTTGGTACCAAAGTTTTACATTTTCAACGATTATATTTCACTAAGAACAATAGCAAATGGTGTCACTTCATAATACCAAATAAAGCATACAACCCACATTCTGGTATGCTCATGCACGTATTAAATTAAAATTTGGAATAGGCTTTATTCCTCAAATCTGTCAAGAAAGCTCACTTCAGAACAAGTCTATATGCAGACTATTTCCAACTAATATAACACAGAATTCCACATAAAAGATCAACCAATTTAAATGAATTGCCATATATATTCAAGGTTGTAAAAGTCGCTCTAGGCGGTATTTCCTTATCTGCCTTCTTTTTCTTGTATATCCTGTTCTTGTTAAATACTTAAATGTTAAGCCACATACATGTATACATTAACTTTCAAATCGATACCTAGGGAAAGGAGAAGTCACATAAAAGGTGTGCTATAATAAGAGTACATTCATCAATGTTCTAAAATAAGTGAGCAGATCTCAGAAGTTGAGGGATACTCTAGTGCTTTCACAATCAAATGCCCCATGGTGAATACATACAGGTCATAGTTAACAAAAGACCAGGCCAACAAAACGGTTGCCTTGGCCAGAGCTTAAACTCGGGGCAGGGCCTAGACATGGGCTTCAACAGCCTCGTCTCAGCCTACAAAAGACACAATTACATGTAATACATTACGTAAATCTAAAAGCACACGCACCACAAAGACAGGCTATGCATTTTGATTCATGATTGCATGTCATACATTCTTAATTAATAGTTATCCTGGAATAAGCATCACCACCAGCGCATAAAAACCCATCAAGTAGATTAAACCCGTGGAAAACAAAAGCAACACTCAAATTACTTGTAAATTTTTAAAAAAACTAGGAAAAATATCTGCAAATTGTTTTTTTTAAGAGAACTAGGTAATTTTTTAAGAAAACAAAAGCAACACTCAAATTACTTATAATTTTTAAGAGCTAAGAAAGAATACAGGAATAAGTGTTTTTCATTTTATAAGTACCATCACTAACAATCTCATCAAACAGTTTCAGGAAGAATGACTGTAATATAGATGTGGGAACATCAACATAGTTTAGAAAGGAATAGAAAAGTATGGCTAGATTTAATTTTAATCCGGAGCTTATATTACGAAAAAGGAATTGTGTTTAATTGACAGGCAATTTACAGTCAGATGCTATAGAGTTGTGCTTGTTGCCCTAAAGTTTGAGGTATCCACACGAACAGAAATAAAATAAAATACGTTTACAGAACAATCTGATAGCACCCAGGCAAGTTTATTGAACAAAAATTACTACTAAAAACAAAGTGGTTAGGTGACTATCCAAAGGTTGGCCGTCTCCCATAAACACTAGAAACTAATAATGCCGATCTTGGTCATAGTTTTTCTGCATACATCATGATTTGGTTGGTCTGATATTTAAAGGTGTAAACTAGTCATTGCTAATTCCCAAATAGTAGAACTGGTAATCGAATTACTAAAACGATCGAGGGTCACTACTAAAGTCTAATCACTAAATGGGGAGAGGGCCAGTACCAAAGAGTATACTTAGAAGATTTTTATGATATAACCACTCAGAGATTATACAATATACATTTACAAACATCATCTAATCTAATGCCAACAAAGAAACAAAATATCCTGTAAGATTTAATAAATAATGCACCTTTTTCATGTGAAATGAACCTTACTTAGTGGTCATGCAATGCCCCCTCTACTCGCACAGATCATAATGGTAGAACTCCTTTGGATCCTCATCAAAATTAATTGAAAGAACAATTGCCAAGCATAACATATGGAAAATACCTCCTATTTGCATGATACACAGGACACTCAGATATGTAGAACTACATTATAGAACATGCTTCGACGTGATACAATCAAAACATAATACACAAGGATGTAGCCACAAGTCGATTATCTAGGAAAGATATGATTTCATATGATACCTCAATATTCATCCTTAAATGTGAAGAGAAGAATCCTAGCTTACATGTTGATTCGTATGTGATGAGGATGCTAAGAAAGCACTGTTAGGTAATCAAAGCACACACACAAACTAAATAAGAAGAGAAAGAGAAACTGACACAAGGACTTACGTGGGTTAGTCGGTGTGACCTACGGCCACGGGCTGCAACTAGGACTGTGAAATCATGAGGTGTTAAGAATAACAATGGCCCTGTCAACCTATTTATAATAGGATTACAACTTGTTGAGATAGAAACATAATTAATGAAAATCTCCAAACAAGGAAACCGCATTTTCAATTACATAAACCTTCTAAAATAACCCACACGGTTTTGGGGACTAAGGTCGATTGCACAAGTCCGAAGACTCCATATCTCAACAAGCACAACGGAGAGCAATCCCATTGTATCACACGGATTGGCAACATAGTACATGCTCGATATGTTTGAACAAACATTTAGTAAACAGCCATATTGGGGTAAGAGGGGCGTAAACAAGTTAAGAAACTCCTC